>OX439485.1:187336900-189736900 GCA_949320155.1 Melangyna quadrimaculata
GAATTCTATTTTTATTATTGTTACATGCATTCAAAAAAATTATTAAAACATCATGTTGATAACGCATTTTTTGGAGAAAATTGACCCCAAAGTCAAAAAATTAGCATGGGCAGGAAAAATGGAACAGGCTAAAAACTGAATATATTAAGACTTTTAAAAGATGTAAAATTATTTAAACGCAATTACAAAAATAAAGGCTTAGACGAAGTTTCTGTCGTAAGTACTCACGGCGCATTTACCGATAACATGGATCAGGGTACCGCAAAAAAGACTTTTCTTAAATTCCCGATAAATGATATCAACATTGGAGATAGGCCCTTACTGTAAAACAATTTTTTTTTAGAATATACCCCAGAATCATACCCTAAAATACTCTTGACGAATTAAGGGACACCCTGTACAACGATTTTTTGATTTTCAAATTTTTTATTAATCCCTTGCTGCTGCTGCAAAAAAAAAAAAAAAAAAAAAAAAAATGGGCACGACTGGATCGCACAAAACTTGATCAAACAAAACTTGAAATAGACATGTACATATTTATTGGTTCCATAGCATTATGATATCATTAAAAAAAAGTTTTAAAAACAATTTAAAATATAAATGAAAACTATGAGTTATTATAAATTAGTTATTTTAATAGCTAAAATAGATAGAGATCAAAAAAAAAGTATGCCATCTGATTTGTTTCATAAATATGAATTTATGAAAAAAAAAAACTTCAAAAATCGTTATAGCTCTTTTTTTTTTTAAATAATGTTTATATATTAAAAATCTTGAACATATTTTAAAATAAAATTTGGTATGCCAACTTTTAGTACTTAATAAAATACAATTTTTCACAAAATTAAAAAAAAAAATCATTGGCCCGTTTTCAAGATATTGATTTAAAAAAAAATTCAATATTTTTTTAAAAATCCAAAACTTATTTTTTCGAAAATTTTTATATGCAAAATTTTTAAAATTGTAAGCGACCTTTTGTATAATCTGTGTTGGTTGAAATCTGTGTAGTAGTTAACGAGAAAATTTGAAAACCAAAAATCGGTTGTATGACTGGTACCGTTAATAACGGTTCTAAAATTTTTTTTTTCTGTCAAATTATTAACTTTAGTTATTTTAGTACCTCGTAATTTTTTTTTGAAAATCGTGAGAGCCGTTTTTGAAATAAATCAATTTTTGTATAGTACCAAAGTACCGTTATTTTTTTAGCTAAAAAAAAAATTCAATTTCCCCTCTAGGGAATCACATATAAAACCTTAAGTCCAAAGTTTGAAGAAAATCGCTTCAGCCGTTTAGGCTGCAGGTCGAGGTACAAACAGACGGACAGATGGACAGACGGACAGACAGACAGACAGACAGACAGAATTGCGAGACCTACTTTTTTCGCGTTCTCTATCATCGTAATGTTAGGGAAAATTCATATCTTGAATTTTTTTTTGTACGAATCCTTAACTTGCCTTATACTACGTATATCGCAAGTAAAAAGACTGTCCTAAGAGCTAAACCCAACGTAAAGGTCTCGGTCTCGTCTCGGTTGCTTAAGGATCGTCTCGTCTCGTCTCGTCTCGTCTCGTCTCGTCTCGTCTCGTCTCGTCTCGTCTCGTCTCGTCTCGTCTCGTGCGAGACCGAGACTTTTCTCGTCTCGTGACCAGCCCTAATTTGTTCAGGCGCTATCAAAAAGATATTGACACTAGATACGATTTTTTTTGAAAGAAATTGCATACTGGATTAGCTAAGGTACAGAGGGCATAAAACGCGACAAAGTCTAGAACCTGTATGTTGGGTCGAGACAAGAAAAAAAAAAAAGTAGTATCAGAGGAGAAAAAAAATATTAAAAATCAACGACAACACTCTAAATATTACACCTTAATTTATTTTAATGCCAACATTAAATCATGTTGTTTTAGTAAATAGTTTTTGATAAATTAGTTTTCAAACTCAAGATTTTGAAAAATAATAAATTTTGAATTTCTCAAACTTATTATTTTTTTTTTTTTTTAATTTAACGTTATAAAGTGCCAACTTTTTTGGATTTTAATATTCAATGCTATTAATAATGTTTAACCAAACAAAAATAAACAAATAAAGAAACCTACTTCTTAATAAAAACAAGAAAACTAAAATTAATCTTTATACATAAATTGTTTGAATATTTTTAAAAATTAAATTTGGAACGCCAACTGTAGGTATTTAATAAAAAAACAATTTTTTGAAAATATTTGTATACTTAATATTGTTTGAACTAAAATATGACTTGTGAACGAAGAATTTGGTTGTAACAGGTAAAGACATTGTTTACAAGAAATTTGAAAATCAAAAAGTCCATTATATGACGAACTGCTAATAACCGTAATTGGTATTTGTTTTTAACCAAAATATTGACAACATTCATTTGAGTAATATGTAATTTTTGTATCATGCCATTTTTGAAATAATTATCTATACATTTTTATATATTAGTTTTATGGCAGGTACCGTTATTTTTTGAGCTACAAACAAAATTTAATTTTCTCTCCAGGGAATCCCTTAAAAACCTTTATTCCAAAGTTTTAAGAAAATTACTTCACAGGCCAAGGTCAGACAGACATAATTTCGAGACCCACTTTTTTCGCGTTCTATATAATCGAAGTGTTAGGGAAATTATTATCTGGAGTTCGATGTTTTTTAAGAATCCAAAACTTGCCCCATATCGAAAGTTAAAATTTATGAGAAAGCTGGTTCCTTTTTTTTAATATTTTAGTCTTAAAAGCATCTGGTTTTCAGTGTTTGACTTCGAATAAATAAGGGTAAATTAATAGCCATTGAATATCAAAATTAAAAAGTCTAATAACATAAAATTTTAAGAAAACTTAGTTGGAAAAAAAATGGGCACGACTGGATCGCACAAAACTTGCTCTCAGAGCAAACAAATTTAACGTAGCTGGAAATAGACAATGTACATATTTATTATAAATTTTTATATGCAAAATTGTTAAAATTGTAAGCGTCCTTTTGAATAAAAATTTTGGTTGAAATCGGTTTAGTCGTAAACGAGAATTTTGAAAACCAAAATATCGGTTGTATGACAGGTACCGTTAATAACCGTTATAATTTTTTTTTTTTTACCAAAATCTTTATTTTAGTAATTTTGTATGACAGGTAGGTACCGTTATTTTTTGAGCTAAAAAAAATTTCAATTTCCCCTCTGAGGAATCACATAAGAATCTTAATTCCAAAGTTTGAAGAAAATCGCTTCAGCCGCTTAGGCTGCAGGTCGAGGTACAGACAGACGGACAGACAGACAGAATTGCCAGACCCACTTTTTTTCGCGTTCTCTATCATCGTAATGTTAGGGAAAATTATTATCTCGATTTTTTTTTTTTGCACGAATCCTAAACTTGCCCTATACTACGTAAAAACAAATTCTATTTATTTTTAAATTTTGAGTTTTAATAACTAATTTTCGAAATAATATTTACTAAAACAACTTGATAAAAGAAAATGAAATGAATTGATTTCTGGCTTTAGAAAAGGCTTACCTAGCAGAATTGTGTATGTGTTGCCGGTGGTTTTAAATTTGACTAATTACATTTTTTTTTTAGAAAATTGATTCGTTCGCCTAAGTAAAGACGAAACCCCCCTCGAATGCGATTTTTTCTTATTTCAACTCAATCCCTACGCTCTAGCTTGAGGATGTGAATAATCCGTGTGTATAAAACTTCATATGGCTGAATAGAAGGAGTACCTGGATTTGACAAAATAATTAAAGGGTTAATGTTCTAGGAAATTTTCAATTTTTTTCAATATAAAAGTGTTACATTTGCTTGAATATCTTTTTACATAGTTTATTAAAACTTCCATTGTTTTTCTTATCTTAAATTCTTGTCTATATTTCTAATATTTTTCCAACACATTTAGGCCGCTGGAAAACAAACAGATGGCCTTAACCTCGCACCCACATCATTTTTTAAGAGAAAACTGGTAATTTGCACGAAATCATTCACGTACACGAATATAGACGATGTAATTCGATGGGCGAAGAAAACACAACAACAAGGTATAAGGAGGGTGATTTTTGTATTTTGGCATATTCAAAGTTCAGTGTTTTGGAGAAACGATGACCTTTTTCAACTTACAGCAAACGAAAGCAAGAAGTATGAATTCGAGAAAGACCTTGGGTATAGATTTTGTTGATGTATAGGTATACCTACAAAAACAAAATATTATAGAATATAATTACTTTAACCTTTTATTAAAGTAATGGCACTCTAATGGGTGTAAATCTTGACAGATGTGTTAATGGATGACATTACCTTAAATTATGCATTAAGATTAACAAAACAAATACACAATAAACGTTTTGATTCTTGAATATATAGCATTTGGTGTCAAAATAAAAAAATTCTTTAATATTTGTAAAGGACATAGGTGCTATAGCCACCTAGTCCTATTAAAAGGTATCATTTCTTATCACGAATAAATTAAGGTTAAATGTCAAAGTGCGTAGCCTAAAATCAAGTTGTAAACATGCACACGTTGAATTCATACAGAACTTTTAGGAAATCTCAACCCTTAAGTTATTTGCTTAGGTATTCTAAAATGATTCGGGCACACAAAAACAGCGATAACATATAGCCTACCGATAGCATTTGTTAGCCGCAGGATATTACAAGTCCAGCTTAATTGCGCTATGTCTTATTGGTCGGTAATCGCAAACCCAAAGCCCAACACAAGTTTTTCCAATGACAATGCCCCACCGCCCCGCCGCACCACCTCCAATAATCGGATCGTCCACAAACCCATCAACACGAACAACTTGTTCTAAAGCAATTCCGCACTTAATTCATTGACATGTTGTAATAATGTTCGCTAAAATCCTGCTGGACTGCTGCTGTTGGTTCTGTTTTGGTGGTAGAATTTTGCAAATTGCCCTACAGCAAAATTAGTACTCTCGCATTCAGATAGCGCCAAAAATTTACCATAAATGTATACTATACGGTAAAGGTGCCTATACCTACTGCAAGGATTCCTCCTGTTCGGCCATATAACATTAGAGAGTGAGTTTGCGTGTATTACGCACGCACGCGAGGAGCTACAACTTTGTTGATTTGGTTTGTTGGAATTTTATTTTATGTATGGAAAGTATGTTAAGATCTTTTTACTAAACCACAAGACCACGAAACCTTAGTAATTGGAACAGAGTGATTTATTATTCAGATTCCTTTCGAATGCTTCCAGGAATTCTCACTAAAACGTTTCCATTCACATCTGATGGTCAATTTTAAGTGTCCTGTTCCAAAGAACTCACCAAATTAACTAGATTCTACGAAAGTTCTTGTATGATTTTTTGTCAAAAAAAAAATTTGAAATATCATCAAATGCACACACATGTATTTATATTCAGGTCCTGTCAAATCATAGCAATTGAATAACAGTCACCTTGGGTACAGGGCTTGGACACAGATAGACAACAACTTACCAAGGACGTTGTTGAACATGTTGACTGCTTGGTATAGCTATGTCACTGCCAGCTCAGCTACCAATGTACTGCACATACCTACATAGTCTAATGCATAATAAATTCTATTAAATCTAACAATCAGAACACATATATACACATGTCCTTTCGGCTTTCATTCTGTTCTCCACTTAACGACTCCATGATGAACCGTGACGGCTTAATACTCTTGCAAACGGATTCTCTCTTATTTATGAATTGAGTCAAATTACTGTATCGTATTTTATGGAACTAAAATGGCGCTCCAAGGACATCCTCCCGGTTATGTAATACTTAAATAGAAGGATTTCAAAACACACACATGCAACGCACCCACTCACAAAATAACCAAAAAAAAAATCGAAAAATATAGACGAACGGAAAAAAATGTTAATTCTTATTTATGGACTTAGAAACGAGGAGGGTGACATTGATGATTGTACTGTGTGGCTTGGCTTCGAAGCTTCAGCTTTGGCTTGGCTTTTCTACCATCAGCATCGTTGCCGTCGTCATCATCATCATCTAGCATCGATTTAGTGTTATGTGTGCGGCAGTAATATTCATTTTCACATTTAATTATACAAACGGGGTAAATTATTATCCTTAGCGTTTAATGGAAGAGCTTAAAAGTGAATGAAAGGATTCGGTGTTGTGTTTTTTTTTTTCGTTTCGTTTTAATTTGGAAAGGATGAAGCGAAACAAGGAAAATGAACTTTACACAGTTGGAATTTAATACCAAGCTTAAGTTGAAAAGAGATACAACTTTTGGTTGACAATTTGTGTTAATTTAGGCAGGTCCTTTCACAGGGATTATTTTGTATATTGAAGGACTTATTTTTTGTGCATAACTTTGAGTACCAGATAGCTGTCACTCAAAGTGTTGGTATTAGAATATGGTTTCACATTGGGCTCCAGTTTAGGTTGTGTTTTAAAATTAATTTCTAGAAAGCTGTCACACCCTCAAAGTAAAGAATTTGTTTGTTTTGTAAATAACATTCCCTAAATCATAAAATAGTTATTGCCTTTTTTAATTTTTTCCTTAATCTTAAAAAACAAAAAGATCCACGTTGGGCGCCAATTCGATTGGTGCAACTTTTTTTTTATAGAAAATGGATGATATTATTCATTCATTCACAGAATTGCGGTTCAAAAAAAATAATAACACAATATTTTTGTCTGAATAATAAAAATGGTACTGCGTACATTAGATAAGCCTGACGTTGGGCGCCAATTTGACTGGCTTTTTTAATTTTTTGATAAGATGGTTTTTAAAGTGAATTTTTTTCAAAGACAACATTCTAACATATTCAGAATCATAACCTACATTTCTAATGTTAAAATTTTGTGCTTAAAATTTCAGTTAGAACCTACAAAAAACAACGGAATTGTTAGATCAACTACAGCAGTTATTATTAAAATCAATTATTAAGCCTAATACGCAGCTGACGTGAAGCGAACATTTTCTATGATCTCCATACCGATAGCGAAAACGTAAACGAAAAGGTTACGAACAAATATTTATGGAGTGCCCTATCAGATGAATGTCAAAAATTAAAAAAAAAATCAAATTCGGAAGATATTTTAAAATTTTCATTCAAAAAATATTTTTGTTTTATCGTCCGAATGTCATTTTTCCACACAAGATTAATGTTCCGGGTGTCCGAATGTCATTTTTCCACACAAGATTAATGTTCCGGGTAAATAATTCAGTGCGAAAAGAGAGTGTAGACTCTCAAAATAATCTGGTAAACATAAATTTCGCTGGTCGAACAGCGTCCTACAAAACGAAAATTTTCGTTTATGATTTCGTCATGTCATTTTTGTATGAGGTTTTTCGCTTTGCTTTAGCTGCGTACTATTTTTCGGATTTTTACACTTTTGGTTTGCTTTAGTTCAGTAAACTTTCAATCCTTTTGCAGAGAACTGTATGAGGGGGTTAGGTAACAACGCTCATGAAAAAAAAAATCGCCCAGATCGATTGGAAACATCGCCCAAAAAAACTCCGTACACGTCTGTGTTGAAATTTTTTTTTCAGTATTGGGCATTCTTTCCATTTTTTGCAATTTTTATCACCATGAAACAACGCACAAAATTTTAATTCGGAATTGAGAACTAAGCTTGATAAACAAGGCCCAAACAAAGGAAACATTGTCAAAAACAATAATTATTGAAATTTTGTTTGGAAAAATCACCCAAAATTGGGGAGAGAACCCAAAAATTTTACAAAAATAATTTACACTCAAAATATTTGGGCAAAATTTCAATTTTATTATTTGGAGTAAACGTTATTTTGAACCATACTTACAAATTCACCCTGGTTTTTTGGGCTATACAAATATTTGGGCGATGATATCAATTAGATTTGGGCGCTTTTTCCTTGGGCGTTATTGCCTAATGCCTTGTTAGAGCAATGATAAGTTAACATATTCAAAATTATAGCTAACTTTGTTCAGAACCATCCATCTAATCATTATAAATGTTCACGTTGGGCGCCAGTTATTTGTTCCCATTAAACTTATTTAACATTCAACATTCTGAAATATAATAAGCCTCAGATCTAGCATTCATGCTAGTATGCTAAAATAAGAGCTGATCTTTTCATCTTTCCAAAACTCACGTTGGGTGCCACTTGTAGCTGTAAGTATTCCAATGATAAATTAAGCACGCTTATATAAAATCGTTAAAGATAGCTGAATCAATGAAAAATAGATACTCTTATCTCTTAGTGTGTGTTTTTTTTTTTTTGAAACTGTCAGTTTTTGTAACTGTATTACAAGTGCTAAAAATGAATGAAATTTTGATGTGATTATTATAGAATTATGGTAGTTCCTTAATTCTTTTGTATTTTTTTTATACTTTTAGCCGTGTTCTCGTTCAACTCCCTTGAGTTTCCTATTAATATACCTATACCTACTTGCCTTTAGTAAATGGCATTTTCAATTGAAATAAAATCACCAGCCATTTTCAGATCGATTTTATTTTTTTAAGTTCGGTGTCCTAAATTTGAAAGACATCCTTTCTTTAAGATTTTATTTTTTCTTGCTTATTTTTATTACGTTGAAGACCGTCGCCGTCGTCGTCAACATCGTCTGCTTCGTCATCGCCATTTATTTTAGGGCATTTTGCGGATGGTAATGGTTCCCAAAACGAAGTCTCTCAACTATAATGCCACCAACCATAATAGTACCTATAGTTTTGTTGGTGCCCTTTCGATAGTCCCAGCGGTAAGGGTAAAAGGTATACATTCGAGTAGTAAAAACTTACGTTTATAGTCGACAACATTTTGGATGCTTATAAGTTGTCTCCTACATACATAGGTACTTACAGACAAAAACCAAAAGGTAAAAAAGGAGATGGTTTCGTTATAAAAAAAAAATAATAATATAAGATCCCTAGCAATCATACCAGTAAAACTGAGTGAGTGAGTATATCCTTAAACACAACAATCACTTTTATTTCACAACAACTGTCCGGAAGATTGTGCGTACCTTACATACTATACCTAGCTAAAAAAAAAAACAACAAGGATATGAAGAAGAATCTGCTCTAATAAATATTTCTGTTTGTCTGTGTGTATTGAGGGAACAAGGAAGAAAATGATACTTACACTTATGCGCCACCCCCAATCGTCCTGTCTGTGTGGTGATTTCAATAAATTTGATAGCTTTTTCTCATATAATTTGGTTCTTGTTGATGTCAGTGATGGGATCCTCTTTTTTTTGTTGTCCCCAAATACTCATTCTGCTAGTGGTCCTTATGCGGGTTAAGGAAGTACGCAACCGGATATCCTTGTTGGAATTGAAATTGATTTTTTTTTTTTTGTTCGTAACTTCTCTTTCAGTGCGGAGGAGGTGACATAAAACGAGATACAAATTTAAAAGGGATTTTTGTGGGTGTCCTTTTTCTCTACCTATATAGGAATTACAAGATGATGATGAAAATTGAAGGGATTTCGAATCATATGACTGAAATGTCCTTAACCACACTTATTGTAGTGTAGTTATTGAAAGGTAAGTTTCAATACTAATTTATATTGAAAACTGTTTTTAGGGATTTTAACACATAATTTAAGGTGTAAAGAGTATATTGTAGGTTTATAATTAAATTATTTGTTATTGGAGACAGTTGAGAATATCCGTATTGTTGGTGGTAGTTTTCAAGCCTTGTTATTATTTTTTCGTCATAAGCAGTTTGTATCCTTTGAAAATCGGTATGGCGTAAGGTCAATAATAAGAACCCCTTCCTGCTGTAGTAGCCCGTAGCATAATGGTTAGTGCGTTCGACTGTCACGCTGGAGGTCTGTGTTCGCTTCCCAGCCTCGTCCACCTAAAAACTAAAAAGTTTTTTTTCAGGGCTACTGCCTCTTGCGAGGAATTGACAAATCCTCCAAAAGTATCACTTGTCACGAATAAGTGCTTCTCGTCTAGCCGTTCGGATTCGGCATAAAATTGTAGGTCCCTTCCATACCTGTCAACAGGCGTACACAGGAATGGTTGCGAGTTGTTAGTCTCTAGGCCCTGGTTCTTCATGAGCCGTTCTGCCATCCGATTTATTTTTTTTTTATTCCTGCTGCTTCGTTAAAATTTTCTTTATCTTGTTGGAGCAGACAAATTTCGTTAATAACTGACCAAAGAATATTGAAAATTAATACCTTTAATAGTATGGGACATCCTGAGCCAATTTTTCAACAAATCTGGTTGAAAATTATGTTCATAATCACTAATTTAATTTGAATTTTTTTTTAAGTTCCAAAACTAAATTTGTGCATTAGTTTTTTCCCAGTTGGTTAAAGGTGCTTTTATGTCCGAATTCTTCCCTATGAAAGCACGAAGTTTTGGATAAAATATCCTTTCACTATTCTTTAACACGCATGAATTTTCAATCGAGTATATTCTTTTTGTGCTTACCCCATTTCACCTTAAAACTAACTAATTTAAAAACTAAATGTCTTCCTATTTCGTTTGTAATCTTCAATTTTTTTAAAACCAGAACTTATTTTCGTTATTACTCAATTTCTTACTTGAAATAGAGTTATTTAAAAAAAAAATATAATTTCCATTCCCTAAATGTCTGATAATTATATTCCATGTTAAGTTTTTATCCCATTCATACCTTATTTTTGAAAACATAAAAAATATACGTATCCAGATGTAACGTCTTATGAAAAATATACTAATTGTATAATAGGCTTTCTACTATTTTTTTTATCCATTTCACCCTAAAAATGGCTTCATTTTTATAACTCAAATGCTTTGACAAAATTGTTATTTAATGACCATTATCAAAATATTACCAATAAAACAGAAAAGGAATTTTTTAAACAGTATACCTACATAGATTTTCTTTCATCCTCTATCGCCCTAAATCCCACATGGATTTGAAATCATCAATCTTTTAAGTTATTTTCATAGCCTTTCCTCTAAATATAACCATTCAAACACAAAGAGAATTTTTGGGTTTATTACCTAATAAATAAAGGGTGGTTAAATTTTAAGGGCCGATGTTGATTTTGAATAAAACACAAATTATTTAGGAAATTATTATCATTTCTTTTTATTATGATAATACTGGTATGGTTCAATTATGTATGGAACAAAATATCGGCCAAATGGCCGCCGCGACTTCGGCGACACACCTCCATCCGATGGTCCAGATTTTCGATGACGCTGAGGCATAATTGAGGTTCTATGCCCATAATGTGCCGAATTATCTAATCCTTTAGCTCTTGAATTGTTGCTGGCTTGTCGACGTACACCTCTTCTCTCAAATAACCTCAGAGAAAGAAGTCCAACGGTGTCAAGTCACATGATCTTAGCGGCCAATTGACATTGCCACCGCGTGAGATAACACGGCCATTGAATTTGTCGCGCAAAAGAGCCATTGTTTCGTTAGGTGTGTGGCAAGTGGCACCGTCCTGTTGAAACCACATATCGTCCACATCCATATCTTCCAATTCGGGCCATAAAAAGTTCGTAATCATCTCACGATACCGAACACCATTCACAGTAACTGCCTGACCGGCCTCATTTTGGAAAAAAATTAGGCCCGATATGATGCCACCAGCCCATAAACCGCACCAAACAGTCACTCTTTGTGGGTGCATTGGTTTTTCGACAATCACTCTTGGATTATCATTCAACAAATAGTACAGTCAACGAAGGAATTTTGCTTGCAAAAAATAGTGCTCTCTGGATTATTTTTGTATATGGTTACCCCCAGGTATAACATACCCAAAGTCCCCAGCCCAGGGCCGCGAGCTAAACTTAGGAGGGGGGTTAAAGGTACCCCTTTTTAGATTTTCGTGAATATTGGCACAACCTAACATGTTAGCGCAAAAGTCTATGCTATATAATTAGAGACAAATAAATTGTCTATAAAAAAAGTTATGTTCATATTTTCGATACGGTTAATAATAAGGAAGATGCGGGGGGTAGAAAAGTCAACAAATCTGAAAAAAACTGTTATTGTCTTAGATATTGAATGTTTTCTGACCAATTTACTTGGAAAAAAACAAAAAAGGTAAATACACATTCATTCACTGTTATTTTATCATGTTACGAGGCTGAGAGTGGAATTATCAATTCCTTTTTTTTCTATATATCTGAAACTATTCGAAAAATTTTATGTATACTAAATTAGGCAAAATTTAAATAGCAAGAGTTGTTTTCATATGGCGCCAAAAAATGATAACGTTTTTTTTAAAGGAACATAATACAACATTTATTTGCCATAGAGGGGGGTTCTTTCTCCCCCCCCTTTATAGAGGAGACGCATTTTTTCAAAGATAATATTAAAAAACAACGGCAACACCTACAACAACAAAATTTACCTTTTTTGAAAGCCAGAACTCCGTTCTTTTATTTTATTTTCAAATCAAGTTATTGATGTCCATAGTTTTTGTAAAAAAATAATTTCAAACTCAAAATTAAAAAAAAAAGGTTGAAAATTTCGTTTTTGATTTTTTTATTTAAATTGTAAAAACTGAAAACTAAATGGTTCTGTGCCTCCTACTTTTTGAGAAAATTGAAAGTTACGACGACAATTTGTTTGATTTTTGTTCTTTTAATTTTTGTTATTATTATACTGTGTAGTATGTGATAGTAGTGTTTCTTTGAACTTGAGGGTAATGAATGAATAATTTCTTTGAACCTGCAAAGCCATCCACCCAAGGTACTGTGATAGTGGTAGAAGGGACCCTAAGGTATAGCATACTCAAATTTCACAGCCCAGGGCCGCAAGCCTTAGACAGGAGAGGGGGGTAAACATCCCCTTTTGTAGTTTTTCTTCCATATTTGGGAAACTAAGCATAGTATCCTTAACCCCCCCCCTCCTGAGTTAAGCCCGCGGCCCTGGGCTGGGGACTTTGGGTATGTTATACCTGGGGTAACCCCTACCATATAAAAAATAATCCAGAGAGCACTGTTTTTTGCATTTATTTTATAATTTTGAGTCTTCGTTGACTGAGCTATGAGGTGAAAATGTGCCTCATCACTGAAGATGATTTTCTTCGAAAATTTGTCATCCACTGTTGCCATTTCTTGCCACCATTCTGACCATTGACGACGCTTTAAATGGTCAAGAGGCTTTAGTTCTTGAGTCAATTGCATCTTGTAAGCATGTAAATGCAATTCTTTATGCATAATGTTCATCAACGACGGGCGTGAGAGGTGCAATTGTTGGGAACGATGACGAGTTGAGGTGGACGGCTCTTCAGCCACACTATCGCAAACAGAAGCAATATTTTCTGGCAGTAGGGCGATTCCGCTATAGACGATTTTCGGCATCAATTTATAAATTACAATATTTTTAATTTTTTGTATAACAATGCAAGGTAGATGTTTTGTATTTATTAAACAAACAAAAAATTATACCTATTTTAAAGAAAACACTTTTTTTGCGCCTTGCAACATTGTCATACAAAGAGTCAGTATGAACTGCAACTATCATAGCAGCTAACAAAAGCCCGAGAAAGACATTACCGATAGTTTGAGGTTATCATTTACTTAGTAGACATGTTGTCACAAATGTTATTTAATCGCTTACATAAAAACATAAACGTTTTTGTTATCATTTTTTAAACTATTATTGATTGCAAAAAGCCATTGTAAGTTTGTTGCACCCGCGATATAAAATATATAAAAGTTTGTTTTTCCCATAGAAATAAAGTGCTTACTTCAGTGAAACTTTGTATAAGTAAGAAAAAATCAAAAACAAAATTTAACCAGACGTTTTTAGCAGTAAATTGAACGTTGAAATAAAAAAAAAAACATGATTCAAATTGGTTGCACCCGCGATTGCTAAATTAAGATTGCGGGTGCAACTTATCGACAACTAACATTATTGAGTCATGTACCTTATTTTATTAATAATATGCCTTGAATAATAATTTTTGTTGTTCAAGATTGTTTTTTTTTTTTAATAATTTGATATAAAATGCAGGGAAGTAAGTAACGAGACTGCTTCACAAAAATATAGAAGCAAGCTTGAAAAAACGCTGAACTTCATGCAGATTAGGGCTGGCCATGAGACGATAAATCTCGGTCTCGGCATTACGAGACCGAGACGAAACGAGACGATACTGCATTTTAAGCATCCGAGACGAGACTGAGACGGGGCTGTATATTTGGACCGAAATTTACAGCGAGTCTAATAAACTGAAAAATCCAATTTCAGTTAAATATTTATTTTCTTCTGCTCATATTCAAACTATATGGGGGACAAATTAAAGTTTGACGTTCCAATAATTAACATGTTGTCCGGATATCGTATTTTTCGGAGTCGAGACCGAGACGAGATCGACACGTGACCGAGACGAGAATAAAATTTTCTATTTTAACGAGACCGAGACGAGACGAGACTTCCAAAAGTCTCGCCGAGTCTCATCTCGTGGCCAGCCCTAATGCGGAGCACTTCTACGTAGGGAGCAGGTTAAAATGTAGCCCTTCAAGCAATAATTTCATTAAAACATATTTTTATTTTTATTATAAATATACACAAAGGAGTCTCAATATTACACCAGCGATAAGAGAATCGCACCAAAGTATTCTTCGAAAAAATTGAAGGTATTTGAAAAAACAAACCAAAAATTAACAGAGAACGGTACTGACTAGCAATATATGTTATTTAATCTCTTATCCAGTTCATTTATATCGTTTTACTGATGGCAATATTCATTAAAGTAAGACGCGTTGCACCCGCTATAATTTGGTGTTGCACCCGCGATTGCTTTAAAAGTGAAAAAATCGTAGTTGATTTTGGTTTGTATCTTAATTTTTATGTCTTTAGTTGATTGAATCAATATCGTTGAATAAAATGAAAGAATAACATAATAAATGTTTCACAATTAACATATTTTTGTGTTTTTTGTACTATGATCAAGATAGGTGGGCCAAATTCGTTGCACCCGCGATCGCACTTTTAAACCTTTTTTCTGACGATTTATTTAATTAATTTGAGTTTTTTAACCGATTCCCAAGCGAATAGTCGAAAATATAACCCTTCGAGTAATATTTTCATCAAAATATTCTTTTTTTTATTATAAAAATACTTAAAGGCTGTCTAAGTGTTGCACCCGCGATAATGGAATCGCCCAGTACGAGCTGTACGAGCATGCACTGGTGTTTTGACATGTCCTACAGACCCGGTTAGCTCACATTTTTGCACGATTTTTCCGATTGTACGCATATTTCGACGATTAAATTGACCGAAAAAATCACGAAGTGCACGATATGCATTTTGATTTGAACGCCCATTTTCATATAGTGTTTGACTGCTACCTGGAAGAGTGGGTTCGAGCCCCAGCGACGGCGACCGCGACGGCGACCGCGACTGCGATGGCGACCGCGACCGCGATGGCGACCGCGACCGCGACGGTGACGGCGACTGCGACGGCAACCGCGACGGCGACCACGACGGCGACCGCGATGGTGACCACGACGGCGACTGCGACCGCAACGGTGACCACGACCGCGACCACGACGGCGACCGCGACTGCGACGGCGACCGCGACCGCGATGGCGACCGCGACTGCGACGGCGACCGCGACTGCGACGGCGACCGCGACTGCGACCAAGACTGCGACGGCGACCGCGACGGCGACCGCGACGGCGACCGCGACGGCGACCGCGACGGCGACCGCGACGGCGACCGCGACGGCGACCACGACGGCGACCGCGACCGCGACGGTGACCGCGACGGCGACCGCGACGGCGACGGCGACCACGACCGCGACCACGACGGCGACCGCGACTGCGACGGCGACAGCGACCGCGATGGCGACCGCGACTGCGACGGCGACCGCGACGGCAACCGCGACGGCGACCACGACCGCGACTACGACGGCGACCGCGACTGCGACGGCGACCGCGACCGCGACCGCGACCACGACGGCGACCGCGACTGCGACGGCGACCGCGACCGCGACCGCGACCGCTACGGCGACGGCGACCGCGATAGCGACGTAGACCGCGACCGCGACGGCGACCGCAACGGCGACCGCGACGGCGACCACGATGGCGACCACGACCGCGACCACGACCGCGACGGTCGCGACTGCGACGGCGACCGCGACTGCGACGGCGACGACGACCGCGACTGCGACGGCGACGGCGACCGCGACTGCGACGGCGACCACGACCGCGACGGCGACCGCGACCGCGACTGCGACGGCGACCGCGACGGCGACCGCGACTGTGACCACGACGGTGACCGCGACTGCGATGGCGACCGCGACGGCGACCGCGACGGCGACCGCGACGGCGACCGCGACGGCGACCGCGACTGCGACGGCGACCGCGACGAAACCCCGACGGTGATCGCGACCGCGACGAAACCCCGACGGTGATCGCGACCGCGACGGCGACCGCGACCGCGATGGCGACCGCGACCACGACCGCGACCACGACGGCGACCGCGACTGCGACGGCGACGGCGACGGCGACCGCGACTGCGACGGCGACCGCGACTGCGACGGCGACGACGACCGCGACTGCGACGGCGACCGCGACTGCGAAGGCGACCACGACCACGACCGCGACGGCGACCGCGACTGCGACGGCGACCGCGACGGCGACCGCGACGGCGACCGCGACGGCGACCGAGACCGTGACCACGACGGTGACCGCGACTGCGATGGCGACCGCGACGGCGACCGCGACGGCGACCGCGACGGCGACCGCGACGGAACCCCGACGGTGATCGCGACCGCGACGGCGACCGCGACCGCGATGGCGACCGCGACCACGACGGCGACGGCGACCACGACCACGACCACGACGGCGACCGCGACCGCGACGGTGACCGCGACGGCGACCGCGACGGCGACCACGACGGCGACCACGACCGCGACTGCGACTGCGACGGCGACCGCGACGGCGACCGCGACGACGACCGCGAACGCGACGGCGACCACGACGGCGACTGCGACCGCGACGGTGACCGCGACGGCGACCGCGACGGCGACCACGACCGCGACCACGACGGCGACCGCGACTGCGACAGCGACCGCGGCCGCGATGGCGACCGCGACTGTGACGGCGACCGCGACTGCGACGGCGACCGCAACTGCGACCGCGACTGCGACGGCGACCGCGACGGCGACCGCGACGGCGACCGCGACCGCGACGGCGACCGCGACCGCGACGGTGACCACGACGGCGACCGCGACCGCGACGGTGACCGCGACTGCGACCGCGACCGCGATGGCGACCGCGACGGCGACCGCGACGGCGACCGCGATGGCGACGGCGACCGTGACCGCGACTGCGATGGCGACCGCGACGGCGACCACGACGGCGACCGCGACGGCGACCGCGACGGCGACCACGACCGCGACCACGACTGCGACCGTGACGGCGACCGTGACCACGACGGTGACCGCGACTGCGATGGCGACGGCGACCGCGACTGCGACGGCGACCGCGACGGCGACCGCGACGGCGACCGCGACCGCGACGGTGACCGCGACGGCGACCGCGACGGCGACCACGACGGCGACCGCGACCGCGACGGCGACCACGACGGCGACCACGACCGCGACTGCGACTGCGACGGCGACCGCGACTGCGACGGCGACGGCGACCTTGACCGCGACGGCGACCACGACGGCGACTGCGACCGCGACGGTGACCGCGACGGCGACCGCGACGGCGACCACGACCGCGACCACGACGGCGACCGCGACTGCGACAGCGACCGCGGCCGCGATGGCGACGGCGACCGCGACGGCGACCGCGACGGCGACCGCGACGGCGACCGCGACTGCGACGGGGACCGCGACTGCGACGGCGACCGCGACGGCGACCGCGACGGCGACCGCGACGGCGACCGCGACGGCGACGGCGACCGTGACCGCGACTGCGATGGCGACCGCGACCGCGACGGCGACCACGACGGCGACCGCGACGGTGACCGCGACGGCGACCGCGACGGCGACCACGACCGCGACCACGACTGCGACCGTGACGGCGACCGTGACCACGACGGTGACCGCGACTGCGATGGCGATGGCGACCGCGACTGCGACGGCGACCGCGACGGAACCCCGACGGTGATCGCGACCGTGACGGCGACCGCGACCGCGATGGCGACTGCGACCACGACGGCGACCGGGACGGCGACCGCGACTGCGATGGCGACCGCGACGGCAACCGCGACTGCGATGGCGACCGCGATGGCGACCGCGACGTCGACCGCGACGTCGACCGCGACGGCGACGGTTACCGCGACGTCGACCGCGACCGCGATGGCGACTGCGACTGCGACGGCGACCGCGACTGCAATAACGACCGCGACGGCGACCGCGATGGTGACCGCGACAGCGACCGCGACGGCGACTGCGACGGAGACCGCGATGGCGATGGCGAACGCTACGGCGACTGCGACAGCGACGGCGACCGCGATGGCGACCGCGACGGTGACCGTGACCACGACGGCGACCGCGACTGCGATGGCGACCGCGACGGCGACCGCGACGGCGACCGCGATGGCGACCGCGATGGCGACCGCGATGGCGATGGCGACGGCGACCGCGACCGCGACGGCAACCGCGACGGCGACCGCGACTGCGACGGCGACCACGACGGCGACCGCGACGGCGACCGCGACGGCGACCGCGACGGTGACGGCGACCACGACTGCGACGGCGACCACGACCGCGACAGCGACCGCGACCACGACCACGACAGCGACGGCGACTGCGATGGCGACCGCGACGGCAACCACGACCGCGACGGCGAAATTTTTTTTCATGAGATAATTAACATCTAATTCTCAATCCACTATGCCAACAAAAATCTTTCCTTTCCTTCTATTCCTTCTAACATATAGTTAAAATTGTTACCTGTTACTATTCTCTTAATATAACTATTCAAACACAAATTACATTTTTGCAATAAGGTTGCATACTGGTGTTTAGTTTTTTTATCGTATTTTACCCTATTTATAGCAAAATTTAGAAAATATCCCCTTCTTAAGTGATCTTCGATGCGCACTTAATCAGACTCATGTTTATTTGAATCCTTAGTTACTTCCCTTAAATATAATTCCCTTATATATATATATATTTTTTTTTATATATTCCACGCGCGCAAAAGTGGTTATGGCTACCCTTAAAATTTTTTTAACACAGCACGAGCGATTAGGTCAGTAGGAGAGGATTTAGAAGGAGATACCGATGCACATTGGTTTTGAACGTTTGCACATCGAAATGGGAGGGGAAAGTCGAGTCAGGTAAAGCATTCCACATTCGTGTGGTGCGACTGAAGAAAGAATCTCTGTACATTACAGTACGTCCGAAGTTGGGCTCGAGGGTGAACTGATGGGCATTCCTTCAGGAAAATTAAGGGCTTAATATTCAGTCAACTACATCCATTGAACGATAATATATCACAAAATAACTAACTTTTTTTCCACATGTCTTTATGTCAAACTTATAACTTTTCTTGAATAGTTTACCTCAAGTCCAAATAAAATATCCTTGACATGGATACAAAATTCCGAGGTAATATATGAAAAATTTCATTTTAAATTTAATTTACTTGACTTTATAAAAACTTAAAGTGATTTTTAATTTCACAAACAACAATTTTGACAAAAACACGCTTGATTTAAAATTAAGGCCGATATTTCTTGACTAAATTTCCAGTCACTTTCCAGTAAAACTTCCCTTCATTTGAAGTCAATTAAATAAAAGCTGGACAATTACAGACTAGAAAGTTCACTTAGGTGCCAATTATAGCTATCATTGAAAACCATCATTTAAAAAGTAAGTTTGTTGATTTTGAGACCATTAGAAAGTTGAAGTTTAGCCATAAAACAGATGTGCAGCGAGTCTGCACGCATCTCTGCATGCAGAGCTGCACACGAAACACAGGTGCATAGTTTCTGACATTCATGATGCATAGTTATGTCAAACAAAAACATGAAAGCACAGAGTTGCTGATGTCACTCAATAGTGTTGGAATGAGATTTTCTTCGTTGGACGATGGCAGGGTGGCAACGCCGGCTTCATGGATTCTTAAACAAAAATCACCAACACAAACAAATTTTTTGAAAGAATGGCAGGTGATGTCAATATGAGTAATGCCAAATAGCAATTATTTAGAAATTTTCGTTTTTCAGTTGTGGCTGCAATGAAACTTGGCAGCAAATTTAGAAATAGAGACATCGTGCAGCGCTGCGCTGCATGCAGACTTTGAGTGAATCTGCTCCCATAAGAACCTGTGTAATTTAATTTCGCTGCATGGAAAAAAGCTGCACATCTGTTTAAGGCATAACTTTTTCAATTATGGTTTTCAATGATAGCTATAACTGGCCCCTTACTTGCAAGTCGCCATAGTCATCTGAACGTACCTAATTACTATCAAAAAACTATATGTGCCAAATATGTCAAAAATAAATTAATTTGTCAAAACGCACGTAACTGTCAAACACAGCAATACATTAAAATATCTATACCTCTGTTCATACATACAAACATATATGCATACAAAAGACATAATGTGTCTATAGTTTCAATTTTCAATAGACCAAATAAAATCCATCACATTCTGTCAGTTTACAATTTTTAAGCAAAAAGGAAATGAAATATTCTTTCTTCCGGAAGTTCCCGCTAACCACCACACAAGCGGAATTCCTCTTTTCTCTGTCTCTCTCTTTCCTTTTCGTTTCAAGAAAAGGGTTCACATTTTGAGCTTGTGGCGTTTTTATTTTAATGTTTTTTTTTTTTTTTTTGATGTTATGTTACAAAATCCACCAAAAGTACACGACCAAAATTCCAACAAATCGAGGCAGTTAAACGTTTTGGCAAAGTTTTCTTTCCGAAAAGCTTAAGCTAGAGAAATACATACATACATACATACATATATTGCTAGCGAAACTTTTTAATCTGCTACTGACAGAAGCAATTACTCAAAATCGATTTCCAAACAGGAAACAGTTGTCGCATAGGAAACTCTTGCTATACATTATTGATATATTCGTGATGTTTTTGTGTAAGTGTTGGTTTGAAGCGAAGCCACAAACCCAAAAAAAAAACGAAAACAAAAACACACCAAACAGTAACATTGATCCTTCCAATATTTTGGTCGTTTGACTTCGCGAAGTACCGCCACCACCACACAGCACCGCTGCCTCGCCTTCATCGCATCGTCCTTTAGCTATGCTTTCTGTGTTTAATTTTACGCTCAAACTCATTTCATAAATTGACATTTTTCACTTCATTGAATATCAATTGATGAAAGCGCTTAAAAATATCACTCTATTTAAGGGAGCGGGTTAACTCTAATTAAATAATGGGGGTCCTTTGGAACTACCAGAGGACTATATCTACCTACTACTGCTTCCAGGGATGGTATTGTTTGCCCTTTTTTTGCTGATCGAAATTTAAAAATTAGGACTTTAATTCCATCGATTTATCTTCACACCCAGAGGCTTGCTATGTAGATACCCGCTGTTTTTTGTTCATGATTCACTTCCTTGAATGTGAAAAATGAATAATTTTTAAGAATCACAACTTTGGGCTGAACGAAATTATTCAGCTAGGAGAGGTTTTGGCATACATAAACAGAACAGGAATACAAACAAACAAAAAAAGAATGATAATAAAAAACAAACGCGAAACAGGAGGATGTTGAAAATGGCAGGATTAAAGAAGTGAAAATATTTTATGTTCAAATAAAAATAAACTTTTTGCATTTCCTCTGTCCTTGGGCTGAAAATTGAAAAAAAAAACAAACAATTCCTACAAACTATACAAATATGAAGTCAAATGGAATTTGAAGTAGGTATAGAAGCTCGCAATGCCCAGATGCATGTCTGGCTGTGAAATGCGTCTGCAGGAGGTATTTTTTGTTCGTTGTTGCAGAACTCCCCCCAGCAGAAAATGCCTGCCTAAGAGGAAAAACCAACAAGGAATTCTTATAAAAAAGGGGTAAAAGAATAATAGGTATTTTTCATTCTTGGAGATATGAGCGAACAATGTACCTGCAAAGTGCATATATATTTATGTACGAGTATGAATGAATTTACCTACCTTATTATTACTCCATAGGTAGTAATATTAGTAGGTAGTTTCTGCTGCTTGTGGGCGTGGGGTTTATTAAATTGACATAATTAAGGAGTAAGTACATACATATGTATATGGAAGTGGGAGACTTCTGTTCTGGTTTTCATGTGAAATAGTTCCTACCTACCTACTGCTATTCTTACAATTTGAGGATCGAAAAAAATCAGAGCAAATAAAAAACCTTTTGTTTTTCAACACAATGATATGCATATGGGTAATGGTAGTAAAGTAAAAAGCATCTAGAAGTGCGTTTGTCCAAAAGAACCTTTACTGATCAACAAGCTTATTTGTATTAAAAAAATTAATGAAATCCCTTCCGGTCAGTACCGGATCTAGGACTTTGCTGTGGTGGGGCGGGTGGTGGGGGGGCTTTGGAGATCCAGTTGAAGTAATTTAGTTTGTTTATCCTTAAATTAATTTTATAATTTTTAGGATTAGGTTTCAGGTTTAAGGCTTTATGTGAAAAATATACTAAGTTATATAGGGGGATTCACGTTTAAGCGGGAGGGGCAATTTTCTAAATAAAATTACTTAAAACAAAACAAAAATTATTAAAAAACAACGGTAAAATTTGCAAGCCATGTTATAACCTTTTTGTAAAGCTAGAAATGCCTTCTTTTACTGTATTTTTAAATTAAGTTATTTTTGTCACCAGTTTTTGAAAAATTAATTTCTAAACTCAAAATATTGAAAAAAAAAGGTTTGCCAATATGATTTTTTTCTTCAGAATTTTATGTAATTAAGTTCTATTTTTGAATTTAATGCTCCTATCGATTTTTAGTCAAATACTGAAAAACTGACGGTTCTAGGACTTTAGTTATTAAGATATTAAAAAATAAACGAACAAACTTTCTCATAAAAACAAGAAGAATTTTTTCTGTTTTAAGTAAATTTTTTCTCCCGCCTAAGCGGGGGGAAATGGAGCCCCAATATGATTTTTTTTTTGCCTCGACTCATCCTATACGCTCTAACTTTTTGTCACACCTTAGGTGAATCACCCTGTATAATCGAAAACGTATTTTGACATTCCCACTTTTCCGTTTACAATAGCCGTATTATTTTTTTTTTTTTTTTTTTTTTTTTTATATTAAGCGCGTGCAAAAGGGGTTGTGACTACCCTTAAGATGATATACACAGCACGAGCGATTAGGTAGATTGGAGGGGATTTAAAAGGAGATACCGATGCACATTGGTTTTGAACGTCTGTAGATCACAATGGGAGGGGAAAATTGAGCTGGGTAGAGCATTCCACATTCGAGTAGTGCGACTAAAGAAAGAATCTCTGTACTTAACAGTACGTCCGAAATTGGGCTCAAGGGTAAACTTATGGGCATTCCTAGAAGCGCGAGTATTACGGTTGAATTGTTTAAGGGGAGGAATGCAACTGGCTATTTCACTAGAGCATTGTTTATGGAAATAACGGTAAAATAACGAAAGACATGAAATATGTGGTCGTTCCATAAAAGGTGGTCTGTGACACACATACCGAGGACTGAAAGCTTTTCGGTTTCCTCAATGCAAGTGCCACTCATGGATAGTGGCATGGGGGGTGGGTTTCGTTTTAACGACAGTAGACAGCATTGAGTTTTTGAAGCATTAAATTCTACACGATTTTGTATTCCCCAATGGACAATGCTGTCGAGATCAGAATTTAGTGAGCTTATCCGAAGGACATGGATGAGAATCTGTAAACGAATATGAGAAGCTGAGGGTACTGTCATCAGCGAAACAATTTAATGGATTAGAAGTTTCAGATAAAAGATCGTTTATGAATATAAGGAAGAGAGTCGGAGACAGAACGGAGCCCTGGGGTACACCAGCATTTATTTTGTGAATTTCAGACTTGAAACCATCCAATACAACTTGTATTGAACGGTCCGAAAGGTAATTTCTAATCCAACGAAGAAGAGATTCATTGATACCAAATGCACGCATTTTCGATAAGAGAGCTTGATGCCAAACTCTATCAAATGCTTTGGAAATATCAAGCGCAATAATCTTACTTTCTCCAAAACGATGTAAAGATTTGTGCCACTGTTCGGTGAGATATACCATCAGATCACCAGTAGACCTATTGCTACGAAAGCCGTACTGCCGGTCATTAAGAAGCTTTCGTTCTTCGAGATATTTCTTTAGCTGAAAATTAATCAGCGTTTCCATGACCTTGGAAAGAAGGGACGTAAGCGCAATTGGCCGATAGTTGGAGGGGGAAGAAGACACGCCTTTTTTAGGGACAGGCTGGACAAATGCTGTTTTCCATCCACTCGGAAAGAGACCAGTAGAGTAGGACAGATGGAAAAGCTTACGCAGTGGTTTTGCCAGCGTTGAAGAACACCTCTTCAGAACAATGGGAGGGATACTATCCGGGCCAGCGGATTTGTGTATATCGAGATCTTTCAGAACTCTGGCAACTGCACGAGTGCGGAAGAAGATTTGTCCCATAGAATCATTTGCGCTCTCAAGTACAGGAGGAGTCATATCACTTTCAGGCAGCGACGAATTAACAGCAAACTGTGCTGCAAGCAAATTGGCTTTATCGATTGAGCTGACAAAAGGAGTATCGTTGAAGACGAGCGTTGGAACCGAGGACGAGGTGGTGTTTCGTATGTTTTTTACAAATGACCAAAAATTTTTACTACCTTTGGGACATTGTAGAATTTTTTGCCGTAATTTTTGATCATGTAAAAATTTGGTTCGTCGAATATGAACGTTACAGGTCTTTCTAGCTTGTTGAAACTTTTTCCGGTTTGTGCATTTATATCAGCTTCTATCCCCGGCTTAAAATGTTTTAAATGATAAGTACAATAACATCTGTCGTATTTAACATTTAAAATATTTTTAAGCATAACACTCACGCTTGTGTGTGTGTGTGTGTGTGTGTGTGTGTGGGTGGGTGTGCGTATATGTTGATCGTGGATAGGTGGATGCGTAGATGTGCGTGTATGTGTGTGCGTGATTCTAATGAAAAGTTATCTTTTACTAGCGACAAATAGAGCCAGGCAACCGTCTGTGACGTTTAGCCTGTCTACTACAAGCTTTGTGACGAGTCACGAGTATTTTTACCAAAATATTTGGGGTGCAGAGCCAGGCGGCAAAACAAGTGTTCAGCCTGCCTACTGTGGCTTTAGACCAGTCCAGGTTTGGAAGGTTGAAGTCACCCAATATCAAAAGTTCATCACATGAATCCAATTGGTCATGTATGGTATCAATGCATTAAATACAATTTTCGTAGACGCTGTTATTCGAACTTCGTGGTATATAAACGGCGATAATATAAAGGTGACTAATTTCCATTTTAATTTTGACACATATTATTTCGACATTAGATGACATAAAAGCATCGACGAAAGTACAAACAAAAGTGTTTTTTATAGCCAGGAGAATTCCTCCTCCATCTACGTCCGAGTTATTTGAGTGGTGTAGGTCACGCCTGAAGACTTGATAGGTCGTATGAAAGAGCTCAGTATCCAGAAAAGAGTTGTTGAGCCAAGTTTCCATCATGACATCATGAGGAAGATTTTTCAAGTTTTTATAGACCTTGTTGATCTAAGTCCTTTGTCCATTTACGTTCTGATAATAAACAGGGGCAAAAATACTGCCGCGGGGCAAAAAAACTGCCGCGGGGCAAAAATACTGCCGTGGGGCAAAAATACTGCCGTGGGGCAAAAATACTGCCGTGGGGCAAAAAAACTGCTGCAGGGCAAACAAAACTGCCTAGGGCAAAAATTTGCCGCGGGCCAAAATAACTGCCGCGGGGAAAAAAACTGATACATGATAGAGTACAACGATTGCTTCGTTAATTTCACAAAATATTTGTAATGTCCGAAATAATTTGTTAAGAACATAGGTATAAAATAACCAAAAGCATTCGCTTACCAACATAATTATAACAGTTTATAACAGTAATATTTGTATGTTTGGTTATTCTCTATCTGCTCACTAAATAAAAGTCCTTTTGCATTTGTAATTCAATTTAGTTACCGAGTTATAGACATTTAAAGCTCCATACAAAGTGCAACTTGTTTATATTTAAAAAAAAAAGTGTGGGAGTAAGCAATTTTTATATATAGAGGACCCAGCGCTGGTAAAGTACCGCAAACTGTTAAACAAATATTTGAATTGTATCGCGCTATTTTTTTCAGCTATTCTGTAACTTACTAATGCTTTTCAATGTTTAGATCGTGCCATAAGGGAGTAACAGAATAGCTGCAAAAAATCGCGCGATACAATTCAAGTCTTTGCTAAAAGTTTTGGGGTATTATTTCTTTTTATAAAATAAAGTTCAAAATGAAAATGAAAAATTGGGGTTTTATTTTATTTTTCCAAAAAAAAATCAAAACAATTTGGGGCCTTATTTCATTTATTTTTGGGCATTTTTTTAATTTTAGTGGGGCCTTATTTCATTGGGGCCTTGTTTCATTTGGGCATAATTAAAATTAAGAAAAAAAAATCCAATTTAGAGCCTTGTTTCATTTTTGTTCCTTGTTTCCTGTTGCCTAAATTCGGGAAGTCGAAAAAAATCGGAATTTGTATGGAGAATATTTTCGCTTGAGTTAATTGGCATTATCGGTCTTTTTTTCGATTCTATCAAGTTTTAAATAAGTATCGACTTGCTCAGTGAAGAAAATGGCGCGGGGCGTCAAAAGAAAAATAACGCTGGGGCGTCAAAAAAAAAAAATGAAGAGGGGGCGTCAAAAAAATGACATGCGGGTGTTAAAAAAATGACGTAGCGATGTCAAATGCGTTTTTCAAATCATAAACAAAATGAAAAATCTTGAAAAAAAATGATGTGGGGGCGTTGACGCGGGGGTGTCAAATCATATTGCATTTTATAAATCATGAAAAAATTGATTAATCTAAAAAAAAGAAAAAGCATGAAAAAATGACGCAGATGCGTAAACAAAATCAGATGGGGGCGTAAAATAAAAGGCTTGGAGGCGCCAAAAAAAAACTAATGAGGTGGAGTAAAAAAAAAGACTTGGGGTGTCAAATGCGTTCTTCAAATCATGAAAAAAAAATGAAAAATCTTAAAAAAATTAAAATCCATCATTAAAACGCCGTGGGGGCGTTGATGAAGGGGCGTCAAATCATGGTGAAAAAAAAACAAAAATCATGAAAAAATGACGCGGGGATTCAAAAAAATATGACGAGATTGCGTCAAATCAAGAGATCATGAGGGGCCGAAAAATTCGGCATTTATGCTAACGGAGTTATATTCAGCCTATTGAAGTTGTTTTTTCATATTTTGGATAACACTCCGTATTCAGCTTTTGATTTTCCAACTCAACTGTTAATATCTTTTAAAGTTCTGAAGGCTATTTTCCAAAAGGTTCCATGACCAATTCTACACGCTATACAATTGGTACATATATAAATGAGAGGGAAACAAAAATTCCCTCATTATGATCCAATGTTTTGACTTTCAGTTTTTATCCAGCGTCTTTTGTTAACATCTTGTAGTTTTCATTTGATTGAGGTTCATAGTCCTTGAGTGACTTGTGTGTTTGAAGAAATCCTCTGAATTCTACCATTCCATTCGTTAAAACAGTGTCAAATATGAGATCGGCCAATATAAAGGTGTAACTACCAATATCCAGAATCATAACTGCGTTCCCTTTGATTATTTTGCGTTTCAAGCTTAGACGATGTTTTTTATACTTCCCTTATTAATACAGTAATTCTGGTAGAAATAAGCACTAAAGAAGTTGATCCAGCTTTATTCCATCGAGATCGAACTTTTTTTTGATTTGAAGACATACTGACAGGTTGAACTCTACCTTAACAGTGAATTATTTTGTGATCTGTCTATAAATTCCAAAAGCTGTAAACTCATAAATCCAAACTCGTAAATTTGTGTAAGTGTTCTTAAGTTAGTATTTGTGATGATGACAAACTCGGTATTACTTTGGTTATTTTCGCTTCTCTGTTGTCAACGGAAGTGTGGTATTACCATTACCATCTTCGAGCTCCCCCTGCCCCTTATATACCTCCAGGGAAATAGGGATGCTTTCTTCTCGAAATTTTTTTTCTCTTTTTCCCATTTCATCGTCATGTCAGTGGTTTTTTTTTATTATTATTATTTTTTTTTTTTTTTTTTGAGAACAAAATATTTTCTTGTACCTAATTACACCAGTGAATCCGGTTCTCCTAGACGTGGCTGGTAAAAGGATTTGAAGGGGATATTTTCTTTCAACGAAGACGATGGTTTTGTTTTTTAAATAATTTTTATTTCAGCTTTTACGGATTTGCGTGCGCCTTTGGGGATGGATTCCAAGGAATATTTAGAGCTAAGATGAGGTTGGGGGAGGTTAAGATGGTGATGGCGATATGGTGGCGGGTATTAAGGCGCTACTTCCCTTAAACAAAACTCTGCCAGGAGAGAGAAAGAGAGCTATTTGAATTATGAAAAAAATGGCTGCTTTGCTTCAGAATTCTCAGTGGGGTTATTAATCGCTTTTTGTTACTTTTTTTTTCTCTGATATGCTGTGTTTGTTTCATCTCCTGTTATTATTACAACCCCAAACCCCTTTGTTTAACTTAACAACCCTCAAAACTTTTCAATGGGGGCTTTAGTGGTGTTGTCATTGTTTTTATTTTTATTTTTAACTTTTTTTTTGTCTCTTGACTTAACTCAGTTTGGCTCGTGTTTTACGACTAAAGTACAAAATTTGTAATAAATCATTTCATACTGACGCCAATAATAAAAATGTTAACTGTAATGTTATTTCAGATTATTGCAGGAAATTATGGTTACTAATTAATTAGCCGAGGGCTTGGGAAAACAAATGCCAATATTTGTCTGCATATATGTACATCTATATTCATGTGGGTGTGTATATGAAAAATAACAATGGGGGTACTTATGTGTGTTTTGTTTATTTGTTATTACAATTTCAACAGGTAAAATGTTATTTTTTGCATTTCATTATGTTTAATGTCGAATGGATTTGTTTAAATTGTTAAATTATTATTATTGTCAGTAGGTGTAGGTGAGAGAAGCGACTGCGGCGCATAAATTAAACAAAATGTATACATGTGAATTTGTATTGTTCAACTGTGTACTATATGTGTGATCGAGGATTTATAGCTCTACCTACCAAAGCTGCTACCCACCCGACCCAACCGAACTCGCAACTCCTTAGGCAAGCCATGTAGATTAATTTAAACATGTTATTTAATTGCGCATTTAAATTTGTTTTAAACAGCTTTGTGCATAAATTGTGAAACACTTGTAAAACAAATTGGTATTTTAATGGGTTCACGTTGGGCGCCAATCTAGTTAGTGGATGTTCATTGTATGTATTATTATTTTTATTTATTTTATTATTCAGTGGTGTGGTGGAATTAAATGCTGGAAATGTAATTTAATAACGAGATTGCAATTTCTGTTTAATGAGGTATCAGAAAATTATTGACTATCTTAATTTTCGTTTCGTTTGGAGAGATGTATGTATGTAGGTGGGAGGAAGGTATAAAGCAATTCAATGTATAATGAAGTTAATTTCGCATGTGTATTGGGGAAGGTGATTACCGGGTAAATGAGTTAAAATATTTAAAACGAAAAAAAGGATAATATTTTAATCCTTCATACTTAGCTATGCTGTTGGGTGCCATAGTTTACTACGATCTTGCCGAGTTCAACCTCTTCATATTTTCACATAGCTAGAATTTAATTTATTGAGGAAAATTTAAAAAATATAATATGTTACTTCAAAAACTCGAGAAACATTAGGGACATTCGTGACAGAAAAACCTGGGTCGTTAATGAACATAATTTATCATTTTGTATAGACAAAGAATACACTGCCCTAGCCGTCATAATTCTAATGGTCATTTGAAAATATATACCATAACTCACAATTAGTAGTCAAATGGTTTTAAAGGCTCCCAAAGACATGCAGCTACACCCTCTTATGTCGAAGAGTTCTCCTTGAAGATCCTTTAAAACTTCTAAATCATCACCATCGCCATCACAAGAGTTTGTCGAAAGTTTACAAAACAACAACACAAAAAAATCTCTCACTCTCTAACATACTCATATCTATACTACGTATATAATTTTAACAAAAGGAAGCATGTATATATAGGAGTATATGTATTTCAGGATACAGTGTCACAATTGAGGAAGAGGAAATACCACAGCACAAATTGTATCACCACCGATTAAAAGTTTCGACAATGTGTTTCTCGTTTCTTGTCCTTTCTGGGTACGGGGAGTGAGAGTGTGGCTTAGAACGGGTGGCTTCCATAGGCAGCAACAACTAAGAAGGACCAACCAGAAGGACACAGTTCGGTATGGTGGAATATGGTGGCGGTAATCCTGACAAATGATGTAATTTCACATCGCCACTTAACTCGCCAGAGCAAGAGCACAACTTTATACAACACAAATTCCCATGTTCAATGCATCATTCAAAGGACACAACGACCGAACGACCGACGGCAGAAAATGCTTTTAGACCAGTTTTAATTTTTTGTGTTGGATCGTCCTGTGACTGAATCTATTTTTTTTTTTTTTTTCATTTTTGTTTGGTTCTGGAGTCCTTTGACTTTTTCATATTTTTCTTTCATTTTAAAAGCTTATTTATGTGCAAGACAAACAGCAGATATATAATTTTGTATACGCATATTTAAGTGTTGCCGCTTCTGCTTAGGGTGTTTAGGTGGTGGTAGAGGTAGCAACATATATAGGAAACACGCGCGCAATGTCATCGTCCTTGTTGTTGTTATTGGCTTTTTAGTTTCGCCATACCATATATTCTAAACAGAAAAATGGAATATAAGGCATCGTAAATTTATAACAAATTGCGTTTACCTAATATACATTTAAATTTTGTTTTTTTTTTTTAACATATTTTCTGTCGGGGTCATAAATATTCGTACACGACTCATAAATAAAAATAATGTCTTTCAGCAAAAAAGTGCGACGACGACGCTTTAATTTTTGTCTTTGTTTGAAAATTTTTAAGACGCAATAAGCAGATACCTACTTTCAAGGACAATGAATAAAATATGATATCTATACACAAAAAAAGGCAGGAAGGTATGAGATACCTATATACCTACGCGTACGTATGGTAAATATGTATCTTGTAATTTATAAATCAAAATTTATTTGTTCGCTACATTTGCTGTGTGATTTTAAAAATAAATTTTAAATTATTCTACAAAATTATATTTTTTTATTGCCGGAGAAGAATGTTTGATTATTTAATTTTTTTCAATGTAACAAAATTAATATACAGGGTGATTCAGAAATGGTTTGTTTTTTTTTTTTTCAATTTATACGGTTGTGTAGGTTTTTGATAGATACAAAATCTATTTCATTTTCTGCTGCTGGTATGCTCCCATAGGTATGGTGTATTTGATAATTTTCCTTTGATTCATCCTTGACATGGAACTATTTCTTCTTATATGAATTAAATAAATAAACTCGCGAAGAACCAGGGCCTAGTGACTAACAACTGACAGTCATTCCTGTGTGCCCATGTCGACAGGAATAGAAGGGACCTATAATTTTATGCCGAATCCTAACGGCTAGACGAGAAGAACTCATACTCCTAGACGATTTGTCAATTCCTCGCAAGAGGCAGTATCCCTGAAAAAAAAACATTTTAGTTCTTAGGTGGATGAGGCTAAGAAGTGAACCCAGACCTCCAGAGTTACAGTCCAACGCACTAATTATTACGCTACGGGCCACTACAAAAATACATTTATGTGAAAAGTTTGATTTGAAGTAGCATATTTTGTTTGGCTATATGTCCTCTTACATACTATCACCCTAACGCTAAAAATTGTACGCCAACATTTGCAGCAAAATATTTTTCCCAACTCGAACCTTTTAACTAAACCAAATTCTTCTCTAAATTGTAAACATTTCACAACAACGAAATTAAACTGCGTACGTAGATATATGGTGAGCCGCCCACTTTTCCCCAACAATGTCCAAACTAGTTTAGATTTGCATTTATTTTAGCCTGACCTCATATAGAAACAAACATCATAAGGGGTAAGAGTTAAGTGACAAAATCACAAATCCCATATCAGGTGTTGCAGAGCACTCTTAATTCTTACCCCATCGCCATCAGTGATACAAATTAAAACCCGCCTATAATTTGGTTCGCGTATATTTGTTATTTACATATAAAATGGTAGCGGTAAGTGGGTGTGAGTGTGGGTGTGGGTGTAGTGTAGATGGCCAGCTAATTACTTGCATTCAACAAAAAACCACGGACCATTTTCATCTGACAGAGGACAGGGAAATGACCAAAAAAGTGCATCAGAGAAAAACTCAGTTGTTCAAATTCACATGTTGGCAAGTAATTACGATATCACTGACTGACAAAGCATGTGGGCCAAGTGTAAAATTTAAAAATGGTATGTTCTGTTCATTGGATTTTAGGTTTTGGTTAAGAGGGATAATGATTGCGTTGAATACTGTGCGGTGTGATTTTATGGCACTCATCAACTCTATAGTAGCACAAAATTCCAAAATACACCAAAATATTTGGGGTATATTTTGCACTTTCGTGACATACATTTTGAACATAAAAAATACACCACTTTTTGGTGAAATTTTTGAACAATTAATTTCGATTATACCGCGTTCTCGTTTAAAATTTACACCGGCTGTACACAAATTATACAGTTTTTTGGTATTTAAATTGTGCTAGTGGTATAAAAATTGTTCTGGTTACTAGAATAAATTATACTCCAGAGGTGTATGTACTGAAAATGAGCTCAAATCATACACCTCAATGGAAAACAACTTAAACCACTTTTTGGTGGAAAATCATTCCAAGAGTGTGAAAAGTACACATGATTTGATGGATTCAATATTCCATTAGTGTTAAAAAAATCCAAAACTCAGACTTTATTTTGAAACAAAATTTAAACCGAAGTTTATTTCTTTAATCGGCGAAACTATAGTTTTTGATGAATTAAAATTTACGCCTTGTTTATTTCCTGATAGAAAAAGTATGTAAAGGAACTCTGATCTTTCTATGATTCTAATACATAATACGGAAGCAATAAAACCATGAATTAATATGAATTTGAGTGTCTAATGTCAAAACGAAGTACACTCTGTCGACTGATTTTTGGTCCTACCCCATCTAAAAATCGAGCGCGTTAATAATTTTACTAAATTAAAGATTTCTAAATCGATGCGTGGAAATTCATAGTTTTTTGATTGTTCTTATTTTTTTTTTAATACATTCTGTTAAAAAAGAGTCGAAAATACCAGGAAAGTGGTATAATTAATTGGAAATATATAATAAAATAATTAATCATTTTGTTCATTTTAAATATGGCGGTCAGTGGAATCTCATTTTTACCTAAGTATTCCTTGGAAATATGGCTGCCGTCCAAAAAATACACTAATTCCTGAATGTAGAACAAAAAATGCACCAATTTAGAAAAACAAGCGAAAAAAATACACCATTTGAGACAATTATATGCAATATTCTATTTTCGGTATATTTATTTTGCTGAAATTTGTGAAAACTATTCACTGATGTGTATCATTTTGAGAAATTAATATAAAAAAAAGAGCGCGTGTAACTCAGTACTTGTGGCGTAAGACGAAGCTATGTGTTCTATATCAAAATGGTCGATGGGTTGTTAACTTGAAAATTAAATAATAATGGTGAAAATTTAAAGTAAAAAGGTAAACAATTTAAAAGATATGAATCGGTTTATTTTAGTAGGTTTTCCGACTATTTCCAAAAATTCCTACATTCAAAATCTCTGCAAAATCAAAAATTTGTATATGAGAACTTTAATTTGGTTTTATTTATTTTGCAACCATATATAATTCAAATTTTTAGCGGACTCTCCTGATTTAACTCAATTTTTTGAAATTAGCCTATTTTCAGATAAAATGTTTAAAATGATTTATTTCTCCATACCAGTAGGAGAGAGATAAAAATCTTAAACTAGTAGTGTTCTTATAATTTTAATTATCTTTTCTCTAGCATTCTAATTAACGAAATTAGAAAAAAATACATAAAAGGACATTTTCCCGTTTATCTGCTACAATAATATAGATTATCAGAAAATCCAAACTTATTGCACTATTAAATATATTAGCCTATCAATACAAATTTTTACTTTTACCCTACCTCCCCCACCACTTAGCTAATCAACAATCTCAGCGTTGCACATGTGGTGTTACATCTTTTCGTTTCACAAAAATTCAACCAAAATTGTGGAAAATACATCCAAGAATATTTTACGGTATGTTTAATTTACTCTAAATGGTGTAGGAAATGTCTAAAAGTTTATTCAAAACAAAAACAAAATTGTTTCATACGAAGTAAAACAAATATTTATTAATAAAGGGACGCTACAAAAGTAGAGCAACAGGGACAGCAAACGACGCCATATTTCTTGGCGCTCTTTTAACATTTCAGTAAGGTTTGCCATTTCATGATGGAAAGATAAACGAGCCAACAACGAGTCGAAATTATTAAAATTTACTACCGAAATTCGGAGTCAGTGGCCTCAACGTTAAGAGCGCTACGTCCAATTTATGGTCGTCATAATCATCCTAGCAGATCAACAATTGAGCGTCTAGTGGAAAAATTTGAATACACAGGCACAGTACAAAATGTTCCCGTGCCAGTGAGACAAAGAAGTACCCATAGTGTCGAGAACATTGCTGCCGCTGAGGTTTCAGTTGCAGAAAGCCCAAATGTGTCCCTCACACGTCGTTCTCAAGCGTTGAGCATCTCTGTGACGTCGTTGTGGCGAATTTTGCGAAAAGATCTTGGCCTACATCCTTAAAAGATAAAATTGACGCAAGATATGGACTTGGAGGACATGTGGTTCCAACAGGACGGCGCCACAAGCCACACAGCGAATCACAATCAATTTATTGGACACCAAGTTTTTAGAACGTGTTATCTCACGAAATGGTCCAGTCGCTTGGCCGACTCGGTCGTGCGATTTGATGCCGTTAGACTATTTCCTGTGGGGCTACGTCAAGTCTATGGTCTATGCCAACAAGCCAGCGACGATTAATGAACTTCGTACGAATATCGAACGTGAAATCGCAGCAGTATCGGCCGATTTATGCTTGAAAACCGTCGAAAATTGGGTTTAGCGTCTGGACTTATGCAAGCGTGTCCGTGGTGGCCATGCAAAAAAATTTGAGTTCCATACATAATGGCATCGAACGTACTTTCACAGGAAGAATTTCATTGATATCCAAAACCGTTTTTGCTTTATTTAAAAAAACTTTGTAGCTCTCTTATTGAAAACCCCGATATTTAGATGATGTAGTTACATTTATATTTTTTTTTTTAATTTCTTAAATGCTTATATTATCTTCTTGCGAGACGATATTTCAATTACACCCATTCTATGTTTGGTGTATCCAATGGTGCATATTTCACCAAAATAGAGTGTTGTTACACCTATTCTCTGTGTGGTGTATTCAATAGTTCCACAGTTTTATTTTATTGTTTTAAACGGTTTTTTTTTTGTACGATAACATTTCAAATTGTGACAAAATTTTTCCTTTCTTTCCGCCCACTGACACGCCTACATTTTGCTAGTTTTAATAAAAAATAAAGCACTAAATTGATTTTAATGAAATTTTCAGGAATGATAGTCAATGATAAGACAAATTTACACTATAAGTTTCCACCCACTGCCCCGTCTAGTTTTTTCTCGTTTTAATACAAAGCTTTTTTATTTTTGTTTGTATAAACCTGTTCTATGTGCAATTAAATTTGAACTACTTGAACGATTTTTATGAAACCCTAAATACTTATCTTTGAATGTATTGATATTAAAATTAACAGTTTTTAACTTTTGTTTATACTGAGGAAAAAACGCTTTTTATTGAACCACAAATTGATGGTAGATAATCATCAAATTCCAAACAATACTTCTCGTTTATAAAAGTTTCTATTGATCCATTACTTAATAATTCTTTACACAGATCAGCATATTTCATTTGAATTGTCTCCATAATGAGATTATTAATGTTCACACTCTTTAAGAACAAGTATGACTGACAATTATATAAATTAACAAAGAGATTACGAACTGACCTATACCAACCAACGCAACGGTGTTAACAATTTTGTTTGTTGTTGTTGAAGGTTTTGAATATTACAACAACCACGTATACTCTTTTCCGGATTGCTTTCGGACCGTTATATTAACATTGAAAGTTTTTAATCCAACAACAACTTGGTGGTCTACCACAAATTCATATTTTCTTTGTAATAGACCACCAAATTGTTGTTGTGACATTTAAAACTTTCAATGTAAATATAACGGTGAGAAAGCAGTGCAGCCTGTAATTTAATTTTTATAATTAAAGAGTGAATTTTCAAAAGAGAATATAAATACTTATAGTTATTTCTCAGAAAATTGGAAAAACCAAAAGCAAAATTGTAATTTTCCATAATTTCAGGTTTTCACTAGTTTCCAAAGTCCGATTTACAGGGTTCAGTTTTGTTTTAAACTAACTTCAACCACCTTAATTGAGCATTAGACGGTTTTCACATTGGACTGACTCCTCCGAATTTACAAAAGAGAACGTCAAAAAAAATCCACAAATTTTTAATTTTTTTTGAAAATCTACTACTTTTATCCCTTTGTAATTATGAAGTGGGAGTGAGATAAATTTCAGAGAAGTCAAAAATAGTCGGAAGAGTCAGTCCAATGTGAACACCGGCTTAGAATGTGAAGAGCAAAAGCAAAACTTCATACTTAGTTAAAAAAAAATATGGTTTTATAGCCTTTTGAAAAGTCGCTCCTCAACCTTATTTTTATTACTTTGTTCGGCAGTTGTCTGTAGTTGTCAATGAAATTTATAGGAATATTAGGCAATAGTAGAAGCTTTAAGAAAATGATAATTTTAGACCGCAGCTCAGCGGAGCTTTTTATGTAGGCTTACAAAAGTTCACATTATCTGGTTATTTTTTCCCACTATTATTTTTTTAAATGTCATATTTTAAAAATTTGTGCTATTTTATATTTTTTTGTATTTCTGTTGTATACGAACAACAAATATGTTGAGTTTCATAATTATATCTTTACAAATAAAACCACAGTAAGCTAAATTGTTCATTAGTAAAAACAGATGATTTTTGGGTAAAATAATATTGTCGAACTTCCTAAGTCTCTCAGAGCCACAAACAAAAATGAAATGAAGAAAACGAATAAGAAGAATAAGAAGATGAAGAAATTTAAATATTAAAATATTGAAATTACTTCTGTTCTTCTTCTTTTCTTCTGTTCACAGTATCTTTTTGCTGTGATTTTTATAAGAGTCGGTAAACATCGACCAAAATTTGTGTCTTAGTAGGGTATAACAAACTGACTGAAGAGCCCACTGTTATACCTTGGGCGAAACACAATAATTTCTGGAGTTGAGGTCACTTGTACTTTTTAATTGAAAACGAATAAGAACAATTTTCTCTGAATATTAATGAAAACAATAGCCTATCAAACACCGCAAAAAATAACTAAAAAAAATTGGAGTTTTTTTCCTGTTTGCCCCACTGTGCGGCGTATGAACAACCAGGGTCTAGTGACTAACAACTCGCAACCATTCCTGTGTGCACCTATCGACAGGATTGAAAAGGACCTACAATTGTATGCCGAATCCGAACGGCTAGACGGGAAGCACTTTTTCGTGACAAGTGATACTCTTGGAGGATTTGTCAATTCCTCGCAAGAGGCAGTAGCCCTGAAAAAAACTTTTTAGTTTTTAGGTGGACGGGGCTGGGAAGCGAAACCAGACCTCCAGCGTGACAGTTGAACGGACTTACCATTACGCTACGGGGTACGACTATACAATGGTGTATTTTTATTACCGGTATATTTAAAAAAATAACCAAAATATTAAATGTATCTTCAATTTTCTCAGGTTTGCACCAAAATTCATGAATTTACACCAAAATATACACCAGTGTGCTACTTGAGAAAGATGTTTGGCATCGCGGAGTATTTTACTCTGATTGTACATATGATTTGTTTTTATTATAAGCAATTTTCAGGAGAATTTTGTTTATGATTTCTGGGTATTTGTTGAATGGAGTGCAAAAATATCTGCAAAAATAGGTAAGGAGGATTTTATTGTTCAAGAGTATCTCTAGGTTTAGTTGATTCTTAAACCACAAAATTCAAACAAACAACCCTATGCGTTGTCGTCCACAATTTCAAAGAAAAAAGCTTTAAAAAATGTTAACTCAATTTTATCGTTCGTTATTAATCGCACAGAAGTTATAGTACGGGAGCCGACCGTAGATTCACCGATCTCATCGCGGCTTCTGAAAAGAATGATGCCAATTCATAGCTTTAGCCTTAACAATAACAAAACCACTGGTCGGACAAGGTTGCTCTTTTTACAAAAGTGGTCGGACTCGCCGCAACAATCAACAAAATTTTGTTCGATCACTAGTTTTGTAAAGAGAGCAGTCTAAGCTTTCATTTGATATCCCATTTATAAAAATCCATTATGGTTTAGGAATCCTAAGCGAAAAATGCAACCGAAAAAGTGTGTTTTCTACCCATTGCCACCTGAAAAACCATAACCGACCAGCGGTTTTGTTAATGTTAAGACTAAAGCTATGAATTGGCATCATTCCTTTCCGAAGCTGCGATGAGATAGGTAAACCTACGGTCGCCTCCCGTCCGATTATATTTGTTTATTTTTTTAGCAAAAAATGTTCTCCAAAATATTTGCTTTGGAAAATTTGGAAAAATTTGTTGACAACTCCTTTCAATAAAAAGTTATTGTCGAAAAACTGTCAAATTTTCAACTTAAGAAATAGATTTTAAAGTTTATCTCATCAATGTCGATCTGAGCCAAAAAAAAAACACTTAAAATATTTTTAATAGAACATTAAATTTCCAACAGTTTTGTATATTTTTATTTCATATTGTGTTAAAAAACTTTCAAGACAGAATACAAAAAACTTTCCCATATTCTTTGAATATTATGTTAATGAATAAATAAAGTGTGCTTATTAGCTGTTAAGTATAAATAACGAACACTTGCATTCAAAGGTTTTTATTATGAAATATGTTTGTGTGGAACATAAGCTTCCTTAAACACAGAAAGTTAACCCATGGATTTCTGAGAGAATGGTTAAACTGGTTATTTTTCAATCATTTTGTTATAACTCAAAAACCAAACTGAATATGATAATTTAAGTTAAGAGATTTTTTGCTGGAAATTAGATTTTCAATCAAAATGGATGGTTTAAAAAAAAAAATATAGACAAATTTAAGGAGGAACATTTAACAAAAACCGACCCTAAAATAAATTGAAAGATAGATTTTAAATTTTTTTTACAAAACTGCTCATAAATTTTCTACGCTAGAAAGGCTTCCCACAAATATAAACAAAAAAAAAAAATAAATTGAGTGTCGCCACGGCTCGTGAAAAACCAAGGCCTAGTGACTAACAACTCAGAAATGATTCTCTACTTTAAGCTTTATGTACTTTTTAAAGCATGTATATTTTGTACAGGCTCCTCCAAGTCTTGAAACTTGTACCAACACTGTTACATTGCTTATTATTTCCCATGTTTGAATAAGTAGATAATCTTCTTGAAACTCTAAAACAAACTATCCAAATCCTTAAATTTACACTTAGAGAGAGAGATGCCAACATTCAGAGGAATTTATCTTAAAGTATGTGTTATAATAACATACAAGATCATACCCCCAACTTACACAAAAGAATATATAAAGTAATCCACATGTAACCACTTTGAGTTCATAAATCCAACAGGCAAGTCCCTTCGCACACATTACATTTGCAGTGTTTCCCATGTTGGAGTGGCATTTAAAGGAAGAAACATAAAAAAAACTGCATGTGTATGTACAGATACTACACATCTTACTATTATATGTTGTCCAGCCAAAGGAACACAACGAACAAATCCCCATGTTCTATTTCATAATCATGCATCGCAGAAACGAACGTAGGTTTATAGCGAGTTTTTCCCCCATTAAGCTCTTCCATATTGCACTATGTCACATAAAGTCCTTGCAATCTTTTACAAGGCCCCGTCTCGACTGATTTTGATTCCCTTAGTATCTAACTAAAGTTCTAGGTGCGCTGAGTTAAAAGGACAAAAACCCCAAAATCCTTTTTATATTATACCAACCAGTAAATGTAAGACAAAAGGAAAACAAAAATTGAGAAAGAACTAGATGAACATTGAAAACTCGAATATAGAACTCCACCACGGACCGCCAGCACCACCAACAACAACGACGACCAACCAATGTGCCATACTCAGACTCACCGTGCAGCACCGTTAACACACACGTCCACATGTTCAATGAAACCACGTCACAAATTCTCTTTCAATGTTGCCACAAAAGCATGCGATTTGTTACTACGTCAACGTGCCATATCTTTATCCTGAGTGGCATCTTCCACTAGGTATAGTCCCCGTCCCATCCAAGTCTCCCAGTCCCCCAATTCCAACTCTCGCAGGTTCACATTGTTCCAGGAATAGCACCAGCTGTTTTCGTTTGACAATTTAAAATGGTATTCACGTTCACGCAAAAAGTTATAGCGAATTTAGCTCGTTTCTCCGTTTCGGATATAAACGGCAAATGCCGTTACCCGGAAATCCGTTCGTACAGAGTATTTTCGAAACATTGCGATTGCGACTTGGTGGTGGCGTTGGCGATGGTGGCGGGGGATGATGCCGAGTAATAGGTGTATAGGGATCATCGTTGTAACGCATATCACATCATGATGTTGTAACGAAGAAATGGCGTTTTTTTTTTGTTTTCCGTTCCACCAACCAGCAGGTTATTCACAATATCAACGTACTTTGATGGTTTCGCGGAAATCATTTCAACCAAGTCGGATAGAATTATTATTCTACGAATCCTCTTTTGCCACTATTAGTACCAGTACGAGTATAATATTGAAAGGAGGTTTCTTTTTGCCTTTAATTGCGTGTGACAAATGTTTATATCTTTTGTTTTATTATGCCGATTTGTATAAAAAGTCCAGCATGGATTTTTCCCTATAGAATTGTTTTGAGGAAAAAATGTGGTATTTCTGGATTTTATTTTTAATGCTCGTGTATGATATCCTTTTTTTTTCGCCACTCACTCGCTTGGTATGTTTATCCTTTCACTTGTGGTTAAACCAGCGAGAGAGCTTTCTGAATGTTTCATTTTAAGCGTTGAGGTTAGCAAATTGTTTGGTTAAATTATTCGATTGTACGATGCCAGCAGTGCATCCTTATATTTATACATACATTGATACTATTTCCTTAATAACATAGGGCGGTCAACAAAATTCTGAGGCACTTTGCGCAGCGCTTTGACTTTTAGCAGGGTTTTTATACGTGCAAGTTTTGTGGTTTAGCGAAATTCCATCATGAAGGTTTTCTACAAATTACATGGTATAAGAGCACACGTCGTTGTCGTAGGTATGCTATGTTATGCTATTTCAGTGCAGTGGCAAACCAAAGGTAAATGATGAAAGCCAGAAAAGATTCTTTGAAGCGTGTGTGGGCTCTTACTGCACATAGCCACGCATCGTTTTTGGTGGTTTTTGAGGGAAAAGGTATGGTGTTTTAACTTGGGTAAGAATGTGCGATGTGATATGTGCTGTGCATGTGCATGGTGTAAAAGGATATGGAAAATTTGTTTAAGTAAGAAAATATGTAAGATGGAATGTTGCAGATGGATAAGTTTTTCAAATGTTTTTCATATTATGATGGAATTATAATATACGTGCCTAAAAAGAGCGGTAAGGTAGGTCCTATGCATTCCCAACTCTGATTTGATTAATTCTGCACCGGTTATCCACCTACATAGGCATTTAAATTATAATATTATTAAATTTAAAACAAATCCTATAACTTATTAATACTATAATATTTTTGCAATTTTATTAAAGGCTATCCTCAAACTCTACATCAATTGGCAAAAAGTTCACCAAACGGAAATAGGGTTTTGTTATTTTTTTTTTCTGAAAAATTCCCTTATTTTTGGTTAAGACCCCTTTATGTTGTATATGATTTGACCAATTTCATTATTATTTTGAACCCGTAGGTACCTACTTTCAAAGCTTTGCATTCCAAGTTTGACAATAAGCTATTTCTTTTTGTGAAAATGCGAAATGACCATTTGCATTACACCCTTTTAAAAATTCCATGTTAAATGTCCCACTGCTCATTGGCGTACCTAGAAAGGGGACTGAGGGGGATTCAGAACTTCCAAGCTAAATAATTATGCCGGTTTATCCATTCGAAATGATTAAAGTTTAACAAAGCAATTATTTTAACGAATTTTATAGTTTGGCATTCGATTATCAACAATTTAAAATAAAAAAGGGTTTGGCAATGTTCTTAGAACAATTACAGAAACCAACCGTATAACCTTTTGAAAGGCACCACGAATGCTTTCTTTTACTCTGTTTAGTTTTTATCACATTTTTCATCTTGAATGAATGAATCAATTCGGGGTTTGATGCACTGCGACCTTTGATCTATTGTGCCCCCATCTAGAACTCAATGAGATTGCTTACTTAAAGCTCATCCTCCAATTTTAAGTATTTGGAGTATTTTCAGTGAGGGTAGGTCCCTCTCATCTATCTGGTAATTTCCCAGATATCTGTGCCTTTGTGCATTTGATTCATCTTACTTTTTCCCACACTTTTCATCACACTTTTTATCACACTTTTTTCACACTTTTTATCACAATTCACTATAAAAAGATCAAACATGTTGTTTATTAGTTTTTGACAAAAAGCAGTACAAAAAAGGCAGTTTAGGCAAAATAAAGGCCAACTTTCTACAAAAATTGGTTAAAAAAAAAAATAAATACAATGCCATCCTATACTTTTTTGTAACCCAGAAGTACCTTCTTTTATTTTATTTTTAAATTACGTTATTTTAGTAAAGAGTTTTTGAAAAATTAATTTTTGAAACTTAATATAAAAAAAAATTAAAAAATTTTGGAGTGGAATCGGGTAAGTCAGTTAAAGCTTTCATTGAAATCCATCATTGAAACACAAATCAGTGAAACGGTGGAATATTTCTTGACAAGTCTTATATAGCCGTCATGAAAATTTCTTTCATTGAAAATTCAAGTCCCCATACAAAAACCAACTTTGAGGTTAGAGTCGATCATTGAACGAAAAATTGACAGATAAGCACAGGAAGACAAAGGAACGCATATCATTGTAACGGAAGTGTTCCACTTTTGGAAACATAATGTCAGCTGTTCATTAAAAACGATTTTCATCATTGAAAACTTAAAGTGATTTTATCAGAAAATGTTAAAGCAAACTAAACATTTTTTGACTAAAAAAATATATAACTAACAACCTTCATTTTGGTACCAAAACGCCATGTGATTTATTGAAAGACAAAATTTTCAATGATGGTTTTCAATGTAAGCTATAACCATAACCACGGTAAATGTTGTTTTGAAAATAGCTGTCTTTATCACATATAAAGGAAAAGATAGAGAGAGGAAGCGTAAAAAAAACAATCAGCACAATATTGATAATCAACTGTCATCTTAGCCGATTGCACCCCTGAGTATCTTGTAATTTTAATTTTTCGTTTTAAGTACTATTTTTGTTTCCAAAAGTCAGTGTTCTTATCAAATTTAAGTCAAAAACTGAAAGACTTAATTTTCAAAATATTAAAAAAATAAAGGAACCATCTTATTAATGAAAACTGTTGATGATAAACCATCGGGTGCCAAAATGTATCATTTAGCCGTATTCTTTTCATTTTTTATAAGAAAGTTGTTTCCTCAATTTTAAATATTTGTAATTACTCTATATATTTACATCATTAGCCGTGTTTTTTGAGAGAGTGACTAGCAACTCAGCAAAATATTTACAAGCAAAACAATAAAAAAACAAATTATGTTAGAGAATTTTGTTTGTGTTTTCCGTGTTAAACTTTTGCCAAGTTGCTAGTCACTCTCTTAAAAAACACGGCTATTATCAAAATTATTGACAGTAAAAATGTATTTGTGCTCCGAATAGTTTGGAAAAACCTGTGTAAACGAAATTATCAAATATAACAATAAAACAAAACACGTGTATATGATACTACCGAAGCAGCATTTTATTTTGTGTTTACGCTCTAATCACAAAAATACAATTATCACGCACATGTAGTGCATGCACATCTCCGTTAGCCCCGCGTTTGTTTATTTGACCAACTGAATTACCTCCTTTACCTGTACCTCCCCCTCTGCCCCTTTAATACTCCTGTTCGTGAATCGTGATATATCACAAGGACGCGGTTCTATTTAATTGCGTTGAAAATCTTCATGCAATTTATTTACTCCCCACGAAATTAATCGGTGTATCCGTGTATATCTCTATGGACTTGGTGTGTGCAGTCATTCGTAAGCAGTTGTTTGCCGACCCTATATAGTTAAATTTTTGTTTTGTTTGGTATTTTTTTTTTCGTTGTTGTTGTTGTCTGTGGAAAAGCAGAGGAAACATGAAGCTTTTAACATGCGATGACGTATCACATAATAATGAAGTCTATTCAGAACGTTAGGTTTATTCAAACAAAAATAAAATAAAAAATACACACAATTCATATAAAACGGTAATGGTCATGTTCACAAAGACGTAAAGAACAGATTAAACATAATAAGTTATGTGTGAGTGAGTGTATGTGTGTTATGTCGAATGGAAATTTAACTATTGTTCGGCCTCATAATTTTATGAAAACCTCGGAATTCATGATGTTGTTTTATGAGGATTATATGGGATGTATTGTTGCAACTTAGTTGTATGTATTTTTGATACAATAACAATATTTTAATAAAATATAAAAGTGGGAGTGAGTCTGATTGTGCTTGGCCAGAAATAATGGTCCTTTCAATGTTTACAAATCATATATGTATGTCAGTGAATGAACAGATGATATTATCTAAATAGGTATAAAACTGCCTTTAAAACAAGTCCGAAATAGAAATGAACTTTATTGTGTTTTGATTCTTTTTTTTTTTTCTTATATACTAAGATTTCCTTTTTTGTATAAAATATAATGTTATAATAATATTTTTGGATGCAGTATTTTTTTTTCTCAAATATAAGTAATTTTTTTTTTAATCTCGAATCTAATTTTAAGACATACAAATTTTCTCTAGAATTTTTGAATCAAATCAAAACATTTAAACAATAATTAACGTTGATCAAATAAGTAGGTATACTCCTTACTTCTTAAAACAACGTGTAGAAGTTCATCATCTCCATAAGTAAAAGGTAATTGAATTGAAAATACTCATAAAATGGTAATGATGATTAAGCTATCTTTGCAATGTGTATATAAGTGTGGTCGTTATATCTTTTTTTCTTTTTTTATTTTTATGATTATGGTATTTTAATTTTTGCTTTCAGATTTTATTTTTTGTTATGTAGTAAAAATATTCGCTGTTGGCGGTTAATTTAATTCATTTATTTTTATTGTATAGGAAAGTAGTATGTACTAGGTGATTTTTGAAATTTTAAATCTACATTGAGATCAGACAAGAACGAATTCTTGTGGAAGTGGGGTCTATTTCACAAATTAAGGCAGGAGAGGCCATTGGGAGTAGTCGTTATTTATTTTAAGTGTTGTTTAGTTATTTTGATTCCTTATTTGATGTTAAATTGTATCTCTTTCCACAACATGAAAAAATAAATACGCCTCTTGCTCTAATATGATTTTTCACTTGCGATTCATGTTGTGCCTACATAGGGTTAGTTTTGGATTTGTAAGAAAATCAAACTCGAGATATTAATCAGACCTAACATTACGATGATAGGATACTGGAGGGGACCTTCAATTTTATGCCGAATCCGAACGGCTGGCAGATTTAACGGTTATTAATGGTCATTAATAGGGCCGGCGAGACTTTTGTAAGTCTCGTCTCGGTCTCGTTAAAATCGAAAATTTTCAGTCCCGTCTTGTCTCGGCCCGGTCTCGTCTCCAAAAAATACGATTTCCAGACAATCTGTTGATTATTGGAACGAAATATATTCGATTATAGTTTGAACACGTGCATAAGAAAATGAATATTTAACTGAAATTAGATTTTTTAATTTATTAGACTCTCTGTAAATTGCGGTCGAAATATACAGTTTTGTCTCGGATGCTTAAAATACAGTGTCGTCTCGAGACTTTTCTCGCATCGTGGCCAACCCTAGTCATAAAACCAATTTTTGTATTGTCGAATTTCTCTTTAATGGCTGTACCTAACGATTATCATTAAATTTTGTTCAAAGAAGTTCTTCCATAATTTTATTAATTTTCAAATAAAATTTAAAAAAATTACTAAATTATTCAACGTCATGAAACGAAGATTTTTTTTTGTTTTTCTTAAAAGTAGGTATAGTCTTCGCTTAACTGCACCTCGCTTAATTGAACACCCTGCTTAATTGACCGACAAAATTGGGAATGAAAATTTCGCGTTAAGAAATAGCTCTAACGATATCTGCAGTTTATTTCTGGCTAAGTTTCAATTTACTCACAATAGCTTTTTATCACTGCAATTGTAAATAATCACCCTTGTATATAAAATGTATCCACCACTTTGGAATTTGAAAGTAGTTTTTTGGTTAGTGTCGAATGAATCATACATTTAAAAACATCAAAATAAATCGTAAATACGTAATACGTAAATTGAGATACCTAACCTCCTATCTTACGCTGAACATTTTTGAGGTATAAGCAATTATTAGTCCCTTATAGTTAGACAAGTAAATCGTATATAAAAAAACGTAAAAATAAAATTTATTTGTATTCAGCTTTTTCATTATAAATATTTCTGTAAACATAAAATTCCACTGTAGATAGTCGCATTAAATACAAAAAAAATAATTTTAAAACCTATAACTTTCAAATTTATTTCAAAAAAATAAATTGCTTTAACACTGTTATGTATGTATAAAACACTTAAAAAAATATAAGGTTAAAATTTGTTGTAAGTTAAAAAATAAAATAAAAATAGTTAGGGTAACATATGGTTACATCAGGAGGACATGTACGGGATAAACATTTTATTAAAAAAAAACATACAATTGACCATATGAGAAACATGGGAATTCAAGATTAAAGCCACAAACACCCGCAATGGTCCTTGCGACTTATTAATTCTCATAGGGAAATCGAGACGGAGGGGAAACTGAAGACGCTTAAACACGAATGTCAGGTCGCTCGAATGGCAAATTATGTGATAAGGTTAGTGTCTTCGTTTTCATCCATCAAGGATTTGATGGATTTGTATGAATATAACCCGTCAGGGATTTGATTTTGACTGACGAAATTCAAGTTATCGACATCCTAGTTTTTTGCAGCCAAAATCGATCGCAGTACTTTCGCCATTGCAGACTTCTTTGAAATGTTGTATGTAGGTTCTTCATCCACTTGCAGATTCAATTGCAATTTTTATTACAATGGTTCGACCCCCTTCTTCCAACGTAGAAGAGGCCAATACCAAAGCAATCTCAGATATCGTACGAATTGTAGCCAAAATTAGTGAACACAGGAATAATTTCCTGATGATGCCATCTGTCACTTTGACATCTGTCACTTTGAAATCTATCACTTTGACATCTGTCACTTTGAAGTCTGTCACTTTGACGTCTGTCACTTTGAAATCCGTCACTTTGAAATCAGTCACTTTGACATCTGTCACTTTGACATCTGTCACTTTGACATCTGTCACTTTGACATCTGTCACTTTGACATCTGTCACTCTTACATCTGTCACTTTGACATCTATCACTTTGACTTCTGTCACATTGACATCTGTCACTTTCACATCTGTCACTTTGACATTTGTCACTTTGACATCTGTCACTTTGACATTTATCACTTTAACATCTGTCACTTTGACATCTGTCACTTTGACATTTGTTACTTTGACGCCTGTCACTTTGACATTTGTCACTTTAACATCTGTGACTTTGACAACTGTCACTTTTACACCTGTCACTCTGACATCGGGAAGTTTCCGGAATATAGTTTCCTTCCTTGGGTCAATACAAATCCATCAAACCGAAAATCGTGAAAATCGAACGATTCATTCCCGAGTTATCCTGCTGAAAAACGAAATGTGCGCATACAGCGCCATCTGTTGAGAATATTTCGAATTTTCTTTTCCTAAACCATCGCGGAACAATAACATACAAACCCCCAGAAGGATGTATTATATTTGGTCCAGCCGTTTTCAAGTTTTAAGCAGCCACACAAACCTAGATTCATTTATATATACGTGTCCCTTAATTCGTCAATAGTATTTTAGGACATGATTCTAAGGTGTATTCTAAGAAAATAATTGTTCTACAGTAAGGGCCTATCTCAAATGTTGATATCATTTATCGGGGATTGAAAAAAAGTCTTGTTTTGGTGTACCCTGACCCATGTTAACGGTAATTGTGATGTTGCTAATAATGATAGAAACTTCGTTTGGACCTTAATTTTTAGGAGAAATACCAGACTTTGTAACCGCGATAAATTTTATATCTTTTCTGAGTCTTAAGATGTTCAGTTTTTAGCATGTTCCATTTTTCCTGCCCATGCTAATTTTTTGACTTTGGGGTCAATTTTCTGCAAAAAATGCGTAATCAACATGATGTTTTAATAACTTTTTTGAATGTATGTAACAATACTCAAAATAAAAGTCAGTATCAAGTTTGCCGAAAACCCCATACATTTTATGATAATTTGGATAAACAGCGGCAGGTAAAATTGAAAAAAATATGTTTTTTTTGTTTTAAGCTCGAAAAGCTATGAATAAAAAATGATATGTGTGGTTATCAATAATTTTTATTTTATGTGTGAACTAAAACATACATACATTCAAAAAAATTATTAAAACATCATGTTGATTACGCATTTTTTGGAGAAAATATTTATGAATCAATAAAAGGTTTTGCTTTGTCAAATGCATTAAATGAGATTTCTTAAAACATAGTTCCTTGCGTTAAGGAAACTATTCGAGACGGTGTCAACCTATCCAAAAATGTTCAGACACCTTGATTTGTTGTTGCAATAGCTTTTTCAGAAGGAATTATAACACATATCTATCGAAATAGCTTTGGATACGAACTTTAACGCGGGAATTGCGTTTTGACAGTGGCAGTTATAGACCTAGTATACCTGGACTGCTAGTCGATCGTCATCCCCATACAAAAGTTGCATTGAGGATAGTTTCACCGATTAAAAACGACAACAGTGCCTATTGTTTCGCCTTAAAGGCCTTAAAGGCGAAACATTTGGTAGTAAAAATATTTATTTACATCATGGAGATAAATTAAAGTGCCCAAAAGTCAACTGCGAATGTTTCTCCGCCGCGCCGAATGTTTTGCGTTGGTTTGAAAGAGCGCGTATAGTAGTGCGACAAGCGATGCGATGCGAGAAGTGATGCGAGAAGGCATTCGAGATTCGAGCAAAAGTGGTCAAAAGAAATTGTGAACGTGATGCTTTCGATAAGTATGTGATAAATCGCAACACTTGCAGCAAATATCGCTTCACTGTGCCCACGTTTATAAGAATAAATGTAAATATTTTTCTCGCACGGAAACATTTCTCGCATCGCATCGCTTTGTCGCACTACTATACGCGCAGCCTTAAGTGGGGTACACGTAATCAAACCTGTTTGACAAATCTGTTTACGTTTGATAGTGACAAACACGTTCTTTGTTCACAATTTTGACATCAAACAGGTTTGATAATATGTCCTTTAGTCCATGTTTATTGAAACAATCGTCGAATGTGTTTAATTGTTGATCAAATTTTTTTTTTTTTTTCAAAAAATCAAACGTATCAGCTCCTAATCATGGATACCGCTAGCCAATTTTGGTTGATAAGGGTTAGTTAATTAGAGCGTGTGAAAGTCACATACTAAATTAAACCCACTGTAAACAAACTGGCTATGAGTCATTTTCAAATTGCCGCTAGTCTATCGATTTTTTTATAAATAAATGAAACCATCGTGATGTTGGCTCCTAGCAAGTAATGTGCAATAAGTTTAATACAAACATCAAAATTTATCTACTATAGTTAAAATTTAAACGAGCTCCTGAGCAGGTTAAATTTTGACAACTGTATTCACCTCAGTAATGTCAAAATTTAGCCATGGGATCAAATTTAATGCAATTGATACATGGCTTAAGTTCTGATTTGGCTTTCATTATTCAATGCTTTTATCAATTTTTATTTGAAAAGACAAATTAGATGTTTTTAAGTTTTAGAGAAAATTAAAGATTACACGATCTGTTTTCTTCAAAATAGTGTTTTCAATCGTAAGAAAGGGTATATCGTCTCAAGCACATAAAGTATTCATCTAATCCGTGGCAATGTCCTTGACCAATTTCATGATTATTTTAACTGAAACAAGATGTCCAGTATCTTATAAAATGTTTTAATCAATATGGTTCAGTGGGGCGTATACGTACTTTTTTTTCATTTTATTGTTCCTTACACTTATTCTTTACGAAACCCATGCTGTACTGCCTTTCACTGTTAACAATTTTGAACAAAGCCTTTTTCTGCCTCTTCCTTTTAAACAAACAATTGCAAATAATGAGTTTTAAACAAAAATTAATCATCAGATATTTTTGAACCAATTTGCCACTGTGCAAACAAAATTACTATAAGAATAAATCTTTTTCAAACCCTAAATTTATATTTTTATAATAATATTTCACTATGCAGATTTTCCTTAAGTGTAAACAAAAACCCAACAAATCATGAAAATTGGATGTTTACCTATCTAAACAAAAAGCAAAATAAGAAGGACCAAACACAAAAAATGTTTTAGAATTGAAATCTCTTTTTAATTGGACTCGTCACAGGATGAATTCACCGTAATTCTGTTGGTATACTAGTTGTACTTATTAGAGTCCAATATTTGCCTTTTGAATACCTTTTTTTTTGCTGTTGTGTGTGGATTTCGAAATGTAGGTAGGTATGTAGCCCTATTCATAAACGTAGAAGAATAAAAAATGAAAATGCAAAAAAAAAACAACAAACAAAAAGAGATTATCTGGATTCAGGACATATTTGCTATATCTATCTACAAAGAAATACAACAAAAATAGGTACAAACCGAATGACACAATTAAATGCGAAATCGGCTTCAGTGTGTTGTTCCATTTATAAAAGGAAGGCGAACATGTAGGTATGTAGGCAGGTAGGTATATTTACCTACCTATCTATCTATCCCTCAGTGATGGTCTTTACCTACCTTTATAAGCTCTCTTTTTGTGCTAAAGAGGGTATATAAGAATCTTTTTGTATACACATTTCCAGGATATATACATGTTTATGGATGTAGATTTCGTTTCAGGTTTTACCTACCCTGCATCTGATTAATTTGTCTCTGACAACAAAGGATCCATCTTTCCAATTAAAATAGCATTAAAAATACTATTTCGATCCGAAAGCTTTCCTTGAGCTTAAGACCCAACTCACGAACTCAAACGCATATAACGGCTAGATTTATCCTTTTTTTTATTTTTTGTTTTACTGTTTTGCGACCGAAGTAACATTAAAGAGCATAGAGGAGTTATGGGTAGAAAAGCATATACTCTTGTCAGATTAATTACTTTATCGCAAATATGACTGTCATTGTGTGTTAGTGATTTTTTTTTGTCAAGAAAGGAAGAAGGAAAAAAAGACATTATGATGGAAAGTATATGTTGGCAGGATGAACCTTGTATTCGCTCACACTGCAACACACCTACACATTGGTACCTACCTGTATGTGTTTTTTTTTTTTAAATAGAAATGATGGTCTTATGTTTTCCAGTCATGTTCCTTGGCCCCATGATTAATTACCTTTTCTATCTATCGAGGGTTAATGTATTTTTCGTATTATGCTCGTGCAACCCGCCGCTTATATTTCACTTTCCGTATATGAACGTTGCCGTTGTCACATTTGTCATTTTTTCCACTCACATAGTTGACGTACGTCATTTTCATCGTCGTCTTCATCGTCAGCGTCGTCGTCCTAGTCGAGCAAGTGTATAATTAGAGAAAAGAGATTTGTTTTATGAATGTAGGGCATAAAAGTACATAGATTTACCTATACGCTATATAGCTACCTATAAAAGAACGAGGTTAACAGGTACCTAACTGTGGAGTTTACGCCGGATTGCAAAAACAAAGAGGATGAACGAAAAAAATAATAATAAAAAATAAATAAAAAAACTGCACGGCATGGTTTAGGTTCCTATAGGTTAGGTATATATGTGAGCAAGGAACACACACTCCTTGCCGGTAATGAGAGTGTCAAGTAGCGAAAGAGTTATTGTTGATGGTGAATGTTATTTTTAAGGACCTTCATTAGTATGGTATAATCATTTGACAGAATGGCTTTTGTCAACTGCACTGTAAAAAAGTTTGTGAGCTTTGTGAGGTAATGTAAGGGTATAAGAGTACGAATATAAGGATATATAGAGAAGCTGGTTTTAGGAGAACATTTTAGAGCAAACTGTTTAGATTTTTCGAGTATTATATCTTTCAAGTTATTTTTTGAGGAATAAGTCCTTGTAGGGGAAGAGGAATGTTTTTGCACGAATGAATCCGATGATAGTCAAGAGTTATGTGAAGATGCTTTGCCTCGATATTTTAAACTTTGCAATAATTAGTTTTTACAGTTATATTTAGATCAAGACGTTTTCAAGGTCTGAATGGGTTCCTAGTTGGATTCAGAGATGAAAATTACAAAATTTTTGTTAGCCAGTGAACCAAATTAAGCCTAAATTGCATAATTTCAATACCATAACTTAAAAGACATCTTCTTGGATTCAAGTCTTTTTTCTTTTAAATCATATCCTGAGCGAGCCGAGCAAACTATGACCAAAGAATGATCAGAAGTCTCCAATATAATTATGAAAGAAACTTAATAAATTAACTGCCAATAAAACAAAAAGTGGCATAAAGTTGGCCGCGCTCTTATTCTTTCATTTTTTTTTTTTGGTCTGAGCTCATGGACAGCCCTTTTGAGCTAGATCATACAAAACACAAGTTTAGTGCTTTGATCTATTTGGGTAAAAAAAAACAGATATTTTTCTTATTCATTAAAACGAGGGCAAAAATCTGTGAATAGGTAAGCCTTTCAATAACAATTATGTTCACGGGTTTTTATTATTGAGTATGTTTATCTGGAACTTACGCTTGCTTAAAGCATACAATTTGGCCAAATTCGACCATATCTACATTTCTGAGTGAATGATTAAAATTGTAATTTTTTAATACTTTTGGTATAACTCGGAAACAAAGCCGAATTAGAGATTTTATCTCAAATCACTATTTGTAGAAAATCAAATTTTCTATCTAAATTAGTGTTTTAAAAAATTCAATAAGGTGCTTGATTTTATTTATATTTAGTATTAAACTGCTCAAAACTTTTTGCAAGACATTTTTAAATAGAAAAAAGCAAAAATGGCCAAAACATACCATTTCAAAATTACCATTTTTGACAAAAAATTGTGCAGTTTTCACTCGACAGCCTCATTTTTGTATTCCCGCTTTTCGAGCTAGCCATTTTCCCGAACTTTACGATTTTTTTTTATAAGTAAGCCAACAACAATTCTTTCCTTTCATCTTCCTTCTAACTGGTGCCGTGCGTTGCATTTAAAAGACCTTAGGTCTAACAGGCTATAGTTAAAATTATTATTATTATTGTAAGCTTTTAAATTACAATTTTGTCATTAAAATTTAATTTAATAAAAATCATTTTATTTAATATTTAAAAACAACGAATCCATCATTTTTGGTTTAATATTTTGTTTTTGTTGTTTATTTTTTTTTTCTCATAAACTACGAAACTAATACATTATAATTTTGGTTTCATTATTTGGAAAAAAACAATTCCTTAAAAAAAGAAATTAAAAAAAGAGAATTATTAATTTTGATTTCTACAATTTTCTTTTAACTTTTTTTATAAAATAAAATAAAATAAAATAAATTAAAATAATGTAAAATAAAATAAAGGTATAGAAGATAAAATAAAATAAATTAAAACAAACTAAAATGTAAACAGGTAAGAATCTAAAAACATAATTATAATAGTTTTAAAAATAAAAAAAAAAATAATTTTGTCTGCATAAATAATTATACATTATTAAATTTAAAAGTACATTTCTTAAAACAAAACAAAAATCAATAAGAAAATAGTGTCCTTATAAATATGTCCTTAACAAAAATGGTTAAAAAACATACTGCATTGCATAATCAGCGACTGCAAAGTTATACTAACTCGGAGTCTAAGAAGTACCAAAGCCTTATGAGCTGATAGTTAAGTATAACAATTAAAATAAATGAAGATACATTTTGTAATCTGATTTCTTAAAGGAATAATTTTAAAACAAAAATCAACAATCAAAATTGGCACGACTGGATCGCACAAACTAGCTCTCGAAGCTAACAACCTTAACGTAGCTTGAAATTGACAATGTACATTATTATGTTTTTGTTCCACAACATTATGATATCACTAAAAAAAGTTTTAAGAAACAAGTTATAATTTACTAATTTATAAATTAAAATTGAACACAAAGGCTAGCACCACTAAGGGAATCTGAAGATTGGCGGCGCGGCGGTGGCGTGGCAGCCATGAAATTGCAATAACTCCTGCCAAAATGCAATGGTGGTAGCACATTCAAGTGGTTGTTGAACATACAAACATTCATAAAATATAAATTATTACTACAAATTACTATAAATTTGTTATTTTAAAAGCTAAAGCCTAGAGCTCAAAAAAACAGTATGTATGTATATGAATTTAATATTTAATAAAAATTCAAAAATCATTTTAGCGGTTTTCTTGAAAATTAATTTTTTTATAAATAAAAATTCTTGAACATTTTTGAACATAAAAATTTGGTATGCCAAAAGTATTTAATAAAAAAGTTTTGCGCAAAATAAAAAAAAATCATCAACCCGTTTTCAAGATATTGAATAAAAATAAAAAAAAAATTATACATAGTTTTTTAAAAATCCAAACATTTTTTTTCGAAAATGTGTGTATGCAAAATTGTTTTAGTTGTAAAGGAGTGCTGCCGTTAACGAGAAATTTTAAAACCAAATTTACGAATCCAAAACTTGCCCTATAGTAAGTACCTATATCGCAAGTAAAAATTATATTATGCAATGCGAAAGGCTCTTTTACTAAAATACATTTCAATCATAATACTAATAAACTTAAAAAATAATGTCATTATGACTACAAAAAAAAATCGTTACAGCGCCAGCGGTTTCAAAGAATTTAAAGAAAAAACTACGTTGCTGTATTTTCCCATCGTTCTTTTGAAAAGGCTTTTAAAATTGAAAAATGTTAAATCGATTAAAAACAGGATTCCAGGTAGTTTCATAAAGAAACCTACTTACTCATCCACTACATTTTACAAATAAAAAGACAAGAATTCACTGCACTTTATGTAAACATTATTCCATTTACACTTTAATTCACACACATCATACACTACACATACACATTTGTATTTGAAGAGTTAAAAATTGAAAAGAAAAGTGTTAAAACAGAACAAAAAAAAAAATAAATGGGAACAAAAAAATTCCTTACCACAAGAATTATGACCCAGGAATGTTCAAGGAGTTTTCTTATGTAATTTATGTTACACTGTCTGCGCCTGCATGGGAAAGGTCCTTGTGGCATTTGCATGAACATAGAATTATAAGGTTCCGTGTGCTTTTAATGGCGTTTTTACCTTGCACAAAAATGTTATATATGTATGCTTCGGAATGCTATAAATGTTTTACCTTGTCCATTAGTATCAGGTGGGTATATAGAATAGAGTGAGCTTATATATTGCTTGGTCAAAGGTAGGATGTTTTTTTTGTCAAGGTAGATAGTTAGGTATATTTTTTGGAAAAAAAAAAGAAACTTGAACTTTATTCTTCATAGAAGATTTATTTTGTAAAAATGCAAGTGACTTTGGGATATAATTCAAGGAATCATTTAAAACGCCTCGTAGACTTCTTTGTTTTCAAGGACCAAAGGTAAATTTGAAATATTTAAAATCAGTGATATATGTAGGGTACTTATATGTACGTATGTCTATATGTTTCCTGGAATGAAACACATTAAATTAAGTACCTTAGTAAAATCCTTGAACAAACAAATTAAATCCCAGTTTAGGAGATTCAGGAATCGTGAAGTTATAGAATTTATCGGTAAGACTTAGAATTTTTCAGCAACATTATGGTAAAAGTTTAGATTTCCTACTTCATTTTGGACCTTTTCAGGATGATGTGTTTAGCAAATAGGTTCAGAAAAGGTCCAAAAGTCCAATTAGAGTAAATTCTGTAATGTTGTAAAAGGACACAAAAAAAAGGAGTTACCGTCCAAAGAACTGTTTTCAAAGAAAACGGTTGGCATTGGTGCCTGACTGGCGACTGAACATAACCTAAGTAGAGCAAAGGAGTTGCGGGAGTAGCAGGTAGTTAAGATCCTTGAAACACGGCCAACAAAATTCTTGAGAAATCCTGAAAACAATTCATTTCAGACTTTTACCAATGTCGCTAATTAATTATAAGTAAATTCAAGAATTTTAAAATTTCGGAATTTGCAGTAACATATTATGTTCGTCTTCTAAAATCATTTTCGAAGAATGCATTATAGAACTTTTATAAAATATACAAAGGTAAGAATGTTTTGTTAATCTCGGAAAAAATTCCATCACATAAATCCATCATCATCATAATCTCAAATGTTAGACCTCCAGCCAACCTTAGCTCATTTCCTACTACAAATATGTCTTAAAGTTCAAGACTTTGGACAAATTTTCTCTGACGGAAAAAAAAATTCCCAAAATCCCTCGTGCGGAATATCGATAGAAAGACAGAATGAAAAAAGTTTAATCTCGGTGTCCACATTGCTAACATAGCCCCAACTTAGCTTGCCTATCCTCCATTATTTTCAAACACCCTCAAATACCTTCGTCGGCGATGTCCGTTGAGTCAGTCAAAGGAACAAAAAAAAAAAAAACAATTCATACTCCTAATCACTCAATCAAGCCTCCACCTTTGTTTTTTCTTCCCCTCCATCCCCTTGTCAGAATTTATATTTCGATCGATTTATTTATGATTTCATATATTCGTCTTTTGCTCCATAGAAGGAAAGTGAAAGATATAAGGAGAGAAACGAGACGAGAGAGGTTTTTATTTTGATATGTAAGCGTATAAATATAGGCCAAGGGGCTCTTTCAGGATATTATATCAACCTCAAATTACTTCAAAGTTATTATAAGCACAATGAATTTATTTAAGAGATTATGACGGAAACATGCGCTCCAAATGACATGAATAACAATTTTTAGAAATTTTTTTTTATATTTGGGTTTCTTCTTTGCAATTCCGATTTTCGTATGTATCTCACTTGATATGTAGATAAGAAACAAATTTGGTACAACGTGTATCGAAGTATAGCGGTGTAGCTTTATAGAGGTTTCCAGTATCATCGACATCAACTCAGCATCGGCTTCAGCATCGTCGTCGTCATCGTCATCGATAAGATAAATGTAATCAGGTTTGATTAATGGAAATGAGGTGAAATCCTGGGCTTTAAGGAAAATGATTGGCATAGCTATACGAGTATAGGAAAATTCCTATAGAGCTGGATGCTGTGTAGGAGACTCAGGTGGTTTTATTTAGAAAAGAAAAATAAACCAAATAAAAAAAAAAAAACAATAAATGGTGAACACAGAAAGTCAGAAACATTGATGAAGGTATAGATGTATTCCATATACTCGTATAAGTATTCATTGAAATGAAATGAAAACATTTATGACTTTGCCAACATTCATGACTCTCTAGCGACCTTCACAAACTTATCAAATAATAAGTTTGGAAACTTATATGAGTAGGCGAATGTACCCTTACAAGTGTACCTATATAGAAAATTATAAAAAATGTGTAAGGCTTTATGCTGCAAAGTTAAGACATTTGCGCTGCTTACAGTAGATAAATATTTATAGAAAAATTAAAGACCTATTTTGTGTTCTGAATTCGAATCTGAACTAAGAATTTCTAAATTGACTTAGGTTTTGGAGATATTCTAGTCTTAATAAAGCGTGTTATTTTTGTTATTGTTTTTGTTACATTTTTCCCACCAAAATCATTAAGACTTATGAAAGTACTAATCTCCCCTTTAACAACAGAAATTGGAGCCTTCCAATCCTTTGAAAAATCATTATCATAACCACGCAGAAAAACAATCTAATTTTCGACAAGGCACTAGAGAGTTTTACATAGATTCGGGCAAGGGGCTAGCAAGGGTTAGTTAAGCTAGAACAAGGCCCTTGGCGATTATGAACCCTTTTCCCTCTTCCGGCAAAAAGAAAAGTTTGCTTATGTGGGACTTGATCCCGCAATCTTCTGCTTGTCAGTCCTAACTCGCTATACAAAAATTGAACTTCGAAAGGGGATAGGTTCCATACTCTTATGTTTCATATACCATATTGCATAACAAATACAAACAGATTAGAACAGGATGTTTCACACCCATAGTAAGTGTGATATGAAAAAGAAGACAAAGGAAAGAGGGATAAAAATGTCGTATGATACTATGAAATTGCATGGTGGTTATAAAATTTTGTTTTTTGGAGGACAAGAGATATTCCTGATAGGGTACCGACACATGTCCAACAAGTTTTTACACGGGAGGGCCTAACGAGTGTTTGAAAAGTTTTTCTCGTCTAAATTTTTGGTTCTGAAATCCAGCAGGGGTTGGCAAGTATCTTGTATCTACATAAACTTGACATTTTTCCAGCCGGGTGGTTAAATCCCCAATAAGTCATAAAATGAAAAACTCATATAATTTAACTTACGATTTTTTGAAGAGCAATGGAAATTCTGGAGAGTTTCAAATTGAGTTTTTGAAAAGAAGTTTCGATATGCCATACTGATTTTTGTGGAGGAAATGTATTTATTGGTGTATAAATTACCCTCAAACTTTAAGTCTAGGATATCTCTTAAACCTAAGCCATATCCCACAATTTTGAAATCTGATTTGAAGTCAGAATAGATATTTGGTTAAATTTTGTTCCCCTGTGTTATAGAATAAGAGCCCAATGCCGCCAGACATACGTCATTTTATCAAAGCTAAGATTTTGTCTGCGAATAGATACTATGGTAGCTAAGAACAAATGGATACTAAATATCTTCAATCCGGGTGCAATTAAGAGGTAGCGTGTTAAAGTTGCATACAAATGTTGCAACATTGCGTTATTTTATCAAAGCTGAATTTTTGATATGTGTTAGGGGATGGTGTCATTTAATTTATTTGACACTTGCCAGATATCTACAGTGGGACCTAACGTGAGCCAGACACTTAAAATCTGTCAAACTAATCATGCCATTTACATAACAGAATCAAATCAAGATTTTATGTTTTATTTGGGCAAATATTCTACAATATTTTCTAATCAGCAAGACACCTACAGCGGGGCCTTACATCACCGTAGAACTGTCAAAATTATAATTATTTGTTACTGAAACGTGATTTTTTCGCTTATTTTAGCTGTTTTTAAATGTCTGGCTGATGAATACGCCCCACTGTAGATGTACAGCTGATTGGAAATTATTTCTAGACAGTTGCCCATAAAACATATAAATATTAGCTTTACAACTACAATGTAAATGGTACAATTAGTTTGACATATATTGACCATCCCCTAATACATTTCAAAAATTCAGCTTTGATAAAATAACGCAATGTTGCAATATTTGTATGCAACTTTAACACTCGCTACCTCTTAATTGCACCCGGATTGAAGATATTTAGTATCCATTTGTTCTTAGCTACCATAGTATCTGTTCGCAGAAAAAATCTTACCTTTGATAAAATGACGTATGTCTGGCGGCCCTGGGCTCTTACTCTATTATATCAGTAAACCTGATACTTCTTCCGAAATTAAAATACTTGCCCAACCTACCGCATACTGCCCTTACATTCCGGTTATTTAACACTCGCCCATTTTTTTTCATTATTCGTCCGTAATTTAAGCGATTTTGTCCAAGATTAGCCAGGAATCGTCCATGATTCGTCCGTGATAATTCGGATTCAACCGTGATTTTGCAGAATTCATCAGTGATATTACTTGATTCCTCTTTAATTCTACTAAGCTTGTCAGTGAATTACCAAAATTTTCTATGATTACCTTATTCATCTGTGATTTCACCGGATTCAGAATTCAACCCAGTGATTTTACCGGATTCTTTTGTAATTTAACTGAATTCGTCAGTGAATTTGACAGATCTTTGCGTGATTCGACTTTAATAAAACCGGATTCGTCCTTGGTCTTACAGCATTCCTCCTTTAGCGTACTGGAGTCATCCCTGATTAAAGCTGAATGGTCCGTAATGCCGTAATATTACTAATTTCGTATTACCAGAACTGTTTTTGATTCTAACAGATGCATCCGTAGTATTACCCTATTCATCTATGTTTTCACTGTATTCATCTGTGCTTTTACAGAATTTGTCCCTGATTTTACCGAATTCGTTTGTGGTTTTGCTGAATTAAAAGATTTGTCCGTGTTGTGAGTCTTAGTTCGAGATTTCACGCGGTTCGTAGGTGACTTGCCAAATTTGTTCATGGTATCAGGGTAATTAACGCCCTTAATTTTTTAATAAATCTTTGAGTTAACTGACAATTTAGGAACTTGTATTTTGTATGGGGAAGTTCAAGGCGTTGCCACGTTTTAACGTTAACCTATATATATCAATGAAATTTTGTAGGTACGGACATTTTGGTATTATAATGATCGCTTTGTCTATAAGTCGGGGGGAGGGGGGGTATAAATATCTACATATAGATTTTGTAAGCACTGACTTCACTATCCCTTCAACTTTTACAAGAGCTCCAGCTCCAGTACCATTAAAAAAGTAACAAAAAAAAAAAAAAAAACAGTGATCCAAAGGACGTATGCTATTTTCGTTTTTATTTTATTCAAGTTTCAAAAAACCAATTCTTCATTAATTTTTTACACTTTTAGTCATGATCTACCTCTATGTGGCACCTCTTGAAATGTGAAGCAGTTCATGAACACAAGAGTCTACAACTTGGTATGATCTGCGAGCTTGTAGGCAATTTACCAAAAATAAACGATGGATGCCAAACAGATACAAAAAGTCATTACAGCTAGCAAAGACCATATGAATAATTGATTTCAAAATTTTAATGTACTTCTTGCCTATTTTTAAAATAAGTTCACTACAATGAAATATCTTCTTTTCCACTTGCTTTTTACGTGGTCCTAGGCACACCTTGTCCGTTTTTTGAATAACCGCCAAGTCATGTTGCAGTTTATTATAATTTTAAGATTTATTTCCCTATATACAAATTAAGTCGTTACCATCAAAAAAGGCAGTCAATTCTTTTTAAAATTTCAAATCTACCTCCTCTGCTTATAATATCTACAAATAATCACAAGACAATTTATTCAAAAAATATGTACTAAAATTGTCCGATTATGTTCATAAATTTCTATTTCCATAAGCTTTCCATATTCTTCTTGATATAATAAATCGTCCACATGACTAAATTAATTCGATTTACAAGTTGACCAGCTCGGCCTATATCTATGTAACTATAGTCGTGCTCTATAAGTAATAGAACAACAAAAGAATATAGAGAACCAGAGCAGCAGCAGCTATTTCCATCGAATCACGGTCATAACTTACAACAACATCGTTGTGTCTAGCGTAACAACATGCTCAAAGCCTAACCAAGCAGCGAGAGAAAAACAATATATTCATTATCCTTGTTACAAGTCATTTTTGGTCATACACCACCAGGACGATTTATTAACCTATCTCTCTGCCAAGCAACCCTCTCCTTCTTGCCCAAAACCTTCTATTTCATTCATTAAAATTATCATCCACCCAACATCAGGACACACATTTGGAATGCCATAAATCTCCGATCTCCGGTAGAGCCTGGCGCACCCAGTGCCCCTGAGCCTCCTTCAACTAAATTGTATAAGTATATGGATGGGTATCCTCCTTTAATGTATGCGTTAGTACAAGGATAATGTTCATCGGGTTCGAAAATTGCGTTGGACCTTAAACCTTAATTAGGATGTCGTCGTCGTAAGGACATAAAGTCACCCTTATTTATGTGTACTTATTAGATATATCTCTCTTCCTCTTTTGTTGCGGCTCCTGGATCTGATGGGTGTTCCTGTTCACTGATGGGTCTGGGTGCGTTTCGGTTTTGGTTCTGCCGATGCTGGCTGGCTGGCCGGCCGGCCGGCCTCTCTCTCTGTGCGTACATTATGGTCATCATCATAATAACGACGAAAGGACAATTGGATATTTGCATTTAGTGTTTTGTTCTGTTCTGTTGGGGTTGCCCTCTTCTATTCTCCATCATTCTGGTGGTAGGTTCCCGCAATAAATTGAATATCCTGCTCCCTTGTCGTCCATAACTTTATTTCCTCAAGAGAGAGAAAGATTTCTCCTCTCCGTTCCGAGATCTCATCATCATACCCTCTTGCATAGTAAAAAGTGCAATTTACAGAATTTACGAGGCCTATACGTTAACATATACCCTATAGACTCCATCTCTGATAACTGGCTGGATTGGGTGGCAGATTTATGAAGTCCTCGCCAAAACCATTAACCTCTCCCGCATAACGATTTGACAATAAAATTTTAATTATGATTCGAATGTACATCGGAAACTGTTACTCTGTATATAGGTGGACCATAGGGGGCCCAATGCTGAATGCTGAGCAGCAAGGACCTTTCGCAGGCACTTTTCAATAAAATTTAATATGCCCAAATTGAAACAGCCCAACTATACGAGATTGAATCCCTTCATGCTGTCAATCAGATTTTACCATTACAACAGCGTGCACAGCGGTACAGCCGGAAATGGTTAGGCATTCCACATAGTCCCAGCACGCCGCAGTTTGTTTTGAAAATTTTGATTTCAAATGAGCTCAAATGCTGAGCAACGAAGCAAAGCTTAATATTTATATAGGGAAGAGGAGGAAGAAATCTTTTGGGAATTATTGTTGAAATGGTAGAGGTTATGAACCAATGGGATAATTTATTATTTCTGTTTCCATATACCATGGAAAAAGAATAGCAACGTCATTTTTGCATAGAGGTTAGGTAGATACCTATGTATATACTCTTGTGTGTTGATCATGTATAGCTAGCATTTTATTTATTAAATAATATCATAATACTGGACTTACACGATTCACCAATTTTCATAATTTATTCCATTTAAAATTCTCTATAGAGCAGCCAAAAAAAAAATGTATTTTGATAAAAAATAATATCATTTCCAAACAAATTTGTTCATTGATGAATCCGTTATAATCACAAACAAATAAAACAACTCATCACCGAATCCACGAAAATCATAGACAGATGAACCCGGCAAAACCACGGCTGAATCCGGTTAATTCACTAATCTGGATATAGTCAGATAGTTTCGGTAAACTCACGGATGAATTAGTTGAAATCATGCACAAATCTGGCAAGAATAACGAACGAATGGAGTAAAATCAAGAACTAATGTCAGATCTATACAAACCAAGGATAAATCCGATATAATTGTGGATGATTCTCTTAAGATCATGGAGAGATATGGAAACTCAGCGGCAGTTCATCCAGTAAAACAATGGATGTATCAGACCAAAAGGACATATCTGATCGAACCACTGGTAAAATAGCGGATCTAGGATTTGGCTGTGGGGGGGGCTTGGAATTTGGAGATCTAGTTTGTACATATGAAGTTATAACAGAAAAAGAATTTTGACATTATCACTTTCCTTCTTTAATAATGGCCGTGTTTTTGAGCCTTTATATCCGCTCCTATAAATATCCGCGCCTTAAAATATTTTCAATATAAAGAACAATTACAAAATTATGGAATTGATATGTGTTAAACATGGGAATTATTTTTAAGCAGAGCTAGAAGCCAATATAAAAGCTCAGCAAACCTTGGCAGTATAACTAATTTTATAACTTAAATTTTTAGACAAATTCGTTTATTTATATTGCTTAGTAATAATTGATTAGATAGGAGGTAGCTACCTATATTATGTAAGTGTTTGTTTAAATTAGCTGAACTTCACATTTTTGATAAAATTTCAAAACTGTTTGTAATTGGGTAGTTCAGAAAAATTATATTTAAGTGGTCTTACTGGCAAAAGCTCATAGTGCACTGACTGTGCCACTCCTTTTGAGATCTTATTTTCCTGTACTATAGCCAAACACCGAGTAGAGTGCCTACTTGTTTTGTTCAAACTGTCACTGGAAAGCACAGAAAATAATATTTTGCGGATCGAAAAATTAGTATTAAAACTTCAAGTCTTTTATTCGGGCGTAAGAAAGAGCTTCTCTAAAAATAACCTTCACGGCCCAATTCTGCAAGTGTGAATGAATTTTTCTGTATGCTGCATACCTATACTTTTTATTCCTGCTCAATAAATGTGTCGATAAATTTGCCCGTCACTCTAGAGTCTATAGGGATGGTAAATATTCATGTATAGGTACATTGTCCACCTGCAAGATTTGTCTGAGTTCACAGAGTTTCTCACGCTTTTTGAATTAGAATTAGAATTGCTTAGTCCAAAAGTATTTGTATGTACAATTGCCTTGGACCTTTGAAATTTTGAAAACTAAGCCCCAAAATTATCTAACCCCAGCCAAAGCCGTAAGAAGCAATTTCTGTCGTATTAAACATTTACACTAAGCTTTACATCCCGTTGCTCTCCAATTATTGTTTTAGCCTCAATTGCGATTCTTTCGTCAACTTAGCTTAGTTTTAAGTGTAAAAAGTTGTTGAATTTGACATTTTAATGTTAAGCCCCGACCACGTTTTTTTTAAATTATATCTTCAAGCTTCAGTCCCAACTTCGGACTAACAGTCACAAGACTTAAGCCCTCTGGAATAAGGTTAGTTTTTAGGGAGTTATTTGTTTAACCCTGACTACGTTTTTTGTCCAATATTCTCAGACCATATTAACCACAAGCTGTTTTTTCCCAGTTTTTAGGGAAAATTGTCATTGCATGAAACACGTTCATTATTCCTAGCCCCCCATTTTACTTTTTGTCGAATTCGCTTCAGGCTTTAGCTTAGGGCTTAGGGTTTAGGAAAAAATTACAACATGTAAATTGTTCAGCCCCAACTACGTTCTTTTGTCCATCAAATTTCACACCTTAACAATATTTTAGACGAAAATAAAACTCTACACGTTGTAAAACTTTGCTTTCTTTATTTCCAATTATTTTAGTAATCGGCAGTGGGGGGGGGGGCTTTAGCCCCTTTAGCCACTCCCTGGATCCGCCACTGGACGAGTCCGTTAGAATCATGGACTAAATTAGCTAAAATCAAGATGTCCAGTCATTTGGTAGTTTTGCCTGGAAAGTTTTGGAGGAGTTTTGAAAACTTTTTATTTTTATAGATTTTGGGGTGCTCTTTCCGAATTTTCATTTTTCCACCTCGCACCTTTGCCGCTAATGCCGCCATTCGAGGTTAAATGTCAAAAATATCAGGTTTTCGCATATAACTCCGAAACGGTAAATGCTATTGAAAAGTATTCCATGCAAAACTTTTTCACCCTGATGTGCCAAATGGAAATTTTATGTAAATTATTTTTTGAAATGTTCAGGAGACTATCTTTAAAAACTAAACTTAAATTTTTTAAAATAACTTTTTGAAAACGGTTTCAATATTTAATTCGCGCGTATACTCCTGGTACAAGAATAATTTGAAAGTGACATGGCCATACGGCACTTTGTAAAATCGACGATGTCCAAATGTTAAAGTATGGGAATTTGACGCTTTTACAATGTGTAACATGGTCATATTTCGAAATATGGCTATATAAAACATGGCCAAATGTCACGGCAACCTTTTAAAGCTGAGTAGGTAGGTAGGTATATAAATAAAAGAATATGATCTTTGTCAGCAAAAGTCTTCAGAAGCAGGAAATCTCCTTAGTACTTACCTCCGATCTTAAATAAAATCTTTAATTTGAAAAAAAGTTTTATAAACTATACCTATTCTTGCTCTAACTATACAATTTGTTTAATTTTTTAAATAGAAAACTCTATGAAAGCAGAAGAGCATTTATTTTTTTGTTTATCATTTTGCTTGCCCCTGTTCGTAGATTGAAAAAACAAGAAGCAAAAGTCACAAGCTATTTTGGGAGGTGATTAAATTTTAAAATCCATCCCATGCCATATTTCCGAGCAACACAAGACGCTTGAACCTACTTAATTCTTAGTTTACACGAAAAACTTTTCACATTTGAGCCAACGCGAATGAAAAACTTTCCTCCATCATTTTACACACTTCCTTTTCTTCATTCCTTAAGGATTTTAATTTTTTATTACCTTTTCTTTACTTATTTTTTTCTCTTCCATTTTTTGCATGTCATTCCCTCTTTGGTGCCAAATGTTCATGGCGATGTAATAAATGAAATTTTACACGACAAAGACTCCCCCCCCTCCACCAAAGTAGAAAAAAGAAAAAAAAAAAAATAAAGCGATGACAAAAGACCGTACATCTCAAAAGTAAAAAATAATTTGTAATAATTGCAAAATGTTTCCACCATTTAGGAAGTGGCCAACCAGCCAGCCATAGCAGCAAGGGACACGAAAGGGACTTCGCATTCCATAGTTAGGAGGTTGGCGGTACTGGCCAAATGAAATAAACTGTGAATTTCGTTTACGCCTAATTTGCAGGACATTCAAAAACAGCACACATTGTGTCGAAGTGGCGTGGTGATGATGCCGTGGGCATGGCATGGCGTAGCGCTGCTGGCTGTACAGATGGCTCGAGTCTCATTTTTAACAACAACTCTCGCACCCACAACATCATTAACTTTTTGCGTTTCACTTTTTTTATGAAGAATTCTGTTCTTTTTTTGCTTCTATCAAAATATACTTCCTGCCCTTGAAAAGGTCGAAAAAGAGAATTCGAATAAGGGCAGGGGGTCGGTGTCGAGGGGTCTCGGGGTCTCGGGCTATGTGACAGCAAAAAAAAAAAATTGAAACTTTGTCAACAAATCTCTTTTAATATGATTTTGTGCTTGCCTCACGCTCACAACTCACGCCTAACCTTTGTGAACACTTCGGGACATGCCCCAACAAACTAATGTCGGATTTTGAGTGGTTTGAGTCCGGGTCCGGAAAAAGTTGGGTGTTGAAAAAAAAAATCTCAACAAATGAACTCAACGTTGAAGTGATGGAGTCTTTTTATTAGACTTTTGTTCAACTATACAACACTCCTCTTACCCCCTCCATATACGCCGCCAAAGCTAGTCGATTTAAATCTCTATGTGACGGGATCTCTGGGTAATAGGGTACCTCACTTTGCCTCCCCACTTCGCTTTCGCCACGACGACATACAAGAGGAATGGGATAAACAAATCACTGGTAAGTTATAGGAGATGAGGATTTGAAAGTTTTGCCTTCCATTTCATTCCATTCCATCCATCCATCGCCCATCGATGAAGAAGGAAAAACTCAATTTTATGTTTTGAAAGCTGCTCCAATCAAAGTTTTCTAGCCTCATCAATATTTTCTTGTATTTTTCCTCCATCATCGCAGGACTAAAAATATATACACAATTATTTACATTATATAGCTACGTATAGATATGTATGCATTACGGTATAGGTAGATCTAGGTACTTTACAAAGTTTGTTGATGGGTGGCTCTATGTTGTGGGTAAATGTATAGTCAGCAGGATAGGGTATAGATGATAGGAAGGGGCATATAATGGGGGCTTATTATGTGAAAGAATGTAGTTAAATCAGCTTCGGGGTAGATTTATATTTTATTTTTTTTTCTATCAAAGTAAATCCTTTATACTATAATATAAGTTACACTTCTGTGCATTTAATTTTGGATTTCTTCATCACTTCGTTGAAAATAATCGATTTGATCGACAGGGTGGGAAAAGCTGCCCTCCCATCAGTACATATATCTGTTTATATTAAATGTTGAAAATGTATTTGAATTTTTTGTAGATACAAGTTTAAGTTAACATTTCAAATATCTTCAGTTATTAGAGATTGTGTATTTCACTAGAGATAAGGATAACACGTTCTATTGAGAAAGTACATAGAAATCATGGCTAATCAAACAGGAAATCCTTGTTAATCAAACAGGTAGGTACCTTCCTGCATAGAAAAAATCTAAATGCCCTTTATAAGGGTGTTTCCTTACAATTATTTCATTTCATGCCCATATAAACTGATGTTTTCAGCTCCATATAAATTCTCCTCAAGGATATTTAGTACCTTCCTTTCACCGCAATATGAACATGCTTGTCACTATATGGTGGGTGATTTCAGTTCCAGCATTGAATAAAATTCATAATAAAATATACGAAAATATTTTTCAAAATTCACAGGTATGAATGAAATTGGGAAATATATTAATCCATCGTCCTGACAAAAGGGTTTTTAGTCAAAATAACAAACATATAATTCATTTGCAAATGAAATATAACTTAAGCATATAACATCGTTAGAAAACCAGACCAATCAAACAAGGTAACAGCCTCAAATTTACTCTCATTTGAAGTTAAGATATCAAAGTACATGTTACCTTAACACCATTTGGTCCTTGGTTTACGGTTTTGTGAAAATTCATTTAATTTTTTGGCAAGAGAATCATCTAGGTAAAATAACATATATTTTACTAAGAAACTTTGAGACAGTTCATCACTCTGTTCAGTTCAAGTTAACTCTCATGAAATGAAGGAATATTTTGTGAGAAAAGATTTCACCAAGTTTTTGTGGATTTGAGGAAATAATTTTCATTTCATGTGCATTTTCTTTTTCCTCTATATTAAAATTGTAATTGTGTTATGTTATTGCCAGTGTAAATATTTTGTTAAAATGCAGTTAAATCATCAAAAATGTATCCTTGTCAACTTATATGCAATTTGAACTATGTCCCAGAGATTATTTTTCAGTAAGAACATTTTTGTGATTTAATTCATTTTTACGTTCATCCGGTGAAGGTTTCTGATGTAACAAAGTTATCAGGGTTTCACACAAGCGGATCTCTGTCATTTTCGGTTGGATTTCGGAAGCGTACGATTCCTATCGAATTCAAAAATTCAATAGACTGGAACACTGTCAAAATATTAAAAAGTACAATATACCTTCTACACAATCTATAATGTACAATGTAAAGTGAACAATGTACAATGTACAATGTACAATGTACAATGTACAATGTACAATGTACAATGTACAATATACAATGTACAATGTACAATGTACAATGTACAATTTACAATGTACAATGTACAATGTACAATGTACAATGTACAATATACAATGTACAATGTACAATGTACAATGTACAATGTACAATGTACAATGTACAATGTACAATGTACAATGTACAATGTACAATGTACAATGTACAATGTACAATGTACAATGCACAATGTACAATGTACAATGTACAATGTACAATGTACAATGTACAATGTACAATGTACAATGTACAATGTACAATGTACAATGCACAATGTACAATGTACAATGTATAATGTGCAATTTACAACATACAAACATCGCATCAATTTTCAAAATTTGATAGGACAACACAAAATTCAACAGTTTCTATATATTTTTGTCAAAATGGATTAAAAAAAATAAATTATTGAATTTTATGGGGCAATACTTCATGGAGAATCAAGCCTTATTGACTTAGAACTGGCATTGTGAACTTTGTGATTGATATGAGTCAGAAATGTAAGGGATAAACACTTTTTTACCAAATCCAAAGGGCTAAGTATAGCACAGCCTTAACCCTCTACTGTACAAAAAAAGCCATATAAGGCTTTTGAATTTTAAATACCCACTACTGCGATTGCGAAACTGCCACTGGAAAATAGCATTTTGATCGTTTAGAATAGATATTTGTTTATATATATTTGTGTATTTCTATTCTTTTTTATTTGCGCAGTAGTTAAAAACCACAATCAAATCTAACAGTTCACGCAGTGAGAAAGTAGTGAAAAAATATAGAAATAAAAGTTTATTTATTATTGGTAAAGCGAATAATATAAAGGCTGTTATGTTTTTTTTTTTTAGTGAGATTCGATATTGGAAAATAGAATTTAATAGTTAAATTTTCAATTATGTTTGTGGAATTCAAAACACGGCATGTTTTTGGGAACGTCCATATATGGCTCCTTATCCATTCACAACAATATTTAGGGACGCCATATATGGCTCCTTGTGTATTCACAAGACAATGGATATTCAATCTTTTCGTTTTTATATATGCCTATTTTCGATTTTAAGCGGCTATAGAGGAACGCCTTTGCAGGAGTCGACAATGTCTGAAAAGGGGTCAGCGTGCTTCAACTCCAAACACTCCAAAACGACAAAAGACTAAAATTGCTTCAAATCCTTTGATTTTGGTTTTCTCATATCATCCTTCAAGAAAAAATATAAAGGGGTCATGAAATTTCACTGAATTCTGTTCGCTTCGAATCTATGGATCATATTCCGGAGTAGCAAAAAACAAGGCAGCAATTCCAAAATGAATTCAGGTACAGGACATTTACAATGTGCAAAAAATTGCAAACTGAATCTGTGTCTGAACAAAGACCGAAATTGCTTCACATCACTCCGAACTTGTATTATTTTGTATTGAATATGCAAAAATATTTTTTTTCGTTAAATTATGTCTTAGTTTTGCAAAGAATATTAATGAAATCGTTTTTTTTTTTTTTTTACTGCTTGAACTAAATTCTATATTTATTTTTGTGTGCTGTTTGAAAAATGTGTAACTGCACAAGAAGCCATATATGGCAAAAGTTAATAACTTTTAATAAAATTTGCTTAAACAATTTTTTGTTGTTTTAATCTCTTAATTGTACAAAATGAAAAACAAAAACGACATTTTAGTTTTTATATTTGCATTGGATGATAGTGCGTGCAGTAGAGGGTTAAATTTATCACCGTATACCTATGGCGTGACATTCTAACGCACTCAATAAGTGAATAAGTGAAGATAAAAATAACTTTACAGTTATAGTCAGTTAATGCATTCATAGAAGGGCCCATCTCGTCAAACTGTGCATTTTGTGTGCCCATACTTTCGGCATATATTCCAGTTCTTCTTTGGAACTTGATATTTGTAAAACTTTTTTCTTTATTTGAACATTTTTCTTTTCACTTACTTTGGGTTTCGGCACTTTGCGAATTTGTTCTTCTTGCAATGCATCTTTTTCAGGTGTGTCTGTAAAAATTTTAGTTCGTCTATTCTTTCTTTTGGTTAGTGTTTGCTTTCTGGGTCCTGTTTTTAGAAATGGCAAAACAACTTCTGGCGTAAATTTATAAGCTCCTTGAGATGCAGACGGAATTTAGCCATTAGCAGCATTGTCATCAGATATCTCAATAGCAATATGAGGAATAGTTTGCTATTCGTCTAATTAAATCAGCGGGGCTAGTTGGACCACCTGGTCCAACTTACCCCAAGTCTGGTTTGATTAACATATTTCATCATAACTATAAAAATATTTAACACTGTTCAATTTAACACTGTTCAATTTAACACACAAAATATGAAAATACAATATATTCACTGATAAACACACTTTACATCAGTCCTTTATTCGTTTTTTTTTTTTCAGTAGACGAATACAAAAACTATCTGATTCTTATTTTTACTCGACTACCTGAAAAACAAAACAATGCGCGTGCTTTCCGTTCATGAGGATACTGAAACCTGAAACCGATTTGGCACGTGTCGACAAAACAGCGCGCTCTGATCGTGTTTGATCATGTTCTCGTAGTACTTTCGGTTTTTGAGAAATTCGCGTCTTCCTACTTGCCCCGTGGTCCAACTAGCCCCGCCCTACCCAACTAAGTATCTTTTAGTTGCATTTTTGCTTTAAAAACAACTTACGTTACTTCATTTTTTTGAGAATTATTCTGTGCGATTTATATGTCGGTAGATACTTACATAAGTCCTTAATCAACGAACTGTACTTACACACATGTTTCAATCGAAAAGTAAGTCACATCTGTAACAAAAAGTCTTATTTTTCTTTGCAATATCTTGAGTAGAATATGGGAAGGAATTTACGCGGAAAATCAGAATTGTCTATACTTAATAAGAAATACATTTTACTTTGGTTTCTAAATACATCTTGTTTTGAGGCAGATATACGGAATAATTTTCTTGCATTTTTAATTGTTAATATTAAAGTAAAGTTGATTTTTTGGCATGAAAAACAAATTTCTGTGAAAATTAAATTTTGTGAAAGAAGCATGGCCAATTTTTTTTTTTTTACATTTCAACCAATTTTTACATATTAAGCTTAAACTGGAAGGCTAGGAAATTCGACACCTGTTTTTTTTTTGTATACGAAAAAGGAGGAGCCTATTGAGCGTTATAACATATAAATCCTTCTCAACAAAAAAAAAATTATTACCTTTTACGAAGAATATGGGGCTGACCTTAAAATAAGGTGCTTTGGAATGACTTGGTTTTGAATGATCCAATTTCATGATGAGCAGGTCTTTGATTGAAAATATTATGAACACGAATCTTACAATGGTTACTTAATACTTCTCGAGTTATCTTTGCTTAAAATACACAATCCCATACACTTCTTCCAAGAATCTTCTAAAAATCTCCTTGAATTCAAGTACGAGTGTTCTCGCCTAGAATTACTCTATTTTAAGGCCACAAAATACATACTCATGTGTCGCTTTTAGGCATTTAAACGTTAAATCACACCTCAACTCTGTGTATGTGCTTGACAAACAGAAAAAAAAATCACTTCCTCCACTTTCAGAAAACTGAGGCCAAAGTCTACAAGACTTGCAATATTAGAATCCAATAAATTTCAACAAAAGAAATTGCCAACAAAGTACTACCTAAGTTTTCACCACTCATTCCATGTCTCCACATTGTGTTATGGGTGTGATGTATGTGTGTTTGTGTAGGTTTTGTCCAAGTCAACATACAAATAGCCTCCCGGGCAACTTCCTATTGCTTTTCCTATATAAGTAGAACTGGGTGTCAGAAAAGTAGTCGGTTTGACAAAAACAGAATAATAATAAAAAATAAATAACACACAAAACGACTTTTGCTGTGAAGAAAAATCCAACAACGTGAACTGAACAGACAAATAATAGAGGAACGTGACCACAACCATCAGAAGGTACCTACTATCTACGAAGATGACAACGAAGTTTCTGTGTGTCGCTTCTGTAAGCGTTTATTATATTTGGTGTGAACGATGTCCTTCCGGAAGTTTTTGAGCCAATTCTCTCTACACCATCATGCAACAAAATAGTAAAGAATTTCCATCGTTTCTTCAACCTCATACTCATCCCCCACCCATCCTTCTTCTTCAAAAAAAAAAAGACGAAAAGAATAGGAAAACTGTTCACATACTTAGTGTACACATTGACATCAAGAAGGAAAAATGCAATTTTCTTAAAGTATAGTCAAAGTTTCCATGGTGTAATCTTGCAAAAGGGTCACATAAACGCTATACCACACCACTGGCATCCCCGTCTTCACCTCTCGCACATTTCATTACAAAGAAGAAGAAATTTCCTTGAGCCAAGTTTCAAAAGGCAGTATTTTTTTGTTGTATTCTTTTTTTGTTTCGGTTTTAGTCCATTGTTATATCCGCCTCCTTTTCACATAGTATTTTATTCTCATCCTTCAAATATCCTCAAACTATGTACACTCGGGTATATTCCATCATTATCCGCCCCAAACCCCTGCAACATGATACCACATCTTATAATGTCCTTACTGAAGTCTTTTGCTTCTTCTTTTTCAAAATGCACGCAAATGTTTGGCCCTGGGCACATCAGGAGACCCTTCGATTTGTTTGGGTATTACTGACTGGGTATAGAGTATAGAGGTATATTTATGTTATCTCGCTGCCACTCAAAGCCTCTCATATATGATTCTAACGAGTGTATGTACGAGCATGAAGGAAAGATTGAAGTCCGAAGGGTTTGTTATCTTCTGATGGCCTTCAAGCTATATTGAGCCCTGTTTGTGAAACCTTAAACAAATTACCAAGATGAGATGTTAGAAATATTATAAGTGATACCCTCAAACCAGCATTATACTTATAGTATGGCAGCCATAACAAACCGTTAGGCTATTATATATTTTTAGTGTTGAAAAACAGGGGCTTTTTAAGAAAGAAATGAAACGGAAAGGCGTTAGTTGGAACTATTTGTGAAAAAAAAATATTGTTAGACTTTCTTTTTAATACTCTAACGGTTCGCGTACACTGAAACCGATTAACTGGCCGATTTCGGATCGGAGCTATACGGACGAATGGCTCGGACATTAGTCTGCATACACTACTGCCGTTCTCGCCTGATGCCTGTTTTAAAAAATGCCGATTTTAAAGGATGCCAGTCGGAGTGTAAGACGTAAAATGTAAACATGGCTCTTTTATAACACAATAAATAAGCTTTTCACTATTAATTTTATGTTATTTTAATTTTTAATTTAATTTGATTTTATTCTGGCATGAAATAACTGACAAACTGACGTAAAATCCAAACAAGTTTGGATTTGTCGGTTGATCGATTATTAACGGCCGACATCCGACGATGTCGGTTGTAGTGGTGTACGTGCTCTCTTCCTTTTACATACGTTTGATTCAAACGGCCGAGTTCGTCCGACGACGGACGAGCATAGTTCGGCCGATAACGGGTTATGTGTACGCGAGCCGTAATGCAGCTGTTGCCACTGGTAATAAATTGGTTAACTTTAACTTACTAATTTACTCAATCCGTGAAGGATCACAGCCTGAGACACTGCATTGTGCTTCACGAACCCAACCAAGCCAATTTCAATCATTGAAACCAATTGCCGTGGCATTCAAGACGGCTCCAAGACGAATGTTCGGTATTCCTTGCCACCTCAAACCCGGGGTTTGAAGTCAAAGTTTTGCTTGAGTGGTAGCTTCTTGTTTTAGTTATTTTTGTTTCTCTTCTTCTGTCTTCTTCCGCTTTTTTTTTCTTCTTATTTTACTTCTTCTTCTTTTTCATCCACTTCTTGTTCTTCTTCTTTTTTTTCTTCCTCTTCATCTTCCTCATCTTCATTATCTTCTTCATCTTCATAATCCTCTTTATCATTTTATCTTCTTCGCCTTCTTTTCATGCTTCTTCTTTTTATTCTCTGTCTTCTGCAACCTCCTCACCAATTTCATGTTTTTTTATGTTCGTCATGTCCTTCTTGTTCTTCATATACCTTTCTATGTTCTTCATGTTCTTAATGTTCTTCATCTTTTTCAACTTCGTCATCTTCTGCATTTTCTTCATCTTCTTCGTCTTCTTCATCTTCTTCATATTCTTTATCTTCTTCATCTTCTTCATCTTCTGCATCTTCTCCATCTTCTTGATCTTCTTCATCTTCTTGATCTTCTTCATCTCTTTCATCTTCTTCATCTTCTTCTTCTTCACCTTCTTCTGCTTCATCTTCATCTTCTTCAACTTCTTGAACATCTTCATCTTCTTCGTTTTCTTCAACTTTTTTCATCTTCATCATCTTCGTCATCATCTTTATCTTCTTCATCTTCATCATGTTCTTCATCTTCTCCATTTTCTTTATCTTCTTCAAATGCTTCTTCTTCTTCAGGTTCTTCTTTTACTTCATTTACTCCTTCATTATACTTTCCTCCTTCATTACCTTCCTATCTTCTTCCTTAACTTCCACTTCATCTTCTTGTTGCATAGTTTTTGTTTTATTGTTGCTAGCAATTTACGTCTGTTCTTCAACCTCCGGTGGTTGGACACATAGGTATGATGAAGTAAGTTTGCTTTCCGTGCTAACATTTTATCTTCTACGCAATATCAAACCTAGAGCAAATTTGAAGATGTCATAATAATGAAAGCGCAACTGCGCTTTTTGGGTCGTATATGCATCATTTGCTCTACTGTCCGCCTTAAATTACACCCCTTAGGCGCTGAAGGTCGAATATATTTTATTATATGTTGTGCTTCACTGACTTTTTCCTAAGTATTTTTACTGGATTTTTCTAATTATGTTCGATGGTGACAAAACAGTTATTTTCATCTTTTTTTAAGTCAAAAGTCAAGAAATAAACTAGTAGACAAATCCAACCATGTCGAATGTCCTAGATACGAATCACCCCAGCCCAGTCATCGTTATTATCACCGTTTTCGTCGCCCATGGGAACAAAAGAAGGAAGTCTAAACCAAAGGCTCTTTGCACCCAATGGGTGGGTCTGGGTAAAATATTTATAATGATAGATGGAGTGGGACTTATACGAGTAAAACCATATCGAACCATAAGAAAGCAAAAAGATATTCATCATCCATAGGGGACGGATATCACAACTTAATTTGATACTTAGAACAATTATTAATTCGATCTTTTATCGGTGTCTTTGTCTTCCTTATTGTGTCATCGATTTTTCACTTTCCGTCTCCATCTCCATATTTATGTTTTCCACCCTGATCTGACATGAATGTAAAAAATGCATATACAAAAATAATATGGACTAGAATGGAGGGTGAGAAAGGACTAAGATCCTTGCATCATTAGATATACCTTCCTATTTTTGTTTGCGAAATAACATGGGGTGGATGACGTCTGTCGTCGTCGCTATCGATGTATCCAAAGTAACGCATTCATATAGAAATAGGTATAGGTACCCCTCCCCCTAGAACGTTTCATCTTTAATTGAAGAGATTGTATTTTTATTGTCGATTATATTTTTGTTGTTGTTGTTGTTATTTTGGATTTTTATTTTCATTGGCTTAATCCTCAAATAATAAATAAAAAAAAAAAAAAAAACGTTCACAAACATTATAGTTGATGATGTTCGGTATAGTGATTGGGGTGGATATATAGGATTTTCCCATATGGTCCTTTTATATGATTTTATTTTTTTTTAAATGCCTTTTGGGGAGATTTTTACAACTCCTGTGGGAATACACTGCTGAGTATATCTGATACTTTTGTAAGGTTTATAATTCCTTCATCGAGAGGCTAGTAGGAGTTACAACAATTTTTGACAATTAGCAATAGAATTCGAAAAGTTTTACCATCATTCGGCTGTTAAATTTGTCAGGCATAAGGGTTCTATAGAATAGAAGGAGGGTTTAGCTGTAACGAGAAGTGGGTTTGGCTTGGAAAGGTCCATTTCCATTGTAACTGCAGGAGATTACAATCAAAATCGATTTGTTGAAATCGGATCACAAAAGGATCTCGTTTGAAGTTTTTTTTTTATTTGCTTAGATTGTATAAGCTTTTTCGATGTTTCTATAACATTTAGGTACATAAATACGACGAGGGTTATTGTACATATATATATTTAAATGGGATTATGCAAAGGGATGAAAATGACATTTTGAAGCGTTGGATGATGACAAGATTATGTCATGTGTTATGGGAAAATTCTAATTTGTTGTTTATTTATAAATTCAGGGGAGAGAAACTCCGAAAAAAAGGTGTTTTTGCTTGGCCTGCAAACATAGGGGAATAGAGTGTTATTATTTGTGGCTAATCATATATAGCAGCTAGCATCGTGTAATGGTTGTGTAAATAGCTCAAAAGTTGACATAGTTACATCTGCTAGGATTTGTTAAATTTTCTTAATACTGGAATTTATTATTTTTAAAATTTATTTTAAAGATTAAAATTAAGCAAAGATTCATTCATATTTTGTTTATTTTACTATTTTCATTTGAAATGTCCTGCTGATTTTTAGTTTCCTGATTGTAATTACTAGCATAATGTTGATTTGTGAACATAAATAAGTTTTTTAATGAGGAACTTGGTTTCTTAATTTTTATTTTTTTGATAAGTGAACAATCTGAAATGTTTCCGTTTTTATTTAAATTGAAATTAATAAGAGCATAAAACATTTATAACAAAAAAAAAAAAAAACTTTTTGAATAATTTTGTTAATTTATTTTACTGAAACTGAGACAACTTAAATAAAAAATAAAGTGTAAGAATGAATTTCTGGATTTAAAAAACATTTGTAGCGTTACATTGTAATTGTTGCCGTTGTTTTTTAAAAAAAGTATTTGTTTGATTAAGAACATTTTATATTCCCTTCTTAAAAGAGAGTAAAATAGACCCCAACCTCCAACTCGATTCTCTTCTTGTTTTTGACCCAACCTCTACAGGCCCACGTTTAACTAATTTTGAAGAAAATCCCTCCAGCCGTTAAGGCTGCGCGGGCGAAGATAGACAGAATTGCTGGACCCACTTTTTTCGCGTTCTCTATCATCTTAATGTTAGGGAAAATTATTATCTCGAGTTCAATTTTTTTTACGAATGCATAACTTGCCATATAGTACCTTATCTATACATATATCGCAAGTAAAAATCAACACTCCCTGTCACTTGTTTGAGGCCATTACTTTCTTAAAAGTTTTTTTCGATAAATACCTGTAAGCAATTTTTTTCCTGGAAATTGTTGATACGTGTGAGTAGGTATATATATATTTTGCAATAAAAAGGGATAAACTTAACAACTTAATTTCGAAAATCCATAGAAATTTCCCAAATTATGTGAATCTACTGCAAAAAATGGATATAAAAAGTTGCATCACTTGATTGATGCCATTCCAAAAATTGCTTGGCAAAAGTTAACATCGCCGATTTTTTTCAAACAAAAGTTTAAAATATTTAAGAAAGGATAGAAAACTATATTTTATTTTAAATTTCAAGTTAAAATGGGCTCTGGAAACACGTCGACAGTAGCAGAAAGGGGATCAATAGATGCTTTAAAAGAACTGGGATTACTAATAGAACAAGATGAATGGAAATAAGACCACTGTCAATAAATATCTAGTAGACACCGAAAACTATGGATACAACAAAAAGGACACACAGCTCCAGCAACAACAATCCAAGAAAGGCGACTGATTCTGCGACTAGCTTCGAATTCCACACTATCAGCGCCTTAAATAAGATCAAAAAGTGGGGTATCAGCCAGTATTTCGATGGTTTTAATGATAATTAAAACCAGTGGTAACATCAGGAGTATGAAAATCAAAAAGAAACCAGATCTACGGCAGTTACACAAGGAAGGATGGATGAATTTCACTAGGGAGCATGTTGCCTGGAGCAACGCATGGAAAAGGGTTGTCTTTTCAGAAAAAAAAAGTTTAATCTTGACGGACTCGATGGTTACAACTTTTATTTTCACGATTAAAGAAAAGAAGAACTAATTTTGTCAAAACATCACAGCCATATGTACATTGATGTTATGGTGTGGGTTATGGAACAATTGAATTGAAGTTTATAACGACAACAATGAACGGAAATAGTTACAAATGCCTGCTGGAACGTGCATTTCCAAGGCTTAGGTTTATTTTTGAACCTCTACCTTGGATATTCCAACAAGACAACACCCCTATCTATACTTACAGGGTAGCATGAAGCTGGACTCAGTCTGAAAACGTTGAACTTTTACCATGGCCACCCTATTCACCGGACTTAAACATCATCGAGAAAACGTTTGGGCCTGGCAATCTCGATAAGTATGATGCTGGTAGACAGTTTGAAGATAAAAACGTCTTGGTCGAAGCTAAATACGATGACTGGAGCCAGATTTCACTGGATTGTTCCAAAAAAACTGTATGATTCAATTCCAAACCGTCTAATAGAGCTTATTTCGAAAAATGGTTGACATACTCATTATCGAGAAAAAACTTTTGTGAAAATAGTGGCCTCAAACAAGTGACAGGGAGTGTACTTCAGCGAGACAGAAAAATCATAGAATGTCGAAAATTGAATCTACTTATATTGAAAAAATACTGATTACAAAATTTCGCTTTCCTCAATAATTATATTATATGGCCCTATATCAATTACTGCTTCTTCATAAGGCCTCCGATATTGAGTGACAAAAAATTAGAAAGAAAACACTGCAAAAAATTTCCAAGCTGATTTTCAAAAAAATAATTCTGCAAAAATTTTCTACTTTCCAAGCACAATTTTTTTCAAAATAAATTTTAAAAATAGACTTTTTTTAGGTTGGTTCTTGTGAACATTTTGTGTTAATTTTTTATATTTTTGCTTACACTTTTTCAGTTTCAGAAGTTTTTGAGTAAATTATTGTAACAAAAATATAGAAAAGTTACCAGTGTGACCATTCTCTCAGAAATTCATGAGAGGGACTAATAGAATTTAGGGTTTTACACAAACTAAGGATCCACATTAACATACACAGGGTGATTCAGATAGCTAGAGCGTAGGTTGGGTAAGGACACAACAAAAAATTGAAGGTTTTAAATGAATAACAACCCACTTGAGTTGGCTACCACCAAGTATTACATTAGGCAGGAATTATCATCAGATTCCTTTTAATGGTGCTAAGTCTATGGTTCCAATTTTAATTTATCAATTATTTTACCATCAACTGGAGTTTAACCTAGACCAAGCTACCTCCGAAGGCCGTAGCACTATGCATTGCACCACCGAGGTCATCTGATCGTGCCCATGCCCATCCAAATTAAGGTTTTTCATTTACAATTGCATTTTAACAACTAGCATTTTTACAAGCAACACACAAGTTAGTTGTTATTCATTCGGGTTCTTTCTTTTTCTTCTCTCCGTTAACAGCGCAAACAATTCGTTGTATATGTGTTAGGAGGGAGATTGTTTACAAAAAATTGTAATGAAGGGGCGGGTGCGGGTTATTCCCCCCCGTTTACAGAGGAGTGCCAATTTTCTAAAAATTGACTTACCTAAAAAAAAAATATTAAAAACAACAGTAACACCAAAAAAGTCCTGTTATACCTGTTTGTGAAGAAATATCTTCTTGTATTTTATTTTTAAATAAAGTTGTTTTAGTGAACAGTTTTTTTCAAACTCAAATTTATTCAGAATTTTTTGTAACTAAGCATTATTTTTTGTTTTCAAAGTTCAATGCTCTTATCAATTCTTAGTCAAACACATAAAATTGGATGGTTTTGGGACTTTTATTTTTCAATATATAAACAAAATAAATGATCCAACTTTCTCATAAAAATAAAAGGAATCCGACTAAATGATCATTTTTAATTAATTGATTATCAACCAAAAACTCTTATTTCTTTTTATATTTTTTATGTTTAAAAAGATAAGAGTTCTAGACCATCTGGTTTTTAGCGTTTGACTAAAAATTATTAGTTATGTAAAATTACAAAAAAAAAAAATAGTTTGAAATTTTTTTGACAATCAGTTTTTTTTAATTTTGGAAATTATTTTTTTTTTTTTAACTAATTTTTCAAAAACCGAAAAAATGTTTGGTATTACAAAAAGATATAACCTGGCGTTAGTAGTGTTACCGTTGTTTTTTATTAATATTTTATCAGTCTTTTTCTTAGAAAATTGCCCTACCCACTTAAATGGGTGTGAATATACACGCTTCTTGTACGAATTTTTACCGTCTCGGCCCAATCTACTCGCTCTAGCTTTTTGCTATACTTTATGTGAATCACTCTGTAAAATAAACGCCCTTGAAATAATTTTTCCCTTCTAAAAGTTACATGTATTCACTACCTTATTTAGGTTTCAGATATTATTGTATCTGCCAATTAAATTGAATCGATTCTGGCATTTCTATACTTTTTAAAAAATGTATAACAAAATCTTTTTCGCACGAAAACCTTAAAGGCATATGTAACTTACATATCCATTTATTCTTAAATGAAGGTAATTCTTACAATTACAAATAAATCTATTGCCTAAGTCCACCTGTTTGTTCTTTGCATGCAAACATTACAAAAAAAGCCTCAAGGCCATTTCTGCTTAAGGATCCGCCCATCTCTCAGCCCTATACAAGTTCGATTTTTCAACACCTCATCGCTATATCCATATACCAATTTATATTTACCTACCTATCCTTCTATTTGCATTCAGTAAGTGTAAGTGTGGCAGCCTGTAGCAGAGTTGTAATCAACTTTGTCTCAACCCCTCCCCCGCCCCTCTTTTACCATTCTTTCTAACCCGACTTAACTAACTTCAACTTCAACACGCACCGCGTGCAATCAAAAAATATCCTTTTGTACTTGTAAGGACTTTTTTGTTGTTGTTGTTTAGTTATTTCAATTCGTTTTGTTTTGTTTTCTTTCGTTTTATTTACCGCTTTGTTATGCTGTTACTGTTCCATATTTCCATCTATAGGTAGAGCCTTACAATATGCATGCAAGGACAACCAACATCGCCTAATTGCGAATATAAAAGTACACATCTAGATATTGTACCACCTCCTATACTATGCCATAGCTCCAACAACGTCCCTCATCCATCGTTTGCCCTAAAGTCTCGCATGAATGTTAGCTGTACAGCATTCACATATCGTGTTAACGTTAACGTAACGAATTTTTAAAGACTCGTCGGTCGGTACTGTTGTACGTATTTACCTAGATACGTTTTACTAGAACTAGAACAAGAGACTCTGTTTACTGTATATTCGATAAAGGCATCAGAAAGGGGACTTAAGTCGATTGTGGGATTCAGTACGTTCGTTTGCTGCAACAATTTTCCATTTTGTGGCAAATTTGGGGCAAGCACCCGTAAATAAAATCCGTTTCGGTGGTTCTGTTACAGTTTTTTTTTTGTGCAGTGGGCGCGCGAAATTTGCGTAATAGATTCAATAAAATCCAGTTTTTACTTTTTTTTATTCATTCTCTTTGTTTGCGAACATTCCAATTCGGCAAGATACAAATCGACAGTTGTAGTTGCTTTCATACCGTCAGTTCAGTTTTAGTCCTTTTTTGTTTTTGTATTTGGTTACCTTCGACATTTGAAGAAACAGAATATGCTTTGGGCTATTTTTGGCATTTGAGTAAAATATAGGTAGGTAGGTGAATAGGTACACTACAAAATAAACTTTAGTTTAAAGGTTAGGCTTACATAAATTTTATTCTTTTTTTAAATCTTTACAAAAACCTTTAAGATGTGAAATTAAACGTGATAATATTAAAGTTTAAAAATGGTTTATCCTGTAGGAATAGTTATTTAATCAAAATTGTATTTTAAGACTGTCCCATCTCACATTTATGAGTTTCGTTGAATCAACCATAAATTGTTGGTGAAATGAAACTCTTCGCTTAAGTTATACCTATATACGTTAATCAAGGTTAAATAGTCTCAACGAAAATGCATTCATTGTGTTGTTTCTTTTATTTTTACTCAACGAAAAAATAATTGAAGACAAATAAAATGCACCCCTGGGTAGCATTAACTTGTTCTTGTAGGTATAATGTGGGTAAGCTGTATAATGCATAACGACGTCTTATTTAATTTTGTTGTAAAATTTTGAAATGCAGTATTTTTAGTACTTTCTTTTTGGGAATGTTTAATACGCAGTCATTTCCGAGATATTTTGAAATATCCCAAAAATAAGACAATAATTTTTTCCCAAAAAACGTTAACACTTTTGGCCTAAGGTCCAGTAATACAATTCGAAGGTGATTCAAAAATGTAGTTAAATGTTTGGACTCTTAATACATCAAAACCGTACACGGCGAATATCGAATGGTCGCGAATTTTCACATTTAATTCACATGAGTGGTCGAAGAAATAAGTAAAATTTGTAATCATGAGGTTAAATTTGAGCGAATTATTAATTCGCAAGTTTGTTCTACGTTGTACAACAAACAAGTTGTGTCCTGTTGTTGTTGCAAATTTACAATTGAAAGTTCGCAGAAGTTTGTTGTTAGTCGTATAGAAAATATTAAAATGTAATTTTTAAGCAAATTTTTCGTTTAGTCCTATTTTTAAATTTTCTACATAAGAACGTTCATAAGAACTTCGTCGAAAAGTTAAAACAAAATTAAGTTGTTATTTCCTCTTAAAATTGCCTTAGTAGATTTATTTGTGTTCACAGGGTCAGGAGACCCTAAGTAATGAAAATTACTTGGTATGGACTTTATAATACGAAACAAATCCTCGCTACTCAAAAAACTCTATTGTTGAGTATATGACACAAATCGACTATAAAAAAATTATTGTACTCTAACTCAAAAACTATAAATAGATTTTCTTAAGTATATATGGTTATATGGTTTATTACTATTCATATGGTTATACTTATTGCCTGAAACCTGCGATCCAATTTTTGCCATCACTTTAAGAATTGCAAAACACACAGCGAATTCAAATTCTTAAGAACTTTTTTTGAAAGAATTTTTTTAACCGTTGTATGGAAGCCGCCTTTTCTAGATGAGCTTAAGCAAAAATTCGAATTCCACCTGTAGGGAATTCCATAAAAATACAACGAACTATATTAAGCAATTTGTTCTATCCTCTCAAGCTCTAGACCGATACTGACCGACTTCATGACGAAAACCACTTTCTACATTATCGTTACTTTGGATTAAATTAGAACCAACAACTATCTTTTAGAGCATGTAAATTGTGTTAAAAAATAAAATACAAAAAGTGCGCATACGCCCCAGTGAACAATGTTGTTTTTTGTATTTTATTATTTAACGGTAATGAACCTCTTGTATTAGTTAAAGGGGTCCAGTATATTTCATCGGAATACTTATTATACAAGGTGTGCCTTAATTCGCCACAAATATTATAGGGTTAAACCACACAAATTATTTTATATTAATAGCTTTTTGAGCTTAAAACAGAAAAAAAAAACTTTTTCTCTAATTTTATTTGCCGTTGATTTACCCAATTTATCATAAAATCTATGCGATTTTCAGCAAACTTCTAAGTTATTTTACTAGGCCCATTATACAAGTTCAGCAGGCAACAATAAGAGAAACCAACCGATAATTTTAGTCAAATTGTTAAGGAAACCGGTGGCGGAGGTAGGACAAGCTTATTTAGGCTGTTTCGGTGAGAAAATGCACTTTTCCTATTGCATTTTGGTGTAAATATACCTAGTTTACTAGGGATTTCTAAGAATGGAGTATCAAATGACATATCTAAGATTGCCCTCTTTACATGAATGTAAGGCTAAAACATGCTTTTTTGGTTGATGACGCAGGTCAGAACGGTTCTCAATGGCTTCGGAACCTAAGAAAATTCTGCTTTAAATCACATTTTAGAACAACGAGTAAGTAAGCAATATATCCAAGAGAAAGACATTTGGTTGCTGCGTATCCGAATGCAGCCTAGACATGTTAAGCTCTATTTTCTAGGAATTATTATTCGTCATTTGGATTGGCCGACAAAAGGAATGTGAGAGCAGCTATTGCACACTATTACTGTTACTGTCTGAGTGGAAGGCGCAAATTCGGATGATGCGCGCATATTATGTGCGTGGTTTGGAATTTAGGCTGCTCAAGAAACCAAACCGATGATATTTGATTACCAGCAGCGGAATTAAGTCCGATTATAGAGTATGAGTAGGCACTATACTTAAAAAAAAACATGTTTTTAATATACCTAGATTATTAGGTATACAAAGTATGGTAATTGTACTAATATTTAATGATGTATGTGCTTTGTCTAACACATATCTCCTAACCTCATGTCTTTAGCTGTTATTTCACTTTCATTTTCTATTTTTCCATTCACATTAGCCACAATACTAGCTTAAACTCTATTAAAGTGTTAAACACAAAAATGCATTTTATACCAGTTTGAAGTTTACCACAACGAAATAACTTCTACACTGTACTTGTAGGACCAAACCACATCCGAAAATAATAAAACCATTCTTGGCCGCTCGCACCCAATTTCCTTTTTTTTGTTTTTTTTTTTTTTTTTTTTTTCAAAAATAGGAGTTTCTTTCATATGTAAGTATCAAAGAGAGCAATTTTTGTTAACATGGGTCAGGGTACACCAAAGTAAACCTTTTCTTAAATTCCTGATAAATGATGTCAACATTGGAGATAGAAAATTTGTTAAGAACAGTGTTGCTAGAATATACCCAATAATCATGTCCTATAACATTATTGACGAATTAAGGAACACGCTGTAGAATGAGATCATGACATATTCTAGAATGACAAAAATCTCGAGAAAAACTAGTTCTTGATCTCAAATTTAAAAATCTCGAATGAAAAACAATAATGAAAAATTAAAAAAAAAATTCTTTTTTTGAACGGCGTTTATTTCTCCTCGTTTCAGCAGGACAATCAATTTACAAAAACAGGATCACAATAACTTGACAAAAATTTGATTTTTAAACAAATATAAATGAAAAACCGCTGGTAGCACTACCTTAAACAAGTTTGATACTGGACGGATTTTGAGAAATTTCATTTCAAGTTAAGCTTTCATAATTTTGGGTGCTCTTCCGAAATCTCGAAAAGGTGTCTTTTTTACCAATCTAGTCCCGGGGATGTATTATTTTTCATTTCGTTGATCGTTGGATAAATTTTAAACTATATAATTTGCAATTTTATTAGAACAAAGGCAATTTTACTGAGTTCATTGAAAGAGCTTTATTTTTCATGCAATACAAATTAAGCATACTATCTTTTGCGTTTGACTATCACGCTGGAGGTCTGGGTTCACTTCCCAGCCTCGTCCACTAAAAAACTAAAGTGTCAGGGCTCTTGCCTCTTGCGAGGAATTGACAAGTCCTCCAAGAGTATCACGTTTCATGAATAAGTGCTTCTCGTCTAGCCGTTCGGATTCGGAATAAAATTGTAGGTCCCTTCCATTCCTGTTGACAGGCGCACACGGGAATGGTTGCGAGTTGTTAGTCACTAGGCCCTGGTTCTTCACGAGCTGTTGCGCCACCCAATTATTTTTTTTTATTTTCTATATATTGAGTAAGCATATATAAAATTTTCACTGAGTTTAATTTGATGGTAAAATGTACCAATTACTTAAATTTATACACAACACCTAAATCAGGGATAACATTTGAATTTAATGTGGAATATAACAGTTGAACGGTCGATTAGCTGTTCATAATGGGATTGGGTTACCTAAGATCATATCGAATTTTAAGATATCGACTGTATAAGAAATCGACTTTCATTTAATGACGACGAAAAAACATCGACTGTTAAAAAGACCGATTGAACAAAATATCGAAAAACACCTGGATCAATTTTTAAAATGTCGAATTTCAATATGTCGAGATTTAAAATGTCAACATGTTAAGCGTCAAAATTTTAAAGGCGACATTTTGGTAATCAACTTTTTGATAGTCGAAATGTTGATCAGATTATATGATTAAGGTATCTAATGAGGTTTAGAACCGTACCCTTGTGAGCATCATTCCCTAAACCATAATCTTATCAAAATGCCGACTATTAAAATCTCTCATTGGCTGGTTTCGCATCAACTTCAATAAACCAACTATTTAAGCAATTGTTTTAACGCATTTAAATTTTTTTGTATCGGGATTGTAAAAGTCAATATTATACAGTCAATATTTTAAAAGTCGACACATCGTATTTAAAACAAAATATCAGCAAGGCAATGTTTACTCAACTTTTTTTCAAAGCAGTCGATATTTTGTGAAGTCAAGATTTCATACTGTCGACATTTTTGTTAGACGATAAAAAAATTTAAGTCATTTAAAATTTCAAAAAAAGTGGACAAACGTCAAAATTTTTTGTCGATCATTCGTTCATATAAACCTTTATAATGAGAGCCTATAAAAGAGTTAAAAAAATATCTCTACCTGTTAAGAAGCATTCCTTCTTGACTTTTCCTAGTCTAAGATCTAAGAAAAACCCAAATACTCGTGTTATTTTTGTGTCATCTGTTATTGATTTTACGGGCATAGCTATTATAATACGAGAAGGCATGACTTCCATTCATTTCAAATGTACACAATATTATCCCACAAAACGTCATGTTATGCTCGTATATTAAAACCTACAAAATACCTACGTTTCCATTGCTGCCTCCTTAAATCCACACAAAATGTTTGTCTATACTTCTTCTTACCATTCCTATTAAGGTAAAGTATACTATGACTATGAATAAAAGCTACGAATTATTGTCGCCGTCACCAAAATAAAATTCCAAACACAAATAATAGAATGAACAGGGTAGCTACGAGTAGCTATACATGAAATAAACACCTCGCTCCTGATGGCTCCTATAATACTCGTCTTATAAACAACAAACCCGACAATAATTCTGGTGTGTAGGTCAAGGTTTCTATCCTAAAGGCGCACAAGTTAAGCTGTCATAATGAGTAAGAGTATGTATATTAAACAAAAACATGGTAGAAAGTCGTATAGAAAATGTATATGTGTAGGTACTACTTCTAGCCTTGAAAGTTCTGAATATCGTGGTGTATCTCATTAGTGGCAAAAAAGTCAGAAAAAAGACAGGTAAATGAAAAAAAAAAAAAAAAAATAGAACTTATAGGTACCTACCACTACTTACATTCATACGCTCGACGAAGAAAAACCAAATCCTTTTTGTGATTGATGAGGTCATAAACTGTAAGCAATTAAAAACTGAAAAAAAAAACACAAGAGTCCACCCTATTAGAGGGGGTGTAGCACACTCCAAAAATGAGTGTTGAAAATGAAGGAACAATTATTGTTAGACATGGTCCTAGGTAAACAAAAAAAAAACAAAATCATTTATGCAAACAAATAGGAACCAAAATTACACACATTTCCTTTTGAGCTCCTTAAAGTATACACTCAAAGGTGTATAAACTAAGTTGAGTGCAAATTTAACTTCGAACTTCGAACAAATCGAGTGATTTATTCGAATTTATTTAATAAAATGAACTGAGAAGAGAAGAATCATGCGCAAAGGGGAAATGAGCAATAGTTTTCATTTACTTCGTTCGTATTTCATCTTTCTCTCTCTGAAAAACTAAACCTACTCTAAAAAAAAACTCTCAAAGTTCGAATGTTCGAATTGAATCTTTGAAAAAAACAACAAAAACATAAGAATGTTGATGAAGATAAGCAACTTTTTGGGACATCATCCAATCGAACAACAAGTCCACTTTTTGGCTTCCACATATCACCTTCCTGCGTGTCATCATCATCATCACATACCCGTAAATCAGGAAATATACTCATTTCGAATCCTCTCTATACATATTATCATTATTTTGGGTTTCCTTTTGGCAGGCTATAAAAACATCATAAAAACCCCTGGATAGGGTAAGTCTTCTATAAAAATAAAACTTATATCTCTTCCCTGGATGTATTTTGTAAGCACAGATAGTTATATCCTTGGCATCTGTTTTATGTGTCAATGGCTAACGAGGCTTTGATTGTTGGTTTTATTAAAATAAAGCTCTCATCCCATCATCGCCCCCCAGAATCGGACTTCCGGATCTTTTTGGGACTTAAACATAAAACTAAGAGCTCCCTTAATGCCATCACACAAATCCCACAACCACCGCACCGTCGAAATGAAGAAAGACGATCCAACTCTATTCTTATTTCCGGAGTTTTATTCGATATTATATAGCAACACAACAATGGGGGAGCACAGTAGTAATTTCGTAGTGTACCGAAGTCATATTACATCCATCCCATCATCGTCTCTTGACGAATATCCTGGCAATAGGCCCTTGCATTACATCAAGTTCCAAAATGAACCATAAGAGGAACAAAGCATCAAAACGTGACCAAATCAAATTTAATGTTTTGCTATTTTGGAACCTCTTTACCGTGTTCCTTCCTTCTCTCCCTCTCTTTCTCACGCGCTTAGCCATCATCACCTGTTCTCTGGCATGGGTCCATAATAAAGCAGCAGGCAGAACCAGCACAAAAAGTGTGTAAGTATCCCCTGCCCAAATGAAGGATTCTTTATACCTATATTTTTTTGTTTGTTGTTGTTGTTGGCTGAAAAATGGGGTGGTGATTTATGGTTTCGGTAGCAATTGGCGAAATGGTTGGGATTCCAATAAAATTAGATACAGAACCAGGAATAAGAATAAATCTGTGTCGTGTAAAAGGGGCTTGCGCTTGGTATTATAGTTGGTAAAGGTTTTCAGGGAAACGACAGAAAAAAAAATTATTTGGCAGAGATGGGGTGCGTTGTAGTTGAAGGTAAAGTTAAATTTTGTGTCTTGGGTTTGGGTCATTGAAACGGAATTGAAAAATGGGACGCATATTGACGGTTTTTTTCCTCTTTCTTTTCCGCAAATAGAAAGTGATGGAGTGGGAGGTTGTACCTACATCTACTTTTGGAAATTAGATTTTATCCACAAGTCTTGTTTTTTTTTTTTTATATTTCTTCATCACCCAGGACATTTACACATATTTTTGTACAGAAGCAAAAAGAAGCTTAAAAAAAAAAACAACAAACTTATTTATGAATTTGATATCCTGTCTGGCTTGTACCTAAAGAATTTGAGAGAAATGTAAAGAAAAAAAAAACAAAAATTCAGAATTCCTCTCGGAAAATAAAGAAATAGATTTTGTAATAAATTCCTTAAGTCGCATTATTATATGAATGAAGGACGAATTTGGGTGTCATTCTTCTTAAAAAAAAAGAGAACAAGAAAACATTTTTTTGGTTCAAGGACTTTGATCTTTGAAATATTTGTTTTTTTTTTTCCTAAAAACAAGAAAACTTGGGCGAAGAAAAATGAAACACAAAAAAAAACATAAAATAAAGCAGAAATCTGAACTTAAGTAATAAAAATAATGATTTTACACTTGTGAAGAGATCTTATTTTTTTTTTTTTTAATTTTTACCAAGAGAGGATGTCTCGCTTTCATGTTTCTATGCCTTCAATGTCTTCAATTATTTGTTTCGTCGGTTGTTATATCCTTAAAATATATATATTTTTTTATTTTGTTTTAAGCAAATGAGGAATGAACAGATACACACGTGCGCACAGTTTGAATGGAAATAAAAAAAATTAAATTATAATTTACACCATTTGAAATGTAGGTATAATGAATGTTTTCGAGTAAAAAAGAAATACAGAGTATCGCAGTAATGCTGAAGTTTGTTGGTAGAATTTGGTAGGACTTAATAGGGAAATGGTGTGATGTATGAATTTATAATACGTTTTTGTGTTGAGTTGAGTGTTTTTTAATTTTTTAGAGGAAGATTTTCGTGGAGCTATGCTGCGATTGATGTAAGAAATGTCATTGACCTAAGTGAAGAATAAAGAAAGTAGCTAAATGGAAACTGCGGTCTTTAAATAAAAGATTTAATGCTTTTGGGGCCTACCAATAAACAAATTTAGTAACGACTTAAATATTTAAGGAAAATAGACCATAATGGTATGGACTATATAAAAAATGAACCATACATGTTATGTTTCATATTTGAGGGTCCATACCATTTAAGAACCCTCCTAAATATTTAAGTCATACAATGGTTGGTTTATTATTTAGAGCCCATACAATTATGGTCCATTTTACTTAAATATTTAAGTCGTTACTAAATTTGATAATTGGTAGGGCCCTATGTAGATACGTGCTTATAAATGGTGAACAAATTTTAGTGACGGTTAAAGCATATTTTGATTGAGCAGGTATTACTTATCCTAGTTGTCTTAGGTACTTACGATTTTGAATAATAAGCATTAAAGAGAGGCCTGGACTTTGACATATCCTCGCTCTAAAAGAAAACTGGCATAACTCAAAAAACTCGATTCTTCAGAAAATGAGTTTAAAGTTTTTTAGTCATACGATTTTTATTGTTTTATTTTTTTTAATATTTAGAATTTTTTTTATTTTTTTTTAAACATTAGGTTAGGTACTTTCAATATTTTATTTATTTAAAATCAATAAAATAAATTACAAAAATTATGAAATAGGTGCAAAATTAAAAGATTTCCCAAACCCTCTCCTATTTAAGTCATTTTTCCGGAAAAAAATGATGTTATTCACATAAGCTTTATTTTTATTTTGGAGTTAGTTCAACACTCCGTTGGCAAAAGGAAATAATGGCATAACTTGATAAAACATATTGAAGTAAAATTTATTTGATATGATTAGTCCAAAATATTTTAAAGTAAAACGGCATAAGTTTTAAAAGCGCCATTGCAAAACACAGTTTTTTAAATTAACTTATCAGGAAAAGTGGAAAATTTGTTTTAAAACATAAAATAAGTTATAAAACTGTACTTACTTTATTGCCAAAAAATAGCCCAACACATGTTAGTTCTTTTTTCGCTGAAATTTAACGCTACATCTTTGGCACAACACGAATATATGCCATTTTTTTACATAAAAAACACTTCCGTTCACCTCTCGCAAATGACAGAAACTAAATAATGTCATTGTTGATCATAATCAAACAATTAAAACGAAAGATGCGCCAATTGGACCAAAATCTAGCGGGATTCCGAAGTGCTACATTAATGGCAGTTTGACAGAAAGATGGAGAATTTTTTTTTAGTGGATTAGCATCATTAACTCAAAATTCGTGTTTTTTGAGTTATGCTGGTTTTCTTAAACAGCGACGATATTTTTTTTTTTTATTTTTTTTTTAAGTACCTACATTAAACTGTCAATGAGTTAAATTCATAATATCTTCAGGATGTTCAGAACTGGTTTTTATTTATACCCCATCGATGGGTAACTGAATTAATATTTTATTAATGTGATATGCACCACCTTATAAAAATGATCAGGATATTAAAAAAAAATGGGTACAATTTAATAAGTAGTAGCCCGTAGTGTAATGGTTAGTGTGTCTGTCGGACAGTGACGCTGGAGGTCTGGGTTCAATTCCCAGCCTCGTCCACCTAGAAACTAAAAAGTTTTTTTTCAGGGCTACTGCCCTTTGCGAGAAATTGACTAACTCTCCAAGAATATCACTTCTCATGAATAAGTGCTTCTCGTCTAGCCGTTCGGATTCGGCATAAAATTGTAGGTCCCTTCCATTCCTGACGGCACAGGAATTGTTGCGAGTTGTTTATCATTAGGCCTTGGTTCTTCACGAACTGTTGCGCCACCCAAATTGATTTACAATTTTATAATTGGTTCTGATTTTTAAATACCTTAAGGTTAGAAATTACTTGTATAGATCTTCAATTGAGTTTGTACATTGAAGTTAGACATTTTTGAAGTCAGCGTCTTTTATGTATTTGCAAGAGTTTGCAACTAGAGTTTCTATAATTTTTCCATAAGGCTTCCTAAGAATCCCTTGAAAAAAAACCTGTATAGCAAATCCCAAGATAAGGTTTCATTAAAACGCTCCATCAAACATTTTGTGAAGGGTCTAATAATAAAATGTATGCCAACTTTTAGTATTTTTCCAATAAAATGCTAGAATACAAAGCAGTGGCGTCCCAGCTAACAAAATTGCTTCCAATTTCAGACATTGAAGTGTCATTCGTTTCCTTAGTCACCCAGAAATCCTTCTGACGGGAAGCCAAATCGGTATAGGAGTCAAAGGTGATATAACTGATCTATTAGACTTTCAATTATCAATTTCGTCAGCGTCACAATGCAATGAACTGGTGTTTCTTTAATCATATCCATTAGTGATCCAAAGAAATATTAATGCTATCCTTAAAGTAAGTATCTTGCTCGGGTTCCTATAATGTTTATATAAGTAAATATGCAGAGTTTTATATTGCAAACACCATGACTCCATTTTGCCACCATTTGCAATTCAAGTTAATCAATTTATTTGATTGTAATAATAAATTTGTAATAATGCGAATGAGTGCACTCTTTTTAAGTTTTGCAAAATTAGGGCATCACTATTATTTGTGTAAATAATTATGTGCACTGAAAACATTAAACTCTTATATTAATTTACGTGCGGCAGGCGAAAACGCTTTCAATATGAAGATTTTTTTTGATAAATTATGAGTTATAAAATTCTTTGAAGGAGAAAGTCAATCGGGTTTAATGCTGATTATTTCATATAAGAGATTGGCCAAACGGTTAGCGAGCTCGACAAGTAGTGCGAGGCTTTTAAATTTTGTTCACACTATATTTACTCCCTTAGCACTTCTTTCGAACTCTCTTAGAATTTTCTTTATAGCAACTGAATTTCCTTCATTAAGGTACTATAGGAGTTAAAAAGTTCTCCTTTTTAACTCTATGGAGTACTAAAGAGAGATTAAATGAGTGCAATAAACGATTATAAATAGCTTCTATGGATAAGTATAGGAGTAAGATTGTTAGTTGGGTTAGCTAGCCCTCGAGGGGCCCCGTATCAAGAATTGGTAGGGGGCCCCCTCCAAAATTGCAAATTAAACAAAAAAAACAAATTTTTCGAAACAAACACACTCACAATAACAAATCCAGCAGATATATTTAATTGTACATACATATGGTCTTTAAATAGGTACATACATAAATGTAGGTGCTATAAAACTTAAACTAGCAGTAACAAAATACTCAAATAAAATCTTTTCTTGACTTTGTTTCCGCAAATTTATTAATCATTAAAAAGATCAACTGAGAGTTCTTCATTGTATTTGGCAACGAGTTTTCCTGCTTCCTTTTTAAATTTTTCATTTGAAAAGGATAACATTTTTCTGGTTGTAAAACTTCAAATAAATTACTTAGATCATAGATGCACTGAAATCTTTGTTCAGTTTGAGAAATCAACATATCTAAGCAGCAATAGTAAACATTGACTTTGAATTAAGATCCCGGGACTGATATTCTCTCATCTTCTGATAATTTGTCAAAAAAGCGCTTCGTTATTTTCCTTCTTCTATTTTTTAAAAACAGTTGTTACCCTCCACTCTTTTTCTAAATCTCTGGATTCGATAAGCAAACTTAAGAATAGTTTCTGATTTCTTAATTCTCTAAGTCTGTTCAAAAGATTACTTAGTAAAATACTTGGTTTTTGTAAATCATTATGATTATGCTGTAAGGCTTTGGACACAGGGTTAATGTTTCGAATAAAGAAGAAGAAAACGAGGCCAATACAATGAATTTGTAGCTCTCTAAAATGTTATTTATGTTTTTACTTTCATCACGTTCATCTTTTTTTTGAAACTAAATTAAGTTGGTACAATGCTTGCCAAGAAAAGAGATTTTTTTGTTTATTAATTTTTTTCAAATGTATTTCAGTTTCTTACAAACTTATCTTGGTTCGGGAGCCCCTGTATCTCCGGGGCCCCATATAATTGATACGGCTGGTACCGCGGTAGCTACGCCCCTGATGCAAAGGTTCGTTAAAGATTTAGAAGCAAAGCATGATGGCAGCATAACTGCTTAGAACTTGTGCGAGAAGCATTGCTAGCTTATATTCTTCATAAAAGTAATGTGAATACAAGCCAGAAAACCGAGATGATCCGAGGCAAAAACTAGATGAAAAAAGTCGAGACCGACACGGGAACTTTTTTGTTGGACTGAAATTTACCGGGAGTTTCAGATGGCGGATGTAAAATAAAAAAACTATATTTCTAAATTACAAATATAAATATTTATGAAAATATTTCCAGGTTCTTTTCTTCTAGGAACACAGAACACCTCGAAGTTACTGAGACCTTACCGAGCAAAAATCAAGACGAGACTTAGTTACACCTGAACGATGCCGAAAAGAGACTGAAAATTTTCTATTTTATCAAGACTAAGACCATATTTAGCAAAAAGTTCATCGAGTTTCGTCTTAAGGACTGTGGTGTGCTATGAGATAAAAGTTGGCCAAAAATACCTAAGCAATCTTTCAACACTATGGGGGGCATACCAATAACAGCAGATCGCAGAGGATCGTTGACCACAAACACGAACAAATAAAAACGCAGCCAGCTTGGTAAATTCTATTGAGTCACTCATATTGAAAATAAACGGAGTTAGCGATGAGTTATCATTAACTAAAAGGCTAGGTAGTTAGATGTCTGCCACTTACGAGCTAGCTATCCCACAATGAAAGGTAGTTTAGCGAAGAGTTATAAAAATAATAAAAATAAATATAAGTTTTTATTCTCGAGTTAATTTCTTAATCCATGGCTAATTGAGATCTCGAAAGTTACAGGTAAGTGAAGCGTTTTTTTTCGTAATATATTCTTTAAAGGATAACCTTAACTTCTAAGCTACTACCGGGCTTGATGAGACAGTCTTTTTAAGTAAATTCAAGAGACACAAAATATTCAAAGATTATGTTGATCGACAAAATATAGCTTGGAAAGCATAGTAGAGCTGACCCACTAAAACCCTTTCTAATAAAGCATTTAATGGTGAATGAAAGCAATTTGTCCATGCTTACGCCGAAAGGATAATGGCACAGGACAAACCATGTGTGTGTAACTTAGTGACATCTGCTCGCGATTAGAATAGATTAAGAGTCTTTTTTGGGGAGGCTCAAAAAAACGTTTATAACGAATGCCCTACCTCACCATTCAATTATAAATAAATAATTATAAATAATAATCAGAGCTGCAGGACTCCTCTGACAAAAAATTTATACTTAGTTTCTCAGAAACAAACAGATCACAAGAATAGGAGAAAACTCTATTCATATTTGCAGAAATCGAACTTGGCGCTATTTTAGATTATTGGAGGTTTTGGTTCTTTAATATTTTCATACTTTTTGTTTGACTATTGCAAAACACTTCCTGAGATGAATTAAACACCCCTATTAAAAACAAATCAAACAAGAATCTTCTTTAATGGTTGTGTGTATAGGAAAGTGAGATTTCAGAGATTTTGCTCCGTCAGATGATGAGTTTGCGATTTCACGAGAAAGGGTGTATGCCAAAGATTACATTTGTTGAGAAAGTGTGAGTGCAAACTGAACAATGCTTTTAAGTGGCTTCAGAGAGCTCTCATTTATTGTAGTAGATTTTTTCTTCATGATTTGATAATTACCGAGAATAAGTTTATTTTTTATTAATAAGAAATTTGAATTTGTGAATTAATTTTGATTTAAATGTTAAAGTTCATTTGTGAACTATAAAATATGTAAGAGTTTTGGCAGAAAATTAGATAAAGGGCCCGGTGTTTTTCACTGATCATCCAACCTTTAGAGTAAAACTCGGCTTAATACCACAATTTAGTGAGTTTAACTCCAAAACTATAGGATGATCTTGCACCAAATAATTGAGACTGTCGGCTTAAGACAAGAATAAAACTGTATTGTGAATATTGTAACTTTAGTGCGATCATAACAATGTGCTAAGGTAACAACAGCATTTATTGCAAAGACATCAGCCGATAAAGATCGAATTCTGAGTTCATTTAATTCAAATCATATAAAATGCAGTAGATATAAAAATTCAAAAACCATTGTCTTTTTTCTTACATCTCATTCTATGTCAAAAAAAGAATTATAAATCATTGAAACATTTGCAATTTAAAACCACTTTTTTTTCGTTGGGTTTTATTGTATTAACATCACTGAAGAGTGAACATTCTATACACAACCCCAATTACAGTCAGCAAAAGTAACATATTGTTAGCCTAAGGCCACAACAAGACCCTTATTAAAAAAACAAAAGGATACGAAACAAGAATGATCCTCACCTGGCCTCTTTTTGCCAATTTAAAAAGCAGAATAATATACTTCTACTTCTTCTTCGGATATGCGGATGCGGACTCAATTGAATTATGAATGAAAATTTATTCAATCGTCCATAAGAGAAGTATTGGTAGGTACCTTATACCTTCCGAAAGGAGGATCGAATTCGAGATGAACACCCAATGATCATTTGAGATTCAAGATAAATGCACACAGAACAAGAGATTCGCATTCCTTTGTGTGATGGCCTCATGTGGTCTCATGAGTCTTCTACTTAAGTGAGGCTTTATACTGAATGCGGCCTGCTTTGGATTTTAAATCGATTTTCTGTCGTTGTTTATTTTTTGTACACCTTTAAGATTTTTGTTTGTTTGTTGTTTTTGTTGATATATTTGCAGAATGTGGATTGCTTTGCCACGAATATAGCAACTGCGCAAATTCCTTTCAGCAGTAGCATATGGCGTCGATTTGCAGGCAGAAAATTGCTCAGCAGGATACTTAAAGGATTTTGTCGTAATGCCATGAGGTTCTAAAGATATTTTCTCGAATTGCTGTCCGTCTTTCTAATTATTTCGTTAGCATGGGTGGTCTCTGCAGTTGAGACAGTTGTTGGACCGCAGAAACAGCGGGATAGTTATGATATTTTTGTACATGGTTGAATTAATTGCATTAATTATTGCGAGGCAATAAAATGAGGCTTAAACCAAATCTAAACATTACGACTAAAAATTCCAGGAAAATGCCCTGACGTCTGTCAGTCTAGTACGTCTTTGTGAAGCTGTACGTCCACTCTATATGAAGTTAGAGCCCGAACAAATAGATCGATTTGCTTCTAATTCGGTATACAGCATTTGTTAATGATAAAAATTGCAATTTTCTAGTTCATCTAAAACAGGGCAATTGCTGGTTCTAAAAAAAAGATATGGACAAAATTGATACAAAAACTACGGTTTCCAAAATTTTTCTCGAAAACATTTCTAATGATTTTAATACGATTTCTTGCTTATAATACTTTAAGAGAAAATTACAAACTGCATTTAAGGTCTCTGCCAAAAAATTCATTAAACGGAAAATTGCAATTTTTATTGGGTTATTCAATCATATCAAATTTCTTTTTCGTTTTGAGTCACCCTTGGACAAACAAATCGGAAAGCCATAAAAAAATCATTGTTTTTCACAAAAAATGACATATTCAGAATTCGGGCAAGAACTGTGGAGGCAGTGTGGTCTATTTCCTCTCGTATGGATGTGTAGAGCAATTTTGTTAAAAAGAATCTAAACCAAATTATTAGACTTTCTGTTTTAAAAAAGAAAAAAAAAATGGAAGAAATCATAAAGGTGGCATTTGGTTTTCAGTGATGGATTAAGAATTTTAGGAGGGGCAATTTATTTCCTTATTTCCAAATTTTTCCAAAATTCACATAAAGGGAATATACCCCCTTTCAATAGTAAAGGATGGTCCAACAAATACACGATGGTAATTGTATATAAAACAAAAAGTTTTCAGAGAATTATCTTAAAAGATTTTATTATGATAGAAGAATTTATGAAAATTATTAGTAGAACAAAAAATCGGCCGAATGCTCGCCACGGCTTCGGTGACATACCTCTATCCGATGGTCCATATTTTTAATGACTCTGAGACATAATTGAGGTTCAATGCCGTTAAAGTTAAAGCTCTTGAATCCCCAAAGCACGGCTATTGAATTTCTCGCGCAAAAGAGCCATTGTTTCGTTGGCTGTGTGGCAAGTGGCACCAACCTGTTGAAAGCACATATCGTCTAGGTCCAAATCCTCAATTTCTGGCCACAAAAAGTTCGTTATCATGTCACGATAGCGAACACCATTCACGGTAACTGCTTGGCCGACCTTATTTTCGTAGAAGTACGGCCCGATGACGCCGCCAGCCCATTAACCGCACAAAACAGTCACAACAGTCGCACTCAGTGTGATGCCGATGCATCCACAAAGAGAGAGTCACTCGTTGATTCTCATTTACCCAAATCCGGCAACTCTGCTTGTTAATGAATCAACTGAGGTGAAAGTGCAGGCCAAAAAAATCACGAAGTGCACGAAATGTATTTTGATTTGAACGCCCATTTTCGTAAAAGGCTTCAACAATCTTAACGCGCTGCTCAATTGTGTACCTCTCCATGGTTGAATTTGTCGAACACTGACAGAAAGAAAAGAAATGTCAAATTAAGTTGGACAAAAAACTTGACATTTAGGTGTGACTCACAATTAACATCGTGCATTATGGTTGGACCACCCTTTATTTTTTTTTAATTATGTTCCTCCTTACAAAAATACGTTATTAATTTGCACCATAATTTAAGATATAATTTTTTGTGAAAATTGGAATACCTTCTATTTTTTTCCTCAAGGATGACACAACATAAATGATGACGATGGGTTCAGAATACCATTTAACGCATTGTATAAAAATAAACTCGCGAAAACATACAAACTTCCCCCTTGACTTAACCTGGAGAAATTTTCTACCTGAATCGGTGGTCTACTTCATAAAAGACGCGATAACTCTTCCTGTTGACCAAAAACTAACCAACCCTTTAAATAACAAATAACATAACGTTTATAAATTCTGTTAAATATGTTGCGGTTATAATTTATTTAATTTCTCGGTCGTGACCATCATTGACACTGCAACACCATGTGGTTGGCTATAATCACCTTGCACCTTTTTTTGTGGTTTCCTCATCACTTATTTCAGAGTTCTTTGGCTGGCCACGAGACGAGAAAAATCTCGGTCTCGTTATGCGAGACTTGACGAGACGAGACTGCCTTTTAAGCATTCGAGACGAGACTGATTTGGACCGAAATTTACAAAGAGTCTTATAAATTAACAAATCCAATTTCAGTTAAATATTAATTTTCTTATGCACATATTCAAAATATAATCGAAAATATTTCGTTCCGATAAATAACAGATTGTCCGGAAATCGTATTTTTTGGAGACAAGACCGGGACGAGACTTTATTATACGAGACCGAGACAAGACTGATAATAAATTTTCGATTTTAACAAGACCGAAACGAGACTTCCAAAAGTCTCGCCTAGTCTCATCTCGTGGCCAGCCCTACAGAGTTCAGTTGAACATGGTGCAAAAAGGACATACTCAAATTAGCTTCAAATAACTTAAAAGGACATACAAGTATCTGCATCTTGATTCAAAAATAGTTTTCTTAAAATAAACATTTACGAAAAAAAAAGAAACAAAAAAATCCACAAGAGACCCAACTTTGAGTTAAGAAACAAATAACTTGAAAACTGTGATGAATCAATCACAGAAACTATTTAAGGCACTCTGGAGAAAAAATATGCTTTGTACTAAAAATAAACGTAAAGATAAATAGAATAAAAAAAATCCAAAAATTCATTACTCCAATATTATAAACGAATACAATTTTTTTTCTCAATGGAAAATTCTTTTCTCAGAATTTATTCTAAGTGCAAAGTTGTACCCTCAAGGCTCAAGATGAATGATTCACGAGAATCCAGGACGAACAATTTGCAAACAACATGACATGGATGTTTGGATATGGAAGTGGCAGTGTAATGAACAAGAAAAAGAATCCCAATGGTATTTTTGTTCCTCTTATGTGTATTTGTCTGTCTTAAATATAGAAAAAGAAATGCAAACAAAAAAAATTAATCAAAAAGAATCTAGAAAGAACATAAAAGGTTTCAAAACTAATTATGGAACGGAAATTATGAGAACAGACAAAGTTGCTCGAACGATGATGATGGTGGTGAAGGGGAGAGAGAAAGAGAGAAAAAACAATATGTTTGCCCTTTTTCGTTTTTACATGTGAACTTAAGCAATCTCCAACAATACTGAATCCAATTAAGATGAAAATAGAGGAATATAGGTATAGGTACATAAAGGAGGGAGTTCTCATCGGGATATGGGCTTAGTATGAAGGAATAGCCTTTGATTGAAGTTTCATGGTCAAATACAATGAATCAGCCCCAACAGACACCACTCGGGGAATTGTCATTGTAAAAACGATGAGGACGAATTCTCCATGAATCCGATGATTCGATGGGGGTTTTTCAGCAGATCCAGCACAGGCCAGAGCCAGAGATGAAATTTCAATGTTAAATTTTGTTATATGAGGGTCGACGGACTTTCACTCTCTGTGTTTCATCATCTCCAGTGAATTGATGGTTATAAATATTTGAATAGTTTTTATATTTTGGAAGGTTTTGTTGAATTTTATACCTATACGAAATCTGATGAATTTTGACGCAGGTTAGACATCACGTTCAGTCCGCATGTTCGTCAAATGTTTGATTTGTTGGTGAACAGCAAATAAATGATTAAAATGTTAAGGCTTGATGTTGATATAGGAACAAAAAGCTGATTTAAAGGTGATTTTCTAAGGGACACTGTTCAGCATGAGTTAAGTTCAAGTATATTAATTTAATAGGTTTATATAGGAACATATATCTACCTGTGTTGCTACACATTCCATTATTAGAAATTCCGAAGAGTAGCCCAATGTATAGTAGTAGCCCGTAGCGTAATGGTAAGTGCCTTGGCTGTCACGCTGGTAGTTTGAGTTCAATTCTAATTCTCTATATAATGCGCTATTTATTTGTATGCACACCACACTTACTTGCTAACAACTAGAAGAATCAACTGTTCGATAATATTTTAATATCGTTAATGAGAAAATAATAAAAACAAGTTAAAACAAAAATTATGATTTTTTTTTACACAAATAGGGGAAATAGATATGTTAAAAATAAAAATATAATGGATTCTTTCTTTAATTTTATTTATTCGTAAGATTTATTTATACAAATTTTAAATTTTGGACTAAGAAAAAAATATTGACACACTCAACCAACCAATAACAAATTATTATACTAGGTGATTAGTCATATCCCATAAATGTATAAATTTGCTTAAAATAACCCCAGACTTATTTTCGTTATTCGAATTTTTCAGCCAAATCTGGTAAACGGTTTTATTTATACTTATATATAGATTATTCTATCAAAATCTTTAAAACAGTTTTTGAGAAAACCGTTACGTTTGCCGTTATTTTAACAAACATTGCTCTAGCGAAATAGCCAGTTGCATTCCTCTTCTTAAACAATAAAACCGTAATGCTCGCGCTTCTAGGAATGCCCATCAGTTTACCCTTGTGCCCAACTTCGGACGTACTGTTAAGTACAGAGATTCTTTCTTTAGTCGCACTACACGAATGTGGAATGCTCTACCCAGCTCTATCTTCCCCCCATTATGATCTGCAGACATTCAAAACCAATGTATATCGGTTTCTCCTTTCAAATCCCCTCCAACCTACCTAATCGCTCGTGCTGTATTTATCATTTTAGGGGTATTCATAACCCCTTTAGGGCGCGCCATGGAATTGCAATAATTCCAGCCAAATACAATGGTGGTAGCCCACTCAAGTGGTTGTTGAACATTCAAACATTCATAAACAATATAAATGAGGGACCGAAAGCTATGCAGCCTAACTGCGAGTGTGTTATCACACAAAAACCCGTTAGAACCAAAATTGTTTTATGCCAGCTTTCTTTTTTAGATGAGCTAAAACAAAAATGTCCTCTACGGAATCCCATAAAAATGCTTCACACGTAATTTGAAGGAAATCCGTCTAACCGTTTAGGCTCTAGCTCGATGTACATCAGGAATGCACAGACAAACAGCCCGATGGACACATCTTGATGAAACTTAAGTTTTAGAATTCTCCATCATTGTAATGTTAGTTTTGGAAATTTGAGAACCAAAAAGTTGGTTCTATGACAGGTACCGTTAATAAACGATATTTGTAAATTTTGTTATCAAAATATTTTCCATATCCTTAATAATAAGCGCACTTCTTTTTATCAAAATTCTTGGAGCCCTTCTCGATAAAAATAAGTTTTTTTTTACGGGTTTTCAACATTTGTATGGAAGGTACCGTTATTTTTGAATTTAGAAAAATGATTTTTCAAGTATTCTACAAAATAATTAAAAATTATTTTACAACTAGTTTTAAAAATATTGACCAAGTCGTTTTCAAAATATTTAGTTTTTTCAAAAAAAAAAAAAAAAAACAATTTAATTTTTCTTTCAAATTTTCAAAAAAAAATTTTTTTTAACTTTGGTTTAAAATAATGTTTATACTTTTTAAGAGATTTACCATAAAAAAAATGAGAAATTTCAACTCAGCCATTTTCGAGAAAATTTGTACTGGAGGTACCAAAAATAACCAAATTTTAGCATTAGCATTTCTTTATTTTAATTATTTGAATTTTTTTTTTACAAAATCCTCGGACCCGATTTTGAGAAAAATATTATTTTCATTTTTGGCGAAAAAAAAAGTATGACAGGTACCGACATTTTTGGTCCTAAGAAAATGCACCAAGTTTGGAAAAATTCCCTCTAGCCGTTTAGGCTGTAGGGGCGAGGACTGACCGACAGACAGACCGACAGGATTGCGAGACCCAGTTTTTTGGAATTCACTATATAGTCCAGGAAAATTAAAAAAAATTTCGGAAAAATTATATACAGGGTTTTTGTTTTTGAATCAGCTTTTTTATGCAGTTATGAATTTTTGAGTAAAAGTCCCCATCGATCCTAGCTCCGCGTCTATTAAAAAGAGGGGTGAAAGGTCACGAAGCATGGTATTTCGCTGACTTTGATCAAACAAAAATCGTTGACTAATGAAACATGACGTAAATATTTCAATTTATCATTGAAATATAGGATCAAAAGCGTGCTTAAAAATATCTAGGGTGAAAGGTGTTTTAGTGGTAGGGGGGGGGGGATTGTAGAATGAAGAATAGCGTGCGGACTTATATTAAAAAAGTATATAAAATAGTGTCAGTGAAATTGTGCAAAAATGTGACATTTGTCATGATAACGAAAACGAAGACATATAAAGGGTAGACGGGTGGTTTTTGAGGAGAGGTCAGGGGGTATTCAAACCCGAAAAATTATTTTAAGATAACCTAGGCATATGGCACATGCTTTTCGGGTATTTTGTAATGATCTATCTAGTTAAAGAATGATGAAGTGGCTCAGCAACAATTTTATCGGGCTTATTTTCAAATTCAAGTGTGGCTTTTAACCCATTTCTGGCGGCAGTTCCAGTTGACTTAGAAACGTGAAATTTAACACACTGTCTGTTTTTAGTCTAATTAGAGGAAATCTGAAAAAAATTTTTTGGAAAAGCTTCTGGTTTTCCGGAGCTTTACGTTGCATTTTCGCAACGCTCGCCGAAAGGGGTAGCAAAATTATTAAAAAAAAAGAATTTTGTACATGGAGTATGAATTAATTTTATTTGAATATTCTTATGCAGAAATTAATTAAATATAGATACACTGGGTAATGAAAGATGGTTGAAAATAAAATGACAAAATTCGTAATAAGTTATACATTATATTTAGATATATTGGGCGTATTCATAGTCATTTTAGACCTGGGTCTAAGTTAAACATAGCTTTAGTTAAATTTTCGGACGTTGATTCTATTTTTTTAAGTTTATCATTTCATAATATATGAAGCTATTTGTGTAGTATACCAAGTTAGTTATCTTATACAAATATGAAATCAACAATTTGTAATTAAAATCAGTCTGTAATCATTGAGCCAAAATTGTCTTAAACTGTAGTTTAGTTAAACCTGGGTCTATCTGCGGCTATGAATATGCCCCATTATGTTTACAAAGAATGTTTTTTTGTGTGGTATTCATCGAAGCATTTTGGATGAAGCGGGATATCACACTTCTTGCAGGAAAAAATGGTTTGGCTGGACACTTGCGATATCGGAGACGCTTTTCTGTTTTGACGACAGTATGTTTGATGTTGTCGAAACGAACCACTTCATTTGAGTTTCCTTCCGTTTGAATCACAGGTTCAGTGTTTGTTTCCGATCGTAACAGGGAATCTACAACAACCGTTCTTAATTCTAGTTGCGGCATTGGTGTTTCCTTGGTAAATTTTTTGCAAGCACAATGTATTTTCCATGCATTTACCAACGCTGCATCCAGTGCATTTGATAAAAGTGGCCAGTACCACTTTTTCCTCGAATTCGAATCCGATAATTGCTTGTAGCGTTATCAAAAACGTCAACTCCACCCATCGTTATGTTGTATTCACGAATTGCATTTGGCATTGGAATGTTGACATGTTTTCTCTTTTTTTCAAATGATTTGTTGTTTTTTTTGAAAATTCAACACGATGGCTTTTTGACCACTTCGGTAACTCATAATCAAGACATGTCGATTCTTTTTTAGAAGTTGAAGCGACGTTTTGGGATGTTGATGTACTATCATTTGGTACAACATCGACTTCCGGTTGATCAAATCTGCATTCTAGCTCAATTTCACCAGCCAATTCATTTGGGAACATGTTTTCATCCTCCAAAAGCTGCACATTATCATCGATTTCCTCATTATCACTAACAGCATCATCAGAACTCGTCTTCATCAGAACTCGGGTTCATCAATAACTCTTCGAATTCCTTAGCAGATACAAACTTTTTGCGATACATTATATTTATTCTTTTATAAAACACAGAGATAATTTTAAAAACACTTCTTGATCGCACAACTCACAGCTTATAAGTAAAAAACAAGTCGAATCCAAAAAACCTAAAATTTGCGATCTGTTTTTCCAATATAGTGCGCATTTGTGAATTGCTTTTTTTCTTGGAATTAGAATATGCACTCGATTTATAGTACCTGTGTATAGTACAGTTGTCTTATAGGGACCACGCTCATAAGAAAAGTGGCATGAACCTTGATGTTTCCTTACGCAAAATGCACTGCCTAATTATTTCTAAGAATAAAGTCAAGTGGAAGGTAAAAGGTTTTTCCAATATAGCACTATATTGAATGATTTTTTTTTCTTAGAACATAGAAAAAGAATCATAATTTTTGATTGCATCCTGTCCAACAAAAGGATTTATATTAACATCCTTTTGTTGGACAGGATGCAATCAAAAATTATGATTCTTTTTCAAAAATGTTAGCATTGTAAACATAAACACACAATATTCCGAGAAAAAAACCGTTCAATCTCATATAAAGCAGCGACTTTTTTTTTTAATGCTAGTGCTTTCGGCGAGCGTTGCGAAAACGCAACGTAATGCTTTCATCTAACCTGAGAAACAGGCAACTCATGTAAATAACGTCAGAATTATTTTAGAATATAATTTGAACCCTTATTTACCTGTAGTTGACATTGTTTTGAAAAATTATAATTTTGACGATATTTTTAAAAAGTTAAAAAATCCTACCTCAAAATTTACAAAAACTCGTATTTTGAAAGTCCTTAAAAAACACGAACAAATTTTTTTAAAACAAAATTCAAAAACAGGTCGATTAGATAATTCAATTATCTTTCAAAATCATTTTTTAGTTTATTTCAATTTATAATCAGTTATGTTCCAGCAGTCTTCAAATATGACGTTGCGAAAACGCAACGCTAGCCGGAAATGGGTTTTAAATCTCCTACTAGCTCCTGAAAACTGGGGATGAACACTAAATAATATGGTTTTGGAACCTGTAACAACTCTACTCCAACCGGCCCCTGATATACTAATAAAAACGATTTTAACTGTAGTAAAGGGTGTGGTACTAAATGTGGTTGCTTTAGAGCAGGTTTAATGAAGAGGAGACGAACTATGATATGGACCCATAATTTGTTTTAGAAAAGCCTGCAGCTGAAGATTCAGATTTGGAAGACGATGGAGATTTATCGTGCATACTAAATTCAAAAATGGAGTCGGAAATAATGTTAAAGATGACAGCCCAGGACCATCAAACTAATAAAAAAAAATATAAAACAAAAAAAATGAAAAAATACAAAATTATACAAAAACAAAATACAAAATTAAAAACTACAAAAATAAATCAATATTAATAGGTATGTGATTGTGGATAAGGCCTACTGGGGATACCACTAAGTAAAAAAAACGCATCTTGTACTCAACTTCTAAGGAGATGTGAAATAGAGTACCCACATACACATCTCATTGAAAATCACAACGCACAAAATTTTCAGTCTCGTCTCGGTCTCGTGTCGGTCTCGTATAATCAAGTCTCGTATAGGTCTCGTCTCCGAAAAATACGATTTTCGGACAACCTGTTGATTATTGGAACGAAATATTTTCGATTATAGTTTGAATATGTGCAGAAGAAAATAAATATTTAACGTCTCGGTCTCGTCATACGAGACCGAGATCGAGACCGAGACTTTCTCGCCTCGTGGCCAGCACTAGCCATATGCGTAGGTTACCTCAAAATAATTTGTTGTGGTTTGAATACCCCCTGACCCCTCCTCAAAAACCACCCGTCTACCCTCTTCATGTCTCCGTTATCATGACAAATATCACATTTTTGCACAATTTCAGTGACACTATTTTATAAACTTTTTTCAATATAAGTCCACACCCCATTCTTCATTCTGCAACCTCCCCCCCTCCCCCCACTACCTTAAAAACACCCTTTCATCCCAGATATTTGTAGGCACGCTTTTGATCCTAAATTTCAATGATAAATTGAAATCTTTACGCCATGTTTCATAAGTCAACGATTTTTGTTTGATCAAAATCAGCGGAGTACCATGCTTCGTGACCTTTGACCCCCTCTTTTAATAGACGCGGAGCTAGGATCGATGGGGACTTTTACTCAAAAATTCATTACACCATAAGAAAGCTGATTCAAAAACAAAAACCCTGTATATAATTTTTCCGAACTTTGTAGGAACTTATGTCTAATTTTCCTGGATTAATAAACGTAATGTTTAGGAAAATTAATATCTCGAGTCCGATTTTTTATAATGAATCCATAACTTACCATATGGCAAGTACCTACATATATCGCAAGTAAAAAAGTAAAAATTATAAAAATAAAATATTTTTTTTTGATTTAATTTTGGTCATAAAAAAAAAATATTCATACTAAGTGCAATTAATAACAGAAGCACTACAATGCAAAATTATGACAAAATCAACCAAGCCAATGTAATGGCGAGATACTCAGGAATATTCCAAAAAGGCTGTTGGCTCATTCTTCCTTTTTCTTTAAATCGATACCTTTGTAGCCACATAAATTATTTGTACTTATTTGTCTACTCAATTTTTCACAGAAAAAAAATATACTTGCCAGTACCTTCTTATTTTCCCCGAAAAAGTTATGAATACAGCTACTAAATTGGTTTGTTTAAAATATGATGTATGGCGTATGAGTGCTTTTTTTCACATAATGATAATGAAAAACTAAATCGCCCATACAATTTCTACCAATCATTTAGAAAAATTCTTATTTTATTTTTTATTTAGCTGAAATGATGCTACTCTCCGTGAAATCCTTACACTCTGATTAGTTGACGACAGAAATTACGCACTCTAGAGTAACCTTCGCATACAAAAAAAAACGCCTGTGTGTTTCCTTGAGAAATTCAAAAAATCAGGTCAGCTTTCTAATATAACACTAAGTATAACTATAAATTACATACTCTATAAATTTCCTTGCAGGGGGTTATTTATAAAATGCTATTTTGCCATTCCATTTTTTTATTATGGAACAAAATACCAAATCCTTGCAATCCATCCACTTAACGCACGCCTCAATTTCCTAACCTCACAAACACCATGTTCTACTTAAACGTGATGCATTCTATTGAAAACCTCCTACCAAGTTGTATGCAACGTTTTATGTTGATGATGCATGAAGCTCCCGTATTGCTTTCATAGGTTTATACGAAAGCATCATCCATCAATAGCATATCATTTGCTTACACCTAAGAGTCTTATAATTAAAATCAACAACATCGACACTGTTGACACCATCAAACTCTCAACCGTACAATACCCCAAATGTAAACCTGATGGTAATAAACTACGACTATGCGAAGATGACGATGACAACGACGAGCGACGACGGTAACGACCCGTCTTCCAGCCAGCATCGCATCGTAGAGGTATATGCGAACGAAGAACAAGACCTGAACGAGCTCACATGTTCTTCACAAAGATTATCCTTCGCACATCTTGGAAATTACTTTCTTAAATAATTGATCCTGGTGATTAAGTGAAAATGGGTGCAGCTCTCTCGCTTGGCTCTCAAGTTGCAAACATATATCCATATATTATACACATAGCTTCAAGGTAAGCAACAGCAAACAAAACACCATAGTATCTATATCCTTCTCTACCTACAAGTACATATATGGATTCAGCAACACCCCGTAAATGAGGCTTGATTAAAATTACATAAGAAAGTGTCACACATAGAAAAGGATTTCAACAGGATCTCATTGCAAATTGCCTTTGCTATAGCGAAAACGGCTTTAGAGATTTATTTAACTATACACAAACACATTTTTAATACAAAATTCTTCCTCCCAATTTGTATCTTAACTACTTGCTAAAAGAAATCCTAAATAAACTTAATCCTTGAAGAATTTTCATTTTTCAAAAGGACAAAAATTCTTCAAAAAAGTTGATATCTATATGCTCTTATGCTCCTTTTTCTTGCTTTCTCTGAGTGTGTGTGTAATTTTTTAGCTTGATGAATAATCCTGTACGCCCTTGTGTTGATTTTCAATTTGACAAGGGTTTGACATTCGACAATCGCCCTGGGACCCTTCGTTTCAAACAGCCAACAACATTGAAGTGAAATTGGCAAATAGGTTCTGGGTTGATTTTTTTTGTTTTGTTTCTGTCAGATTTTATTCTTTCCCACGTTTTAAGCTTTTTTTTCTACCGAATATCCGTTTTTGTCCGCGAGGAAGCCTATTTAAATTAAAAGCAAAGCCCTTTCAACAGGAAAGTGATATGCGAGAGTACAGATGAAGGGAGTGATTTTGACACTTTTTGACAGGATTGTATGACATTTTGACCAGAAGGGATCAGCTCGAGGATAATGTGAACGAACTATGATGGGATTTTTTGTTTGTATTGCTTTGTTTTTTGAGAGAAAATTGTTTTAGACACGCATCGTGAGGCAATCTCTCTAAGTAGGTATACATATTGTGTGGAGAGAGCAAGGATTATGTGTTTTTTTGACATTTATTGTTGAGGCTGACTGTCGTTTTTAAGTGTCGGCCTATTGTACAGCCCGACAATAATGTCCTGCCAGCGCTATCTATCCCATACAACTCTGTTTTGTAGAGACATACATTATGTAGTATGTGGAATGTATTTATCGTCAAGAACTTAAGTTTGATTTCGACTGAAATGGGTTTCGTTAGGACCAATTGAGTTTCCACTTAATCACTTTCGAAGAATGGCATATCGGGGGCTATATAAATGCCTTCCAGCATCATGATGCTTTAGAAAGGCATTTTTATTTCAAATATCAAGTATTTGTATAATGCGGTTAATGGTGTTGGTGTTGGATGTTGGTGTCGGGGCTGTGGTGTTTGTCGTTGTGTTGTGATGCTGATATGATTTCAATTGGCAAAATGGGTTATAGATTTCTATAATTGGTTTTTAAAAACTCTTCAAATCCTGATGAAGTGGGGCACTTATGGGTTATTTGTGGATGATATATAGGGATGTTTTGCCTCCTGTCTCTGATGTATTCTGTGTACTGATGGAGAGAGCTTCGAGTCCAATTGTGTAAATATATATAAATTTAATCACAATTTGCTGATGATATGGGACTATAGCTGAAGCTGAAGCTGGAGGATTGGTGATGCTAAGCATGTTGTGTGATGGGGGTGATTTTTTGTTTTAAAAGTAAAAGTAGGCTTTTGTTTATGTGACAGATATAGGTATGGGAAATTTAAAATCGATTGGTTGAGTAGCTTTAAGTGCTTGGGAGACTATCGGAATGAGTTGTTTTTTGCCATTAACTTTTTTTAATTGTGGTAAAAGTGAAATGTTGTAGGTAGGTATACTATACATATCTAATATTATATAATTGATGTTAATATTTTCAAACTTAATTCAAGCGTTTACCATCAAAGTTCTTTTTTGCTTTGATTTGGTTTGAATTTCAAGTGGTAATATGAAACAAATTGTATGTACTTATAAACATAATGAGTTAAGGATACTCTTATACTAATTGGGTACAATTTTTTAAAAGTTGAACACACAAAAAATAATATAACGGAGTTAATAATGTAATTTTTTTCGTTTTACTTCTTTTGTGGTATGAGGTAAGAGGAGCTTAGGTCCTGAGAAGTAAAAATCCAGAACCTTAGGGTTCCTCTCACGATAAAAAGAGACCAAAAACTAGGTTCGAGAAATAAAAAAAATTATATGAGTACCGAGTCTCAAGGGGAGGATGTGTAAACAAGGCATACCAAACTTCCAGTTGGTTGTTAGGATTTCGAAAAAAAACTGCCTATACCACACTGCCGACCTGTACCACATTACCTCAATTTACTCTAGGTATTCAATGCACGAACCATTGGCTTCCATGAGTCAAAAATGTTCGGTTAACAAAATGGTGCAGACCGGATATGTAATGCTGTATCCATGTTCCGTGGCTATCCTACTTTCAATTTTACCCATTCCGTGAGCTAAGATGTTTACACATCAAAAAGGAATTATATTGATTCATTTCAGGGTTACTTTGTTCGAAGTTGGTTAATCTGTGCTTTGATTACATATATAAACGACTCCTTCTAAGTCCATTATTAAATGATTATGTGAGGTTAAGGTCATAATTCTGTATGTGCCAAAATGCGGTTTCCAAAATTCTGTAATCCAAAAATTCTGTATAAATAAATTGCTTCTTTTGTTACCTTTTTTTATTGCTAAATAAGATTTCCCTCTAGTAGGCTTTAGGTCAGTTTTTGTTTTTTGTTGTTTTAAATTTTCAAGTGACGTTTCGCACGGAAAGAATTGAAAAATCACCAATTGCAAAGTTTTCGGTTGTAATTTACGAAACTCTTTTTTTTTTGTAAATCAAGGCGCTTTTATTAAAAAATAACAGACAATTTTGTAATTTACTACTTAAATCATCCAAAAAAGCTAAATTTTATAATTCGATATTTATTATCAAAAGTAATAATTCGAGCTTGTTGACTAGAAAGATTACACGACAAGTTTTTGAATCGCAATCTACTACTTCAGGGGAGTAATTTAATTTTACAACTTATTGATCTTGTTTTGCGAAATTTAAAAGGTGATTTTCATTTTCTCAATGCTCAAACTAACAAAATGTAAGTTACAAGCTTAAAAAATATTAAACAAAAAAATTCTTTAAATACCTATAAATACTGATTTAGAATACTTACAGCTTGGGTATTTAAAAATCTCTGTTAGATTTGCTTAAAAGTCTTTTTAAAGTTTTTAACTAAATTGAATAAAAAATTAAAAAACAAACTATAATCATCAAATCTTACAGAGAATTTTAAATACCCAAGCTGTAAGTATTTTGAATTAGTATTCATAGGTATTTAAAGAATTTTTTTTTTAATGTTTTGTAAACAAAGCTCTGAAGAAGGTTGTAATCACAACCGAAACGTCACTTGAAAATTTAAAACAACAAAAAAACAAAAACTGACCTAAAGCCAAATAGAGGTGAATCTTATTTAGCAAAATTCTTCCAAACTTCTGTAAATGTGCTCACTTTTTTTCATTATCAAAACAATTTTGTTAGCATTTACAGAATTTTTCAATGCAGAATTTCTAAACAGGAAGCATTGTTCTTTTCACTTTTGTTCACAAGAATATTTTTTTTAATGCGATCCCTATTTCTTGCCCTTGCTTACTGTGGGTTTTGCGAAATCAGACACGTTTTTTGAAATCACTTTAACATATTCTGAAACTCGTATTCGACTACAGACGTGTTTTGGTATTCCAAAAGTCATATATTTCACTTCACATCTACTAATACTGAGAAACGCACAAAATCGCATACAATTGTTCATATTTCTTTGCGAATCTAATATTTATCTGAATTAAAGTCGAATTGTGATGTTTTTTCGTCGTGTGAAATTTTTAAAACGAGATCTATATATATTTTTTATAAAAATGGACAAAAACATAATGTGATGTATGTTGGTAACTTTTCTTATATTGCTTCTGTTTGTTTATTCAACCGGAGGGCAAGAGCCCCATTCCATTTTCCAACCATCAATACTGTTAACCGCCGCCCGATGCCATACCGTAACGTTGTTTCCATCCTTTGAATACTTCCGTTATTTTCTCAGTTTCCCAGTAGGCGTGTAATTTTTTTAAACCAGACTGGCAGTTTCAAAATATTCTAATCTTAAAGTTTACTACGCATATAAGCGTAAGCGACTGATCTTGCGGCAGCAACAAAAGCCAAGCTTTTTATCATAAAAACCTTGAATTATTATGTATTTAAAAGAAATCTTTTTGATAATGTAAAAAAGAGCGCACTTTTTTAGATTAACAAAACGATTTTTAAGAAGAAGGTAAACAATAACAATAGAAAAATTGTTTTTGTTTTTTTGTTAAGTGCACTTTTTAATATGAAATATTAATTTGGAAGGTTTTTGCGACTGATGTGTTTCGCTCTGAAAGGCAACAACAATTCTTCCTGAAGAGCTCAATTTTTGTTGTCAGAGCGAAACACATCTGCACTATAGGTCGCAAAAACCTTCCAAATTAAAACGATTTTGATTCAATACAGAATTTTGAAATACAGAACTTTGATCATACACATTTTTAAAATACAGAATTTTCTTTATAGAGAATTGTGTTTAGCCAGAATTTTGAAAAACAGTATTTTGAAATGCAGAATTTGGAAAAAAATTTACATAATAATGAAATACAGAATTTTAGTCACACAGAATTTTGGTCAAACAAAATTTTGGAACTCATAACAACGACCCGTTCGCGATTCTATGTTATTTGCAGGGAAAAAACTAAGAATGAAGACAAATATCTTCAGCAAATCATTGATAACAATAATGGCAATGATCAAACAAAATCGGATGGTTAGTGATTTCTAGCGTATACTAATTGAAGAAAATAAGGTATGAAGAAACAAGCCCTAAATGAAACACGATTCGTTAAATTTTAAAGATATAGCTCGAATTTAACCTTAAATTTGTCACTTAAAACTGGACCTTAGCTTCACTGATGCCGTTCTAAGTTAAAAAGGGCGTATCTCCATTTATATTTGAGATAAATGCATTTAACTGTTTTTGGTTTCTTTGAAAACCATAGGAAAATGGATTTATTCCCCTTTTCATTGGTGATTTTGAGTCATTTGCAGTTCGGAATATGTTTTTTTCCGACATAAAAATAAGACACTGTTTAACAATTTCTTCCTGTCGATATGCATACACAGGAATGATTGCGAATCGTTAATCACTTGGCCCTGAGCCGTTGCGCCACACCACTTTTTTTTTTAACGATTCCAACTATGTCTTTCACTCAATTTAACACTTACGCCCTTTTAACTTAGGACGGCAGTATAATAGTTTGAGTCTAAAAAATAGTGGCATTTGAACAAATATGAATTTATTATTTTGTACACATTAAAAACTCAAACATTTTGTTTCGAATTTCTGTACATACAATATTATGATTTTTTTTTAGATATCTGTGCGTGTGCATACAAACAATGATGCAAATTGATGCATTCGCATCAACGAGAAAATCAAAATTAAGCAAAATGGTTCTATAGGAAAGATCTACACAAAAAAAAAATAGTTTTATCAAGATTAAGCTACTAATGGTTTTCAATTGTATGTAAGGTATGGGTACAGTTGTATTGACTTAGCTTAAAAATTTGAAAAATAGTTAAAAACTGAAATTTTTTTAAAAAACTTATTTTGAAAAGTAGTTGGTCAATGTTTTTAAAACTTGGCATAAAGTATTATTTTACAATACTTGGAGAAATTAAGTTAAACTAAAAAATACTTGTACCTACCGCTATGAAAAATTATAATATTTCCCGAAAATGGCTCCAAGAATTTTGATAAAAAGATGTGTGTGATATCAAATTAAAACATTTTTCTTTTTCATTAGAATATATTGTTTTTGCATATCTATTAACAGCACTTGCCATATTTTTCGTTTTTTTGACATTTTCATTAGTGAATAAACCTATTAAAACATTGTTTTTTTTTTAAAGATGCTCTTAAAAGATTAAATAATATTGCATACCAAAACTTCAAAAAATGTTTTCAATTTTTTTCTGGAAAATTGTTTTTTTTTTTTTTTTAACCCATTTCTTAAAATATTTGCTTTAAATTTCCGTTCCAAATTCTTTTCTTAAAAATGTTTTTCAAAATTTTATATTTATAAAAAAAATAATTTTGTAAGAAATCGCTACAACTGCGAAATAAATTTAAAAAAAATGGCATGGTCTTGCCAATTTTATTGAAATACGTACCTATGTAAACCTTTTGGTTTTCATTGAAAATACATTTTTTTTTTTTTAATTTAGTGCATCATTTCTTGTAAAATTGAACTTAAAAAAAATCTTTCACTCGTACAAATTTCCCGTCGATATTTTTTTTTTATATATCGAATAAAAAGATTTTTAGTTAAACAGAAAGTCAATCACACTTTATTCTGAAAAGGGTTTAAATCACCGATTAGACGTCAAAAACTTAAAGTTATGTACCAACTCTGAAGAACCAATCCCTAATACTTCCTCTATAAGGGTTATTTATTTCTTTAAAAAAGGCTAAGCCAGCTTGTATTGTTAATTCCTCGAAAACGAATTGAAAACCTTTTGTATTCCTCGGAACAAATGATTTATAAAACAATTCTTTCTTGATAATATTGACTTTATCAAAACAAATACACCTAGGGTACCTATTATTTGAAACATTGTTTTTTGCTTAGAAAAGCGTACTTTAAGGTATAAGGATATCCTTTTTCAATTAACTGAAACTTTTGAATCTGTTTGGAAGAATTGTGTTTTTTTAAACACCCTAACAATCACCTATTAAGGTGATTTTGTTCAATTTTATTTTCTATGGAAGTTATTAGAATTTTCTTTGTATTTGAGAAAGCGAATCTCTTTTTATTCTGAGTATAGAACTGTTATTATAGTTTTAGAAATATTATTCTTATCCTTGGGATGGGATTTCTTTCCAATAAGTTATTGATGTTTCATGTTATTCTGTTAATTCTGTTCTTTCAAGCATAAAATTGGCTTGCATATGGAAATAGTCAATATTTTATATACAGAAAACCATTAATACATTCCGGAAACATGAACATAGACATCCAGACTCGACCCGACCCAAAACACAACCCCAACCCGACCCCCAGAAGGCATATGTCTAAACAAATTTGTTTCAATATCGAGTTGCCATTATTTCCATTATAGTTGATCTGTCATTGACGAAGTGCCCACCAGAGGTCATCCAAGTCGAATTTATATTTTTCCTGAAAACCAAACTACTGTACTATGTGATGCCGAGGATACCACACTCCAAAAATAGTACCATCAAATAGAAGAACATGCTACAGAGCACAAACGAATCCTACAAACCGATCCATTCATATTAACATCCGTTGACTATGCGGTTCCTCCCTGAGGACACATTAAGATATACAGGCCAGGCAGCTCGTCAATGTTCTACCTTCATACACATAAAAAACGGTGAGTTCTGTCCGTCCACGCCATTTTCCCCACGGTCAGTCGGCGTGGCGACGGCGACGGTGGCTGGTTGCCTGGGAAAATATGGTATTTCGGCTGCCAATGAAGTGAAGGGTAGCCATAGAGTCGGCATATTCAGTCAAAGATGGCGGTCCGTTTGGTTAAAATTCCCTTCCGGTCAAATAAAATCGATTGGAGCTCGTTCGATGCAAATATTAACTATAAGTTCTAGCGTGTGTTTACCGCTCTCTCTCTGTTTTTGTTGTTGTATCAGCTTTTTTTCTGCATTTAAAGGATCTGGTCATTTTCACATGGAATTCAAAAGTAGAATTAACAAAAAGTCTCCGTCCTCGGACTTTATATTCCAAAAAGGATGACTTTCGTCCCATGACCAAAAAAAAACCGTCCCTATTTCTCCGCATGGTTTAACTCTTTGCTTGGTCACCATCACATCACCAACCGCCACCATATCAGAGGATGAGAATCCTTTGGTTATACACATACACATTATCCTTTTGCCTTGAATGGGCCTTTGGCTTTGGCATCGGATCGGCCGGCATTCGTTAGTCAGTCAATTCACGTGTGGCCGAATCGAATCGAATTTAAATTTTTTATCTGCATGTGTTGTGTCTTGTGTGTATCCTTTACCAGGATTTTAGTTCTTATGTTTGCTTATTTATTCTGCGTCCCTATTTTCTGAGTTATATTCAGTTTTTTCTTTATTTTTTTTTTCTTTAGCATCGAAATGTCCCTTCTGCCATTGATGTTTTGATGGTGAAGCTGAATTATCATTTCCTTTTGACTTCATTATGTGGTGTTGCCAATTCTGGCTCTTTATATATACTCTGCCATTTGTGTTATTGACAGTGTGTCAAAGTAAAAGGATGGGGCACAGAGTATCATCATATCCCAAATTCTCTGTCATGTAGATACTATGTCCTTTTTATTTTCTCTGTTATACGCACTTTGTCGGAATAATTTCATTGGAGTGTAAGAAGGTATATAAGTTGAGCTTCTCAAGAGGACTGAAAGCAGAGGGTAGCTGTGGGAATGTTGGTGAAACCCATCCTACTCCCGATGGACCGGAAATCAAATTTAATTCAATAATTTGATGATTCGGTTTATTTGGTTGTGCGTTCGTGTGACGATGTCCTTTTTTGACGCTTTAAAAATGAAATAACACACACACACGTGCATATGCATACCAATCTCCAATTTGAGGTTATAGGCTTCATGCTGTGTCTACGTTGTTTAACATTCTTCCCATAGGACTTCCTTTTTGATTTGCTTGTCATTCCCACGTACACTCTCATGGATTGCGGAAATTTGATAGGTCTATGTGTTTTGCTTATCACAATGGCATAAAAGAAAATCATCAATTTTGTTTGTTTTAATTTTATTTTTTTTTCTCTTGCAGATTATATTATGGTCGGCAAATCGGAATCAGGAAATGAAATTGCTATCACGCTGAAAACAATGGGGACGCGATAAAAATATGTTTTAATTTAATGCTCTTTATTTTTTGTGGTTAAATACATTTAAACCTCCCTTAGGCGGCAAGCGACGACGGTGACAACACGGTTGTCTGTTTTCGTTTGCTTAGAATTTCTGTGATTTTCTTTGTATTTTATTCCATAATTCCGTAAATTTTATGTTTGTATACGATATGAACTTTGAAATGCTCAACTCAAATGCACATACATTCAGAGAAAACAAAGAGACTTAATATTTACATAAGAAATTACGAAAAATTGCCTGTGTGACCGAGTGTGCTCTGAAAAAATCGGCAGAAGATCATAAACGAAAGTTATTGTCCACCAAATTACGGCTGATATTCTTAGCGGTGTCCACACAAGGGATAGTGTCCACATAATCCACATCAGAAGGCTTCGCGGTACCAAGCAGTTTTGAAAATAAATCTACATAATTCTAAATATTAATGTTAATTCATAAAATTGTAATTTAAATTCATCTTATTAACTTTTACTATTTATTGTAGGCTATGTAGCCCATTGTAAAAGATTCTTTAAATAAATAAATGAAATGGAACATTAATTGTATGCTTTTAAGAGAAGTAGAACAAATTGATTTTCGACACATAGTCATCAGTCGGTCTGTTTGTATGTGCGTCCTGACACCCCTGCCCAAATAAACATTTCGTATAACGCTTAAATTTTGTCCGGATCTTTCACTCACCATAACTCACCAACGTGCGCATAACTTTTTAGACATGGTGAAATGTCAAAAAAAAACTGTTTTCGCAAATAACTTTTGAACGGTAAATGATATCGAAAAGTAGTCTAGATACAGTTTGTAGATTTAAAAATTCTCTACAAAAAAAAAAAACCAAACACACTTTTCTCCCAAAACCAATGATTAAGAAAGTATAACTTTACAAAAAAATATTACGAAAATATTGATTTTTTTATTATAACTGTTAAACCGTCAATTCTATAAAAAAAAAAAAAAATCTAGACACACTTTTAAGACCACAAAATTCTCTATAAAAAAGATTATCAATCTTTTCTTTTTACGCTTTTAATTTAGAAAATAAAGCTATTAAGCAAAAACAAAATAAAAACGAAAATATTGTTTTTAACAGTATAAGAACATATACATACATAAAACAAAGTCGTGTTAGTTACAACACTTGTAACTCAAGAACTGCTGGACAGATTTTAATAGTTTCTATTTTGTTGGATAAGCCTTCGTCCCAATTAACAGAATAACTATTAACCGGAAATAGTTAAGTTAAACGGAAATAGTGGTAAAATAGCATGATGAAATCTTATAAATATATTAATCTAAATTTAATCTAAATTTAAAACAGTATACATACCTACATACATATGTACATTAGACTGGACCTTAGGCACCTAAAAAAAACCCCCACCCGTCAATAGTTTCTAAATAGTAAAAAAAAATCCCCTAAATTTTTCAGATTTTTTCTCCTCCTCCTTAGTCGCCCTGTTTTCAATTAAACATTGATATATACCAAAATTCATTCAGCCTTAATACGATTAAAAATTTCAAATTATTATTTTTTTTTTACTGTCACTGGATAGTGTAAACTCTTTAAAATTAACATGGAAAATAATTATATGTGAGGAATTTTATTTTAACAAACATTTAATTGATAAATATAGTGAATTGCTATTTTTGATCTTTCTTCAAATTCATAGAACAAAAATAGAAATAATAGAAATATAGAAAAAATCTGAAAAAATTTGGGGATTTTTTTTTACTATTTAGAAACTATTGACGGGTGGAGAAGAGTGTTTTTTTTATGTGCCTAAGGTCCAGTCTAATGTACATACAACAAATAAAAAAAAATGTCAAATCGATTTTATTCAAAGTTCGTTTTGAAAAAAAGTGAATACCTACCAAAATGTTAACGGTCGATTTGTATATTAAGTGCGAGTGCTATATATATATACTAGCTGTTCTGGCAGACGTTGTTCTCTCTTTTCCAGTAAGTAGTGCAAATATGGACAGAAACATTTCAACATTTAAAAACACAAAATTAGACGTGTGGATTCTGGGATTTCCCTATGTATGTATACTCTTACAAATAAATGTTGAGCCATTGTCGTGCCTTTCTTCGCTTTGTTGCCAAACTGTGGGCCAAAACAATGAAACGAATAATAAAATTAAAAAAAAAAAAATATTATTTATTGATGTTCAACTGAATTTTGTTCTTTTTTTCAAAGATTTTTTCTAAAACAGCGGTATGTTCGATTGTGTTCCGCTTTTGCACGTGATGCGTGCACTTTGCGAACCTTGGAAAATAAATTAATAGAGCTTTTTCTCACAATGCATTTTCCAAATACAAGTTCAACTTATACTGCAACTACAATTGTTGATAGCCGATATTTTAATAGTTATTCTGCTATTCGACTTTGTTTTATATGTATAGAAAATGCCGCGACCCAGAAGAACTTATCTTTCTCAACAAAGCCGTAGTGCAGCTAGGCTACGGAACATTCAGAATCAATCTAGAGAAATACAACGAGAACAGCGCGCCTTAGTATGGCACGACTTCGTGCTTCTCAAACACAACCACAACGAGAGGCAGCACGTGAAACAGCTCGGTTGGCAATGAGACATCGTCGAGCTTATCAGCCAAATCAACAACGAGATAACCTTCGATATGCAAGAAGAAATTCTTCAAGTGTTGATTTTAACAGAGCAGCATTTCTATACGGTTGTACGGTTGATTTCAGATCACATCGAAGAAATTTCAACGTCGAAAGCAGGGTGATGCGGTTCCTGGTCATCCGGATGTGCGTTCTACTGATGCTCTAGGTCGTATTTACACAGTTTATCCGAAGAATGATCAATGCTTCTATTTGCGGTTGTTGCTGGTAAATGTTCGTGGCCAACATCATTCCAATCGCTTAGGACTGTTAATGGTATAGTGTGTCCAACATTTCGTTCTGCATCTCAAGAGCTAAATTTGCTTGAAAACGATACCCATTGGGACATGAGATGACAATCGCTGAAGCAACTATTTCTGAATCTCCAAGTCAGATACACACATTATTTGCTATCATCATTTCGACTTGCTTTCCATCGAATCCAAGAGATTTGTGGAACAAATATAAGGATAATATGTCAGAGGACATTTTACATCAAATTCGTTTAAGTTCAAGAAATCCATATCTTGAGATGAATGAGGAAATGCATAACCAGGCATTGCTCTTCATCGAAGACATGTGTTACCTCATGTGCGGCAGTTTGTAGTCAGGTTAGAAATGCCAGCGCTAGATGAATGAATGACGCATTTAATCGAGAATAAGAACGCGAACGTGAATATGATTGACATGAATTATGAACCCCTGTTGAATTTTCAACAAAAGGAAGTGTATATTACATTAATGAAGGCAATTGGTGATGAAATGGGTGGGTTAATTTTCCTTGATGGCCCCGGTGGAACTGGGAAGACTTTTCTCATATCTTTGATTTTGGCCACTGTTCGTACGAAATCCGACATTGCGGTGGCAGTTGCTTCTTCTGGAATAGCGGTCACATTGTTAGAAGGATTTCGAACGGCTCATTCAGCGTTAAAATTGCCGTTAAATCCTCAAACTCTTGAACAATCGACATGTAACATTGCAAAAAACTCCGAAATGGCCAAAGTTTTAGTAGCATCATCTGGAACGAATGCACAATGGCGCATAAACGCGCTTATGAAGCACTTGATCGAACTTTAAAAGATCTGCGCAATGACTTGAGACGTTTTGGAGGTGCAATGATTTTGCTGTCTGGCGATTTCCGCCAAACACTACCAGTCATTCCAAAATCGACTGCTGCCGATGAAATAAACGCTTACCTCAAATCATCAAATCTGTGGCGCTATGTGAAAAAACAGCATTTGGCAACAAACATGAGAGTTGCATTGATGAGCGATCCATCTGAAGAATTCTCCAAGCTATTTTGCTGACTATCGGTAATGGCCGTGTTCCTGTCGACGAATTTTTGTAATTTCGTCTCATCGAAAGACGATCATTATTGTTAACCACAAAATGGTTGAGTGAGCGTGCAATTTTGGCGGCTAAAAACATGGAAGTGGATGACATGAATTTCATAATTCAGTATCGAATCGTCCCCGTCGGTACTCTGCAATCATATAAGTCTATCGACACTGTAACAAACGAAGAAGAAGCCACAAACTATCCAACTGAATTTTTGAACTCTTTTGATGGGCCTGGCTTACCACCGCATAATTTGCAATTTAAGGTTGGCACAATTGTGGAATGGAACGCGTTTGGTATACCTCATTAGGAAACTAATGATAAATGTGACACGTCCATAAAATAAATAATTACTTTACTTTTACTAAATTTTTATTTTATGCGTAAAAACTATTAAAAATAAGAAATTGTTTGAATTTTTTTATTACGTTAATAAAATCATAAAATCATCAAAGTTAATACAACAATTATTGACTGTAAGGCGGTTCGAAGTTCGCCTAGTAAGAACATAAAATAAATGAAGATGAAGAAATTAAATATTAAAATTACTTCCGTTTTAAGTTGAGTGAATGAATATAATTTAATTAATAAGTACAAGTGACCTCAACTCCAGAATTAAATGTGTTTCGCCCAGATATATGACAGTGGGATCTTCAGTCAGTCTGTCATACCCTACTAAGACACAAATTTTTGTCGATGTTTATCGACTCTTATAAAAATCACAGCAAGAACAAAAAATACTAACATTTTAGATGAAGTAATTTTCTATCCAAAAACTTTTTATTTTAGCTTGGAGATCTTAAAAATGCTCATAAGGGTGAGTTTTTGTTATTTTAAAATTGATTCCGAACCTTCCGTACAACTTTGATATGCAAGATTGGCTTAGACCGAGCTGACGGGCCACAATACATAGGTTTATTCGTTGTTGCAGTAGTGTGACAACTTGACTTAATTTAAGCTTTGAAGTTTAAGCTTTAAAACGAGCCCATCGAGTAATTGCATTTTTTTGATCGCAATTGTATAGAGAGCGTCTTTCTCTAGAAAGGATTTTATCTTGAATTCTCAAGATTTGTAAATTTCGCAAGTTTAGGAAAATGAGGTTTTATAGGTCTCACTGTCAAAATACTTAGGTACATAATAAGGACACAAGATTTTGGATTCGCTTGTTCATGTATTTTGACAGTGAGACCTCTTATATAGCACTTTCCTGAATCAGACAGTTTTTCTGACATTTATACGATTTTCAGTGACTAAAAATGAATTAACGATAAAAAAGCAAACCGATTGACAAACGAAAAAACTTTTCCAAAAAAAAAAATGTCTTGACAATTCATGGAGACTTAAGGCTGAATATTATAATCCCTGAATTTGTTCTCCTATGTTGGTTATAATTTATTAAAGTTCTCATAAACATAATTCCTCCCCAAACAATTTTTGTTATAAGCCTTCTTACTTTTCGTTTCTTAAAAACGATTTTTCTTTCAGTTAACTAGGGCTTTCTTTTACCATGTTCATAGGTATAGGTATATTGCATGTTTCATAATCCACATACATAAACTGATTCGGCAATTTCTTCTTCTTATCTCTTATCATGCATCTTAATTTTTTTTTTCCTCACGAAAGCCTCCAAGTCCTTAACTCATCTTAGAATCTTTCTTTACTTTTCACTTCAACCATCACCCACCTTATTCGTTGACATTCATTTTTTATTAGCATGCATCAGTTCGCTGGCATCAGCAAACATGCACCAACTTCAGCCCAATCAAGAATTTCTTATTATGAGCTAGTAGTAGGTATAGCACGAGGACGACCGACGACGATGGAAGGGTAAAAGCAAGATGGTTGGTTACCCCATCAGTTAAGCCTATTTTACTGTTTATTTTTCACCCCATCCCCCGGGCTGAAAAGAATAGAAAAGCTATACTTATGGGAAAACATACCACTATAGCACCACCATCAACAACACCAAAACAACCACCTTATTTCTTATCGGTCTTAATAATTGTCCTAAGAGGTTTAAAGGGGACTATGATGGTAGAGTGGGCTTTATTTTGTTGTGTTAGTTAGGTTGTATATGGGGACTGAATGAAATGCATTAAGCTTACGTGTAAACAAACGCAATTTGTTTACACGTTTCAGAACGCGTCAACGTTGAGTATGTGCCAGCAACGTGTCAGCTAAAAAGCCAACGTCGCACGGGGCCAACTGATAAACATCGCATATAAGAGGACGGGTTTGGGTTTCCAGTGCGAGAGTGAGTAGTTGAAGGCATCAAGGAATTATGTATGTTGGCGTGTTTATGTTCATTAAGGACTTGAGTTCAGGCACAGAGTTTTTGCTTTCTATAATATAAAAATGATTCATTGTGAAATAAATGAAGAAATTTCTTGAACATTGGGTTAGTTGTATCGTGAAAGACAATATAAATCCTTTGAAATCTAAATTTATCCCTTAAAGAATTAGTTGAAAGGTCTGAACAAAAAGTGCGTAAGAGGGTGACAGAAATGGATGACTGAAGCAATTCTTTAAAAGATTTAACATTGCTTAAAGATGAGTTAGAGTTTCCATAGTACTTAAGTAGGTATATGATTTATAGAGAAGTTAGAACAATTTAGTTGAAACTTTTGATTCACGCGAGAATCCTTCATTTAATATAACTGAAATTATTTTATGTCTTCTAGCTTTTAATACTATCTTGTAATGTAGTTCATGCTTAACTAGAGTTACTGTGCCTAGTTCATAAATGAAACCCGCAGGAAACTGGAGTAAGATCACACAGACTTAGCAGTTCACACCTATGATGTATGCACTTTAATCACGAATTCCTTCCAGATCACGTTTTTGCAGAAAATAAGACTAAGGGTCAGTTTCCAAGTGACAAAAGGTAGAAAAAAAAATTAAAATTTAATTAAGTCCCCCATTTCAGGCACTTTAGGTGTCACTAACATAAACTGCGAAAATGAACTAAAAAGTATACCAATGTCAAAAATTAAATGCAACTATTGAAGCATTGTGAAATTGGCCCTTAGGGTTGAGGTTGAGGATTCCAATGATTTAATAATTTTTTGTTCTAGTTCTTTTCTATCCGTAAATAGTTCATATCAAGATCAGTGAATTTTAAACTATGGGTTGCGAGTCCCTAGGGGATCACCAAGAATTTCTCGGGGGTCGTGGTTGCAAGCCGGTAATTGAGGAACCTAATTGTCGGAATATAGTCTATGTTTTACCTTGCTTCCGCCGCTTTCACTTGTATCGGATGGACAAGGCTGCGAAAATCGTTTGATAAACTTATACATTTTATGCTATCGGAAAATATCTTTACGAGTGAACATATTTCCCGATAGTTTATACGCAAAACTTAATCAATTGATCAAAAACTTAACCGACAATTTTTCTGCTAGGACTGCTACTATTTGTTTTAGTTTTTGGTAGTACAGGAAAACTTCATCCCGACAGAGGGTCGCCAGAATATTTTTACTAAAAATGGGGTCACGTACTCAAAAAGTTTTATAAAATCACTACTATAAATGGAAGAAGAAGAAGACGCATAGTAAATTTCCATTTTGTACATCTAGCGACAGATCTAACAGTCGTTAATATGACCCAGTAGTTTTCTCCAAAAATCGGCTAATAATTTTTGTTGACAAAGTTGGCGTTATTGTATGTATACTTTGTAAAAATTAAAAACAAAACATCACAGCGCAATTAATACGCAATCATTGTTGTTGTGAAATAATAAATAAAATTCATTTAACTTTGAATGAAGAAGAAAATTGTCACAATCTATAAAAAGAGGCACATAAAGAAACACTGATACAAAAAGTTATGTTAGTCTGATGCATCATATGAATTTTTTGACGAACGTGACTGCGATTTATTTGTGCAGTGATTCATTTGTGAATTTATGTTTCCAGTGACCAGGTGTACTGAAGCGAAATTTACACTAAAATATCTTGATTTTTGTCGAAGAGTTACATATATATTGTACCAACACAATTCGGTAGTATTCATGGGACCAATATTTTCGTTTCTGCACAAACTCAATCTAGTCCTAAAAGCAAGCGAACCCATTTCGGTATAAAGAATTCACTATACTTAGTGAATACACAAACCAAAATGTATCCAAAAGAAATTTCTTCATCTGGTCGAGTTTACAGAGTTCTTTATTGGCTACAAAAAACAAACGCAGCATTACATATTCAGGCATTTTTATTTATCACTGAGAAATAGATGTATTTACACCTGGCAAAGACATCGGTGTTCACTACCTTCTCGTCTTGATGAATAATGACTGCATTATATTCTTGATCTTGTCTTCAATGTATACTGAATTCCATGAAGCCATCTACGTCACTAACACCTTAATACTCAAAAGCGCGGAATGCACATCTGCTTACACTCTACAGGCCACAGCCCAACTTCGGACGTACTGTCAAGAACAGGGATTCTTTCTTCACTTCACGAATGTGGAATGCGTTACCCGACTCTATCTTTCCCTTCCATTTTTATATTCAGAAATTCAAAACGAATGTGCTTTTGTAACTCCTTTCAAATCCTTCCCCATTTTCCTAACGCTCGTGCCGTGTTCAATCATTATAAGGATCGTAAAAACCCCTTTAGTGCGGGAAAAATAAAAACTAAAAAAAAACTAGCTACGGTCTGTTCTTTCAATTCTCCTGTCAATTCTGTAAGCGTATGGCAAGGAATCTGATAATGTGGTCCTTCCAGTATTGGTGGGAAAGTTCAATGATTCACAAGCCTTCGGAAAATTAAATGTCCGACTTTATTAAATTGGTGCAGTTTGAGGATGGGGAGATATTTTAAGTGGGTTTAAGGTACTATTTATCCTTACTCCTTAACTAAAGTGTATGTTAACTATTTTCATATATTAGAAATAATGTTTTTTGATATAATATTAAAATTTTAAAACAAATTATCCAAATCTGGTAAAAGCATCAGTTCCAATTTACTTAATGTTTCTACAAAAAAAAAAAAACAAGAATTGAGTTTTCAAATCCTTTTTATTCTAAACCTAGATTTAAATAGTTAGGTAAAACAAAGTTCCATGAACGACATGGACGACATTCCAAATTGTTGAAGTAAAACTTTATAAACTCTGACATTTTGTAATGTCGATGTCGTTCAGGTCTTCTAGTCTAAATGTGTATAGCAAAAAATAAACAAAAACAAATGGGAGCCAGCATCAATTTTCACAACTCGCTGAGTTTTTCGGTGGAAATGTGTCGCGTCATTGTTTCATAATTAAATCAAAATCAACAATTTGCAAGCTTCAGCTATGTGAAGCGATGAGCATTCTCCCTACCCCATTATACATTCCAACTGCTGTGCTGGCGACCGTAAGGGAAACGCTAGTCCAACCACCCTGACCCACTTTTCCTTTATATTATATTGCTATTGCCATCACCAACAAAATAAAAGCTGAACAAAAAAAAAAAAAAAAAACTCCTATTTGACACGCCTCAGCTCATGCAACAATAAATAAACAAGGAAAAAAAACATAGGTAGGTAAGTAGGTATAAAACCCGTGTGAACGCGTTGACGGTGATGGCTGTTGGCAGAATTTTGTATATCGTCTCGTAACCGTTACACTATTTCTTTATGTACCCTAACGCTGAATTCATAAATATTTACGGGATGATGGTGAATAAGGTTTGTTTCTACAATAAAAAAAAAACGAAAGGAAAATAGCCACACTATATTTCGGTTATTTCTCCCTGTCTCTTTTTTTTTATCAGAAAGTATAAAAATGTATGTAACCTAAACATAAATACAAAATTTCACCAGAATAACGAAACGGAATCCATTAAATAATGGGAATGGGAAGTGCACTACCAAGGTATATGGGTTGTGGTCTACGATGCTTTTTCTTTATTTAACAGTATCAAGAAAGTTATGGGAGATTTAAAAAATAAACATCATCTTTGTAAAACAGAATTTAGAAAGGATCGTTGTTTTTAATTCTAAGATAGGTACCACGTAAATGTTAAACAAGTATTTTGTTTTCTAAGAACTTTGGATAATTTTAATTTTAACAATGCTTCAGTGCTCTCATATTTCTACTTAAAACCAAAATTATATTCTTTATAAAATGCTTTTCCACATTGTCAAAAATAACATGGGGTCAAGGAATTATGCAGACTAATGACAGATGAGCATTATGACATAATATTATAAATAAACGAAGGATGAACGGATGCCTGATGAAGTTATGAATAGATTACTGAATGACAAATGAACGGATTAATGGATGATGGATAAACTCAAGATGGGTGAATGAACGAATGACGGATGAATAGATGACGCATTACAGATAAATTGATCCGTGATCAACGGATGACGCATGAAGGATGAACTAATGAACGAATGAAAGATGACGGATGAATGGATGGCTGATGAATGCATGATGAATGAAGGGATAGAAAGATTAATGAATAACGAGTGAACGAACGAATGCATGATAGATAAATACATGAATGAACGACGGATGTTCGCCTGACGAATGAAGTGATGAATGGACGATAGATGATGATGCATAAACGGATGGTGGATGAGAAGATGACGGAAAAAAGATTGAAGGATGACGGATGGACGTATGGCGGAATCAGGACCTAATGACTAATGTACTCATTAAGTCATTAAAGAATGACGGATATATGAATATGAATGACCGATGAACGGATGGGGGATGAAGAGATGTATGGATTAATGGATGACGAGTGAAGGCATAAATGCTTGATGAATAACGGATGATCACGATAACGGACTAACAAATGACGGACGGATGGATTAAGATGTGTGGCGGACTATTATAGACTAACGGATGATTGAAGGATAAACTAATGAGCGAATGAAACGATGACAAATTAATGAATGGCTGATTAACACATCGCGGGTAAAAGAATGAAAATATTTATGGATGATGAGTGAACAAATAAATTGCTGATGAATACACGGATAATGGGTAAGCGGATATCGTAGTAACATATTAACGAATGACGGATGTTAGATTGATATGTGACGGATAAACGTATGAAGAATTACGGATACACAAGTTATGGATGAGCGGATTACCTACAGATAAACGAATGAAAGATGATCTAATGAACAAATGAAAAGCCGACAGATGAATGGATGACGGATGAAAAGATGACAGGATTAATGAATAACGAATGAGCGGATGAATATATAATGGGTCTTGCAATTGTGTCTGACAATTTGTCCCTACACCTTCAGCCTAAACTACTTACTGAATGGATTTTCTTCAAACTTGGTACCTACTGTTTTGTTTTTTGAATAACATCCCACATGATTTTTTTATTTTTTACCACCAAAAATAACGGTTTCTGCCATACAAATTTTTTAACACAAAAGTGAAAATATTTTTTTTTTTAAATCGTCTCTCAACGATTTTCTTAAAAAATATTGAAATAATTATAATAGGAAAAGGCTACTTTTCAGTAATTTTTTTTTTTCTCAAAAACTATTTATGTTTGCTCCCTCTAATAGTAGGTAAAGTTTTTCTGTGTTGATATTTTTAATTTTGTTGTATGGTGTAGCTTTTACAAAGTTTTGACATTATTGTAAACTAAAATTATTATCAAAAAGGTTTTTTATTAATTTCTACAAAAAGTTCAATTTTTTTAATTTTTTGAAAACCTAATATTTTGAAACCGACTCGGTTCATTATCTTAAAACTTTGTTAGAAGTAGTTTCTTATTATCTTTTGGAATATTTAATGAAATCATATGTTTCTTTATTCAAAAATAACGGTACATCCATACGTTGGAAATACGCTAAGAAAATTTTTCTCGTAAGCGGCTACAAGGATTTTGATGAAAAAAATGAGAGATATTAAATTAGTGCAATCTATTTTTACATACAAAATGTATTTTGTACTACTACTACTTTTCATATTTTCGGCTTTCTCATTATAAAGGGCCTAAGCCCATTTAAATTATTTTTGTATACAGATGTTTCTAAAAAACATTAATAATATTGTACAATAACATTTTCAAAAAAATGTTTTTTTTTGGTTTTTGAAAAAAAAACTTCAGTTTTTTTTTGAAAATTCGATTTTTTCAAAAATAATTTTAATTTTTTTTTTGAAATTTAATTTTTATGCGGGTATAAATACTTATTTTAAATTCGCGTTCGTAATTTTTTACATATGTTTTCAAAATTTTATATATGCACATTTACAGATTTAGTTTAAGGGCGCTTTGTTAGCCAAGCCTACTCATCTTAATTCAAAGTTTTAGCCTCAGTGCTTTCTTTATTTTAGATTTATTTTATTTTTTGCTTCTTTTATTATTCTGCTAGTTCGTAAAGTAAATAAAGACGTACCAAATATAGCTCTTCATATACTTACTGTAGTTGTGTAAGCTTACCAATTTTGAAAAGGCATTTATCAAACTATTATTTACAAATCTTTGATGCCAAAAATAAATATGATGGAGTTTTTATTGCTTTCCCCGCTACGCAATCTCACTGAACGGAAACCGCAGGATGTTGTTCAACAGGAACAAACGAATCATCAAATAATGTTTTCATTACTATTACCACCATGCCCATCCACCAATTACCATAACCAAAAACTTCTCTATACCTACCTACCGCCTGTAAAAGCCTTGTGTGCGTTCTTATGGCAACCACCCGCGATGCACAATCCATATTATACTCTCCCGGGAATTGCCTCCAAGGTACCTACAAGTCCATACACTACACGCAGCATTCTCCAATGTAATTGTATTCGCATTTAATTGGCAACTGTGGCTTGGCGGCGCAGCGTAAATACCCTTAATTCAATTAGAAGCCGCAGACCACACACATGCTATACAAATTCGAAGAGTCCTTCATTACTCGTGGATTTTCATATAAAGGCAGTCCGACGGACGGACATACGACCCTGCCAAACAAATACACTATGATGATGACTTTCAGAGGATTTAATGTGGATATGTTTGGTTGGTTTCGTTGTGGTCATTTGGAATTCAAATAATCGAAACAAAATGAAAAAAAAAAAAAATGTTTGAAGAATCAGAAAATTTCCATTTTGTATCCCCCCGAGGCCAAGGTATTCCATCAATGCCAAATGTCCCATCCGGTTTTATACTATAAGTTATCTCCCTGTTGGCTCTCTCTGAACAGCAACACCTGTTTCGCCTTTGAAATCATCCAACTGAAAGGGAGCTCTGGCTGTTCGAAACAGATAACCGAAACTCCCCATAGTCCTTTCCTATCTTTTTTGTTGTTCTTTGCTTTCCTGGACAATGATTGTTGCACTATTCTACATATTAAACGTTACGTACCTTGGGGTGCAAAAGAATTTATCGTTTCATCGAAGACCCAACGAACGAATAAAAAGGAACCCAGGAGCAAGAACAGAATAAAGCGAGGTATAGCAAGGAAGCACCCTTCTTCTCTCAGAAAAACATACAGACAATTTCCCCTAAATTTGTTCTGATTTAACCATAAAACTCATTGCCTAACGGTGATGGTGTGCTGTTCTGTTACAAGTAGCAAAAGGTATCGAGGTACCTAGGTACACGAGTAGGTGCATCGTTTGTGCCTGTTTTTCCAAAAATCGAAAATAGGATTATAGTTCAGTTGTAGGTACCCCAAGACAGAACACAAACTATATAAGAGGCTAACGATGTACTGTACGTATCTGGTTAGTTGAATAGCCAGTGGGGGCGGTCAGAGGAAAAAACTGTATTTATTGTTGAAAGAACACAGTTAGGGCTGGCCACGGGACGAAAAAAGTCTCGGTCTCACATGACAAGACCGAGACAAGACAAGACGAGACTGGCTTTTAAGCAACCGAGATGAGACAGAGACGAGACTGCATATTTGGACCGAAATCGACAGAGATCCTAGTAAATTAAAATATCCAATTTCAGTTAAATATTTATTTTCTTCTGCCTGCATTTAAACTATACTTTAAAATATTTCGTTCAAATAATCAACAAGTTGGCCGGATATCGTATTTTTCGGAGAAGAGACCGAGACGAGACTTAATTATACGAGACCGACTCCAGACCGAGACGAGACTGAAAATTTTCGATTATAACGAGACCGAGACGAGATTTACAAAAGTCGCGCAGAGTCTCGTCTCGTGGCCAGTCCTAAACACAGTAGGTAAATCTATTATGTCAGGCATCCACTTAGGAACTTGCCGTCGTAAGTAGAACCATTAACCGTTAAAATGGAAACTTTTATAACAAGCATATAAAGGGAAGCCTGTGGTGCCTAGCTTTTTTTGTTAGAGAGCTTCGTCAGTAGCTAAATGTTGTACTTACTTTGCAGCGCCCCAAACACCTGTATCATTGATTATAAAAAAGATGGGAACTTTAGGACAAGATATGCTAAAATTCAAAGCTTTCAGAATTTTTAAGGAAAACAAACATTTTCAGAAAAAGCACATTTAATAATTCTTTTTCAAGTAAAGAAACCAACGCATGGTATCGTCTTTTATACTTCTAAGTACGAAATTTCAAAAAAATGAAAATCCATATGACCCACTTTTGGCCCCCATGAATAACGACCTTTTAAGACCCATTCGAAACATAAGCTGTTTACCCCAATGCTCTATGCTAAATTAAATAATGCAGGGAGCATCTCTAAATCAAATAAACTCAATAATGCGGTAACCAAAGTCAGTCGACAGATGAGAGTGAGGCCCATATATACCTGCTCATACATATATGGAGGAGCCCACGTATAGGAACACATATGAAGGGGAATGCCAAGCATGTTGAGTTCACTTTTTGGCAGAAAACCATAAAACATGCACTATAGACGTTTGCAATATGTCTTTCACAGATTACCACCCAGTTATAACCATCATACTCACTCTTACAACCTTATTGCTATTCAGTACTTCGAATTCGAATTCCTTCTTCAGTTACTACTATAGGTATACATCGCAGTTTCGTCGGCTTTCTCGTCAGATGAAAAATGAGTCAGACCAGTCTTCCTGATGGTTCTGCAGGTGGCCCTGGCCCTGGCCAACAGGCAGCAGTTTGAAAAGCTCATGGCTTTCGATCGAATTGTCCAACCGACCAAGAAGCAATCGCTGCCGGCAATTCCAATTTATATTCTTAGTTTCGGTTTCGGTGTACATTCGACGTCTCCGGTTCACCACTGCAGGTTCCAACAATCAAGTTGCCAAACCAACAATGCTTCGTGTATTGTACAGTACCTACATACACATAACGTGTGTAAATTTTCCGAATTGTGCAATAAACAATAACGGGTCAGCAGCCTCTGAGAAGCACAATGATGATGGAAGAATGGGGGAGAGGCATTTGACTCCTGTACTGGATATTTATGCATACCCAGAAATCTCAGGACTACCTATTGGATGCAGGCCGAGACAGAGGCAGAGGATCAGGTTGGTTTCGGAATCGGAACTGGACACTACACTCTACACTACACCGTCAAGAGTTTTCCCATATTCGTTTGTACGGCGTCGGAGGCCAAAAATACAAAGAAACCTTTCGGTTGAGTTATGCGCAAATAGGCAGATGTTTTCCTTTCGGATTTTTTTAAATATTTTTTTTTATAGCTATACAGAATCCTGACGGAGCGGTACGGAGATTCGAAAAGGTGGAAGAGAAAGTTTATAGATTTTGAAATGGAAATTTATGAGTAACGGAAATTTGAAAAATGCCCCTTCGAAAGAATATGAAACTGTGCAGAGAACCTTACCTATAGAGTTTATTCAAATAAATGAAGGGATGGACTGTTTTTTTGTTTTTCATATTCTTGCAAATAAAAAAACTTGGCATAGAGACTTTGTATAAGAACGTAAAAGATATTGGGGCATATTCATAGTCATTTTAGACCTGGGTCTAAGTTAAACATAGCTTTGGTCAGTTTTTCGGACGTTGATTCTACTTTTTTAAGGTTATCATTTCAAAATATTGGAAGCTATTTGTGTAGTATACCAAGTTGATTATCTTATAAAAATATAAAACCAACAATTTGTAATTAAAATCGGTCTGTATTCATTGAGCCAAAATTGTCTTAAACTGTAGTTTAGTTAAACCTGGGTCTATCTGCGACTACGAATATGCCCCATTGTGTTTCTTCAGGTTAAGTCAGAATTATTATAAATTTTCTAGTCTGAGGACTGAAAAATAAGAGTACATTTCAATTCAAAATGGTTAAAACTTTTATTATGGTTTTCTAAAAATATCTCGTACTTACCTGCAAACCTTACTTAAATGAGTATATACAGTATGCAAAGATTTTTAGTACCATCAAGATAAGACAGAAAATTGGTCCAGTCAAATCGTCCTATAGGGTGCCAGTTTCACGAGAAAAATAAAGAAGTTTTTTTTCACTCGGTTTTTATGTTTTTGGGGTCACTGAATCCGAATTTCAACTTTGATACTTTCTACACACGGATATGGCTTCACAGCGAAAAAAAAGACTTCAAAATTTTCAATGCATTTTTCAGTTTTTTGGCAAAAAGTCATACAAACTTCACTTTTTGGATAAGTTCCCCTTCCACACTTTATAGAACATAATATTTTCTTATTATTATTTTATTATATTTTATTATTTTCTTATTTTATTATTATTATATTTTCTTATTATTTTTTTTTTGTGGATGATAGGTTTGGCCCCTAGAGTGCGCTGAAAAAAAGGCTAAAATTTCGTATTTTCTTGATAGTTTTTAGCTTGTTACTCAAAAACTAAGCTTATTAATTGAAAAAAATCGTAGAATTTGCTGAAACAACATAAAATTATCTACATATCTAATACCAAAATCACTTAAATTGGACACAAAATACAACGGTTAGAGCAGGATGAAATTATATTTTGTTTTACGACAAAGACAGGAGCAATATAAGCCAGACTTCTTGCACCCACAATGTCGCAATTCTTAAAAGTTCATCCAAAGTATTTTTTGGTAGACTTGACTATTTCATTTTGAGTTGTTTTGTCATGAGGATAAACTATTGTAACTGTCATAAATTGACATGAGTCTCGAGCCTTGTCTAAGTACTCTTATCAAACCATCCAAATTATAAAATAAGGTTGTAAGCTGCCTGAGAAATTTTATTTACACCAAAATAACAAACAGTAACAAAATGCCTTTCTACCATAAAATTTTCCAAACTTTGTTTAATTTTTTTCACTTCGACCCAAAAACCCCTATAAAGCTTTTTGGTTATGTGTTTCTTTTTGGTTTAACTTTATTTATCTTTGTTTGAATGAAATTGTCTGCTTTTACTCAAAGTGACTATCTTCTACATTAATATCTTTATTTTATGTTGTCTATAAGTAGATGTACAAAAGCGAACTGACATTGAAAGTTATTGCAGACATGAAATGTTTTATGATGTCTTTTTATTTTTGGTATGTTGAATATGTTCATATATCTTGAAACGCAAAAGGATCCTACATATACCTACATACTATATGGTCTGGAAAAAGAAACACAAAAAAAGAGAAACATAATTTTATTCATGATGAGGGATGGGCGAGTTGAATGCGGGTTAAATATAAGTAGGCCAAAATCTTATAAAATGTACATACGTACAACAAAAAAGGATCTCGCTAAAGAGTCCCCTATTGTTAACATTTTGGGACACAAGAAGAAGATTATAGTAGCCAGCGTTATATAGCCATCATAATGTATGAGGATGAGGTATTTAAATATTTTAAAAACATAATGTATAGTATATTACCATAGAAACTAGGTCAATGCTGACAGGTGAAATAGGAGGAAGTGGTGCTTTTATCTATGTGCTTGTGTTTTTGTTATGTGAATTAATTAGTAGGAATATAAAATTAGAGGTTATTGTTATGGAGGACTTTATAGGAATTTGTTTATATGAATTTCTTTAGAAACAAGAAAAATGTTTATACAAAATTAACTAATGAAAACAATTGAATATTTTATTCTGAATATTCGTACCACATTTTTTTGAGAACCAAAACGTTATTTAATACCGGTGGTGAATAATAGGAGAAAAGGTTCACAAGGCCAACATCAATGAAATGCTTATGTCGTTGGACAAGTGTTTTTATTTACACTATTTATTTATTATAGAATTAACATTGTGATTTGATAAAGCTTTATACGGTTCCAAATTTTGTGCGTATACTTACCAGAATCCATCGGCCTGGCAGCAATACCACAGACCAATGACCACAAAAGTTCATTTTGAAAGTTTATTTTGAAATGATATTTTACTGGTGTTATGTCCACGCAATCGCTACCATACCGATGGATTCTAGTTAGTATAGGCACAAGGCTTTAGTGTTGAAAATTTGGAGCCGCATATAAAGCTCTTTTAGAGGGATTATTTTTGTTGTTGCACTTTGAAAGTGCATTTTAGTGGTGTTTGGGCAGCGATATAGCTGCCAGACCAATGACTTGTAGCTTGCACTGATACAAACGACATGGCTAGAAAAATTTGAAGCGGTATAAAACACTTTGAGTAAATGTTCACTAGCTTTCGTACTATTAGGTAAATGATCATAAATTTAAACATTTCAATGATGTCTGATCAGGGTATTTTATTCTTTTAAATAATAAAAATTCATTTCATGCGAAAAGTTTGTCCAAAACTGAAATCAAAAAGATTTATATCGGCATCTCAAAATTAAAGATTAATTTTTTTATTTACATCAATTAGAGATCTTGTACATTTTCAATTAGATTTTTGACTATTAAAATGTTCAATGAAGAGTTTCAATGATATCTATAGCTGGAACCGAAGATATGAAGGTGTCCAAGGAATAGGTTTTTGTCATGACCTCCGTCAGTTTGTGCGAATGTGGGTCTGTAAGTCTACTGAATATTAAAAACCTAAGCGCGTTTTCCAAAAGTTGCTTCAAATTCGATATCGTACATTGGATGAGTTAACCGAATTTTAGTTTAAGCTTACTCTTAAGGTTAAGCTGTAATACACCAATTTCTGTTTTTTTTTAAGTTTCACCAAGACAGCTTCAAAAAGATTAACCTTACTTATAGTACAGTAATTATATACAACTACGTAAGCGTCAAATCTGGTAGTTCTGATTTTTTGTTGAGCTGTTCAGGATATTGGCCTAATAAATAACCAGTGTTTTCCACCTCGAGCGGCAACCGGTTCATGGTAAAAAATCAGAAAAAACGATATTTTTTCAGTTATTGGTGATTTTAGTCTTAAAAAAAATTAATTTGAAATAAAAACGTTGTTCTACGATTTCAAAGTAGACCCAATATCCAAAGATTCTATTTCTATAAGTAAATAGTAGAATATTCTTTTTCAAAACTTTGAGTTTGAAAATTAATTTTTCAAAAACTATCGACTAAAATAACTTTATTTAAAAAGAAAATTCAAAAATGGGTTTCTGGATTTAAGATAAGCTATAGGAGAGTATTATAGGTGTTTCTATTATTTTGCAATAGTGTTGTTTCTACTTTAAGTAATTTTTCTTAGGAAATTGCGCCTCCGCCTTGACGGTGGTATATAGACCACCCTTCCTGTGTGATTGTTCTATTATTCAACAACTTCACTTTTTGTTTGGTTATCCTCGAATAGCTAGTCTATGGCTTGGTTGATTTTGTCCTAAATTTGGTTTTTCTGAAGTAGCTAACAAATATTTCATTTAAAAATTTTACCAACTAATTTTTTTTACAAACAAAGTAAATGAAAAAAAACGTTTTTTTTTGTTTTTGGTTTCATATTTCCTTGTTTTTTTTTTGGTATTAAATCAAAATATATTATAGTCGTCATCTTATCCTGTTTTTAATATATTGTCGTTTATTATATACAAATTTTAATTGTTGTATACCTGCACAGTCAATTGTTTTTACTTTTTTTTTTTATTTTGTGTAAAGTAGGAACCCTACAAATTTTACACAATGTAGCCCTATTCAATACCTACCTTCCAGAATATCGCCGTTATTATATGATTTTTCCTTTACGTGCAAACAAAAATTAAATTCAGTGAAAATTAAATAAGACAAAAAAAGTGCGTATACGCCCTAGTGTACCACCCTTTAATTTAATGTCGCAGTCCTCATTTTATTTTTATATTTGCAACAAACATTCAATTCCTAAGCTACAAAGAAATTTACCTGCTTCACGTAAGAGTTGGCAATTGGAGTAGGAATGGTATAGTTTCGAAAAAAAAACAATAGAAATCATGCATTTCTTTTAAGATTGTCTTGTCGAAGCTTTTCAAACATTTAAACTTTTTAAATGCTTATTTAAGTAAAGGAACAAGTGACTTCAACTCCATAAGTTATTGCTTTGATAGTGGGCTCATCAGTTAGACTGTCATTTACTTCTATGCTTAAAAATAAAAACGCACCAACGTAAATATTTTTAGGCCGTGTTGTTATTTCGAAAAGTAAATTCAATATAATTCAATTTTTAAGTTTTAAGTAAGTTTTGCCCCTAACATGGAAAACGATGATATACGGTCTTATTACAGGATTACAGACAATTTTCATAGAGCGAAGATGTACTTCCGTATACCAATTCCTTCAAATCCATACATATAATTATTTTAAGTCTATATATGCAATCAATTTAATGAGCGGAACATGCACTGGAACGGTTCTTCCGTACCTATATTCGTATCTGTACAAAAAGATCAGCACTTATATGTTTCACGGCTTAGAAATTTTAATTCTTTTTCCCTTCAAAAGCAATAAATCTGCGACATCTCGAATTTTCTTCCATTTTCTTTTTCAGCACAGATGAGTGATCTGTCAGCTAGTTGGCCCGTTATAAGTAAGTGCACCTTTCATGCTGCGGCAACCATGTGAAACATTTTTTGTTTTTATTCCAAAGCCATCAACAGCATTGTCAAACCAAGCCACCACCATCACCTATGTTACCTTGTAATAAATAGAAAACACAAAAAAAAAAAAAAAAAATACTTTGAAGACATCACACAAGAGGAAGCATTTGGATGTCTTTATTCCACTGTATGGCATGCTTGGATGGCATTCCGATCCCGCTTCTTAAGATATTGTGAAACAACCATCATCATTTTGTTCGTGTAGAATTGGTTAGCTAACATGCAACATATAGCAAAATAATACGATCCAGCACTCTCTTTCACATGCTGATGCAAGAAAATAGCTTTAAGATGATGTTGATTGTTCAAATTCATTTTAAGGTCCAATTATTTGAGGCATCATATTCCATCGGCGAAGGAGAAAAAAAGATTTACCTAGGTTGATGGTGATGATGTTGCAATATCATATGGTGGCGGAGGCACAACAACTAAGGCACAGTTTCTCTTCACCGAACCGCAACGGAGACACTGACGACACGAAGCGTCGGGGACATTCTGTCACAATTTTATGCTGCTGCTTCGAATAATTTGTATATGAGCATTCTTCTCTACTTTCCTTCGTTTAAAATTATTATGGTGACGAAGTTTCATGGAAAATTTAATTTATTTCTACAATAATGCAATAGAGGCACGGGTGCAGCTCAACACAACTAAGTTGATGGTAATCTGGGATCTCAATTGAATTGGCAATTCGACACGCTAGGTACTGCGCATGAACATTTTACAAGTACATCAGTTAAAATCTCGCAATGGTAACGGTATATTTAGATATTAATGACTTTCTGATTGAAGGCCATATTTTATTCGAAGGTAAACCAAAAAGCACAAGAGCGAATAGCTACTCTCAAAGAAAAAAATTTATGTTTTCTGAAGAATTATTTCCTAAAACAGGATCCGATAATTAGTTGCAGTTGCGATGTAACATGTTGCGAATAAAATACCTAATGTTTAGGGCACTAGTAGTATTTCGGGGTCACTTTTTTTTTGATATTTATATTGCGCGACTAAAGGAAGCTTGACTACCATAAAAATTATTGAAAACAGTACGAGCGTTAGGAAAAAAGGGAAAGATTTGAAAGGAGATACCTACGCACATTAGTTTTGATGTTCTAAATAATATTAAAATGGGACGGAGAGATAGAGTCGGGTAAGGCATTCCACATTCGTGTGGTGCGGGACCTAACAGAATGTCAGATATTGGGCTCAAGGGTGAGCTGATGGGCATTTCTAGAAGCACGAGTATTACGGATAAATTGTTTTAAGCAAGGAATGCAACTGGGATATATAAGTAGGGCACTGTTTCTAAAAATAAGCGATGTTCAAGAGTAGGGCTGGCCACGAGACGAGACTTTTGTAAATCTCATTAAAATCGAAAATGTTTAGTCTCGTCTGCGTCGAAAATTTTAAGTCTCGTCTGCGTCTCGTGTCGGTCTCGTATAATAAAGTCTCGTCTCGGTCTCAGTCTTGCCTTTTTTCGCGAGAAAATTTGAATTTGAAGTCTAGTCCCGGTCTCGTCTTCGAAAAATTTAATTTCCGGACAACCTGATGGTTATTGGAACAAAATATTTTCGATACGTCAAAATATAATTTGTCCCCATATAATTTGAATAAGTGCAGCAGAAAATAAATATTTAACTGAAATTGGGTTTTTCAATATATAAGACTCTGTGTAAATTTCGATCCAAATATACAGTCTCTTCTCGGTCTCGTCTCGGATGCTTAAAAGGCAGTCTAGTCTCGTCCACCTCGGTCTCGTCATGCACCTCATGACCGTGATTTTTTTTTTTTAATTTAAAACGCGAATTTCTCAAAATCGCCCTAACCGATACAAAGTTTTATCCAAACCGTTAAAGTCGTTTTGATAAAATTTTTACAAAAACGAAATTATTGTATGCCAGCTTCCCGTTCTAAAAACTTTTAAATAATAATTCACAATTGTTCTTCTATGGAATTCGCTTCGAAATAGAATCAATGGAATGTTAAGTTGAGTATTCACACCGTTGATGATATTTTTTCAATACTTCATTTTTACTTGCGACTAAGTCGTCTTAAGTTCCAAAGTCTCCAATGACTTTAAAAAGAATTTTGATGTTTCGGGCCTAATATTTCCCAAAGTTAAACTATTACATAAATATGGCAACCCTGCTTATAGGTATCCTAAGTTCTTTTTCCCAATACCAAGATGGTGTCAATAGATGTGGTTATAAGGAATGCGAGGACAGGGGAGCTGACGAACGTTCTTTACAGATCTTTTCCTTACCAATTATGATCCGAATCAATCCACCCATTTAGACACCTACCCGCTTAGACTACATCTTATTGGACGCACAAAAACTGACGGGCGTCAAGAAAAAAACAGTTACGACCACAGTTGTATTGTTAGATTTTAAGAAAATCTAAAAATGTTTGACACGAAACCTTAACTTGTCCTATAAAATAAGTACACATTCATTCAAGTCTCAAACTTGTCCACAGAACTTTCCCATAGCTTCCAATTTTTTGTCTAAAACAATTTGTTCTTTAACTTTCAATGCCTTTATTAGATTGACCAGACCAACAAGGAAAATCTGTGGTTGATGTTTGCTAGAGTCTCAACAACACGTAAAGTCTTATCCAAACAAACTTATTTGCTTCAATTTCAACGAGTCCATGTCCCAGGCACACACAGACCCCCAGACGACAAACTGTAAGTACCCGTACAATACAAAAAGCCACAATTTCAACACTTAACAAACAACACAAAATATGTAGTGTAATTTTTGTCTTTCGCAGTCAACCAAAAACTCTTGTGTCTTTTTTCATTGAGTTTACTTACTTTTCGTATATCTACCACCTACCCTGTTATATTCTCGTTCTGACCCCTAAACTGTCAAAATACGCCTGAGAAAGTTCAGTAAATCAACGCAAATTGCATTTGTAATTATCCTGTCTCATCAACAATCACATACGCCCACTACTCGTATACTGTACTGCACATGTTCAGCAAATCCCCGTATGACCAAACGCACAGCACATATGGCTGGCTACCGCATTGATGTCAATCCCAGGCACACACATGACCAATCAACCCAAGTAGCCACACCACACTACCATTTCCAACTTCAACACAACAACCACCCGCCTCTGCCACCCCCAAAAGCCAAAAACAACAACTTAGAGGCAGCCCAGGACAACAACAGTTTGTGTACCTAATTTGATTCTACTTAATCTCCCAAAAGATCTGACATCACACATACTAAATATAGTGGACGTCAAACAAACGGACGGTGGACGACGACGACAAACGACAAACGACCAACGTAAACGACGACGACTACGCTCATGGAATTCCACAAATCTATCAGAATCAGCAGAAAGGATGAATCTTTCTCGTCTCCATCTCTATTCGTCAGTGTGGTGTGCCGTGCCATGCATGCCGTGTCCTGTGTTTGTTTTGTCCTTTCTCCTTGTTGTCCAACGAAAAATTCAATTTAGATCTTTGTGGAAAATCCTGCGTAGGCCTGTTTCTTGGCCAAAACTTGCCACAAATTGTGTGTAGGTATTTTCTTTGGTTGGGGTTGAGCTGTTGAATTGGGGGGAAGAATATGTCTCTAATCCAATTCGTCCCAAGTCAGTGTATATCCCAACAAAAAGGACCAAACAACTTTATAACCAAAAATGATGAATGGATTCTTCGTGCGTTGTGTTTCGTGCAACGTGCGTCTTGCGTCACCGAGTCGTCGTTCCTGTATATCTGCTATTGGCTTTTGTAAACTGGGTTCTTCTTTGGCTATAGCTAGAGAAATCCTACAAAGGATTCCAAGGATAAATATTTTTGTTTGGGCAACATAAGTATAGCAACAGCATCAGTTCCACTCTGTCCCTCAGCTACCTGACACAATAGATATACGAATGCGAGTGCGAGTATCTCTGACAAAACGAATATACCTATGACGAGCATAACGAAGACGACGACAACGACGACCAAAGCTTAAAATAGGAAGTCAGGGACATGCTAATTGCCTGGCAAAACGGTGACAGCTGGAATCTGTCACACGGAAGATGTTTAGGAGCATCACTCTCGTTACACATTCTCTCTGTGTGATAATGGACTGATGCCGCTGCGTGCTTTTGTGTGTTTCTGTGTGTGTGTGTATGTCAAGTGGCCCTATGTAAATAGACACGCTTCCCAGCTTGACCTAAAATAGGTTCAGAGAAAAAAAAAGTCCAACAAAAGCAAAACCCATGCAATGGACGGAGGCGCCGGTATAGAAAAATGTCCTAGATCTTGATTTACACACGGGGAAATTTTTAAAGCACGTTCTTCTACTCGTCAAACCCCCCTCTTCCCACACCTTTCCATATACCCTCCCAATCACATCTATTGTCACTCTTGGTCTTGGAAATAAAAACTAAGGAACTTAGGATACCTATAATAAGGGTAACCATCTTTGTTTCATGGTTGGACTTTGGTAAATCTTGGTGCTTTTAAAATTTTGTACAAAACATTCTAGACCTAGACTGTGGAACAACTAGTCTCAAGTGAAAATGAAATATTTATAAAATATCATCAACGTGAAACTCTACTTTACATACCACTGATTCTATTTCCAAGACAAATTATTTAATTGAAAAATGTTTTAAGCTTCGTGACCCTAAACTTTGACCAGCACCGTATATCTGGTTTGATTTTGAAAATTTCAAAAACGATCGATTTTTCGTCTAAAAATCTCGAAATTTCATTTTTGTTTTTATTTTATTTACCATTAGGTACAAAAAAGTTCTGATGAAAAAAGTAAAAGTTGTGTTGTTGTCAGACATTTCGAATAAAAATATGGTCTATAAAAATTGTGGAACGCATTCATTTTCTGCTCTTTTAATTATCGAGAGACATTTATTTATTAACACATCTGAACATTCCTGAGATCCCTATGAAAATTTGAATTTTCACGAGCTTATTTTCACTTCACTTTACCTCAGCAGTGGAAAGTGAGTAGTATAAAAAAGCGTAATGCTTTTTTCGGTTACAAGCTTGTACCTACAAGCTTTGGTATTTTTTTTATTCATTCGAAAATACGTTCCACATGTATTTTAATTAAACTTTTGTGGAACTACATTTTTCGCTCATTTATTTATTGGATTAAGCAGGTAATAAAAGCTATTAACAAGTTCCACAACTGAAATATTTTTATATTGTGGAACGTAGGTATTTATTTTATTTTCCGAGAGTTAAAATGAAAAATGATTATGTGCCACAATATTGAGATAAGATGTTTTTCATTTTTTCAGCAAAACAAGTGTTCGACCGTGGCTAAATTATGTTCACATAATACTTATCACTTCTCGTGGAACGAAAAAAAAAAATTAATGCATTCCACAAACTTATTTTGCCCATATTTTATAGTTCCAAGTATGAGATAGCAAGGGAAAAATCTAAACGATTGTGGAGAAAGCTTACATAAATATCAATCAATATGCCTTGGTTTAAAATAAAAGCTGTTGAATGTAAAGTTAAGAATTTCACGCTGTCAATTTTTTAACATTTAATTTACACTGAAACTGCATAGGTACTAGGCTTAAGTCTTAAGGTTCTCGTTTTTTACTGATAATTACTAATAACGATAAGAGCCCTAATTTTTACAAAGCCCTATAATAAAAACCATGTTATTTGGCAACCCTATAACACTAAGAAAACACTTCTACTTTTGCTTCATTTCTTTGTTTACCTATGTCATCCTTCTTGTTGTCCTGTCGCTGTTATATATTTTGTTTGTAAGAGGAGCTTGTTACGTTAAATTTGTAGGGATAATGCTTAAATGTTTTAAGGATTTTATTTATACAATAAAAATATGTTGCGTTTTTTGTTAGTTGTAGTTCTTATTTTTCTACCTATTCATTTTGTCGGAATTTCAAGTTGCTTGCCCCAGAGACCTTGTTTTTATTTTTATTTTTATTATTATTTGTTTTTTCTTCCTATTCGTCGATGTCATAACTGGGCGGCTGATGATGGTGAAGGTAGACGAGGACAAAGACGACAACAACGACGGTGGCGATGGATAGTAAAACAAGAACCCTTAGATTTATGCCAATTAGGTTAATGGGGATATACATGGTTTGGTTCTACGAAGAAAATATAAGAAACATATAAGGTATAAGGTACCTCTCTGCCTAACCATATAGCCAATAACAGCAGAACATACACATGCTAGTTATTATAAGTATAAAGTGTATGGAAGGCAATAGTTCGACCTTAAACTGGTCGAGGATAACGTGTCAGTTGAATTAAATGAATAATGATTGATTGAGGTTATCCCGTCCTCTAAATTTAAATGCTTCAATTAAACTATAGACATCGCATTTATAGAGCTTAAACACAAGTAACTACTTATGTATACCTAATAGATGTAATTTACGACAGGTACCTAATTCTATACCAACTTGCATACGAGTATTTGATTGCTACCTGACTGATGAAGATGATGAATGTGATTGATATTGAACGTTGTAAGTACCTACCTATGGTCTATGACCTAGTTTTCTGAAAGATATACTAAGAACACTAGAATTGACTAACAATATTAGTCTTTTGACAAATCTGAAATCAATGCAAGTTATAATCCTTTATTTATACAGGGTGATTCACCTAAGATTAGAAAAAAGCTAGAACATGTAGGTTGGGTAAACACATTAAAAAATCGTATCGAAAAGCGGTCTATTCACACCGTTTAGACCAGGAGGAGAAAACTACTTAAAACAAAACACAAATTATTAAAGAAAAACGGTAACACTTGCAATGCACTGTTATATTTTGCGTTTAGGCCAGGAACCTCTTCTTTTATTTTATTTTTAAATTAATTTCTTTTATGCAATAGTTTTTAAAAAAATATTGTTTAAACCCAAAATTAAAAAAAAAATCAAACAAGTTTAATTTTAGGAATGTTCCGTTATTAACCACTATTTTTGTTTTCAGAATTTAATGCCCTTATGAACTTTTAGTTAAGAACTGCAAACTGGATGGTTCTAGGACTTTTACTTTTCAAAATATTAATAAATAAACGAACCAAATTTTCTCATAACGCTATGAAGAATCCGGCTAGATGATCATTTCATCAACCGGTTGACTACTTATCATCAACTTTTTTGCTTGCGATATACGTAGTATAGGGCAAGTTTAGGATTCTGGCAAACAAAATTATTAACATTCCGATGATAGAGAACGCGAAAAAAGTGGGTCTCGCAATTCTGTCTGTTTGTCCGTCTATCCATCTGTCCGTCTTTCCGTCTATCCTTCTATCCGTCTGTCCGTCTGTTTGGCAGTACCTCTACCTGCAGCATAAACGGCTGAAGCTATTGTCTTCAAGTTCAAGAATTTCCCTAGAGGGGAAATTGAAATTTTTGTTTAGCTAAAAAAAATTACGGTTCCTGCCGTACAACCAATATACAAAAATTGATTTAAGAAGATGAAGAAATTTAAATATTAAAACATTGAAATTACTTCTGTTTTAAGTGGAGTAAACATCGACCAAAATTTGTGTCTTTGTAGGGTATAACAGACTGACTGAAGAGCCCACTGTTATACCTTGGGCGAAACACAATTATTTCTGGAGTTGAGGTAACTTGTACTTTTTCAAAATTGATTTATTTCAAAAACTGCTCTAACGATTTTGAAAAAAATTACGAGCTAATATTATTACTACAATTAATATTTTGGTAGAAAAAAAAATGTATAACGGTTATTAACGGTACTTTGTCATAGAACCGATTTTTTGGTATTCAAATTTCTCATCAACGGCTACACCGATTGCAACCAAATTTTTTATGTAAGAGGTCCTTTACAATTTTAACAATTTTGTATATGCAATTTTTCGAAAAAATATTTTTTGGATTTTTAAAAAAATATTGTTTTTTTTTTTGAAAATTCAATATCTTGAAAACGGGCCAATAAATATTTTTTTTTAGTTTTTTGTAAAATTATATTTATTTTAATTCTAAAAGTTGAGAATACAAACATTTTATTTTTAAAAATGTTCGAGTTTTTATATATAAAAAAATTATTTTTTTAGAAACCCGCTCTATCGATTTTAATTTTTTTTTTTTCATAACTTTATATTTATCAAACAAATCAGATGGCATACTTATTTCAAGATCTATCTGTATTATCTATTTAAATAACAAATTTATAGTAATTTGTATGTAAGAGGTCCTTTGTTTTTAAACGCATTTTGTTAAACAATATCATAATGTTATGGAACCAATTCAAATGTACATTGTCAACTTCAAGCCACGTTAAAGTTGTTATACTCTGTCCAATAATTATGTGCAGTACAGGCCTTATGGGAGAGCTTTCTTTCTCCAAAGGTGCCTGCTGCATATAAAAATATCTCAAATAGTCAAATCCCCTTAAATAATCACTGCGTAGGGTGCATGGAGTGGTGGGAAATCTCTGCCATCTTCTGTGATAGAAAAATGCCCCCTAAGCTAAAAGAAAAGCTCTACACGGCAGTTGTTCGTCCAGCGCACGGTTCACAGTGTTGGCAAATCTACAAGAAGTATGGGAGTAAATTGACGGCAGCTGAAATGAAGATGCTTCGCATGACAGCAGGAGTGACAAAGCAAGAGAATCCGTGGAAGCCTACATGTCAAAAATACCATCTTGGACAAAATACAGCATGACCAACTAAGCTGGTATACTGTAATGTACAAAGAAGACTCCATGAGAACCCAGTTCAAAAGGCAATAGCACAAGACGTTCCAACACTATCGCGGAAGAAAGGCAGGCGCAAAAACTCCTGGATGAAACAAATGCAACGACACTTGCATTTAGTTGGACTCAAACATGGAACAATCAAAAACCAGGAGGTCTGTCGAAGTTTTCTGATGTCAACCCGGCGAATCCCACAAGTGGAACCTTAGGCGAGAAAAAGAAGAAAAAGAAGAAGAAATTCTAACTTCACACACCTCGACAAGACCGTTAATTAAATGATCAGTGAAAATGTCGACAGAGCCATTAGATTGCATGGATGATAACCATGATATGGATATTGTTATGTTTTTTAGTAGTAGGTTAGTAAGAAAATATTCTGATTGGTTTGAAATCACACAGTTCGCCAAAAATTTTATTATAAACTAAAGTTTAATATTGATTGGTATTAAATTAAATTTCACCATTTTATATCAATCAGACCAGGTTTTTCAATGCAAGATATAAGTTAAACAGAATTTAGCGAGATTTACCAAACAGTTGCATGAAGTGTTTTGCATTTGAGTTTCTTTCTTTAGCCTGATAGCATTTTTCAGTACGCTATATTAATGCGGTTCTACAGTAAAGAATGCTTTTGAATTTAATATAGTTCCAATTTAGAGCACCAAAACTAACTCTGGCTTAATTAACCACAAAAACCGAGTCAGCAAATATTAAGGTTATATATAATTATCAACTTTATCAACAGAACGAAAAAAGGCATTTTATGTATTTTTTTTTGTTTATTATTTGCTTTGTATGGCTGAGTGGTATACAAAATACAAATAACTACTTAATCTGAAATAAAAAAATATAATACATTAACATGGCATCACTGTTAAAAAATGCAACTCAAATTACTAATTTTTCGTACCCATATTTATTCGTCAAATAACATGAACTGGTCTAACAAATAATGGTGAATTCACATTCGATATAAAATGTTAGAATGTATTCAAGAAGTATTGATCTTCAATATCTTAGTCTTGTGGGAAATGAGTCCCTTTTTTCTTTTACCTAATCTACATCGTCTACGTTCGACTGTCACGCTGGAGGTCTGGGATCGCTTCCCAGCCTCGTCCACCTAAAAACTAAAAAGTTTTTTTTTTAGGGTTACTGCCTCTTGCGAGGAATTGACAAATCCTCCAAGAGTATCACTTGTCACGAATAAGTGCTTCTCGTCTAGCCGTTCGGATTCGGCATAAAATTGTAGGTCCCTTCCATTCCTGTCGAAAGGCGCACACAGGAATGGTTGCGAGTTGTTAGTCACTAGGCCCTGGTTCTTCATGAGCCGTAGTGCCACCCGATTTATTTATTTTTTTTTTTAATCTACATCGTCAAATGAATGGTATAAAATAACAAACTTATGCATTGTCAAAAATTATACCCTGTACACATAATTTGGAGATTTTCACTTGAAAAATTAAATTTTCTAAATAATAGATGGTAAAATTTCACCATCCGCTGTTTGGTATAAACTGGTATAATGCAAAAATGTAATAAGAATGCGCGAAGGCATTTAACAAAATAGCTTAAATTAATAATATAACTGGAATTTTAGCTACTTCTATGTAAGTTTCGCAGCAATAAATTGATGAATGATAGAATTGACGCCTTTTAACATTTTGTGTGTATTTTTGTTTGTATTTGTTGTCCTTGTTTCATTCGAATTGTTCATCTTCTTCTGTATTGATAAACCTACTACTACTAGCCTTAAAGCACTTTTGAGTTTTTAAATGGGGCACTTAATGTTTAATCCACGTGTGATTTTAATTTTGTTAATTTCGCTTAGTACTGTACAAGCACATAATAAAAATAACAGTAGGTATCTTAAAATTAAATAACAATTGAGATCTTAAAGCTAAGTTGAAGAAAAAAGATGATAATAAAAAGGATAAGAGAAGGATTATGATAGGAGAGGAGAGCAAGTTTGAGAGAGGTTTTTGAGAGGTTAAAATCGAAAATGAATCATTCTTGTGATATCTATGGATAGTCCAGTAGTCCAATGCAAAAAAAAAATTAAGGTATACGCATAGAAATGTCAAGGTATTTGTATTTTAAACAAAACAAACAAAAACTCCAATTGAATACTTAAATTCCTCGTAGATTTCTCATTTCTTTTCTGCTGAGCAAATTCCAGACAATAACGACTCTAAACAAATTTCTGACTTCTTTTGATACAAACATCCTTCTGCTTGAATAAATAATAAATTAATAACATAAACCGATTATGATGAGAACATTTACACTTCCACAAGAATAATAAAATATCACAATAAAAAATATTTTATGCCCAAATGGGAATCTTGACATTATGTATAGGTATAGCTAGATATAAAGAATACAATGTAGAAAGGAAAAATAAGCAGAAATAAAGCTTTTTTTCGGTACAATACCCTTGAGACCACCATAACCAAAATATTTAAAATAGAAAGCCATTTCCTTCCTCGCTTGACTCTGGGGTATCTTTTATTCCTATATACTTCAACATTATTTATTATTTGTGTGTATCCATACTGCGAAGATCTGCACACGTTTGAAAAATTTCAAAGTCGACGTAATTAAATTTTAATTGCTAATTTACAATCAAACCCCTGGAAAGTTCCACAGTAGGTTTATATCCGCCTCTCACAATATATCCTACCTAACATGAATTCCGTCCATCTCATGTGTTTGAGTCGTACATCTAAGCCCATTATATTTTGTGGTTTCTATCTCTATACCGGTACCTATAGAGGTGCACACCAAACACCCGCTCATGATGTCGAGTGCTTAACATTTCTGTTCTACCTAAAGCCTCCGTAGAGCCCATCATTACATATGCTCTCAGCTCATGCAAGGATTTTTGTTGCATACTTTAGGTAGCTCTATGTTAGGGGTTTAGATGTGTTTGTAAGGGGCCTACGCCTAGGTACGTTTATAAGACTCAACTTACTTATTTATTCAACAAAACTTGGAGTCGTACAGTAAAGAGGAGGTACAAGGAAGTCAAGCTCACAACATAATAATAGATACACAAACCAAAGCAAGGACTTATTTCCGGCCTTGTTCTATGTTTCCCTCCAAAGTTACCTAGGTATATGAAAGGTTGAATTTGTCAAAATATTTAAAATAAGGGATCTGTTACATAGGGGGCGCTAGGAAGTCGCTAAAAAGTTCTGGTTCCCAAACTCACGGGAACAAAATAGTCTAAGAACCGACAGCATATTTGGCAGTGGATGTATTACCAAAATCTGAGTATGAGGGCTTATAGGTGCATATTTTGTGATATCGAAATCAAAAGTCTGGCAGGTTTTTTGTTCAGCTTTTGAAGGGGGTGGGGTGCTGAAAGTAGGGATTTTCTAATTTTCTTATCAGGGGTAAGTATTATCACTTCCTTTAATTTTTTGAAATCTTGATTGAATACTCTAGAACTTTTACTGCCGTGGTAGGTATCATCCTATTTGGAATGCCTACTATTTTTGTGCCATTTTGATGGTGCTCATCTCTAACCCACAAATTAAGGAACTAGGGCTGGTGCTTTGTTCATTATACGACTATAACTTAAGACGGTTTGAATCTACGTTAAGGCCGTTCAAATCATGAATGTGGCTCTGTTTCTCTATACCTAGAAAACAAGCAATTAGTTGTTTTCCTGTGACTTAGTGCGCCTCTCTCGCAAAAGTTTTCATTATGTGGGTGTTGTCTGCATGGCTGAGGGGGGGGGGGGGGGTAGGATGTCGAGAGTGCTTTATAACTGAATTGAAATTCCATATCCTTATCTGTCGCTGTCGCACTGTGCGTGGCGTGGTGTGTAAAGCAAAAATATATACATCCAATTATTGTACTGGGGGACATATTATTCTGCACAACTGTGTGTGTGTGAGTATGTTCTTATAACATTTTGATCCATTTTATTATGTTATTTTATTCCAACATACCTTATCTAACACTACACTACACTTCTCAGAGAAATAATTATAAAAGCAACAAGAATACACTGCCCGACAAACCACTGCACATAATGCGCCGCACAACCATATTTTAATATGCTTACGTTGTTGTCCTTTCTCCTTACGTTGTGATGTTGCATATACGACGAGAAGGATTAAAGAGATGATTCCTTTTAATGCTGTAAACTTGAAATTGCGTACAAAAAAATCCACAGCTTGACAATTTTGTAATCTCATTTTTATTGTGCAACTTGTTTTAAGAAGAAATAGTGATAGATATAAGTGAATTAAAAGAGTTTAATACGAGAATGTACATTGTACACATTAATTTAAGAGAAAAGCAATAGAAATTTTTAGATCAAACTTGAAATAATAATGATGAAAAGAAGAAAAAGACAAGGCAACATGAAAATTGCAAAGTTTGTTTCATTTCATTTCATTAATTTTTTTTCATTTAGGTCCTCGGACCTATTACGTCCGTTATGTTTCCCTTACGGGACGTAGGGCCTCCACTCCACCTACGCGCCATCGTGTACAATTTCTTGAAATATATTTCAGCTCTCTCCAACTTTTCCCCAGTCGTGTCGATTCCTGTTCGACCGTTCTTCGCCATGTACTTCTAGGCCGGCCCACTTGTCTTCCCTCCTGTGTGAGCGGGTTCCACTGCATTGCTTGAGATGCAATGCACCGATCGCCTTTTCGAAGCGTATGGCCAATCCACTGCCACTTTCTTCTTCGTATAATGGAGTCTATGGGCTCCTGACCCGTTCTCGCATGAAGTTCGGCATTGGAGATACGGTTGGGCCAGAAAATCCCAAAGATGTTTCGTAGACATCTATTAACGAAGGTTTGCAGCATTCTAGTGACAGTGTCAGTGACTTTCCAAGTGCTGCAGCCGTAAAGCAGAACGCATTCAACATTGGAGCGGAACAGTCGTAACTTGGTCTTTAAGCTAAAAGAGTTGATTCTCCATATTTTGGACAGCATTTCGAACGCAGCCTTTGCTTTTCTGATTCGGCTGTTTACGTCCAGTTCAGTTCCGCCACCCGTAGAGACAATACTCCCAAGATATTGGAAATCCTCTACCATCTCTACCGGTTGTCCAGAAATATTTACTTGGATTGATGAGGAAGTTCCAAGGCTGATCCTTTTAGTTTTTGCCGAGTTGATCTTAAGCCCTACGATTTCTGCTTCTCTCTCCACCCTTGTTGTCATTTGATGGAGATCCATGATCCTATGAGAGAGTAAGCATACGTCGTCCGCGTAGTCCAGATGTTTGAGGTGAGATTGCAGAGTCCACTGAATTCCTCCATTTCCATTTGACAAAGCTGCGTGCAGTACGTCACTTACCACCAACAGGAACAGTATTGGTGACAGTATACAGCCTTGCCTAACTCCACTTTGGATTTCAAACTCCTCTGACAGCCTACCTTAGTGCAAAACGTGACACTTGGATCCATCATATGTAGCCTTGATAATAGCAATCAATTTATCTGGGATGCCCCTCCTGCACAAAGCAAGCCAAATAAATTCTCTATTGACACTGTCGAACGCCTTTTCAAAATCGATGAACAGCAGGTGAAGTGGTGATCGATATTCAACGCACTGTTCGATGATGATCCGCAAGGTGTTGATGTGATCCACACAGGAAGATCCAGTGCGGAAACCTGCTTGTTCGGCGTCGAGTGTGTCTTCGAGGTGGTCTTTAATTCGGTCCAAAACTATCCTTGTTATTATCTTGGCTACTGCAGGCAGAACGCATATTCCTCTCCAGTTTTCGCACTGTGTGAGATCTCCTTTCTTTGGGAGCTTGACAATCATTCCTTTTTTCCACTCTTCAGGAAAGCTCTCTGTTTCCCAAGCTCTCTTAATAAGTGGGTGCAGTAGCTCACTCGATGTCGTTGGGGCTGCTCCTAAGAGCTCTGCAGGAATACCGGCAAATCCAACCGCTTTGTTGTTTTTCAGTGCTTTGATGGCGGTTATAATTTCTTCTTTACTGGGGGGTACGGTGCGTATTCGGGAAATTGTTACTTCGGGTAGCTCAGTGGGAATAGGGTTCACTTCACTGGCGAAAACGCGGTTTAAAACCGCAGAAAAGTGTTCCCTCCACCTTATGAGCTGGTCCTCATCCGAAATTAGCAGGGATCCGTTTGTGTCTTTAACCAGGTGTTATTTAGAGCTCTGGACACCAGTGAGCTTTTTGGTAATTCTGTAGACGGTCCTACTGTCACACCTACTAGCGGCTTCTTCTGCTTCTGTAGCCAATGCGTTGATGTAGTTACAATACTTAATTGGTTTACAAATCGATGAATTAATTTGAAAATTGTCTTGTAGAAAGAAAAAATTACGAAAAAACAATAAAAAGTAGTTTTTTTTTCTAAACTAAAAGTTAAGGATCAAAAAGTTAAGGGTTAAGAATTCTGGCCTACAAAGGCTTAGGATAAGGCTTAGGATTTCGATTTTTACTTACGATATACATGCAGGAGCAGGAACCATATGGAAAGTTATGAATTCGTTAAAAAAAATTAACTCCGATAGAGCTATTTTTGCGGCTGATACCTATGGTATGTTCTTCGGATTCTCTTGATACTCTAAATACACTTTGAGAATACACTCGAAAAAGAATAGGCTCCTATTTTATACCAAGCAATTCACTATCTATTCATGGCAATGCAACTGATTGGAAATCAAGTGCAAAATACCTGCTTGAGTCTTATTTGGACAGCAAATTAACTTTCGGTCTTCACGTACAAGAAATTATAAAAAAAGGTTAACAAAACAATTAAAAATTCTTTATCCTTTCATAAATCGAAAATCAAAGATGAATGAAGAAAATAAACTCATTATTTTTCAAGCAATAATGTTTTACAGATCACCTGCTTGGGGAAATTGTGCAATAAGTTATATTCGAAAATTATAAATGTTTAACCTGCCTTGGTGTTCTTTTTGTTAATTTACTCATTTAATTCTAAATTTATTTACTTGCTTGTTTAATTATTTAACTATATAACAAAATTAATTATTTTTGTATATGCATTGTAATTCATTGTTGATGCTCTATTCATAACCACCATTCTTCCTAGCTCTACTTTTCTTCTCTATTTATATCATTTATCCTCATTTTATTCTTTATTGAAGGTTTTTGAAAGAAGCTTTTCCTTCAATTCGACAATTTAAATAAACTAATTCTTTAAAAATCAAATGTTTACATGGCTGTAGTTATATTAAGGTAGCTGATATACCAATCTCTGTAAATTTGTGCAATATAGTTGTAAGAAAAAAATAAAAATGTATACTATTTTCGCTACAATAAAATATATATAAAATTTAGCTCTAGATTTTGATCAAACTTATTGACATTACCATAATAAGGAAGACGAAAAAAGTGGGTTTTGCAATATTGTCTGTACTTGCGCCTATAAGGGTTATATGAAGATTTTATGTTTCTTGTTTAAGGACCAAAAATAACGTTACCTCTGCCATCCAAATTTTCTTAACCAAAAAGGAAAATTATTTTTCTCGAAAACGGCTCCATTTTTAATATTTTCGACTTACTCATCATAGGATAAACCGACATAAATTATTTTTGTATACTGATGTTTCAAATATTTGATTTAAAATTAAAAATTTCTTTTGAAAAATCGATTTTTTTTTTAAATTGTTCCCAAAATTTTATACCCCAACAATTTTTTGTTATAAAATCCGCTACAAATAGTTATTTATTTTTTTGGATCATTTTTTGATTATGTATAAATTATTTGTTGCAAAATCAGAAACTGTTGTCATGCTTATTTCATGCTCATTGGAATGATAAAAATCATACCAAAAATATGGCGCGTATTCTCTATAGTTGTGCACTCGGGCGTATACGCACTTTTAAAACAAAAATTATTAGCCTTTTAGCATAATTTATTGTTAATTTGAAGCGAATTATTTTTATTGGTCTTAACATTGAACCTACGATTAAAAGTAAATTTTTATTGCAATGGTGTTCAGTGTTCACATAACTCTGTTACCGATATGGATTTCCACATTTACTTTTATTTTTGATTTCGGTTAAAAAAATTATAGAAGAAGAGATTTTTTTAAATCGTAACAATACATATCGGCTAGTACTAAATAATGAATGCGAAGAAGTATTATGTGTAATGAAGAACTTACATTAATATAGAAGAATAAAAAAAAAAGTTGTAAGAAATATTTTTTTGTATATTTTTTTTGGTTGTGTATGAAATTAAATTTAGTAGGTATTTTGGAATGGAATATTATTTTTTTTTTGTTTTAAGACGTACATGCCTGTGTTCATTTGGAAAAAATTGGCCCTCTACGCATTATAAGAGAATATTTTCATAGAACGTCAAAATTATAAATTCTGTATAAGTACTTTTTTTTTTGGCAAACCCATCAGTGATAAAGTTTTTTAATAAAAATTGCTTAAGCGACTCGTTCTAGACAAGCTACGAGTAAAACAAAAATTCGAACTTTGCCGCCTGGGGACTCACTAAGAAATTCTGTTACATACCAAATTTAATACAAATATTTTAACCCGTTGAGTCTCCACAGAGTCTATCAGTTGATCAGTTTACGGTCAGATGCACCGACGCATAAGCCGATGGAGGTTATGCCGAAAATTAGGGCTGACCACGGGACGAGACTCTGCGAGACTCTTGTAAGTCTCGTCTCGGTCTCGTAAAAATCGAAAATTTTCGGTCTCGTCTCGGTCTCGAGTCGTTCTCGTATAATTAAGTCTCGTCTCGGTCTCGTCTCCGAAAAATATGATTTCCGCCCAACTTGCTGATTATTGGAACAAAATTTTTTCGATTATAGTTTGAATACATGCAGGAGAAAATAAATATTTTACTGAAATAGGATTTTTTAATTTATCAGACGCTCTGTAAAATGCGGTCCAAATATATAGTCTCGTCTCGGTCTCGTCTCGGTTGCTTAAAAACCAGTCTCGTCTCGTGGCCAGCCCTACCGAAAATCATGTATTGGTCTTCTCAATCATCGTTATGTTAGTTTTGATTAAAGCCCCGACATTTTTCTAAGGTGTCCCAAAAGGCTATCTACGAAACTACTCCATCATTTGTTATATCAAGCTTGATAAAACCCTGTACGTTTTGAACACTAAATCAATATTTTCTCCAAAGAAGCAATAAGTAAAATATACGTCCTACAGAGTTTTTGTCAGCCTAGAATTTTTATTGTTTTATGATGCATGTTACATGCACGTAATAACATTCAAACATTCTCAAGTTATGTGCCGCCATTTTGTCATTCTATCATTCACCGTTTGCTTTAACTCTGAGTTTTCTAAAGAAATTGCCATTATTGTTCCCCTCTCATTCCAACTCATTGCAGCTTAGATTATTTAATACTATGAAGGTACATCATGCAAAATGTTGCGAATTTGTTCCTTATTTGCTTACAACGTCAATGCAAAGGCGATAAGGTATATAGGAATCCTTTTTTTCGATATAGCAGAAAGTACCTTCCTACTTTGGTTTGAATTTGTGTGTTTAGCAATCGCAATCACTTGCACTAAACGCATGCATGCAGAGGAATTATTGACGATGGCAGTTGATGGGGTGGTAGTGTTATATTGTTGGGCCTGAAAGGAAATCTCAGTTGTAAAATGCGCCCATAAGTCGAATTTAAGCGATTTTGTATTTCCTTTCGCTGAGTTATAATAATAGAAAAAAAAATCAAGGTGTTTTTACTTGTTTTTCTCATTTATTAAGGCAAGCAAATGGAAAGTTTTCCAATTGAAAAGGAAGAGTTTTTGCATCATATGGTAAGGCTGAAGCATGAGGCATCACTATATACCAACATGAAGTTATTGTGCTTTTATTTGTTTGTGTTTAAAAGTGTGATGTGGTTTTTGTTTCTGTTTATTTGTTTTGTTATGGATTTTAAATCATTTTAACTTTAGTATTGTGGATTGGATATGCAATGATATGCTTTGGTGCTTTTAAGTTGATTTTTTTTTCTATGGAAATGAAAATCAAGAAGGAACAAAAAAATATTGATTCTAAAGTGCTTTCATAGTTTTTCGATTGCTTCAACCAAACAGAACAATATATTTCGGTTTTGAACTCAGGGCCATTCAGTAAGTACATATACCTATACGAGTACCTATGTACAAAATGTAAAAAAAAAACAAAAGCAAGGTATGAAATTGGGAAATTCTAGGTTCTTTAATTTTTTTTATTAAGTAAATGTAATAGAATATAGAACCTACCTACATCAAAAATAGGTGTTGACATAAAAAAAACTTGCTAACAGAGTTGCCTTTGAATTATTTGTTCGTTCTGTAAATTTGGTGCGTTCCCTTAAGTAATGTGCTTCGAGAGTTCCCAGACGAACCCAAATACTCAAAGTTACCGTTTGTCGTTAAGACACATTTGTTTGGAAAGTATAGACACTTTTGAGGGAGACCATCACTACTTTTTTTGAGCCCTTTGTCTTTTAGATCCATTCCATATTATACATATCTGTTCTACTTGCGAGCTTATTAATAACTCTGTTAGCCCAGGAAAATATACAAAAAAGGCCCCATAAAATCCAAGTACAGATTTTTAAAAGTTGAATGTCAAAAATATTAGTTTTTCGCATATAACTCTGAAACAATAAATGCTATCGAAAATTCTTTCATACAAAATTATTAGATCATGTTGTCCGCAAGAAAAAAGGTTATAAAATTTGTCTTACTACGACTCGGGTCCTAACCTTTAGCACCTCATATATGGGATATTCGCAAAAAAAGTATGCCATCTAAAAGGTCAGTAATTGGTCAAAAAAGGTCAACTAGTTTCAGAAATTGGTCCAGCCATAGCAAATTTGTAATCAATGGTTAAATATTTTCAAGGTCACCAACCATTTTCGCCACCTGGTTTATTTGCAAAAAAAGTGTACCATTCGAAAGGCCACCGACTTGTGATAAATGGTCAGCTAGTTTCAGTAATTGGTCAGCCATAGGTTTTTTTTTTAATGAAGACTCTTATGCTTTAACCTTAAAACAATCTTTAAACATTCATTTAAAAAAAACCCATGGCTGACCAGTTTCTGAAACATGTTGATCTTTTATGAGGATTTAATAACCTTTCAAATGGTTTCTTCTTTCTTTTTGAAAAATTCGGTAAATGAGGTGCTAACAGTCTTATACGGCCTTGAAAAACAAAAAACTTTAAAAATTCATATAAAATATCCTATGGCTGACCAATTACTGAAACTAGCTGACCTTTTATCACGAGTCGTTGGCCTTTCAAGTGGTATACTGCTTTTGCGAATATCCCACAAGTTAGGTGCTAAAAGTAAAAAATAAAAAAAAAATAAATTTTAAAAAATTCAATTAAACAAAAACTATGGCTGACCAATTACTGAAATTAGTTGACCTTTTATGAGGTCTAGGTAACTTTTCAGATGGTGTATATTTTTTCGAATATCCCATAAACGAGGTGCTAAGAAAAGTTTTGACCTTGAAAATTAAAAAAAAAATATTAAGAAAAATCTATGGCTGACCAATTACTGAAAGTAGCTGACCTTTTTTGACCAATTACTGACCTCTTAGATGGCATACTCATTTTTTTTAAATTCTATAAATGAGGTTCTAAAAATCTTATAGGTACTGTGACCTTGAAACAAACTAAAAAAAAAATTTAAAAAACCTATGGCTGACCAATTACTGAAACTAGCGGACCATTTATCACAAGTCGGTGGCCTTTCGAATGGTATACTTTTTTTCGAATATCCCAGGTGCCAAAAATAGTTGGTGACCTTGAAAAACTTTAACCATTGATTACAAATTTCCTATGGCTGACCAATTTCTGAAACTAGCTGATTTTTTTTGACCAATTACTGAGCTTTTAGTTGGCATTCTTTTATTATTTAGCTTACTAACAAAAGGTAACACCAGGGGTCTCTGTCCTTCACATATCTAATTTTAAATTCTAACTCATTGCTTAATGGGTCTCAATGTTCTGTTTATTTATTTTGTAATACAAAATTAACAAACATTCCTTAAAAACTTGTCTGCTCTCTGAAGTGTGTAGCCATGCCCTCAATCTTTCCCCAATAAAATCCAACCTTTTACTTAAAAAAGCAAAACAAAAAAACCACGACTGAAACGCATTATCTATGCAAATTTTGTTGCCTTGCCTCTGGTCAGGTTTAGAATTATTGCCAATGCGTCTTAGTCTTCTTAACCATCTGTCTGTCCTGTCTGAGACACAAGGTAAACTGATGATACCTACAATACAAAAAACAAATAACAACATCCCTCGGCTGAGACCAATGTTGCAAATTAATTTATTGCCAGACACACGAGACGCGGGATGCGGCCGCTCGGTTTCTTGGATTGGTGTTTTTGTTATGGTTGAATTCAGCATGGCTATCGTGTTATCCGATTTTGTTGTTTTTTTGTAGACAAAATTTTCATTATGCCATCGCACATCTAGAGAGGCGATGAGTTACGTCGACGAACTTGAAATTAAATTCCAGTGTTCACCTGTTAAGTTTCTCACCGTTTAATCTTAATTAAATCGAATCGATTTCGTATCCTTTCACTGAATGTTTAAATTGCATCCTCAACATACCAACAGAGACACAACTATAGATATAGACACACACTACACACACACCACCATACACATTCACACATTGTCCGAGGAATGTAAATTGCTGAGGATAAATAGCACCCACTTGACGACAAAAGGCAATTAAAGCTTGGAGAGACCACCAAGGTGTAAACGCTCTCTATATCTTGATGGAGATGGTTGATATGCTGCAGATGAAAAAGGGACTTATCCCAACATACATACATATATCTGGATATGCTCGTAGGTAGGTAGTTGCAGTAAAGTGAAACACTGGCCAACGCAACATCGAGTTAAAGGAGTAAATTCCATACAATCGCCCACACGCCACCATTAAGGATTTATTCCATGTCTCGTTCTCGGTGTCTTTGGTGCATGTTCTTTAAGTTCGCATACCTATATCAACTATTCCGCCTACGTAGATTGGACAGGGCTGGAGTTGGGTTTTATGAGCTTGTCCATAATTCTAAAAGAGTATATTGTAAATTGCAGTCATATTCCTGAAAGCCAAAATCCCAAAATCCTGAAATCCCGATTTTTCGGGGTTTTCGATTATATTTTTTTTTTGAAATAATATGAGTTACCAGATTTTTGGGATTTAGGTATTTTTTATTATCTGGATTGTGGTCTTTTGATAATTGGACTTTAAGTTAATGGGATGTGAGAATTTGGGTTGTGGTTTTCAATATTTGGAGTTTGCTGGATAATGGATTTTCAAAGTTTTTAATTTTCTAGATTTTAGGGATTTTGGGTGTTCTGGAATTTGAAGGTTTTGGGTAAGCTCAATTGTCGGCATTCGACATTTTGGGTTATAGAAATCTGTTTGTTTCTAGATTTCGCGATTTTGGGTAAGGATAATGGATTTCCGAGATTTTGTTTTTTTTTACCTGCGGTGTTGGGATTTCAGGACGTCTGGATTGTGGTCTTTTGGAATTAAGGGTCTTAGAAATTATGGAGTTTTCAGATTTGTGGGTTTCTTGATTTTGGGATTTTGCATTATCTGGATTGTGAGATTTTGGCTTTTCGGATTTTTTTTAATCTAAATTTTGGTCTTCAGAAATTTAGTATTTTCTTTAAAATGGATCTTCAAGCTTTTTAATTTTCTAGTTTCAAGATTTTTGAGTTTTTTTTGGAATTTAAAGGCTTGTGGCGTTGTTTAAACTGGATTGTCACCTTTGAGGTTTAGTGTGCTTGCAATAATGGGTTTTCCAGATTCTTGGGGTGTGAGCACCATCTAAAGTAAAGTAAGTTTCTTGGGATTCTTGATTTTGGGATTATCTGGATTGGAGACTTTCGCTATTTCAAGATTTCAGGTTTTTGATTTTTGGGAATAATGGAGTTTTTGCAGATATTTTACTTTCTAGATCTTGGAATTGTTTGTCTGGACTGTGGTCTTTTGAGAATTGGGATTTTCGGGCTTCGAGGTTTTTGTTTTTCTATGTTTTGGATTTTGGGTTTTCCTGATTTTGAGCAATAAACACCAATAATAATTCTGTATTTGCTGCCCACAGATAGGGAAGCCTTACTAACTTCAATATTTGTATCTTCAATTTTTTTATGTTAAATTTGGTTTCTGTTGCTCATATTGAGAATTGAACCCAGAGATTATCAGCGAGCTTGTGAAACCCTTCTTCACACATAAATGAAACATTCATTTTATTCTTGGCCAGGCCCTTTTATAGAGTAGATCTAAGGCGTTAGCCATCCAATAATCCCGAAACCAGCCTTGTACTCAAGAGCGTTGTTAGATGTGCACATCATTGTACTGGCGATTTATTAAAATGACTATACGTATCAGAGTCAGCGATGATGTTACAGCCACCGCCGCCGCTGCTGCTGCTGCTTCTCCCCAAAGTGTATAGTGACGATGATGATGATGACAATGCTCGGGCTTTCTGACAACGTCAAGGATGCAACCAGAAGAAAACACACAAAAACCCTTACCCATTAATCTCGAAGACCGACCGACGAGGACGAGCGACGGACATTCGTGAAGTCTCATGCAGACGATGTAATCTTTCCTTTGAATCTCCATCTTCTTCCACTTGTACGTATATACTGACTGATGCTCTGGCTGCTGGTACTGCTGCTGCCTGATGCTGATTTAAATCATTTTACCTGTTCAGCAGATGCAGTGTTGGAGCTGGTGGTGCGGATATCTGTCTGCTGTCCTGTGGGATTGCAAACATCTTGGCATTGAGTTTGTTAGACGTGTTAACTTATCGGCCATGGCTAAGAAGGATAGAAGGCCATGCCAGTGTGAGCGATGAGATTTTAAGAGACTGTGGAGTTCCTACTGTGACAAATATCTTCTTTTTTTGTAGCTTCTTCTTCCCTATTTAGATAACATCAATAAGGCTGGGCCCACCAGTTTGAGTCATCTCTACCACGATGGCGAGGATGTTGTCAAGTTCTTGGGAGTGGAAGTGGGTGGCTATAAGAGCTGGTCCTCCAGAGAGCCCACGCACTTTGATGGAAACCCTTTGTCTTCATTGAGCTCCTTCCAAAGGCTCTCGATGGCATTGATATGAATGGAGGCAAGAAGTATCGTATCTATCCCATGGATGGATGCTAGAAAAGTGGGTGTGTATAATACCACATCGTATCGCCGTCGCGCGCTGTCGACGTCGACATCGTCGTCGCGTCACCATCATCGTGGGTCGATAATATGAATGCGAAAAACTGAGATTGAGTGTAGGTGTTGTGGGAATTTAGTTTGGCATAGTATCGTTCGGATTAGCAGCAGTTCACAGGATGTGTGTTGGTTGTAAGCTCGCCTTGTCTGATTTGAGATTTTCTCGCTGTGCTAGAGAGACTGAGTTGTTAGGGATTATTGTAAGAGCATAGTTGATTGTTTGATTGTCTAGCAATTACCAATGAAATGAAGATAGATTGGTTTTACGCCGCTTCTTAAGGACCGGTTATTCAAAACTAGCAAGATAAATTGATAGATTTTTTTTAATACATACACGATATATTGATGGAGTAGGTATTACTTTTAGGGATGAATATTAGATGGAGCATGGAGGCAATGACAATATGGATACAAAAGACGTTGGTTCATGGCGGATGAAGTTGGGCGCCATGAATCATGAATGACAAAATTTATCTTGTTTAACTGATGCTCGCACCAAAGTGACATGATGAAGTTAAGGACTTTGGGGAAAAAATTATAAAATTATTCCAAGGATGACACGGGGGGAAAGGTTTAACACAAATCAGATTGGGATATCAAATTTATGTCAATATTCTGCTAGGTAGAACAATTAATATGTCAGACGTACGAAAACGATTTAAGCCTTTATAAAATATGGAGTTTGTCATATTTAAAGACTATAGATGAAGCGCTTTGAGGGAAAATTCTACCACTTTGAAATACTGACTAAAAAAAACTCCGATCTTCAATTTCATTTGATAAGTTCTCACTCTGAATTAAGGCCTTTTAAGAGAGTATAAGAAAAACGTCATTATAGAATATTTTCAACTATGTGTAGTGGGATGGAGTTTACCAGAATCGTTTGTCCATTGTTTGTCCACGTTGGTCCAAGCAAAAATATCGTTTGTCTACCTTCAGCAAAGAAGTTATAAGGCTTTTCTTTTTTATAGCAATTCCAAAAAGTAAAAAAAAATTGTCTGTAGCCCCCATTAATATGTCTTAGGAGGATGAGACTAAGTGGGATCGTCCACCGGTTACTTATGAAATTCCAAGTACAAAAAATTGGTCCACCTTGAGAAAAAAAAATTATTAAGTTTTCCCCAAAAACAAAAGGAAAAAAAAATAGTTTATCCTCCCCAATTTATGATTAGCCACTAAGGGCTTCGTTTGTCCACCACTTGCTTATGACTTTCCACCAACAAAAATCATTTGCCACCTTTATTTAAAAATGTATTTAATACTTATTCCTTATAGCAACCAACGCATAACAAAAATTTCGTCTACCGCCTTCAATTTACAACTTAGAAGTGAGGAACTAATGGTTTTCGTTTGTTCACCTCTTTTTTTTTGTTTGTCGACCATCAGGAAAAAAACTAGACTTTCAAAAATGCCAAAAAATTAAAAACTCATTAAGAAAAATGGTCTCAAGTGTAATCGTTTGTCGACTGTTTGTCAAGGAAAGTCTAGCAAACAAAAATTTGTTTCCACTCTTCGATCAAAAGTTATTTAACATTTACTTAATATTATAGCAACACCTCTAAAACAAAAAAGCTTGCCTGCCACCCCAAATGAGTTTTTAAGCAAATGCAAATTAATGAGTTCGTTTTTCCACCGCTCGCTTATGATTATTCACCAAAAATAGTCGTTTGTCAACCTTTAGTTTAAAAGTTTATTAACATTTATTTTTTATAGCACACAAGATGAAAATTTAAAAAAACGTTCAGGAAAACGGTCTCAATCCTAATAGTTTGTCCCCCGTTTGTTCAGGTAAGTCCAGCAAACAAATATGTTTGTACAACCTTCGTTCAAAAGTTATTAAACATTAATTTTTTTATAGCAACACCTTAGAGTAAAATGATTGTCTGTCACCTGAAATAGAAACTTACGAGAATGGAACTAAGTGAGGTCGTTTGTAAACCGCTCGGTTATGATTATCCACCAAAAATAACCGTTTGTCCACCTTTTTCAAAAGTTATTCAATATTTTGCTTATAGCACCCGACATACAAATTTAGAAATTAAAAAATCTTGTCCCCAATCAAGTGAGATGGATTGTAACTATAATTGATTTTATAGAAAAAATTCTTGGTTTTAATTTTTGTAAAAGAAAAAACAAAAAAAAGTATATGTTTCTCTTAAATACCGCTAAAGTTATTTTCTTAACCGTAATAAACACGAAAATAATGCTAAATTCTTTTTTTTTAGGAAATTTAGTGAGTTCTATTTTTGTTAAAGATCATTTCTTGGTTTTAATAACAGTTTCCAAAATAATCGTGAGAAAAGAAAACAACAACATGTTTCTATCTTCACTGCCACTTCGGTCGGATTTTTGGGGAGTTCTCTAGACCATCACTAGACATTTCTTAGTAAGTGTGCCAACTTTGAAAACTGTTGAATTGTTTTGAGGAAAAAACCTTTATTCACTAGAAGTTGATCCCTCGAGCTTTCTCTCAAATCACCTTTTATAATTCGTAAATTAATTTTCATTTTTAAAAAATCTTATTTCTAATTACCCACAGTTCGGTTTCGGTCCCGCATACACCTCTCACTGTTCTCACAATACACCAGAATCATATATTGCTTTTTGTGAATTATTGCCCATAAACTTTCCATTATTTTCGCATTATAATTCATATCTGCAGTCGTGATGGTAATAAATAATGTTCCCATCGCATCGGTCATATCCCATACGGTCATCAAAAACTTGTCCTTGTCCGCAACATAAAAACATCAAAAGTTATAACTATGCGGGGCCCAGTCCCCCATTTGAGGACCACTGCCACACTCCATGGTCTTGTAGTACACAACCAAGGACAACAGACGCGCCAAAAGTTATCTCCGCTATACCTACACTATCTACATTCTATCCCACCAACAATAACAACAATGATAAAGACGATGATGATGATGAAAACGACAAGGACAATATGGCAACATTTATGATGACAATGATGACTCCACCAAAGTTTCTAATGATGATAACAGTCATATTAGCAAAAATTTCATATCTAATTCGATCACGTAGCCGTCAAATGATAAAATGTCCTCAATCCGAACACTACGAGTAAGTAATATGAACATACAGCGAAAAGATGCATTCTTCTATTTACCAAGTTCAAAACAAGTCAGGACTCAGGGATAGTATCATTTTGCAACTTTGTTTATGTGTACAATATTACATCCGCACACAATTGCAATACACCACCATCAGGAGACAAGGCAACAGCAATCTTTCTCTTCTTTGGCGTTTGGTCTGACAGTTCGTGCTACTTCATCTAGTGCTGCTAACTGCTGACATTGCATATACACAAACATATAGCCCTTCCTATCCATAAAACTTTACTTCCTCCTCATTGACATCCTCCCCGTCCCAACATATTCTTTGGAAATTACTTATTTAAAAGTAATTTCCTGTTTGGTTGTTAATTTTTGGGAGAGCTGCTTTGGACAATAAACTCCCTAAATGTACATAGATGGCATCTCAATCATGTCTCTGTCATTTGTCCACTTATAATTATATCTTCCCACCCCCACCCCCTCTCCATCACCATTCCCAAACACACAAAAAACTATCGTCCTCCAAGAATGGGTATAAAGCCAGGACTGAGGACCTGGAACTTAATTGTTCCTCTTATGAGTTGTGATTACCCGAAAAATATGACAAGACTATGTGAAAGCCCTGATGGTGATTCGAAATGAGATAGGACAAAAAGGTAGACAAACTTTTTCATTTATCAGGCTGCCATAATGGACAACTACAAGAAACAAAAAAGACGAAAGGTAATACGGAAGGCAGGTCACATGTGGACATGAGCTGAGAGCTAAATGACATCACAATTATCTTCAAATGCCATTAGTGTTTTACTTCAAGGTTTTTTTGTTCTTTTTTTTTTTTGCAAAATGACGTTAAATGTCTTACATTAAGACGAAGGGGATAGTATTCTACAGGAGAAGCAAGATTAGGCGGAGCAATTCATTATCTTATGAGACTTTTTGTTGGAAATGTTATTTAGGAATTTACCTTGAGAGAACAATGTAAGTATATCAAGAAAACAACTTTAAATGAAAATTTAAGTTTAATATACTTGAGTGGCTATTAGATAAAATAAATCCTTGGTAGAAAACATTTTAAGTATTGGTATAAATTGTCAACATATAAGTAAAAAAAACTCCAGAAAATTGTACACCCGTCACGCCCCGAAAAGTTAACTTTTATTTGTATTCTTGAAATCCCCAAGTGACAAATGTTAATTATTTGGAAGAAAGGTTCATGTTTTTGGAGACTTCTTCCATGTTTAGAAGTGTCTCATCATCATTTAGCCATTCATTTTAATTTTTTGTTTTGTTTTTTAATATTTTGTAAAAATTACCTCTCCTTATTATGTGGGAGGATATTTCCACTAGAAAAGTCTCGGTCTCGATCTCGGTCTCGCATGACGAGACCGAGACGAGACTGTATATTTGGACCGAAATTTACAGAGAGTCTAATAAATTAATAAATCCAATTTCAGTTAAATATTTATTTTCTTCTGCACATATTCAAACTATAGTCTAAGACATTTCGTTCCAATAATCAAAGGGTTGTCCGGAAATAGTATTTTTCGAAGACGAGACCGAGACCAGACTTAATTACACGAGACCGAGACGAGACTGAAAATTTTCTATTTTAACTTGACCGAGACGAGACTTGCAAAAGTCTCGCAGGGACTCGTCTCGTGGCCAGCCCTAATTTCCACAGTAAAAAACACATTTATTTGTCGCTTTATGAAACACGTTTTTAATTTGGCGCCACCTATCGTACTCCCAGTTGAAGATATTTCAATGTCTAAGATGAATGACAATTCTCCGATGGCTTCCCGTTTTTTTTTTTTCAAGAACGACTTAAAATAAAAAGTGATAATAGTGAATGGTTCCACGCGGTGATTTGCAGCTTTTTTCTAAAACACTTCAGCTTGTAAGACAGGCAGTCTATAAAAAATTTATCGCGTTTGATATTCTGAATACAGTTGATATGTAATCAATACATATTTTTTGATCAGCTACAGTAAAATAAGCAGTGACTTATACAAAATATTTAAATACGTAACCGTGTTCGGCGTCGTCAAAAGAGATAAAAAGTATCTTTCACATCAACTTAAGTAATCAATCAATATCTCTTAGCAACATGTACTGAGTCAGTAAAATATTATGTATTGAGTACACGAGTACAAGTTTCTTTTGAAAAAACTGTTTTGGTTACAGTACGGTGCAAAAGCATTAAGTATCAACTTATTCTTGTACTACTATTGTGAATGTGATTGGAAAAGTAATATAAATGCATGCCAGCGAAGTCCTCAATGTCTGGAAGAACATATTCTTAAATCCAAGTAGGTTTGGCAAAGATGACTTTTTTGTTTATTAATTCATTAAACTAGGTACAGGTTTTGTGTCTTACAGACTACTTTAGAAAAAAAAACATTAGTTGTTTCACTAAATGCAATATTGTACACGATTCAGTAAAAAATTAATTTCTTCACAAAAATTATGAAAGAGTTTTAGAAATCTAGTGAAATATTCATAACATCCATAACTTAAATAAAATCCAAGACTAGATCGCACGACCTTCCTCTTGTAGTTAAAAGCTAAAATGTTGTTAGACATTGACGATGCATGTAATTAGTTTAATAATGATATTTTTAACGAAATAAAATAAAAAAAATTAAGATTGAATACAAACATTTCTGTACAAGTTTTATCTAGGAATATGGATATTAAACAAATTTCAAAACCATAAAATTATTTGTTTTTAAATTGCTTAGCTATAGTAGATAGTTTGGGCTAAACAAAAAAAGATGCCAATTGATATCTTAAACTAATAAATAAGAATCGTAAAATTTTGTATATGTAAAATTTTGTAAAACATTTTTAAGAACAAAATTTGGAGCCCGAATTTAAAGTTACTATTTATATACACGTACAAATTTAATTTCAAAACATTTCACTAAACCCTTTGTGAAAAATAGATTTTTCAAAAAAAAAATTTTTTAACTAGAAAAACATTTTTTTTGTAAATTTTTATATGCAATATTATTTATATTTTTTAGGAGCATCTGCATATAAAAACTACTTTAATCAGTTTATCCAATAATGAAAAAATCGAAAATATGAATAGTCGGATCTATGGGAGTTTGATGTAGGAAGCTAAAAGTAGAGTAGGTAGGCTGATTAATTCTTATCAAAATTCTTGGAGCCGTTTTCAGGAAAAATAAGATTTTTCATAACGGTTTTTGAACATTTGTATGGATAAATTTAGAAACATGATTTTTTTTTTAATATTCTAGAAAATAATTAAAAAAAAATAAAATACTTTAAACCAAGTTTTTAAAAAAAGAGGAATAATTCAATAAAATCAAATTAATCTAATATCTAGGTTGTTTTCAAATATTGTGCTAACAAAAAAAAAAGATTTTTTTCAATTTGAAAAAAAAAAAATTTAATTATGGTCAAAATAATGGTAAAATTTTGTTGTAACATAAAAAAAAATCAGAATTGTTTTCGAGAAACTCTAAAAACAACAAAATAGCAGTACCTACCTACTTGAGATACCAAAAATAATAATTTTTTTGAAGAAAAAAAAATCAAAATTACCTTTTTCTTATTTTAATTATTTCAATTTTTTTGAAGAACAACGTTGGAGCCGTTTTGAGAAAAAAATTAGCATGGTAGGTACCGTTATTTTATATCAAAAAAACCTGTGGGCATATAACCGACAAACAAAATATATGTGCGGACAGACAGACAGAATTGCGAAACCCACTTTTTTCGTTTTCTCTATCTATCATAGTAATGTTGGGGTAAAATACTATCTCCAATTCGAAATATGTTTTTATAATTTCAGTTTTTGAAATTTAATTCTTTTTACCTCAGATTAGTGTTATTATTATTATAATTTTTTATTAATTTTTGTTAAATGTTTGTATCTTAAAAAAAAAAAATATAATAGCTACATTTAAAACTTTTTAAACAAAATTTAAAATTTATTTCTTTATTTAAAACTACTACATATGTTTTTCTCTTTTAAGATTTTAACTCTTTCTAACATTTAATTTTATTTTCTCACGAACTATGACAATTACTCCAAACTTTTTTTTACAATTTTTTTAAGCAGTCCTATCTTTATATATATATTTCTATTGTACGTGTGCATGTCACTGAACTCCTCCTAAACGGCTGGACCGATTTGAATGAATTTTTTGGATGCGATTGTGTATATCCCTGGATGGTTTAGATTCACAAATTAGCCCGACAAAGTCCAACAAAAAGCAATTAAAATGCAAAAAGAGGCTTTGACGAAAATGGTGAAGCTATACGCAATAGTTTAGACTATTAGATGGACATTAGTTAATGAAGATGAATTGCTTCATATTCATGATTCATTTTAGACGTTTTTCAACAATTTTTGTTGGACACCAGTACATTAAGTGACCCGCTTTGTGCGTTCTAAGACTCTTAACTCTATTTTGGGTCGTTGCTCTGCTTATAGTATGTATAATCGTCAGGAAGGTGCCAACGTTTACATTTTCTTGGATTTTTGGTGCGTGGCCTTCCAAATGGAGGCCACCAAAGGCAATGTTGTTTAAGAAAAACAGTTTAAATATGTCAGGAATTAATTAAACGTTTTCATTCCCTACAAACGAGAATTCGAAGTTTTATTCAACCATTGTAATCTAAATCACTTTTTTCCATTTTAATTGGTTTTTGTTGCACTGTCTTAAACTTTTAAAACAACATTAGCCCAATAAATAAATCAAATTTATTAATAATAAATTCTTGACTATTTTGTCATACAAATCATTTTTATTCTATGATATTTTTTATTTTTATTTTAAAAGCAGCTGCATATTTTAGTGCTGCAGCTGAAGTCGATAACTTAAACAAAAATTGAAATCTGACTTAAGCAGGTCTGCAAAACAATTTGCGTTCATATGTCACTGAACTCCTCCTAAACGGCTGGACCGATTTGAATGAATTATTTTGTATGCGTTTGTGTATATCCAGGTTTCTGCTGCGCGTCTGAAAAAGTTGTATTGCCACCATTAAATACACCGCCAGAACCATTGAAAGCACTATTGCCTGGAGCTACATCTAAATCTAAATTGTTTTTGCATAAAATTCGCAAATGACATCATTTGGAGCAAGAAAAATAGTTCAGAATGAGGATGGTCGCAATTTTCAATCAACGTTTAAGATTCAGGGCCAAGTGTATCATCAAATTGGTTATATAATGCCCATACCGATTCAAAATGTCTGCAAAGCTACTTCATGGGTGATGAGGAGCAGTAAAAGAACGCACGCTGCCAGTACAACCATATCGAGCAGATGGAGGAGCGACAAATTGTGGGTATTTTAGAACCGGTTTTTACAGAATCACAACCAGCTGTTCAATACTGTTTCAAACAAACTACAAAACGACAACTATACGATCGTCATCAAAGCAAATAAAGTACCATCTGGGCAGCCCGCGGGCCGATATAATGCACCGACCATTAATGAAGTTGCAGTTGTTATGGTTGGCGACCGACGCATTTGAACGTAGAGATATACGAATCAAACGCGGAGAGATACCACAGTGCCAATGCCACCACATAACTGGCGATTAAAAGTTGGTTCATCTATCATTTTACTTCCGAATTTAAATGCACCTAAGCTATGCAACGGTACAAGATTGGTCATAAAAAAATAATAGGCAATTTTCTTGAAGCTACAAATGTTCTTGAACGGCAAATTTGAAGGTGAAGTTTGTTCTCCCGCCACGAATCCCAATGATCCCTTCAGACTCACCCATTCCATTCAGTCGTCTGCAATATTCAATTTGCTTGCAATTTGCCATGACTATTAATAAGTCACAAGGTCAAACAATGTCGATTTGTGGGTTGGATCTAGAAAATCCGGTCTTTTCACATGGAAAATTATAGGTATGTGGCGTGTTCTCGCGTCGGAAAACCGTCAAGTTTATACTCCTCAGGAATTGACAAAAAATATTGTTCATCAACTTGCATTAAGATGAAATTAAGCAAACAAGTATTCTTCTTGGCTGATGTATTTCAGTAGTATATAGAATTTGTATTATAAAAAAAACCATTCATTATTGATTATAGGTAACGAATGGTTTGTGATTTCAAAATAAAGAACAATGAAATTATTATATTATTTGTCTTTTATTTCATACTTTGTTTAATATCCTAATTGCTTGGAATATCGTGCAGGACAACGTCAGTCAGGTCCGCTAGTATGTGTATAAGGAACAATATTTAAAATTTAAGTTTAAATAAAACTCTATTAAAATGCTTACCATTCCTTTTTTTGGATTTTGGGGTGGTAAAAAATGAGTTTGAGAAGAAATGTAAATCTATGTATCCATCCATTCCATCGCTGTGTTTTAAAATGATGGGTTATTAAAAAGAAAACAGTTAAACAGAAGTGTGTTACCTAATTAATAATTATTTTGCTTCTAATATTTTAAATTCTCAAATGTGAATACTTAAACCAAATGACTCATTTCTTTTTTTTTCAAACTTTTGAATTTGAAAATATTTACCTATTGCAGTGTAAGTTCGACTGTCACGCTGGAGGTCTGGGATCGCTTCCCAGCCTCGTCCACCTAAAAACTTAAAAGTTTTTTTCAGGGCTACTGCCTCTTGCAATGAATTGACAAATCCTCCAAGTGTATCACTTGTCACGAATAAGTGCTTTTCTTCTAGCCGTTCGGATTCGGCATAAAATTGTAGGTCCCTTCCATTCCTGTCGAAAGGCGCACACAGGAATGGTTGCGAGTTGTTAGTCACTAGGCCCTGGTTCTTCATGAGCCGTTGTGCCACCCGATTTTATAGGGTAAGTTTTCGAAAAAAAAAACAATTTTCATAATCAAAAATTTTGGAGACAAAAAAAGTCCTGATAATTTTGTTTTTTATTTTAAGACGTGTTTTAAATTGTCCACGAATACATTATCCATGTTCTTATCATCAGTTTTAATACCATGTTTTCTAGTTATTGAGGAAATTTGAAATTACATACATTTCAAGTCCCCATCTTGTAATGATTTTTTTAAATAATCAAAAAAGGGTACTAGAATCTCTTACATTCCATTTCTTCTTCATCAGTCATTACTTAAAATAATTAATTACAACATTTTGCAAAAAGGTTCTTAAAAAAAATTAAATTCTAATAAAAAACAATCTCTATCATCACCATGTCTTTGAGTTAATCTAATAGGAAAGCACAAAAATAAGCGCAAAAAAACAACAATGAGGGTTATATTTTCCTTGAAGTGTTAATGGGTGCTCATTCAAAAGTGTTAATTGAATTTGTGACCCTCAGCTGGCAAACATCAAGCAAAGTGTCGACTTCAATTCGATCAAACAATAAAGCAGCTGTTGCTGTATTATGTCCTTGCTGCTATTAAATAATGTTTTTCTTTGTTGTATCCTCTATATTCACCCTTCATCATAAATGACTTAGTTCAGGGAAATACAAGCGAGCGAGAAAGTTCTTGCGAGTTTGATTTAAATTCGGGGCGAGGTTGCTGTTGCCTTTTCTAATATTTTTTTTTAATGAATGCAATTTTGGATTTAATTACCCGAGGGTTTTTTTTTTTTTTTTCTGTTTATATTTTTATTTGCGTTATTTTTTTATTTAGAATTCTTTTTGACTCATTCCTAAGTTAATAAAAGGGAAGTAACTTTATTATTGATGTACCTAGTTCTTTTAAACGGTGTGAAGCAGAAGCATCCTTTTTGCTTATTTTTGCCAAGCAAAAAGGGTTGATGGTTATTTTTATAACAAACTGTTAGCTGAGGGTCACACTGAAGGACTGAATGGAATTTTTTTTTCGCAATCTAATTTGATGAACATTAAATTTTTGTTTTTCCTTGAGTGGGTAGGTAAATTAAATTCGATGTTAAATAGAAAAATATTATAAATCGTTGTTATATTATTAGGAACATAATGATGTATTAAAAGGGGATTTTTGATTAGGGAAACAAGAAAACAGAATTTTAAGGGAATGTTTTTTTTACGATATATTTAATATCTATACTAATAAAAATGGAACAATTTAAAAGAATTTATTTTATATTGGCTTACGATAAAATAAGTAGGGTTAAAAACGTTGAAATAGGTATATAAGCTTCATTAAGTTCTACTCTTCATTTATTGGTGGGTTTTCTGGGAGGTTAAGAGGGACGTCGAATGTTTCTGCTGAATAATAAGGGTGACTCATAAGAAGTTTTAAGAAAGATGTAGGCACTAGTGTTGAAATTAAAGGAGTCGTGCCTGCCGCTCCGGGATTTTAGAAACTCATAGGTAGGTATATAAAATACAGTAAAACTCGCTTAAGAAACGGCAAAATGTCACAGTCTTTCTTTCACTTAAGCGGGTTTTTCACTTAAACGAACCCCGCTTAAGTGAAAAAAAATTCACTTAAGCGGAGTCCGGATAAGTGAAAAAAAAAAAATTCAATTAAGCGGATTTAAAAATACCACAAATCTGAGATTTTTGGCTAGAAACAATTGTATTTATCTTTTGGAGTTGCCTGACAAAAACGTAAATGAAAAAGTTTCAATAACCAACAATGATTATATTAGCTCTAGTTCATTACCATTATTTTTTCACTTAAGAGGGTTTTTTTTCGATGAAAAATATAAAATTTAACTGAAAATATGTTTCAGGTATCCGGGTTTTTCACTTAAGCGAGTTTCGCTTAAGCGGAGTGTTTTAAAGGTAATTGGTCGACAAATACTCGGGGATGAAAAAAGTGTTTCAGATAAGCGGGGTTTTCTCTTAAGCGGGACTCTCTTAATCGGGTTTTACTGTATTCGCAAAAAAAGGATGACATCTATAAGGTCAGGAGTTGGTCAAAAAATGTCAAGTAGTTTCAGAAATTGGTCAGCAATAGGAACATTTTAATCAATGGTCAAAGTTTTTCAAGATCAAGTGCGTTTTTTAACACCTAATTTATGGGTTATTCGCGAAAAAAAATATAATATTTGAAAGGCCAGCAAATCCTCCTGAAAAGTCATCTAGTTTCAGTCATTAGTCGGCCATAATTTGTTTTTATTTTAATTTTTAAATTTTGTCTCAAAGTCTATAAGGTTTTTAGCACCACATTTTGGGATATTCGAACAAAAAAAACACAATAGTAAGCCAAATTCAAATAAACGATCAACAAATTGAATAAATTGGTCAATAAACTTTTTTTTTTAATTTTCAAAGTTTTTTTTTTAGGGCACAATAAAACTAAAAAATAAAAATTCATACAAGAAAATCTATACATTACCAATTACCGAAACTACTTGGCCTTTTATGAGAATTTAGTAGCCTTTCAGATGATATATTATTTTTCTGAAAACTCTATAATGTGAGATGCTCAAAGTCTTATACGGCCTTGAAAAAAAAGTTTACAAATTCATAAAAAAACTGTTGCTGACCAATTTATGAAATAAATTATCCTGTTTGATCAACTACTGACCTTTAAGATGGTTTAATTTAATATATGAGCGCACCTCTTTATCATGGAATTGCCAAAGACTTCCACTTCAGTGATGGCCTAATTAAGGAGCTCTCCGCTAATGTGCATTTATCTCCAATGGAAAAGCCAACAATCATCGGTCCCACAGCTGAAGCTAGAAGCCAGCTTAGGTAACGCAAAGGAACCCCCCATATACCTAAGCGAAAAGTTTAAGCGTTAACCAAGATCAGCGAAGGAAGAAGTATTGAACCTAAAGTTGGTAGATTTGCGTTAAATAGCAGTAAGTCCAGCCACCGAAGGAAAAAAATGCCCCCACTTCAAAAAAATGCAACGGTCTTAAGACTTTGTCCTAAAGAAGAGTCCACAGGAATCCGACCGGATTTTGCGGTAGTGAAGAGAAACATGTAATTTGTTTTCTTTTTTTCAGATTTATACAACGTTTTTATAAAATTTACTAAATTTCGTATTTTTCGTATCTATTATAGTTTCTTTAGAAAATAACTCTAGCGGTAGTCATCAAGAGAAACATGTAGTTTTTTTGTTCTCTACATTTATCTTGGAAATTGTTTCTCGTTCTAGTTGACCTTTTTTGACCAATTACTGATCTCTTACACTCAGAGAAAAACGTCATGTAAAAAGTTGACAATGGGCCTGTTAATATTACAGGACACGAAACTCCATATAAAAAAGAATCCAATCAAGAAATTTACACGATATTTTAACACTATGGATATTTTTAGGTTAACACTGGAAGATTGTCTCCTTTATTTAAAGGATTGTTGGTTGATTTGAAAAAGATCATGTTTTATTAGCAAGAGCATAATTTTACTTAAACACTTAATGTATTCCAATATTAATTCAACATTGTATATGCTTACTTCAAAATGATTAAACAGATCACCCTTTAAATATTTCCGTCCTATAATTTTTACCTGATCGCAGTTCAAAATCTGTAGTGTTACCACAGTGTTTGATTAACGTGGTTCATAAGCTTACTTCTATATAACCTAAGAGATCACCCTGTTGCTACATAAATTTAGCTGAAAGCCGACGCCATTCTTTCATATGAATATGCATTGTTTGTGGTTTGGTTCATATAATTGGCGTGCGGCGCACAGTGGGGCAGAAACACGAAAAGTTGGCAATAAATCAACCAACAGGGCTAGGAAGCTGAAATTTGGCACAAATTTTACTTATGCCAATGTTAATGCATAATCAAAGTTTCTAATGGCCATGGCCATTTTTAGGGTTACCACCCATACAAAAAAAGTTTTCAGATTTCGAAATGTACAAAAACGGCTCCAAAATGTTAATAAGACTTATTGTATTATAAGTAATTATTTTTCTAGGTGTTTTCTAATTAATTGTAATGCAATTTCTTCTATAAAAATTAAAAAAAAGGTTGCCACTTTTGGGATTTTTTTATTTTTGGTTTGGATTATTATTGTTACTAACTTCTTAATTCTTAAACACATTTATAATTACAAATATACAATTATTATAGATTGAACTTAGATTTTTTCATCACTTTCCAACATTTCATCTTCATTTGGTAAGGGAGATATTAATAAATCAACGGCTTCCTGAGCCAGATGTTGTAGTTTTTTTTTAGGGAGCTTTTGCATACTTGTCAAAAATGGATCTGATGATAGTAAAAAAAAATTAAATATGTCTGCATTATTGTTTTCTCTGCTATTTTTCCTTGAATGATGCTCCCTATATTTTTTAAAATCTTTATTCCGGGCTTCTTGCGCTTCTTCACTGAGTTGCCCAATAGGTAGTGAAGCATATGAAATTATCTCGTTCCCATAAATTAAATATTTATGGACGGTAGGCGGCATACAGTACCAGGGATATTTTGAAAAAAATATTTTGCTGTTTCATGGGAAAAATTTCTAAATTTCAAAGAATTAACTTCATGGCCACATGAAACAACTATCATTATGGTATGTATTTTTTTAATTAAAAGTAAATCAATTTGAGTAATTTCAGCTGAAATTTCAGCGTTTTCGAAAAATCTTCTGGCCGTATTTCCATCATTGGAATTTCCGAATCCAGGCTTTGGTTTGTTTACGATTAAACCTAAACGCTCTCGAAACTTTTTTTGAATTTCTTTTTTTGTTTCATTAACTATTTTTGTATGTTCTTCTCCTCTAATTTGTCGGTCGTCTCGTGTTTAACATTATTTTTTTGTGTTATATCGGTAGTGTTTAAAAATAATTACTCAAGTTGATTACTCGAGTTGTAAAAATTAATAAATGTAATCGGAAATGAAACGGGTTATATAATCGAATTTCTTCTTTCCGATGGAGATGGCGAAGAAGAAGGTGAAACCAACAGTATAAAACCAATTTCTTTTGGGAAGCGCCTCTGGCAAATTTTTTATGAGAAATTTGGCTTCGACGGGGATTTGTACAAAAAATTGTATGGTAAGTACTTAAAAACAAACATATTTTAAGCATTTATTTCGAGATTATTCATGGGAAATGTACTTAGATTCACATTCCAGTACAGCCTCAGTATTCACGGCAACTTTTTTCTACTTTAATAATTATAATATGAAATCAGCGAAAAAGTTATATGTATATTAAGCAAGTAAATTTAACATTTTCAATTTCAGACTGCGGAATGGATTTGGAAAGTCTATCTCTTATTCGGGATGAGGACATCAATTATTTGTTTCCTGTGACGAAAAACGCGCTTGCGAGTGGTGTTGCCTTAACATGGTGCAAAGGATCAATTTGACAAGGGATCTAGTAGATCAAACAGGATATATTGATTTTAAAACCGACTATCATGTTAATTTAACACGGGTACTTAGTTCAATTTGACAAAAATCATGTAGATTCAACGGAACATTCGTATTAATAAATGCAGTTTTCGTTGAAATTTAAGATGATTAATCGTTTTATTTTAACATTTAATTTTGTATAACCTTTGATTTAACAATAAACAATATGTTACTTTAACATTGTTGAATATTAAATTTAAAATACGTACAGATTTAAGTTGACAGGATATCAGCTACATGGGTCGAGTTTTTAATTTTAATACAACAATATGAACAACAGTATATTCATGTTAACTATACACTAGCTAATGTTATTGGTAAACAATTCACAATCTTGTTAAAATTTTGTATCGTGCTAAAAATTTAACCCCATCAATCATGTTGAAAAATAATAACATGAGAATTGGTAATATTCTGTTTGATTTACATGATTTTTTCCTTGAGTGTAGGTGACATTTTTTTACAAATATCCAATATACGAGGTTCTAAGATTTCGGGGCTTCAAATAAAGAAAGTAAGTTGAGCTTCCAAGGTCGAAAATTACCTGAACGATGATGACGATGTCGAGACTGAGATTTTCCTCGTCTCATGGCCAACACGAGTAATTTATTTTAGCTACCTAGTTAAAAAGAAATAAAATAATTTGACCATAAAGTTGTCCTAATATAGACAAAAATGAGTTGAAAAATAAAAATCCAGAATTTTATTTCTCAATTTTATGAAACTAAATTAATGTTCCTATTTCATTCCACTTGAGTTCAAATAATCCTCACATTTACCTTTAATCTTCCTTTAAAAAATTCATCTCTTCAAAACTCCCCAACTCATAACACTCGTCGTAAATTCACATACTACATTTCCAGGCTTTCACACCATCCTTCCCTGCTTCTGCTTTTAAGCCCACAAATACGTCGTTTCAAAAAAAAAAAAAAAATAATAATAATAATGTGTAATACAAAAAAATCCTTGGATCAAAAAAAAAAATAAGAAAAAAAAAACTTTCCAGAAGTTACTGTCTAAATAATCTCCCGCAGCTAAAACAGGCAGGTATACATACAACAACATACGGATTAAAGAATTCAAGTGGGTAAATAAAGTTTATATACAATGATGTCCTTTCTAGGGACCTTTTTGTATATCCTTCTACTTGACTACTTTTACTCACTACAACAACAAAAAAAAAATCCTCTGAGGGTTACTTCAAAAATCAAGTTCATTTCTATGGGACAACACACAACACAGTGGATACTATGGATAGTTGGGTGTTTGTTGTTGTTGTTGTTTTTACTGGCAGTATCTTTGACTGTGTATAGGTTAGGTGAGGTATAAGCATAGTAGAATGGGTAAGTGCTATGCTAGTTAAGTTCAGCCTTTTCTAAACTCCACAAAACTGTTCCCCACATCCTTGTACTTTTTTTTTGTTGGCATCACTGGCAGAGCTTTCCTTGTGAAATGATTTGTAGTTAGTTTTGGGGTATGTAAGGTAGGTATTCAGAGTGTTTGGATATTAAAATGCTCAAGAGCGAGAGGACGTTCATAAAAATGGAAATTTTGTTTGTGTTATTTTTAGTTTTTTTGTTTTTTTTTTTTTTTTGCTCTGGTTTATTTTATTTTGACATTTAGGACAATGAAAATGTGTAAAGATATCAAATCCTTTTGTTGAAATTAAGAAAATACCAGGATAAACGGTTCGTTTACTTGGATCAAGGTATTAGGTATAGACTCACTTTAGTTTCGGTTTCGGGTTGCTGATGCTGATGCTGCTGCTTTTGAAATGAAAGACTTTTAGTATATTCGATGAAGAAAATAAAAACCCCTCTTGAAAGGAACCCCAGACAAATGAGATTAATCCTTGAACTCTGTAAATTCATTGATGATTTAGGATTAAACATAAATATACATACCTATCTGTCTGAAAATTTAACAAAGGATATGTGTTTATTTTTTTCATTGTATACTTCTCTGATTTAGTTATATAAATACAAAAATCCTAGCTGGTGACGTTAATAGTACTTTTTTATTTGTTTGTCTAGATAATAATCGTACAGTTGGTTTAAAGTGCTGAAATATCTTATTAAAGAAACATGTACCTATACCTAGCTACATGTAATTTATTTTTTTGATAAGGGTAGGTAGGTACTCTCAATGATAATATTAAGGAAGGGATTTTGTTCAGGGTACCAAAGAACCAGTATTAAGGGGATTATGTAAAGGAACCCGCATAAATATATCAGCGAAAAGGCTTAAGGCATAAGCCAAGTCTAGTAAAATCGTCTGGAATAAGGGGTTAAGGGATTGCGTTAAATCGCATTTAATTCAGTCAAACGAAGCCTTTGAGGCTTGAAACACTTAATAAAAGATGTCTAGTATTGACCTGAAATAAGTTCCCAAAAATCCGACCAGAGCACTTGCGCAAGTGAAGAGAAACATGCTTTTTTTTCAACTTTTCAAGTTGATCTTAAAAACTGTTACTGGAATCAAAAAATAATCTTCTTAAAAAAATAAAGCTTATTAAACTTCCTTAGAAAAAGAATCAGGCATTTTGTTCGTATCTGTTATAGCTTAGAAAATAACTCTAGCGGCAGTTTAGTGAAACATGTACTTTTTTGATTCTTCTCATTTATCTTTGAAACTGTTTCTCGTTTAAAAAAAGATTCTATAACAAAACAAAGCCACACAAATTTTCTACAAATTCAATCATATGTACACTCCGTTTCACTTGATTAGGGACAAGATATTTTTTTTTTTAATTTAACAATATTTTTCTAAGCATTGGGTAATCCGGAAATAAAACATTTACAGAGTATATTTTTTTGTTGTTTTTCTTAAAAAAGGCCCACGCCTCTCCCGCCCTCCAGATACCACACGCGCTGGGGTCCATTTTCACCAAGTACGATGGAAATTACGATTACAAGTCATATCGGCACTTATTTAAATTATTTGATGTTGTTGATAATTTTCTGTTTTATGAAGTAAGGCCATAAAATGTATCTTTTTTGTCTCCCTTGACAAGAAAAGAAGACTCTATCTGAAATGATATTCGGAATCAAATAAAGGTGCATTTCGAATATGTAGGACTCCATTTCGAGACATTTGGTTCTTCGTATAATTATCAGTTTCGGGCAGAAAAAAGTTATCATCTAAGAAGAAATAGGAAAATTGGAGCAGGCTCTAATGTTGTACACAGTCACAGCTCCAGACCTCAGAGACCTCATAATTGTAAGCTATGGCAAAAAACACAAAAGAAGAGGCAGCAAAGCAGCAGCATCTCAGGGACACCGGCAGATTTTCAAAACTTCTTTAAATTCAAGGATCCTTCCCAAAGCTAAAACTGGGACTTAAAGTCATAATCTTGAATTTTGAGTATAAGGGTCACATATTTTAATTATCTCGGTATACACTGCCATATTGAGTTTAGAGAAAAAAAGTGTAGACAAAAATTTGATCAGCATTATGCTTTCCGACGAATGAAAGCTGGGTCATCTGTTTACACGGCCTGTTTACTATAGCTTCCATCCAGACACATTTTGCACTCATTCGAGAGAGTAAATCGTACATTGCTCAACTTCCCAATCGTAGTGCATAGAAAAAATCGTACTGAAATTTGTCGATGAGTTACAGATAATTTTGTTCCCGTTGCTTGATGTTTCCGGTTAAGGTCTGCTTCCTTAATTCTGTCTGTGTCTGCTATTTTTGGAGGTCGACTTCAGTCAAAGAACGATTTCGGAGAGACGTCATTTCGATGAATCAGTCATTACACCGGTGGTACACAGACCCTGGTATTTACACTAACTTACACAAGTTTCCCAGAACTTTCTGTAGATCTTTGATATAGAGGATCGGCTTAGATGTATATCTTAGATGCCACAACACAGTGGTTTATTACTTATTGCACTAGTGTAACATTTTGGCTAACTTCTACAGGCTTTGTATCCAAGATTAAGGCGTAATACCACAAGATATGTTACAATAAACTTTTAACAGCACCCTAAAAAATAAAAACGAACAATGGGCCCGATTGACAGCATACCTTAAGGCACTTATACAAATGTTGATGCTCCAAATGCATTTGATAAACAAATAACACATCTCGACCTGTGACGTCAGTGGTCTAAGGCGGTGGAGTGCGTAGTGCACACAACTGCTAAGACTGAGCAAATCTGATATACGTGGGTTCGAATCCTATGGCGTGCATACAAAGTTTTTCAAATAAAATTGAATTAAAGCTCAGCACCACAAAAAGGAGACTGATGAGTGCAAAAGTGGCAAAGCACGAAATAGCTATATCTCCAGCAAAACAATTGGTTGTAGCGCCTTTAAGTTGTTGTTGTTGTTCAAAAATTCAATGACATTAAAATAATGGTTTAAGTTCAAGCTTTACAATGCGACCATTAATAATTAACCGTAGATATTGTATCCAGCGCGGTTGGTGCTTTTATAAGGTCATTACATTTTTTTGCTCATTAGTCTAGATTTTTTTGTCAGATTTATAGTATTATCACAAAATCGAAAACAAAAATTTAATTCCAGAATTTCAATTTTTGAAAGCTAATATCTTTTTTATAAAATATTTAACATAAAATGTTGGAAATCTTATGTTGAACAATTTTTATTTTGACTTTATTTTCTCTAAAACCAATATTATTCCATATAATTGAATTAACCCTTAAATAATATGGATAATGAGGGGGAAAAACTAAGTGGGAGTGTTCTGGTAATACCTACTTTCTACAGTAAAATTCATTGGCATTTGGTTTAGCATAAACATTAGGATTTTACGTAAGAAGAAGTCTTGAGTAAATATGCTCCCAACTAAAGCGGGTCAAAGAGTCTTACGATCAAAACAACACCAGAAGTTTAATGAAAACCGCTAACCATCTGGTTAATGATATCTGAGATGTCTATCAGCTGCCTCATCTTCATCAGTAGTGATCTTCTCTACTATCGAAGCATACCCCTGCTAAATATCGTATTTAGCATCCTATCTTACGTACTGATAAGGTGTCTTAGGTCGTTTTGCATCACTTTAATCGAGAAGTTAGTATCAGTGACCATACATAAACCAAATCTTCAAACAAACATTTTCATGTTGAGACTCATAATTCTGTCACCCATTTTAAGGTGACAGAAGACAAAACTCATCATCCAGAAGTCCTATATGATTATGGTCGAGTTCGGGAATCTGGAAAAACTGATCTAGTTGTTTCACGTGACATTAGAAACACGCGGTATGCTATTTCCGAACTATTCTAAGCACGAACAAGCGGAACCGATATTACAAGCTGTGAAGGTATTTAAAGTAGGTATCTTACGCTTCCAACATGTCTCAATAGAGTCATATATTATATCTATTGAAGAACAGGCTAATGTTTGTTTTGAAGTAAATGAGGAAATAAGCATATACATATCATGACTATCAACAAACAAATATATGTCCATCAGGTATGACAGAACGTCCTCAATATTTCTAGCCACAATCTTCGAGGTAGTTACGGATTTCATCTACGTTTTAGTAAATATTCTCTTAACGAATGACACCTCCGTGCTTACAATTCACCGTTAATCTAAAACAAAATCTTGTTTTTTATCAAAAGCCAACCAAAACAGCAATTTATTGATTCATTTAATTTCCACCTGCCGCCGAGTCTTTCTTTCACAAAAAAAAAACTCACTAGCAGATGTTTTCCATCATCTGCAACCGCATTTATTTAATCTTTCCTCAATCTTTACCTTCATAAATACAAAATCTCAACCCGCTGTTTTTGTATTTGTTGTTGTTGTTTTTGTCATCCAAAAATCTTCAAACATAACAATAAAATTGAAAATTGACTTAAAAATGTTCAATATTTCTGACTTTTTGTTAACGGAAATGGTGCAACGAAAAAATAAAAAAAAAAAAAAACACAATCATTGGCAACAGAAAAAAAATCTTCCAAAACTACAAACTTTGTGACCGCATCCGCCAATAACATTGACGAAAAAATACAAAAAATCTTAAACCAATTCCCCATAATCATAGTGGGGAGAGCAATAATGCCTCTGCATTCAATGAAGCGAAAATCCTTCTTCGTCGTTCACAAAATAAAAGTAAGAAAAAACACCTTCTCCTCGATTGAATAACTCTTCTGAATGCAAAGATTTCTCTGCCTCCGCATACCAAAGATGAAGAAGCGACGCAAAACGGAATTAAAAAAAAAAAAAAAAAATTCGACCCAAACCAAAAACCAAAACGAAAAGTCTTCCAAAAGACGATAGGTATATTGCACCTGGAACTGATTGCTGGAAGAGCGCTGTACCTTAGCTCCAATTCCGACCCTACCCCTAACCCAACCAACTCTCCTTTATCGCTGTTTCTTCAATGAATCGTATCTAGATGCTTCGGACTGATGATGTGCTCTGATTTCAGGTCTTCCAGGTTTTTGAGTAAGTACCTACTGCCCATCACTTCCGCACTGCACTCCGTAGCCATCATACCCTGCTAGCTTTTTTAATGAGGATATCTTGTTCGACGCTGATGCTGCGGTTTGTTTTCGGCACTTTGCAGCAAGATGCACGGAGCATAGTATGCGGGAATACAATATCAAAAAAAAGGAGCGACCAACGTCTACGACGACGGCGAACGACGACGACCAGTTTACCTGAGTGAATCCGATGAAAAGTTCTTGGGAAACTTGATTTCTCTGCTCCAACTGAGCGAGCACACTCCTCCATGCCCGAATGAGCGAACTAAGTGCGATTTGACAGGAAATTAGGTTCGATATCTCTTAGTTTCTAGACTGAAATGCAGACACAAGTTGAATCATTTGCAATGTTGGGCTGCGATGCTGCTGCACATCAATTCCAAGCGAATTTTATCCTTCGGAATGAGTTGGGGCTTCGACTTGGGGCTGGAGGATTGGATGATGCGATGCGATGGAATGGGGAAAGGGTTGGCTTCAAATCTTCATGTAATAGGAAATGGATATTTTTTTGTTGCTTTCAAAATGCATTGATTGGTGTTACGTTACGCCTGAATGATCTTGCTTTTATGACTTTTGTTTTTCGATTTCTTAATACTCCTCTTGTGAGTCGGGGATTTTAATTAAAAACCCTTTAGGCTATTAATTTGCATACCTACCTATACATGCATGGGGGAATGCTGTATGATTTGATTACTTTAGGGTTTTTAAATAATATAATGCAAATGAGAAGCATTTATGGCAGGGAGACTATAGTTAATTGAAAAGGAAGTCATAATGTAAAGCAAAAAGGCTATTCCTACAACCTTTTTTATATTCAGATACAAAAATTAAAATCCAGAAAAAAGTACGTTTTGTCTATATGGGCTCTTCAGTTACGACTGTCAAACCCTACTTAGACCCATATTTTTGTTCATGTGTATTGACTCTTATTAAAATCACAGCAACATGATACTGTGAATTTTATTATCGTAGGGGAATTTGTTTAACTTTCTGCACCTAAAAAATAAATGCCCGTGGTCTTTTTGCTGTTATTTTAATAATAGTTGGGAAGCATCGACCCAAGTTTGCGTCTAAGAAGGATATGATCGTCTAACTGAAGAGCCAACTGTCATATCTGGGCGATACGCAGTAACTTTTGGAGTTGAGATCACTTGTTGTTTTTTTTTTTTTATTTATTTAAAAAGCTTAAAACCTTTAAAACTATTTGGAAGGTCCGAAAATCGACTAACAGTTTTCAAGAATATGAAAAACAAAAATGTGGTTTTACTAGAAGTATACCAATAGTAACAATTTTTCGAAAAAAAAATTACCGCACTTCCCTTTAATAAGCTATTGAACATACATATTTACCGGAATATAAAAGCAAGAAAAGTACAATTGCTATCGAGGGTTTCTAATATTGAATATGTTCATTTGGAATAAGAGCCTCCCAAAAACGCACAAAATTCGCCCTAATGCACTCATACATTTCTGAGAGAATGTTCACACTGGTCAATTTTCAATAGTTTTGTTATCACTTGAAAACTGAACTGAAACTGAGAATAAAGCTTGAGAAACATTTTGTTGGGAATTAGATTTTCTATCAAAATGGATGACTTAAAAAATTTTATAAAAAAATTTAAAAATCATTACTTTTGAAATTTTTTAACTAAACTCACAACTTTTTTATGTACAAAGATGGGGGCAAGACAAATGAAAAGAGGGGACGTTCAACCCTTAGTAATTATTTGATTTGTTTTGTCAAAATCGTGAGAGCCGTTTCCTAAAAAAAATAAAAATCTCAGATGCTAAAAAATTTTATGATTGTAACGTTATTTTTAGTCCTCAAAAAACACTAGGTAAATAGGTACCAAGATTGAAGAAAATCCAGTTTAAAAGAAACAAAATTAGAAAATTAAGCGATGGATTTTTTCTGAGAAATTCGGAGAAAAACTTATTCTTATTCTTGGAGATATTTGTTTTGACCTTAAAGTGTTTCAAAATCAATGTTTTGAAAATGTTGGGTGGTCAATAAATTAAATGGTTACCTAAAAGTGGTCTTTTTCCAAAATTAAATTAGATACTTTTTAGGTCAAGACATTTTCAATTATTTTTTTTTTCAAATTCAGATTTAAAAAATCCAAGACATTTTTCGCATTTCCAAAGCTTTCCTGAATTTTCACAAGTTAAAATTGAATTATTCAGAAATTCAGCTTTAGAAAATTCTATTATTTTTGGCTAACAATCTGCAGTATACCTCTGTAGTAAAACAGCTGATTTTTTTTACAGAACTCAGTACATTTTTTTTTATTATTGCATCAGTCAATTTCAAAAGAATTTATTTTAAGACGAAGAAATAAACTACGACCATTAAAAAAAATTAAATGAAATTTCAATTGAAACCAAATCTCAGTTCGTTCAATCACAAAATTGGCCAAATCAATCAAAATCTGAAGAACAAAAAAAAAAACAAAAAAAAAAAAAAAACTGGTCGTCCGTCGTCGTTGGAATTGCTTTGTGCTGCAAATACAATTCAGTGAGAGTAACATTTGTATAGTTTCTTTTAATTTTTTTATTCATGTGGCTCTTTGTTGCTAGAAGTTCAAATAAAGTCTCATGCCAAATACTGGTAAGCTACATATGTAGAAAAAAAAAAACAAACCCAACCTACGAGTCGAATTTGTATGTTTAAATCCCTCTGATCAAGGCGACCCAAAATCCAAAACCAAGTCCCGCCAAAGAAAGAAAATACAAACGAATATGAAAGTCTGACATGAAAAAAAAACAAACACTAAACTACAAAGGACGAAATGCAAAAAAGTAAAAAAAAAAAATAAAACAAAAACACACATAAATATGGCATAGAAACGTGCTCGAAATCTGATATCCTTTCAAATTCCCACATTCACCACGACTCACAATATCCTGTTGTTCCAGTTTGGTGCTTGTATCGTATATAGCTAGTTTTTTTTCGGGGATCTCATGTCTCCTACTTTATTGGTAAATTTTTTTGGTTTCCCTCTCTGAACTCGGTATTCCATAGATTGGCGCTTTTTTATTTCAAACACCCGCCACCATCGCATCGTTGTCGTTTCGTTTGCGTTGTGGTAGTCGTTATCCTAATTTTGGGATCCGATAACACTCTAATGTGTGACAAAAAGTTTTTTGACGATAACACACTCATATAGTCACGGCCAGGCCTTATAGTCTTGGCTTCAACAAAAGATAGGCATAAAATGTTATCAAAAACAGGGTGAATGCCTTTTGTGTAGTCACAGTCTATACCCTCCCGGATAAAAGCTAACTCGTGGACAAATCCAAGCACACATCACAGAATTCATCATTAAAATGTTTTGATATCCATATGTCCTCCATCGTCTGTCTGCATTGACATGTCCTGAAGAGGATATCGACTCAAATCTCCTTTTAATACTCGTTATAGACTTTCGATCGAAAATAAAAAACACAAAACTCGTTCGTTCGTTTGTTCTGAAATCGATGGACACACGGGCTCTTGGGCTTGAAGTACCACCAACTCATGGCTCTGTACAGAAGTACGACATAAAACTACAATCCTCATGGCCTGGTTGCTGGGTTGTTACCAAATGGTGTGCAACACATGTGCTGCATTCAAAAGATAGATTTCCCTTTTAATGATTCTGAGCTGATATCTGATGGTAGCGTCAAGAGTGGACAAGTATTGGTTTTAAGAAAAATAAAGTTTTTTATTTTTCTACTTTATCATGATTTCCTAAGTATCTTCGAAAAAATTCAATAGTTTGTCAATAAAGTTTTGTCAATTTTGTTTTTGTATGGGATGGTACGGGTGCGAAACTCAAAATCACATCAAAAAATTCTTACGGTTTTCAAAAATCAAAACATTTCAAAGCAAGGGTTTGAAGTAATGCAAACCAAAAACTATTTCCGGAGCAATGCTGCTAAGACAGTTTTGATTGCTTAATGTAGTAGGTAAAGGTAAAATATGTTTTTCAAAAATGCATTCCTAGAAAATCCTTCGATGTTGAAAATTTTCGAAAACAATTTTATTTACTATAAGAATCAAGAATCAAACCAGTCCATCAAAATTTAGAGTTAGAGTTAGAGTGACACTTTTACTATTTTCCTCGTGCGCTTTAAGTCTTGGATGTCGCCTTAAAAATGACATATAAATTAAAAAAAAAAAATAGAATTTAAACAAATAACGTCAATACTTGCTATACTGAGCTCTTTTTTAAGCCCGAAATTTATTCGTTAGTTGAATTGTTTTAATGAATTTAATGAATATTTTTATATTTGAATATTTTCAAATAAACTTTTCCGAAAATTTTACCAATTTAAGAAGGTACTAGGAATTTTAGATTCAAAAATTCCGTGTTTTATTTTTAATGTTTAGTCGACTAATAAAACAAGATTGCGCTAAGCTTTTTACTTTTTAGGATATAAATAGATATATCTAACGAAACCATCAGCTACATACAAATAAGAAGAAAAAAGAGCGCCAAGTTTGTCCATGTTTTTATAAGAAAGCTGGTTTCTTTATATTTAAACATTTTGAAAAATTACATACCTAGAATTATCTGGTTTCTAGTTTTTGTGACATAAACTCCATGCGTTCCACCCGTGCAGTGACAGATGGACTCATCAGTTAGATGCTATCATTACCTTTTAAGAAAACATTTTTTGTCGATGGCCGACTCTTATAAAAACTACAGCAATACTGTGAATTTTAATATTCTGGTGAAAGTTGTTTAAAGGAGAATGGGCATTTTGGTCTACCTATTGCCCACAAATGAGATATATATCGTTGGAAAGATTAGTCCTAGGACATCATTTTTTTGTATGGACACAAAGCTGTAATCCATGGGGTTTGGGCAGTATATGGCAACAAAGACTGCAATTAGAGCAAAAATTAATTGCAATAGTTTCCATTGAAATGACATTATTGGTCACTTTCGATGAACTGAATAGACCCCAAAATAAAGGAACTTTTATACCAATGGCTAATAATAGCGAATAATGTCATGGCTGGCGAACAATTCACTTAACAGTATGAAAATTCTACTTTTTTTTATTCGATTTAGCGAAATTAATGAATGGGAATAATTGTCTGTCCAGTGCCCAGGTGCCCACAATTGGGGGGGCCAGTATATTACAAAATATAAAACAATTCGTCTATATTAATTCGAATTCGAAAAGTTTTTTTCTTATGTTTTTGGTCGCTTATTTTAGCCAACTCCCATTATTTATGAGAAACAAAATACTCGTACGTTGGTTCACTCCATAGTACCAAATCATTTTCATAGGTCTCGTTTCTGGGCACTAGGTAGACCAGGTCCCATATATTTTTGCCCATTTTTCTTTGTTAATTTAATACCAGTGGTATTTTTTATTTATGAACAAAGACAAAGAAAACTTGAAATAAAATAGAAGGGTATGAGAGCATCTAAAACTGATGAGCGCATCAAATACATCAGCCAAGTAGAAGACTTAGCATTATTTAATTGGACTTGTTGAATTATTGATTCAATATAGCTTTTAACGGGCTTTATTCCATACAAATTGGCGTTTCGTCCCGGCGTTCTCACTTGGACTCTTCAGTGGACAGTGAGGGCCTTGTCAAGACGCAATTTTTATTAAGTTCAGTCCAGCTTACATTAATTTTACAGCGAAAATCAATTGTGAACTATATCCAACGCCACCGCCGGGACGAAACGCCAGTTTTTATGGACTAAAGGCCGTTAAAAGCTATATTGAATCAAGAAAGTAAAAATCATGAAATGGCTATTTTATCTTTTGAGTATGGGCTAAATCCATATGACACTTTGACGTTTATAAATGTCAAAATCAGGGATGTTTGTGAATTTTTTGCACGAGCTGTCACTTTTTTGGACGTGTTCAGCTGAAGTTTATGAAGGAAATTGGTTTAGTATGATACTAGTTAGAAAGTATTTAAAATTTAGAAAATTTTAGTCAACTGTTAAAGAATTAGAAAAATGTTAAGTAGTATCATTCTAAACCATAAATAATGGGCTGTTTAAACTTTTGCGCTAATGGCAATACTTAATACTTACAATTATCTGATATGCTTATTTGCAAAGCTTGAAATTTTATTTTTTATTTTATTTTTAAATAAATTAAGTTTTATAAACGGTTTTTGAAAAATTAAATTTTAAACTCAAGATTTTGAAAATAAAATGTTCGAACCATTTTTATTAAAATTGTACGTTTATATGTACTATTTTCGATTTAAAAATTCAATGATCTTATCAATTTGTAGACAAAAACTTAACACCGGATTGTTCTAGGAATTTTACTTTTCAAAATATTGAAAAATAAATGAACTTTCTCATAAAACTTAGAAAAATCCGACTAATTGATCATTTCAGCTCAAGGTGTAATCTTAAGTATTACTCTGTACATTTATGTAAGAAAAATAAAATAATAATAACATCAGCTTCGTTTTTTCTGGTTCTTGCTTAAAATGTTAGTTTATTTATTTTTTTTTTCATTGAATCAACTGAATCACTTGGTGGGGATTATTATGTCAACTCGTGCAGAAAACTAAAATACACGAGGCCAGAAAAGCCTTTTCCAAAGCCTGAAAAATTGTCTGTTCCGTGTTTCGTACACAGGTAGCTACGTGCTTTAAAATAGATTTGATCTCTTGTGACTGTTAACACAAATCTACTATATTCTGTAAGATCTCCCGATCATGTGTAAAATAATGCGACCAATCTGTGCATTTAACTACTTTTCAAGCTAATGGGGGTCCTCTGCAAGTGTTCGGCACCTGAAATTATTTTTTTTTTAAAGTAAGTTATATTTTGTATATCCTTTAAAGTTATTAACACGAGCTTCGGCGACACAGTTGGTAAGTTATGCGTTGAGGAAATAATCTTTTTTTTTTTTCTCAATTTTGTGTTACCAGTTGAGAAACATTTGCTTGCTGGCAGCGAGCAAATAAGGGCATGGAATGGTTAACAGAACCCAGCTCAGTTGTACAGAAACAAAACAAAAAATTGAATTAAAGTCAGCAAATTTCACTCACGTGCCCGTCACAGATGTGGCAGGTTTGTGTGCGTACGCGCGCTCCAAGGATATCACTATATATTATTCCAACAGCAGTTCTGCGTTGTGCTGAATTTAGTTGAAATGTGAAACCAAAAGCAGCAGCAGCAGGCTATCAGAATAGCTTTGGCTGGAAGTGGAAATGAAACTTGAGAAAACAGAGACGATTGCGTTTGGGCTCTATGCCTATACTATATAAGCCTCTTATAGTAGGTAGGTACGACTACGAGTATAGTGAAGTAATTACTAACATGTGACAATCTAATTTATTGCCAGTTAATGGTTGGAAGTCGTTCAAAGTCATGCGTGCGGTGAGTGAGAGGAAACAAAAAACACAAGGACAAAAAAAAAAAAAAAAAAGAATTCAAGTGTGCTTGGTGCTGGTCCTCCTGATGGTGCTTTTTACTGAGTGGGTTTGATATGGTAGATGCGAGTTTTGCTAGTAAAAGTCAAAAACAAGAGTAATACGACAAGGAAACGTTTTTCTAAGTTTTAATTGTTTATGGAGTGGCAGCTGTTACGAAATTGCTTGTTGTGTAGCAAGTTTAACGACAAATTATTATTCCTTATGGAATATATTGTGTTGTAAAAGAACGAGGAGATGCATTATAGATGGTTATAGCTTTTTAAGGCCATATGGGGTGATGGACATTATTTTAGGTACCTCTACTTATATGTATTTGGAATTATACCTACAACTTTTATTTTACTCATAATATTTGTGTCCATAATTATACCTTAAGAAAGGATTTAGAAATATAACTGTCATTATAGAAATTAGGAAGGATTATTTTTGATAAGTTAGAAGTTACTTTTACACTTAGTTTATACATGGATGATCCATAGCTTTTAAGTTCGAAATAGCTTGGATGATACTAATTTCTTCTCCATTTATTGACAAATGAAAAAAGATGATGGCAAGGCCTTTGGGGCTTATTCAAAGTTATTTTAATATTGGACCCAAGTTGAATCTAGGGTTAATTGTAATTTTTGACTTTGATTCTATTTTTGTGTAGTTTATCAAGTCAAAGTTCTTTGAGTAGTATAAAGGCACAAGTGCATGAAGCAGAGGTCGGAAGGCAACGCCTGATACATGTGATGAGTATACTGGGTGTCTTGGGTTAGGGAAATGATAAGGCTATTTAATCTGGAGGCTGCCAAGCATCCTGGAACTCCGTAAAGCCTAGTACGCTGCCGATACAAATGAAAAATCCCAAAAAAGAATGACATGACGAAATCATAAACGAAACATTTCGTTGTGCTTTTCATTCGCCGGCACGCCGCTCGCGCCGCCGCCGCCCGATCAGCGAGATTGATGATTATACCAGATTGTATTGAGAAGTCTCCACTCTCTTTTCGCACGGAAATAACTGCCCGTACTATTAACTGTGTGCGGAAAAATGACATTTGTTCGTTTTTTTATAAGTTCCTTTTATTGCAGGATGGCTTAAGATGATTTTTTTTCGTTAAATTTTGTATTATTGATTTCCAATTTGTAAAATTCTCCATTAGTATTCTTCCACTGCATTTTCAAGAGCATTTCGTTGTCTCTTTGGAGATTACAGGAACATTTCGATTCGCATCAGCAGCATACTAGGTCGTACAATAGCTTGAACTCGCCCACAAAAATGGAAAGTGGGAAGCAGTAGGACAGAGGTAAATGGACAAATTGAAAGACCATTGCTTTCAGGAATCACCAAGAGGTCTTATTTTCCCAATCATAAATTTAATTTGAAAAATCTAAACGAAGAAAGTCAAGAAAATAATAAACTGTCAGTCACTGACAGTTTATGGCCAATAGTGCTTTGCAACTACGACAGTGCAGTTATTGGAAAAGAGGCCTCTTTGGACATAGAACTAAATATAATGAACATTACGGAAATATGCATTCAAAAAGGCTATTTGATACCACACACTGACGCTGTTCACATTGGACTGACTCCTCCGAATTTACAAAAGAGAACGTCAAAAAACTACTTTTCTCCCTGACTAACTATGAAGTGGGAGTGGGATTCATTTCAGAGAAGTCAAAAATATTAGGAAGAGACAGTCCAATGTGTACACCATCATTAATTTTAATCCGGTGGCATTAAAAGATATCCCCACAAGGGATTTTTGGACGGAAACCCGGGTCATAAACGCAAATAGTGTATCAGTTTTTATTTTTACAGACGTTTGAAGGAGTAGGGTAGAGAAATGTTTTCTGAAAGCCCAACCTTCTGCAGGGTCTTTCAAGCGGAGGTATTTGCAGTTTGCAAGGTAAGGTCGCAGAAAATCTTGCCTCATGTGCATAAGTTTACATTAGCATTGACATCTTCGTTGACAGCCAGGCGTTCATCAAAGCCATATCTTAAGTTGACACAAAGTCAAAATTGCTGGTTTGTGGCTTGTTGTTGCAGTGAGTTGAGATTATTTAGCGCAACAGCCCTACGATTGGTCCCAGGACACCGTGGCTTACATATATGGGAATCAAATCACCAAATTGGTGAAAAACGGGTCATTCAGGGATCCTAACCAAACCGAATAGTCAGTACTGATGTCACTGGTGATAAAATATAGCGGAATTGAGCAGAGCTTCCTCCAAGCTGAAAAACGCAAATAAGTGGTCACTAATTCGCACTTTTCGAATTTCGAGAAATCTTTGACCGAATATTACAAAGAAAAAAAAACGGAATACTTGCTTCCGCTAAGCCTTTACCTTTCCTTTTGGTTGGAATGATAATGGCTCACAACTTAACGGGAACCCACTTAAACCGAACGGAGGTGAGCTCATCGGACTTATGTAAAGGATGTCAAGATGAAAAAGCGGAGTAGGGCTCATATCACTTTCTTTGCGAATACTCTAGCCTAGCTAGAACAAGGAAAACACACCTCAGAGAATACTTTTTCAACGAACTGGGCGACATCTTGTTGCTGCCACTACGGAACATAATGAAATAGAATAGATAGTTCAGAGGGGCTCCTTTCAACTAATCTTCCACTTACTCCTTTCCGTGGCCTTCCCTTTTTCATGGGAATTACAATGCATCCATTGAAATCTGAGTGAGGTCATTCTGCTTGCCCCCTTCACCCCTTCTAACCCAACCTTTCAGCAGCTAGTATGCTTAAAAGTTTTACTCTTCATTTGGAGCCCATGTCTCATCCTCCAGTCATAAAATAAAGGTAGGTTTACTTATTAAATTTCTTGATTGGTTGGGATATATTTATCGGTGTTTATGCTTCTTTAAGCTGCGCCATAAACGCTTTATCAAAAGAAAAATTAATATTTGCTGAATTGTTGGTCTGCTAAAAAAAAATCAACACCATTTGCCCTTGTATAAAAGACCTCTGATATTTTTTAATGATTGAATTTTTGCGTTTACGACATAATTTTTTTCCATAATGAGCTTTTTTCAGAATATTATAATTGCTAAACACTCTTTTCTTTGAGTATCCATCCTCATCTATACGTATATTAATGTGATTTTGCGGTGTTGGTTTTCTAAGGACCAAAGAACCCAACAACCAAAAATATATAATACCATAGCGTGTTCTTAAATTGCCTTCTTTGATCGTCTCAAAAACGACTTGTTCTGTCTGGTCAGCAAAAACCCATTCCATCCATCGAATTCTTGCCCCACGTCATCGTCGCCACTACTATAAACCGAGCATTCAACATTTGCTGGCTCAAACAAATTATTTCCCAATTACAGAAGAATTTGGCTATGAATCCAATTTTCAGATTCGATTTTTTTTTGTGTGTTTCGACGAAATTTAGTATTTGACGGCTAAAATTCCACATCACAGGCACATCATCCATCTATTATATGCCCTCAATTTTTTGTGTGTGCGCGCTCTCCTTGGACAAAATATGGCATCAGCAAGTTCTAATTATCGAAACAATTTGCACCGCACAAAAACCAAAAACAGAACAAAAAAAGAAAGGAACGCACAAACGAGATACATTCCACAGAGAGCAACCACACGGTGAAACCATCAGACATGTGACGTTCGGGGATGCGGATGCTGCACGCGAAATTCGAATTTGGTCATGAAGCACGCTCGCTCATCGCTCGGCCCAAAAATCATACCTATAGCATGTTGCAAGATGAGGTGGCATCAGCTAGATGCCTGCCTGATATTTGTTGCTCAGCACTTGATGCGCCATCACGTTGGTGATGGCGATTGCGGGCGGTGGTGGTGGTGACGGTGGTAGTGCGGTGAAGAAGGTGGACCTGGGCATATTTCTGCAATTAATATTTTGGCCGGGTGCCTGATGCTTGGTGGTGGGCTATAAAACTGGGTGTGCCCAATGAACCGAGGCAATACTTTAATTTGGCCAAAACGACCGTAAAGAATGCTCTGCGCGAAATATCTCTCTATACTGGCTGTGCTGCTGCTGCTTCTGCTGTATGCGGCAGCAGCATATGGGATGATTTGTGGATGTTGGAGTGATGCAGAAATTTCCAATTAACCTGGGATGCAACAAGAAATCATTTTTGTTGTATTTTGTTGCTGAGTTGCGTTGGGTTATCAACGTGTGTGTAGGATGTGTGGTTGGTTTTCATAAAAAAAAATGTTTGCATTTTTTTTTATTTTTAATTTTGAACGATGACTTTTTGGTGCGCTTATTGGGCCATCTTTTGGTAAATTGGTTCAATTTATCGCATCGGTAGATAATCGATTTTTGATTTTTTTGTTCGAAGATAAAAATGTAGGTAGAGCAAGGAATTTTGATAGCGTATATTGGAGTGCATAAGTTCTAAAAGTTTAAACGCCTTAAAATAGAAAATATAGCCATTTCAAGATAAAATTCATAAATCAGCACCTCCAATCGGTTCTTGTTAATTCGATTTAGTTAGTGGATCTGTCATCTGTGCTGGAAATGACACAAAATATCAAGGAATGGAGAGGATATGAGGGAGTGAGAGAGCCATAGGGATTTGTCTAGAAGAACTCCAATTCCTTATACGAACTCAACAAAACACAGAAAAGTGGCACAAATTTAAACCTAACATTTTTGTGTGGCACAAATTTAAACTTAACATTTTGTGTGTCCTAATTCTGTTTCTTAGCATAAACCTAGTACGCTACAAATGTGTCATATATTTTAGGGAATGTAAATGTTTAAGAAATAAAGGGAACAACACATCATAGCTAACTTATGAAGAATATTCGCATTGTATAGAAGAACTACGTTTTCGATTTCCAGGGAAAAATACAAAATAAATGTAAGTTATCGAAATTTAAAGTTATTCTAGACGTATCCTTAAATTCCTGGTGGTGAGTGCAACCACAGAATCGCAAAATTCTAATTAACTCCCAAGGAACTTCCATTATACGAGTATTTAACAAAAAAATAAAACAAATATTGTTTAAAATTTAAGGAATTCCTTCTAAAGGATTTGCCCTCAGATCATTTCATTTGCGGAGTCTCCGCTTCGGTCCTGCAATGGTCTTTTATATTTTGGTGCACTTTTCCTGGGATGGCGTCATCATTTTCATACCACATAACGCTCATTGATGCCGTATTGTCTTCATTTTGCCACAGTCTCAGAGTTTTAGTTCTAAACAAGCATCAGAGTTCCTTCCATTTACTTGCCATTCATTCACTTAGCTCCTATTACTTTCAAATATACATACGTATGTTATGTATGTACTTGTTACGTAACAAAATACATCCGAATATATTTTCTAGATGTGAACACACATCGCAACCCCAGCAAGCACAATACTCGTATCTCAACTCCTTTATAGGATAAAATGAGTTTCCACTCAATCACGAAGTGAAATAAATCGAACTTCAAAAGGATTTCGGGATTTTGCTATTTTTCCCATTTTTCCATTTCCATATTCTTTTTTTCCATTTTTATTATTTTTTTTTATATTCCCGAGTGTTGAAGAAGTAAACTTTTTTGTGTTATCCTACATTGTAAAGGATATGATTGACTTTTTTGAGAAAGTGCAATATTCTCTGCTTTTTCGTTACCTTTTGCCAGTTAGGCATACAGCATCAATATGTGAGCTGTGAGCTTTTTACTAGCTGTATTCGATTCCATTCTGATTCCCAATATAGCTTCTATCAGACATATTGAAATCGATCGATTTCAGGTTTTGTTCAACTAAAGGTTTTTTATAAAGAGGAATGTGGCAGGGCAAATTTTGTAACAACTTGTTTTAAAACAGACAAATTATCAAAAAACAACGACAATACTTACAAACAGAAAATCCTTTTTTTAAAGCCAAAACTCTGTTCTTTTATTTTATTTTATTTAATTTTATTTTATTTTATTTTATTTTATTTTATTTTATTTTATTTTATTTTATTTTCAAATCGAGTTATTGTTGCCCATAGTTTTTGTAAAATATACTTTTAAACTCAAAATCAAAAAACAAAAATTTAAAAATTTAATTTTTCATTTTTTGCTTTAAATTTTGGAACAAGATGCTGAATTTTCTTTTATTATTCACTGCCTATACCAATTTGTAATCGAAAACTGAAAACTAATTGGTTTTATGTTTCCAAGTTTTCGAAAAAATTGAAAGTTACGACGACAATTTTTTTGATGTTTTTTTAATAATATAATCTATGTATACAAGGTGTGCAGTAAATAATGGATAACCTTGGAATGCCACATAGTAGACTTTATGACCGTCCTGAAAATTAATAAAAAAAAGTCTATCCCAACCACAAGAAAAGATATGTGCATTTTTTTGTTCAGTGCGTTATTTGTTGCGTTATTTTACGTTTTTGAATACCACGACTACAAGTGAATGAATTCCACGGTTTTTTTTTCGTAGCAATATTAAACATTGTTTTTGCCAAAACATAAGAAGACAAAAATTATAATAACTGTTGGAATTTTTAGAAAAAAATTATTGAACTTTGATTTTCGATGCAAAATTTGAAAGAAAATAATTTTTGAAAAAGTTGAATCATCTCTGGTATGAAAAAATGCATTAATACCTAGGTGGCCAACTATTTTTAAAACATGCTTGTTGAATGCGGTTTTAAAATTGTATAGTTTATTATAGCATCTGAACCATAGCAAGTTATTTATAACAATCTGCAATACTAGAGCCTATTTAGCAAAAACAAAAGTTTTCAAAATTAGCACAGTAAACGTGAAAATAATACTATGCGTTGAACATTGTAGATATTTGATTGATTGCCTGTCTTTATAATGTTGTCCTCATGATAAGTACAAGCTTTTAATTTATAGGGCCGAATGCATCATTACCAAAAATTTTAACAAAGTGGAAAAAACGGCTACATTTTCGAGTTTGTTTTGAATTATACCTCATCAATTGGCCTTTTAAAAGACCATCAAATATTTTGGTAGCGGTTATTACCAAATTAATTTTCTTATAAGAGGTGCATTAAATAAATCGAATACAGCAAGCCGATCAGCTTCTCAGAGGAGGTATGCAATCTTGTGCAAGCCGCTGCATTACAAATATGCCAGAGATACAGGCAGAGTCCAATTTTATGGCCACCCCTTTCAACAGACCTAAATCAACTTGATTTTTTATTGGGGCTGCATTAAGAAAATCGTGTACAGCAAGAACATCAGGTCCTTAGAGGAGATGAGAAATCTTGGGGAGGCAGCTGCATTACAAGATTCTGAGCAAAAATTAACAAGATTATTATAAGATTTTCATTTATTCGGAGGTGCAGAACCTGTATTAGAATGGGTGGAAAACAGTTTGAGCATTTGCTTTAAATTAAAAAAAAAAATATCTACTTTTTTTTTCTAACAAAGTGCTCAAGTTGGCTCAAAACTCAAAAGACTATTTGTTTGAAGAAAATAACAAATAAACTAAAAGCAACTGCGAAAATGTTTTGTAGTTTTGTTAGGGCCCAATAGACCAGGTATAATTGTAAAGAAGCTTGAAAATGTATCCGTTTTTTGCACTTTGTTGACATTTTTGGTAATGTTGCAATCGGCCTTAGAAGTTAAAAGCTTGGATTTATCACTAGGATAATATCATAAAAACAGGCAATCCATCAAAAATCTACCATGTTGGACGCATGATATTATTTTCACGTTTAATTTGCAGATTTTTAAAACATTTGTTTTTGCTAAATTGACTCTCGTGTTGCTTATTTTTACCAATAACTACCTATTGGTTCAAGATTCAATAATAAATTATACAATTTTGAAATCCGCGTTTAACGCGCATATTTTTAAAATAGTTGGCCACTTAGGTATTCATGCATTTTTTCATACCAGAGATGATTTAACTTTTTCAAAAATTATTTTTTTTCACATTTTGCATCGAAAATAATTTTTTTCTCTAAGAATTCCAACAGTTATTATAATTTTTGTCTTCTTATGTTTTGGCACAAACAATGTTTAATATTGCTATGAAAAAAAAACGGTAGAATTCATTCACTTGTAGTCGTGTTATTCAAGAACGTAAAGTAACGCAAAAAATAATGCACTGAACAAAAAAATGCACATAGCTTTTCTTTTGGTTGGGATAGACTTTTTTTATTAGTTTTCAGGACGGTCATAAAGTCTAATATGAGGCATTCCAAGGTTATCCATTATTTACTGGACACCCTGTATAAATAGCCATACAAAATTTTTTTGGGACCATATGGTCAAAAAGTGTCTAACTGATTTCGATAAATGTTATATGGTTGGGAAGCCATAGGTGCGTAGATGTTCAGAATATATTCCAGGAATATTAGAAAAAAAGTTCGGGAATCAGCTTTTTTATGTTGTTATGAATTTTTAAGGAAAGATCTCCATCGATATCAGCTCCGCGTCTATTGAAAAGAGAGGGTCAAATGTCATAAAGCATGGTATTTCGCTGAATGGTATTTGGCTAAATGGAACTGTTCGGAAAAAAACGAATTTAAAGATGGCTGGTTAAATTAAAAGCGTGATTAAAGTAAAAGTAGAAAGAACACACGTAAAAATCCCAGAATTTCTATGCATTTTAGTGCAAAAAGAAGAAGCAATTGCCGGAAACCATAATCATAGATTAGAATCAAAACCTGACCCTTCTTTTATAAAACATAAATACCATCAGATAAGGTTAAATACATTTCTAAGTACTGATGGTTGATCACAACTCAAATTAAAAAAAAAACGTGAATTATTGTAGTTCCCTTCTATAACAATTCAAAAATCCAAGTCCTTAAATAATACACAAAAAAAAAACTCTCTTGTTTGTGTGTCCTCACAGATGCATTATCTTACTTATTTTTAAAAGAATTTTCTTTTTACCATACTCTATAGCTACCTTAGGTAAGCTCTGCGGCTAAATCCTATTGTGTGTAAAACGTGAGTTCATTTGTTTTGGAGCCAGGATATGACCCAGGAAGGATAAATGAAATAAATTCTTTTCTAATAGAGTTAACATTGTGTGAGTGTAGTAAGTCCTAACTAACAAATTCTGACAATGCAATTGAAGAACAAACAAAGCTAAAGAAAAAAAAAAAAAAAAGAGTGAATGAATGAATAGTGTTATGTACCACCAACTATAGAGAAAGGATCAAATGAAGTGAACACATTCATATATCGCAAACAAGGGACAAATTGCGACTTAGTAGAAGAAATGATGAGATAAAATCAGGAAAAAATAAGGAAAAGATTAGTTTTGTTTTTTTTTTACTCCCTGGTATTATAATCTTTTTGAAGGATTTTTAAACACGCTTTGTTCAGGGATAATAGTATAAGTGAGAAAGATCTCTTTTGGGCTGAACCCTGTACCTTACCTATAGAAACGTGCCTTTTCATTCTTCTGGGATAATATTGTTTGAATTATTTTTCTAGGTGTGTGATGGAAAATATTTGTGGAATTTCCTTAGTTTTTAATGAAATTAATGAAAAATGCGCTTGCACAAAGAATAGTTTTGACAAAAAAGTTGAACATATTGAAAATTGTCACCTCAAAGAAAAAGTCTGATGATGAAATTTAGTCCGCACCGCTTCACAATAAATAATATTCTGAACAGAATCTTGAGTACCCAAATTGCTATAAATTTTAAAATGTTTCTGCTAAATATTACTTAAACAAATTAAACTAATGGTTTTTAAATTTATTTAAAAAACGCCCCTCAATGGACGGCCGAATTGATGGCCGAAAAATGGACGACCGAAAAATGGAAGGCTAAAAAATAGATGGCCAGAAAATTAACTGCTGAAAAATTGACGGCCAGAAAATGGATAACTGAAATATGGACGCAGAAAAATTGAAGGCCGCAAAATGGTCGGCCACAAACTTCTGTCGAAAAATGGACCGCCAAAAAATTGAAAGCCAAAAAATTGACGACTGATTTGGGCGGCCGGAAAATGGACGAACGGACAAAAAATGGACGTCCGAAAAATTGACGGCTGAAAAATGGGCGTCCAAAAAATGGGCAGCCGAAAAATAGACGTTCGGAAAATGGACGACCGAAAAATGGACCTCTGAAAAATACATAGTCAGAAAATTGATGACCGAAATATAGACGCCAAAAAATGAAAAGCCGCAAAATGGACATCCACAAAATTCAGCCGAAAAATGAACGGCAGTAAAACGGACACCCAAAAAAATGACGGCTGACTTGGACGGCTGGCCGAAAAATTGACGCCCAGAAAATGGACGGCCAGGAAATGGATGGCCAATAAATGGACGGCCAAAAAATGGACGGCCGGAAAATAGACAACCGAAAAATGGACGGCCGAAAATGCACGGCTGATTTAGACGCCCGAAAAATGGACGGGCGGCCAAAAAATCGACGACCCAAAATGGACGGTCGCAAAATAATCGCCTGAAAAATGGGGCATGGCCACTTAATACAATGAGACAGATAAATATTATGAATACTTGATTAAAATATATATTTTTGAGTTTGGACGAATAAATAGAAATTTGTAGGTACGTATATTACGTACAAAATATTAAGTACCAACTTTGAAGAAAATCCTTCTATCCATTTATACTTCAACCGCGACGACTGGCAGACATAACTGCAAGGTCTTTTTTTTTTAAAGAATCGATAGCTTGCCATTTCTACAAAATCTCATGTAAAACTAATTTGATTTGATCGCAGTTAGCCTGCATTATTTTCGCTCCGTCATTTATATTAATTATGAAAGTTTGAATGTTCAACAACCACTTGAGTGGGCTACCACCATTGTATTTTGGCTGGAATTATTGTTGAACATTCAAACATTCATAAATAATATAAATGACGGAGCGAAAGCAATGCAGCCTAACTGCGAGTGTGTTATCACACAAAAAACCCAATTGAATGAAATTAATTCTTGACCAGTGTCAAATCTTTCATACAATCTCCCACCTTACAATTGTCCAACGAATTGTTGGTTTGTAAATTGTGTACGGAGAAAAGACAGAGAACCCGAGTGATCAACAACCAACTTGTGTGCGGCTAGTAAAAATGCAAGTTGTCTCAATATGCGATTTATAAAGACAAAAACCCTACATTGGATATGCATGACCAGGTGACCTCGGTGGCGCAATGCGTAGTGCATAGGCTTCAGAGGTAGCTGGTCTAGGTTCGATTCCAATTAACGGCACTAATAATTTATAAATTAAAATTGAACATAAAGACTAAGCACCACTAAATAAGGAATCTGATGATTGGTGTGGCAGCCATGAAATTGCAATAATTCCCGCCCAAATACAATGGTGGTAGCCCACTTAAGTGGTTGTTGAACATTCAAACATTCATAAATAAAACTCATTTGGTATTTCTTAATTTTCAATCTCTTGAAAATTTTAAGTAGGTACATATTCGTACAAGCATCTTTTAAACTTAATTTTTTTTTATTTTTTTACTTTAAAAAGTTATTTTTGTACATTTTTTTTTTCAGTTTTAAAGCTGTCCCTTCCTCTTTAACGGATTGAATAATGGTCTATTTCTGTTACGAGTCCTTAAATTGCTTGAGCGTTTTGATATATCATGCTCATGTTGGTATATTATACGTAAAACACCCTGTACTGTAACTGTCTTATTGTATATGTACTACTAGCTCGGACTTTAGCTCAACATCTTATAAATATCTACTTACTTTGTACGGATAAAGTTAACTCCTTACCTAGACAGCGCATTTCAATCCAAGTGAAAAATCCATTTTCTAAAAATAATCATCTTAAAATCTATACAAACAAAACTAGCTAATGGCTTAAAAATTTAAAATTTCAATTCAATTTAAAGTTTGAATATAAAAATGTGCATCGCATAAAACCTCATTGAATCTAATCCAATTTCACAAAAATTTCATTAATTCAATATTTCTGGCAAACTTAATTCTAAATCGTCTGGATATACTTATAGAGTACTTATAGAAAGGAAATTGCTGTCCTTGAAAATATAAATTTTCACTTAGTTGGGTACTTTCGTCGAGGACAATCTTCGTTCCGGACAATTCGTTGCTAGAAAAATTATTGAATTGTCCTCCACAGAGAACACGTATAGGTACCTACCTATATTCTTACATAGTGATATAGACGTGGAGAACTCTACCTTGCTATGAGGACACTATTATTCTGAAGTCAAGAATATTAATGAACGTAATCACACGTTAAAGAGGGAACGACAACGGGTATTACTTCCTTTAATCAGGCGATTGTCCACTTAATAAAGACCGTATCCACACACTCACACCAGCATATATATCCACACTGTCGAATAAGGAAGTCACAAAAATAAAAAAAAAAAAAAAAGGACTTCAACTTAATTTGTGCAATCGTTTCAGACTAAGAGTCTAAGTCCACTTTACTTAGTGGAATGGTAGAAGTGCTCTGGTACCGATGCCAAAAAACGACTCCCTGCTTTCAGTATGCAGTAGTTTATGGAGTGTCCTTAGATCATTAGCTTTTGCACGGTGTGCATCTGTAGCGAATACTTTTTTTTTTTCATCAGCTTCCTGATGGTTGAGGTATACGAGTATACTATATACCTAGAGCGGTGTGTGCTTATTCAGATGTAGATCCTCGATTCTCTATCCAGGATGGCCCTGAAAATGCCACCATTTGTCAGGGGTATCCTTTCGGTCCATTATTACCAAAAGTGTTGTTGTCACAATGTTGTTGTGGTGAATATTTACATCTCTTTGTTTTTATACACACTGGCACTAGCAGTGAATTTTTAAGACTAAAGCCGAACGTTTGTATCGGAGGATTAAGGAATATTGTCTTTCTAAGGAGATTTCGGTTTCATGTGAACCTGCAGAGTGTGTATATGTGTCTATCTTTGCTTGTGTCTGTATGTGCATGGTGCAGGAAACAAAAATAAGAACAAAAAAAAAACACAATTGGGTTTCAGTGTGGGTCTTCAGTTTGGTGAAGTTGGTGGCGATAGATGGTGTATAGAATATTAGTACGCTAGTGTCCTTGCTATACACGTGGCTTAAATCTTGTGGAAAGTCGAGAATACCTCCGTGGCTACTGAGAAGGACTTTCCATATACTCCTTGTTGTTTATATTTATATTTTTAGTTTTTTTTTTTGTTTTAATTCTATTGTGTCATCCACCAAAGCATCCTTGTGTCCTTCCGCCGGGATTAAGAACGAATACTTTTTGTAAGTTTATTTTTGCCATTGTTTTCCTTTATGCTCTCGATGTCATTGTTGTATAGAATCCTTGGATGGTTTGGGAGAGAAAAAGAGATTTCATAAAGAGAATAGGTGACTTTAGTAGCCACAGCTATAGTATCCAGGCAAAACCAGGGTAGCGCGGTTAGTCGTTCGTTCTATACCTTGCCCAACCTTATACCTTCTATACCTTCGAGTTCCTACAGCATCAAAAGGATCAGACAACATGGGAAAAGATTTCCTTTTTTTTATTCCATGTTCTTACGAAAACAGGCAGTGTACCTAGTCAGTGTCGTGTGGTGGTGATGCTACCTCTATACATAGTAAATTTTACTTCAATAGTCGTCTTGCGGTAAAACTTAATTTGTTCGAGCATTAAAAAGGTCATTTTGGATTTTATGTAATTACGTAAGGTGAGCTAAGAGGTGACTTAGAAGAGTTTATGTGCGCGGTAAGTGTAAAATGGGTTGGTTCCTATCCTATATAGTGTAGGGCATTTAACCTAATTTTTGGAAAATTGTAAAGTAAATGTCCTTGACATAATTATTATGCTCGTATATGAAATTCATTGAAATAATTCACAGTGAAAGAGTAAAGGCAAAGACTGAGTGGAGAGTTCTTAGACTTGGAAAAATATTGGATTTAAATATTTTATGAAAAGATAGGTAGGTAAGTATAGGTACACACACAAAGGTACCTTTAGATAAAATTTAAATTCGCAATGAATGAAAAATTAAAAAAAGGATAATGGGTGTGACTTGAAAAAGTAAAGAAATCCTATTCTAATACATAATATAGTAATAAACCAGCTGACCCAGGAACTTCGTTCCGCCGAAGTTCGCTAGTGTACTGAAAATAATAATTCCAAGCATGTCACATGTTGCTTTTAGTATGTATATGTACATAATTCGACCAGTTCAAATTCTGATTTCAAACATTCTATTAAATACAATATGGAAATAAATGCAGTATAACAATGTCGATTTTTCAATCAAAACGCAATGATTGATGCGGCGTCCAACCCGCTTTGTCACTGAATGCATGATTGATGCCACAAACAACAACCAGTTTTCTTTACGACTTACTAACTCTCATAGCGAAAAGCGAATCAACATTTTTCGTATCAAAATCGTCTCTCGAATGATATTTGTTTTGAGATTCTTCACAATCAAACGCATTCGGTTCCAAATTTTCGGTGCATTTTGTAGCGGCAAGCCCGAACATCAAAAGAATTCAACAATTCTTGTGGCTTCGTTATCATTCATCAAGGAGTCGACGGATTTATATATGAATGATACTTATCGGTGATTTGACTTTGAATGACGAAATTCAAATGATAGATTAGATATCCTTGTTTTTCGCAGCCAAAATCGCTCGTGCACTCAGCCAATCATGTTCAACATAATTCTGAAAGATATTCAAGCAAACATTCGTCATAAGCTTCCGGCGTCGGTTGTTGTATTTTGGCGTTTTCAATGTCAATTTCATCACACATCCCCATAAAACGGACGCCTTCAGGCAAGTCGCCAGTTCTAAATTCATCTGATTTGATCCTGGAATGACAGGCAGAATTTGACGAAAATCGCGTGACAGAAAAATTAATGCGCCATCGAAACGTTATTCATTATTTTGTAGATCTTTTAACATGCGATTCAGGGCTCCGAATGCGCGGTTGTGAGCCATTGTGCACTCGTCCTTGATGGCAATCTTACTTTTCAACAATAATTTCACTATCACTTACTTCTTTAAAATGATGCATCTACTTGCATATTCAACGGCGATGTCAATTCAGAATGGTTCGACTGACTTTGAACAACATAGCCATAAAGCAAACTCAGATCTCGTACGAATTGTAGCTAAAATCAGTGAAATCAGGAATGTTTTTCCAGCTCCACCATTTCCGTTATTGCTTTTATTCTAGAATCAGTATTGACAAAAATCTTGACTCAACGCGACTCGATCGAAATCGATTTATCGCTGAAATTTTCGATTAAATGCGAAGAAGTGGACTGAAAACCGGATCTTCCCGAATTTATCTATTTAGCTGGAAATTTCCGGGATATTCCTCAATAGTGTCCTTTCGCTGAGCCAATACAAATCCATCAAACCCAAAATCGAGAAAATTTAACTATCCGTTCTCGAGTTATGCGTGCTGATAAACGAAATGTTCGCCTATTTATTTTTACCTAAGCCTTCGCGTAGCAATTACGAAGAAACGCGCAGAAGGTAGTATCCAATTTGGTTCATTCGTTTTCAAGTTAAAAGCATCCCAACAAACCACGATCCATTTTTATAAATAGATTTTACATAAATCAAATTGAAGTTAAGAGGCAGAATTTAAGATCACAACAAGATCGATCATAAGAGCAATTACGTGCGATCGTGTTTTTTAGGCATTTATTTAAACTCAAAGGAATCGTGAATATTTTTTTTTTAATTAAAAAAACTGGTACTAAATACTTTAATCCCGCTGAGACCCAATGTTTAATTGAGGGCCTTTAGAAAATTCCAAAAGTTAAATAATATAGTACCTTAAGGATATAAAGGATCAAGAAGTCGTATAGGTATTCCTTTTATAACCGAAAAGTAATTTAGTGAATGAAAAATTTTTGTTTACCAACAAAAATATCCTTTTACAAAGGTTCGTAAATTTAATTATTTCTTGAAGGTTACCTATAGCTACATTAAGTTGTACAAAATAAACCAAAATATATCTTCATTTCAAATATACATGTACCTCAACACACATATGTCACTCTTTATTCCGTGTTTTATTGCATTGATATTACGCTCGTCTTGTATACTTAATTCCTTTACAACGACGCGACGCCAGCGAACCTTTTTCTTGGTTTCGTGGTGTCGCAAAGATAAGCTTCAAACTGTAGACATTACCAGTTTTCCTGGTATACTATACCACAATGCAAACAAATCGAAACATTCCCACCGGAGCAGAAGAATCAAAAACCTACACTTCACAAACTGTTAACTCATATACATCATGCGCTGTTACAAACGTGAATCCTTAATTATATTTAAAAAAGAAATATAATAAAATAAAAAAAAAAAAAAAAATGACAAAGGATTCTCCTTCTTTCCTTGTGAATTCAGATAAATTGCTCAAAGATGTGTAAGTCAAAAAGCTGCGACGACGAAGACTATCATGCTACGTATGTTCCCACGCCAAAAAAAAAAGAAATCCAACAAAAAAAACATTATCCTGATGGCAAACTGTTCTTAATTGAAATTTATTGTTGCTTCTTTTATTTTTTTTTTTTTTGTATAAAAGTTAATGGAAAATCTGTACAAATCGTTTGCACACGCCCGTTGTTGGCAGTAAATAAGTGTGGGAGTAGATAAAGAGTGCCGCGCGCGCCGCACCTTCACAAACACATTCCCTCAAGCGCAAGCGGCAACAATATATTTTCTTACAATGTCATCATACCACAATTATGTATGTCTGTTTTGTGGCACCCTACCATAGGGGAAAGTAATCTGAAAGACTGTGTTGCGAGTACTTACTTATACAATCAGTAAACCTCTATAATGTGGAAGACGAAAAAGATGTCTAAATGACTTCAGTTCAGATAGTTTTTCATGGAATATAAAGGTAAAAGGCGAAATTATTAACATCTATCTAGAGCACTGGGACCACTGCAGTAATTTGCAGGTTTGTTTGCATTTCTTTTCCCGTTTTAGCAGTTCATTAAATAGTGGGTGGAATCTAAATTTGAAGTCTTCATTTTTAGGAAATTTCATAACAATGGCAGAGTGATAAAGTTGTAAAGTAACAAAGTTTATCTCGAGAACTAAGGATGCTGGAAGCTAGGGCTGGCCACGAGACGAAATTCTGCGAGACTTTTGTAAGTCTCGTCTCGTTCTCGTTAAAATCGAAAATTTTCGGTCTCGTCTCGTCTCGTCTCGTCTTGACTCTCGTCTCGTCGCTTCTCGTCTCGTCTCGTCACATCTCGCCTCGCCTCGTCTCGTCTCGTCTCGTCTCGTCTCGTCTCGTCTCGTCTCGTCTCGTCTCGTCTCGTCTCGTCTCGTCTCGTCTCGTCTCGTCTCGTCTCGTCTCGTCTCGTCTCGTCTCGTCTCGTCTCGTCTCGTCTCGTCTCGTCTCGTCTCGTCTCGTCTCGTCTCGTCTCGTCTCGTCTCGTCTCGTCTCGTCACGTCTCGTCTCGTCTCGTCTCGTCTCGTCTCGTCTCGTCTCGTCTCGTCTCGTCTCGTCTCGTCTCGTCTCGTCTCGTCTCGTCTCGTCTCGTCTCGTCTCGTCTAGTCTCGTCACATCTCGTCTCGTCTCGTCTCGTCTCGTCTCGTCTCGTCTCGTCTCGTCTCGTCTCGTCTCGTCTCGTCTCGTCTCGTCTCGTCTCGTCTCGTCTCGTCACATCTCGCCTCGCCTCGTCTCGTCTCGTCTCGTCTCGTCTCGTCTCGTCTCGTCTCGTCTCGTCTCGTCTCGTCTCGTCTCGTCTCGTCTCGTCTCGTCTCGTCTCGTCTCGTCTCGTCTCGTCTCGTCTCGTCTCGTCTCGTCTCGTCTCGTCTCGTCTCGTCTCGTCTCGTCTCGTCTCGTCTCGTCTCGTCTCGTCTCGTCTCGTCTCGTCTCGTCTCGTCTCGTCTCGTCTCGTCTCGTCTCGTCTCGTCTCGTCTCGTCTCGTCTCGTCTCGTCTCGTCTCGTCTCGTCTCGTCTCGTCTCGTCTCGTCTCGTCTCGTCTCGTCTCGTCTCGTCTCGTCTCGTCTCGTCTCGTCTCGTCTCGTCTCGTCTCGTCTCGTCTCGTCTCGTCTCGTCTCGTCTCGTCACGTCTCGTCTCGTCTCGTCTCGTCTCGTCTCGTCTCGTCTCGTCTCGTCTCGTCTCGTCTCGTCTCGTCACGTCACGTCTCGTCTCGTCTCGCCTCGGTCTCGTCATGCAAGACCGAGATCGAGACCGAGACGGCCAGCCCTACTGGAAACTTGCAGTAAGGCCCAAATTTTGAAGTCCACAATTTGAAAAAAAAGCTCAGTACTCGTGGCGGAAGTGAAACTTCTTTGGCGATCTAAAAATCTCGATATGTATAGGGATATTAAGCTTACATGCATAAGACGCATCTTAGTGTTCTATATCAAGATGATCGATGGGTTGGGGTTGTAAACTTGAAAATTAAATAATAATGGTGAACATTTAAAGTAATTAAAAGGTGAACATTTAAAAGATATGAATCAGTTTGAGTAGGTTTTCCGACTATTTCCAAAAATTCCTATACTCAAAATCTCTGCAAAATAAAAAATTTGTATATGACAACTTTAATTTGGTTGTATGTATTTTGCAACCATATATAATTCAAAGTTTTAGCGGACTCTCCTGATTTAATTCAATTTTTTGGAATAAGCCTATTTTGAGATAAAATTTTTAAAATAATTTATATCTCCATACCAGTAGGAGATAGACAAAAATCTTAAATTAGTAAGATTCTAAGAATTTAATTATCTATCCACCAAAAAAAATTCAAAACTGTAGCATTCTAATTAACGCAATTAGAAAAAAGACATAAAAGGACATTTTCCCTTTTATCTGCTACAATAATATAGATTATCAAAAAATCCAAACTTATTGCAATATAAAATATATTAGCCCATCAATAAAAATTTTTACTTTTACTCTACCTCCCACCACTTAGCTAATAAATGATCTTAGCGTTGCACATGAGGCGTTACACTTTTTCGTTTCATAAAAATTCAACCTTGAAATTTTACTCTCAACGCGCCCAAAGAAGTTTCATTTCAAAAAAAAAATCATTCGTGACATTGTTAAATTGTCGCCTTCACTGTTTTGTTGGAGTCAAGTGACCTCAACTCCAATGCGTTTCGCCAACGTATGATGGCTGTAGGGCTCTTCAGTTAGATACTGTCATTGAAGTCAGTTGAGCTTTTAATTGAATTATTATTCAATCTCTTCACTTTAACAGAAATTTGTTCATCTTCGTGATTAATATAAATTTCCTTCTCACTCTGTACTACCACTTACCATATGCCATAATAAGAGAACAAAAAAAGTACAAAGTACCTTGAATTAGAGATGCACATCTAACATCGATGTTATCTTATTCGATGTATCGAATCAACCGATGTATCAAATACTTTCAATGTTTAACGATACATCGATGTATTTTATTCGATACATCGAATAAAACCTTACCTGGGGCTGAATTACGTGTTCAGTGAACGAGTGAGTTACTTTTACACGTTATCGAACTATCGAGTAATCACTCTTGTCTCTTGTTATACAAAGTATTACGTATCGACTTCAGTTCGTATTGTACTGGGATAATTCTAGTACATTTTCTGACATTTTGCTGATCACTCATCCGCCTAGCATCTATCGTATGAAAAAACACCCGTTCACTGACAAAGAAATGCCAAAAATCGAATTTGATACTCGATATTTTACTCGATATCTTAAGAAGGAATCCCAAATGATGCGGTAATTCGGCCCTGACCCTCAACTACGCATCAACCTTCAACTGCTTTGCGCTCCTACCAGTTGAAAAGCTGAAATGAGTTTTCGACTCGATTGCGCTCGCACAGTTCAGTTGAGTCGAAATCTTGCTATTCATTTCATCAATTTCCAACTCGATCTTCTTACTACTCCATATAAACCTGTCCTATTATATCCTTTATTTTTAACAGATTACTCATTATAAGTACAAATTAATGTCAATGTTTTCATTCGATGCATCGAAAACAGGCGCGGTTGCAGTGGGGGGGGGGGCTTCAAACACGCCCCCCCCCCCCCCCGAAATGGATGAATTTAACTTCCTCGCCATACAATTTCACTCTTAATTTTTGAGTTTTCTGTTTAAAACCCCCCTCCCCCCCGAAATTTTTTCCTGCGTTCTCGCCTGATCGAAAACATCGATGTTTATATGCGATGTATCGGAAAACATCGATGTGACGTTTCGATACATTACATCGAATAAAACATCGATGTATTTTTTCCATGAACTTTCCTAGTTTGAATTTAGCGAACAAATGAGTAACAAGAAATGAATCTTCAAAAATCGTCCTTTTTTGTACAGGAAACCATATTAATTCCGAGACCTCTCTGAAATATTGATGTAAAAATTCGTCTCTTGCTAATTTAAAACACTGTCGAACTATTTTTGGTGGCGCGATACTGCACATCGGCGGGCGCAGCGTGTTATCCTCAATATCCTCAATTCCTCATCACATTATCAATGAATCGATATCTATATACCTAACCATAATTTTTTGTTTTGTTTTTTTTTTTTTTTGTATTTTTGTTTCTATTCGAAGGATGTTTTTATTTTCATGCTGTGTGTGTATCGAACCAATTTGTTTATGTTTTTTGATTTCCCATTGGAAATTAAAATCGAAGAAAATTTTATCTCAAAGTAGAAAAGATGGAGAACGGAAAAATACAAGAAAATTCTTCGTTCGTTTCGTTGAAAGTCTATTTTAAGAATTTTATTTCTATCATGTAGAGATACTCGTATATGCTAGTCAAGTAAAGTTATTGTTTGGAGTTTTGAATACATTTTGACATGAAATTCGTAGGAAGTTAGTTGAACTAACATTAAATGGAAGAATTTCTTTTAAGGAAATTGTTTATTATCAACTTTAATGTCAAAAATATTTGGGAAATATTTAGAAGAATTCCATAGTACATAGGTATATGTAGGTAGTCATATTTTAAAAAGAAACTACAGATATAAGCAAGTTTTTCTTATCTTTAACAGGGATTACTTTTAGAGATACGAGCCCGCCAATCGCCGGACGACCTATAGGTACCCTTATCGTTTTACGATATGAAAGGTATAAAGTTTAATCAATTATCGCAAAGGGTTCCTAGCGAAATGTCGGCAAAACATAGGGTTACCAAGCTTTAAAAGTAAATTTGTGGCTTTTTTTTCAATTTTCTCACCCAGCTTAGATTGAAGTCTCACAGAAATTGTAAAAAAAACACACAATATATAAGGAAGTTAACAACAAAAACTCACCCATTTCATAGCCATTTTCATACAATTTTTTATTTTGTATTAAATTTTTTTCAGTTCCACCGATTTAGAAAGGGGAAATTTTCGGGATATTTAAGTTAACATTGAGTTTGCTCACATCCCTGTATATGTTACCGTTAAAGTCCGGAATACGTTAATGCGGACATTAACTAACTAGTTAATTTCAGCATTAACTGGTTCGGTCAGTTAAAGTCGGGAATTTTCTGTAAAAGTACAGGATTCCGGACTTTAACTAGTTAATGTCGACATTAACGTATGCTGACTAGTTTAAGTTGACATTAACGTATGTATCCTGTCCCGTTAAAGTACGGAATTAAGAGAGCCTGGCAGTTTCGTCAATTTTCTTCGATTATTTTATTTCTCCATTGCAAACAAGGATGATTTAACTTTTTTAACAAAAATTAATCTTTTTTTTAAATACAATGGTCGAATGTAATTCCTTTGTTCATTTAATATTTGGTGAAATTAAGTCTGGCGAAGAAGGTCTTATTAAGAAGATTAAGCAGAAAACTTTAATCCAAAAACACAACGTGAACAAGCCAAGGAAGGTTTAGAAAAACAAACCAAGAAGATGGTAACCGTATCTGACGCTATAATCATCCAATGGCCGATGAAGGAACCACTGTAAGGATCAAAGTACCTGAAGTCGATATGTCAAAATGTGATGCGCGTCCAACTTTGGCCGTGGTTCTTAATAAAACAGACGATGGCTATTGAAAACTGGTCACTAAAACGGTTATTTTAAAATAGTTGATGCAAGGTTCGAATTCAGCGTTTGTCCTGAATAAATGATAACCAGAAATGATGTTTCTGATGTAGCCAATGAGCAACAAAGCAAACCTTAGGAAGTGGTCAGGGATTTAAAAAATGACTGTAACTAGTTAATGTCAGCATTAACTGAATTTCGGACTTTAACGGTCACATATACACAACATAGGTGCTACTCCTCTTACATATGAAGTATACGAAAAAAATGTGAAACAACATTGGGCCTTAACAATTTAGTAAGGACTAAGGAAATATTCCAGTAAATTAACCTTATTTGTATTGATCACAAATAATGTACTATTTATGGAATGTTTAATTTTTTGAAGTCAATCCCATATTTGATAGAGTTAACATTAATATTAAGGTCGTACCATAATACAGTTAATTTGTTAGATTCCATACCATTATGGTTCATTTTATAGAAATATTTAAGTCGTCACTAAATTTGATTATTGGTAAAGCCCATTATTCATAAATACCAAATTTCATAAAATGACAAAAAAAAAAAATTTTAAAATAAAAATAAAATATATACAAAAAAAAACAAAGTATTTCTTAAATAAAATGTATGTATTTCCTAATATTTTCAAGAGAAATATTATTTTTAAGAACTTGTATTACAGTACAACACGGATATAAGAAACTCAGATAATCCAAGAAATTTCTTTCTTATATCCGAGTTTTTCTTATATGCAAATAACGATAATGAGAAAGACAATTTCTTATGTGAGAAACACGTGTACCTATAAGAAAGGAAATTTCTTATATACGGACATTAAAAAAAAATAAATAAATTAATAAATCGGGTGGCACAACGGCTTATGAAGATCCAGGGCCTAGTGGCTAAGAACTCGCAACCCTAACTGTGTGCGCCAGTCGACAGGAATGGAAGGGACCTACAATTTTATGCCAAATCCGAACGGCTAGACGAGAAGCACTTATTCTTGACAAGTGGTACTCTTGAAGGATTTGTCAATTCCTCGCAAGAGGCAGTAGCCCTTAGATGGACAAGGCTGGGAAGCGAACCCAGACCTCCAGCGTGACAGTCGAATGCATTAACCATTACGCTACGGGCTACTACGGACTATATACGGACATTAGAGACACAAAACCAACCAATAACACATATTTTCTGACTATTCTAGCTCCTTTTAAACTGTTTCTGTAATCCAATATGAAAATTAAAAGCTGTCATTAACCATAAAAACATATTTATGGTTACAAACTAGTTCTGGCAAAGGTAAATTAAAATATATTAAAATATAATGAAGTAAATTTCTTATGCGTACTTTGTTTTTTCTTAAAATTAACACTGTGCATTTGTGTTTTTTTTTGTATATTCGAGTTTATTTTATACGATCAATTTCAAATGGAATTTAAAGAAAAAGACACGGTGTTTTGGACTGCATTTTGTTATATGAGTGTTTCTTATATTCGTAAAATACTGTAGCTATTTAGTTTAGGTACCTTAAAGCAAAACTTTGATTGCGAAAATTAAAACTAAGCATCCATATTTTCCTCATATTATAAAATGGTCTGTAGGTATTTATTTATGTATTCCATATTTTTCTAAAATAATCGCATAATATGGCTATTTTTTTCATTCCCATACAAAAATGGGGGCAATTTTTTCCGAAAATAGGAGGACTTTGAAAATTTCATCTGGCAATACTGATGTACTATTTATATACTCTAGATTGTCGTGATTATTGTACTGACCAGAATCAATTTGTATGGTAATCTATTCTTGGGAGGCATCAGTTGAATCTATGTTTGAAAAACTTTTCGAACCAAATTCCACAGAATAACATCAAAATGATATTTTTTTCAAAAAAAGACAGGAGTTTAAATGAATATGGAAAACTATAAAGTAGCTTAAATTCTTACGATCATTACCTTCTTCCATTAAGACTTTTCAAAAAAAAAAATTAAGTATTTAAAGAATTAAAAAAAAAAAAATAAAAGAGAATGGAAATGTAAACTGAATCTATTGCATCTTAAAATCTTAACTGCTGAGTGATTTCCATGGTCCAATTATTTTTAACATCAACTTGAGTTAAAGAATTAAAAAAAAAAATATAGGTATGTATATGAAAGAATGACAGTGCTGATGAAGAACAAGAGGGAAAGGCCACGACAGAATTGTTAGAAAGATACCTACTGCATCCAAAATTATAGCAACAATTATTTTGCTAAAAGGAATGTGATTTATAGACCAAGGTGAATTCTTTTTATAATTGATCTCAACTCTGAGCGTCATACATTTCTTGAAAAATAAAATAAAATCGCATTTAAAGCATTTTTTCTATATCCTACCTCAACTTTGTTATTCTTTCAGTATAATGTACAGTGTGCATATGCACAGCAGTTTCCAATAATATTTTATCTTGAATTTCCCTTCCAAATGAGAATCTGTAGGTATCTCGAGAGAAACTATTTTTCCTTGAAGCCTTGAACGAAGGAAAACGCATCAATGTCTTCAAAAAATGCATTGTCTGTGTGCACCGAAGAAGGAAAACCAAAACTTTTTCCCCATTCCAAAACCAACAAAAGTGTTCATAAACATTTTTATATATCTAAACATTATTTTCCTGCTTTTATAATCCAATTTAATTTGATTGAGTGCACGAATCAGTTTACACACACAAAGCAACTCGCTGGTAAATGAATGAGTCAATTGGAGGCAGGTCAGCAAGGGAATCTTCACCAGACCATGGCCATCACCGCTAGCCAGTATTTCTACCACCAGAGACTACCACGACCGACGACGCGACGTCCAATGCCCAAAGCCAAATATAGAAGAAAGTGAAATTCGTTCAACTAGCTCTTCTTCTGCTATCGCTGGCTGCCGCTGGCTGGCCAGGCCAGACGCAATCAGCAACGAGCGCGCATAGTGCAAACAGTCCAAATGAATTATGACCGAGAATACTTGTTGTTGTTTTTGTTTTGGTTTTATGTGATTGTTTATAGTTTTTAATCAGCAAAAGCAATTAGCAATGCTTTCGCAGCTCGTTTCTTTTAATCGGATAGAAATTAATTGGAATTTGGTTGGTAAAGACTTTCGCAAGCGGGCAGCGGAACGACAAAATATTATATCTATCATTGCTGCGCTACTGTTTCGAAGAAAGTGAAAAGTGCGGATGTCTTATTTTGCCGCTACATACAATTTGTATTAACATTTTGTTTTTAAGTGAATCAGCTGTAACTGACAAATCGTAAAAAGCCAATGGAACACTTATGGAACATCAACATGAAGATATAAGCTTGTCTTTATGATTAAAGAACTTGTTGGTTGTTGTTATTATTACTCTTATCCTATTTAGCTATGTTTTACTGCCTTACTTTGGATTTTTTATTTGTTGTTTATTTCAAAATTGAAATGAAGTGAAATAATTGCAATACCTACGAGTAATTCAAATTTGTAATAAAACTCTTTTTATTTCTTAATCATTTACGAACAAAAATAATAAGAACAAAAAACAGTCTAATTTTAATAAGACTAGATTTCTTACTACAGCTACAGTCAAACTAGAATTTGATCTTAATGTAAATAAGTCTTAATTTCATAAAACATATTTTGTACACGCAATATAAAGTTTAACAGTTTTAGTTAAAAAATTAAATTAAAATCGATTTAGCCGACAAAGATAAAATTTAATAAGCACAGAGGAAAATCTAATGAAAATTGAAGTAAATCACAAAATAACCAGATAGTGTCGGATATCCGGATAGCTAATTGAGATACTATCCCAATATTATCAGATACCTGGATATAAAATGTACCTTTTCATATTTATATTAGGGCAGGGTAGACCACGATTTCATTTCTTCTTTTGTCTTAAACCGTTTCTTAGAAATAAGATTTTTAAACCCTAAACACACTCTCTGATTTTTTTCAGATTTTAGATCTTTAAAGTTATAATTTTAAAATATGTAATAATATTAAAAATACAACAAAATTATAAATGATATTTTCAACATAAATGTTTGAATGTGTTTTTTTTTAAATACAAACAACAATATTCAAAAAAAAATGTTAAACAATTTTGAAGCTGTTTTCGAGAAAAAATAAAATTGTTCTTCCAAAGGTGTGATAACACTTGAAGTTAGGCTGCATACCTTTCGCTGCGTCATATTAACATTGAAGGTTTTGGATGAATAACAACCACTTGAGTTGGTTACCATTAAGTATTGCATTAGGCAGGAATTATAGCTATTTCATGGCCGCCACACCAATCATCAGATTCCTTTTGGTGGTGTTTTGTTTATGGTTCTTACCATATTGTTTATTGTTTATTGTTCTTACCATTCGTTCAACATTTCTATGGAGGTACCTACCTACCATTATTGTTGATTTTAGAAATATGATCTTTTCAAATATTCTAGAAAATAATAAAAACTACCTTAAATCATGTTTAAAAAACATTGATAAAGTTGTTTTAAAAATATTGAGTTTTGGAAAAAAAAATTGAATCTTTTTTAAAAAAAATTGAAAAAAAAGTCTTTTTTTTTTTTTTAATTTTGGCTGAAAATAATATTAAAACTTCACCATATAAAAAAATGAAAAATATCAACAATATGTTCCAAAATTAAAATTCTTTTGAACATACAAAAAATGGAAACGACTGGATCGCACAAACTTGCTCTCGTAGCTAACAACTTTAACGTAAAAAAGGTATAAAATAAAATTAAAATAAATTATCACTTTATATAACTAACAATTTGTTATTTTAATGGCTAAAGAAGTTAGAGCTCAAATTAAATTACGTCATCTAATTTGATTATTAAACATAAACTTATGAAAAAAAAAAATCAATTTCGTTAGAGCGGTTTTCTTAAAAAATAATTTTTTATATATGTATAAAAATTGTTGAACATATTTAAAAATTAAATTGAAATTCCAACTTTTAGTATTTAATAAAAAAAATAATCAACGCGTTTCCAAGATATTGAACTAAAAAAAATATAAATATTTTTTATAAAAATCCAAGAATTATGTTTCCGAAAATGTATATGTTCCTACATGCAAAATTGTTAAAATTATAAGGAGCTCTTGTACAAAAATTTTGTTTTGAAATCAAATTAACCGTTAACGAGAAATTTTTTTTACCAAAATATTTTCCATACTCTTTAAAGTAATTCGATTTTTGTATGTCAAAATCGTTTTTGTGCATTTGTTGTACGGCAAGCAGGCGCCAACGCAGAGGGGGCTTTGGGGTTTCAACCCCCCCCCATAAATGTATTAAATTCACTTCCTCGCATAAGAATTCCAGTCTTAATTCCAGAGTTTCCAGTTCACACGAGATAAAAGTTGAATGAAGAATTTCTCTGAAACGGCTTAACTAATTTTTATTAAATTTATATGCAGTCGGCTCTGGAAGTGTTAGCATTCCTTACCAATATTTTAAAAAAGAATATTATTTGATTACAAAAAAAAATTGTTTTAAATAACAAGGTACATTTTGATAACAACTAAGAACGAGTTCGTAATCGTCCGACTAGCTTAAAAAATACAATCTTGTGCTGTCTCAGGGTGGCAAGTAATGTTTTAATTCAGAGAAAATTATTACTGTCCTTCAACCTTCAAGTCAAGATTTCGACTTTTCACGATAAAATATAATATTTAAAAACTTCTTAAATTTTTCAAAAAAAAAAATTTCAAACGAAATTTTTTCCTGCGTTCGCGCCTGATGGCAGGTACTAGCGTTATTTCCTAAACTAAAAAAAAATTCAATTTCCCTTCTAGGGAATCTCCAAATAACCTGAAGTCCAAAGTATGAAGGAAAACGCTTAAGTAGTTTAGGCTGCAGACGACAGACTGACGAGAGACAGACAGACAGACACAGATTTTTCTTACGAATCCAAAACTTGTCCTTTAGTACATAATATCGCAAGTAAAAATTTATCATAAAGTATAGCCTTTCGCTTCTGTAATTATTTGAAATTGTATGGCGGATGCTGTTATATGTATTTGGTCCTTAAAATAAATAAAAAGACATGTTACTAAAAAAAAAACATTAGGTACCAAGTTTAAAGAAAATCTGTGACAAAATAACGAGGCCCACGTTTTTCGTGTTCTCTATCATCGTAATATTAGGTTAAATCAATATCTCGAATTCAATTTTTTGACGATCCATAGCTTGCCATTTACTTTTAGTATCTATATGCATATAGTCAAATGTGATGCACTGGTATCTTCTTTTAAACCCTTCCTTATTTTCCTAATACTGCATTTCCACCGGGCGCTTAACTGAAATTTAGCAAGATTCACAAAAATCTCCTTGAAATCTCGACAATTGGTCATACAAATCGTAATCTCCTCAACTGAAGATTTCAAATAAATCTCATTCAAATCTTCTTGGAAATCAAACAAACTTTTTTAGGAGAATACAAAATTATTATGGAACCGATCCATTTGAATGCCATTTTCTCTTATTGACAGATGGAAATGTAAACAAAAACTATCTACCTCAGTTTCACTTTATATATTTATTTGATCTTTTTGTGCAGTGGAAACACCAAATAAATCTCATTACCTTAATATCGGTTTATTTGTTGGTGGAATTGTAGTATAACGCTTTTACTGTGCTTGTTCATATTAAGGGTAGTAAATAATTTGTAGTCAAAAAGTTGCTTATGAGCAAAAACTGCTAGAAATGTTTTTTGAAAAAAAAAAAAAAAAAAATTATTACTTGAGTTTATTGGATAGAATTGAAAAGAGAGCTCTTAAAATGATAGGTGAAAGAACTATAACGGAAACATTCTCATCTCTTGAGCACCGTCGAAATGTTTCATGTCTTTCGTTATTTTACCGTTATTTCCATACAAAATGCTCTAGTAAAATAGCCAGTTGCATTCCTTCCCTTAAACAATTCATACGTAATACTCGCGCTTCTACACTGAGGGAAAAAATGCTTTCTAAAGTTAAATACGAGCGTATTTGATCTAAAGTTTTTTAAACGAAGTGGAGCATTTTCATTTTTAGTTTCAAAGTAAAACGTATTTATTTATACATCGAAATGAAGTTTTGTACATTTACATTTCGTTCAACGTTGTTGTCAAGTGAAACGTTATCATTTTTAAATTGAGATCCAAATTTAAGGTGCACTCAACCTTGGTTCAAAGTGAAACGTATTAATTTTTACATTGAAATCCACATTTTACTTTGCGATCCACTTTTATGGCATTTAAAGTGCCATCAACGTAGTTTCAAAGTGTTGCATAGTTAAGTAAACCTCAATTTGTTTGTATTTGTAAGCTTAATATAAAGAATTTCGAGAGCGCGTTGTTGTTTTGCGAGGAAGCTCCCTTGTATTTGTGAACAAATTAAACGCGCAATCAAAATTCACTTTTATATTATCGAAAAACAATATTTAATTACTTTTCCTATATTTATTTCTATGAAATACTCATAGCATCAAACGATTCACTTAAGACGTCACAAATATATGATTCACCACAAAAATGAAATGCGTCGATCATGAATATACATTTGTCTTTGTCTTATATAAATTTAAACAAAGAAGCGTGGCGTGGGTAGCCATTTTGAATCAATACCTAACCTAGCGAAGTTCAATCTACGTTGATACGAAGTAGATAAATGTTGTTTTAAAAGATCGATGAATTTGATTTACCTATGATTCCACTTTAAATCAACATATAAACGTATTAAAATCTAGTTTGTTATTAAGCATGGAATCACTTTGAAATAAAGTCGCTACACTTTGATTTAAGAATTTTCGGCGTTGGCGCCAAATCGTTCCGAAAAATATTTGAATCAAAGTTTTTTCCTTTGACTTTACGTTGTTGTTTTCTCTGTGTAGGAATGCCCATCAGTTTACCCTTGAGCCCAATTTCGGACGTACTGTTAAGTACAGAGATTCTTTCTTTAGTCGCACTACTCGAATGTAGAATGCTCTACCCAGCTCAATTTTCCCCTCCCATTGTGATCTACAGACGTTCAAAACCAGTGTGCATCGGTATCTCCATTTAAATCCCCTCCAATCTACCTAATCGCTCGTGCTGTGTATATCATCTTAAGGGTAGTCACAACCCCTTTTGCACGCATGATTAAATTAGTGATTTTACGAATTTTAGGTCAGTTTTTTCTAAATTGCCCATGCCCGCCTTTAAATTTTTTTATAAATTTTTTCGAACCACCATTTTTTATTGCAAACTTATTTTCCCACAAAAAGTGTCTTAAGCTAACATCTCAAATTAGGCTTAGTTTTCGAGTTATACCAACAATATTGAAAAATGCGCGTATGACCTTTCTCTCAGAAATGCATGGATGAATTTAAGCGAAATTTGTGTTTTAAGTTAAGCTTACTTAAGATACCGATTTTAAAGTCGCGTATGATAGCGTGAAAAGGGACGAATTATACAGAGCCATGTCGAGTCTCGGCATCCCTGCCAAACTCGTCCGCTTGTGCAGGATGACGATGGAGAAATCTCGCTGCTCCGTCAAAATTGGTAAGAACGCCACCGATTCCTTTGATGTTGAGAAAGGATTTAGGCAAGGCGACGCGTTATCATGCAACCTATTCAACATCGTTCTTGAAGCCATTGTACGAAACGCACATGTCAACACCAGCGGTACAATCTATCAAAAGTCCGTTCAATTGCTTGTATATGCGGATGACATAGACATTGTCGGCAGAACGAAGCGAGCTGTGGCAGGGGCATTAGCATTGAATCGGAGTCGGCTAGAATGGGATTGGCGGTTAATGAGGACAAGACGAAGTATATGCTGTCATCGAGAGAGGAATCTCAACATCGTCGACTCGGGCAAAATATCACGATGGACAGATATAACTTCGAAGTTGTCAAGGACTTTGTCTACCTGGGCTCCACTATTACATCGCAGAATGACATCAGTGCAGAGATCAAGCCATCAAAAGTAAAGTAAAGTAAGTTACTTAAGATACATAGTTCCAGACAATAACATAGCTATTCAATAATAAAACCCCGTGAATGTAACTATTCCTTTCTTCCCTCTAAATTCCGGTATATTCGATAGCCTATAGCTGTACGAAGTGGTCGATATCAAAATATAAATAAATCCTAAATTCAGGATGGTGAGGCTCAAGGCGCTTAGGGTTTCCTGCGTTTGAATAAGCTAACTACGGGCCAAATCCATCACATGGAAGTGCACTGGAGTAAATATAAGTGCTGCAAATGTGGCATAAGTGGTGACATGTTACACAGACACAATTGATTATAATGTTGCTTTGTGAACCCATGTTACTGAACCTGAAGTCAAACCTCAAAGTAAAGTCCACTAAATCGCTCAAGCAATATCAAAAGTAGGCAGGTATATCAAGCAACAATATAATAGCTCAAGGCTGACAAGGCTAAAAGGGAATTGCTAAGTCTTGCAAATTGCTAAAGATAACTCTATACTGTTCCCAGATTTGTCACTCCATCATCTACACCTTGCGGGTGCAATGATGCGATAATATTCTGACACATGTGTGACACAACACATAAAGGAGCATCTGTTTGAAATTGGCCACAATTCAATGCATTAATTGTTTGTTGATTAATCTCCCATTAGGTTTGGACGTGTGCTTGGTGCCGGCAATCTGAATAATTAATTTCCAAAATATAGGGAAGGTATACAGTTAAGGAGGATTGTATAAGGTGTACAACAAAACGAATATATAGGATGATATTGGTAAGACACTGTTGCCAGCCAGCAATGTGTCACTTAATAAAACAAAAAAACTCACCTACCACACAATCAACAGCACAACATTCTTCATGCCCTCTAACATTAGCTTCTTGATGGTACCTCAAGACAGTGTTTAGGCACGATGATGTAGCCCCATAATCAATGTCACACATAATATCACTGTACTGATATATTCAAGGTAAATCTATATCGACTGAGGGTGATTCTTCCTTCAAGGAAAACAACAAACTATTATCCTAATCTTTGTTTGTGTCGCAATCAGGCTGTAGGTAGGTATATATTGCAGGAATGGGTCAGTGTATACTGTATAGGCAGTAGCAGTTAATGGTATAATTACAGTGATTAGCCACTTGAAACGCTATATTCTAATCAATCGATGACCTCGACAACAAATTAGGCCCTGCTGGCATCATTTATGGACACGAGGGAGTGGTTTTGGATTCTCTTCATCATCATGCTCAGCTCAATAATGATGATATAGAAATTTTGGATGTGTCGCGTCTTGTGTGCCAGAAGCACACACTGACACACTGCCGTGTCACTTTAATCAAATGGATAGCTACTTGGTTTTTCGACAATGATGCATACCTTACTTTGTCGTTAATGAAGATTTATTAAGCTTCTATTCATTATTATCTGATTCGGGCAGCACCTACATACATATGTACAGTACATACATATATTTTGTGTATGAACGTTTTGTTTAATTTATGATAATTTGAAGTGACTCCCACGTCGAATAAGTGCTCCCAGTTTATGAATTTTGTTTGTTAATAATTATTTTCAAATAGAGATAGGTACTTAGTCGTTTGAGAAAAAAAAATATTTCCCAATTTTTGTTTTCATTCATTTCCTTTAAGCAATTATTATCCTAATTTCCGGAATAAGGGTTCCCACTTTACGGGAAAAAATAATTACATACAAAATTTCATCTTTCTTAAAAATTGAAACACAAACTAAAATTTTAACCAAAAAGTACTTAAAATAATTAGGAAAACAGAAATCTAGGATTTAAATGACTGAAAAACTAAATGAGTGTTCCCACTTTAAGGGAATAAAAATACAAATAAATATCGTTTGGCATGAAAATTTTCATTTAGTTTGTGAAAAATTAGTAGAAAGCAGTTTGAATTTCTTCATACACTAAAAGGATGTTTTCGTATGGATAAATATCAATTATTTTTCGTTTGTAATTTTATTGAAAGCTGAAAGTCAATTGCTTAACAATAAATTATGATTCTACCTAATTCAATTCGATTAAATATTTATTGAAGCTAGAATTCTTTTAAATTTTAAACAAGTGTTCCCACTTTGGGGGATTGATATAATTCAATAGAAAACATTATTTCAGTTAGAGCCGATTTTTCAATCATCAGTTAAACTATCAGAGAACTAGAAACTATAGCAATACGAACAAGGTTAAACTGACTACTGAAAAATTTGGCCCTTAGCGATTTTAACATTAAGTTCATTTATTTTGAAAAATGTTGCCACTTTGGAAACCAAAATTCACATAATGGTAGTTGGCCTTTGATCTTTTACATAGTAAATAAATAAATAAATAAATAAATAAATAAAATAAATATCATTCTTTAAGAAAAAGTTAATATTTGAAATTCAATTAAATAAGTGTTGCCACTTTAGCAAAATTCTACAATTTTTTTCGTTAACAATAGGTATCATTTATGCATGCATTTTATTTTGATAGAAATATCCATTACTTAAGAAACATTTTTCATAATAACCACTTAAGAGTGGGAACATAACGCAGACATTGCTCGGCCTCTAAATCCATGACTTCATGATAATGAGTAATGACACAACATCACAAGACGCATACATATTTATGTATTATATCCATACCTAGAAATTCTTGGTTCTGAATGAGAAATATTTGTTCATATTTGCTTGCCATGCAGCCGGCTTCTTCCGCTGCCACCCAATGTTTACACTTAACGAGATAATAAGTGATTCAAAACACAACCCGTCGTCGTCAGCATTCCAGCTTTATCTGGAACTTCATTGGTTTTGACTCTTGAGACTCTCTGTAATATGTCTTTCGGCTTTTAAATACACAAAAAACAACGATGGCATTTGTTTGCCGCAATTTGTTTATAACGATACAGTGCCTTGGGCGGTGATGCACGTCCGATCGTGTTCCATCACGATCAATTGTGAAATTGTGAGTCTTTCTTGTATTATCTGGGATAGGATTGTTGGTTTGGTCTGGTCGGTAGGAAGTCATCAAAGTCACTGAACTGTGACTATATTGCCTCAGTTTATTTTATCGATAGCAGCGGCGATGATAATTATTATTATTGTTGTCAGAAAGATTGAGCGTGGGAAAGGCTATGCTATAATTGGTTTGTGATGTATGATCTTTTAAATAACATTCGTCAGCATGCATGAAAATGTCTGGAAATTTGAATGAAAAATCTCTGATTTATGTTAGGTGCTGTTTCCATGTCTGTGAATCGCTTGGGTAGTTTTAAGATGAGGATAGAAAACTACGAAAAAATGGAGTAGAGAAAAGGTAGTTTTTATTTTAGATTTTAATTGTTTGGAAAATTCAAATTAAATTCCTTGTTCATGGATGTTTTGTCAACGAGGTCATATTCAGGGAGTGTTGGTTAGGCAATTGGAAGAAAGCTATATAGTCTGGCAAAGAAGCACTTATTACGTAAGTTAGCTACGAGTATTTACAGAAAACTGCGCATACTATATCCCGCATGTATTTTGTATACCTAAGTTGATGAGCCAGTTCATCTTAATGACATCTCATTAACTTTGTTTTGTCAAAAATTGAGAAAGTGTATTTAATTTTCTTATGTCAGTAGGTATCTACATTCATTACCTTATCTCCATTTATACGTTTTTAACTTTCAAAACTGGAATCTTTTTCTGAGAAATCTCTTTTTTTAGATTCCGGAAGTATCAGAGATCTCATCATTCATCAATTTTTTAGTATCATTTACTTTGTCAAAAATATCTATAATTATTTTTTAGGATGAGCAAATTGACTTTGTTATTATTGTTATTATTGTACTATTCGTACTAGAATGTCAGCTTATTAGGCTTGACCATTCTTTATTCCGTCAATTTAATTGAATTTTGAACAACAACTTAAAGGTGCTACCACCAATTGTTTGGCTGGAGATATAGCTATTTCGTGCTTTGCCACTTTTGTTTGCACTCATCAGTCTCCTTTTTGTGGTGCTGAGCTTTAATCCAATTTTATTTGAAAAACTTTTTATGGACACCATAGGATTCGAACCCACGCATATCAGATTTGCTCAGTCTTAGCAGTCGTGTGCACTACGCACTCCATCGCTTTAGACCACTGACGTCACAGGTAGTACAATCTCCAGCCAAACAATTGGTGGTAGCACCTTTAAGTTGTTGTTGTTGTTCAAAAATTCAATCAAATTGGCTTTGGGTAGTTTTCTTTTTAAGGTTTTTTTTTTTTTAATTTAAAAAAGTCATACACCTAGTCCTTGTTTTCAGAATAAGTAGGTATAGATGTTGACAACACATTAAAAATATATTTTTTTTAAAAACAAAATCTCAGAGTCCCATATTTATTATGTGTTGTGTTTTGTAGTGACTCTTTTATGAGTTATACGCAAGAAGTTAAATGTAAAATGTTAAGCATTATTCTTCGCTTGGGAGAACATTGTCTTGACATACAAAAATAACATGCTTCTTTTCTCTTGCATAACTTGACCAAGTTTAATATAGAGACAGGCAATAATTGCAGATTGAAATTTGGACATCTGGTAATTAATAAGTACCTATAGTTAAATCACAAATATTTTTTTTTTTTAATATGCACAGTGATCGTTAGTGCAAAATCAAAAATGACACACAGTGTGTAAATGAACGTCTCAGGTATATTCTGCTTTTGGAGAAATGGGTTGTATTGTTCTTAGATGCAACTTTTTTTATAGAACCATTTTTCATATTTTCAACTTTCTCATTATTGGTTAATCCTGTAGCGTGTCATGTTGAAGAATTTAACAATTTTTGGAGTGTTATTAAAAAACTTTTATTTTTTAGTAGTGAGTTGTCAATAACAGGTTCAAAGTAATATTTTTTTAATAATAAATTCAATTAATAATTTTTGATAATTAAAATATTTTCGAAATAATAAGAATGCACAACATGTTAAAATTTAGCAGCATAAATATTTGTTTGCTATTCTGTTTCTGTTTCTGTTTCTTTTTCTTAGAATTGTTTTTCTTAGAATTAATAACATAAAAGGATAACAAAATCAATAAATATATTCATAGAAATTTCAGAAACGAATAGATTAAATTAATAAATAGCTACATTAAATATTTTTTCTTCACTGTAGGAAAAATGTATGTACTCAGCACATAAATGTGTTGACTCATGCCATAGATTTCTGCACACCTAACTTTATGTACTCATTAAATTATAAATCTGTACTGAGTACACACATTTTTGCCATAATGTATTCAATAAAGAATTCTATGCACCCATCGCATAAAGATGTGTCGGATATCTGAAATAAAATGCGATTTTTCGATTTGTTTACATAAAATATAGACTGAATACATATTGTTTATACTCAATACATAACCCTTTGTAATGAATAAATGTTGCTACAAATAAATTTAATGGATAAACGTTGCTTTAGACTCATCGCATAGCTCGTGTACTGAGTAAATTGTTTTATGTAGAAACTTTCCGAGCTTATGATATTTCTACATAAAATATAGACTAGATACACGTTGCTTTATACTCAACACATAACTTCATGTGATGAATAAACTCTGGAACAATAATATTGACTGTATACACGTTGCTGTGCACTCGACACATAACCTCTTGTGATGAGTAAATTGTGCTTCACTAATATTGATTGGATACACGTTGCTTTATACTCAACAAATAGCCTCTTGTGATGAGTAAATTCTACTTCATTAGGATTGAATGGATACATGTTGGTTATACTCATTGCATAACACTATATAATAAGTAAAGTAACGTTGCACCTCTCTTTGTATTCATTAAATAAATATTAATGTTTAATTGGCCCAATACATAAATGTGTACGTGTTATGGAGTGACTACAGTTTATTTGTATATTTTATGCACTCGTTCTATAAATATAAATTCTCCATTGATTCATAACATAAATATCCGTCTGTTATCTGTGATGAGTATATGATTATGTAGTAAGAAAATTTTCTCAGCGGCATTCAATGTACTCATAACATACATAATATGTACTCATTATATAAATATATGTACTCATTACATAAATAATATGTACTCATTACATAAATTAAAATAAAAAAACATATGCTCATTACATAAATACTATGTACTCATTACATAAATATGTATTAATTACATACAAATAAGAGAACCTTTATTTCTTTATTTTATGTGCTTTTTCTTTTTGTATGTAATGTGTACAAGCTGTATGTACTCATTACACATTCATCTCTTTCTCAACTTTGCTGTTTATCACAAAGTTGTTTTCACCTTTTATTGTGGGGAATTTCTTTCTTCACTGATAGTACCCACAGCTGATTTCCCCTTTATTCAGAAAGTGTACAAATTTATTTTATTAGAAAAAATGTCAAGTTCTACTTACCTGGATTTGAACTGGTATTCTTCCAAACACCGAGTGAGCATGCAACCATTGCGCTAATTCGTAATATAATATTCTCGTCCATAATGTTAATAAGTTAAACTTCTTTACATTTACTTACAAACGTTGAATACACGTTGAATACACGTTGCATAGACTCATCGCATAGCTCGTGTAATGAGTAAATTGTTTTACGTAGAAACCTTCCGATTTTAAGATCTGCACACATAAAACAAAGACTGGATTCACGTTGCATTGTATTCAACCACATAACTTAATGTGATGAATAAACGCTGCTACATTCATATTGAGTGGATACACGTTGCTTAGACCATCGCATTGTTTTGTGTAAAAACCTTCCGATTTTAAGATATGCACACATAAAATATAGACTAGTTACACGTTGCATTGTACTCAACACATAACTTTATGTGATGAATAAATGCAGCTACAATAGTATTGAATGAACGCACGTTGCTTGCTCTCGGATTTTTGAAATTATTTAGTCAGTACATATGCCACTGTAGCTGGTCAATAGCTCTGTGTTGAGTCAATATTGCCTTTATTCAATGCAAGTTTTATCTTTTCTATAGACTGACTACATAAATTCTGCTGACTTAGGGTGGGTTTCATTTGGTACATGAACTCAAATGTAACCAGCACACGTTAACTTTACTCAGTAAATAGAGCTTTCATCGCAATCCTATGCAAACTTCAGTACATAGATTTTACATAAATATATCTGTACTGAGCCCATACATTTTTCCCTCAGTATTGGAAAATAGCCACCACAAGGTAAAATGGCATGAATATACCATGTATGTAAATTTTAACAAACAAATAACAAATAAATAATTTGTCATACAAATTAACACAACACAAAATTTCGTATTATGTTACATATATTAAATTATATTAAATTTGAAAACAAAAATGTTCCACATACGCCCCAGTGACCCAAGTCTCTAATATCAATTTGCACTTTAGGGCGAGTATGTAGTTTGGCTTCTCGTGAAAGATAAATTCGAGGTTGTAATGAAATCTAACATAATCATCATGGAGAATTCCAAAAAAATGGTTTTGGTCATGACAAACATGCATCGCGTCGCTTGTTCGCCCACTGTAAATCGAGGTAGAGTCTAAAAGGTAGACCAATTTGTTTCAAAATTAGTATGTAGCTTTTTCATTAGATTCCTTAGCAATAAAATTTCAAATTTTGTTTAAGGTCATCTAGAACGAGTAGCCACGATAGATCTTATATTTTTTTTCAACATTTCTCCAAAAGGGAACTGTCAAATTGGTTGCTGAACTACGTGAAATCCAATATAATTTGATCTCACAAATGTAAGCTCTAACGGATTTGATTTAAAAAATCACTTAACGGAAATTAGGATGCTCAAGTGAAGGAATTGCTTTATTTGGGTAATTTTGTCAACGATTTTTTTTTTAATTTGGCACTCAAGTACTATTGTGTAATAGGTATTGCAACATTTTACAAAAAAAAACTTTTTTTAAAGAAAAATATCGGAGATACATTTTCCCATAAAAATCAAATCAAATTAATAGAACATCTAAAGCTAAAACATTTGTATGCCTACAAATCTTAGCCACATTCTAACCCTGAACTACCAAGATCAAGTTCTGTCAATCCTTTAGTCGTACACTTAAATATTATTTAAATTGATCGAGTATTACAAGGGTATTAGCCCGTAGCGTAATGGTTAGTGCGTTCGACTGTCACGCTGGAGGTTTGGGTTCGCTTCCCAGCCTCGTCCACCTAAAAACATAAAAGTTTTTTTCAGGGCTACTGCCTCTTGCGAGGAATTGACAAATCCTCCAAGAGTATCACTTGTCACGAATAAGTGCTTCTCGTCTAGCCGTTTGGATTCGGCATAAAATTGTAGGTCCCTTCCATTCCTGTCGACAGGCGCACTCAGGAATGGTTGCGAGTTGTTAGGCACTAGGCCCTGGTTCTTCGTAAACCGTTGTGCCACCCAATTTATTTAAGGAGAGGTTTCAAACTTTGACGACTATTCTCATTTCATAGGCCAGTAGAATGGTTTATTCCGATCCATTAAAAAAAACCTTTTCTGTAATGTCTTACTTGAAAATATTTCAGAAAGTAATCATTATTATAAGTCTAGACGTAAGCCTTAATGATGTCCAAATATACAAATATTTCCATCTAATTACAGTGCCTAATTCAAATCTACTTTCAATTCCAAGGACACAACAAGGAACAAAAAAAAAATTCTCAAATTGATTCATAAATAAAATACCAACCGAGCTGAAATGTGCTTTAATTAAGTTATTCATAAGCTTCTAGTTTCGACAACTTAAACTTATTCAACAACAACAATTGTGCCTCCATTTCCGCCGGATGTGGGGATTGTATATGCGTATATAAGAGCTGATGGGGGCGACTTGATGGAACTTTAAGGAACGCATAAAATAATTACGGCACACGACATTTCTCAATGGAATAGAAAAGTATTTCTTTCTTGTTGAAGAGAATAATCCCCGCACCGACCAGAATAATATTACAAGAAAAACAACAACAACAACCAAATAAATAAGGATAAATACAATATACGCCTACCTACATTATGTAAGACTAGAGAGGTGCCTAGGAAAATCAACTAAGTACCTATACATAATTATGGGGGAGTCTTGGAATGGACTTATGATCTGAGCATACCGAATCTACTCCCGAAGAACCGCCTACCTCCGTTTGCGACATAAGTCACATTTAATGGCCTAGCAATTACTCTGTTCAAGGTTAAGTTGGGGAAAGAGGAAATTCAATTGAACAGGATCACCTACGCACAATTTGAAATTTGCCTTGCAATTTAGGTAGTCTATTGTTAGGAGGGTGTGTGGGTGTGCAGATGGTGCTGTGCGAGTGCTAAACTTTGGACGATTTGCGGATGCATTAATAAATTCTCTTCGAGCCATAAAATTATCTATTAATGGTGTGTCTAGGCTAAAGAGCTGCTGGATTATAGCCAAGAGTTCTGGCTCATTGTCCAGACTGTCGGCGTCTGTCGGCGGTGCGGTGCGGTACCAGCAAAGGATAAGTAGTGGCAGGCGATAGGCAAAGTCGAGAGTGTAGGAACTAGAAACATATCTTAATTTTTATTGCCGCATCCATTAAAACTTATCGACACATTTCTTAAGGAGCTTGAATTGAAGTCATTAAACTTGGTCGTCTCTAATTCCATGGCTGGGGCTGGGACTATCGTCAATAATGATTTTTGCCTTTTCGCTTCTAGGCTGGCTATAAGACAATCTCTCTATCCATTCATTTCTGCTTTCTCTCTCTCTCTCTCTCTCTCCTTTGTCTTTATTTTCTTGTCTCTCTGTGTATGGCCTTTCTGCTGTTCATCGCTGTGCCGGTTGCCGGAGTTTCTTATCCGACATCTCTCTTCGTCTGGATTGCTTTCTTTGGTTTATTGTACACCTTTAATTAAGCGGTTTCGGTTACTTCTGAGAAAATGGAAGGGCTGTGGTGATAGTAGGGCTTTTGGCTGATGGGCGGGGCTGGTGTTGGGTGTTGAATGTGTGTGAGTGTTGTGGATGAAAAAGGCCTGAGGTTTTAATGTAGCACAAAAAGCGAATTAATTAACTAAATTACTCAATTAAGAGTTCTCTTCGGGGAGTGGTTGGAGGCAATATTATAGTGGGAGTGTAGGGTAGTAGGTTTTGTAGGGATAAGATATAGTGGGCTAGGGATCTTTTGATTCTTCTTTCCTTTTAACATGGCATCAGTATTTAAAAAAGTGTAAAGAACTCTGTTAATTCGTTTTTTTTTTCCATCTTATTGTTGTTGCGCTAATCTTTAAATTTTATAATTTTATGTTTCATTTCGTTTTAAGTGCGATTTGGCAAGTAAAGTAAAGTGGGGTCTTTAACTATTGTTATTTTATGATTTGTATGTATCTAACTATGTACTTTCAAATATTCAAATTAAGTCTTTAAAGTAAATGGCTCTTGATGTTCTCAATTCATTTAAAAAAAAAATGCTTTACAGAGCGTTTCAGAATCTAATTTTAAACTGATATACTTTCTAAAATTTCTTATAACCAAAATTCATGCTTGAAAAAATAGTAGGTACATAGGTACAGTCAAACTAGCCTCCGACATTTAAAATATTTGTTACAGTTTATCTTTTACAGCTTTGGATTTTAATATTAAATGCTCCTTTATTAATTTTCAGTCAAACTTTGAAAACTTGATTGTTTGGGGACTTTCACTCAAAATAAAGATAAAAAATAAATATATATTTTTAAAAGTTACAGTCGAAAAACCATATTGTTTTTTTTTAATTATTTTTAAAAAGTAACAGTCCTAGAACCATCTTCTTATTCCAAACTTTAGGCAGGTACTGTAAATTATTTAGTTTCAAAATGAATTATTAAAAAATTATTTGATTCAACAAATTAATTTAAAAATAAATTATAAAAATGGATTTAAAAAAAAGCTGTACCATAAAAGCTTAAGTGTTGCCGATGTTTTTGTAGTAATATTTTCTGTTTAACATCATTTTTGTAGTAAATTGCATATCGCCCTTCCAAGCAGGGGAAATAGAATCTCTTTTCTACAGAAGGTTTCCAGACGAATCAGCATTTTTATTTTATTTATTTCTGTTTTTTTTTTTTATATTTCTTGCATTTCTTGTACTTTTGTACTTCTGTAAATTTGTATATTTTTTTGTTTAAATTTTTTTTTTGTATTTTCGTATTTTTGTATTTTTGTACTTTGTATTTTTGTGTTTTTGTAATTTTGTGTTTTTTGTATTTTTGTATTTTTGTATTTTTGTATTTTTTATTTTTGTATTTGTGTGTGTTTTGTATTTTTGTTTTTTTTATTGTTTTTTTGTACTTTTGTATTTTTGTGTTTTTGTATTTATGTATTTATGTATTTATGTATTTATGTATTTTTTATATTTTTCTATTTTTCTATTTGTGTTTTTTTTTTCTATTTTTTGTGTTTTTGTATTTTTGTATTTTCGTATTTTTGTATTTTTGTATTTTCGTATTTTTGAATTTTTGTATTTTTGTATTTTTGTATTTTTGTATTTTTGTATTTTTGTATTTTTGTATTTTTGTATTTTTATATTTTTGTATTTTATATTTTATGTTCTTTGAGAGAACAATAATTCAACAAATTTTATTTAAAACTTAAAGAAACAGAAAATCAAACAGTAATACATTTTTGTCCAGAATAAAAAATGTCCTCATGTCAAAAAAAAATTGCATATAAATTAACTACCATGACCCAAATGATTTCTCTGCGGAAATTTCATTTCCACGAAGATACGAAAAAAAAGACAAAATAATAAAAAAAAGGTGTAGGTTTATGTTTGTGTGGGTGTTGGACTATGCGAAGGTAGGAGGATACTCGAACCTAGAGCCAAGTCGGTGTGGATGGATACTCCATCTTCATCCATCGGATAGACCAGGTATATTCCATTCATTAATTTGCATAACTGCTTGTATTTAACTTCCAATGCATTCAACGAACCAAAAATCAGAAATAAAATTAAAAAATAATTAAATTATAAAAAAAAATATTATATACAATTAACGAAAAGTTTTTTTTTTTTATGTCTGTTGTGTTTTTGGTGTTCTTTATTTTAATAAACTTTAAATGAAATGAAATCACTAGACCATACGGATGACATCCTTTTTTCCGTCGTCCTCAACATCCTCACCGTCGTTGTTGTTGTCGTAGCTCATATTCCTTCCTACCTAGTCGTCGTCGAAGCTGTCTTTTGCTGCAGATAAGTCATTCCGCTGCTGTGTGCACGAAAATTCGTATTCAGTTTAATTTATCCGGTTGCACGTAGAGGACAACGTGATGCTGCTTCTAGGTATACCACACCCCAAAACATCATCAGCAGGCAGTAGGAGAAGGGATATAGTCCCCGATTTACCACCAAGAAGCACAAGCTCTGAAAATTATTATAGATGTTATCCTGGGATGTCTATAAAATTCAATATTTTTGCGTTATAGGTAGCATATACAAAAGAGTACATTCGTGTGTTTTTATTAATTAACACAAAAATAATAAACTTAAGATGAAAAACTGATGTTGCAAAAAATGCTTTTCATATTGATGCACTTGAACAAATTCTGTTGTATTAAATATTAATTAATAAAAAAATGTGTATTTATTCTCTTAAGCACCTGATGGCACAGCAAGGATACATGAAGCAATTGAAGGAAAGTTTTTTTATACGATTTGACATTTAATTTAACGATTTGACAAAATCACAAAAATTAAAAAATTTATGTTTTGAAAATCGAACTTGGTTTAAAATTTTTGACCTCTTCTAATAGTTATAAATAATAACATGTTCTTTTAAATTTATAATTTTTTTGAATTAAATGAAATGAAATTAACAAAGATGAAGAAATGTAGAAATAAAATAAATGCTGTTAAGGTTAAGCTTTCAATTGAATGCAATTATAGCGAACTGGAACAGAACACATCCTGATCTTGGGGTAAGTCGGTTAAATTAAAAGTTAAGCCCAAAAAAATTGATAATCTTAAAATTGATTTTATTTTATTCTGGACTTGAAAGTAGCGTCCACATTATGCCAATCAACGTTGTTGATTTATATTGTCGATCAACATGCTAGTGTTGAAGTGTATAATGTCATGCGTCCATGGAAACTCTTGTGTAAGCACTAAATTTCCCACGTCCATTTCATTTTAAATAACAATAAAAAATCAGTGTTCAATTACCGAAATCAAACAATGTCCATAGACAGCGCATGCGCAATACATACAGCTGTGTTGACCAAAATTGTTGATTTCTATCTATTTGAGTCGGGTTACGTTCGGGTCAACAAAAGTTGATGGACTCTGTTCATCTTAACGTCCACATCCACTCAACATTGTTGATCAGCACTCTTTATGTACACAAATCAACATAATGTTGACGGTGCTAAAGGATGTATACGCACTTAGGACATGGTAAGCATTTAACTCAATCAGTTTGATTGAACATTATTCTTACTGCTGCTCTCGGTGTTGCCAGCCTCATCGTCAAAAAAGAAAATATAGCTTTTCCTATAGATAGACTCCCAAAGCTGAAAATTTGAAAAGAATGAGATCTATCGGAAGCGAAATTTTCCAGGGAATGTGTGTTTTCTTCCTGGATACTTTTCCACGTTTATATGTAAGTTTTAATTATAGTTTTATATATAGATTAATTAGATACATTATTTATTTTCATAATTCATTCTAGACTTTTACCACCAACCATTAAGTTGGCGAGCTGTCCAAGTAAAACAGTAAAAAAAAATTAAGAAAACTTAAAATTAAAATCTATTACCTTAAAAATATAGTAACGCGGAAAAAAAACAATAACAAATGAAAGATAATTCCAACAACTTTGGTCTTCACATTTTTTCAGCTAAAACCAATAGAGATATAGACCAAATGGTTTTTTTTTTTTTTTCAATTTCCTGCTGATTTCCCCTGTGGTATGGATGACGTCCTGAAAACTTGAATTTAAGCTTTTCTAAAAACCCTCTTGCCGATAAGAAAAAATTAACCATCCATTTCATCGGTTCAAACTAATTATAGTTTTTCGCAATGTAATGTTATTTCGCATCGTGTTTTGGCAGCATGAGCCCTCTGGAGATTTCATTTTCGTGAACAAGTAGGGCACGAGACGAGAAAAGTCTCGGTCTCGATCTCGGTCTCGCATGACTAGACCGAAACGAGACGAGACTGCGTTTTAAGCAACCGAGACGAGACTCTATATTCGGACCGACATTTACAGAGAGTCTAATAAATTAAAAAAAAAACAATTTCTGTTAAATATTAATTTTCTTCTGCACATATTCAAACAACAATCGAATATATTTCGTTCCAATAATCAACAGGTTGTCCGGAAATCGTATTTTTTGGAGACGAGAACGAGACGAGACTTAATTATACGAGACCGACACAAGACCGAGACGAGACTGAAAATTTTAACGAGACCGAGACGAGACTTACAAAAGTCTCGTAGAGTCTCGTCTCGTGACCAGCCTTATGAACTAGCCAAATCAACTAGTTAGTAGAGCAAGAGCAGGTATCTGTTTTGTTCGAAAACAATATTTTGCCCAAATTAAAATAAAATGTCAAAAATTCACGACTTTTAGTTGGACTAAACACAAAGTTGCTCTAAAAAAAAGCATGCGGCCCCAAGATTCTCTAGGCTCTGGCTGGCCGAAAGAAACATTTCCTGTTGTTTTAAACAATTACCTACATACACCTAAATTAATCGATTATTATTAATCGGTTTTTAGTCCCAACTGCATTTTTTTGTTAAATAAACTAAGTTTTTAGGGTAAATTGTTGTTGCATTTGCCATGTTTGACCTTACACTTTTACAGTCCCTAGAGTTAAGCCCCAAACACTCTCTGGAATAAGCCAAGTTTCTAGGGAACTGGTTGTTTATCCCCGACTTTATTTCTGGTCCAATTCTTGTGTGACCTTAGTACCGAGTAAATTTAACAGCTTAACATTATTTGAGAAGCATATAAAAGTCCATATTTCAAATAAAAAATTAATAAATTAAATCAGCTTTGGGGAGGGGTTTAGGCCCCTATATTCACCCAGCTGGTTCCGCCACTGCCTATGATTGTGCTACCGTCGAAGAAATCAACACAGGCCTTCTGATTCGATAGGCGTGGCACAAATATACAAAAATAGATTTGAGACATATGTTTCACTTAAATTGAGTGTGAGACTCTTCGAAATTAATGTCCTTGGACCTAATGTCTCTGCGCCCCATAAGAAAGACAGCGATTTATTAATTCCCGTTATTTATTAATTCGGAGAAAATGTTTCGATCCCAATTTCACGTTTCCAATTTTCCATGTAGGGACAGATTTCCAAAAAAAAAAAAAAACATCAGTAGATACCTAAATGCCTATTATATTTAATTTTTCTATATTGGTCTTGTTCTTATTTAGTGTCGATGAACATCTTTTTTCGTTTGGTCTTTCGTCTGTCTTTCGGACTGCTCAGTACAAATCTTTTTAGACGCACAAAATAAAAAAAACTTATGCTAGGTTTCCAATTGTCATTGAAAAGACGCAAATTGACAAACTTTTCAGGACAGGGTGGCTTTTACCAACACAAAAAGCAAAGAAAGTAGTAGTAGCGAGCAACTATAACTCACCCTGTCTTGGAAAGTTTGTCAATTTGCGTCTTTTCAATGGCAAGTGGAAACCTAGCATAATGCTAGTGTGCCACAGGGCTCTGTTTTGTTTCCACATCTTTAACATATTAATAAATACATTTTTTTCCAGAAGGAATTTCTAATCCCTGAATTTGCATTTTTAAGCTTTCTTTTCTAGAACCACATTCCTGTTCTTTATATTCAAAATTATGCCTTTCCTTAATAAAGGGTCCGCCATCTAACGTTTTTTTTTTTCAACTAGTGCTTATTTCGTGAATGGTAACACTGAGCTCATGTCTGATTTGACAGATAATTAGTTTTATCCTTCCGCTGAACGAATATGGTGTATACGCTTGAGCAACGCTGGGAAATATTGCGACATTACTTTGCCGTTTTTTTCAAAAAAAAATCATCTTTTCAGATGAAGCTCATTTTGAACTTTGGCGGGTATGTCAACAAGCAAAATTGTCGCATTTGGGGCACATAAAACCCGCACGCATACATTGAAAAGCCGATACACCCAAAACGAGTCACTGTTTAGTGCGGATTTTGGTCCAGAGGCATAATTGGGCCATTTTTCTTCAACTGAGCAATGAGTGGTCGTTACAGTCAATGGTGATCGTTATCGGGCCATGTTGAACGAATTTTTGTTCACAAAAATTGAAGAAGAGGATATTGGCAGCATTTGGTTTCAACAGGACGGCGCTACGTGCCACACAGCCGAAGCTACACTCGATGTTGATGATGCATTTTCAAAAAAAAAAAAGTTATTTGGCGGACTCTTTATTATCATAAACCAAGGTATTTGTTTAGGTATTTCTTCACCGATATCTTCAATTATCATCTAATTAGTCCAAGAATTTATCAATAATTCAAAATCCACAATAAACCATATGTTTACTATCACATTTCTGACAACACTCTAGGTGGCACTTTCCAGCACTACTATGCACACATCCAATCGAAATGTAAACAATGCAGTCCCACAACAACAAAAAAAAAAATAAATAACAATACCCACCTAAATAACAAAAAAAAAAAAAATAAATAATAAACTGACAACACAATAATTCCATCATACGTGAGGATTGTGTAGGTTTACCAATGTTTGTTGTTCCTTTTAGTTCTTCTTACGTTTTGGTTGAATATTTTTTTGTTTTTGAATGAATTTCCTTTGAATCTAGACTGGAGCTGGGATAATGGTTCAGGTTCAGAAACGTGAGAGAGCATATTTCACTCACATTGGTCTAGCAAAGCAATACCTTACTACAGGTATACCGTACCACCAACTGATACCAAAAATATATATCGTCTCCAGGATGTGGTAATTGCAAGAGATTCAAAGGCCAAGGTATAAACCTCTACGAAATTTCATTCACAGACTAAAATAGCTGAGTAAATAATAATAATAAAAGATACATAGTCGTCTCGTCTCGTCTTCGTTACCGTCTTTGTAATAGCGAACCTAACTGAGCGACACATCAAATGATGCCTCTGGGAGTCTCTGCAAGGAAGTATATATGGAAAAGGTTGTGTAAACATGGAAACATTTTCTCAGGTAACAAAACATAAGAGGGAACCTTCCGATCCGATGAAGATGAGTCATAATAATGTCTGGAAGCAGTTGTTTGCATGTTATTTTGAAGCGGAGTAAAGTTGTCTACCTGTAGAAGTATATGGGTACCTGTTCCCTTTTGGACAAACTTCTTCAATAAAACTTAAATCCATTCAAAGAAGCCTTGCTTTGATACTTTTCTCAAAGGTAGGAGAGGAAACTGGTAGTAATAAGAACAAATGAGTCATCATTCGTCAACAACAAGCACTTTCTGACAATTGGAGTAGAGAAATGGTGAGATCAGTGTTGTTATACTTTTGAAGCTGGGAGGTACGTTTTTATACAAACACTTCGGAAAAGGGAAATGCTTCCTTAACGAATTTAAAAAGAAGAATTAATTGCTTCGCCTTAACCCAAGAAACCCGGAAAGTTACCACCTAATTGCACTGATAAGCTTGCATATACAAATACTGGTTTAAACTTTTAATTAAAGCAGTTGTAATACCAACCTATCCGTGGGACAGGCATGGTTCAGACCTGGAAGCAGCTTCTGTAAACACGCGTGTTGATTCTAGCCACATAAATACATCCAAGCAGAATACCTAGCCAGCCTCAAAACATCAACGTCATTCATTGGTCTCTCAGTTCCGTAACACTAAATGTGGAGAAATGATCAAAAAAGCTAGTATTCTGAATCAAAACTCAGCAACAGATTATTTCAAGCCTCCTTCAACAGATCCGACCGAGAAAACTCAAAAAAGGATCAGTAGTGACAGTGTTAGCGTCATTACTTTTTGGCCCCTAGGTATAGGTAAGTAGAAGTAGCGGGTATGAGCAATTTAGCTGCTGGCTAACCACTGAATTAGCGCTGGAGTGCGTCATTTAAATACCATAATTTGCTATAATGGATTTCTAATGAGAGAATAGTACGCTATAAGCCTTAAATTAATGTTAATTTTCCAAACTACACATTTTACTGGCTGATGACCCAGAGACTTGGATTACTCAGAGGAAGGGGGATGATGTTATGCTTACCTATATGTTTGGTTGTGACATTCTAGCGGTCTTTCGTCTGCTTTCTCCACATCCAATAAAAGGTTATAATGTGTCGAACACTTCCTACCACTTTGCATTTGAACAAAGACTACTTAAAAAAAGTGGTTTTATTTCCTACTAAGGGCGAAATAAGCCGCGTAGTGGACTTAAAGAAGAAGAAGGAAGAAAGCTCTAATGTCAATTAGATTGCCTCTCTTGCTTCAAGCCATCTACACGTACTTTGCAGCTTGTGAAGTGGTACTATAATCCTCCGACCACTGTGTTCCATAAAAAATAATACGTTTGCTTTCATTATTATAAATTGGATGAAAAACACAGTTATAAGCTGAAGAAGTTCGCTATAGAGCGTAGCTGACTGCCTAGCTGTAGCAAACCAACAATCTTGCATCTTACTGGCAACACTGTACCGTAAAAAACAATCTGTTCGAGTTCAAGCAATGAAGTCATCTAAAAATCACTTCACAAATTCTACAGCGAAATTAAAGACTCGCAGCAATATTTTTCGGAAGCTTACGAGTTTCTTTAACTGCTGAATAATATTTATCGTATCTTTCAATAGAGCTAGAAGAAACAAGCAACTCCAGTTCGTCCATGTTCAGTTCCTCAGAAACAATCAATACGACAACAAAGAACAAACAAAGGGCCTTATTACGTAAGGCGGTAACATTTGAATCATATCGTGGTGGCGATATCTGTCCCTTTTTTTGTCAACATTTATGAAAGGGAAAGCTTAAGCTGAACCTAAATATCTCGATCGTTATTGCGTTACGTTACGTTATCTTTACTAGAATATAGGGAAATCAAAGATCATCTCCCACCCAACTGTTTTACTACTTCTTGAAGATATGGAGACAGGCGCTCTATCTTAAATATTGCCTTTAATGGATTCCTTTCCTTTTACTTTTATAAGCTTTCACACTTGCAGAACTTGAGAGGAAGAGTTGTAGAAACTTTAACGATACGGGTGAAAAGGGAAAGATTGCATTACAAATGGAAAACAAAAAACATTTCTAAACGCTTTATTTTAAAAGCCCAGTTTTTCAGTGGTTAGTTAAACCAGAGCAACCATATGTGGATATAAATTTGCCTACAGTTAAGTCAAAAGCCATTTTTTTCAGTTAAGGATGAATGCAGAAAGACTTAGAAAATTTGACTGACTAAATATCAAAAGCAGCTGTTTATTTAATCCAAAAATAACTGATTACATTTGGTGAGCTGATTCAGGTTTAACTTTTATGCTGCATCACTAAAAAACTGGCTCGAAGGTTTCTATATCTCGAAAAATATAGCTACTCAAAATTTTAAAAATGTTTCTTTTGACAAATGTTAAAGATATTGTCCTAGAAAGCCACACTTTTTTTTTCAGACAAATTTGACTTCGCCGCCAGTTTAATTCGTAAAACTCAAGATGGTCGCCCACTTGCAGAAATAGTTATAGAGTTTATAAACATAATAACAACCCTGGTGCATTATTTACCAATAAAAATGCATGAATAAAGAAATAAATACGTGAATGGCCGACACACCACTGATTTCTTTGTTCAAAATAATCTTTGAATCTTTTGTTCCTTTTCTATTCTGCACCATATGCTTCAATTATTATTGTTCCTTGGGAATGAAATTAATAGTTGGAATAATCCTAAGTAAGTGTCACTTTGATGTGATCCGTCATCATTGTGATGCGCCCCATCGTTTCTAGCTTAACTTTCGCTCACTAAAAACAAAATGATGAACGGCTATAAAAATAATAACATTTTTTTTTTTCATTTCTTTTATTGGATTTTTTACGATTCATTTTTACTACCAAATTGTCGCAGGATTGGATAATAATGATTGGTCTATAGTTTAGTTTTTCATTTGTTTGGTGTTGTGCGAAAATGGAGGGTTGATGGTTTTTATTATTTTATTACCCCCGACGACGACGCCGATAGCCATGCAAATGATTTTGAAGTGTGATAATGATTTGTATGGAATTGCCATTGGATTATCAAGAATTGAAGGGGTGATTGGACGAATGATGATGACGATGATAAAGACGACGACAAACCGCACGAGACCACTCTGAGTGCGATATGGATTGCCTGACTTATGACAGTTGCATACCACCACTTTCATTGTTCGACTTTGTACTACAACTTTTTGGTCTGTTGGTGGCAGGAAGCGCGTGCCACATTCAAGGGTGACATACCGAGCATATAAATGGCCAGAAGAAATAAGTTGATGGCTAATTTTATGGATTTTTTTTTTGAATTAAGATAAAGGACATGGATAACGTGCAGCACGGTCGTTGTTCAATTGTCGTCGTCGGCGTCGCGTCTTAGGTACTTACAGTTGACAGCTTATAGTTCTTGGCAAAAAAATATTATAGCAAAGGGTGTCTCTGTATATGTGAGGTATTGACTGCAATTGTTGTGTTAAGGTCATATTTTTATTGAGTCGTTAAAATACTTGTAGACGTGTAGGTGCCTTGTATACTATAAATCTTAATAGACCTATTGTAATTTATGCGATAAGAAGATCAATTACTTTTTTAATGAGATTGAATTGCCTTAGGCTATTACTGTTCTATCAAGTTTAAACACTTCGGCGAGACTTGATCGATTTAAATCTCATTTTCTTTCGCCGCAAGTTTGGGGAAAAAACACAAAAGGATTTATTTGGCAATTATTTTACACAAAAATCAAACTAATGCTCACAGTCCATTCATGATTTTCAAATATACCTACCTGTCTTAGTAAAAATCTGATAAGAACCTCCATAGGAAAATATACCTTCATGGTAGGTGAAATGAGTGTTGTTTCAACTTCTTATCCTTCAATTGCAATACAAACTCGTTTACGATGACATCAAACAATAGGCGATTTTGTTCTTGCCTTTAAACAAAACAAAAAAACGGATAAACAGTATGGGCAATTTTTCATCACTCCAAAGTGTTGATGAAGAATAAGATATGAAAAAAAAAGACCCAAAGTTGACATCAATGATTTCTTTGATTTTTTGCCGATTCACATGAAATTTCTCTACCTGTTTGAATAAAGGAAGTCATGGCTCCGAATATCAAAAGGACCAAGAATTGTTTCCTAGAAATATTATGTTTTGTTGATTATTTTTCTTTTCGTTTTAGGCAGTGATGTGGATGTTTTCAGGGTCGCACTGATTCTGACTCAGATTATATGGTTTTATTCTTTTTGGCTAATCTATAAAATGCAAAAATTATATATTGTTCGTTCGAAGAAGAAGATGGGACAGAGATTTCCAATTGAGATTTAGAAATTGTGGCGTCTTCTATATTGGTAGGCATAACGTACATATATGTATAACGTATAACGTATATGTGTTTATTTTTTGGAATACAAAATATTCAATTTCACCATCTTGGATTCAAATAATTTAAAAATAAATAATTTAAAGATTGTAAATTTCAATTTGCCAATCAACTAGGCACCTGCGTATTATTGTTTTTGATTAGGTATTGCGATAAACATTATTTTTGTTAGAACAGATCCCCTGCATATAACTACGACTATTTGTACCCAAAAATCAGTCATTAAACATTATATTTGTATTTTAAGTATTTTAAGTATTTTATTTTTAAATTTGAAATAATATTATAACCCTACTATTTAAAGTGACTTTTTCATTTAAAATGATTTTTCCCTAAAATTATTGCTGTTGCTGCACTTGGTGAAACTGTTTTTTGACCGACAGTTTTAGCTTTTAGGCCGTATGTCAACTGCGTTAAAATGTTGGTTAAATTTGGTCCCAGTTAAATTTGATCCGTTTTTATAGGGGTGAATAAAATTGGAGGGTTTTGCTGTGTCAATTGCATTAAATGGAATATTTTGAAACATACGTTCCTTGAGATAAAGGAACTTATCCGAGCCGGCGTCAAACTATCCAAAAATGTTCGGATACCTTGATTTGTTGTTGTAATAGCTTTTCTCAGAGGAATTACAACATAAATCTGTCCAAATCGCTTTTGGATACGATCTTGAACTTGAACGCGGAAATTGCATTTTGATAGTGGCAGTCATGAACCTAGTATACCTGGAATGCTAGTCGATCGTCATTCTCATTTGTTAAGCATGACACACAAGACGTCATTTTCAACTTTTGGTTTGCATTAGAATAATTTTGCATTTGAGTGTGAATATGTTTCTTTATTCATTTTAGATATTCAAAATATTTGGAATTTTGTGTTTCCTTATTCAATAAAATACTCAGAATAAACCATTGTTGTAGATTTTGTATTTATTCCGTATAATTTAGAATGGATTTTTCATTCCATTTGAAGCGCGGTGTCAAAAGAATACCAAGAAAAAAAAAAACTGAATGCTCATGCGGTCCTCCATTTAAGTACTAACCGCGCCCGAAGATGCTTGATTTCGGTGATCGGACGAGAACCTGTTTCTGTTTTTTTAAACCGATATTTTCAGTAACGTCTTTGCACGAAACATTTTTTATTTTATTATTTCAATTAAAACAGAACTCTATTTTTATTTAATTATTATTTATTTTAGAATTGTTTTCCTTTCGAAGTCAAAAGCGAAAAGTTTACACAACTGAATATCATGTATGAATAAACAAAAATGATGAAAATTCCCAAGTTTACTCGCTAATAGCCCTTCCACACTAGTCCACTGTGTATTAATACATGTCAAATTAAAAGTGGAAAATAATTCCACACGACTGCCAAATTGTGGGAAATAAATGACTTCATATTTTGCCTCCACAATTGCTTTTATCAATACATTACCTGAACCTAAAAAAAAACTGTGATAGAATTAGAACCATTCCTAAAATTATTCATGTATTCACACATGTCAAATAGTGTGGTATAGAATGTCGGGTTGTGTAGGCTGGGCTTTCATATTTTGTTTCCACACTATTCTACATGATTTGTTTCCCACTTTTTTGACATATATTAATACACAGTGGGCTAGTGTGGAAGGCCTTTAACTTCTACTATTTCGTTGATCAACTCTAGAGTTGAAAGTCAAGAGTTGAAAACGTCAACTTCGAGTGAACAGTCAACTTTTCAAGTTGACTGTAAAAATCGCAAAGTTATGTTCAACTTTGAGTGAATAAATTTGGCCTAAGTCGTTTTCGAATTGCCGCTAGTGTATCGATTTTTTTTAAATAAAGGGAACCATCGTTTTGTTGGCTCCTAGCAGTCCAGGTATAATAGGTCGATGGTGTAAGTAATGTGCAAGAAGCTTAATACAACCGTCAAAATGTATCCAATAGTTAAAATTTAAACGAGCTCCTGAGCAGGTTAAATTTTGACGACTGTATTCACATCAGTAGTGTCAAATTTAGCCATGGGATCAAATTTAAAGCACTTTTAACGCACTTGACACACGGCCTTATTGAAAAATGTGTCTTTCAAATAAGGCTGATGTGGTTTTCGTACCAAAATGAAGCTTATTTGTTATAGGGTAAAGTCGGGAGATATGGCATTCCATTAAATAATAAGAATACCATTTCAAACATAGCTTTATATATAGTACTTATGTAACCAATTTAGTATATGCATTCGAAAGTTTGCAAAAAGTTTTAAAATTGAAATCAAGAAAATTAAAAAGAACAAGAAATGGGTGAAAGGGCACCAGTAAATAGGGCTGGTCATGAGACGAGAAAAGTCTCGGTCTCGCAGGACGATACCGACACGAGACCGAGACGGGACTGAAAATTTTCGATTTTAACGAGACCGAGACGAGACGAGACTTTCAAAATATAAACTTATATAATAATAAAATTTATTGAACTGAAGTATATACAATTGGCTCTTAATTCTAATTACCATTAAATAACATTGGTATTTGAATTTGTTTTGGCACATAAGGAGCCTAATTTTATACATTGTTTTTATTTTTATTAAAATTATTTAAAAAGCTGTCTTTGATTGTCTTAGGCTGCATTTACACGAATGGCAAAATGCCCTTATATCTGTCAAATTATAACCATTTTTATTTTCATCGTGTAAACGCTCTAAATACTGGCAATATTTTTGCCAAAATAAAATGGCAGAGATAATTTGGCATAAAATGCTGCCATTAATATGACTATGTGTAAACACTTTACTGACGCCATTTTCCGAAAGTATGCCATTCTAGATAAGAACGAACTTGCTCATTCTTTTATGGCATGTTGCCAGTATTTTGAAATCTGCCATTATTTGAACTCTTGTGAATGCATGTCATAAAAAAATTATTTCTGCCATTATTTTACCATTTTTTTGGCAGAAATATTGGCAACTTTGCCAGTCGTGTAGATCCGGAATTATACTATTTACTTAATACTAGATGGTTCATCTCAGGTTGTTCATATCCGGTTGTCTTTGTGGGGGGATGTGGGGTGGAAGTGGCTTCTAGCCACGGTGTAAGTTTGACGCTGCGTCCTTGTAGAATTGGATTGCCTCGTCGTCATTGGTATAAATAATTCCGTCATCCAGGAGTGCTTTCACATCTAGGTATCGGGGTATCCCTCTTCGCTAGTGATGGCTCTCACTAGCGGCTTCGGCCGATTGCTAAGGTTGCTCGCCAATCTCTTACGAGACTTACAAAAGTCTTGTGGCCAGCCCTACCAGTGAAAATACCTTGCTATTCTGAGGCGCCAAATCATCCTTATGACATCGCTGCTGTTATTGGAAATAACAAGAAGAAATATGTTAGGTACGTTTGTTTAGTTATAGGAGTAGATATAGTGTATTGAAATAAACAGATACGATTCTACCTTCGTTTTTCTATTCAAGCGAACATCTGACGCCAAATACTGTCTTTCCTGCACAAAATTTACCAAAATACAAAAAACAAAAAAAAAATATTCGTACAAAAAAATCACTATTTTTTTTAATTTTCCATTTTTGTTTAAACATTTAACAAGCTAAGCGGTTTTTCTATGGACAGGGGGATTTTTCAAAGGCATACATTTTCAATGATACCTTTAACCGACTTGCCTTTAGGTGGTGACTCAAGCTATAACTGTCGAAGGGCTGACTGAAGCTCATGCCATAAAACAAACAAGAAAATAGCTTTCTAATAAGTCAGCCATATTGAACTTAAAGGAAAAGAATAATCTTTTTCCTTTTTTCGCTCTTAATTCACCAAATTAAGTCAGTTTTGCTTAAATGAGGTGCGCTCGCGAGCAGTCGATTGAAAGCTGTGTGTTTGCTTGTTTTCTGTCTGAACATTTTGTTGTTTTTCTAATAATTATAGCCTAAAATAATGCGTCTATGAAAGGAAACAACAATTCTTTAGGGCTGGCCACGAGACGAGAAAAGTCTCGGTCTCTATCTCGGTCTCGCATGACGAGACCGACACGAGACTGGCTTTTAAGCAACCAATACGAGATCGAGACGAGACTGTATATTTGGACCGAAATTTACAGAGAGTTTAATACATTAAAAACTTAAATGTCAGTTAAATATTTATTTTCTTCTGCACGTCTTCAAACTATAATCAAAAATATTTGGTTCCAATAATCAAGAGGTTGTCCGGAAATCGTATTTTTCGGAGACAATACCGAGATGAGACTTAATTATACGACACCGTCACGAGACCGAGACGAGACTGAAAATTTTCGATTTTAACGAGACTGAGACGAGACTTACAAAAGTCTCGCAGAGTCTCGTCTCGTGGCCAGCCCTACAATTCTTACTGAAGATTTCAATTGTTGTTCTCAGAGCGAAATACATTTGCAGGCGCAAAAAACTTCCAAAGTGATCTAACAAATATAGTTTAGGATTAGAAATATGATGATATAACTTTTTTTAAAGCCAATTCAATTGCTTTATATTTAAATTTAGTCAAAATTGTAGAACCATTAATTTCCAATGTTTCACTTAAAGCTAGAAAGAGCATTAAATATTAAAATTTAAAAAAGAAATCAATACAGAACTTCATTTTTTGTTTATAAAATATTTAGATTAAAGACAAATTATTCAAAAACTTTTCACTATTTTAATACTTAAATCAAGAAAAGAATGCCTTTCGAGCTCTGAAAAAAGCATAATATTGTTAGTGTTACCGTTGTTTCTTAATATTTTGTTTTGTTAGTACCTAGTATTTTTTTTTTTTAGAAAAATGAGCCTACAATCTAAGAGGAGAAATAGACACACGCTTTAGATTTTAATCCCATCGTAAATTTAATTTATATTCATACTCGCAAATTTTGATATTTGCACGTTCTCATGTGCACAAGTTCGTTTTATCACTTATTCGGATGTTCAAACATTTTTCTACAGTTTGTACTTAGCATTAAGTAACAATGTAATGATATTTGTCGTAGTAGCCCGTAGCGTAATGGATAGTGCGTTCGACTGTCACGCTGGAGGTCTGGGATCGCTTCCCAGCCTCGTCCACCTAAAAACTAAAAAGTTTTTTTTCAGGGCTACTGCCTCTTGCGAGGAATTGACAAATCCTCCAAGAGTATCACTTGTCACGAATAAGTGCTTCTCGTCTAGCCGTTCGGATTCGGCATAAAATTGTTGGTCTCTTCCATTCCTGTCGAAAGGCGCACACAGGAATGGTTGCGAGTTGTTAGTCACTAGGCCCTGGCTCTTCATGAGCCGTTGTGCCACCCGATTTATTTTTTTTTTATGATATTTATGTGAAGAGTATTTGAATATTAAGAAACGTTTACGTACGAATTTTTTTCACATTCATTTTAACATCGTACTTTTTTGGTGGCACCTTTGTTGTTCTCTAAGGCCTAAGGCATCAAAAACGTTATGTTGGTACCAGTTCCATTTTGACAAATTTAAATCGTTTTTATCTATTTTTTATTTTGGTCCGAAAAAATAAAAATTCTAGAAGGTATCTATATGCTTACGTAGGGAGCTAAAAATATTTAGTTCTTCAGCGGAATCGATAAACAAATGATCAATGGTTTGGATCAGAAATGACCTTGAATCCAAGGACTTGGGATTCCAAAACTGTTTGTAATACTTATGGCAGATAAAATCTGAGTTTAAATATTGGTCTTGGCTGACTATTTTATTAAGACTAACATCCCAGAGTTTACCTGAACCTACACCAACTTTAGCAACATCGGTCTTAGTTACGCGACTAACGCCTTATTTATTCAGTCAAAATTGAACATAACTCTGGGATTTTTACTGCCAACTTGAGAAATAGTTTTATTCACTAAAAGTTGACGTTTTCAACTTTTTATTTTCAACTCTAGAGTTGATCAACTTTGGATTTTCTCAACTCCCCGAAATAGTGGATGTTAGCGAGCAACCTTGGGATTTTTCTTCATTTCTGTCTATTCATTCATGTTATTCAGTTCTCGACCGATCACCGAAATCAAGCATCGTCGGTGAGTTAGTACTAAGATGGCGGGACCGCATGAGTTTTATTGGTTTCATATTTTTTTTTTATAATTGAAATTTGTTTATAAAAATGGTGCCTTTCCCCCACCAAAAAATAGAACAAATGTACAATTTCCATAAACACATCACTTCCGTATTGTGTTCCATGATTTAATATATTAAATGATTTGCTGGTATTGTGATGTTTAAGTAGTGGGCGAAGATTTCGCCGGAACTCATGAACATCGATCCATTCATGATTTCATTTCACAACAACAGTTCTTACGTTTCATGGAGTTGTCGATCTTTGTTTGGCTTTTCCTGTGAAAATTTGTGTTTCTTCCTTTATAATTTCATTTTTGGAAAACAAAATAATTATAGGAACAAATTATAGTGTGTAAAAACTCACCTCTTATTGCTAGATATATGTATATTATTTGCTTTAAGAATAAAAGTTGTACCTAATCCGTTTTGTATAGCTTTCAGTTCAGCTTGGTATTTGTTTGATTCCGCGGTTCACATGAAATGAAATGCAATTATTCGGAAAAATTATTCAAAATGCAAAATTAATTATAAAGCAAAACAAAAGTTGAAAATGACGTCTTGTGCGTCATGTGTCACAAATAGCCCAAGGATATTTTAGAAACTGCAGGTTGGTCAACTTTTGAATTTCAGTTCTGGAGTTCAGATTCGGAGTAGTGAATACAAGTATTTTTCAACTTTCAGTTCAACTACGGATTTGAAGTCAACTTGTAAGTTGGCCAACTTTGGAGTTTTCATCAAGTTGAAAAGCACTTAAGCTTCGTAGGACAAGTTGGATAAGGTTCCATGCATTTTGAGTTCGTAATCCACTTCCTCTTCTACCTTACTGGCACTAAGCAGTCATAAAAAGGTGCTCCCAAAGAAGAACTTATAATCTTATAGGTACTGTTATTTAAAACCTGCATGCTAACTGATGTATTGTTAAATAAACAATATACCTAAACCAAATATTCTTAGAAATTGATAATTTCCTTACCACTTCACTACACTAGGTATCCATTTATCCAAACATAATAATGCTTTTCTCAGAACAAGAAGAATACAAAATAAAATATCCCAAACAAGTTTGGTATTCCTTAAAAATAAAGTTCCTTGATTTCTCATACATTTTAACTTTAAATATGCACCTGAATATTATACGGAAGCGCCTTAGATATTTATAAAATACTCAAACCAGTTGAAGAAAAATCAATACAGACAGTATAGATATAGTAGGGTAGGTACACCAAAATGAAAACTTATTTCTAAAACTACGTCTTCTTCTTCCTCTTCTCTCACCAATAAAACAAGAACAATTAAATCAAAACCCTCATCTTACATTTAATTTACTCCTCCATTAGACAACAATAATTGTATCTCTCGTCTGTTTCAAAAAAAAAAATACCTAAAGCTAGAGATACGAGTAGGTACATTACGTAGATTCATTGAATTCTCTCAAACCAAAACCAAACCATCATAACCCAACCCATCGTAAGTGGAGAACGATACAGAAGCACCTACCTAACCTAGTTGCTTATTCGTTCCCTAGTTTAACCTATGAAACATGGAAACTACAAGCAAAAATAGAATAGAATAGAATAAAACTAAAAAAAGATAACAAGGAAACTGGAGTACCTACAGTAACAACACTTATAACACAGAAAGGCTGACTCAAATTCCAATTAAAAGAAACCTTAATCCCAAAATCGATTACTCGCCAAAGTGTGTCAATTTGAAACTCAAAATTAAACTTGAATGAATCACAACATGTTGCACTACTGTTGTACTGATGCGGTATGTTTTTCTGTACGTAAAATTTTGTTGGTTAGAATGAAAACTTAGAAAACAAAATAGATGAACTCTACGAACTACGAGTATGAAAATAATATAAGAGAAGGATTCTTTTTTTCGAAAATAAAATGAATTCTTATTTCGAATTCGAAATTAAGAGAATGGAAAATTTGGAAAATTCTAAAAGAGAAAGAAAATGACATGTTGTTGAAGTGTTATCGATGGAATGAATTTTATTTTATGAGTGAAGATGAAGAGTTGGCAACATTCGAAGATTCAAAATGCATTCTAAGCAATAATGTTTAGGAATTTTATTTCTTATTTGAAAAGAGATTGGAAAGGTAGGATTATTCATAGCGAATAAATCAATTAAAAATAAAGTTGAATCACAAAAAAAACCGAACATCCTACTAGTTGCATGGTATGGACTTTGGAGAATCTTCATTTTATAATCATGTCAAATTACAAGTTGGTATGTTATTTAATAGTCAGTAATGAAATAAGTCTTAAACATCTTAATAAATTAAGATTAATTCTCAACCGGTAATCCGTACCAGTTTTCCGTAGTCAGTGATGATGAATCCCATTAAAGTCCGAGTTTGGGACTAGAGCTCAAAATGAATTGTAAAAAATGAGGGTTGGGCTTAACAATTTACTTATTACTAACTTACTTAGATCCTTGACCCCTACAGGGCGTCAACTACCGCTACACGCCATCTCGTTCTGTTTCTGGAAATGTACCTAAGCTCTCCCCAACTTTTACCGAGCTTTTGTGGTTCCTAGTCGACTGTTCTGCGCTAAGATTTTCTCTGTCCCCCGGCCCCATTTCTTTTGCCATCTTGGATGAGAGGATCCCAATCCATTGCATGTCTTGCAATAGAATCTTAACTGCCACTTCCTTTTTCGAATAACGATGTCAATAGGACTTTGGCCCGTTCTCCGGAGAGTTCTTGGTTGGAGATAATGTTCGGCCAAAAAATCCTTAGGATGTTTCGAAGACATCTATTTTCAGAAGTTTGTAGCTTCTTTGCGACAGAGGCGGTCACTTTCCTTGTACTACACCCATATGGTAGTACTGACTATACGTTCGAGCGGAACAGTCGCAGCTTGGTCTTCGTACTGCAAAAGCAGCTGTAGCTTTGCCGATTCGTCGATTCATCCTTACCACCGTGCGCCGTCTATTGAGACAACACTTCCCAGGTACAGGAAGTTGTCCACCGCTCCAAACTGCTGTCCCGCAACGACATTTTGAGAAGAAATTTCAGAAATGTTGGAAATGTTGTTGTTGTTTTCCCGGTGTTGATCCTCAAACCGACTTTATTTGCCGCACATTCCAGATGCACCCTCGTCGGTAGCCTTTATGATGGCAATAATCTTCTCGGGTACTTCTCTCCTGCGTTAAAGCTGATCAAATGAAATCTCGGTTCAAACTATCGAAAGCCTCTTTCGAAGTCGATGAAGAGCAAATAAAGGGGGGAGTGGAACTCCACGCATTGGTCTATTATGATCCTCAAGGTGTTTATGTGATCAATGCAGGGTGAGCCTGCACGAAATCCCGCTTGCTCTTTGTCGAGAGTAGAATATAGACGCTCTTTGATTCGTTCTATGATTCTTTTTCGCCACTATCTTTGCCACCGTGGGGAGGACACAGATACCTCTCCAGTTTCCACAATGCATAAGATTTCCCTTTTTCGGTAGTGTGGAGATCATCCTTTTTTCCATTCAACGGGGAAATGTTCGTTCTCCCATGCCTGTGTTATAGAGGGATGTACCAACTTCGCTGATGTTTGAGGATCTGCTTGGTAGAGCTCAGCGGGAATGCCGTCCAAACGTAGCTATCGTCTAGGTGGTTGAGCACGCTAGCAAAATGTTCCTTCCATCTCCTGAGCTGATCCTCATCCATAATTAGCAGTGTGCCATCTCATGGAAACATAACAATTTACTTGCTGAGCCCTAAGAACTTAGATAAGTCCAAAACAAAACGAATTTCGGTAACTGTAAATTTCGGTAAGAAAACCGGGGTGCTTGTCAACATTTTTCGAGGTTTACTTGACTTGGCGAACCCTTAAGGCGGATCATTAGTTTATGAACGTGAAGCAGACAGTGTGTTAGAATTGTGATCTTCTCAGGTAGGGATTATAATGAACAAAAAGATTCAAGAAGAAGTGCCAAACGTGGGGTCTTTAACTTCGGTAAATTGACAAAGATTTGAGGGTAAATGAAATGGAATCAGTCAAAACCGAGTGTTCCCCTGTTAATCATCGTTTTCCATGTTGTATATCTAAGCATAATTTGGGAGTTTGTTTCTCTAGGCTAGGGGTAGTCCGTTCTGTTTGAAGTCGTTTTGTTCGTACTCATTAAATTCATACTTTCTTTTTATTTTAAACGCAAAACAAAAATAAATCCCACTTCTGAGTGTTTTTTTTGTTCTTTCTGTTTTGCTAATGAAATTAATAAGTGAGTAATTAATGAGTACGACAAGAATTCAGCTGTTCTAATACTACGTTAATGTAAAACTCTAAAATCATTAAATTCAAGAATTTAATGGTAGGTATAAGACTTAAAATTTTTTAGAGATCGCTTTCCAAATGATGGTACAAGACCGAACCTACTAGCCAAGAGGATTATTACAAACTTGAATGAGTCAAAAAATGAGTCAAAAAATCTTAAGATTTAAAGGAAAACACCACTTCATTATTCAGGCATAATTATGTACAATACATTTAGATTCAGAGGACTCCTGGATGAAACAAATGCAACGACACCTGCATTTAGTTGGCCGCAGAAATGGAACAATCCAAAACCGGGAGACCTGTCGACGTTTTCTGAGGTCAACCCGGCGAACCCCACAAGTGGAACCTTAGGTGAAGCAGTTGAGTGGGAGAGTTGTGGTCCCCCTCGAGAGCATGACAATCGCTGGCTAAATAAAGAAGAAGACACCAGAAATAATTGTGTTTTGCCCAAAGTATAACAGTGGGCTCTTCAGTCAGTCTGTTATACCCTACTAAGACACAAATTTTGGTCGATGTTTACCGACTCCTATAAAAATCACAGCAAAAAGATAGATTAATTGAATTTTATTCATTCACTCCATTAAAACAGAAGTAATTTCAATATTTTAATATTTAAATTTCTTCATCTTCTTATTGAAGAAGAAGACATTTAGATTAAGAGGAACCAGTTGTATTTTTTTTTCTTCAGTAGTTTAACATTTAAGTTATGTTAGTATTGAAATTTTGATAGTTTAGGTATTTATAAATAAGGAGATTCAATTGACTCTCTAAAATAGCAGGCGTGCCTAGAATTCACCAATTAACTAATAATCTGAAATAGGAAACGACATTTAATCACAATCATAGTTTTTTGAAAATAAATAAGGAGATTCAATTGACTCTCTAAAATAGCAGGCGTGCCTAGAATTCACCAATTAACTAATAATCTGAAATAGGAAACGACATTTAATCACAATCATAGTTTTTTGAAAATTGTCCTCAAATCTGTCACTCCTAAATAAGTCTTTTTAAAAAGTGGAGTCTCACTATTGCTGGGAACTTTTCTCCTATGACCGAGATCGATTTTCTGGTGTTCATTCATTCACGACATCATACAAAATCGACCTAAACATCTTCCCGTCAAATTTACAGCAATAAAACAACTTTAAGATTCAAATTTTACTTAGTGCAATTTGTTCTTCTTCGAAAAGTATCGAATGCATATTTTGTATCTAAACAAATTTTATCTGTCACTTGTTCTTGTTCGTCTTCGAAATTAAATTCACTCCTCATTCTGCGATGCTCTTGCTATTGCAACTTCATTCAAAAGTTGTATTCAATTCGAGCACCGTACGGCGTACCGTAATACGAATCCCAATTCGATATCGAATTTTCTCAGCGCACACATTTTTCAAACTTCTATCTTAAACTTCTCTTGTTGGTTGGGGCCGAGTTGCGATTGCGAGTTGCGAAAAACAAACAAAAATAAGAAAGAAGCAGTATCCCAAACAGCAAAAAAGAATACAACAACAAAAAAAACACAACCAAAAATGTATCTACTGCGCGCAGTTCACACTCAGATTTTTGAGTAGGTATACTTTGAAATTCATTTTTAGTCAATGTTGATTAACCATGCGGTGCGGTTGTGTATAGTCTGTACTCGCTCCTTGTATTTTTAATTCCGGATTTTAAAAAATAAAAAAGATATAAATTAACCAACCCCATATCACAGTGATAGATACATATCTGTTGAAAATTATTAGCAGAAGAAAAAAAAATAATAAATATCTTATTTCGTGTCTATAAGAATTAATGAAATAATTATGATTTCGGTTAGCCTTTCCATATATTGAAAAGTCCTTGTGTGTTTTGTTGTTTTATTTTTATATTTTTTTTTTGAAGTGGAAATACATTAGTGTGTATATGCGATAGATTTTATAAATCGGTATTTTGCGTGAATATCGGCCGTTATCGTGTGAAAATATCCTTATTTGAGAATAATTTTTGCTTCTCAAGGATTTAAATAAATTCTCTCCTCCAACTCCGTGTGCGCAGAGTGTGTATTTATTTATGTTAAGCTGTGGTTTTGATGGGCAGCAAAATCTATATAAATTAATCTGATTTGTGAATAGAAAAAAAAAGATAAATCCTTTCAAATAACAAAAAAAAAAAAAAAAATATTAAGGATTACCAGTTTTAAAGAGGATTATGTGAAAATACATGCAAAATAAAAATATTTAGTGAGTGCAAAAAAATATCCTTAAGGATAATTGAATTCGAAAGAAATTAAATTTGTTCGTGTCTAACCATGGATTACCAGTGCAGATTGCCGCAAGGATACGACTCTTATAGAAACCTTGCTTGAAAGGATATTTTGATATAAATTTCTGTTAAAACTTTTTGTTTTTCCATTTTGGTTATCCATTTTCGTTGTTTTTGTTAATTTTGATTTTGAATCTCGACTCTGATCGAAGAGGATACTTGACTTATAATTAAAGTTGAAAAAAAGGATATTCATCATTCCTCAACCAAACATGCATCACAATAAAATCCGTTATAAGATTCTGCTCAGCTATGGCAGGCGATCAAGTCTGATCGTGTTAATAGTTATATCCTTACTGACTGTTTCAAATAGATCCCTGGTGAGTGCATCACGATATAATCGACAAAATCACGTTATGTACAGCGGAAGCAGTAGTAGCAGTAGTGATGTGGATGATCGTGGCGTTGGGCGCCATGGTCACAATAATAATCGCAATTCCAATAACAACCACAACGATGTTTATAGTGTGAATGATGCAATGTTGCTACCACCGATCATGAATCCAAACGACGATAATCCAATGATCGTGAATCAGCAACAGCTGAGCAGTTGTCAGACAGTTTGTGCGTGCAAGTGGAAAGGTGGCAAGCAGACTGTCGAGTGCATCGATCGATCGCTGATTCAGATCCCCGAAAGTATTGATCCTTCAACCCAAGTCTTGGATATGTCTGGCAACAAGTTGCAGACGCTCTCTAATGAGCAATTTATTCGAGCGAATTTACTTAACCTACAGAAGCTGTATCTGCGGAACTGCAAGATCGGCGAGATCGAACCAGAGACTTTCAAAGGTCTAACGAATTTAGTTGAGTTGGATTTGTCGCATAATCTGTTGGTGGTTGTGCCCTCGAATGCCTTGGGTTTTATTCCATCATTGCGTGATCTTACATTGGCCTCGAACCACATCCATAAGATCGAAGCGTTTTCTTTCGGCAGCACTCAGAGTCTGCACAAGTTGGATCTGTCGCATTGTGACATACAAACGTTGGCACCACAAGCATTTGAGGGCTTGGAAGGTCTGACACAGCTGAAATTGAATGGCAATAGACTGGGAGAGTTGCGACCCAAGACCATCGAGACCCTGAGCAGACTTCACGGTATCGAATTACATGACAATCCTTGGGTGTGTGATTGCCGGTTGAGGGCAGCAAAGTTATGGCTTCTGCAGAAGAATATTCCCTACCCAGTGGCTCCGATTTGTTCTGGGGGTCCAGAGCGGGTGTTGGACCGATCATTTGCCGATCTTCAAGTTGACGACTTTGCTTGCCGTCCAGAGATGCTTCCAATCAACCACTACGTTGAAGCGACAATGGGGGAGAATGCGTCAATAGCTTGCAGGGCATCAGCTATTCCTGCTGCAACAATAAACTGGTACTGGTCTGGAAGGCTTCTAGCAAATGCAAGTGCTTTCAGTGCCTATCAAAGAGTCTACATATACGAGGATGGTCAATTTGAAAAGCGAAGCCGGTTGATTCTTACAAATGCTCAAGAAACTGACTCCAGCGAGTTCTATTGCGTGGCGGAGAATAAGGCTGGAACAGCCGAGGCAAATTTTACTCTCCATGTCAGTATGCGGGCAGCTGGAATGGCCTCATTGGGAAGTGGACAAATTGTAGGACTCAGTGCAGCTCTAGTTATCCTCATTCTCTTCATTTTCCTCATAATTATGTTCCTTTTGCTGCGACTGCGTCGAACGCCGTTTATTGAAAGCAAGACACCGAATCATCTAGAGGTCATAACCACAATGAACCATCAAAACTCGATCACAAACAAGACCCAACCGGCAACAGGGAATGGCAACATTGGTGGAGTAGTGATTGCCAATGGTGCTATCCCAAATTGTGCGACTCTCGATCGCAAGAGCAGCGTCAACGATCGAATGCATGCTGAATCGAATGACACGAATCCAGTACAGAAGCCACCCCGATTGACTGATCTGGCCTACACTACGAGTAACTACGACAATAATGGGAGTGTCCTCTCAACAGCTACCTGCTTTATCTCACCCACAGCCTCAGCCGGTAACAATCCAGATCTGATAAATGATACCAAACGCTTTGGCAGCGACGAATTTGCAGATTTGAAGATCCCGGCGATTCTCACGGCGAATTCAAGTGGGGAATACAGCCGGGCGGGAGGTTGTGACTCCCTCTATCCATCTGGTCTCTGGGAGACCGCGACAACATCCTCATCAGCGACTGATGATTTGTATCTGAAAAGAGCCACCAGCACAACAATATCCGGCTACACAGGGTACTCAGACAAGACTCCGATCATGGAAACGAACCAATTGTACGACCTCCATGAACGAACCACAGATTACTTTAGTAAAACATTCCCCCGAACGCATTTCAACAATGCCCCCTCGACCTCGTCTTCCATGATGGTTGGCACAGGGGCACATTCGACGACATCAACCACGACGACGAATCTCTCGTCGGGAGGCAACTCCACCTGTGGCTATCCCTCTGATTACGGACTGCCTCTGGTGCCGGGTGCCGAAACACAGATTCACCACACCATGCATCCCATTTACAACAATAACAATGCAACATCAGCGATGACATCGACCAGTTGCAACAACATCAACAATAACAGTAGTAACAGTAGTACTAGAAGCTCAACAACACCGGTGACGCACCAGCAACCCCTCACGAATCTTAGCGGAACCCAGCAGCAGCATCAGCTGTTAGCTAACGGTGTACCGGTGAATGCGAAAACGATACGCGTCTGGCAGAAGGGCGGTGTGCCAGTGTTGCCACCAGTGACAGCCTTGAAACGTGCATTAATAAGCAGCAGTAGGAGTTCGCCGGACGAGGGCTATCAAGAGGGATGCGGAACTGATGTTTAAGTTTGTTACAATTTTTATTTCAATTTAATATTTTTATTTTGATTTTTTCTTACGACCAGTTTGTAGATACGTTTTTTATGCAAAACAAATCTTTAGTTTTTGTATTTCAATACTTAGCTCTTTTCCGGTTAAAAATAAACAAAAAATGATAATAATTCGATGAAATTTGTGAAAAGAGAAATTGTCGACTGAAGGAAAAGAATTATAACTAAAAAAATATATATAAAAAAAATAATGAAAATGTGATAGTGTTTGATATAATAGTTGAAGAAAAAAAAATTATATAGGATGAAGTTATTTGTTGGTTGAAAATTAATGCAATAAAAAAGGCAAAGCAACAGAGAAAAATATTTCTAAAAAAATATATGTACAGTGATTTGCAGTGAATTTTGTGGAAGAATTAAAGTTAAATTTTATTCAGAATTTTGTGGAATTAATTTACTTGGTGGTACAACTGGTAAATTTTGTAGATTTGTATATTTCAATATTTGTTTACTTATGTCGTTAAATATTTTTAATTCTAACTTTTTTTGTTCGGAGTTTGTATTAAATATCTAGTAGTTAATAGTTTAATTTGAATACGAAACATTGGTACTTTTTTTGTGTGAGGAGTTACCACGTGATTTCTCTGAAGAATTTCACAACACAATTTGTTTGTTGTTGTTGTTTTTAATTCAAGATTGAAGTTGGTTAATAGAAAATTGGAAAATTGAGATTATTTTTTTCAAGCAATCGTGTTACCCAACTTTCAGTTTCCAAAGCTGTTCTGGAGATTTCGCGGATAAATTTTGAAATCATTTGTGTTCTAATTTGTATATTGTAGAACATAGACGCAAAATTAAAGTGAAGTTAAGACTCAACACTGACTCAATTTTATACTAGCGATATTGACATTTCTGTTGTTTATAGGCTGATTAAACTAATTTAAAGGAATTTTTAATGAAATATTTGAATTAAAGCTAAACCGTTAAAGTCTGGTGTTAACTTTTTGGTGTTGTTCATACGACATCTGTCACATTCTATAACACGATCTGTCATAATTGGTTTAGACCTGTTTAATTTGAATTTTTTAAAGAAATGGAGTTAGTGCGTCACTAAAAGTGAAGTGTTTAAAAAATAGACAACTACATTTACTTTTACAAAAATAATTTACTAGTGTCTGACTAAGACTCTTAAGATAGTGTCGAAAATTTTGCACCAATATATTTTACCAATACTAATATAGGTATTCGAACAATGATATGTTTGTGTTTTTAACACCAATTTTTAAATGTTTGGATCAAAGCAATATGAAGGTACATAAAAGGGTGGTCCTTATACGATGCACCCCCCCTAATTTGTTTTAAAAAATTCCTGTTAAATGTTAGCTCATTATATTAACATTAACCCGGCCCAAGATGTCTGAAGTTTGATATCGGAAAATCCATGTATTTTTGTACATCCAACTTTAAAAACTCATAACTTTGGTAATGAGTGATAAAGAAAATTGAAAAACAAAATTTATTAGAAACAATTTTACAACATTTAATAAAATTAAAATTAAATTAAAAATGATATTTTTGTTTAAATTTCTATAAGTAGGGGGATAACTGTTATTGTTTCAATAAGCAAGACAAAAGTGACTAATAGTGTTCCAAAGTTAAGAATTTAAAGTTGGATTTACAAAATGGCATGGGATTTCCCCTATAAAACTTAAGACGTCTTGGGGGCCGGGTTAACGTTAATATAATGGGCTTAAATTTTACAGGATCTTTTTTTTATTTATTTAGAACAAATAAGGGGGTGCGTCATTTAAAATAAGACAATGGCCCTTATAAGGACCACCCTAAGGTACACAATCAAAAAGAATTTCCCCAAAATACATAACTTTGGCAACCAGTTCAGTTAAGCCTATCTCTATGACATTTATAATAATTTAAATCAACCTTAACTTATTTAAACAAAATATTCCGTTACCTTAAATGACAAATACAATTAGGACAAATTAATGACTTCATACAGTTTCCCAACACATAGAGTATTGTTTTCAAAGAACATTCCACAATCCGCATACATACCTAATTAGTGACGTAATTTTGCTGTCAATATGATTAGTCAGAAAAAACCCAATCATTTCTACCGTTTGCGTTGACACAGTCCCTAATTATTGTCAATTATTGAAAATGGATGTGGTTCAGAGACTAGAATGTAACTTTGCGTAGGTAACTGTGGCATATGCGGATATTTTCAGTTCATTTTTAATTCTCCTTTATTCCCTTTTTTGCTCGAATAAAATCAATAAACAAAACAGACAAACAAAAAACAATGTTGATTATTAGGTAGTCTCTATTTGCAATAAATTCCTTACATAAAATAGAATAAAAAGCATAAGATATCTAAAGCGTGAAGTTTTGTTTGTGACTGGTGAGTAAAATACACATATTTGCCATGCTTTCTACAGCATGGTGGGCACAGTATAAGATGCCAGCCACTGTAATAAATGATAATGAAAGCATAGGGATTTGTCAGCAGTGCAGACATCATACAGTCAAAATCGCTTAACTAACTCGAAATGGAATGGGATTTCTTTAATTTTGTCCGGTGTTGTGCTATAAACGAGTTTATTGATTTTGTATTCCTTAATGGAATAATATATATTAAGGGCCAATTTTGAATACCTTTGTAGTAATTTGTAAACATCAGATAGTATGTAGATTGTATGAACCTACTTCTTCTTCAGATAATGAAAAAATGTGTTCTTATTTAGATATTCGTCTCAAGCCTAGTACGCTGCTGATGCGAAACGAAATTTGCCTGCGGTCTCCAAAAAGACAACAAAATGCTTACTAAAACACAGCGCAAAATTATTCCTCGAGAGTTTCACAAATTGCAAATAGCTAAATAAAACAAAATTTAACGAAAAAATCAAACAACAGCCATTCTGTAATGGAAGTAACAACAAATAAAAACACGAACCAACCCAAATGTCATTTTTCCGCGCACAAATATTGGTCCGGGCAATTAGTTCAGTGCAAAAATTGAGTGGAGACTTGTCAAAGCAATCTGGTATAATCATCAATTTTGTTGGTCGAACAGCGTACGACAGAACGAAAAGCACAACGAAATTTTTCGTCATGTCATTTTTGTATGGAATTTTTCGTTTCACTTCAGCAGCGTACTAGGATTAAGAGTTAACTGAATGTATGTTGGTGTTACTCTTATTTTAGTTTTTAAAATATTTATTTTTAATTTCCAATAAATTGTAAATAAAAAGACACGACACAAACTTAACTGTTAAAATATATTTTTTGTAGTTTTATATTTCAGATTTGGAATATTAACAAGAAAAAACACTTAGGTCCACTATTTAGCGTTCGCATTTTGATTTCTTCCATGGAGGTGTTTAAAGAAACTACCGTAACATTGCCATTAAGTCGCACTGAAGGCACTGAACTCCTATGCCATTAGTTCAAAACTGGTATGGGAGTGCGTGGATAGGTTAAACGACTTTGGCAAAAATAATAATGTCACACTTCACACTACCTGGGCACGTAGGTGTCCAAGAAGAGGCACACTCTTTGGCAAAAATAGGAGCAACAACGCCCTTTACGGGCCCTATTGTGGTATAGGAGTAAATGTGATTAAAAAAAAATCAAAACAAAAGATCAAAATTATGGACAGAACTCCCTCACCTGAGGCAAGCGAAGCTACTCCTTGGGAGCTACCAACCAAGAACGATTCGTATCCTGTATAGGCTTAGGCAGGAATAACCTCAGAATGATAACTGGTTTCCTCACTGGTCACGGCAAACTGAAATCACACCTAAGTCACATCAAGTATTCTTGGCCTGGTGAGCAGTGCCATCACATGCAGATTCTGCAACACTCCTGAGGAAACACCTGACCATATATTAGGTAAATGCGATGCACTCGTGCAACAAAGACATAGGTATCTGGGTCGACACCAGATAGAAGAGAGCGAACTACCATCTCTGAAAGTCCTCCAAAAACTAAAGTTTCTCAAATTAACAAACTTGGTGGAAGAGCTATAAAATAAGCTCTAGACGGGGGCACAAAAGATCTTAAGGACGCAGTGTACTAAAACCCCTTATATTATTCATTCATTCACTCGAGGTGTTTGGCTCATGCCTTGCATATAATTTTATATGTTTAACCCAAGTATTATTTCCCAACAGATATGCAATGTCTACTCCTGCTATTAGGTATTGATCCATTTAATACAACATTTGAGGTACACCAAATTTCATTCTTATTTTAAATTTGTTTTCTGCAAATTTTTTCTTGAAAACTGTTTTACGCAACTTTAAGTACCTACAGCAAAAGATTTCAAGGTTAAGTAACAATTTTAGGCACTATCAGTTTTCATGTTGAATAAAGGCAATCTGTTTTTTTTTTAAATTTTAGGCTATTTATTTTTTTTTTTTTTAATTTTTGAGGCTTTTCATGAAACATGGAGGTATACGAGTATTTATTCCAAAATATGCCTTTGGAAAATGTCTGACCTTCTGTGGGCCAGTCAGCAGATTAAGCTCAAAATTCTTCCGAAATATTTTTTTGAATTTTAAAAAAGTTAAATAATTCAGTCAATCGAAGGTGAATGCTCAGAGCACTAGCAAATTAATATAAGTTTTTTAAGTGTTAAAACTGTTCTGAGAAATAATTTAACAAGATATTTATAAAGACAATTTTTATATAAAATGACGTAAATTCAACTAAAAATGTAAATTATCTAATTCGTCATCATTTTTGCTGTGCTTCTGGGAGCACTTATTTTCATTTAATCGCTGGTTCATAATGGAAGGGGACTGAACTCAAAATCGCAGTGTTTGTTCAATTTATTTTGATTGTTTCAATTAACAATTCAAGTGAGACTTTGGATGGTATAAATAAGGTAGAACATATCCTCAGAGCAAGTGCTTCATAATAAGTCAAAGCAATTTATCATGCTCTTTAGCGTACCTAATTCAAGTACGGTTTTATTTGAGGCAAATTGAGCTTGTTCTGAAATCGCTGACAAAGTTAACTGAATAATTTACAATTTGCTAATTTTGTTTGACGGAGTGCCTTAAATTTCTGATTATGATATGGATTGACAATCACTTAAGTGAAGAAATTCACATTTGTTAGCAGTTTATTACATGCCGACCTACCAAATTGTGTTAGAGCTTCTAAAATTGTCTATTTTAGGTCTGTAGTCTAGTCTTGTAGTGTACCTACCCGACGAAGCCCACACACTCGGATGTCAAAATTTATATCATACCCCATATTCTCATTTTTTTCAATTCACTACTTTGATTATTTTGAAAAACACACACTAACCCCTCCGATTGTCAATTATTGATAGATATTTGATAAATATTGATATTTTGGATTCTTAAACTTAATTTTCTGAAAATCTGATCAAATATTCATTGATATTTTTCAATTTTCTTATAATTCATAACGGTCTGCTTCATTTTCATTCTCAATAGGGGTAAAAACAAACAAAAAATAGCAAATTGAAAAATAAAAGACCCGATCTTTCAATCATCAGTAAAGATATCAGAAGGCTTCATGAGAAAAACATCTAATTTAAGCTTTATCTGAAGAATAATTTATATCAGAGGTTTAACTGGCTATCGAAAAATTAGCTCTTAATGGACTTTCAAGAAAAATATTTCTGCAGAATTATTCAATTTTAAACGCTCAACTCATGGTTGGCTTCAAATTGAAAATGAGGCAAAAAGAAACTGAATGAAAATAAAAAAAATATATTAACAATTTAAAGGGCGATTTTGTCAATTATTTCATTGTAAATAGACTCGAGTTTGTTACTCAAAAGTTAAATAAATGAATTTATCTAGTTTTTGCAATCATCATGGAACGAAATTAGTCTCTAACAGCCATATTAATAAAAACAGCGCTTATCTCACCTATAACTTTTGAGCTCTCGTTAAAGGATGGATTACGAGATAACTCGTGAATTAAAACGTATATTTAGCCCTTCGCTAAACCACCTTCCTTGTTGTTCAAGCTAGCTCGTAAGTGGCACAAATCTTACTCCTAATTCACAAGTTAATGATAACTTTCCGCTAGCACCGGTTATTAATTTTGGGGTAAGAGTTTCTGTTTTTTTTTTCTTGATCATTCAATTTTGTATTTATTGTATATTCTTCAATAATTTAGTTTTCAATTATTATCCATGCGAAGAAAAAGTTTTCTATACAATTTTGTTCCTATTTTAGCCTAGTGTATCCAGTTAAGATACAACCACGAACTTCTTTCAATATTTTAAGCTATCAGTTATCTGATAAGACTTCGCTAATTTTGTTAAAAAAATAGAGGTGTACCTACCTATTTTTTGTATTACTGTATTACGATAAACTTCATTCCAGGATGCATGGATGTAACTTATCTACAACTGTCCTATGAATTAAAAAAATAATATGTAATTAAAATAGAATGTAATTATGTTCTACATACTCGTGTATCACAAAACACTTAATAAAAGTTATTGAACCTCTGCCTACTCATATAAGTTTGAATTTGTTCAGTTATCGATTTTTCTTCTCCCACAGGGCGCAACCCATATTAAGAGAATACACAATACACAAACACATATCCTTTTCATATTGAACATGGATTACAAAACTAAACAATTTTCAAACTTTGTTTCTGATTTGTTTTCTATACATGCCTACATGACTAGACCTAAACAACTAATAGAAAAGTTGTGTCGTACTCGTAATTCTGAACCTTTCAAGTACCTACGTATTGTTTCAAAACTAAATGTTGAACAAAAGCAATTTACCTATACATATACTCGTATGTATGAAAAAAAAAAAACTTCTATTGCTAACCATTTTTTGTTTAAGTGCACTTCACATTCGGGTGTTACCTCTCTATCCTGTTGCTCCATGATAACTTGTTTTAATTTTTTTAATAACAAAAATATAAAAGCATTTGTTTGAAAATAAAAAAAAAGGTAAAAACAAAACACCTCGGTACATTGCTGTTAGAAAATATGAATTCGAATAAATATCTATATATATATTTATTCATATTCTTGAAAAAAAACTTATTTAAAATTTTATTTAATAATATTATAGAAATACATGGAAATGTAGATAAAAAAGATTTTAAATAATAGAAAAGAAGAATAAATTGTTTGGAATAAAATTCAATTTTCAATTGCTTTTTTTTTTTTTGTTTTTAATTTAAAACTTTAAAAAATAAAATCATGGGGTTCAGTGAGTTCAAATAATTTGACGCAATGAATTGTCAAGCTAAATAGACATATTTGTGTAGTTTAATAAAATGTATTTTATGAACGCATTCAGTTCATTTATTGAGCTATTTCAGTAACAATCGATGGTATAATTAGTCATTATTATTATTTCGGTTGTATATGAGAACAATAAACACACATGATAAATTTTAATTTCCAGATCATTTATTTAATTTTATTTAGGCTTTCTTTAAATAAGCGGAATTGACAATATTGTTCACTGGTTATAATAATTGAAAACGAACTTTGGTGCATTGTGTACCTATTGAAACATTAAATAAATTATTCAAATCAATGCATTTTAACTGATTTAGTGATTGGCTTGGCTTGGTTTTCCAAGTTTGTATGTGGAAAAAAGATACTAAATATTATTGACTGAAATATTAGTCCTATTGTAATTGGTCAGTTTGTCGAATTGTTGTTTTAGCTAAAAGTTACTTCGATATTTAAACAGATTAATTGATACTCGCATAACGAGACAGAGACGAGGCTGTATATTTGGACCAAAATTTACCGAGAGTCTCGTCGGGTGAAAAATACAATTTCATTTAAATATTATTTATTTTATTCTGTACATATTCGAACTATGGACGGTGTTCATATTCGACCAACTAATCCCACAAAAAAAAAAAAAAACAAAAATCCACAAGTTTTTAAAAAATTTCGTAGATTATTTTGTCGTTTTCTTTTGTAAAATCAAAACAAAGTGGGAGGACTCAGTCGAATACGAATACCGTCATATGGGGGACAAACTATATTTTGACGTATCGAGAATATTTCATTCCACGTGACCGAGGTGAAACCGAGACGAGACCGTGACAAGACTGAAAAAAAAATTCTGTTAATTGAAACAAAATTAGTTCTTCAAAATCCGAGATTAAGAAGTTTATAAAATTTTGGAATGACAGTTTTAGGTTTAATTGATTTCAACCCTTTTATACTTACAAACACCATGCAAACATTTACTTAACAGATTTTAAAAACCTCAGGATTCAGTGCTTAAAATTTTGCTATGCACTATTTAATTGTTCCTTAGCGCGAATATTGGTTTTGTATTAACAAACTAGAGATTTTAACCAAATTTTATATTACTTAATGGAGAAGTCCAAAAAAGTACGACAAGTAGAAAAGAAGCAACTACGATTTTTTTTTTAATTTCTTGGGAAACAGCTGTTACGATTTCGATTACACAGCATTTAAGGTTTATCTTAACCAAAATAGGGCCTCGTTGTTTTAAGAAAATTGCCTTTTTGTTCAGTTATTCTCTCAAGTCTCGTAAATATTATAAATATTAAAATTGTATGGTAGAAAAACAAATAATTTAATAAACCAGTAACATCAGAGAAAAAGAAAAGTTTCTCAGACTTTTTTACACTTTTCCAATTATTGTTGTATTTATAAAGAAAAATACTTGGTCATGTGAAAGTCCCAAACTGCAAGACCCAGTCCTCCATTTAATTGTGTGTTTTTTTTTTTGTTAAGTTGCTCCTAAATTCAAAACTTGATAAAATTATATTTACAAAAAAAAAGTAATTTAAGTCGCATAGATTTTTTTATTTAAGATAGGTATCACTAACTCAAAAATACTATAATCATTGAAATAATTCACTTTAAATAGATTTTGAGATAAAACTCCAAAAGAACCTAATAAGTTGATTAATTATTTGAACTGGTTGCCACAGTTTCACCGAAGAGTTGAAATGAAGAAAGTAAATTTTTGTTTACTCTCAAGACTGGCGTCCACTATCCACTGCAGAGTTTGCTCTCGATATTTATTTTTGGGTGATGCTTTAGATACATAACTTAATAACTATGTACTCTGCAATTCCAAATTTATTATTTGCTCAAAACTCAAATAAAGCTGTGTAGTACATATGAATTGCAGATTAATTAAATACGTTAACCATAGTCATGTAAGGTTAACATGACTTCTTCTTTTCTAATTAAAACATCAAAACCAGTGAGCAAAAAATGAAATTTTTTGAAAATAAAACTTTTCCATAATTAAGGAAGGTTAAGGAAGTGAAAATAAGATGATGTTTTAATAATTAAAACTCACAATTATCGTGGTAATTAAAGAAGATGAAGGGATTCGCTTGTGTGATGGGTTTAGTGGCAGATAAGCTGGGCGTGTTTTATTATTATTCCAACAGTCTTTCAAAAATACATTTTCATGGTGTTATATGTTTTTTTTTTTTAATAAATGAAAAGAAAAGTAAAAATATAGTTTGGTATCTCATATACATATAATATGTAACGAAATCGAATATTCATTAGCTTCCATCAGACAACCATACATGTCAAACACAAATTAAACGACTTACAGCAACATGGTTGCAGTAATAGCAATCAGTTTAAATGGAAGATGTATTAGATGTAGAGCTTCGATAAGAAATAGAATACAGTCTTAACATTGAAAATGACATTTTTGGCATAGCTTTGAATACAAAATCACGATTGTCATGATTTTTGTCAGGAAATTTTGACTACTGCAAAAGTCAGCTGTATTTACTTGGCCCCAAGAAGATTACAATTTTTTTTCTTAAAAGAAGAACAATTAAATGACCAATGTTTTTAAAACTTTTTTTTTTTAAATGACGGATAACGCTGTCCCTTTACACCGTAATTTGATCATTATTTTTCTTTTTTAAGAAATCACCATCTTGTGAAAATATTTCCTTTTGTGACCTTTTGTGATCATTAAAAAAAAATTAAAGTTACCTCTCGTCGGAATAAGTTCAGTTTATGTTTTTTTTTAAACATTAAAACCATTGGCGTAAAATTTTAGTTGATTCAGTACAATGTTAAATTATTTCTGGTATGATACTAGGTTAAAAATTGTGTTTTGCTAATTTTAAACGAGTTAAGCATCGTTCAGTAAACTGTTAGGATAGCCAACAGTTTACTGAAATGGCTATTTTATCTTTTTAGTATCGTTATTAATGTCAAAATCAGGGATGTTTGTGAAATTTTTGCACGAGCTGAACTTTTTTGGACGTGTTCAGCTGAAGTTTATGAAGGAAATTGGTTGAAAGTGTGATACTAGTTAGAAAGTATTAAAAATTTAGAAAATTTTAGTCATCTGTTGAAGAATTAGAAAAATGTTAAGTAGAATCATACAAAACCAATAATAATAGGCTGTTTAAAATTTTGCGCTATTGTTTATTAGCCTAAAGAATATCGTAAAAGTGACCATAACGTCAATAGAACATTTTAAAGTAACAAACACGATCTATGACCGACAAATTAATAACAATAAAATTACAAAAGCGGCAAATATCACAAAATTAAAATGTATAAGAAAAATTTTAATTTGAGCCCATATCAATGTCTTAGCAATGATTTTGATTTCCATTGTAAATTTATGGGAATTCAGAATGGCAGTATGAATTTAAGAGAATTCATGACTCAAAAACGACCAACTTCAAAACTAATTGTTTGATTGTAAGATTGAAGCTTTGTAAAAAGCACAGTTCATCAGGTTTAAAAGTTGAGTTATAGTTTGACGAAAAAACCTATGAGCAGGTCAAATTAAATTTGACTAGCTTTATTTTAAAAATTAGCATGTTTACAGAAAAAAAGTGATGAGGCTTCACATTGCAAAGCAGTTGCAAGATCCCGCATCTAGTAAAGTATTTCAAAACTGTCATCTACAAATATCTTTCATAAAACTTAAAATCTTTCTGAAATATTTTTGAAGTCTGTGCTTGTAAATGCAAACAAAAAAATGGGAACTTAACACGAATTTGTAAGCATTAAAGTATTAATTTCTTTCTAAACTTATCCAAAGCAAAAATAATTCAAAGCTTTTTAATAAGTCGTTGTACAAACATGACATTAAGTTTTGATTTATTAAGAAATTATGTAGTTTTACATTAAATCACTTAAAGACATATAAGGCTTAAATACATATTTTACACTTGAAACAACAACAATGGAAAATTGCGGATACAACATAATTTTTTATTATTTTGTTTTGTGATTTTTAAAAAAATATTATACTTTTTTAAAAATCACAAAACAAAATAATCACACATTATGTAGTATCCGCACTGCTTTTCCTTTGTCGTTGTTTCCAGTGTAAAATTTTACTGTACTGCGTATAATAAAGTATTTACATTAAGAAAAACCCCTTGAATAATTTTAAATTATTTTCGTAACTGCTATTGTTTTTTTTTTGAAATAAAACTGATTTTCTACTATTTTTACTGCAAATCAATACACCTATTTTTAATTGAAGAAAGGCGTTAATTGCACAATCCAACAACCAATGAACTTAACTGAAAAAATACGAAAAAGGGAATAATAATTACTATTTAAATAAAAACAAAAATATTATGAAGCGTATAACAGCATTCAAAAAATTAATGAGTTTCAAAATTGTATAACTGTGTTGATCGAAAATAAAGGAATAAGGAAGAATTTTGCAAAAAACAAGATTGAAAAAAAAGTAAAGAAAACAAAATAAATGTCAACCAATCTTCCGCATAATTAAGCAGATAGTATAAACATAAACACAAACAAAAAATAAAGAATATAATTCGCTGTAACACTTGTATGATATTTCAAAACAACAAATAAATTATAAACAATACAAAAATTAAAACTGAATCAATGTAGCTTAAAACAAGAAAAAAAAAAAAATAAAATAAAACAAAAAAAAAACGGAACACAAATCTCCAAAAAAATGTAAGTTAAATAATAATAAAATATTATTTTAATTGCTTTTTTATTGAAAAAAATAAAAACAAATATTTTTTACATTTATTTGTAGGTTATGTTAATTAAAAAAAAAAACAAAAAAAAAGCTAAATAAAAATAATAATTGTGAATTTTTGATTCCTAATAATTCTAAGCAACAAAAAAAAATAAAAACAAAACAAAATCTAATATTATTTTTGTATAAAATTTTTAAACTTCATTTTATATTTTCAATTGTCTTGTAATATACGATTATTTTTTTTTGTATAGTGTAGTTAAAATTAAAACAAAACAAATATTATACGTATTACCTAATTAAAAATTAAAAAAAAGTGAATGAAAATATATATAATTAATAATTTTTTTACAATATTATAAACCTAAGCTGATTATGTAAATTGAACAAACAAACATTCATATATTATTAGATAATGTATATGATAAAAAAAAAATCTTGAAAATCATGCAAAAAAAAAAACAACCCCGATATGATTACCTACCTTTGTGTATAAAAACAAAAAAAAAACAATAATGTTTAAGTAAAATCATATATGTACCGAATATGTGTGAAAAAAAGATGAAGCGACGATTAAATAAGGAAACCAAAGACTTTTTTTTTCTTTGAATAAAAAGGGAAAATAAAAAAAATTATTGAAAAAATTATAAACCTACTTGTTTTATTTAGCTAAAAAGTTGTTTCCTATTTTTTTTTTTTTCAGATTGAAAATAATAAGATAAAAACTAAATAAATAAGTATTTAGCAGGTAATGTATGATGGAGGAAGCTCAAAATTAGTATGAGAAATATCTTGTGTTTGTCTTTGAAAAACTCGAAAGGGCTCAATCGATTTGGATGATTCTTTCTGTTTGTTTCATTCGTGATGGTTTAAGAAAAAAGGAAAGTTGGTTTAGTATAACAAAAAGTTAAACAAAATGAATGGATTCACCCTTGATGAATGATAATGATAATAAACATGTCGTTATTTTTAATCTATCTAAAAATGGAAGTATAATCAAAGGGTACACTCGGGCCAAACGCATTTTTTTTTTTAATTTAATTTTTTTTTAATTAATTAATTTTTGTTTTTGCTCGCTAAGATGGTTTATCTCGTATGACCGATCAATTAGCTAGCTGATGGAATTGCCGGAAAATCGAAAAATCGAATTATGGGGAATTTTTTGGGTTTCAATCTAAGAAACTAAGCGTATGATTTTAATTGTTTTAAGTATTTGAAAAGATATACTTTAATGATGAGTAAAGTAACATTCACTTTGTTTTATATAAAAATGTACCCTAAGCCAATAGCGGCAAATTGCTTAAAATTGGGATTACGTATAACTTTCAAGTTGCAAATAGAAGCGTTAGATCCAACAAAAAACTAGAGTGTGTAGGTTGAGTTAAAATGATAAAAAAATCTTATTGCTGGAGTGCGTCTGTTTCTGACCATTTAGACTGGATGGGTAATTTACTTCAAAAAAATACCTTTTCTTAAAATAGAATAATAAATATCAAAAAGCTACCTTACATACAATGATTTATACCATTTTTAGGGCCAGAAATCCATTCCTTAACTTTCTTTTGAAATCAAGTTAAATGAAAGAATGTTTTTTGAAAAATGAATCATACTCAAAATTTTGCAAAGTGAAACAAATTATTTTCAAACTAGTTATTTTCGTGCAAAAAACAAAAACATAATAGATTAAGAGCCCAGGGCCACCAGACATACCTACGTTATTTTATGAAAGCTAAAATTTTTTCATTGAACATATTCTATGGTAGCTTAGAATAAATGAATACTATTATACGATTTATGAAGTATGCTAAGAATCTTCAATCAAGCGGCAATTAGGAGGTAGCGAGAGGCAGCGAGTGTTAAAGTTGCATTCAAATGTTTCAGCATTGCGTTATTTTATCAAAGCCAGATATCAACAGTGGGGTCTAACGTTAGCCAGATACCTTAAATCTGTTAAAAAATCGTGTCATTTACGTTACATTTTCAAATCTAGCTTTTATATTTTCCTGGGTAAATTGAAAAATTATTCCCATTGCATTGGTTTAAAATGTTATTTATGAAAAGGCTTAATTTCATTTAAATTATTTGTGGAAAAGTATTCAGTATATTCACCTATTAACCCACATTAAATGTTGCAAAGTCTTTATTAAAAAAAAAAATGGAATATAATGTTTCTTGGAAACACAAAGATAATATTTGCTTCTTGTTTTGTTATTAATTCTAAGAAATTAATAATTGAGGTCGAATAGTTATTATTTTTGTGATTTTGTGTTGTTTTACATAAACAATATATATTCTCGAAACAATTCTGCAACAGAAAGGACCTTCTTATATTTTAATTATTCTTCGTTTGAAAAAAAAAAACAGAAAAGCAAGAAAGCTATTACCAATATATTTCAAGGAAATAACTAGTTTTACCTGCTCTATATTTCAAGGATTTTATCTTAAGAAAGATAAGTTAATTGGTTTTGTGTGAAAACAAAATTAGAGATTATAATTATATTTTGAATTACGGATACTTGAAAGCAGAATGGCAAAGAAAAGGTTTTCGTCAGTCTGTATATCCGCGTCTGTAGGTCTTTGTGGCTGATGGTCGTCCAGGTGCACATTGATCTTGAACCTCAAGGTATATTGATGGATTTGCTTTAAATATGATACATAGCATATTTGTAGGTGACGTAAAATAATGCCCAACGAAAAAAGACCAAATCTCAAATTTGGCTTTATTTCGCTTTGAAAATGGAAATAAGGCCAAATTGGCTTTATTTCTATTTCCAAAACGAAATAACGCCAAATTTCATTTGAAAATAAGACCAAATTTGTTATACGAAAACATTCAGTGATAATAGAAGCTTTAAAAGCCAGCCAACTGACAGCATAGGCGCTTACCAGGCGACTGAGCATAGCCTAAGCGACGGAGTCACATGAGCGGAACAGAGGACCCAAAAAGGGAGTTAAAATCCTTGAATCCGCGAAGCGGGCCACCCAAAGTACTGTTTAGTTCATAAACTTTGAAACATAGGTGCCTGCCAGTTGGGGGATTAATTCCTTCGTGTGCTAGTTCCAAAAAAATGTAATTAAACCCGATCTGGGAGGCACCTATGTTATGGTGCCGTGACATTTGGCCATGTGTCATATGGCCGTATTTTGAAGTATGCCCATGATGTGACACATTGTGAAAGCGTCAAATGTCCATATTCCAACATTTGGCTATTTGTTGTTTTTACAAAGTTTCATACGGCCATTATGGCCATATGTCACTTTCAAATTATTCTTTTGCCAGAACTAAGCGCGAATTTAAACAAAAAACTTGTAAACGTTTTCAGAAAGTTGTTTCGAATTTTATATTTTTGTAAAGTATTTTTTAAAATGTTCTAGGAAATATCTTTAAAAAGAAAATTAAAACTTTTCAAGACAACTTTTTGAAAACTTTTACAAGTATTTTTTAAGATATTGGTGTTTTAAAGATATTGGTGTGTAAAGCCAGTGGCTAAAAAAGTTTTTATTCAAGACTTTAAAACTTAATATCTCAAAGTGAATAAAACGCAGCTTACTAAATTTACTTATATTTGAAAGATGAGACAACTGTCCTTGACACTAAAATAATTTTCCTACGTCTTTTATATGAAAAGTTATAAACAGTTATTTCGAAAAAAAAAACTGAAATATGGTGTTTGCAATCGCCAACTTAAAACTCAAATATCTCGAGTTTTCCATGTACCTACGATTTTGAAAATATTACACTTTTGTATGAAGCTCAACATCACCTTTCATTTGATACTAATTTCATTAGTGTTGGTCTAACGACCAGATTTCATACAAATTTGACCATCATCCTTTTCTCAAAAATATCTCTCACCATTTTGATAAAATTTTAAACTTGATGCAAAAAACAAATGAAATTCCTTAAGGTACATTTTGCTTTTCTCGATTTTATTTCAAATATGTACATTTTTCGATTGGAAAGAATACAAAAGAGAGTATTAAAAATGATAGGAGAAGGAACTGTTATGGAACCATTGTTCATGTAATAGGTAATACTGTTCTTCTAGGAATACGTATCTGTTCGAACCTTACTTTGAACGTACTGTTAAGTGTAGAGATATTCTTTCTTTAGTCGCACTACACGAATGTGGAATGTTTTACCGAACCGATCAGTGTGTCATAACGGCGGCGGCGTAGTTGTGGCCACTTGCCACTATTGTTGCTGTACTTAGAATACTCTATTATTTGTTTTTGTTTTTGATATTAATGTCGCTCAATTAATTATTAGTTTTTGTTCAATGAAATTTATAAGTTATTTTTTTTTATTTTAAATCTTTATTAAGAAATAAATGAAATATTGTTTTGGAGATACGGGAATTTAAGATGAATCCAATAAGGACCCGAAAGGTAAATGGGCTAAAGATTCATTAACTATCCACTTTTCTACTTGCTGAACTATCGACAATCAGTATTTCCTTTTAAATCTTATCCAGCATGACTCATCGCTCGTTTTTTGTTTCAAGATTTTAAGGGTAATACTCATACTCCTTGAGAGTAACATGATGTTTAAAATTGAAAAAAACACATAAAAGCGCGTTTTTAAAACTAGTTCAATAAAAATATCACACAAAATATGTATTAAAAAAGTTTCTTGCTAACAACAACATAACTCTTCGCTCTTCGTTAGGACTACGTTTCAGGAGCCAAAAACTAGTTTTTCACATGGTATCACAATGGACCAACTTATGGTCAGTCTTTCCGCTGGCAGCCACTTTACCCTAACCTAAGCTATTGCAGCTATGCTGTTTTCAGCTGAGCTTTTTTCCGTTGTACTGAAAAGACAAAATACAACAAAAAATAAACAAACACGGGTTTTCCATTAAGGGTGGGTTGATTTTAAAATTCAATAAAACAAGTTGTATATGAGATATCAATAAGGTTTTATCTTTATTTGAGACCCATATCAATGACATTATGTGTGAAATATAACATCGTTCAAATAGCCGCCGCCGTGGCTTCACTGGGTGGCGAGAATTCGAAAGGTCCAGTTTTCGATGACTTTGACTGAATTTGACCGATGGCATCGATTATGTTGTCTTTGAGCGCCACGGTGGTTTCCGGCTTATTCGCATAGACCTGCGACTTAAGAAAGCCCACAAAAAAAAGTCCAAAGTGGTCAAATCACACGATCATGGTGGCCAATTCACGTCACCTCGGCGCGAGATAACCTTGCCATGAAACCGCTCATGCAGAATATCGATTGTGTCTTGAGCTGTGTGGCACGTAGCGCCATCCTGTTGAAACCATATGTCTTCGGTATCCATATCATCCAATTCAGGCCACAAGAAGTTGATGATCATCGACCTATAGCGATCGCCTTTGACGGTGATGGCCTGGCCAGCATCATTTTCGAAGAAGTACGGACCGATGACGCCTCCAGCCCAAAATCCACACCAAACAGTTACTTTATTTGGATGCATTCGTGAATCTCGTGTGAAATGGTGTCGTCCCAAATCCGGCAATTTTGCTTATTCACGTACCCATTCATCCAAAAATGGGCCTCATGGCTAATGATGATTTTTCGACCAAAATTTGGATCAACTTCCAACTGCTATAAAACCCAATTTGCACGTGTTGATCGACGCTCTAACCCACCACGATGATTTGTCTTTAGTAACTGATTAAAAGACGATATTTTGCGACAGAGGGTAAAAGAAACAATATGGCCGCTGACGAGCTGTCAAAATCAACCCGGCCCTATTGGAAAACCCTTTATAAGAACAAAAGTGACGGATATACAATATCCTCTCTTTGTTCCGTGTTCATTTTGATGATATTCTTCATTAGCGATCATAAAATTCGTGAGTTCAATTTTTTGCTACAAAACTTAAGCATTGCCTCAAAATAAAATTCCTTCGTCTTTCAAATAAAATAATGAAGATCAACAAACAAATTTTAATCGCCGAAAATAAATCATGTATCTAATAAAAATTTCTATCGGATAGTTAAAGGTTTAAAATGTTTTAAAATATATTTAAAATTCTTTTTTATTAAAACAAGGTACTAATCATTTAGGCCTGTTAAGGAAATAATGATATAAAAATACTTTCTTCTTTTTATTTTTGTTGTTAAGGACTAACGATGTAATCTACAGATTTTGCCATAAATCTACTTCTTCATTGACCGACCAGCAAAAATAGATTCAATTTAATCACATTAACCCTTTTGGGCCGTCTAGCTCTCGTATAAACAAACATACATTTATCAAAGTGAACAAGGTACCTACTGTTGGAAAAGTATCCTTTGGGTGTCCCCATTGTCTATTAATAACTTCAGCCCACACATTAGCATCCGGTCTTTTCATGTACATAATATATGAAAATGGACATAAACCTAGGAACATACATATATGAATGCATAAAATTATACATAACATATAAACTTCTATGTGTGTTTTTGAATAGATATTTGCTATTCTTAGGTACATAATGTATGTATATGATGCAAAGAGATAATAATCTCATTCAACATGTCCGTTTTATAGGGGATTTATCCACATCAGAGAGTATAGAAATACCAAAACCTAAAGGATGTGCAAATTCTTTGAGCCTAAATAATCTCATCGTGCAATCAAAGTCGAAGGACTATCGATCAATGGATACATATTGGCACCAAAAATGTATCCAATCTCTATCTGTCTCTCCATATAAAATGTTATATGTGTCCTGATGGTGAATTATTTAGCCTTCAAAGAAAAATTATTATTATATTTAATTTTTTTTTTTTTCTTTTGGTTTGTTTTATTTGGATGGAAAACTTTTGTATGTGCTGCTGTGTGCATGTGTTGGAGTTCCATAATATCCATCAGGGTCATCGTTTTGTCCACTTATGATGGATAACTTGGTCCTTTCTTGGAGATAAATTCGATTTTTCTTGAATGAGTTGAACATCATGAGAATGTATAGCACTGAAAGGTCAAAGTATGTAGGCAGGCAATAATTTGAACTTTTATTTATTTGGAGGGAATGTGAGTAAAATCGATTTGGCAAACTCAAGGAAAACGAATTTCACAAAATTTATTTTTCCTTTCAATATTGATTGAAAGGAGAAATAAATGAAATTTGCTAACGTAATTTTGTGTACCTACACTATTTCGGTGCAATTAACATTAGTTCAACAAGATTTTAGCTGGGATCTGGAAATTCTATAGAATCCATTATACTTTTACCTATGTGGAAATGAGGTAGCAATGATTTTTGTCAATATTTTAGAGGAAGGAGTCAAGCGATACTGTGATGGGTTTCTGCCGGAAACATGGCAGTTTTCCTTAGTTTATGATCCATCGTTCCAGAGATGGAGTAAATCTGCTCTAGAGCAGAGCGAGATTGATTAATGTATCTCCTTGCCAAACCCCTTTACCAGCTTATAATTATATTAAGAAAGATCGTTGTACTGTTAAAATCTTGTTTCCTTATGTCAAGCGACCCATAAAGCGATACTTTTAAAACTTTTAGGTCTCTCCAGATAAAGGCTTTTGCATATATTCATCTGCCGGTCTATAGAAGCCACACTGGTAATAGTTCGTAACTGGACTGTTTAAATATTGCAAAGTAGATTGCGGGGCTCACACTTTTAAGAATGGCTTGACTCTTATGTACAGTGTAGCAATAAGCAGGGAAAATAGTATGCCTCAAAAGGTTTTTAAGTGTAGAAATCGGTTATGAATCCTTCCACCAGCAGGTACCTACCTACTTGCTTCCAGATTTGATGCATGCGGTTATTCACTGGACATCACATTTGTGTTTGAGGAGCTCCAATGGTTAGCCAGAACCACCAGAACCAGCGAACTTGTTCTTAAGCTTTTGAGTAGCAAAGTCCACTTCTACTTAAAATGGGTTCGTTCTTCTTGTTCTGTGGTGACTATGTTCCGTTGTTGATAATTTAACTTTTTTTACCAATAGAAATATTGTTTTTATTTAATTTTGATTTTATTTGAATTTTGGCTTTTTTTGTGTCCATATTTTGAAGATGGTCATATCTTTTGTAAACGAAACAACTATGGAAAATGATTTTCCTTAAAACAACTATTACTTTTCAAATAAATATTTTTGTTTAAACTTTGAAAGATGATGACCATGTGGAAACTATTCTAAAGAGTCGTAATTTTAAATAATTAGGTACATATAGGTATATTGTGTTAAATGGATATTTTTCAAAATTAAAACAAAAATCTTGTTTTTGGTAGGTTTTTTTTTATTTTGAAAGAATATTAAAATCAAAAAAAAATCTTGATAAGTTAGATCGGTCATTTTCGATAGGAACATAATTGAGAAATTTTTTCTTTATAAATTCATATTTTTTTCAAAATGTCCAAATAGAAACAAATACAAAATTGATGATTTTGTTTTTATAGTCAATATGGCTCCATAGCATCAAAATTTGAATATTTTAACAAAAACCCGCTAAACAGTATTATGAAAACTGATATAGAGATTACATGTACGAAATTTAATCAAAATCGTTTTTCAAGAAAACTTGATAAGACCGCAGTCGTTGGCGTATGGCAGCTACCAGTTTTGGATGAGATAAAACGGAAATTTTAATTCGTCTTATATAAAATCACATCTACTAGCTCTACTCTAGCTCGATGTGCATCAGGACGCACAGAGGGCGTCTTGTCGAAAATCAGTTATTTGGACTTCTCTATAATCTTAATGTTAGTTTTGATAAAAACTTTGAAATTTGTTGACACGAAAGCAATTAAAAAATCAAATTTATAAAATCCTTTCAATAGTTTAATACTTAATAATTTATTTTTGTCAGTAAAAAATTAAAATTATAAAAATATTTATTAAGTGATTGTGGGCCAAAGAATTACTCGAACAACTTTTTTGTTTTTTCCTTGTTTTTTTTTTATTATTCAATCGAATCATCAAGAAGGACCTAATTCGTTTCTTTTTTTTTTTTTGTTTTGGTTTTGTTAATTTTATTTTCGTCTTTAAAAACCACAAAGAATTTACCCCAATTTTCAAATAAAAAAGCCAGTCCGCAAAATGAACACTATTTTATTTTTTGTTGTTTTTTTTCTTTTGTTTCCTTTAAATGAGAAAGCACAACTTCTGGAACCAATTTCGGGATGAAAAGTACTAACTATACGAAGGATGCAGAATAAAACAACAACAAAAAAAACTACATTTTCATTTTCTAACCATGGTCAGGAGCATCAGCAGAACTGCACGGAATAACTTTTTTCAATGTGCATTGTGAAAAATGCTCAAGGTATATTCTTCTTTCATTTTTGTTCTTCTATTTATATATGCGAGTTTGTTCTTTTGTTTTGAATGTTTTTGCTCTATTTAAACAAAATTAAAAACAAAAAAGAAACGAGGAAAAAAACATTTTTAGATGCTCTTTTGTTATTATTGGTTTTTTATTCAATTTGGATGAGTAGTCAAAGAGAGAGAATATAGAGGGTATTTTGACCCGGACCATTGAAGCAATATTAAGAGTTCGTTTTCTCAATTTGAATGCACTTAAATAGAATTTGTGCCATTCTGAAAAAGTTCTTACCTATTATATTTTAAGCTTGCGAGTTGAGGCCAATAAGTTAGTACCTACACACTACACAGTTCTGGTGAAACAAAACCATTCATACACAATTATAAGTATACAGTTCCAGTGAAAATTCATGCATAATTATGTAGTCCTTGTGAAAATTCCAACTTTACACTCACAACTGCTAATATTTTTTTGAATTAGTTTACAACTTTTCCGCATTTGTTAGTCTTTTCGTTAATATGAACCACATGCTTGGAAAATAAAAGTTTGACCTTCATAGGTGCATGCTTGTGGAACTTATTCATTTTTAAGTGTTTTTCATCTTGGTTTTAAAAGAAATTTAAATTAATAAGAACAGTATTTCTGAAGGAGGTGTCGTTAATTCATTTTAGTTTACACTGAGAGAAATATTTATGCACTCAGTACCTATAGAGATTTGCATATAAAATCATTGTACTGAAGTTTGCATTCCGATAAAAGCTGTATTTAGTGTATTTATGAGTGTACATGTTCTGGTAACATTTCAGTTTTGTGTTCCAAATGAAACCCATCCTGGTGTGAATGTTTCTCTCAGTTTTTGCGTTGGGTCGGGAGAGCCTGAAGGCAGGTCTCATAATAAAAGGAAAATCAGCTGGAAGACAAACGGCAAAGCTAAGAAAGAGACGAGTTACAAATATGCTCTCAGTACAATAATATGTAACCATTACATACAACTTCTAAAAGCCCGATGTGATGAGTACAGCTTCTTTGTTCTCATAACATATTGATGCAATAAAAATATAATAATTATGTAACGAGTACATATTATGAGTACCTATTATTTATGAAATAAAAATAAGTACATTTTATTTAAAGAAGGGGTACTTATTATTTGTGTTATGCTTATGAGTACATATAATTTATTTAATGAATACATTTTATCTAGGTTTGTAGTGAGTGCATACTATTTACGTAGTGAGTACATTCAATACCGCTAAGAAAATCTGCTCACTCAACGACAATCGAATGATAATTTTGTAATTAATTCATCGAATAATTTTATCTATGGAATGAGTGCAGAAAATATAGAGTGTATAACTGTAATCAGTTCATAAGCGACACAAATTTTTAAAACGATTGCTTTAAGTTTATTTAATGAGTGTATAGAGTTTTTCATAGAAACTTTAATCACTACCATAACTCTTAACCATTACGGATAACCGACACATGCTACTGCGATGAGTTCAAGGAATTGGTTACCATCAATCTAAAAACTATATATACTCAGTATAGATTTCATAATGTAATGAGCACACGAAGTTTAGTTTTTAGATAAGTATGGGATAATTTAACACGTTTATGTATGTTTTCAGAACACATATTCTTTAGTCAATCTGAACTATAAGTTAACACAAAAATTTAAAGAGCATGGTCGCGTGGCCTTATGTTCGCCAATGTTTCCCTTAAAAAAGGCAAATTATTATTATTCATTTAATTATTATTATTCCATTAATTATTATTATTCAATTAAAAAGTTCAAGTGACCTCAACTCCAGAAATTAATGTTTTTCGCCCAGATATGACAGTGGGATCTTCAGTCAGTCTTAGTGAGTATGACAGACTGACTGAAGAGCCCAATGTCATATCTGGGCGAAAAACATTAATTTCTGGAGTTGAGGTCACTTGTACTTTTTAATTGAATTTTAATTTGAAATTTTAATATTTTAACACTTAAATTTCTTCATCTTCATTATTGTATTTTTATTATTTATGACTGTATCATATTATGGTTTTCATTTTGATTGTGTGTATTATATAAAGGTCGGACTAAAAGAAACAATGGAATTAAAAAATACGAGTACGTTCTAGAAAATAATATTATGCCACTTAAGAATAGAAACAAATTATATCAAAGATAAAACTTTATTTTGCAGCACGTGTAAGAAATTGAAACAAACAAACAAAATAAAAAGAGCTCTTTTATAATAGATACTACTTAATTCTACATCTTCTTATATAAAGACACCAGTATCAGTACAGTGTATCCTTATACCAATCTAACTTATCTTATACTCTCTATCCATTTTATAGATTTTTAATTGAGTTATAAAAGTAGTTATCGGCGTGTTTTTGTTGTTGTTGATGTACATTGTTCAAGTTAAGAGAATAAGGTGCAGGCGAGGGAAAAGTTTAAATTAAAAACAGTTTTTCTTTTGCGATACGCGTGGGATTTTTAGCGATCCGTCTTTCTTGGTCGGCTGAAGTTTGAAAATTCTTTTTTTTTTTACTTTTTCTTTCTTAAATAAGACCAACAACAACAACAAGAGCAACTAACTGTGCGGTGTCTTATCCTTTTGCCTTTAAAAAAGTCCTTTAAGTAAGAACCTAGGTACTCTCTAAGTTTTGCATTGTTTCAATGAAAAAAAAAAAAATCAAAGAAGAAAAATGTTGATATAGAAAGGTACCTATACCTAAACCTATACCTACTCGGAGGAATGCGACTTAAAGTTTTATTCCAGGGAAAAAGTTTAAGTTGATTTCATAAGTGCGATAAGAAAATGTTGTTATATATATATTAAGGCAATAAGGTTGTATACTCGTTTTATTCTTTTTTTTTTAATGAACGTATTTTTTCTTTGGGAATCTTCATTTAGTAGTTCGTGTGCTTGAGAGAAATACATTCCTTCTTCTACTTGGCTGATGTATTTCAGTAGTATATAGAATTTGTATTATAAAAACCCATCATATGTAAACAATGCCAGGCCAGGGCTAACAAAATTTCCAACAATTTTTGATTAGAAATTCTTATTGGGTTGGATATAGTTCACAATTGATTTTTGCTGTAAAATTGATGTAAGTTGGATTGAACTTAATAAAAATTGCGTCTTGACAATGCCCTCAATGTCAACTACAGAGTCCAAGTGAGAACGCCGGGACGAAACGCCAATTTGTATGGACTAAATGCGGTTAAAAGCTATATTGAACCAATAATTCAACAAGTCCAATTAAATAATGCTAAGTCTTCTACTTGGCTGATGTATTTCAGTAGTATATAGAATTTGTATTATAGAAAACACTCCTATACAGTAAGAGACCTACAAATTTAATGGTAACATCTTGAAAAGATTGATCTAAAGTCTCAGACCTAGGCTAGACAGTAAAAGCTCAAGCCCCAAAGTATTTGACTAAAGGGAATCGAGCATAAAATTCACGAAGAACCAAAACTTCCAAAAGCATCCGACACTAGAACTAGGGAGAAGCGATACCGAACGGAGTCTTAGCCCTTCTTCACATAAAACGTATCATCATAAACAACTACAGCACTCATTTTGTCTTGTGTGTAGCTACAGCTTCTTTAAATAATGGTAAACCCAGCTCCTAGCCCAATCAGCGCTGACTTGTGCCGTTTTGATGCCATAAACTCGTTAGAACCTGTGGATGGAATTGAAATTGAATATTGAATATTGTGGACTTAGGATACCATCCAGTTTGATTTGAATTTAGAATATGATTCAATAGATTTTAATGTTTGTGGTATGAGGAGTTGCTTTTAGCAAAACATCAGGAAGCGGATCACTCATTCAACCAAACCAGCAACCACATCCGAACCATCCACATTTTACTGACTGGCACTGAAGCGGCCACCTGGATCTAATAGAATGATCAGCCGGCCACTGTGCACTGTCAAAACTCCAGTTCACCAGCTTTTGATCATAGATATCTGACGGAATTTGTGGTCCAGAAGTTCGTTCTAGAGCCATTTCGTCGCCTTGAGAAAAAAGATCAGGCATTTGCACACGAAATGAATTACTGTTTTCTTTTCCTGTTGTTTCATGCTTTTAAAATACGTACTAGCTCCTTTCAAAGAAACAAATCCAATTGTTAAAACACATACATCTATGATCTTGTAGTCAAAGAAACAAATCCAATTGTAAAAACACATACATCTATGGTCTTGTAGTTACGCAAATCCCCTTACCATACTACAGAATATGCCAAAGCTGACAAAATTGAATTTCCATTGAAACCTCCTTTTATTTATCAAATAATAATTCAAAAAGAGACACTCATAAAAAAGGGATATTTGTATAAAACTATCACCATACTCCTAATCAAAATCCAATGACCTCTCCAGAAAATGTCCAATATTTGAATTTTAAGTACTGCACCATTTCACTCTCCCAGAGGGAATTTATGAAAAACACAAACCCAAGCTAAATTTTATGTTTTAGCTATGAATATATATTTCCTATAGCTATGTAGATATAGCTTCCCATCATCATCCCAAATAATATTCTAATAAAATCCCTAGAATATAACATGGACACAAAAAAAAAAAAATATATGTATTCATATAAACTGCGGAAAAATTCAATTTGGAACCCTCTCAAAAACCTCAAATTGATTCATAGCATACAAAACAGAAAACAACACAAATAAAACAAAAAAAAAAATAAGAGGAAAAAAACGACCATGTTATAGTTGCAAGCTTATCTTCCCACATGCCTCTATAACCATTTCCCTTGCTATATATGCTGATCCCCAACTAACAAATCGGCAGCAAAAAAAAAAAACATCGACAACAAAAAGAAATCCACTGCAACACTATCAAAAAATTGCCATCGATTTCCATCGATGTGTCCTTCAATATCTTATTTGCATATAAATCACCAAACAAGCCAATATAATACCGAAGAAAAGATACCTACATCGCAAAAAAAAAAATGAAAATAAGACGAAAAAATCATAAATAAGTATCCAAGTCCCTGCCTTGCCTACTCGTCCTCATCCTTTCCATCGCCAACGCAGTTATATGTAGGGGGATAGGGACTAGGCCACTAAAGTCGTCATTCGTAGGCACCACCTATTCCATCCCATCCCTAGCTTATATGTACATCCGACACCATTTTCATCACCCGCCTTCTTCACACATCCGGCAAGGGCGATGGCAAAGGCAAAAACAAGAACAAGAACAAGAACACACATTCGATTCCAATACTCAAATAATTTAGAGTCGGAGAATTTGAATATTATCATCCTATATCCGTCACATTAGCATAAATCTTGCAGTACCTACACATACACACCCAGACCATCCCTAACCGAAAAACTTGTAATGCTCATACTTCGTCACCATAACCTTTCCTACGCAGATAGTCTTTTGGATGCTCGTTGTGTCTTTAGATTTGTTTAGGGGAAAAGATAGCAAGCGGAAGTACATGAATCGCGTACTGATTGTAAATACTCTTAGATAGATACATACGAGTACTATTATGCCTACATACTTCTAGTCGTTGTTCTTTTTTTATTTTGATTATTTGTAGGTAAAGGCATAGAAATCTCATTTTTTTTCACATTTCAAGAAGACACAGGGAACGAGAAGCCTCATTTTCATCGATCGAGCATGAAAAGATACAAAAGGAAATGAAATTAAGTCAAATCGTTTCACACAACATGTACAAAATGGTACCTCTACCTTATCACGGCCACGCCAACCCCCCGACATACACACCCAACTTGACTCGTCGTCGTCGGCTTTGTGTAGGTGTATAAAATGGCGGCAAATAAAATCGCAGTAAAGAAATAACGGCTTTTAAATGGCCATCAAATACAAAATTATCCTTAAACAAGTGGAAGATAGTCAGGTTTGAAAAGTATAAATTTTAAGGCACACACGTCTGGTAGCAGTAGCACGCGCAAGTTGTAAAAATTGAATCAATTTTTTTTTTATAATTTTTTTGTATATATCTACTCGTATTTTTTTTTTAGAACCAATTTATTGATTTAGTAACATTGTTATGAGGTGAAGAAGAATATACCTAGAAGTGATTTTTTTTTTTGATATTAGGGGACATTTCGTCACATAAAAATAATAAGATACAAATTCAAACAAATGTGCCAGTTGGCAGATTGCAATTCTTGGAAAAGTATATACTTATCAAATTTAAATGATTTAAATTTTAATTAATTTTGAACTTGACAAAATTGCGATGCTGGAAGTGGTGGACTTCAGTCGCCATTTAAAAACAAAACAAAACAAAAACAAAACGCGTTTCAACTAATATCTTGCTAAGCAAAAAATGTTTAGGTATCTTTTTTTACAGGAAATTTAATATCATTTCTTTTTAAAGTTATGACGCTGGAGACCAAACGACGCAAGTTGTTTTCTTTTTAAAGAAAATCGGGGTTAAAATAGAATTTACGTGCGTATAATTCACTTGAAATATGTCGTATCTTTCAGTACATGGCAGCGCATATTGTGCGCACTAACGTCATCAGAAGTAAAAAAATAAATACATGTCAGAAATAGCTAGTTTCCCAATTATTTTTGTTAAATTGCTATGACAGAATAAACTGGGTACCTATACCTACATAAAGAGCTAATTTTTTTTTTTTAACAAAATGGATTAAGCATATAAAGTTGCTTTGTGTTCAACTTGTACTCATTTGTAAATTTTGTTCATAACTTCTGGTTTGCCTGCAAACTGAAAAATAAGCACGGCTCGATCGCTTGCCTTTGAAGTTAAGAATGTATCTAGAAATTGGCAGTGTGTAGAAATTGTTGCATAATATGCTTATGTCCCTTAAGAAAAAATTAGGAGAGTAAAAATAGTCTTTGAATTTATTTTACGTAAACAAAATTGTTCATTCAAATTTGAATTGCAATTTTTTTCGACTATCTTAGAAGTACCGAATTAAAAAATTATTACAAAATCAACGAAGCCAATGAAAAAATATTTGGGAATATAAAAAAGGCAAATTCATCAAAAAAATTTATTTCCGATATTCGAGATTTTTGGAAAAAAAACCTAGTATGCAGTTTAATCAAAATCGATGGAGCCATTTTCGAGAAATTTCGATAAAACCAAAACATTTTGAATTAATCCTCTAGGGAATCACATAAAAATGCTTCACATCAAATTTAAAGCAAATCCGCCGTTATTTCGCAAAATTAGTAAATTACAGAACGACTTGAACGGCAGTCCTTAGTTTAAATTTTTTTGGCACATGGACGCACATCCACTCAAAGGATATGAAGAGTTTGACTTTAAAATGTTATTTATTAGAGATAATATCTTCCTGACTTCCACTAGAATAGAACTAATGAAACTCTTAATTGCAAGAATTAACTGGACCAGAATACTTATTTCGCAGACCAAAGAACATCCGCAAAATTGAAATATTGAGAAAAATATAATTTTTTTTTCACTGAGGCACTGAGGTTCTAAAATCCCTTTCCTCTGAAAATTCGTATTTTTTGAAGATTGCCGGCTGGCTTGACCATGGCTGAAATACAAAATTACCTGAAAATCCTTGAGATTGTACACTGGAGCGTATACGTACTTTTTTATTTCATTGAATTTTAATAAATTTGTATTAAATTTCTCTATGCTATTTTGAATTATTATTGAAATTTAAAATTTTTCCAGTTTTGTTTTATTAATATTTATGGCCCTGTATGTGCCTTTCGATTGTGAAAAAAGGGATATTAGGATTTATAGAGAAAAGAATATGATGAGAGAAGCTACAATTTATTCGCAAAATATTCTCAAAAATATTTCATAATTTCGATGTACCTACTCGTACCTAGGCAAATAACCAACCGGATATCCATCGTAAGTACCTACACTGATGGGCTTAATTCTCACTAAGTGGGAAATATATCTCTCCTTTTTAAAGGTGTTTTCTCGTGATAACACTTGCAGTTAGGCTGCATAGTTTTCGCTCCGTCATATTTAACATTTAAGGTTTTTGAATGAACAACAACTACTTGTGTTGGCTACCACCGAGTGAGTATTACATTTTGGCTGGAATTATTGCAATTTCATGGCTGCCACACCAATCATCAGATTCCTTTTAGTGGTGCTTAGTCTATAGTTCCAATTTTAATTTTTATAAATTGTTTTGCCGTCAACTGGATTCGAACCTAGACCAAGCTACCTCAGAGGCCGTTGCACTACGCATTGCACCACCGCGGTCACCTGATCGTGCCCATCCAAGTGACGGGTTTTCTAATTTACAATTGCATTTGGACAACTAGCATTCTTACAAGCCACACACAAGTTGGATGTTATTCATTCGGGTTCTTTCTTTTTTCTCCTCTCCGTTATCTTGTTGCATATGTGTAAGGAGGGAAATTGTATGAAAGATTTGACACTAGTCAAGAATTAAATTTCATTTAAAGGTGTTTTCTCGTGATAACACTTGCAGTTAGGCTGCATAGCTTTCGCTCCGTCATATTTAACATTGAAGGTTTTTGAATGAGTCCTTTTTATCAAGTGCACTTAGTTTTTACTTCTTAGTTATTCAGTATGGGAATAAAAATCAAAAAAATATGGGTGAATTTTTGTTTCCGCTTTCCAAAGCGGAAGTAAAGTCTTGCTTTCGCCAAAGAAAACACTATGTACGTTAAAATGAATTGTAGCGTACCTACATCGTATAGGTTTAAAAATTAAATTTGCAATACTCTGAAAATAGTCAAAGGAAAATCGAGCGATTTGTCTTTTTAACTTTCTTAATTTTTCTTTTTAACTTTTTTAATTTTCGAAACTTTATTTCAAATTAAATTTAAAAATGGCAAAAAAATGATTTTTTAAATTTAAAAAAAAATTCAAAATAAAAAAGGAGTGATTTTACTTTGTTTTTGTTAGGAGAATTTTGAGGTATTTTGCCAAAATGAATTTACTCGTAAGAACACACTTTAGTTACATTTGAAATTAAAGTTTTCAATAATCTGAAAATATTCAATGCAAATTCGGGACAATGGCTAAGCTAACTTAAACATTCCTTATACCTTCTACTAGGTAATCTTCTTTTTTAATTAAAACCATAATTCCTTATTTTGTATATTACAAAAAAGAATATCACATACAAAAATACTACATGTCTAATTAACTTATCCAACTAAAAACCAATACAATTCGACGAAAATCTAAATCTCATTTGAGAAGCATTTCCCTATACACCGGCCACCTTACACCCACTTTCACCATATCTTCAATACCTATTTATACCAAACTACCTTACCTATATAAAAGGTAGCCAAAAATATACATATAACCATTTGACATTAATTTAATTAATATCCGGTCAATTAATTTATTCTGAAAATGGAATTATAGGACAAGAGCAAGAGATCCAAATCAATTATACGTGTCTTAATGATGTCACTTTGAAGGCGTACAAATTCCCTCAGCTCTGAGACAGTGATTGTTTTTTTTTTTTTTTAAGTGAACATAAGGATATACGATGTATAATATGGCCAGTCAGAAGAGAATATAAAAGTGTATGATAGATATATATATAAAAGATACAAGGTGGTATATAGTGAGCAGTGTGGTTAAGGTGGATTCATTACTCCCACAAGGAGACGAAATCAGATATGTAATACAGAAACATTCTATTATATAGAAAAAAATCACCTGAATATGGGAATGAACTAATACACATAACTACAGGCATATACATATCTACCAGTATATATATAATTATATTTATTTTAATACCAAAATTGTTGTTTTTTTAATATTTATAGCAACCGAAACAATTTCAAAGTATGAGATTTTAATGCGTAATAATAATAATTATTGATTCATTTTGATTTGTCGAGTATATAGAGTAATGATTAAATGCCAATTAAACCACGTAAAAATATTTAAAATTACTTTTTGTAGAGAACTCATCAATTATTGTGAAATGGATGGATTTATTAAAAATCAACAGGTACTCGTGCTATTATTCTTTCTTTAAATAGGTATGTACTATTTTTGAAATGTATATATCTATTTAATGTAAAATAATTATTGACCTTTTTTTTTGTAATAAAGGATAACAATTCCTTTTCAATTTCCTTGGAATTTCAACACATGAGATGAAAGTTGTGGTTTATTAATTACTGTGTAAATAATAAATAGAGAGAAACAATCAATAATTTGCACAAAACAAGTGCAGCAAATAAAAAATATTGACTCAAGTGAAAAAAGCATACAAAAATCGTGCGTAGAAGAGGGTGATCGAAGGAGTTCTCGACCCTAAATTAAACTGGAAATTAAACATTGAAGAACGGGTTAAGAAGGCCTGCATAGCTTTCTATGCCTGTAGCAAAACTTTTGGTAAAAGGTGGGGTCTCCAGTCAAAAATGATTTTATGGACATACACAGCCGTGGTGCGACCTATTCTCACGTATGGTTCGATGGTGTGGTGGCCAGCATTAACGAATTTGTATAATATCAACAAACTTAGACAAGTTTAAAAAAAACAGCTAGCATTGGCACCGCAGGGGCTATTCGATCTTGTCCAACAGATGCTTTAGGCGTTTTTCTGCACCTTTTACCACTAGATTTACACGTTAAATACGTGGTATTTTGCAGCGCGATGAGACTAAAAACGTAAGTAAAAGTAAAGTAAGTAAGTAAGAAATGTTTTCGACTCCCACTGATTACTGCACCCCTTCAATGAGCCTCGGTAAAGATTTTAAAGTTATATTCCCATCCAGAAAGGATTGGAATGATGACGTCGTGACGAAAGACTTCAAAACAACTGACTTTACTGATGGGTCCCTTCAGAGTCCCTAAATATCTCCAGGTCTTTTCGGCTACCTGACTTTGCTAGTGTCTTTCAGGCTGAAGTACTGGCAATCAGGGAAGCATGCAAGCTAATTAAACAAAATCCAAACCAGATCCGGAATACAGCTATTTTCTCAGACAGTCAAGCGGCTGCCAAAGCCATTAATTCGGCTACATCATCCTCAAAATTAGTACGACAATGCCAGGATGAGCTTCTGAGTCTGAACACTAACCTGAGGGTCACTCTTATCTGGGTTCCGGGTCACAGTGGCATTAAGGGGAACGAACGGGCTGACAAGCTGGCCAGGCAAGGTTCATCCCTTCATAACTCACTTGCGAAAAGAGTCAGTATTCCTCTCGGAGTTATGAAGGGCAATATATTCTCAATTTTTCTCTCAGAATCTAATCGTAGGTGGAATAGTTTAACTAACTGCATTATTGCTAGAAAAATCTGGCCTACCTATAATAAATTCCAAACTATTAACCTAATGTGCAGACCCAGGCGAGACATAGCAAGGATTGTTGCAACATGCACTGGACACTGGCCAATAGGAGAACATGCGGCGAAGCTTGGCATCCCCTACAATACTCACTGTCGTAGTTGTGGGCACCAGCAGGAAAAGGAAGCAGTCTTTCTTTTCTTCTGTAAATGTCCCGCTTTGGCCAGAATAAGGCAGCAATCTTTTGGGAAGCCCTTTTTTTTGACGACCTTAACGAGCTTTCCGGAACGAAGATCAAAGATTTGACTTCTTTCCTCAACGCGATGAAATGGATCTAGGATTTACTTCGTTTTCCTCTTGCACCATCTTCTTCCCCAAACTCCTATGACTGCGAGCTAGCAGACTAATGGTTTTTGAAGGTGGCTCATGGTGCACGAGGACCGGACGATCACACAATTAGGCCGATCTCCGCTTCAATACCAGTCAAGTGCCTAGGTGGCACAGTGTAACAAGTGCCTAGGTGGCACAGTGTAGATGGCTCTTAGTTGCGAATTTCGACCCTTTTTAGTGTTTTCCTATGTTCAAGTCCAAGAAAGTTTCAATGGACCTAGAATTAACTTCGGTTTCCTTTTGCACCATTTTCTTCCTCAAACTCCTATGACTGTGAGCTAGCAGACTACTGGTGTTTTAAGATGGCTCATGGTGCACGAGGACCGGACGATCACACGGTTGTGTCTACCTTAGCTTCAATACCAGTCAACAATTTGCCTAGTTGGCACAGTGTAGATGGTTTTTAGTTGCGAACTTTGGTCCTATCGGATGTTTTTCCTAAGTCCAAATCCTTAATAAGTTTCATCTCATGTCTAAATCCAATAAAAGCGTCTGGTCATATAGGCGGGTGGTACTTTCTCTGGTAACTACAAGTCATGTTGTGCAAACAGACGGAGGTGTACAGAGATTACCATATCCGAGTGTGCGACTAGATGATCACCCTAAAGGATCAGATCGTAAACGTCCTGGGCAAATCAGAAAATTGCTTAGCGTAGCATACTGCAGCAGAACTCGGGCGTAGGCTATGATCCGTTGGGACATCTATCACCAAATACCCTCATCTTCTTAAAAAATGATCTTTTAATCCACAGGTCAAACGAGATATGGTATCAAAACGTGGCATTACAGCGTTATTAGGGTCATCGAGCGAGGATCTTGTGACCGCCATCTCTACGAGATCGAAACTAGAAGGTTGTATTAAAAAACAAGAAAAATAGCTGCATTATCTTGGCTCCAAAATTTTTACTACCATAACGATGATGGAGAAGTCCAAAAAAGTGGTTTTTGGCATGACGTCGCGTTGGTCTCTGTGTCTGTGTGCTTTTGTGCCCTGATGTTCATCACGTCAGATCCCTATCGGTTTAACGAATTTGCTTCAAATTTGGTATGAAGCGTTTCTATATATTTCCTGTCAGGAAAAATTCAATTTTGTATTTTATCTCATATAGAACGGGTATAGCTGCCAAGCAACGGTTTCGGGTTTCTTAAGTTTTCTCAAAAATGACTCTTACAATTTTGATTAAACTTAGGCCATGTAATCATTAGAATAGTTTTAATTAAACTTGGTAAATACCGACCAGGTTTTTTGAGCAAAGCCCCTTAGTACCAGTCTTTTCAATGCTTTTGTTGATATAATTTTGTATTCCAGTATAGGAAGTTCTAAGTTAGCCAACAAATATTTCATCTTAAATTTGAATAATAATTTTTTTTTTACAAACAAAAAATATTTTTGTTTTTTTTTATTTTTCACTTTTTTTTAAACATTTTCTTGTTTTTCTTTATTATTAAATCGAAAAAATTCCAAATTTAATTTTTACTTCACTTAAATATTTCTCGTTAGCGAAAAAAAAAATTAAGCTAACTCAACAAAATCCATCAGCATAAATGACACAAACTGACAATCGCCCTCTCGTGCTCTCGTTAACTATTTCCGATGAAAGGTATATAGGTAGTTAAAAAATCGAATTCTAATAAAAGAAAAAAAAAATTTCTTTAAAGACCCCGATAGGCAAAAGCTAACAAAATTTCCAATGCTCATTAATATTTCAACCGGAAAACGTCTCAAGAAATAAAAAAAAAAAATAAAAAATAAATTTAAATAATTTCAGTTGAAAATCTTTTCTGAATTTTTATTTTCCACCCAAAATTAAGAAAGAAAGAAAAATTGTAGAAGTCCTTGTTCGTCGTCTTTGCCATATAGAGTTTGCGTGGCTTAACAAAATAAATCTTTAGCCAGCAAAATCTATTCAAGTGCCAAATGCCAAAGCAAACAATAAAAAATTATTGTGCAAATAGCAAATATAGAATGACAAAAAAAAGGACACTCAAATATACACTAAATTCACTTTTATAATACGAGAAAAAGGCTTCCATACTACTTTGAATATATTATAGTAAAATAAATGTTATATAAATATATTTCGGCCACCGAAACTATTGTATGAGTGTGAATGTGATTGAATTATATAAGGACATTCAAATATAAATTGTATGCGGGCTCTTACGTCTTTATGTATATACTCGTAATATAATATTTATGTTTGTATAAATATATATACATATCTCAATAATACCCACCGCCTCCTCTCCTCCCTTGAACTATAGACTCTCTGTTATTTCAAAAGTACCTAATAACAAAGAAATGAAAATAGAAGCTCAGACACAACGCTCTCAAATGACACCCTAAGGACTAAGAAAATATCCCAAGTGAACTCGCCCAATAATGGACCCTATATATAGATATGTATTTGTTATAGCGAACTATAATGACTAAAGGGTGTAGTAGGACCATCAGATGATTATTCTAACCGGACGGCATCACTTTGGCGCATAAATTCACCGTCTTAGGCATTATTATATAAATTTATAATTCCTTTCTTTCAACAAGAATTTCGCACCTTTCTCTTCAGGCTTTATACAGCCTTTAGCTAATCTATGTATTGTGTAGTAGTTGAAAGCGTGCTGAAATAACAAAACAATGAGATCCTTTTAGCTTTGTAAAATCTATAGGTGAATTTGACCATTACAGTGAATAATAATATTGGACAATCAATAGGACTTCGTCAAGCTTTCCTACACCCTCCTGCGCCAATAAAAGGATACAACTTGGAGCACTATCCGATATTCCAGAATTCGTTTTTAATCTGTTTAATATTAAAATTTATGGGCTATCCTTGATAGCTAAGGAAAATTAGATAAAAAATGTCCTTACTCCTTAAAAATTCCGACAAAGCTGACTTTTAGTGGAGAGCTTCATTTGTTCGTCATTAACACTTCCTAAAAAGTACCTTAATTATGGAGTGAAGCAACAAATTTCACAGGGGGAAGGAGTTAAAAATCATTTTTTTTTCTTCAAATTACTTGGGAACTTAAGATTCTTTTGAAAAACTTGAGTTACACATTTTAGCCCATGTTATTCTACACAATTTTCGTTTATTAGATTTGGAGAAAAGAGGCCGAAAACTAAAAAGTCAAATAAATGTAATAAAAGTATGTTTTTGGGTGGGTACTTTTTTTTGGGGATATGTTTTAAAAAATATTTTCTATTAAAAAAAAAACATTTTTTTAGTGTGGTACAGGAAGGATAATTCCGTCATCTTGAAAAAATTAATTTTTTAACATTGTGCTTAATAATTCTAAACCAGTTTATTTTTGTCACAAAATGATTTAAAATAACTTGCAGACAGTAAAATTATCTAGAAAATGACATATTAAAGATCTCTGTGCGTCAATTTGTTCTTAAGTTATAGCGTTCGGAATTTTTTTCGAAGTGAATCACCCCTATTATGATTGTCGTTTCACTAAAAAGACAGTAAAACGACAAGGCTCAAGAGGCGACAGGTGGCGTTTAAACAAACCCAAATCTTCGACATTCTCTCCAATTTCCACGCATCTTATCATTATGACGAAAATCCCCTCCATGGACGCGTGTCGTTTTACTGTTGTTTTAGTAAAACGACAACCGTAATAAGATGAATATCTTATTTTCTGGCCTATGTTCTGTCCTTTATAACCTTAATAAAAACTGGAAATTTAAATTGTTCCGGTGTCATTTCCACTTATTTAATTTATTTGGAAATTACATAATCTGAGAATGCTTATTCTAGAGTAATTCCTTTTTTATACATTTCCAAAGCGATGTTCGGTAATTTTTTTTTTATATTATTCAATTTTATTTGAAAAGTTCTTAGCAAATGCCTTTTCTTGCCAACAGTGTAGCCCCAATATCGAAGTCATACTTATAATGTGAGCACAGGTAAAGGTACGAGCTCAGCTCCGCCCGAAAAACTTACCTACCTACCTTCGGTGGCACTTCAGTCGGCTCTGGCCCAGTGCTTCAAAAAAATAATTTCTCCAGGCAGCTCGGATTCACTAGATGTCTTCAGGGTCGCACACCAAGTTTCAGAATTTTCCTCCCAAAACTTTATTTGATTTTGCTTATTCAATACACCAATAATCAAGTCTGCTAAAAATCAGACAATTTTGATAGTTCAAAGTGACTAAATTAATTTTTGGCTGAACGACATTTTCTAAGCCAATCCAACTTCTGATCTCCTGGTGAATTTCATCTAAACTCTTAAGGTGTGCAAAACCAGCTTCAGGCTTGGTTAGGTTATAACTTGCTGTACGACGGATGTCTCCAAGGCAAACGAGGATTTATCTCTAATTTCTATTCTGCGCCATCTCATCATTGTCTTCTCCCTTGCCTATGATGACTCGCTGCATAGACAGAAGATTCTTTGTGGCTATCACCATCAGCATAATCATCACAAGAACTACAGGAGAGGAGTATAGCTAAGAATAGCCGTGTCACCCCAGGAGATATCTCACCAGCAAGATTACTAACAACAGAGCAATTATTTTAACGTGAAAGAGGTTATCTCTGTGATAAACAAAAGGGAATAAGAAGACAACAACTACAAACAAAAAATAGGAGAAGCTCCTCCTTGAGGATAAAGCAAGAAATAATAGAAATGATTAACTTCACTGATTGATTGTTTTGAAAAAAAAATATTCTTCATACAGTAGCTAGCAAAGCGCGGGAGCTATTTAGTTTCCATGCCAAAATGGTGTTCTTTTCAAACAAAAAAAAAAAACTAGAAAAACATCAGGATACGATAAGGTCTTATATTTGTATTCCATGAAAATTTCATTCCAAGAAACTATGGAAACCATATTTTACCTCGCTTTACGAATATTGATTATACTTCGAACTTGGAATATTGTTTTGTTGTGCCGGGGTGCTGCTCTATTAGGATATCCTTTGTCCATTCGAGTGGTTGTCGACGATGGGGGCAAAAGTAACTCCGCCGATAGTCATGATGGAAAGTAGGAGTAGGTAGGTAAGTTAAAGAAAACAAATCGAACACCCCCCTCAATCTGACACCCGACAATTTACTCAATTTTCTTCAAGAGTCCTTTCTTACCAATTTGCTGTTGCCACACCATTTTTTTTTGTTTTGTTGTGGGAGCGCCTTCCTATATAAGGACTTTTCTCCGAATAGCAATTATTGATCCAGGATTACAGGTTATATTCTTAAGAAATATTCCTTATTTCGGAGTATTTTGGGGCAATTAATTTAAATGCGGCCTCTGTCGGTCGGCCTAATTTACTTGAATTCTCAGGTAAGAAATTTAAAGGGTTCGAGGCGCATATCCTTTTTTTGTGTCCTTATTATTGTTATTTTCGTTGCTGTCGTTCTTTGGTGCGGTGTTATTCTATGATACACGTGTTTCAGACAAAACTAAATGAATTTTTTCAAAAGGTCGGTCACTCTGTGTATGTGTGTGTGTGTGTGTGCCCGACTAATCAATCCACCCAACAATATAACATCATCACTCTAACTCTTCCACACCACCGCAACAGACTCTATTTCTAGTTTGGATATATAATGTGGTCGATTTGACAATGTCGGAAGTAAATTGCTTGATTTTGGTTCTGTTCTCGCGAATTGGCCACGTTCTTTTGGTCATTATATTTTAGGGGCTTGCTTCTTAATAGAGTCATTTGTTTGCATTTTGTTGGTAATTTATTTGGTCACCTTGGAAAAATCACTTTGAGAGAAAGCGAAGCGGTAAAGGCCTTCCATGAAGCATGATTTTACCTCAAAGTGGACAAAAAAAAAAACACAAAGTTCGAGGAAGTTCAAAAAATAATTTGGTTGAGCTGATTGAAGGCTGCCCCCGTGGGTATTAGAAAAAATGTGAGAACATTTTTATTAATTGCGTTATAGGACGTTGCACGCCGACGAAGCTTGTTTGTCATTGAGACTTTTGATTAGAACATTATAATATTTTATCAACGGTAATGGACATACAGTTGGTTAATGTATAACATTCTGTTGACATACTTTCTTTTAAGGTAGGTAGGTACTTGTATATAGGTATAAGGTGAATTATGTCACGAAATGAAAAGATAAAATAGAGGAGTGTTTCCCAACGTGGAGCCCACGCCCCACAGGGGGGCAATTTGATATTATAGCGGGGCAATTTAAAGTTGTGCTGCATTACACTTCTCTCCGAAAATCTATGTTTGTTGTGCTTTCACCCTTAAACATATATTTCGGAACGTACACAGGATTTGCTTCTGTATTAATAAATTATATCAGCTGTTACCAACGTCACTTCACTGAATGACACTTGACGACAAATATGAATCATTTTTTTTTTGACGTTGATTTTTGACTGAAATCAAATACCCCAATGCAACCAATTCTGCAAGGGAACTGTTTTTACCTTTTCCATCTTGGTATTTAGCTGAATGTGGATTTAGTGCAGTGCTGGGTGATCGTGGGAAAAAATCCCTTTTTCTGAATTCTGACTTCAAAAGGGACAAAGGGAAAACCGACTGGTTTTGTGGGAATTTCTTCTTAAATCCGAAAAATTTACAGATCTTCTAATCAATTCCGATATATTCGGAATTCTTACATGTTACATCACTGTTAAAATTCAAATCCAGGATATATTTCATAAAGATACAAAAAGACTGTAATTTTTAACACGGCGTTACGTGTTTATACACGTTTAATAAAGTTAAACAGTTAAAAATCAGTTTTGCCTATTTGTTTTACTGGTCACAAAGTAGTGGCATTTAATTGGCCACAATAATCGTGACAAGATCCTTTAGTTAATGAATAAAAGTTCTTAAATCCTAATATGGCCCCCAATTTAACAGAAAGGATAAATTGAAAAAATTTAACAATTTTAAACAAAATTCTTAATGTGGAAACTTACAAAGTTATATTTGAGTGGCAATCACTTCCTTCTTACCTTAATGACACTCAAAAACAAAAGCTTTTTTATCTTAATATTGAAGACTCTGGACAACTATTTTTAAGGAGATGTCCCAGTTTTTTATGGAGCCTGGTGTAGTTGAGCACGTTTTGTGGGTCTAATATTTTCAAAATCGTAGGTGGGGTTTTCAAGATATTTGAGTTTGAAGTTGGTTAATTCAGAAGATGGATATCATGTGATATATGGCATGTAGGAAAATGATTTTGATTTTCTTTACCTTTCAAATAATCCAAAATTATTTTCCTAACAATAATATATTTTCAAATATTTAGAATCAAGTTCTTGGAAAACAAGTTTTGTACTAACCTTTTGAACACCGATATCTTAAAAAAAAATCAGTGATGACATATATTTTTGTTTACATTATTTTAAAGACTAATTTCTCACCTTAAATTTAATATACAATTAAGTACCCTTTCTCAAAGTATCTAAATGTGTATATAATGTAAAAACAAGAACTTAATTTATTAAAGAAAACCTGCCCTGTACATAAATAATGTGATTTTTGCTGTTTTTTCTGAGGGAAATAAAAAGGGAAAAATATAATTATTTGTGGGGAAAAAAGGGATTTTGAGGACTCTCAAAAAAGCCCCCCAGCACTGATTTAGTGCCATAATTAATTTTCTGATAACAAAAAAGAAATTGCCTGGATATAAAAAACGGGGAGACTTAAGCCTGTGGCGCAAGGGATTAAAATAATAACATAAAAAGTTACAATTACATAATAATAATTACTAAATTATTCCTTAATTGAATTTCAGTTCTACATTATACTCGTATGTTTTGAAAAAAAAACTTACCATTTACATAATTTCTATGGATTTTTTCCTTATGTCAGCTATTCAATTTTTGCACTGGACATTTCGGATTTTTGATGTTCAAAATTATTTATGTATCTTCATATAGGTAATTTTAGGGGGACATGAGGATTTCGGAAAGGTTCTGTGGGGCATAGCCACCATAGCACACAAACGGTTGGGAAACACTGCAATAGAAAAAGGTTATATTGGTTCTTAAGTAGAAAAAGGTAAATGGATAAACTATTGATATGGGGACGTATGGAAAATAAACCTTCACTAGCCAACCTGTGCTTACGTTGCTTCGCAATCTTTTAAAAATAATTATTTGATTGCAATAAATTAAAAGAAAATAAAATAGGCTTTAATTTTGTTGATGTTTGCTTATAATTATGTACCTTTCCTACTTCCGCTTCCGAATACACGTCAATTCCAGAGGAGATTGTTCTCCCCCGGATTTAATCTTATCCCGGGAGTCAAATACTCCTATCGCCAATCTTCCAGAGTTGACTCTCCCCCGGAATTTACTTCGAACCAGTTTCGAAATACTCTGAGAGAATTAATTTTGTGAAATAATTTATCTGTCAAAGTTTGTTAATTATTTTCTGCAATCTAATTAAATATTTGAACTATTTGTGGTGGCAATTGCGGGTGGAAATGGCACAGTGCAAAAAGTGTTTGACTGCTTACTTGGACGTGTGGGTTCGAGCCCCAGTCTAGGAAGCATTTTTTTCTAAATTCCCTAGTTTCATCTTGATGCCACCCGTGGAATTTCATGAGATTATTAACTTTAAATCTCAATCCACTGTGCCAAAAAAACTCTCTCCTTAAAAACAATCAAAACTGCGTTCATTGCCAAATTGCCTAGAATCAATTTAACTCCGAACTCATTACCAGTTATATTTAATAAACCTTTAAGATTAAGGTACATATTTCAAGCAAGCTTAAAAGTTAAGCTACTTTTGGGCTTGCAAATTATTAGAGCGGATAATTTAACTCTAAGGATAGATGTGCTCATAGCTCTTTACCCAGTAGGTACTCTCTTATTGATACGAATACAAATCTTAAATGAATGGATTTTCATAAGCACCTGCTTTGATTTATTTTGAAGCACCTGCTCTGAGGACGTGATCCGTTTCATTTATACCGCGGATAGTCTTTCAATAACTGATTCTTGTTCATTCGAGATACTAACATGCGAGATCATGTCTGATGCCTTTATTTATTTATTTAATAATTTATTTCCCTTACAGAATATATGACTTAGAGGTCACTGTGCGAAATGGTTATGCCAACAACTTAAAAAAGGTAACTATTCTTGATTCACTGAAACTGAGGTTGTCAACAAATCATGAACAAAAAAAAAAAAAAAAAAAAAAAAACAATCCACATAAAACTAACTCTCACTAATTTCCTTTTTTTTGCTTCGTAATAATAAGGGTTGGCACTTGAGACACAAAATATTTATATCTTTATATCAACTCACTTCGTAATGTTAATTTTTTTGCATCCAAAGTTAAATTAAAGCTTCATTTTTCTATAAGTATTTCACTCACCTCAAACTTACCCATCAGATTTTTATACAAAGATCTCGCCTAAGCCTTGGTCCCCATTGGCATTCCTCGCAGTAACAGATAAAATTTAAAACACAACACACCAAGATTGAAAGGCGTAAAACGGAGAAAATATTTCAACAACGTGCTCAAAGCTAACAGCCATCACTATGCCAGCACCAATCCGCAACGGGCCCAAAAAATGTTTCACTTTTTGAATACAAATTTAATACAAATATAAAAAAAAAATACCTACACCTATACAGATAGATAGCATTATCCTTGGAGAATACCTACTAAAAAAAAAATAAAAAAAAAATTATATATAGTTATAGCATATAGTATACAAATTATATCCATGGTTGTCCTGACGGGCCAGGCAGAAAAACCAAGGTAAGTGACAAAGTGGAAGAGAACCTGCTGATGTGATACGAACAGAGGTGGCGTCGAGGGTTAAATTGGATGTAGGAATCCTTTAATCTAGTTTTGCATTTGAAAAGTTCACGGACATGCTTGAGCGTTCACCCGTGCCGTAGATATAAATATACAAACATAAATGCATATCTATACCTACATAATCTAGCCATAGAAATTAGAACAAGAGAATGACATTACAATTTTCGTTTTGGCTTTTAAAATCTTTTAATAGAATGCCCTTAATTATATTTTGAATCTCCTTTCATAGTTTAAACTTTTGTATGACAAAAAATAAAAGAAAAAAAAAAAAACCAAAAAGAAAGAGTGTGAATAAAAGCAGATATAACCCAGGTAAGTAAAAGTTGAGGTACAAAAAAAAAAAGGTTTTACAAACACTCTGAATTCTGTAGATCCAGCCTACAATGTCCTTCGGAGTTATAAAGTTTTTTTTTTTTCAAGTGGATACATATTTAATAATATCCAACAGAATTAGTATAAGGCTTTTTAAATATTTAACCTTCGAGTCGTGGATTTTTGTAGTCATAATCACGTTTCAGAAGAATTTTTCCAAGGACTCTCAGACTGCCTTTAATTAGGGTTTCTGAGAATTTTGTTTCTGCAAAATATAGGGCCAAGAAACAGTTTAAATAAATAGGCATACGAAATGCATATTTTTCTTACTGTTTTATGGATTAAGTGTCAACTTTTTAATTGCCAATTTAACAGTCAGTTAGACGTTCTCAATAAATCCAAAATCTGTATTTTTCAATAATCAACTCAGATATACTATTTATTCTTAGAAATAAGGAAAAATAAAATCATGGAGGGGCCATATGTCTGATTTAATTGTTAAGAAATTGGAGAAAATGTTGACATGTTTTTATATGAACACAATTTACGAGGAACCTAACTTGCATATTAGCGTGTAGGTGAAACCCGGTACTTTACAAAACTGCAAAAATAAATTGAAAAATGTTTAAGAAAAAAAAAAGAATTTCCTGCACTTGCAACAATGAGAGTGGGGGTTCATTCGTTAGCTTGTTGTAAATGAATCAGGCATTTACCACTTCAACCCCAAATATTAGGTCAATGTAACTCTTCGTCGATTTGATTTTGAATGAAGAATTCAAATGATGGTCATCCTTGATTTTCCCAGCCAAAATCGGGCGTTCAGCAAATTAGGGTCAGCATAATTCTTAGAGATATACTGTAAAAAATCGTGATTTTGTCAAAAATTCGGTGGAAATTCAATAACGCCGGGGACTAAGTCGACTGAAATCCTAAAATCCTGGAGAAATCGTAAAGTACCTAGCGCGTGTTCGTTTTCAACTGCAATTTTTTCACACATCTGACAGCATAATAAATTGCATTACCAAAACGTTCATCATTTCGTATTTCTTTCAACGTGCGATTCAAAGCTTCCAATGCGTGTTAGTAAGCTATTGTGCAATGTGCACTCGTCCTAGGTGATCTAGGTGATCATGTTTCATTTCTGCAATACTTTCGGCATTTCTTTCTTTCTTTGAAATGTGTTTCATGAAGGTTCTTCATCCACTTGCAAATTCAATGCAATTTCAATGCAGAATGGTTCGACCCCCTTTTAACAACTTATCCTCAATCCCCTAAGAGACCAAACCCAAAGGCGATCTCAGATCTCGTACGAATCGTAGTCATACTAACAGTGAAAACAGGAATGTCTTTTTTCCAATTCCACTGGACGTATCAAGGAAGAAAATGCCACCATTTCCGTTTTCGACTGCTTGCATCCATTCATAGAACATAAGAACTAATTGCCACTCGATCTAAATCCATTTCTCCAAGAAATACACTGAAACCCGGATCTCCCCGGAATTTCAATTTTCCTGGAAATTTCCGTGATTTTCGTCGATAGTGTCTTCCATGGGCCAATACAAATAAATCAAACCTATAATCATGAAAATCAAACGATCCATTCTCGACTTTTGAGCTATGCTGCTGAAAAAAAATGAAATTTGCGCCTATACCGCCACGTGTTGAGAATTGTTCGGCTGTTCTTTTTTTCCTAAGCCTTCGCGTATTAATTTCAAATAAACCTGCAGAAATAAGTTTCCAATTCGGTCCAGTCGTTTTCAAGCTTTAAGCATACATATATTATGACACTTTACAATGAATCATATATGATTCATTGGACGTATTGATATGAAATGAGCTAGCATACGTCCATGAATCATATATCGCACCTCCGGTAGAACAACGACTAAAGTGCAAAAATTTCTATTCTTCAGAATACGCAATTTACAATAGTTCAGTCTTTCAAGATAAAACTGCCATAACTAGCACTTACGTCATCGTTCAGCCGAAAATTAAGTAAAATCAAACAAAAAAAGGCGGAGTTCATAGTTAGGATGTTGTCTTACAAATCGGAGTAATGTTTGTTGGAGATACATTACAATTTACAACTCGCAGCTAAAATAAAGAATCTCCAAAACATTTAATTTAAAACAGCGTAACGGTACGAACCCACTTCTGCTCCCTGGAGAGAATAATTTCTACTGGGACTTTTGTTCCATTGGAAAGAAAAACCTTTTTTGAGACGTTTTGCATAGTTAACTTAGAAAATTGAATTTTTGCACTTGTGTCGTTGTTCCACCGGAAGTGCGATATCAGCACGAAACTAAATCCTTTTTTGACAGCAGCGAACAATTATTTACGCAACCAACCCATTCTATGTTGCATCTTACTAAACAATAATGTTTTTTTCTGAAAAAAAGTGTTGGTCGAGGAGATGTTTTAAAATCAGTTTGTATGGGGACAGTGAAGCCGATTTATGTTTACGAATCATATATGATATATGGACGTAGGAGACTCAAAAAAAAAAAAAATTTGTGAATCATATATGATTTATGGGACGTATAGTTGATGTTTTGAAAAATAATGGACGTATGGATGGTACACTCGGGCGTTTATACACTTTTTCTTATTCAATTAGAAGGTAATAGAACTCAAGATATAAGCTATTTAAGGAAAACTTATCGGTTTTTTCTTCGCTTAGAGAGTTTATATCACAGTGTTTGGGCTAAGAAAAAATCACAAGGCATCATGATTTATTAAAAAAAAAAAAATATTGAAGTGCTAATATTCTTGATAAGAAATTTGGGAAAATCTCTATTTTCAACACCCTACCCCCGCCGAAGGCTGATAAAAGAACCTACCAGACTTTTGATTTCGAAATCACAAAATATGCTTCTTTAAACCCTCGTACTCAGATTTTGGTTATACATCCACTCCCAAAATTAAAAATTATTTCAAAAAGCAACTGATCTGAAAAACGTTGCCCTGTCCAAATTGCAATAAATTTGTAAAACGGTATTGCAAATATTTCATATTTCATATAAATGAGGAAAAAAAAAACGACAATCTTATAGTACTGGAGGCGACTGTAAGGTTACCTATATCTTCGGAAGACATAAAATAATATCTACCAATCGATAGTACTTTTCATAACATTCACAAAACCACTGATCGGGTGAACTTTTCAGGGAATTTTAGACGGGAAAGGGTCACTTCCAGTAATTTTTTTTTTCTAATGAACGCACAGTCAAGTGGTTTTTGTAGGCGCAGGGACAAAAGTCCACAGGTTAAAAGTCCATAATGGACTTTTGACCCACTTGGATGGGTCAGAAGCTCAGAAGTCCACAAAGATAATGTGGAAATTTGACCAATCCAAGTGTGTTAAAAGTCCACAAAAAAGTGGGTCAATATCCCCTAATTTTCAAAAGAAAGTTGGTCATAAGTTCACGAATATTTTCAATAATTTCATATTCAAATATTGAAAAAAGCAGAACTATTAAGAATTTATTTTAACACTCTAATTAACACATAAACTTAAATTACACCAACTGACAACATAGGCGCCTGCCTGGCGACTGAGCATACCCTAAGCGGAGCGATGGAGTCGCGTGAGCGGGACAGAGGACCCAAAAAGGGAGTTAAAATCCTTGAACTGGCGAAGGTTTCCACCCAAGGCACTCTTGTAGGTCAGAAATCCACAATCAATGATCCAGACTTTTGGCCCATCGTGGGTGGTCGGTGATTGATGAACTTCTGACCCATCCAAGTGGGTAAAAAGTCCATTATGGACTTTTTCTCTGTGGACTTTGACCCTGCGCCTTTTTAGGAACCTTTCAAATGTTTTTAACACAGGAAAATAAGGAAGGATTTTATGAGGACATGACTATGTACATTGGTTTTGAACATTTGAATATCAAAATGGAGGGGAAAAATAGGGCTGGGTAAATCATTCCACATTCGGGCAGTGTGGCTAAAAAAAGAATCTCTGTACTTGACTATAGCTGTCCCATCGGGGCATTGAAAACACTTATTGCCGGTAAATTACTCAGTTTATTGTTTTCAACTGTAAAACATTTTCGAACTTTAATTTGAATTTGACTCCCTTTGTGGTTTTTCCATAAATGGACGACTTCAAACATGCGTATCACCTTGTCTTGGCGGTGGAATCAGAAGCAATATTTGTCGAAAACTACCCACAGAGAAAATAATTGCAACTTGAGTGTAAAATGAGCCGTTCGTCCATCTTCGAACAATGTAAGCTGCAACTCTTGCAAGAGGCATAAAATAAATAAATAAATCGGGTGGCACAACGGCTCATGAAGAACCAGGGCCTAGTGACTAACAACTCGCAACCATTCCTGTGTGCGCCTATTCGACAGGAATGGAAGGGACCTACAATTTTATGCCGAATCCAAACGGCTAGACCAGAAGTACTTATTCGTGACAAGTGATACTCTTGAAGGATTTGTCAATTCCTTGCAAGAGGCAGTAGCCCTGAAAAAAACTTTTTAGTTTTTGCAAGAGGCAATTCAATTTAATTCTGAAACCTTATCAATTTTTACTTTCGTAAGAAATATACAAATTGAGAAAATCGGTACGCCACCGTTCTCAAGAAAGAATTTACCACAGCACCTCCAATTGCTCAATTAATTGATATGCATCACATAAACCAGTGGGCACGTTTTAAATTTAATTTTCAATAAAAAAAGGAAGTATACGCCCCCGTGTACTTTGTATAATTTACAGTTCATTTGGAAGTGAATAAAAATACGGAATAGCCTTCGACTATAACATACTTACGGCATAATTTTGTGGTTTGTTTGTTGCGAAGGGTAAATAATTCGTTGTTTAATTTTTGTTGACACTAAACCAACATGATTATCTTCTCAGTGTTAATTATTTTGCTCGAAATAAACATAGAATAAGCTTCCTACTCTATTACAATGTCACTTATCAGTTTTTTTTTTTTTAAAGTATTGTTAGGCACTAAACCAACATACCTTCTTTTTTTATAATTTGCGTGCACTTAAGGGATTGTGAGTATTCTTATAATAATACGCAATGTAAAACAGTGCGCGCGCTTAGGAGAAGTAGAGAGGATTTAATAGAAGATGTCGATGCGTCTTGAATGTTTGTATATCACATTGAGGAGGCACAACATTGCACATCCGAGTTGTGCGGCTAAAGAAAAACCCCTATATTTCACAGTACGTCCGAAGTTAGGCTCAAAAGGGTATATGGTTAATACATTTAAGTAATTTTGCACCATAAACATAGAATTGGTCATCTATTAGGTCCAGATTTCATGGAAATGGTAAGGACTGAGCTGAGTTAGGTAAGGTGACGTCATGAGGCTCAAGTTACACATTTTATAGTTTAACTCAAAATATATCTAAGCTGCAAAATTTATTCAGTATTGAAGTACTGGGCCTTAGAGAAAGGATGGTACTTTGACCTACAGACGTTTGCTCAATTATGTAAGCTAATTCAAGTCGAGTCTCCTTTTAACTCAAAACAGACTCCAAGCATTAGACTCCCCAAAAAGAAGCTCTTTAGTATTTTCTTATCGATTTTTTGAGAAATACTCCTGCTACATCCTGTTTTCAAAAATCACTGCGCAATTATTTAATTCTTATTTCACTCTTTAAGATACTTAAACGAAATTAAAAATAAATGTTTATGAACCTCGCCTTAGTCCCATCAGCATACAACCATCACCACCACATCAATAAACAGAAAATTAACGATTTTAAAAAGCCATTAACAGTAAATAACAGTACTTGAATTGCTTTTTAAAGCTCATCCACCTTAACAAAATGTTTATCTAAGATTCTCATGTTCTCCCTCAAATGTTCTTGTTCATATAAGTATGTAAAGGTACCTATACAATACAAAAATATAAATACATCCTAAGGCTATAAAATTACGTGGAATCACAGGCACAGCAACTCCTTACATTAATCATCGTTTGCCAACACTTCAACTTGTAACACACTGGCCATAAAGTCACCCACTTGCAGAAAAAATATATACTATTCTATGCCTTCAGCTATATTTAGGTATACCTTAACCAAGAATATAAATATAGGAAACGAGATTGAAGGTTTAATAGAATCTGAGATTTATTTAGCAAATAAAACGCATCAAGTCAATTAAGCATTTTTATATGAAGAGATAAACAAGGCGCGTTTCAAATTCAACACCACAAACAAACCCCGCCCCCTTAAAACATCCTTCTGTTGAAGAAAAAGCCTCAAGGCATCATGGAGAGATGGAGACAGAGGCTGAGGGTGAGGGTGAGGGTAAGCCTGTGATGAGCAAATAAACGAAGAGAATACCACTCTTGTATACCCTCGAAAGTATAATAGACGTGTCTCTATCTATGAATTCGTCCTTAAGCTACACCATCGATCGTTCTCATCGTGTCGGCAGTCGTCGGTCGTCATCATCAGCAGCTGCATGATGATTTTGATTTTTCGAATTGTGGCCTGCTTTCAAATTGATTCCAATCGAAATCAAATGATAGAAACACAAGTAGATAGTGGGAAGAGGCAATACACCACTCGTCGTCCTCTGCAATGATGTAAGATAAGAATTATGAAGCTAGCTTTATAGAAACTAAAGATAGGTATTGGATGGGTTGGGAAGAGTACAGGCAGAGTTTGGATATAACGATATATATACGAAGTTGGCTCCAACACTCATCAGGGTTGGTGTTATATGTTTATCGAAGGGGAAAAACCCATCAGAGCTGAGCAATCAATTCTATTTGCACAGAAATCTGTGCGATGATGAAGAAAAGTAAAATATATATCCAATTCTCTTTTAACCACCCCCCCCCCACCTCTCTCATCTTACATCACCTATACCAACAAACAAAACCATCATTTCTCTGTCAAAATCACTGCAACGATTCTGTTGTAATAAGAGTCTTTTCAAGTTCACCACTCGAACAGAACTATTTCTTGTGCCTCCACACCACCCCCTCCCCACACCCGCATTTTGATTAAATACCTACTGAGATGACATTTTAAGTGGCAATGTATAAACCATCTTCATAAACGACACACACAAATACACTTTAAGAACAACTGTCAGCTCTGTGAGTGTTAACGAAGTTTGTATTTACAAAATCAAGTCAATAACAATTTTTGAAAGGCTTCAGAAGTAACAACATGACCTTTTTAAAATGATAGTTATGTATATTCCAATACCAGTGTTCTAACATGCCGCCTCTACTGGCCATGAACGATGTCCATAATCCAATCTACAATCCAATCCACAATCTGATTTGTATGGATATTTCACTGTTTGGACATGGATTTTTGCGACTCCATTGGATTTTTTTAAGACATGTTCCATAGTCCTGTCATCGTTCATGGCCTGTGGAGGCGGCATGTAACAGCCAATGTTTATTTTGTACGCAGTTAAAATAACAACTACCCCACAGAATTTTTATGAAGCCAAGGTTTAAATGGAATTTTATGAAGTTTGCGGAAAAGCTTCCTACTTCCCAGATAGGTACCTACCTACCTACCTATAAATTAAAATTAAAATACTCCACTTGATTCCCATTAAAATCAAATTTATCTTTATCATTGATTTATGTCTATGATTTATGAATGTAAAATAAAACCGTTAATGAACTCAGTTGATGTCCTTAATAGTTGTTCCTACTCTGGTCAGGGCAATATAGATAAATGTTTATGTTAATGTTCTCTACCTCTGTACCTATAAAAAAAAAAAAAACGAAAAATTCATTTTAAATAATTGAATTTAATGGTCTTACTCGTAAAATTGCAAACAAAAAAATAAGGAATCTATTAAGAAAGGACCCTTTTGTGCAAAAAAATAAAATGTTAAGGCTAACAATAAGCATTGGTATACCAATTCAAAGTGCCCCATTTAATTCTGCAACACCATACCAATCCCCTCCGCTGCAATAAAATTAAATAATGATTCAAGGAATTATTATGTCTGTTATCACCGGTGAATAAATTAAAACTTAAGATGCTGCTGTCGCATGACCTTTTCTTTCTTCTCCTTCCCTCCCCACCCTACACTAAGAGAAACCCCATAAAACAGTCTCATTATGTCACTTAAATTACATCTCCATTTAAAATCCTAACAAATCCAAATGAAGTCCAAAACAGCAAGCATCAGCTGCCCTAATGTTTTAGTAGTATTAAGATACAACTTTTCTCCCCCTTAGCAATGATAATGATGATGATTATTATCCACTAACGTGGAACTTTTGTCTTGGCACGCGGGCAACTTCATAGCTTGTCTCATCCTTCTTATTCATGTCGCACCAGCGAGTGTCCGTTTTTGTTGGGCGCCATTTTATTGTTCTTTTACCAATGTCACCACAAAGGACTGTGACTACTTTAGTCTGATGGGTAATCTGATTTTCCTATTCACAAAACCCCAAAGTGAAAAACGTATATAAGGTATATCCATACCAACAACCATTCTAAGAACAAAAACCTGGAAGATTGTCTTATCATTTAAAATTAAAAGTAAACACTTCGTCTCTAAAAGAATTTATATACAGAAAAACAAAGATACTATTTCCGACTTCAACTCTCTGGGTTCCCTCTCAATATATATAGGTAAGTTCATGTTTCCAAAGGTAAGTGATTCATTACTCTTTTCCATTTACTTCTGTTAAGTTGAAAAATTTATTACCTTTCCAACCGCGCGTCGCGTCGTGTGCCCCAAGTTCACAGAGAAATAATAAAACTCAACCCAACCAACCGACGACCCTGCATTCCGATTTTATTACTGCAATTGCTTTTAAGAGAATTCTCAATGGTTTTAGAGCTGAAGTTGTAGAATAGTTCAAAACAGAGCAGAGAGTATTGTACATTGTACAGTACACGTTTGGGAGTAAAGTCTAAAGTGACGAACGGGATAAATTACTGGGAAACAAGTAAAAAATAGAATAAAAACGGATCCAGATCTACTGCAGTCGCAGGATAAAAGTGAGGGAGACAGAAATTGAGAGAAAATTGTATAAAAGATACAAATGATTACCTTATATTTCTGAAACCGAAAGACAGACGGTCCGGTTAGGTAAAGTATTTGTGGGGTTCATTATAAAATGTGACCTGGGTGACAGGGCCGCATTTGAAGAAATCCCTTCGATTCTTTTAAAATAATTTCAAGCCAGTTTTTAAGGGTACAATTTATAAGACCTTAAAATGAAGACGAAAAAATGATTCTCACAAACAGATGGGCCGATTTTTCTACAAAAATGTATCGGTCCATACCCTTTACGTTTTTTTTATTTTTATTCAGTCCCAATTTATTCACTCACTGTTAAATTTAATATCTCTATAACATATGAGCAGTTTATTCATTTTTTTATGAAAATTTGAAAAAATCCTATTTTTAAGGGGGATTTTAAATTTAATAAGAAGTAAATAAATGGGGCCTTTAAAATTAAATTTGCTAAGCGTTTAAGGGAAATATATATTTTGTCTTTTACGAACGTTGTCTTAAACTTGGCTTATAACAGTTTTTAAACATCAAAAAGAGTGTTGAACAATGTGCTCTTAGACCCAAAAATGACTACCAAACAAACGTTAAGAGAACGTTAAGGTTTACCTTATTTTTCTCGAAAACGGAACTAAACATTCATTTTTAAATTTTGTTATGCGCTAAAATTAATACCTTTTATTAAGATAGAACGATTTTTTAAATAAAATTAAAATTTTATAAACAAAGCTTCTTAAAAGTGTAACAAATATCAGAAATTTCTTAACAATCAAAAATCAAAATAAAAATTTTAAGCTAAAAGCTTGATTATAAGGAAGCTTGAGTATGAGTTGTGTTTGCAACATAAAACCAGTTTTACAGAAGTTTGTAACATTACACAAGTTTTATAGAAGCTTGTAATGCAAACCAAGCTTTATAGAAGTAATTAAATTTTTATAGAAAATTTTATAGAAGAAAAAAAGTATACAGTATCTTCCTTTTACATATGTTGGAATACTATTGGTGGTGGGTATTAAAAATACCTATTATCAAGAACAGAAGGTTTCAAGCTTTTTCCAAAAATTTCTATAAGTCTTGCAAAAATAATTTTTGAAGTTTTTATTAAACTTCATTTAAATTTTCATTTTTTTCTTACGGGCCTGAAACTTGTAAAATCAATTTTAATAATTACTTTAAGCCACATTATAAAGTCTTATAGTATATACATTATAGGTGTCTTATAGAAAGTCTAAAGAATCCGAATTAAGTATATTTGTTTGTATTACAAAACCCAAAGTTTAGTTAGGATATGTTTTTATTTAGTTAAAATATTGTACATGCATTTGCATAAAAAAAAAAGAAAAAGAGGGCGTTAAGAAATAAAAAAATAGTTGAATAAAAGTCCGGTATAACGGAATATAACCTTATTTGTACTTAAATACACATTTTTCACAGAACTACCCTTAAGAGTGGGGTAGGAAGGCCAACTCAACTTATCCATTCAAAGAAAATTTGTGTTGGTTTCGTGTTTTCCTTAAGGCTAAACAAGTCTCTATCGATCATTGTCTTTAACCCTTTTAACACTTTTCCAATATTCTCTGGTTCTGTATATGTACCTACTTTCTTTCAACTTTACTGAAGCTCTAAATTAGCTAATTTAACCCTAGGGGCGCTCTGAAATAAGGAAATCTTTCCCTGTTCGCAAAAAATTTTCACCCCTAAATAAGATGCGTATACGGCTGATGGCTCATGGATAAATTAATTAAACTGAAATAAAATGAAGACTAGGTCAGTGCTGTTGTTGTCATGCTTTTGAATTGACCAGAGGGTTTGTTGTTATTTTTTTTTTTTTTTAGTATTGAGTGAATCTTTTTTCACTTCACATTTAGCCTGAAGAAGGATATCAAAAGTTGGGGGCTGAGGGGGTTTAAACAATCATTTCCCATCAAACCCGCATGAAACTGAGAAATGGCTTTATGCGAGAACATAAATGCTATTTTTGTGTTTATTTTCCTGTTGCTGCGTCTGTCACTTCTATTCTTTTTAGACAGGAAAAGGAGACAATTAGATTTTGGTTGCAACAAAAAAAACAGAGCAATGTCAAAGCAAGCAAGGGTTGGAGGTTGAAGCCGTAAATTTTTTGTTTTACTCCTGTTTCGCTTAAAAAAAATGAACACAAGGTTTCAGTTCAGACGATGGACTGAACTAAACAGTGACTTTTGTTTACGAACAAGTGACAGTTGTGTTGTTCTTATTTTGGCCAATGTGACAGAAACAGAACAATTCGCGTTTATTTTTTCCTTTTTATTTTGTAAAGGAACGCTGAGTGGACAAATTGTTTTGCTAATTAATTATGAGAGTTCTTGGAGTGGACGGGTTGATTATTTTTAAATAAAAAAAAAAAAAAATGAAGAGAAATGTTTTCGTACTTTTGTTGTTGTTGTGTGTTTGGTTATCGTGAAAAGAAATTGTAAGGTTTAAATTTATTTTTTGTGTGTAAAATAATAATTGTGTAATTTTATTTTTGTTTGTTTTTCTCAGACATTGAGTAACGAGTATTTGGATTGAGGAAAAAGAAATACGTTTTAATGAAGTTTTAAAACTAGTTCTTAGGAAGTCTCAGTCAAGAAACCTGTCAAAGGTTAGCTTAATGTAAAGGGGGAGGCGGTCTTAAATATAAGATTTAATTGTTATTACTTTGTTTTGCAAAAATTCTCCCTTTTAATTTGTTTTGAAATGGAAATAAAAGATTGCTAGAAAACTACAGGGCATAATAAATGTGCAAAACCTGGACAGAGCTCATAATTCTAAAGAAGTTATCCTTTGTTTTTTTTTTCAATATAATAAAAAAAAAAATGATTGGGCTCTACCGGCGAAAACTGCAAACACCAACTACAAACCAACAGCAACAAAGCGACAGCTACAGAAGTTGAACTAAGAAACAACAATCACAAAGTAACAGCGATATAAAGCGGCAAACTACAAAGCTCCTTAAGTCGCACTTCGCGAATGCTTTACCCAGCTCGATTTTCCCCTCCCAATGTGATCTACGTTCTACAGACATTCAAAACCAATATGCATCGGTATCTCCTTTTAAATCCCCTCCAGCCTACCAAATCGCTCGTGCTGTGTACATTATTTTAAGGGTAGTTACAACCCCTTTAGCTCGTGCTAAATATTAAAAAAAAACCAGAAGGCTAAATCTATAGATAACAGCTGAAAAGTAGATGCAACAACTACAAAATGACATTTTCTAGGCAGCAATTACAAAATCATGACAACAAAACATCAACAGAAAGCGACGACTGCGAACCGACCGACGTGACGCGACAAATACAAAGTGGGAACTAAAAAGCAACAACTACAAAGTCGCAACTACAAATCAGTTGTTTATTTCTTAATTTGATTTCACTCAACCCATTTTTAAGAACTGCTATGAATTTTTCTTTCAAAGTAAGAAAAGGACAACTATAACTGTCTCCGTACTCATTGGGATATAACCAGCAGCTCTTAGGGCCAGTTGTACAAACGTCTTGATGCGTTGGCCAAGATTTACAGCCCTATTCTGCCGTTGTGAGGCTCACAGGTCACAATTCTTTGAGAGTTTGTTTTCTTATAAGGCGGTCACAACTTCGTTTTCAATGATAGCCCTCATAATAAACCTCACAAGAACAACGTGAGTTGTGATCTGCCAAGGAGCAGTTCATAAATTTTAAGTTTTTGTGAGGCGAGTTCACCACGAGTTGTGAGGTTATTGTGACTTGTGGGGCATCAGTGAGGTTGCCAGAGTAAAGCTACTATTAGACGGTCAACGCAAATGGTCAATGCGTTGACTCTCTGACGTCACCAAAAAAGCGGTCAAAGCACTGACATGGCAACGTCAACGCTCACCGTGTCAACACCTGAAATATTGACGATAACACAAATGACACAAGTCCGTCAATGGTTACCTAAAATGCGTTGACAGGTAACATGTGTCAACGAGATTTATCCAAATCGGTGTCAATGCGCTGACAAGTAATCGTTGACGATCACACGGCTTGACCATGTCCACGCGCTTTGACCGTTGACAAAAGTACAAATCTGTAATTTTTCGAGTTGAGGCTCACACATAGTGGTGGCGCGCTGTGACACAGTCAAATAAATTTATGTATTTCGGTTTAAGTGTTTTTAAAGCAAGGAAAAATGTTAAAAGCAAACGAAACGGAAATGGCAATTTAGGTTTAGGCAGAAGGGACAATTTTCTAAAAAAAAAATATCAAAATATCATATTATAGCGTTTTTGAAAGCCAAAAACCTATTCAAACAGTTTTTGAGAAAATAATTTTCATACTAAAAATTCTTTCTTCTTACCAAGATGGCGGACGCCCCACAAGACCAAAAATCCCGCAAATCAAAATTTATGCTAAGAACCAACCCCTCTTTAAAACTGCGTTCAAACTTTTCAGACGTCAGAACTTTTTTCAGATTGCCCTTATTTGACTCCCCGTTGCCTGTACTAACTAGTTTATAGTCGCTGCATCCTCCATCCCAAAGCGCTGGTCGTTTCTCTACTGCCGCAATCAAAGCAGAGACCTCGTATTGTTTGGTCCACGAGTAAAGTAATTTTCTTTTACGTTTCTCTGACAACTTTTCCTTCGATTCATCAGCAGGACGCGCATTTACTTATCCGACTGCTGCTTAGGCTCATTTTTTTTTAACTCAAACTAATTTAACTTTAAATAATTTTGTTTGGAAATGTTTTGTTTTCTTTTATGTTGCTGTTTTTTTTTTTTTTTTGTTGCTGTTTCTTTAAATGAATAGAATATCAACGCCAGCTACTTTGACACAGCAGAAAATTATAGCGTGTCAACGTTGGTACCTGGACAACGCGTTGATGGGCAGTCAGGAAAAATCTGTCAATGTGTCCGAAAAATTCTGATGGGGTGATTACACGGTAAATGAAAACAGTCAACGCGTTGACTTTTCAAACCATGTCATCGCAAGTGTCAACGCTGATGTCAGTGCGTTGAAAACGTTTTCCAATGACAATCACACGACTTGAAAGCCATGGGACAGAATTTGACGTCATTCTGACGTCAGAGAGTCAATGCGTTGACCATTTGCATTGACCGTCTAATCATAGCTTAAGGCTATTAAGCTTTCCGATTGAGGTGGATAATCCAAGGTTCAACCCGGGTTTATGTAAGAGATAAGATATTATTACATACTTGAACCATGTGGCATAGGTGAACCTCAGTTGATCCGCTGAAACCATTACTATTAGAAAAATCTTGAATCGATGCTGAATAAGGTTAAAATTAAGTTATAGTTGAACCATGAGTATTTTTGACCTTATCACCGAACTCATCGAGTAACTTCCCAATAAATAAAATGTCAAACTAAGAATTTTCTATTTAGTGCGAAAAATTCTAAAATCAATTAAAAAAAGTCCTTGAACTCAAGAAACTTTAACAAATACTTCATTTCGAAAAAAAACCCTCACCCTCTGTTATCCAATCACTTTACACAGCAAGCTTCGTCTATAACCTCTGAATTCCAGGCAAATAAATCCTTTGAACTTCCATAGCCCTGCCCTAAGCCACTACGTAACATTTAAGCTTTCACCACTCTACACTTTTATATATACTACAAAAGTAGTAGTTAAGTCCTTTAAAATAGCCTAAATAAAAGGTGAGGAAAACCTTTGTTGTCGACAACCTTTATCGCAGTATAACGAAATACATACACAAAAATTGAAGGGAAAAGAAATGGTAACTCACGCAGTAGCCATCAGTCAGAAAACATCAAGCAGAAACTTGCCCCAGCTTCATTCCGCATTCAACGTCAACAATTTGCATGAAGAATTTTAATGAAGGACTCCCAACAAAAATGTAGGTATATGTAGGTGTATGTAGGACGCCGAAGAAAGACCTCCGTACCTCTGACCCTTTTGCCTAACCTCAATCCCAGTCACTGACTTGTTACTACCGGGTCCAACTACGAAAAGTACTATGCACCCAGCTTTTGGTGCGGTTGTACTCGAGTGGTAGTGATGATGATGATGGCGATGGCGGTGCGGTGCGGTGGTGGTCATAGTGGGCTCTTGTGGCGAACTAGAAATGATGATGAAGATGATGAGCCAATTTTGGCCGAGTGGCATCTAGGCTCTTGGCATGATGGCAGAGACAGTAGACATAGAGTGGTGCGGAGATGAGTGTTTCCATCAGGTTTTGTCTCCATGGACTTTGAACAAAAAAAAAAATCAAAAATATAAACGAAAATGGAACGTTTTTCATACTGCGCGTCACGTCCTCTGCAAATGAAATGTCAATCCTGTTACTACCTTGTCGTGATTGTGGCTGCCTTTTGGCCACCGCAGAGCCTACACAAGTCTCTTTTGTTAATTGTCTGGGGCATGTGCAAATTTTGTAAAGTTGACATAAGCGCCATGTCAAGCCAAAACCATTATACATGGGAAGGTAGGTTTTTGCATTCACAAAGGAACCATGAGATATGTAGGTAGGAGTACAAGTACAAGTTCGAGTACCTACCTCTGTTACCATTTATTGATGGAACGGTTTTTTTTGTTTGGTTTTATCTTCTGATCTTGGACCTGGTGGTGGTGGGTGCTGTCTTTTAAATTATTTTCTTTGATTTTTCAAGAAACATTTTTAAAGCTGAATTTGGAAAACGCAAAGAGGCGTATATGAAAACTTTAACATTTTCAATAAAATTCTAAATTTGTTTTTTTTTCATTATGAAGCTTCTACAATGTTTTTATAATCAAACATTTCAAAAAAACGTTTTTTTTAAACAATCTATTTTTTTTAATCCTAAATTTTGAAAATGACCTTATCGAGTTTTATTTGCTCTATAGCAAAATTATTGGTTTCGTGTCAAAAAAATGTCGAGGTTTTAATCAAAACTAACATTAAATAAGTGACTTTCGTCAAGACGTCCGTCGCTGTGTGCGTCTGTATAGAACGATTTCGGTTTTATCAAGTTTTCTCGAAAACTGCTCAAACGATTTTATTCAAACTTTGTACATGCCATCTCTAGATTAGTTCGTTAAAAAATTATTAGTTCGTTATAGTTTTAGAAAACAAAAAATGGATTTTCTACTTATTTAGGTATCACATATAGTCGTAATATCTCTTCATTATTTTCCGAATCAGTACTTCTTAGTTAGTCAACAATTATTGCATTGTATGAATAATATTGTTATTTTACGAAAAAATTAAATCTAAGACAATTTTTTACTTGCGATATAGGTACCTACTATATGGTAAGTTATGGATTCGTAAAATAAATCGAACTCGAGATATTAATTTTCTTTAACATTACTATGATAGAGAACACGTAAAAAGTGAGTCTCGCAATTCTGTCTGTCTATCTGTCTGTCCTCGCCCCTACAGCCTAAACGGCTGGAGGGATTTTCTTCAAACTTGGTACATAGTGTTTTTTGACTAATATGCCCACACGATTTCTTTATTTTTTTTTTAGGACCAACAATAACGGTACCTGCCATACAATTTTTTTTTGCCAAAAACGAAAATGAAGTAAGTAAATAATTCATTTATTCCCATTTTGAGTAGTTAATTGTATAACAATATTATGAACTTTTGTATTTGTGGCTTTGCCGTCAGCTTGGTTAGCAAATTATTTTGATTTATTTTAATTAAATACAAAAGACTTGTTCGATATTTTATCATTCGAATCCTGTTATTAACAAGCAATAACATTCTATACGTAGAGAGTTCTTTCAAGAAATTGTACAAGGTTTTCGAGTCATATCAGTTCAGAATAACAATTGTTTCATGCATTGTAAGAGTTTTCTTTCCGAAAGTGGAAACAGTCTTTTTTTGATTTAAGATTGCATTTTGAGCAGAACTGGTTGAAACTTCCGTTGTAAGGGCTTCCGTTTAGACCGATGAGTTCGCACCTTGTTTTAAAAATTAAAGATATTTCTTTGTAGCTTAGCTGGTCATGAAATTAATTATTTTCTAATAAATTAGTGTTGAGCTGAGAGTATAAAATTCTGCTGTCCGAATCACGGGCTCTCACAATAAAAGCATCTCGCACAGAATTTTCATGCTTCTGAATGATTCGATATAGCTGTTCTTTCACCAGATTTAAATTGTTTACGTTTATCACTAGAACTTCTTCACAAGAATTTCCTAAAGCCTTCCACTTTGACAGCCACCAATCCTCGTTCCTCAACTCATATAACATAATTTTTTTCGTCAGGCTGGTATCCTGAAGAAACAGTATTTAAACGATGTAATCGGCTGGCAACTTTCGAAAAACGAAAATGATGTTTATCTCAAAAACGGGTCCGGGAATTTTGTTGAAAAAAAAAAAATCAAAACAATTTAATAAGGAAAAACTACTTTTTGATAAAATTGTAATTTATTATTAAAATTGTATTTTATTAAATTCTAAAAGTTGGTATACCAAATTTTATTTTTAAAAATGTTCAAAAATTTTTATATATAAAAAATTAATTTTGAAGACAACCACTCTAACGATTTTTGAATTTTTTTTCATAAATACATATTTATCAAAGAAATCAGATTGCATACTTTTTTTTAGCTCTATCTGTCTTAGCTATTAAAAAAAAAAAACAATTTTATAGTGAATTTTAGTAATAATTTATATTTTAAATTGGTATTAAAACTTTTTTAATGATATCATAATGTTATAGAACCACTAAATATGATTTTGAGCTACGTTCAAGTTGTAAGCTACGAGGCAAGTTTGTGCGATCCAGTCATGCCCATTTTGTTGGTTTTTGAATTCTCGAAAACAGTTAAGTTGAAATTTTTCATTTTTTTACGGTAAAGTTTCTAAAAAGTATAAACATTATTGTGAACCAAAATTTAAAAAAAAAAAACATTTATGATTTAAAAAAAAAAAACAATTTTTTTTTGAAAACTAAATATGTATTTTGAAACCAATTTGGTCAATATTTTCAAAACTAGGTATAAAATAGTTTTTTTTATTAGTTTGTAGAATACTAAAAAAACAAGTTTCTAAATTCAAAAATAACTATACCTTCCATACAAGTGTTAAAAAGCGGTTAAGAAAAAAATAATTTTCTTCGAAAACGGTTCCAAGAATTTTGATCAAAAGTTGTGTGTGATATTAAATTAGTGCAATCTACTTTCAAAGAATAAAAAAATTCTTATTAATAGAACTTCCTATTGAACCAATTTTCATACTTTCGACTTTCTCATTATTAGATAAACTAATTTAAACTATGATTATTTACACAGATGCTCCTAAAAGATATAAATAATATTGTATAATAAAATTTTCAAGTAAATGATTTTTTTTTTTGATTTTCAGAACATCAAAATTGTTTTGTTTTAAATTCGGTTTTTCAAAAACGCGTTAATGAAATTTGTAAAAATTTGATTTTCCTATGTGTAGGTATATAAATAATTTCTTAATTTCGCATTCCAAATTTTGTTCTTAAAAATGTATTCAAAATGTCATATATAAAAAAACTAATTTTCGAAAATGTCGGTTCAGCAATTTAATTTTTTTGTTCATAAATTTTATTCATATTCGATTGGTATGTGTATGTTTGAGTGGAACGGCCGGCGTAAGCTTACTTAAAACAAAAAATTCACGCAAGTTCAGCCTTGCATTTATGAGAGAATGGTCACTTTTCAATATTTTTGGTATAACTCGAAAACCGAGCCGAATTGGAGGATTTATTTGAAACGACTTTTTGTTAGAAATTAGATTTTCTATCAAAATGGATGATTTTAAATTTTATAAAAAAAGCAAACAGCAAAATTAAAAAAAAAAACAACAAAACAATAATCGAAAAATCATTGATTTCAAATATTTGTACCAAACTGCGGCCTCACGACATTGCAGAAGTTCGGAAGCTTTTCTTTCAAACTATGTGCTGACGAATGTCAGAACTTAACAGTAGAGTATTCTCTAAATTCACCATAATATAATTTGGATATATTGCTTCTAGTTGCCATCTCTTGAAGATCAATCTGTGATGCTAAGGCATTCAAAGGAGATGATTCTTGAATGAATATTTATAAATCGCCGATGGTCAATATCAAAACGAAGGTTTTCGAGTTGAAAAGAAATACGATTCGTAATTGAAAACAAATAAAATTATCTTCAAAAAGTTTAAGGTCTAAGATGTGTTTTTTTTTTTTTTCTTAGATACCTAGAACGATATATAATTTTTGTTCCAAGATAAGTTAAAGTTGAATCCAAAACCCTTGCAATTTTCTTTTGAGAAAATAAAACGTACAACAAAGAAGAAAAACAACAAAATAATAAAACTTTATTTACACATTTGTGTGTAGTGTTTGTTCATTCTGCTTGTTGATCCAACTTATATTCCAGAATAGTTTAGTTGTCCTTAGACATCTCATCTGCCTAACTTATACCTTTACCTACCAACACACAAGATTCTTCCAGGAACACACCCATCATGTGATGTGTGCTGCGCCAGGGATCATCTTTCAATTTGTTCACTTTTCTCTTCAAACTTCTATAACTCTACTACAATATTATAGACCCACTCACATTACAGAGATACGAGAAGAAGTTTACTAAGAGATTCGTAAGTTTACTTTTGCAACATACTTCTTATTCTGGCCCTTGTGATGTGAGATGGTGTAGACCTACCTACTTTAAGTCCTTCACAACTAGCCAAAGTGATAGTTTACCCTAAAGGCATACGAACGATATAAAATTGAGCGTTTGTATAGTTTATTTTTGTTGCTAATGACTCCTGTTACATGGGGTCACGTTTTATTGTACACGAAACGGAGGTATGTAGGGAGATATAGATACTACCATATCATCGCACTACACCTCTGTGCATGCACATCAACATCAACATCATCATCCATCTATATATGGAACACAACTCTCGCATTCAATACGAACAACTTTCCTATCAATTTGATGTGCAAAATGCAGAAGTCCTTCTTCCTTTTCTCATGTTATAATGTTGTACATCGTTTATACGTACGAGTACCTATATCCCTGTATACATAGATAGAAGACGAAAGCAATGCGAATGAATGATGCTTTCCTTGGAAAAGACCACAACGATGATGGTTTAACAACTTTGAAAAATGCCTGCAAAATGTAGGTTAGGCAAATAACAAGGGTTTACACGGATAGAGTATGCAGAACAGAACAATATCCTATTGAGGAATATGAGGAATACAAAATGATGGGGGTGGCGGAGGATGTCCTTTCATATTGTTGTTGAGTATAGTTTTTGAAGTACGAGGACTTGATATTATTGAATGTGTGATATTTCTGTTTTGAAGTTGGTTAGACATTCCAATAATATTCTTGTTATATGAGGAGGGGAGTGGGCTAGCTTGGGAAATAGGTACAACGATACTGACGTTTGATGAGTCATACATATGTATATTCATTGTTTGGGTATAAGGTTCAAGCAAAGCTCATGGAGGGAGAAGTTCTATTGTCCTTTTTTGTCTAGGGTTCGAAGTATAACTTATTTTCTCCTTTATTTTATCTTGACCTATCGTATTGATTTCAAAATATAAAAAGCTTTACTTCTCATAACCAAAAGGTTTTAACTTTTATTTAAACCAAAAAGTGATGTAGTAAGTGTTAAGGCCGTTTAACTTTTGAGCCAGCACACAACGAAGCTTGACTTTTTTTATAGCAACAGTCAAAAACCAAACAGTCAACTCAGCACATTAAAATGAAAACTTTGGAGTGCTATTTCGAGGGCTTTGTCGAATAAAAAAAAAGTTCAATATTTCTTTTTTTTTTACAGGAACTATGCATTCAAAACATAAAAAGTCTCCTGAAATCTTAAATGCAAACAGAGGATCAAAAGGCTATCGATTTGATTCGTTACCCGACTGTTGATGTTCATCGATCCATACAAAAAATGTTTTTCCAATTTTGAGTCATGAAACAATCCAATAATGTTTTTTTTATAGCTAATTTATAACAAAATTGACATGGACAGGTATTTAAGAATTGAATGTTTCCCGATTTAAAGAAATATTCAATAAACCTAACGTTTTCTTATAGCGAACTTTTTAACAAAATTAACGTGGATAACTAGTGGAAAAACAAACAAAATTGGACCCATCTTCTTAAATATTCATTTTTGCCTTTTGTATTGCTTTGTGAGTGCTGCTGTGTGTGTGCAGGAAGAAACGGTCGATTAACGAACCAAATTTGTGAAATCCACTTAAAATGCAACCTGGAAAATTACTATAAAAAAATATAAGATAATTTTTGAACCAAGGATGAACAAACGATTCTTTTGTACAGTTTATCGACGGCAACATCCTCTTAAGTTTGCATTTGGTGATGCTGATCGATAAATTTAGTTTTTTTTTGGACATTGTTATAAAAATATTTTTTTAATATTTCGTGAAACGATAATATTTTTTTGTTGAAGATACATGGACAATAGCAGGTAGACAAACGAACCCAATTGATTCTATACACCTGATTTTTATTTGTATGGCTGAATAGTTTTTTGGTGTTCTAATAGTTGATATAATTTTTTTTTTTATAGGAGAGTGAATACATACATTTTTATTATTAGACAGACATAACCACTCGTTGGCCAAATAATTTCAATTTCCCCCCTCCCCATCTTGCTATAAACAATATTGGGAATGGTTTGTCGGAGGCAATCCAGTCCATGGTTAAAAACTACCTTAAATATAAAGGGCTGGGCAACGACTTTATGATTAAATCAAAATATAAAATAACACCCTGTTAGTTTTAATAAGCTTAACTAATCATGCTTAAAAACCTCATACAAATGCAAATCACGAAACCAAAAAAAAGACTTACTTTTTTTTTTCTTTACCTATATCTAAAACTTTGTAGATTGGGGGATTATGTATATATTTTTCTCTCCACCAAATATACAAAACGCAAACATTAACCGGCAAAAGGATACACCACTCACCTTTAACCTCATGACCTATAATCGACGGCATGCAATAATACTTGCGCATACACTATTTTGAGGAGGGACTTTCATATAAATTTCCACTGGAATAGGCCACAAAGTATGGCTTCTCAGAAGGAATTTGTGGATCTGTCATAAAAAAGCAATGTCGAAAACGAAACACCTTAACAACAAAAAAAAACACTAGTCATACCTTACCTGTAACTCCCCCGCGACACCTCACTATTTACTAACATTTTAATCCTTCTGAATGGGTAAGCTTGTCTATACATAGATACATATCTGGTTTTAGTTTTGTGTATGATTATGAATAGAAACATAGGAAAAATACACTACAGTTAGTAATACACAAAGGATAACACGAAGAAAAGTAAGGGCGCGTTTCAAGGGAACTTTTTTATAGAGGAAATATTTTTGTAAGCCCTATGGTTCGATGACTGTTAACAAATAGAGCAAAACATAGCTATACGAGGATATGCACATAAGGAAGCCCATGCGTGACAAAGAGCACAAAGGGGATTCAAACTCAAAATACAAATTGCTAGACGGCTATGTTTTCATATACTACATACATACATGATACCTACTAGTTTTCGAGCATATTATAGTCAGCATGAAGGATTTGTATTTGGATAAAATGGAAAAAGTTCAATGGCTTTTTGTCTCTGAATCAAAAGGCAACCAGCCAAGAGATTTGAACATTCAAAAACAAAAATAGTTCAATCCAAAGTCGATCCCCTGATGTTTCGATTTTCAAAGAATAAGGATCGAAAAAAAAATCGAAATCCATAGTGCAAAAGAATTTTAAATATAGAGAATCAACTACACATAGTATTCCTTACGTAGAACTTTACAAATGTACATAGTGGGTATAAGGGAACTTTATATAAACCATTCCATATGTAGAGAGTGGTGGTGTAGTTCTTTGAACCCTTGGCTTTATCTTTCGCATTCATCATGACAGTTTGATGAAGCGATATAAGAGGATGGGTGGCATTGAAATCTAATCTTGCTATTTAGAAAGAGAGTTGGCAGGTTGGATTTATTTCAAAGAAAAATGATGACAAATGGGATTTTGTTTGATATTATGAAAGTTAATGAATCATAAAATATATATTTTAAATGTTTAAGGGTATTTTTTTTTTTCGTAGACGAAGGTTGATGTTTTTGAAATATAAGTAGATACAGAGATAGTAACTTTAAAACATACCTAAAACTTTAAACCAGCTATAAAAAAATTGTTTGGCAACTTAGAAGTCTAGTCAGCAAAGGGTCAACATTTACAAAAAAAAAAAAATAAATAAACCAGAAGTATGGAGTGACCTCCATCAGGTAGATATATAATATAACAAAAAGTCCCAGTCCAGATAATCGAGCCTGGGACAGGAGATTGGACTAAAGCTTCTCTTTTGACAAAATTTCACAGAACACAAAAATATTGATCAACAAAAGAGAAGACCTGAGAGCTAAAGAGAACCTTACAGATACTGAGAAACAAGAACTAACTTACTTTACTTTTGATGGCGCTCACAGCCCAGGATGGGCTTCGGCCTCAACTAACAAGCCCCTCCAGCCAGCTCTGTCCCTAGCTAGCCGCTTCCAGTTGCGCACACCGAGTGCTTTGATGTCGTCATTCACTTGATTGCGCCACCTGTTACGGGTTCTTCCTCTGCTGCGTACCCCATCGGGGTTGGATTCGAAAACTCGTCGGGCAGGTGCGTTGCTGTCCATACGCTCCACGTGCCCCAGCCATCTCAGCCGCTGTATTTTCAGCTTTTTGACCAGGTCAACGTCGCTGTATAGCCCGTATAGCTCGTCGTTGAATCTTCTCCTCCATACTCCTTCGATACACACCGGACCGAAAATCACACGAAGAATCTTCCTCTCAAAGCACCCTAGCAGATTTTTATCCGAATCTTTCAGTGTCCATGCTTCCCCATGACCCATAAAGCAGGACCGGGATGATTAGGGTTTTGTATAAAGTCTCCTTGGTTCTCTGAGAGAGGGCCTTACTACTTAAATGCCTTCTTAGACCGAAGAAACAGCGGTTGGCAAGAGTAATTCTTCGCTTGATCTCTGCACTGATGTCATTCTGCGATGTAATAGTGGAGTCCAGGTAGACAAAGTCCTTGACAACTTCGAAGTTATATCTGTCCATCGTGATATTTTGCCCGAGTCGACGATGTTGAGTTTCCTCTCTTGATGACAGCATATACTTCGTCTTGTCTTGAGGAAACAAGAACTAAAGGAATTGAGAAAAACCATAAAAATAAATGCTAAAAATGACATACATACATACAATGAGACGAGAATAAAAGACATAATTAAAGAAACAAAATCCATTAAAATGGCTAAACAGTTTCTATGCGACGAAAAAGACTGGATCGTATCTATGAAAAATAAATCAAGACAGAAAAGAAAGAGAATGGACATCAATGAAGCAGCAACTGAGTTTTTTGAAAAATTATTCACAACAATGGACCAATCAACGGACAACATAAATTTGAACAATTTCATTGACGGTTCGATAGTTTTCAACGAAGGAGATATTAAGTCCATTATTGACAGCTTGGGAAACGAAAAAAGTGCAGGAAGTGACGATATAGAAGCAGAAGTTCTCAAGTTCGGGAAAGAGCCACTTACCCCAATATTGACAAGTCTTTTCAATGCTATCATAAGAACTCAACAAATACAAAGACAGTGGAAGCACAGTGTCATTATATTGCTACACAAAAAAGTAGACAAAGAAGATATAAACAACTAGAGACCAATCAGCTTAATATCGACAATTTATAAACTTTTTTCTAAAGCATTATATAATGAAGTTAAAGACTCACTAAATGACAAACAGCCGAGGGAGCAAGCTGGATTTCGAGAGGGATTTTCAACTACAGACCACCTCCAGACCATGAAACAAATCATAGAAAAGTGTACAGAATACAACAAACCACTATACCTTATATTTATTGACTTCAGCAAAGCCTTTGACACTGTAGAGCACAAAAGTATATGACAGCATTAATCCGACTTTCATCCAAACTTTGAAGAATTTGTATTATAAGAATACTGCAAAAGTAAAAACGGGCAAAATCGGACGAGAATTCATCATAAAACGAGGAGTTCGACAAGGAGACCCCATTTCTCCGCCATTATTTTCATCAGTACTCGAGGACATTTTTCACAAGCTTAACTGGACCAATAGATTTGGAATAAACATATGGGGAGAGAGACTGAGCAACCTGAGAATTGCAGATGACATTGTTTTGCTTTCCGAAACACCAGAAGACATAGAACAAATGTTGAACGAACTTTCTACGGAATGTAAAATACATGGACTAAGATTAAACCTAAACAAAACCAAAGTTATGACAAACCACATAAGGAAGGACATCTCGCTTGACAATGAAAAAATTGACTATGTTGATGACTACGTTTACTTCGGACAACTAAAATCATTTAAGAAACAAGGAGACAAGGAAATAGACCGGCGGCGGCGTATAACGAATAGTTGGAAGCAATTTTGGAATATAAAGCAGATTTTGGACTCAAAGGTTTGAAAAGACACACAAAGATACATCCTGGACTCCACAATACTTCCTGTCATGACATACGGATTAAAAATAAATGGCACTCACATCAAATTCACTCGACAAACTTAGAAAATGTCAAGTAAAAATGGAAAGACGATTACTCAATATAAGGACAGTTCAAAGAATAAGAAACGACGAAATCAGAAGAAGAACTAAAATAACAGATGCAATTCAACGAATAAAACAATTAAAATGGAGCTGGGCAGGTCACATTTCAAGAACGCAAGACAACAGATGGACGAAAGTAGTAACCAAATTGACCCCACCAAACGAATTAAGACCGAGAGGAAGACCAAATAAGAAATGGATGGACGATCTTAGACAATTCAACAACAACTGGTATAACGACGCAAAAAACAGAGATCTTTTGGCAGAAATGGGGGAGGCTTATGCCAGATATACGTAATATGAACTTAAAAAAAGTAATAACGAAATACTAACAGACTTAGATTTTAAAACAAGAACTTTTAAATTAAAACTGGATTAATGATAAATTTTGATTTAAATATGTATATACAAAACTAATTTAAAAATTGAGATATAAAATAATAATGTATTAATGTATTTAAAACTATGTACATTTTGTGGTAAATAAAGCTTATAATAATAATAATAAAAATGGAGTGACCTCCATCAGGTAGATATATAATATAGCATAAAAGTCCCAGTCTAGATAATCGAGCCTGAGACAGGAGATTGGACTTCTCTTTTGTAGCTTTTCGTCAATGTTTTGAAAGCTTTTCTAACTATATCTTACTAACGGATTAAATAAATGAAATTAATCATTTAGAGACCATTTATTGACAAAGTTCTAACTCCTAAAACTCGGTTTATTAAAAAATTAAAACTTGATTGAGTTCTAACTCATTTCTTCACTAAGTTCTTACTTATTTCATTACTAAGTTCTAACATTTTAGAACTCTGATTTAGATCTCAGTTTTAGATAGAACTTCGATTTATTTAGACCATCAAATTTGAAGGGCTATGAACTTAGAGCTCGGTTTAAGAATGTTTTCATTTGTACACAAAAATTGATATTGAAATAAATTAAGGTTTTTCATTATAAACGAATGCAGTTGAATTAAATTTCGGATATATTTGACTAGAACACAAGTACTGTTATAATGCACTTAATTACGCGAGATTTTAGAAAAACGCATTCATCCGTTTGGATTGTAGTTCGACTTTGATATATTGATAGATCATATTTATATATCCAAAGACGGTGGAACGTTTACAAAATCCAAAGAAATGAGTCAGGTGAAATTCTGGGAAAACAATTTATTGTATACGTTTAGATTGTAATTTGGATTAGAGGTTGGTAGGTATTTATATACGTATTGTACGTAGGTACGCGAAAACAGCTGATGGTGCATCAAAAAGCCATGGCACAACCAGAACGCAAAATGCTATGTTTGGCGGACAGCTCTTTCGTATGATAGAAACCCAAAAAATACCAATATTGCAAAGCCGTCGCTGTTGTTTTTGTGTTACATTTTCTTATTTCAGGATAACCTATGGCAATTGGGTGTATCTCGACACTCCAGAGTTTAAATTCCAGTTAGGATTTTTGAGATCGTAGCTATCACTAAAAAAAAAAACATTCACACTTGCCAGCTGCATAGTGCAGGGAATGAAAGATTTTGCTAGATGCGGCACAAGTTTCTAACAACATTTTAAAGGCATCTTAACTCACTTGCACGCTGAATTAAATTAAAAATTTCCATCAGCTACTGAAGCAATTTCAAATGGATTAAGAAACGTATCTCAACGTACGTTTTTTAATTTTCTTAAAACACTGAATTATTTTTTAAAGAGCTATCCAAAGCTGAACACTAGAACATTCTCTGAGATAAGGTTGCAAAGATATTTTAATTCAAAGTTAATCCAATAATTTTTAACCCACAAACTAAAAGTCTGTATATGGCGATAACTTTCCAAAAAACGCTCGTAAGAGGTTGCGGTTGATGTTTTCGAATAGAGAACGGACAGGTTTTTGCATTGTGGTTCGAAACTCAACTTTTTTTTTTGAAACGATTTTCAAAAAAAAGCTTATCACCAAAATATTCATTAATTCATCACCAAAAAAACATTTTTTCACGAAAGTCTATCTAAATGCTTTCAGCACATCCAAAGCAAACCCTTCTATAATGTATAGTTTCTGGTATATTTGCATTCAAAGTATTTTTTTTTTAGTTTTGAAAGCTTTGATAACTTTGGATACCTATAGTTCCGCAAATAAAGCTCAAAAAGCGTTGTTGTGTTTAAACACTTAATCAGTTTTTAAGAGCTATCCATAGCTGAAAACTAGAGTATCCTACGGGGTCTGGTTGCGAAGATATTTTAATTCAAAATAAATCCATTAGAGTTTTGAAAGTTTGGATGACCTACAACCTACATGAGAGCTGTTTCTGATTTCACTTGAAGTGGTTTCGAAAAGCTTTCGAAATTATGAAATCGATCGAAATGTGGAACATGGAAAATAAATTCACTCGATTTTCGATTTCGATTTCACGTGATTTTGGAAACTTAGCTGTAATTCATTAATTTTCCCGTACTCTAAGAATGTTCATTATTATTTTAAATGGAGTAGCTAAAATGTTGCATACAAAATTGAAAATATTTTCTTTTTTTTTTTTTGAAAGTCCTTAAGGCATTTTATATTAGAATGTGCTTAATTTAAATTTTTGTTGGCAAGAGTCAAAAAATTTAACACAAAATAAACTTTGATTTAAGAAAAGCAACTCAAAACAATATTCGTCTATTCATTTCCATTTAAAAAAAATGTAAATACAGTTATAATAATAAGTAGATAAAATAAATAAAGTGAATAGAATAGAAAATTAGAATTACAAAATGGCCACTCCGCAGGACAATAACTCAGATTTAAAACTTTTCACTTCTAAATGAAGACCAACAAAAAAGAAAATTCCTCAAACAAATATTTTTCTTCTTCGTCCTTTCTCAAAAAGTTAGTTAGTTTTGTTGTTTTTGTTGTTTTTTTTTTAATGTTTCTTTTTCTTGTTGAACGCATATTTTCGGTATTAGACCATCAGCATTTTTCTCTCTTAGGTAAATATTCCCCGTGGGAAGGATTGAATTAAGAAATATGGCAAAGAACAAATAACAGAGAATACCAAAGTAAAAAAACACAGTTGTTTTTTTTTTGTTTTTTGTTTTGTTGTTTTCCTGTTTTCATTATCGTTACGCTGGGAGCAACACTTTGAAAAATAAATAAAATGCAAGTCAAAGATTGTTCCCTATAAGGAAGAAGTATAGAGGTATAGGTATATACAGTGGCCTCCTGTAAGGTTGGAAAAATAATGAATAACGAAGTTATCTTTCATTTTGTTTGTAAAGAAGCAACAGCTTCGTTGTTTTTTAGGACACATTTATAAGAAAATATAATGAAAAAGCAATTTAAAAATTAATCTTTTGAAGAGAGCAATTTGTATAGTGAAATGCAGGTGAATAATATTGTTTTTCAATCCTTAAGGCTTAGGTTTTAAAGTGTTTAAATTTACATCTTGAGAGTATTTAAATAAAGTTTAAACAGGAATTGTTCGAAATAAATTTTAAAAAAATTGCAATTTCAGTTTTGAGAAATTGCCAATCTATTCGAAAGAAGTATTTGTGCACTTTTTGATGTCTATAATCTTTGTTTTAGAATGTTGAATATACCTAATTAAGGGGTTTCTGCGAAGTATGAACGGATTTGTTGTTTTCTCTTTTATACAAACAAAAACTCTGAAAATTCGATCCAAATCGTAAAGGAGTGATAAATAATGACGTGGCATCAAAATCGCTAGTACCGTTTCCAACAAATAATGCTAAAAGTGGGCGTGGCAGTGGTTACATTTTAATAGAACTATTATCTAAATGAAGGTTTTGAATGAACAACAACCACTTTCGTTGGCCAAGTATTACTATTAGCTTGGAATTATTGCAATTTCATGGCTGCCACATCAATCATCAGATTCCTTTTTAGTGGTAACTTGTGTGTGGCTCGTGAAAATGCTAGTTATCCAAATGCAATTGTAAATTAGGAAAACCTTCATTTGGATGGGCACGCTCAGGTGACCTCGGTGGTGCAATGCATAGTGCAATGGCCTCTGAGGTAGCTTGGTCTAGGTTCAAATCCAGCTGACGGCAAAACAATTTATAAATTATAAATTGGAACTATAGACTAAGCACCACTAAAAAGGAATCTGATGATTGGTGTGGCAGCCATAAGATTGCAATAATTCCAGCAATACTTGGTGGTAGCCAACACAAGTGATTGTTGTTCATTAAAACCTTCAATGTAAATATGACGGAGCGAAAGCTATGCAGCCTTACTGCAAGTGTTATCACGAGAAAACATCTTTGATTATCAAATTGTTTAAGTGCGATTTCCAAGAAAAAGTTTTTTTGAATTTCAAAAAATAAAAAACGGGGTATGGCAGTGGACGAATTTTGGTAAAACTAATTTTAAAAATTTTGTTCACTTTCAAAGTTTAAGACCAACAGAAAACTATTGCAGATACCAGTTTGAGCTAAGACCATAATTCGTATGTTTGCAATAGGTCATGTGCATCGTTTCCCAACCTTAATAGTGTCACGCACTCTTGACCTCCTAAGCATCGCAGCAAGTTAGGAATATACCATTTTGAAAAATTCAATTCGAACAAACAATCTTATAGTTTAAGAAAAAAAGTATTTTCGGAAAAATGCGTTTGCTTTTTCGGCCAAGTTGAAACTTTTTTTAAGCCTTAATGCAACGCTCGCGCCCCCTAGGGGTGTGGGTTGATTCTTATTCCAGCCATTTTTTATAGGTAGGCTATAATTCATAAATGAGTTGGAATAAAATGTCTAGTGTGCCTCTATAGTCTAGGAAAGATAGGAAATTTAATACGGGCAACCGGGGACAAATTAATTCACGAAATTATCTTTGGTTCTTGGTAAGCATGCCAAATGAAACATTTATACTAAATTTCATTAATATCCGATTATTTTAAAATGGTTTTGGGTAATATATTACTTGTTGTACTTTAAAAAAAGTGATCATTCCATAAAAATGGTATTAACTTTCCACAGGATACATGTATCTTTTCATATTTGGTCTCTTTAGAATCAGCGTTGAAAAGCACCCTAAAAACATGTGTCATATGATTATATTGTATTACAACAAATTTTTCAGTTTGACAAACTCCCGCCTCCCTCCCTTCTCCGCCTCTCAATATGCGTCTATACAAAAAGCCAATGCGGGGATTTTGGGGGACTGGGTATGTTGTTGAGGATAAAATTCTGTCGATACCAGCAATAAAATTTCATGAATTAATTTGTCCCTGGTCCTTTCCTATCTTTCTTAGACTACTAAGCGAAAAGGCACACTTTCACCTCAGTGGATTCGTTAACAAACAGAATGGCTGCAATTGGGCAAATGAGAACCCGCGAATAAATATTGAAAAGCCGATGCATGCACAAAGAGTGACTGTTTGATGCGGTTTTTGGGCTGGCATGGCGGCGTCATCGGGCCGTACTTCTTCAAAAAAGAGGCCGGCCAAGCAGTAACCGTGAATGGTGTTCGCTATATGATAACGAACTTCTTGAGAAATTGAGGATATGGTCCTGGACGATATGTGCTTTCAACAGGATGGTGCCCCTTGCCACACAGCCAACGAAACAATTGCTCTTTCGCGAGAAAAATTCAATGGCCGTATGCTATCTCACGTCGTGCGTCGTGGCGATGTTAATTGGCCGCCACGATCATGTGATTTGACTTCCTTCTATGGGGATATTAAAAAGAAAAAGTGTACGTCAATAAGCCAAGAACAATTCAAGAGCTAAAGGATGAGATAATTCGGCACATTAAAGACATTGAACCTCAATTATTTCTCAGAGTCATTGAAAATATGGACCATCGGATAGAGGTATGCCACCGAAGCCGTGGCAAGCATTTGGCCGATATATTGTTTCACACATAATTGCCATAGATATTTCCATCAATATTAAGATATTTCTTGGAAAACTTTTTGTTATTTTACAATTAACATCGTGCGTTTTCGTTGGACTAACCTTTATTGTATCAGCAAAATGTACTTACAATGACACAATGCGAACAAAATGATGGACTTTCAAAAATAAAACCATAGCTCCAATTTTAGAATCATAAAGTGATTTTCTGATTGTATAAATAAATCCTTTAGCAGAATACAAACCTCCAAGAAAAATAAGTATGTTAATTTGAACAAAATCTCAAGGCAGTAGATAACTACCTACCTACGACCTTCTTCGAAAGGTCATTTATATTTGCTAAGTCACTCATCTGGATTTTCCACTTTAATGAAAGCACATGATGTTTAACTATCACTTATTAAATCCCATAAAGCATGAGGCAACAGAAAAAAAATTGCGGTCGCTTAATACAACAAACGCCCTGGATGGCGAGCTGCTAAAACTATGGTAGGTACTTCATATGGACCTCAAGTAGTTTACCTTAATCCTTAGTCACTGAATCCGATATTATTACCCCTTCCTCCAAGTGCAAACACAATGTCCTTCTTATATAGATCATATTCATTGTTGCCAACAGTTTCCATTGTCATTGCTGAGCTAACAACAAAATCAACATCCCTGCCATTTATACAGATAGACAAAGAGGAAGGAGTACAAACCCCACCAAACGTCCGTCCGTCCGACCGACACAAACAGAGTGAGAGTGCTCCAAAGAAAAACATTTAACTGAATTCTAAAGGTCATTCTGGCCTATATAATCGTTCAGTGTATAAAAGCCATCTATGAGCCTCGTGACATAAGGCTATTCTATGAAAAAAAGAGGCTACAGCTGAGAGAAGTAGTAGTTTTCCAAGCAAAATTGCTCACATTATCGTGAATCAGCATGGGAAAAATAGATGTGGAACGATTCAACTAATATGCTCCATTACCACCAAGCACAACTATAACACACATTAAAAGAAAGAAGGAAGCTTTTTCAAAAAAAAAATGGGGGCTATTGGTAGGCAAACCACTTGCTGGTGATGACGATTCAATGGTGGTAATATTGTATGGAGGCACACTTTGGACGGGATGTGTGTGTGTTTATAGAAATAGCCGATGGAGTAAAATCCTGCCATCTGGCTCAAGATCGGCGGTAATTGCCTTCTGCCTCCAGCTCTCATCGTAAATACATATCTTTTCTTGTGATGCCGAACTTTCTCACGTCCTTGATTGTTTTGTGTCCAGAAAGTTGTTGAATGAATAAAATTTTACATTACGATGATGTGTATGCATCTGGCAACATTTCTTCGTTTCCAGTTTTTGCACCGCACCAACAAGCTTTTGGTTTTGCGGTCTAGTTACGAAAGTGTATGACACAAAGCTTAATGGGTTGGGTATGGGTTTAGGATATATAGAAGAGTGTATGTCGGGGGAGGATTTTCTAAGGCTTATAGCTTATATCTGTTGAACGTGATAGTTAAAGATGTTTTATTCTCCAGATGGGATGACTGCGGATTTCGATTAAACTATGGATAAAACAGATTTGTATAATGAGGTTAAATTAAGAATAAATTATTATAATAATTATTTGTATGTGGTGTCGGTAATGATTTAAGGAAATAAGTTTTTTTCCTAGTTAATTGGTTTTGAGAATGTTTTGTATTCATTTTGTATCCTGGGAAGCATTAAGAGCTCAGCAGGCTCATCAGATAGGTAGAAAATATTAGAATTAGAGCAACAAAATCACTTCAAATCCAAAAAAAAAATGGTACAAAAAGTCAAAGCATCCGATTTTTTTTATAATTATATTAAGGGTGGTCCAACGAAAACACATGATGCTAATTGTAAATAAAACAAACAGTTTTCAGAAAATTATCTTAATATATTTATTGTGGTAGAAGAATCTATGACAAATATGCCTAAAGCAAAATATCGGCCAAATGTTCGCCACAGCTTCGGTGGCATACTTCTATCCGATGGTCCAAATTTTCAATGACTCTGAGACACAATTGAGGTTTAATGTCGTTAATGTGCCGAATTATCTCATCCCTTAGCTCTTTGAATTGTTCTTGGCTTATTAACGTACACTTTTTCTTTTTAATATCCCCATAGAAGAAAGTCAAATCACATAATCGTGGCGGCCAATTAACATCGCGCCACGACGTGAGATATCACGTCTATTGAATTTCTCGCGCAAAAGAGCAATTGTTTTGTTGGCTGTGTGGCAAGTGGCACCATCCTGTTGGAAGAATATATCGTCCAGGTCCTCAATTTATGGCCACAAGAAGTCCGTCATCATCTTGCTATAGCGAACACCATTCACGGTAACTGCTTGGTCGACCTCATTTTCGAAGAAGTACGGCCCGATAACGCCGCCGGCCGGCGCCAGCCCATAAACCGCACCAAACAGTCACTCTTTGTGGATGCATCGGCTTTTCAACAATCAATTCTCAATCAATTCTCATTTGTCCAAATGTGGCAATTCCACTTAGGTGAAAGTGTGCCTCGTCGCTGAAAATGATTTTATTTCTTTCACTTCTTTCTGTTCAACCAATCATTGAGCGTATTGACGACGCTTGAAATGGTCAGTAGGCTTCAGCTTTTGAGTCAATTGAACCTTGTAAGCGTGTAAATTCCATCAGTGATGCTCGTGAGATGTTCAATTGTTGGGCACGACGACGAGTCGAGGTTGACGGCTCTTTTGCCACACTAGATAGATAGATAGATAGATAAATTCTTTATTTTATAAAATAGGTTTACAATATTTTTACTAAAGAATAAGGACATGGCAATTCAATTTTGCCACCCAATCGCGAACAACAGCATTGTTTTCCGCAGAACGAACTGGACGAGCATGCAAAGGTGTTTTCACATTTCCTACAGACCCGGTTTGCCACAATTCTGCCGATTGTGGACACATTTGATCGATTATGCTGACCAAAAAAAAATCACGAAGTGCACGAAATGCATTTTGATTTGAACGTCCATTTTCGTAAAAGGCTTCAACAATCTTAACGCGCTGCTCAATTGTGTACCTCTTTATGGTTGAATTTGTCAAACACTGAAACAAATAAATGTCAAATTAAGCTGGCCAAAAACTTGACGTAAGGGTGTAACTCAGAATTAACATCGGGCTATATGGTTGGGCCACCCATTTAGCGTGTCCGCATTTTTTTATAATTTTGAGGACTAAAAACTACTGGACCTGCCATATAAGTTATTAAGCTGTGAAAGGGAATATTATTTTTATCAACAACGGCTTCTTAGATTTTGACATAAAAAAGTATTAGGCAAGGTTATTGTTAAGTGGATCTGGATCTGCAGAAGCAAAAACAATACAGTTGATTTTTTCAATTTTTTCCACAGAGAAGCTTTTAAAAAGTATAAATTATAAGTATTGGGATAGCAACATCTTTCAAATACTGCTTTTTGAAGTTAAAAAAAAAACATTTTCTTTGAAAACTCAATATTTAGAAACGACATGGTCCGTTTCTTTAAACCTTTATATGAAATGATTTTTTAACACTAGAATACTTAAAAAAATGATGTTGTTAGAACAGAAATTACGGTTCTTTCCAAAAAAAATGTTGAACAGCCGTTAAGATAAATCTTACTTTTTTCGTAAACGACTCAAGCAATTTTGATAAGAAATATGTGTGTCCTTATTCTTATTTAAAAGCAAAACAATTTAACTTTGTAGTTTAATACAATATTGCATAATATTGTCTATACATTTAGGGCTGCCCACGAGACGAGACTCGGTGAGACTTTTGTAAATCTCGTCTCGGTCTCGTTAAAATCGAAAGTTTTCAAGCTCGACTCGGTCTCGGGTCAGTATCGTATAATTAAGTCTCGTCTCGAACTCAGTCTCGCCTTTTTCGCGATAAAATCTAAATCTTCAGTCTCGCCTCGGTCTCGTCTCCGAAAAACACGATTTCCGGACAACCTGGGGGTTATTGGAACGAAATATTTTCGATACGTGAAAATGTAATTTGTCCCCTATTTAGTGTTTGAATGTAAGCAGAAGAAAATAAATATTTAACTGAATTTGGATTTCTTGCCATGCGAGACTGAGACTTTTCTCGTCTCGTGATCAGCTCTATATATGTATATTTTTTTGAAAACAAATTTGTTTGATTTAAAAAAAATAACCAATTTTTTTTTTTTTGATTTTTCAAAAATGGCTTGTACTTTGAAAAACAAATAATTTTGAAATGCCAAAATTCAAATAATTAACATTAACATAAAATGAGTATTCCAGCCTTACCTATGTCGTCTTATTTTTTAACTTCGAAAAATGGCGCCCAACGGGAGGTAATTTCTATAAGCAGCTTGCACTATAATTTTTCCTTTTTTTCAGTCAATGAAAGAATACTTATTTAACTTATTTTTTCCATCACTAAAAATATTTGTATTTTTAATTTCGAATTAACATAATATTCCAATCAACTAATTATACTTCTGCGAATCAAAATAACACAATTTCATTTCTATAGACAAATTCCAACTGTATTTTTTCTTTTCTATCTCTTTATTCTCTTGCTAATGAAAATACTGCCATTAAAATTTAATTGCATTCTTAAATTATTAATTTGAAATTGTTAACTCGCAGAATTTTTTTTGTTCACCTTCATTTCATTTTCTTTTTTTTAATTTTGTTAGAAGTAAAATACATAATTACATTCAATAGATATTTATTCATCCAATTTTCATCGAAAATTACATCAAACTGATTTTAAATTTATAATTAAATTAAGAATTTAAAAGCAATATGATGCTCTTGGAAATCAGTGTAATTTTATTATATATAACATCATCTTGAGTGGGTGATGATGATGCTTTATAACTTTTAAGCAATTGAATTACTCTTTATTATAGAACCTTAAGTGGCACAGAGATACGACGGTGATACACACTTTATCTTAGTCTAGTAAAGCTTCATCCTCACATTGGCATCAAAACTACAACATCAATATAAGTTTTGTAATTTTTGACTGTTACCATTTTTAGTAAAAAAAAAGAGCTGGCCAAGATTTTTTAATAAATCTAAAATATAAATAGTCAATCACCCCTACTGCGATTTTCAATTGTTGATTGATATTTGATAAATATTGATATTTTGGATTTTTAAACTCAATTTACTAAAAATCTGATCAACTATTCATTGATATATGTCAATTTTTGTGTAATTTTCGGTTGGGTGCTTTAATATCGAACTTCAATATTTCTTTATCAACAATCAATCAACGATTGACAATCCCAATAGGGGTGAATATAATTCCGCAGACGTAGACGGTTGGATGTCATTTTAAGTTGAAAAATTTAAGAGATAGAAAATTATCTGCTTTGTTTTGTTTTTTTTTTATGACGGTTTTTAAGATTTTGGACTCATTTCCTTAACTATGGATTTGCCAAATAAGTTGTTATTTTTTGAATGCACATTTTTCCAAAATCTATTCCTCATCCGAAATAAAAAGTCATGTACGTTTTTGGTGCACAACTTTAAAGGCTAAATTTGTGTCCTCCACATGTTAAAAAATAAAACATATAGGAGCATATATGCACATATTTTAAACACCTGATTGTTAAGTGCTTAACATTTTACTAGCTAGCAATTTTCTAAGTAGGTATTTTAGCAATTTACTATCAATTTCAAAATTTTAAACCTTTTGCCAACTAGTAAATTGCTATGAAGAAGACAGCAGAACATTTTTAGGGTTTGAATTTGATGAACACAATTATTGTTTTTGCGTTGTAAATTAATTATATGTTGATGCAAACCCATCAAGTGCTTTAAATAAGTATTTGATGTTTATATCATTATCATTTTATCTTCATTATTTACAAAAAAAAGAAAAAGTTGGGTACCAGCAGGACTCGAAACTGGAACTTTCGGGTCCATATGCTAAACCTGGAGTAAAATTCTCATATGGATTTAGTAACAATAGGCTGTTTAAAATTTTTCGCCATTGTATTTATTCTTCAAGGTCCAGTTACGACACAAATGTTTTTTTTTTATATAAAATTTATTATATCTTTTCTATTATGGTTAATTAAACAAAATAAAATTCGTGTATCGATGATTTTTAATGCCAGGTTTATCGATTTTCGTGTTTTTAAAATGGATTAAAATGGATTGATTTTTACAGTGACAATCGAAAATATGTTATTAAAATTGTTTGCAAACTCACATTGTTTTGAGCTCACTTGGGATAAAACAAAGAGTATGAAACAAATCCTTGACACTGTTTGCGTGCGTTTTTATAACAAAAATGTGTATTTTTTTAAATTAAAAAAAAATGAAAATGATAAATGATAAATGAAACAAGAGAATAAACTTCATTCAGTAGGATTTTTGTAAGAACTAAAGTTCATACAATGCAGTCACGCAGCGAAGACAATTTATTCAATTTACGCTCGGAAAGCTAAAGTTGCTTATTACGTTTATTTGTTGCTTTAAATTTCCTTCATTAAAACTTTCGATTTTAAACTTTTTTTTAAAACATTTCGCACTTAATATGACAACTTTGTTTTGCGTTGTTTAACAGGATGTCCTTGAAAAAAATATGGCACCTGGAAGCTGTATATTAAATTAATTATGTGCAATTCCTAAGAATATCTCAAAGGTTTCATGGAGAATTCAATGGAAAAAACATAATTGGATACCTAGAGTTTTAGATCTCATGACTTTTTTAAGTTCTTATAATAGAACCTAACTTTGCATAAGCCGTTAAGTTTAAAGACTCTTTCTTCAGTCGCACAACAAGAATGTCGAATGCTTTACCTGGCCGTATCTACCTTCCAACCTCCCCAATCCCATTTTCATATTAAGAACTTCAAACCCCATGTACATCGGTATCTCCTTTTAAATCTTTATTCATCCCATTTTCATATTAAGAACTTCAAACCCCATGTACATCGGTATCTCCTTTTAAATCTTTATTTTGCTAACGCTGTGCCTTTTCAAATTTAGGGGAGCCAAAACCCCTTTAGTGTGCGCGTTTAAAAACAAATTAAAATAAATTAAAACTAAATTAAATAAATAAAATAAAATAAAATAAAATAAAATAAAATAAAATAAAATAAAATAAAATAAAATAAAATAAATAAAATAAATAAAATAAATAAAATAAATAAAATAAATAAAATAAATAAAATAAAATAACTCTTCACTGTTTTCGTATATTTTCATTTTGCTTCATCCACAGCTACATACACCATTAGGCTTAACCATTTCCCAATGTGCTTGGAAGGTCGAAGTTCCAAGCGAATTAGGTACCTCTTCCTATCATTACTAAATTTTTGGCAAATTTCTTCTTGCCTGAATCTATTATTCTACTCTTACTGACTAATGCTTTTTTCTGACTTAATTGACTGCAAAAAGTTGAAATTTTCTCAATTTTATACTGCACCGAATTTCGTTTGACAATTAACATCTGCAAGTATCACTGGAACTTTTTCTTATTTGTTATCGTCATTTAATCTTTTTTTCTGTGCGCCAAACCAACTTTGCAGTCGGATAAAAGCAAGTTTTTTTATTTCATCTTTATATGGCTATGAACTGGCTCGACTGTATAATGTTTTCTTCCTTTCGACTTCTTCAATTGTACTAGCTATCTTCAACTACAAGTGGACCTACTGCTATTGATAGAATAGCTAAGAATAGTTTTTGTTGTTTGTTTCAGAATGTTTGGAGCTTTCAATAAGTGCACAGCTATGTTTGATTTACATAAGCGCTTAATTGCTGACAAGAGAAACAGAAAATGGAAATCCTTCATTAAAATATAAAGTAAGCAACGATTTTATCATTTATCTGTCCGATTGAGTGTCGGAGTGCATTGAATTTGTAAGCTCTAGTTTATGTAAAGAATATGTCAACCAACGAATTTAAATTAATAATATCTGAATAATTAAGTAAATTAGGTATGTGAAAAAAAAACATAAACTACAATTTAAAGGTGTTTCTCGTGATAACACTTGCAGTTAGGCTGCATAGCTTTCGCTCCGTCATATTAAACATTGAAGTTTTTGAATAAACAACAACCACTTGTGTTGGCTACCACCGAGTATTACATTTTGGCTGGAATTACTGCAATTTCATGGCTGCCACACCAATCATCAGATTCCTTTTAGTGGTGCTTAGTCTCCAGTTCCAATTTTAATTTATAAATTGTTTTGCCGTCAACTGAATTCGAACCTAGACCAAGCTACCTCAGAGGCCGTTGCACTACGCATTGCACCACCGAGGTCACCTGGTCGTGCCCATCCTAATGAAGGTTTTTCTAATTTACAATTGCATTTGGAAAACTAGCATTTTTATAAGCCACACACAAGTTAGATGTTATTCACTCGGGTTCTTTCTTTTTCTCCTCTCCACTATCACCGCAACAATTCGTTGCATATGTGTAGGGAGGGAAATTGTATGAAAGATTTGACACTGGTCAAGAATTAAATTTCATTTAAGGGTGTTTTCTCGTGATAACACTTGCAGTTAGGCTGCATAGCTTTCGCTCCGTCATATTAAACATTGAACATTAACTAAAATTGTTTTAAATTTTTTCGAAGTTTTTAAGAATTTGTAGATATGTAGTTTTTTTTTGTGTAAATTTTAAGGGCAGTATTTTTAAGCCTTAATCTGGAGGATCCGTTTAGAGTTTTGTAAGTTACGAATTTATTTTATATTAATTCGTTTTGCTCTTGTTAAATTAATCAAAAAATTATCTGATACCGTAGGAGGTTTAAGTCAATATGGGTCAATGGTGGGTTTTGTTTTACAAATTTGTAAAATTGTGTATAAAATTTTTTATTTTATGCACCAAAAGTCGAAACGACTATTAACTCAATCACATTTATAGAATGGATTTGTACAACATTTTTCGATTAAGTTTGCATACAAATTTAAGTCATCCCTGCTTTAATTTTTCAGCTCATTCATAAAGATCTGATATAATTTGTTTGGGAGAAACCATCTTCAGAATTAGGTACAAGAACAGCCACATTTGTCTCTCATCTTCTTGTGACTATAAGTGGCCTCTACTGTATATAACTTCTATTTTTCCAGTGGTACGAGCTACAAAATAGATTATTAAATTAAAATCCAAGAAAAAATAACGTTAGGAACGATTGTACCCGTCCGTTGTTGTGTCACAAAATGCTCATCCTTTTTAATCTTAAATAAAAAAGTACTATATTTTAAATTTTCTTTTATCTACAACTATTTAATCCTTTACTATAAGTACAGAATATGCTACCAAGAATCTAAAATTACAACTTTTGTACCACATCAATTTTCCGTACAAAGTCAATTAGGGAGGTACAAAAACATTAACTCAAATTGATTTTCATTTTTTTTTTTCAAAGTTTTCATGCAGTTGTAGACTGTTCTTCTTTTTCAATTAATCTTTTATGTCTGACTTAATGAAGTATTTTAAAATCTTAATATCGGAGACTAGTTGGTTGCAGGACCACAAAGGCGCCCGTCGAACATATTATGTTAGCCAGGGCTGAGTTAATTTTGTCTACCAAAAAATCTAATTTTTTTTTGAAATAAGTTATTAATTTTTTTGTAAAAAAGTTTTTTTTTTTTTTGTAGATTTTTTTTGTATATTATTATATAAATAACAAAACAGAGCGATAACTTTCTTGGAAGTCAAGATTCATCGTGTAAATGACCGACTCTCTTTTAATTGGTATCAGAAAGACACAGTGTCGGGAAGACTTGTTAACTTTAGATCCAACCAAGCAAAACATATTCTTATAAATACAGCATCTAATCTAATTCATAAAGTCTTTGCGTTGAGTGACCGGGAATTCCACTCCGCTAATAAGAATAAGGTCACACAAATTCTCCTGGACAATTTTAATTAGAAATCATACAGAGCTTGATACTTCGCCAAAAACACAAAGCTCCTGTGGATAAACTACAGGAAGAAGAGAAACGTATTTATAAGAGTATAGTTTATGTCCCCAAACTGTCAGAGAACTCCAAAGATACAGTAAAAAATAATACAAAAGACGTCGATTTAGCGTATAAATCCAACAACACGCTGGCACCTCTTTTCACCAACTTGAAAACGAAAGCGGTAAAGGACAAGTGTACCGACGTAGTGTATAAAATCAACTGTCTTGGCAATGCAGAGGAAAATTGCAACCTTTCCTATATCGGTACTACAAACCAACTTCTTCGTTAACGAATTTCAAACCACAAGTCCGACATCAACTTAAAAAGCATCGGGAAAACAGCACTGGCCTTACACAGCGTCGAGCGTGGACATAATCCAGATTTTGACGGAGTGGAAATCCTGGAAATGGAGAAACATGTCTCCAAAAAAATATGAATCGTAAACAAGACAGCCAAAATATTTCATCGGTTTATTGCTCATTAGTGACTGGGCAGAATTTCTGACAGTTTAAAGCCGACTTAACTTCATTTAAAGTGTTTCAAATAAAACAAAAAAAAAAATTCAAAGTAATTTGATTATTTAACAACAATTTTTTATTTGTTTAGAATTTTCTTTTTCAAATTGTCTTTACAGTTTTCAATACATTGTCATGTATTTATTATTTCTACTTTTATTGTTAATTTATCCATGTAAATTGTAAACATCTATCTAATGTAAGTTTGCTTAAGTGTTACAGCAAACGTTCTCATGTGTATAATAAATTCAATTTATTTTTGTAAATAAAAGATCCCCTGAAGAAGATGGCAACCACCGTCGAAACGTTGGGAAAGGAAATGAAATTGTTTCATTAACATACCATTACGACCAAAACAGCCGAAAGAGACGCATTTTTAAATCTCAAACAACTATAATTATACAGGGTGTCCAGTAAATAATGGATAACCTTGCAACCGGTTATAGCTGGCCTTAAGACCTGTCACAAAAAAAAAATAAAAAAAAAATTTTTTCCTTGTAGTTTTTAAGTTATGATGTTTTTCAAAAAAAAAAATAAAAAAGTACGACATGCTTCAAATACTTGAACTTAACCACCACGGTTGAATGATTATTATTGTTTTTTTATTTTTATAATATTTTTGAATAATTGTATTAATAGATGTTATACCAAATTTAACACTTGCTGTTGCAGTTTTTTTATAATATTTTTTTTAATTTATTTTTGTATACAAAAATCTGTTTTCTCTAAAATAAAAAAAATGTATGAAAGCCTAAGTGGCCAACTATTTTAAAAAGTTGTCTGTTTAATGATTTTTCTAAAATGGTACAAAACTTGCGTGTATCTTTCAAAATAAGCCATCAAATTTGATATTAATCTACTAATCTATTAATGCCAATGAAATGGCTTACAATAAACCAATAGTATCCATTGCGGAACTACGTCGCAATGATCAGGAAGCTGTTTTTAAAATTAATGACCGCCAATTTTTCTTACAGTTATACCTACCCCTCATGAACACAAGCGAAGGGGCCGTGGTACGCACAGACGCAAACTAGGGTCGACTTACACCAAGCGTCTTTTTACCATTCCACCTATTATTTACTTTTAAGAAACTAATTAAAATTGGGTTTTCACTGTATCTTTTTTACATTCCTTTAGTAGATTAATATCAAATTTGATGGCTTATTTTGAAAGATACACGCAAGTTTTGTACCATTTTAGAAAATACATTAAACAGACAACTTTTTAAAATAGTTGGCCACTTATGCTTTCATAATTTTTTTTTTATTTTAAAGATAGTCAAACTTTTGTGAAAATAAAAAATAACTGGTTTTTGTATCAAAAAATAAATTAAAAAAAATATTATAAAAAAACTGCAACAGCAAGTGTTAAATTTGGTATAACATCTATTAGTTAAATTATTCAAGAATATTATAAAAATAAAAAAAAAATAATAATCATTCAACCGTGGTGGTTATGTTCAAGAATTTGAGGCATGTCGTACTTTTTTTTTTTTTTAAATCATAACCTAAAAACTACAAGGAAAATATTTTGTTTGTATTTTTTTTTTTTCTGAAAGGCCTTAAGGCCAGCTATAACCAGTTACTGGACACCCTGTATAAATAATGGTGAATAGGTTCAGAACTTTTGTAAATTCTACTGTGGTACCTATCCTCTGTGCTTTTCCTACCCACAACACTCTGTAAACTCGCACTGTGACTGTACACAACATGAACATACCAACCAAAAATTCGATACTCTAGCTGTAGTTGTGCTCTGCCTGCAGTCTGCATATACCAATGCCAATTATAGAAGACCTACAAACATATAGCTCTGCTCATTATTTCTAAATAAATAAATAGAGTGGCATAACGGCTCATGAAGAACCACGGCCTTTTGACTAACAACTCGCAACCATTCCTGTGTGCGCCTTTCGACAGGAAGGGAAGGGACCTACAATTTTATGCCGAATCCGAACGGCTAGACGAGAAGCACTTATTCGTGACAAGTGATACTCTTGGAGGATTTGTCAATTCCTCGCAAGAGGCAGTAGCCCTGAAAAAAAACTTTTTAGTTTTTAGGTGGACGAGGCTGGGAACCGATCCCAGACCTCCAGCGTGACAGTCGAACGCACTAACCATTACGCTACGGGCTACTACGGGCTCATTATTTCTGTCATCGTTTATTTTTCATTCTCTTCTTTGGTAGCACAAGGAAATTGTACAAGCACGACACATCGACCCAACCAACAATTCGATACGCAGCGATGTTCATTTTAATTTTGCTGATAGCTTCTGTGGAAACACCAACCAAATTTTTGGCAAAATGCCCCTACTACGCTTAAGTTCATTTTCATTTGTATTCGTTTGTACTTTATTCATTTTCGTAACACCATAATTTGTGCAAAACGAGCCTATAAACATTTTCAATGTTAATAAAATAAAAATGCACGACTGGCATAGGTACCTACTTTTGTTTTTAGCTCAGAATTTAACCCTTTCGGTACGGATGTGGTACAAGTCCATATAAATGTTCTTTGTCTTGTACCACATCCGTACCGAAAGGGTTAATTTAATTTTTTTCATTTTATACGCTTTAAATATATATATGTATGTATGTATGCTTATGTACGTTTTGATATAGAGAGTGTATAGTGTTATTTCATTCGTTTTCAACCTTAAGATAAAAATAAAAATGTACTGGACTTTTTTTTTTGTAATGCAATGGTAAATGGTTGTTTATTAAAATGTCGATTAAAATGGTTTTATCTCATTTACGCATTGATTTTTTGTAATTACAATAGTAAAATAAGACCTTTCACACAAATACATTTTCTCAAAAACACCGCAGGTTATTTTTTTCAATTTCACCTAAAACTTTGTATAATTCCCATCAATTATATAAATATTTGTACTTATACCTAACTACCTACACTTCATTTCCTCTGAAAGTCATTTTATCTGTTTCATTAAAAGCAGCTCATTTGAATCAATTTTGGAAATAAATCCCAATTATCTGTTAATCACATGTTGAGTCTTAATTAAGGATAAAGAATTTTATCGTAGAATTCACTCCTCCTTCACGCCCATAGAGTAGTTGTTGTTCATTCTCAACACCAAAAGCACCTCAAAAACACCGAATATACCTTCATATGGGTTATCTTTCGTTATTTCCATATCCAAGCATCCTCTCCTCACACCCTGCTGCATCAGCTCAGGATCCTCCCATATGCCATCATACCTATTATTGGTATATGTACAGGGTACAGCAATTAAGCAGGAAACTCGCTTAGCAACAGAAATTAATGTTAAAATGAAATTCAGCGTAAATAACGTAATTCGCATTGGAAACGCCATAAGAAAAAGCAACAACGTCAACTAATTTAATTCCATTTGCGCCATGTGAAACATTTATATTATCGAACATGTGAGTTTCTTAACTTTTTAAGGATATCCTTGAAATGTACGTAATTCAAGATTTATTCATTACCTTTTTCCCATCAGCACCGCAAATCTACCATCGCCTCCGTCTCATATGATAGAAAAATGTCCTTTACTATATGGTATTATATAGGAAGAAGAAGAAACCGACGACGACGTCGAAGAAGGTGTACTGAGATGTGCTACCGGTGTATCCCTTTTTCTCGCTAAAGGAAATGTGATTTTAAGAGGAAAACACCCAATAACTGGTAGCAAGATAAGGCAAAAGGATTTTGCCGTATATTCCTTATACACACACACACATCAACCCAACCACCATCTTCCAACACTATTGTCAGTTCACTTAAGCCAAATCGGTTACCGTTTTATTCTAAAGCCATAGTGGCTTCCAATAGAATTTGTTTCCTTTGAACAGTTTTTTATGTCCTTTTTTTGTGTTGCCGTTAGTTCGACATGTTTTTTTATTGTGTTGCTTATTATTGCATTTTCTTTTGGAGCTTTGAATTTCCTTGAATTATTTCACAAGAACATGAATTTGAAATCTTTTCCTCTGTACAAGGATATGCCTTTGCAAGGATGTCACTATACAATACATAGGGCTATGCTAGCTTGTATCACCAGCCAGCCAGACCAAGCAGAAGAATCTAGGAAGAAGGAACAAAACACGCCGTTTCGTTATCTTCGCGTGTATTGATTTGATTTTTATTGTCCTTGCCACATGCCGCATGTACAAGGATTTAAGTTGAGACACTTTCTGCTTGTTTGTGCAGGAATTGGTGCCACAACAATGTTAATTTTATTATCCACTTCTTTTTTTTGTTGTTGTTGTGTTTGGCGTCTTCTTCTAAGCCTTATGTCTTCCTGTGTTGGAGAATTTCTTGTATTTTGATGCAGCAGCCAATATTTCATGTACAATCGATTGTTTCTTTTTTGTGATTTTATTTCTATTTCTTGCAGCACACACAGGTATCTTTTTAAGGAATTATAATACAAAATAACGATACGGATTTGTCCTCTAAAATAGAAATTAAAAAAAAAAACTAAACCAAATCGAACTTATTGCTTTTGGGTTCAGAAAGGTGTTCAATTCTATTGAATCAAGAGATTTTCTTTAAATGGCGCCCAACGTCGGGACTTTTTAGAGAGAATAGAACGATGCCGTGTTAGTGGTGTAGGTATATATAGGTACTAGTGGTAACCCAAGGCAAGTGAAAAAAAAAACAAAGGGAGGGGCAAAGTGCAGAGACAAAGAAAAAGGAAAATGCGACATTGATTTAGTGGATGGTTTCGTTGACAAATCGAGTGTTAGTTATATGAAATGAAAACGGGACGGAAATGGATGGATGATCGGATGAATGAATTTCTTCCTTTTTTCCGAGCATTGGTTTTAGCTGATGGCTGTGTGGCAATCCTTAGTTAGTCCTAAAGTATAATCAGAAATTTTTTAAATCCCTTTCTCTGCACTTCCATTGAATAAAAATCACTTTAAATCCGCCAAAAGTATGGGTGAATGGGGCCGAACCGTATACAAGATGCCAAACAAAATCACTCCCCGGTTCCAAAACTCCAACCATCATCCTGCCTGACACAGAGAGTCAAGATGAACGGTGCGGAAACTTTCTTCCCGTCAAACGAAGACGATGCTTTTGGTCCTTAAGTAGACTATTTATATGATAATAAAAGTCTTGTGTATATTTAGCATTGGGAAAGCAGCCAAAGGGAGACAACGAGAGTGGCACAGCATTTTGAGGATTATCTGTTTATTCCTACATTCAAGCAGGTTCTGTTTTTTTCTTTTCTATTCACTTTTATGATCCTTTATGCCTCCCTTTATGGTAGAAAGGTGGATTTGATTTTTCTATTTTTTTTTGTTCCTGTTAGGATTTGAATCTGGACGACAGCAGTGGCAGCCGTGGTAACAGCGCTATATAAATGGATAGAAAAGACAGAGAACAAGATAGATAGATATAAGAAGATGTTGTTTCGATTCGTAATTGGTTTTTAGTGAAGTCGTTTCAATTCGTAGTTATTGTCGTTGTCGTTTGTGTCGTCGTAGTCGTCGTCAATGTCCTTGTCTTTTCATTCGTCGAAAAGTCCTTATGCTCTGAGAGCAAATGATATTGAAATTTGTTTGAATTGATATTCGTTTTTGCAGTTATTTCTTATCCATGGGTTTATCTATTTTTTTCGATTTTCCGCTTTTTGTATGTTTGGAATGTCTGCCACAACATTGTGTAAAGCAGAAGGACTTTTATACACGTGGAAAGAATAGAAGTTAAATTTTGTGTGGATGTATCTTATTTTTTTCAAATTAAAAGCAAAAGGACGTTAACATGAAGTTGATAATGGAGATGTTGAACATGAATATGATGTTTGGGTTTTTATTTGTCTTTTGTTAAAATGCTAAAGATAAGTCGTTCGTTAATTGGTACTCAAATTTAAATGAATTTGAAAAATAAACCGAAGTTCATATAATAAAAAGGAAGTTTCTAACATATACCAACCTAAGGAAAAATTGAATTTCAGCTGAAACTGAGCAAATTTGTTGCAGGATGGAATTATTGTTCACTCAAGTTAATACAAGATGTCACAGTAGTAGTAAAACGAAGAACTGAAATTAATATATAATCAATTAAAAGGGCTACGAATTATTATGGGTGCCAGCAGTAAAAATTACAAGATTCGGAAGAGCGAGCGGAGGAGCAGTTTACGGATTCAAACCAAACCTACCATATTTAAGAGCGAATTTTGAAAAAAATATCGAAAAAGGACTTTGTAGCGATAAAAAAGGACAAGGAAGATCTTCATATATTGCATTAATAGACAAGGTTACAAAATAACACAAAGGGCGAAGGCTGCTAGAAGCTTGTGATGATTTTGCGATGGTTATCCTAAACGGACGTTCAAAGACGATTGCGATGGAAGTTTTATGTGTTTTCAAACTAATATGGCTGCTTTACTATAGATCTTTGTATCGCTTCATACAACTCCTTACAGTTTATCCTTGGATTTATGGTGGAAAATCAGATTAATTCGGATCATATGCCAATCGTTTTAACTTTAGAATTAGATCAATAAAACCAACAAGTCATGGAGTTGAAGCTACTACCAAAGCTCATCTGGAGTGAACAGACTGATGCAGACTCTTACCGACAAAAACTAAGCGAAATCATCGATGCTAACCAAGTCCCATCAGGTGAATGGAACGTTGAAAAAACTATCGATGCCATTAAATCCTCAGCAGTTCAACCTAGGAATTGTCAAAGAACAGACGCAAAAGAAAAATAGTATGATCAGGCATGTGAAAGAGCAAGAAAACAATCCTTCCTCTGGTTGCGAAAGCTTAGGAAAAACTCATCGCAAATCATAAAAGAAACTTATCAGCGTTTTAATAGAATTTATAAGAAACTCGGTAAAAACAAAAAGAAAGAATATTATGAAGATATTGGCACAAAACTTAAAGAAGTGAAGAATTCCAATGATTGGTGGTGCCTAGGTTAGGAACTGAAAACAACAAATTTTGTGAAAAGAATGAATAAGCAAATCAGATAACAAAGACTATTTTTACAAATAGCATTATCCTCGATTGGCTCCGGTTTAAATTCAACCCATAGCACAGAGTACCATAGTTGCTATCCTGGATAAGAGTATTTCATGTTCAGAAGTTTGGGATTTCCTACAAAAAAATAAAAGCAACAAGGCGCCAGGATATGACATAGTTCCGTACGAATTTGTCTCCAATGCGCCACAAGCAGCAATAGACATCATAACAAATATGTTCAACCGGATGCTGGAATCTGGCAAAGTCGAACCAATTTATAAAAAAGGAGACCAAAATGATGTACAAAACTACAGGGAAATATCCTTTATGGACACTTAAGCAAAGAGTTTTTCAGGAGGTTGCAGTACAGTGGACAATTAATACAACCTTGTAAATATTATAATATTAAAAATGAGCAAAAAGAAAAAAGTTTACTGTTTCTTTGTTGACTTTAAGGCGGCTTATGATTATAAAGACCGAGGAGCGCTGCTGTTCAAATTGCAAAGTATGTGTATCTCTGAAAAACTAATACGGGTGATAAGGTACCTATACAATGACACAGACGCTGCAGTTTGGGATGGAGAACATTTGTCCGCCTGGTTCAAAACAAGGATGGGTGTGAAACAAGGCTGCTTACTGAGTCCACTGTTCTTCGCTCTCTACATCAATGACATTCATGATTTCATCGGAGGTGGCATCTTGCTGAATGGCATGCGGATTCGACTTCTAATGTATGCAGATGACATTGTGCTGATAGCAGAGTCCCCGGATGTGCTCCAGGAAATGATCAACAAAACGGTTGAGAACTATCAACGCTGGAACCTATTTATAGACCTGGAAAAGTCCAAGGTTATGGTGTTTAGAAGAGGTGTGAGGTTAAGTCGGTAAGAAAAATGGAACATCAGTGGACAAATCATCGAAGTTGTAAGCAAATATAAATACTTGGGTATTTGGCTTACTCCAGGATTAAGTTTGACGGAGCACTTCAAAGATCGTACAAAACAAGCCAGAAAGAGTTTAAACTTCTCGTGGAATAGGTTTTTAATGAATAAAGATATCAAACTGTCTTCAAAGATCGAGATCTTCAATGCGATGTGCAGATCTATCTTAGGGTATGGAGCGCAAATATGGGTTACTCACAACATCATGATAAGGTGGACAAAATTCAACGATACTTCTACAAAAAAATCCTGGGTCTACCAAAACTAACACCAAACTAAATGCTTACTATCGAATGCCAGATGAGACCTATTTTGGAATACACGATGAGATGTCATATGAGCTATATAGGGAGAATACTTAGTACCTATTGAAATAACAGACTACCTAAGTTTTTAGCTAGGCTTGTTATTGAAAAGAAAATTTTCTGGTTTGAAAGCTGGGTAAATAGCCTTAGAGGTGAAGAAATTATAGGCAGCTGAATGAGCTTATAGCTAATAAAAGCTTATTTGCATTGGTAGTAGAAGGTGATGTGGCAAGTTATATAATCGAAAAGGACACAATGAGGCCATGCAGAGGGCACTGCAAACAAGAACGCACAGTCTGTATCACATTCTGGATTACAATACAGGGTGCAGTTATATATCAGATGATTGGGCTACTTCAAAAATGCGCTGGATTTTCAAGGTAAGAGCGGGCTAATAATGCTAAATGGTACAACAAGGGCCCCAAATGAAAATATTAACTGCTCTTTATGTAACTAGAAGGAAGAAGAGACTTTTGCATTTTATACGGGTGCGTCCGATTCTAAGAAGCCTGCGAAGATCAATATTAAGGTAGGAATGGTGTAAGGGATTGAAATTCTCTAATCAAATATTTAAAAATAGCACCTACCTACAGAAAATAACTCATTGAGGAGTTAAACAATTAATTTAATAAAAAAAAAATTATAATATCATTATATGTACATAATGTTGGATTCGAAGATCGTTGAATCTTCTCGGAAAATCTTCATCTTAAAGCATCCTAGCAGAATGTACTCCATCCGATCTTTTCAATGTCCATGGTTCTGCCCCATAGGCAGGAATGATTAAGCCCAACTAACATTTGAGCTACGGTTCGGCTTAATAGAAGCTCTATTAACTTCTATTAAGCCGAGCCGAGGCTGAAACGTTAGTGAGGAGGTTCTATATAAAGTCTCCTCGATTTTAAGAGAGAGAGTCTTACTAATGAAATGCCTTCTCAATTCAAGGAAACAGTGGTTGGCAAGATTCATTATTTGTAATTTCACTTATGTAATTTTACCAGTACGAAAAGCTCTTTGTCTGATAAACGGACCTTAAGTCTTTGATAAGAAAATACGGGTCACTGGAATTTTGTTCAATAATGGTACTTGTTATAGAAACTTATTATTGATGATCAAATATCTCGTTAGCCACTGCACCAATTTCGTTAAAAATTTTTGAACAGGAGTTCCTTAAAACCTTAACAATTTTGAAATCAAAAATGTTAAAAAAATGTTTTTTGGATTTTCAAAAATTCAATTATACTTAGGATTCAACTAAGGTGGTACAAAAATTGAAAACACCCGTCCCGTTGAGGTCGGATATCTTGACTCAAGATACTAAAATACAACAAAACCAACTTCTTAAAAAAAACGAAGGTGATGATACTCAACCAATGGCTGAAATTACAATTTTTTTTTTTAATATATCTTGAGAAGTATAGAAATCTTAGAACCATCCAGTTTTCAGTGTTTATCTAAAAGTGTAAGAGTATTATATTTTTAAAGGAAAAATAACGTCATTTTTAAAATTTTTTTTTTAACTTTGAGAAAACAAATTTTTCAAAAGCAGTTAATTATAACATTAAACTTTTTTATAAAGAATATAAGAAAAAAAATTTCTGGCCTTACAAAAGGTTGAATTGCACAGTAGGACCGTAGTAGGTCATAGGATAAAAGTTTGATGTTGTTATTATCGCCTCATATTTCCCTAAAGTACTAACTAATAGCCATGCCACCTGATTAAACAAAAAAAAAATCAAATCCACAAACAGAACTTTTCATTCTGTGCTTCCGAAGTGGGACATACCAGACAAATATCGTTGTCATAACAAGTGCTCTTTTAGCAATAAGCTTTAAAGTCCAATTTTTTTTAGAATAGTTTTTTTTTTAATATTTGTTAGTAATGGATATTTAAACTTAAGGTATGTTCTGTGTTTAAAAAGTATGTTTTATTATTTTGATCACTTCATAACCAAGAGCAAGTTGACAGAAAGAAAGTCCAAAAATTGTTTTTTTGTCTCTTTGGCACGAATCATATACCAAAATATTCGTATATATATGTAGTTCCAAAAACAACAATATCTAGCTGCGTCTAGCTGTGATGAGCTTCGATTGACTCTGCATTCTTCTTCCAACTGCAGCATATTTCATATATATTTTTTTTTTTGTTTGAAAGTTGCTTGTCTGAAGTGTTCTTTTAAACGTTTGGGGGTTCTGGATATGTGGTTGTGTTTGAACAATGTGTGGTCTTCGTTTTGTTTTATTACAAAAAATATTTTGTTATGTAATATTATGAAAATAAAAATTAAAAAAACCTCTAAGAGTGGGTCTAGAAAAACTTTTTTTGTACCTATTATTTGTTGATAAGAACTCAAACTAACTGATGAGCCCATTATTATTACCTTTAAAATAAAAAAGTTTATACAAAAATTAATGTATTTTTCCTACCTACAAGAATTTTTATTATTTGAAGATTTGAAAAAGTGGGCGGACATTTTGCCTGATGATTTCTTATAGAATTGTTTATCGACCCTGAAGATTTCATTGAAATCGATGCAGTGGTTCAGATGCTATCAATCTATGACCACCCCTCCAAATTTATTTTTATTATTTTCTAAGATTTTTGTTTTTGTTTTAAGTCAATTTGTTTTGAAAATTGCCACTACCGCTTTAACGGAAGGGAATAGACACCCCTCTGCGATACAATTTTGTTATAGTCTTTCCCAAGCTAAATACCCTAGTTTTTGTCACACTTCAGGTGAATCAAAAGGTGATAATTATTGATATAAGTGCTAAGAACATGGATGCATGCCACGACCCCCGAATGAAAAACCTCACATTAAACATTGTTTTCCATACTTGCATTTTAAAAGGTACACAATCCCTAAAGGGACAACTTCAAGTTTTGTTTCATTTATCTGCACCATAGGACCTACCATTACACAAAATTATAAATGTTCCACGGTATCGGGAAGTGCTCCATAATCTGTCAGTCAGTCAGATACATTTTTTTTGCAATTTGGAATTGAAATTTGGTGAGATGCCTGAAATTGGTGAGTTTAGCTAAAGCTTCGAATTTTAAGTTTCTGAATTTTTATTGGTACTGTTGTTATGATGAGATACAAATCTACTTCATTTTGCATTATTTTATTAAATAAAGTTCGTTGTTTAACTTTGATAGTTTTCCTTAAAATAAGAGAAAATAAATAATGATATAATATCCCTAAAGGGTATATAAAATGTATAAAAATCAATATTGTTTAACAATTAAGACCCTTGAAGTTTATAAACAAAAATACATTATCTGCACCAAACATGCTAAAACACCACATTTCACACTGTGTGTATTTAATATTTCTCGCCCTTCAGTTCAATATAAACAATACATTATAGGTACATACATATAAGCTTCCATTTTAATTTAAAATTATGCAAATTCTTTTCATTTCGAACAGCCCGAAGAATAAATCAACGCGTTAATTAATTTTACCCTCATGCGTCAAATACAATTATGAAATTTTGCATATCATTTAAAATACATTCACTGTATCGATGTGTCAAAGTATATATGTACATTATTTCAACACCATCGTTCAGTAGATAAGTTATTATAGCCTTTTAAAATTAATCAAAATTTCTTAAATTTGAAATGGGTCCTACTTAGGCACAAATACTGACTGAACCCCACTTAGAGGGTTCTGCATGTAGAATTCAATATAAAATTCTATTTCTGACCCAAAAATCGTTTTTTTCCCTCCATAAATATTGGAATACCCAAATTTCAAAATTAAATTCTATCACCAAGCAGCACAGAAATAAACCTCAAGGAAGATACAAAAAATCTATTTTCACAGCACCCGCCGGGTTCCTGCAAATAACATTTCCTGCCGTATATATATTAAGTGAGAGTTTCTTATAGTGGTTTAAAGGGATTGTGCTTGGCCAGAAAAACTTCATTACAATATTTCGCAAAAAAGAGAAACGGCCTTCGTCATTTGCCAAATTAAATTCATTTCTATATAACCCAAGAGTTTTTCTTCTTTTGCTTTTCTCATTTCACCCATCTATAAATCTATAATATAGGTCGAAAAGGAAGGAAGGTGGAAAAAAAATCTAACGAAAAGTCGTTAGCCCAGAAAGAAGAAAATGTTCATTTTGAAATAATTAATCAAAACAACATTGAATTGTTGGGTCATCGCCTTGGGCTCGCCTTAGCAACAAATAACGCAAAACGGCTCAGCCAGGAGCAAGAGGTGAACACAAATAAAGGGGAGGAGGAAAATAAAAAGAACAGGAACAGGAGTCCTCCATCAAACCCCCAACATAAGAACAGCAACAACAACAGATGGATTGTATACTCAATTTTGTCTGTTATTATTTCTCGGTTGGTGAGCCATATCGCCGAGGAAATATTACGTATACGCCACCCCATACCATTTCGGATCCGTGTGTTTGATGAAAAAAACATTTTTTTCTCGGAAGCAGAAGAGCCCTCTTCACTGTACATACTTGCAAACTCCATTTGCGCTGACATCAATTAATGACGGAAAGCTTTTAATGAGAACACATGTTTCGTGCTTGCTCCTATAGTGCACATCGGAGTCTTTTTTTTTGTATTTTATTTTTAGTATGGAATGTGTCTGTCTGCCTTGTGAGCAAGAAAATCACAACTTTCAATTATATGCCATTAAAATGTTCGTCGTAGAAAGGAACGTGTGATCGAAGAAGAGCTAACTGGGTGGTTGTGTGCCTGATGTGGTATCGTCAGACGCCCGCCCCTCGATGTAATTTTCTTCTTGATTGAGGGAGCTATAGCGGTGTACCATTTGAAGCAGGTAGGTATAATTTGAAGCTTAAAACAATGTTCCCAATCTTGATGGGAAATATATATATGTAGTTTCTCTTAAATAGCACAATTTGTGTAGCGAAAATTAAACAATTAGGAGAAGTACATCAGGTCAATGGTCAACGGTAACAGCAGTTCGAGGAAGTCAAAAGGTCTTAAGTGACCAGCTCTTGACAGTTCTTTGGATCGTTTTTAATTGAATCTTGGGATGCAGGATATCTTTGTAGTTAATATTGGTCACTTTTAAACTATGAACATAGTCAAATTTTACTTGGAATTGTCACGGAAACCAATTTAACTGATTTTTTGCTCTTCAACTGACTGAAGATGATAGGATATTAATATTAGAGTGGGTAAAATTTGCCGAAGTTGCTTTGATTTTGTTGATACCAAGCAAAATTGTATCAAATATATTTCTGAAGAAAATAGCCTCAAAATTTTAACAGCTAGAGGGTGCCCATCGCATTTTGTTCATTCCATTTAAATTTTATGGGAAAAACGAGGAAAATATTTTTTAAAAGTTGAACATGCACAAGAAAATTTGTAAGGCTCATAATGAAATATTCGCAAAAGAGTATACTAGATAGATAGATAGATAGATAGATAGATAGATAGATAGATAGATAGATAGATAGATAGATAGATAGATAGATAGATAAATAGATAGATAGATAGATAGATAGATAGATAGATAGATAGATAGATAGATTGATAGATAGATAGATAGATAGATAGATATATAGATAGATAGATAGATAGATAGGTAGATAGATAGATAGATAGATAGATAGATAGATAGATAGATAGATAGATAGATAGATAGATAGATAGATAGATAGATAGATAGATAGATAGATAGATAGATAGATAGATAGATAGATAGATAGATAGATAGATAGATAGATAGATAGATAGATAGATAGATAGATAGATAGATAGATAGATAGATAGATAGATAGATAGATAGATAGATAGATAGATAGATAGATAGATAGATAGATAGATAGATAGATAGATAGATAGATAGATAGATAGATAGATAGATAGATAGATAGATAGATAGATAGATAGATAGATAGATAGATAGATAGATAGATAGATAGATAGATAGAAAGATAGATAGATAGATAGATAGATAGATAGATAGATAGATAGATAGATAGATAGATAGATAGATAGATAGATAGATAGATAGATAGATAGATAGATAGATAGATAGATAGATAGATAGATAGATAGATAGATAGATAGATAGATAGATAGATAGATAGATAGATAGATAGATAGATAGATAGATAGATAGATAGATAGATAGATAGATAGATAGATAGATAGATAGATAGATAGATAGATAGATAGATAGATAGATAGATAGATAGATAGGTAGATAGATAGATAGATAGATAGATAGATAGATAGATAGATAGATAGATAGATAGATAGATAGATAGATAGATAGATAGATAGATAGATAGATAGATAGATAGATAGGTAGATAGATAGATAGATAGATAGATAGATAGATAGATAGATAGATAGATAGACAGATTTATTATTTCAAAAGTGTATTGGTGTATAAGGTGTATATTGCATTACGTTTGAGTTTGATGGCTTTGTCGTCTGCCCGATTGATATCAATTTAAAAGTAATAACAAACTACATGTATGTATATACAATTGAAGTTTGTTTCTAAAAGCAAGTAATAATATTTTGATTTGAAAAAATAAAACCAGTTTTCTTTAAAAAGATTCGTTTATGATTTGGTTTCGATAAGACGTCGCTGTTCGAAAATAATTGAAAAGTTGGTTGATGTTTCCTTCACAGTTGAGAAGGGCGAGTTCTTCTCCATCTGATTTAAAATTGCTGCCTAATGAATTTCTCCGTATTTCACATAAAATTGGACACTTCCCTATGAAATGGATGACTTCTTCTCTTTTCCTAAAGTTACATAAGCTGCAGTAAATAGACATAGCCTCTCGATGTGGTATGTAGTGAAGACTAATCAGCTCACTTCTCATTTTAAAAATCGACGAGATAAGCTCCTGTTTATTTTCGTTGTTAAAGTACCTAGTTAGGTTCGCATAAATTGTGATTAAGATGATTGTTTCCAAAGTATATGATCTACTCAGAATTGACTAGGTAAATAGGACTAGATCTTCGGCGCATAGATCTATATACTAATCTATGCGCCGAAGATCTAGTCCTATTTACCTAGTCAATTCTGAGTAGATCATATACTTTGGAAACAAGATCTAATAGGTCATCTTTACAATATCTTCCATTTTATTCCAGTATTCGCATGTTGGTTCGACAGTACGTAGCTTGTTCTTCGACTTTTCTATACCACAGGTTTTTCTTTCTGATTGTTTGCAATGCTAGAATTTTAGGAAGCCTTTATTTATTTAGTGTTCCTGTCTCGTTTATGATCATGTAGTTCGGGGTGTTTTTTGGTAAACGAAAACATTTTTAAATGAAGAACCTCTTAAGTTTCTCGACCGTTTCATACATACATTTCATACCTCCCCAAACCTGTGATGCGTATATCATAATAGATTCTGCTACCGCTACAAAGACCTTATACTTTACACTATGCGTAATCAATTTGTTTAAAAAGCATCTTTTCCATGTTGCAGATATTGTACTTTTGGCTTTGACCAGTTTTTCCTTGAGGTGGGTTACCATATTAATGTTACTAGTTATGGTTATTCCCAGGTTTTTGTACGCTTTAACGATTTCAACTGGCTCTCTGTCGAAATGCCATTTTTCGTTCCTGGCCGTTCTACCCGAGCCTTTGTGAAATATCATAACTTTCAATTTGTTCAGATTCACCGTCAGATTCCATAATCGGCAGTACACTTCGAGTCGATTAATCATCAGCTGTAGGGTTTCGGGTGATTGGGCAAACAGTATCACGTCATCCGTAGGGCTGGCCACGATACGAGAAAAGTCTCGGTCTCGATCTCGGTCTCGCATGACGAGACCGAGACGAGACGAGACTGCCTTTTAAGCAACCGAGACGATACCGAGACGAGACTGTATATTTTGACCGAAATTTACAGAGAGTGTAATAAATTAAAAAATCCAATTTCAGTTAAATGTTTATTATCTTCTGCATTTATTCAAACTGATTGTCCGGAAATCGTATTTTTCGGAGACGAGACCGAGGCGAGACTTAATTATACGAGACCGACATTTCTGTGCCACCAAGCTCAAAATGAACTAAAAAATATCGGCACTAGATTTTGCCAAGACGAAGCGATTGCCGTAACTTTTATGAAAATGCGGCGAAAATTACGGTGGTGACTGAAGGCCAAAGTTTTGTTAGTTAATTTGTTGGTGGTTTTTGAATCTTTTGGTCATAACTTTTTTTTAAGACAAATAAAAACAAAACTAAAAAATATCGGCACTTGGTCTTGTCAAGACGAAGCGATTGTCCTTTAGTTTTTTAAAGTCGAACAAGTATTACGATTTTGGTGGGTGTTCAAACTTCAGCGGACGCATTGTCTGCAAAGTTCAGGATCATTTTTGGATTCATAATAATCCTTCAAAATACCGTTATAACTTGTTTTAAAGTCAGATAGGCCACAATTGCAAAAAATTGAAGAGATAGGCCAAAGATTTGTAAATAAAACAAGTTTTTTATGTATTTTGTATTTTTATTTTACTATTTAAGTTTTTTGTTAATTAAGTTTGAAAAACATTTGTTTTCACTTTCAGAAATGTTAGGATTTATAAAAACCTTTGCGCTATTTGTAATAGAATTATTATCTCTAAGATCAGTGTAAAAATAGTGATGTATTGATGGTAAAAACTGTAGAAGGTCCAACAAATCCTTATTCTTCTCCATGCGTATGTCTTCCATCGGGGTTGGGTTGAGACTTGCTAGGCTTACACTTATTGTTTTCGAAATAAAATACTTTGATATGTTAAAATTTTCTTCAAGAGAATATTTCAAAAATATTCAGAAGAGGTCGGTCTTTAAATAGCTCAAGAGCCGTGAGCCAGTTAGCCTTAAGAGATTTTTCTATTTGAAATTTTTTTTTCCAGTTTCAGAGTGGAGAAGAAGTGGTCTTGGGTAATTTTTATGACATTGATTGTTTTGTTTCCCTGAGCTTATGACTTTTATCCAACTATCGGGGATGTATATATTTGGAAAATATTTTTTCCAAGCAGCCCAAAATCTTAGTCGCTTTGTAAATATGAATGTCCGCTGACAAGAAACTTATGGTTAATCTTAGCAACTCTCTAGTCCGGACTAGATTTTATATATCGTAATGGCAGCAACAGCTGCAGCATTAACTTTAGTATGAAACTCTTGAACTTCATGGCTTATTGACGGTGATTTTCAGGGTACCCACTTATGTTTATCACATTGCACCGATGTCCCCTGTGATCAAATAGTAAAATAATTGACCTAAATTAAACTGTCAAATAATAAAATCAAATATGCGAGCGCAAAAGTGGCCTAACAGACAGGCCACTCCTGCACTCAAGCTTTTAATTGTCTTGTGTTTGGCCTTAGTACAAAAGGCCTGTCACTATGGCATGAAGCCGAAAATTTAACAAATTATAATGCAGAACTGTGACTTAATAGACTCACGGCCTGATATGTACCTAAAGGAATCAACTTTTTTCTCTCAAACAATTTATATATATAGAAAATTCGAAATGGTGATGAGGAACTTCTCATTAAAATTTTGAAGCTATTTTTTACAAACATTTTTTGAACCACAAGCAACAAATTTTGTATGGTATCAACAAAATCAAAGAAACTTCGTTCAATTTAACCCACCCTATTAAATATTGTTATTAGAAGTTCTCAAGTCAGTAAGAGTGGGGTATATTACTTTTTAAATGGGCACAGTTAACAGTTTACTACCGGATAACCCATTTTGTACGCTTTGCAAAGATTTCACGTTTTTTTGACCAGGAAGCCAAATTTGAATGCCTCTGAACAAAATGTTAAGCAAACTTTCTTTTTTAAAGAGTCTCATATATTTTTTACTTGGCTCATAATGATTTTCAATTAATGTATCAAACTACGTTACATTTCTACCAAAGTGGGAGCACTTTTCTTAGATCGAAATTTCAAATAGACACATTTCATACCTCCGTCACTTTCCGTCGTCGTCGCGTGGTCTGCATTTCATTTATCTGCCTTTAGTGTTTTTGGCAAATATTTTTGATGAAAACATCTTTGTGTCAAAATGGAGCACTTCAAAGTTATGGTGTAGATTCACTGTTTGACTAAAATAATCTGTATAGTGCATCTCTATACTACATTACATATAGATGTAGATATAAGTTCATTAAAACACTATCTCAGGGTAGTATAATTGAATTCTGTTAGTAATTCAATTATTTGCATACATTGTTTCCCAAATTACTAGATATATGATGTAAATTTATGTTTACCTACCTCCTAAAAGGAAAAGATAACTTAATGCATACATATGTTTCTCTTTGTGTGTTCTTAAATTTTTTTTTTGTTGTAAAACTCTGGAAGTGATCATCGTTTGGGATGGCATGCAAAATATTGTTGCAAAATTCATTAAAAGTGCACTTACCGAGGAAGCGAAACAATAAACATTTTAAAATAAAGTACACAGATGTTGTTGGGTACACACACACATTTGATGAAATAATATAATTGATGTTAATCCTATTTGGATACAAACAAACACTGCGTGGATGGATATAATAATAACAAACAATCTAAGAGGTAGAAGATAGGTAGTTATTATATCCTTGGTTTACCTATGTACTTGATGTGCTTTAGGAATTTATATTAATAAATTTTGGTATGCATACCTTCATAAAGAGACAGACATATAACAACTTCAACGGAAACATAATTTGAATATACAATTAATACTTTTGATATGGATTATAATGAAATATGTTCATATTTCAAGTTATTAATTCCAGTTGAGTTTTGTTAATATTGTTTGATTGATTTGAATTTACCAACAAAAGTTTTAATTAAATTTCTTGGTTTATCTGTTTATAAGGGAATTGTTTTTTGAACTAAAAATTATTATAAGGTAATTCGAATAAAATGTATATAGACTTTACTGTATTCAAGCTCGCAAGACGGAGATAGGCAAACCCAAACTATGCTGTGAGCGTAAGATATGTTCGAGTATTTCTCCTGTCACTTCCGCATTTATTTACGTGATTAAATAATAATGTTCATCATTGTTGATTTTGATTTTTTTACGAATAGGTGTCTGGTATGTAACTTGCAATTTAGTACCTACCTCTTCACACACCTACCTCTCCAAAATTGCCCTTTATTCTTTTAAGTTTAAAAACCTAAAATTTAAATCACATTTTCACCCAAAAATAGAAGACATGGTGGTAACTTTAAAATAAGCCCCTTTTATGAAAAACAAAAAAAAATTAAGCATCCTTATATGTTTGTTATCTCCTCAAGATCAAGATTTATTTTATGTTCCTTCCTATCTGAAATTTTCAAATCCTCAAAATCCACTGAAAAATATTTGAATACATATTTGTGTTCCATTCTTTCCAAAGAATTTCCTTCAGAGAAATGACTTCCGCAAAATTAAATACAAATTCCGTTTACTTCCATGGTGGTAGGGACGACTACACGACGCGGGCGGTGACTGCGGCAGCGCGCAGCAGAACAGAAAAAAATCTATTTTCATATTATCCTTATGTGCCACAAAGTTTCCATTTTTTTTTTTCAATTTTTTTTCTCATCCTGGCAACAAACAATAACAATTTCCAAAGTAACCCATTTAAAAATAAAACGAGATTCTGATTGTGTTAGTATTTTGTGTATTTTGTTAAGTGCACGCCATAATCCTTTCACAGGCAATAAAAGAAAAAGCAATGTAAACAAAATAAAAGATGAATGTAAAAAAAAAAATTAAACAACAACGAAAAGAAATCTTGAGCTTAGAACTTAGATGAAAATAACAATAAGTAAAAAAAAAAATATCACGAAAGGATACCACAATTCTCCTTCAACACAACTTTAATTATCAAACTTTACTTCGTAATCCTGAAAAATTCTTCACATGTCACATTCTTTTATGCTCCAAGGCAACATCGTCCAATTCGCCACTCAGTCTCACACATATCCACCAGTCACCCAACCCCCCCACCAAACCCTTATGGCGGTCTTTTGCTGGGTGATGGTAAAAGATTGTCTTTTAACGAAGGATTTTCCTCAAATATGTGCATTTTTATTTGTGTGTGTATAAGGTTTTCGTTGTCGTCTCTCGTCGTGATATAAGAGGACGTGCAAAAAAAAAAATTGAATAAATCCCTTTTCCGAGACTTTCCTCGCTTGCTGATGGATAAACTTTAACCTCCATTTTAATCTGCCATTTGTTTGTTCAGGAAACATATGACATTGACATAACCGCATCAGATTCTCCATTTTGTTTTAAGTTGTTTGGTGTAGATATAGGTGTGTGGGTGAATAAAACTGAGCTATGGGTGGTATAACCAACAAAATATTGGGCGACAAAAGCCGGTGCAAGAAGTTGCTGGCGGTGGAAAAGTTGTTTCTTCGTGTCTTAAGCATACTGTAGAAACTTGCTAGGAGGCGTCAATCCGAAACAAAAATGATTTTTGTTAGGAAACTACGAATTTCAGTCAAAATATGTATAGAGTATTCCCAGGACAAATTTTGAATTGACATTTTCCTTGTTGTTCTTATTTGTAGTTGATGTTGGTTGTCTTCTTTTTTTTTTGTTGGTCCTTGCCTTGTTTCCTTGTCGAAGATCAAAACAACAACAAAAAAAAAACATCAACTCACAAAAACCAAACGAAAATAGGAGAACAACAAACCTTGGTTACTTATGTAACTTTGTGTTTGTGTCACTTGCATTCCTTGTTTAGAAAGACGACACAAAGTTAGTGGGGTGTCATGCCAAACACCATATTGTAGGTACGTACCACCTGACAACTGGGGTTGAAAACTTTTGCTCTGAAAAATGAACTCTGCTGTAGATGTTAGCAAAACATCATCCAGCAACGGGAAGTAAGTAGGAACCTAATGTTAAAGTGTTTTTTAAATATTATTTAGGTCAAGAGAGAGGATATAGGTACACCATTTTGACTAAAAGCTATTTTCAATTATGTGGTTAGGTTGTGTTATTTTGTGTACTTGTTATAGTTGAGATTTGGTTTCATCCAATGGAAGCTGTTTGAAATAAGTTTACTTATGCGAGTAATTTGAACTCAAATATGACCTCAGCTATGTAATAACCGTTTGTGGTTTTGTTACTTTAAAATCTACCAAAATGCAAGTTCAACTTTAGCACAGATAACTGAAATAAATTGTTTCTGACATGAATTTCACCAAATTAGAAATAAAAAAATAAATAAGGATGCAGTTGAATTACGGAATTGGTCACCAGAAAAAATATTAATCTGTTTAGTTGGGAAACATTCTTAAAATAATGTTATTTATTTAATTTACTAAAATATCCCAGTCAATCTGTGCTTAAAGGGTGTCCTAATTGCGAAATTTGTAGGGTAGTGTTGATTTTTTTTACTTTCATCCCTATGTTTTTGGAATTCTCAATCCAAATCTAAGATTCGCGAACCAAAATTTTTGGCACGAGGTGGTAGGCACGATAAATAAGGTGACAAAAATGTTAACGGATTTTTTAAGAGGGTCCAGTTCAAGAATTTTTTTTCAATTGGAGGTGGATTTATCACCTGTTTAGGCACAAAAGGCAGTTTTTTAAATTTTTAAATACATAGGTAATATTATTACTGTTTAAAGATTTTTGAAAAACAGATTTTAAGCTCAAAATTTTGCAAACAAAAATTACATACAACTACCCCTCTGTTTCTAATTCAAACACTGCAAGCTAGATGGTTCTTTGTTCAAACTTCATAGCAAGTGTTGCCGTTGTTTTTATTTTTTTTTTATTCTCAGTATAATTTTTATAGAAAACTGGCTGTGTCACTTAAACGGGACGATATAACACCAATTCCCATGGTAAAAAATGCTTTTATTGCTTAATCGGGGGTTCCTCAGGGTAGTCACTTAGGACCTCTCCTTTTATATTAGCTATTAATGATGTCCCTTTGTGTACATGTAATAGCGAAATTGTTATATTTGTAGATGATATGAAATATTTCAAAAGCATTGCATCTGCCAGCGAGTGTTTGCTTCAGCAAGATGATATTAACAATTTCGTTTTATGGTGTCATAATATAGGATTAAATCTGAACCCAATTAAATGTCAAGCCATGAGTTTTTCTAAAAATAAGATTCCAAGTTCATGTAATTCATTTTACTCCTACGCTTGATTTTGCGGAACACATCAAATTTATTGATAAAGAAGCCAACTCTATGTTGGGATTTGTAAAGCGATGGGCTAAAGAATTTCAGGATCCTTACGTTACCCTCGCTCTTTACAACGGGTGGCAATGGCACAGTGGATAAAGTGTTTGACTGCTAACCTAGACGTGTGGGTTCGAGCCCCAGTCTAGGTAGCATTCTTTTCTATATTCCCCAGTTTCAACTGGATATCACCCGTGGAATTTCATGAGATAATAAAAATCTAATTCTTAATCCACTATGCCAACAAAAATCTTTCCTTTCCTTCTATTCTTCTAACTAGTGCCGTGCATTGCATTTAAAAGACCGGAGGTCTTACAAGCATATAGTTAAAATTATTGTCATTATTATTATTATAACTGCTTAGTTCGACCCCACCCTGAATATGCATCTCATATATGGACTCCTTTCTAAGAGGTTCATAAAAATCGAATAGATTTTTATTCGTTTTTCGTTATAGGTATTACAATGGGCAGATCCTTATAACTTTCCGTCTTACGGGCATAAATATTCTTCAGATCCAAACTTTGTATCAACGGAGGATCAGTTATGAATTATGATATTGTATTCGCACACCAACTAATAGGTAAGTAGTGTAATCGATGCGCCCGATTTATAAAATTGCTTAGGTTTCAACTTTTGTGGAGGGGCCCACAGCCTTCGCAGTCTGGATTTGATGAATTTACCCCAACATCGTACTAATTATGGAATGCATGAACCGTTAACTTGAATGTGCAAGCTATTAAGTTTAAAGGAAAATATTTTTTAACTCAATATTAGTACAATTAAATTTAAAAGTGTATTGAAAGGCCAGTATACCACGCTCATAAATGTTTGTATAAAAGTCACATTTTTTGTGTTATTATTGTTTTATGTTTTGTTCTTGACTTTCTCATTTTTTGTTGAAAATCCTTTTTCCTTAGTGTGTTTTTTTGTAGTCTGTCTGTTGCTACTAACTACTAACACTGCACTCAGTGATGAGCCGGTGAACAAATGTTTTTGTGTGGGCAATTTGACAAAGATCTGATAGTGTTAAAAAGAAAAATTATTTGTTGTCGTCTTAGTTTTTGTAATCTGCAAAATTTTTCATGACACAAAATTGACAAAAATGCAAGCAATGCTAAGAAATGCGTTTTTTTTTAACAATTGTTAGATTGTACAAAATTATAATTACATATGTACGTACATACATATACAGGGTGTCCCTTTATTCGTCAATAGTATTTTAGGGCATGATTCTGGGGTATATTCTAAGAAAAAAATCGTTAAAAGTAATAACCGCTAAAAGTCCTATTTTGTTAGCGTTTTATAATTTTTGTTTGTAATTTTGTGCTAATTTTGTTCGTAGTCTGAGAATCTGACACGGGATCCCATACTAAAAAAATGGGCACGACTGGATCGCACAAACTTGATCTCGTAGCTAACAACTAGAACGTAGCTTACAATTGACAAAGTGCATGTGTAGTGATTCTACAACATCATGATATCATTAAAAAGAGTTTTAAGAACAATTTAAAATATAAATTATTACTATAAATTTGTTTTTTTTAATAGCGTCAAATAATAGAGCTAAAAACAAAGTAAGCTATCTGATTTGTTTGACAAATATAAATTTATGAAAAAAAAAAAAATTTCAAAAATCGTTAGATCGGTTTTCTTAAAAATTAATTTTTTATATATAAAAATTCTTGAACATTTAAAAAAAAATGTTGGTATGCCAACTTTTAGAACTAAATAAAATACAAATTTTCACAAAATTAAATAAATATTCAAGATATTGAATTGAAAATATTTTCAAGATATTGAATTTTCAAAAAAAAAAATTTCAATATTCGAAAAATTGTTTATGAAAAATTGTTTACATTGTAAAGGATCTCTTACATAAACAATTAAGTGTAAATCAGCGTAGCCGTTAACGACAGGTATGACAGGTACCTTCCGTTAAAAACACTTATAAAACATTTTATTTTCTACCAAAATATTAACTGTAGTAATTAAAGTAGCTCGTAATTTTTCGTTAGAGCTATTTTTGAAATAAATCAATTTTTGTATATTGGTTGTATGGTTCGTACCGTTATTTTTTGAGTTTAAAAAAAATTTCAATTTTTCCTCTAGGGAATCTCATATAATAACCTTAAGTCCAAAGTTTGAAGAAAATCGCTTCAGCCGTTTAGGCTGCAGGTCGAGGTACAGACAGACAGACGGACAGACGGACAGACGGACAGACGGACAGACGGACAGACGGACAGATGGACAGATGAACAGACGGACAGACGGACAGATGGACAGACGGACAGACAGACAGACGGACAGACGGGCAGACGGACAGACAGACAGACAGAATTGCGAGACCTACTTTTTTCGCATTTTCTATAATCGTAATGTTAGGGAAAATTATTATCTAGGATTTTTTTTTGTACGAATCCAAAACCTATACTACGTATCTTCATCGCAAGTAAAAAAAAATGAGAAAACAATCAAGGCTTACCTACGAATTTCCTGTGAAAAACACAGTTGGACTTCACTTTTATCACCTCACGCCTTAAAATTTTGTAACATGGATCACAACTCTAGATGACAACTTTTTTTGACATGAATAAGTCAAATTAAAACCCATTTTAAATTGTTTGCCCAACAGATAAAAAAAAATGTCCACAAATGTGGGTGTTTAAATCTCATCAAGTTGTTTAAAATGGATTCCCAAATCTCACACTTACAAGACTTAAAAGCAGAAAATAATTATAACTATAATACAATTTTTTCAAATAAGAAACAAACGAGGTTTGCTGTCGCTTACAGTTAAATTTTGTATCGCCACTAAAAATAGTAAGTTTGAAAAATTTAAAAAAAGATATCATATTAAATAAAGATTTAAAATTTAATGGGGCATCAATAAATTGGGACTTAAACAAACAAATAACACAAACGTGACTATTGACACTCGTAAATAAGCATGCGACACTGGTAAACAACGAATAAACGTCAATCCCTAGGTAAATAATTAAAAAGATACATATCCTTTGGATTGACAACCGAGGATTCTCATGTTTATAATGATTTATCTATGTTCAATGTCCGTGGTAGCGGCCATACTTATTTCGGGACACTAGCGCCACCCTCGTTATTTGTTTTCGTCAATAGGTCTGAATTTAAGCTCAGTCAGTCCTTTAATATAACATAATTACAACGTCTTTATTTATAACTATAGTGCTTTAGTTTTGAAAGTATTTAAAATGTATTTATATGTTCATTTTCTTATACTATTTTTTTCAATAAAAGTAAACCACTTACGTTAAACTTTTAATGACATCTCCTGTTGCTGACGGCTTGTTAATAGCATTTCGCTGCTTAAGCTTTGTACCACACATGTTACATTATGGATGTTTTATAGTTAACAGCTTCATCTTAACTATATATACATTACATAACATTATGTATATATGTATATATAAAACTTCAATACTTAACACATGAGAGAAACAATGTTTCCTTCCTCATCAAGATGTAGTTTAAGAAAACATTATGATGGCTCATAAAACTTAACCATTCGTATCAAAAATAGTTGACTTTAATTCAGGCAAGACTTTCGCTTAATGCTGCATTGTTGTAGGTTTATATTTTCATACATAAACGCATACATAGATTATTGGCGCTAAGATCTTAACTTTATTTTAAGTGTTTTGATAGTTTGAACCATTATTAAGTACATAAAAAGGATGTTCTTTCAATATTTAAGGAAAAAGGCTCGAAGGAAAACTAAGCAACTTAAATTTATCACCAAAGATACACCCAATTCGCCTGATTTAATCCTTAAAACCCAACTTTGACCTTGGCACCACTTTTGTTACGTTCAAAACTGTCCTGACACGAAATAAGTTAAAATCGGATATTAATTATAATGTCGATTGACTAACGATTATAGTACCTACATTCTATGAACAACATGGACAAGGACATATGAGTATAATGATTACACAACTCTCATAGTCCTCCCACAAATTGCTACCTTGTCTATGTTTTACGAGGATATGCTACATAGAGAGGGCTAACCTCTAATTGATATTAAGTCCGCCAGCAGGGTAAATGCGTTGGTAAGTGTCCCTATGGGAGTGACCCTTTTGAAAGTTGTTCTTTTTTGTTGTTGATTCTACTGCTGCTTTTGTTTATAGCGGAAACGTTTTGGTTTTTATAGTCGACACGGGAAGGTAAATACCTGTGATAATTTATGGAGTAATTAAGAAATAATTTGAGGTAATGCGGGGTTTTATATTCAGCTTCATTACTATCCAAATAAGCTGTTTGCACTCGCAAAGTGATGCAGTTGATGGATAAATTACACTGTGCAAGTGCATTTAATAGATAATCATACATATATAGGTAATTATAAATTAAAGAAATGTGTTTTCCTGGGGGAATAAGAAGAACACAATGCATATAAAATTTGTTAGGTAGAATAAACTTAGAAGACATATTCTTCAACAGAACAACCCTGCATAGAAATGAGTTCATTATTTTGGTTTACTGTCTGGCATCTAAAGATATTAAATAAAATGTACGAACCAGCTCTTGAAGGTATAATAACTTCAATGTAGCCAGACATTTAAGGTGTATAACAAATGGTTCGAGAGTATTCCTAAATCGTTAACAGTGGCGTACCGTGAGGGAGGCAGGGGGCAGGGGAGGCACAGTCCCCTGGCGGCACTTTGTCGGGGCGGCAAATCGGGCGACAAGAAGTTAAAACAAAATTTAACCACCTGCTCGCTCTTTCACGTTTTTTTATTAATTTGTTGAGCCCAAAGAATTCAATCAAAAACTGTCCCAGTAGTAAAAATGCTTAAAAATCAGAGTCACTAATTGCACCACAAATCATATCAAGTGCTCCCGTACAAACATGTGCAATAAAATACAAAAAACTGCAAATTACTGCGTTGGTACTGTTACTCTAGCTGAAAGTCGCCCTGCCTACTTTTCAGACTTGTACCCTCGCATCCGCGGTAAGAGAATCAACCTTTTAAGATTTTTTTCATTTTTGTTATTAATTTCTTATTTGATTATTTGACGCTGGCAAACAAAATGGAGGGTGGCAAAAATTTGCTCTGCACGGGCGGCAAAAAGCCAGATGATTAAAAACAATTTAAAATTGCAATTTTGAGAATTTTTTATTAATTACAAAAAATGTGGAAAATATAATTGATGATTTCATTGGTTTTATTTCTTCGTAAAACAAATTATTTATTCAAATTCTTAAAAACATTTTTATCGGAGCTACGGTTATTTTTTAAAGGCACATGTTTTTTTTTTCAAATATTATATAAAAAAATAATAAGAAACTACTTTAAAGAAAGTTTTAAAAGAATTGACCAAGACGTTTTCAAAATATTGAGTTAAAAAAAAAATTAAACTTTTGAAAACTTAAAAAAAATGTTTTTTTTTAAGAAAATTGGGTTGACAAGACTTTGTAGAAGATTCACTTAAAAAGAAAAAAAAATATCAACAGAACCGTTTTCGATTGAATTAAAAACAAAAAAAACAGTTGTACCAGAGGTACCAAAAATAACCGTTTAAAAAAAATCACAAAAGCGAGCGTTTTTCTTATATAATATTATTTGATTATTTTAAGAAAATCTTTGGAGCCGTTTTTGAGACAAGAAAATATATTGAGATATTAAATAACGGAACATAAAATCGTAAGAACTGTTTAAACCTATATTAATACCTTTTAACCTATTAATACCTATTAATACCTGCGTGATGACAATTGGGTTCCCAACAAATATTGTGATTGTTTTATTTAAAATTTTCATTTGACCACCCCACATTAACGTTTCCATCGTCAAATTCATACTATAATCTATTTACCAATGTGTTAATTAGACAATCAGCATTGACGATATGCGCCCTATCCAGTAAAAAAAAAAAAAACACATTTCCATAATTCCGACATCCAAAATGACTACCTTCCTACTTGTAGGCAACTCTGGTACATACTATGTATTTGCACAAAAATGCTACAAGATATTTTATTTCTTCTGAATATATTTTTGACTTTTTTTTCTGAATAAAACTTTTCGTTCTCGTTTTACTGTGTGGTGGATGTTGCCTTCTACCAATTTCAGGCAAAAAAAATCTTCATAATCAATTGCTCAATAAAACGATGAGCTTGGAAGCGTTTATGAAACTTTTATTGTTAAAATCGTATACCCCATCACCTTCAAGCTTCAAGCTTCGACACATCTGCTGCTAGTCATTTTATAACCTCATTTTCGTTTCTGGTAAATCAAATTTTCTAGGCAATTTTCGGCATTCTAATGGACCGTCCCTCATCTTCAATGTTACATAAAAATCAATTTTACCTTAAGAATTTATGTTTTTTGTTGGCATATTACGTGTTTCGTGATGGTTTGCCGAACATCAAAATGGGGCCATGAATTTTTCAAGGATCACAAAGTAAAGTAAAGCAATACCAAAGGCACTCATCTGTTTTTTTTTTTTTTTTACTCTTTGACTGAGCCTTCCCCGCTTATCAGCAGGCAAAAGGAAAAGATTCCTAGGGTCATAACACATCCACATAAACAGTTCAGTTGTATATAGGTATAAAATATGTTGCAGTTTAAAAACTAGGGACCTTTTCTTAGTTAAAGAAAATTCATTTTCGTTTAAAGTTTAAATTGAAAATTATTTAACTTCGAAGCTTCAGATTTATCTAAGTTTGATTCGCTTGGTATTTTTTTTTTTCTGTGCCAGCCATGACTATATGAGCAGTTGAAGAAGTTATTAACGTTTTCTGCTTCCCCCTTTCTTTTTTTGTGTGATTAATGAACTGAAATATCTCTTATCCTTGTCTTTGCGAGTTTATCATTCTTTTGCGTTGCGAACAGACAAAGTGAAAAAATACAAAAATGAAGATATAAAAATTTCCTGCAATCTTCTACACTTAAACTCAATCTTTTAGCAATCTTCTTTTACATTTTATAATAAGTATGAACCGCGAAATACATACCATCATAGAATGTTGGTCTAGGGCAAGATGAAGACGCAATGGGGTACAGAGATGGAAGTGCTCGGTATAACTATAGACTCTGTACAAAGTCAAAGCCATTTTCTGCTGCTCAAAAGTCCTGTGTATGTAAACATTTGCAAATCCGCTGCCATTTCCGCTGATCTAATTTACGCGCTCCGTCATCCGTCATCTGTGTATAAGTTGATTAAAACTCCTTTCTTCCATCAACGGGTGCGGGCGATGGTGCGGTTGGAAAAAGCGAGAAAGACGAGAACTGGTGCGCGCGTTAAGACTGCGTTGATAAAGTGGATAAAGTTTTCCTGCCACTGTCATTGTCGTTGTGCGATATCTTTTTCATGAAGCAAAAAAAAAACGAGTCCTTAACGATATATAAAGAGAACAAGATCCCTTAAATAAAAAACATACATTAATTTATTTTCGCAAAAGTTTTAACGCTCATAGGGTGAGCGCTATGGATGTGGTAGGATGGTGTTGGGGTGGTGGGGGTCTATATATGAAGGATGCTCAAGATATAATTTACGCATCGTACTGTCATTAGCGACTTTGCCCTCCTCTCACAGCCCATGTTGTAATAGTTGGGTGTATAATTATTATCTCTGCAGAGTGACAGCGATACCAACGAATAAATAAGTGAAAATCCTTAACTCAAATAAACAGCAAGCAAAAGTTTTGCCTCTGAGCGTGTCGTCGTCGAGCATCTTATTAAAATGTCCTCAAGGATTTTTAACTGTATATTAAATAGTAGCCAGTGCAGTTTTCTTTGAAAGTTATTATTGTTTTTCATTTTAACAAATAATGTCTTTAGGGCATGAGGATGATAAAGACCCATTATGGATAAACGACACAGTTGTTGATTAAGTAAAGAATGATTGTAAAACACTTAAATTTATATTAAGATCTAAAGTTTTTTGTATGACCTGCAGGATTAACTTTTAAGTAAAAAAACTTTGTGTATTAAGAGAACTCTTGGAAGAGAGTAAGCGGAGCTTTGAAGTTATAAGAGTCATAATGGATTGATAAAATAAAGTCAATTTTCTTCATTTGAAAAACATCAGTTAAGAGGGTTTCTCAAGTCCTGGCCTAAAAATATGTCTCGTTGGATTCATCCCACTTGAAAACATAGTACGATATTATTGTTTTACCTCCTCCTCCAACCATTCGTGCTGGTATAAAAGCATCCATATAATATTAGTTTTGAGATTGATGTCGATGCAGAATTTCATACTTTACAGCATATCTGAAGTATACCGAGATCCAAGCATTTTTTATATGGCAGAATAAACACAACACAAGCACCGTACAAAAAGTTATAGTCTTTTTTATAAAGTATAATGTTAACAGGTTGTAATGTTATGGTGATGAAACTTGGAACAAATGTCTCATTTGTCATTAGAAACAAAGATCTAAAAGAGATTGATGCTACTCGCAGTAATTATTAGTTTCTTTTTGCCAGACAGCCAAACATCGGTCTATAAATTTACTTGTCTTTAAACTTCTTTAGCACAACCAGAACACCAAATTTAGCACAATACATCACCGCACAACTAGGCCAATACGAAGGCATACAACTATCTGTGTAGACCTGTTACCAATTGACCCCTCACGAAACTGGTAAGTTGATCAAAGACGGTACATATGTATATTTCATTTTTTGTTTGAACCAAGAATCATAAAAAAATCTATGGAAAATGGAGGTTAACAAAATTAAAGTAAAAATACTTAAAAAACAAAATAAATTATACTTTTTTCCATAAAAACATTTTTAAATGTAGGTTTTTAATGAAATAATTATGAAAGAAGAATTTTAAAAAAAATAAAAAATAACTGCAATGGTTAAAATGTGGTACATGATTTTATATAAAAGTAAACCCGAAATCGCCTAAAGCCTAAATGTCAGAAGATCCAAACTGCTGATCATTCAAGGCCAAAATTCCGTGCCTAACTTAAATAAACAAAATTTAATATTTCTCCCAATAATATATTTTGAAATACATGCAATTCTTCATTATAATACTACTTAATTCTTATGACTTCACGTGCTCCTTTAAATCCAAGTCATAATTTTTACTTCCGATATACGAAGTATAGGGATTCGTGATAATAATTTTCCCTAACATTACGATGAGAACGCGAAAAAAGTGGGTCTCGTAATTCTGTCTTTCTGTCTGTCTGTATGTCCGTCTGTAGCTCGACCTGCAGCCTAAACGGCTGAAGCGATTTTCTTCAAACTTTGAACTTAAGAACCTTATGTGATTTCCTAGAGGGGAAATTGAAATTTTTTTTAGCTCAAAAAATAACGGCGCCTGTCGTACAACCAATATACAAAAATTGATTTATTTCAAAAACGGCTCTAACGTTTTAAAAAAAAAATTACGAGATACTTAAATTACTAAAATAAATATTTTGGTGGAAAATAAAATTTTTTAAAACGGTTATTAACGGTACCTGTCATTCAACAGATTTTTTGTTTTCAAATTTCTCACCGAATTCAACTAAAATTTGTATACAAAATGCTGCTTACAATTTTAATAATTTTGCGTATAAAAATTTTCTTAAAAATAATTTTTGAATTTTTAAAAAAATATTGAATTTTTTTTTTTTGAAAATTCAATAGCTTTCGTGAAAAATTGTATTTTATTAAATACTAAAAGTTGGTATACCAAATTTTATTTTTAAAAATGTTCAAGATTTTTTATATATAAAAAAATTAATTTAAAAAAAAGCCGCTCTAACGATTTTTGATTTTTTTTTTCATAAATTCATATTTATTAATCAAATCAGATGGCATACTTTGTTTTGAGCTCTATCTGTTTTAGCTGTTATAATAACTGATTTATAAAAATTCATAGTAATCATTTATATTTTAAATTGTTTTTAAATCTTTTTTTTAATGACATCATAATGTTATGGAACCAATAAATATGTACATTGTCTATTTCAAGCTAGGTTAAAGTTGTTAGCTACGAGATAAAAGTTTTGGGCGATCCAGTCGTGCCCATTTTTTTTATATAATTTTTTAGTATTTTGATATCAGTTTAAAATTTTTAGTATTTTGGACTTGTTTGTCCTGTTCAAATTTTGACTGCTCGGGATTCTGGATTTTCTGATGAAGTTTAAGTTTTCGGGATTTGAGATATAAATTCTTTTGCTGTTCGGATAAGTGCTTCCCGGAATTTTAACGCAACCAACTAAATTATTAATCAATTCCACCATCATATTTCTGAATTAGATCACTTTTTGTAATTTGTATACCAAATCATCCACAGTCATCAGTCCATCTGATGATAAGTAGCTGTTACCTTGAAACATTCTGCCAATATAAGAAGGGATCCTTTATTCGTTTACCTATGACAAAATAAACTTCTTGTCCAATTTTAATTAGAACACTAGCCGCTCAAGCAGGATTGAAGGACAAGAAAAATATCCAAATGTAGCCGCCATCCCCATCTACATTAAAATTTTTGTAAACATCAATAGAAAGTTTTGGTAAAATTGAAAGTTATAACGTGGGTATACGAAATTTTATAATTTGTTGGTTTATTATTTTTGAGTATAGACAAAAAGTACTTCCTTGGTTTATGTCATCGGACTGTCAGATTTTATTTAAATATCGAAATTGATTTTTAAAGAATGCAAAACATGCTCTATAGTTTCAAAAATATACATTGCACATTTATAGACATGACGGAAACTAAATTTAATTTAAGTGTGAAGTGTATATGTATGTATCAATAGGTAAAGAACAAAGTGTATCGCTTTTTTTTAACATATCCAAGCAAATTTCTACAAAAAAATCAGTGTTTTTTAAACAAAAAATACAATTTAATTAAAAAATAATTAGGACAGCATTTAAAATAAGTTCTACCTATTTGTCTTTTAGATTAATGTGTTTTTAATGTACCATCAATATTATCTGCCCCCTATTGAGATTCCTTTCACATTATGCATAGGCGTTATACACATACGACACACCATAGCACAATACTACGCTTTTACAGCTTACTATCGTGTTTACTATGTTCTCTCTGGTTTGTTGTGTTTTTCTATAAAATAAATAAATAATTAAACAAATTGAATGCAATGAATTACTGCGGTTCTTTTTTAAAATAGCAAACTGACAAATTACTTTGTCGTGTGAGTTTTTTACTTTGTTCCCATATATCAGACCAGTGAGTATAGGTATGTTGTCCTATATGTAGCGCATATTTTTTAACACAAAAAAATACGAAGATAATTTAAAAGTTGTTGTAGAATTTTTCAACAAATCTCCCAGCAGGTGGTTTGTAGGAGTTCTTTTCCAGAGAGATAATCAAAATGTGAAATATGAAACAAAAACAACAAAAAAAAACTATAATATCGCCCCCATTTCAACATAAGTACGTGTGTCCAGGACTTTTTGCTTTTTTGTAGTTTTTTTTTTTAAAGTTCATTTATTTATGACTAGCGTGCGAAATAGATATTAGCGTGATGTTTTTCTCTCTCCGCATCTAGCTACATATATGCTTCTAAGGATTTAAGCACGTGTGCATTTATAGAGTTTTAAAAAGATCAGTCATTTGGATGGCAGCCCCTATAGACATACATAAGTAGGGCTGCCATGCATCCTCTTTTTGGAGGACATGTCCTCTTTTGAACCTCGGCGCGGAACGTCCTCCAACGTTTAAAAAATTGTCCTCTTTTTTCCCATAACAAGTAATTTTGAAAATTAAAAAAAAACCATCGAACTCTGAATTTTAAATAAAAAGAGAGACAATACAAATCTGATAGAAAACATAAAATGAAATATGTAGATCTTATTACGATGCTTATACTACGTTTTCATTAAAGCCGAAATGAGGAATTTCAGAATTTGACAAAAAAGTGTTTTCATTATCAAATTTGCTAATTTCGTTTGATATCTCATTTTATTTTGAATTTGGAATGGCAGATAAACGTTTGATTTTGTTGTTTTACAAAGGGAAGAAATAGATTATTACCCGAAATGTTTAAAGGGTATAATTTTAACTAATTTTATTTACAAAAACCTGAGCTGAGAGTACTTGTATGACCTTATAATTAACAGCAATAGCCACGTTCACGTTGCGCTGAGATATATCCGCATATATTTGTGAACGACCATAACTAGCATACAACTCAACGTAGTCGTCAACGTAGTAGAAGTCAGCTTTTCTTGACATTTTTCTTCAGATAGTGCTGATTAGGTATACGAGAATTTTTGGGATATGTTGAGACTTCGAGAACAGTTGTTTTATCATTACATGTTTTTTCTCAAGGGATTACAACAACACAAACCAATCCGTTTTGCTTGTAAGTGGTTAGTGAACGATTGGTCTCGTTGAATGAGTTCTTGAACACAAATTTAATCTGAAGATAAATATACATAACTATGTTATTTATTTTTTACTTTAATTTATGTTATTTTAAATATGAAATATATTTTTGTATGAGTTCATGGACCTAGTTTTTGATTTCCTTTTGTCCTCTTTTTAAAGGTAGATGATGTCCTCCAAAGTCCGGGGTTTTAAAACTATTTGTCCTAGGTTAGATTATACAGCCATGGCAACCCTATACATAAGCTATGTGCTATGGCCATCATTGCTAATAAAAAAGCTTATTTTTATTTTGTGTTTAAAGTTGAAAAACACATTCAATCCATGAAGGCCGTTTTTGTAGCTTTAAATGAGGTACTTTCATACAACATTACAAAAAATTCTTTCAAAAAAACTTAACATGGAGGAATAATTTTAGAGGACTCTGTATGGTATGTGCTAGATTATTTAAATTGATTCTTGTTAAAATTAACAAAATGTTTCTCTTTTTTAGTACAGAACCTTTTGAAACAATAAATTATTTACACTAATTTCATTGGACAAGTACATGTACATACAATTATTAAGGATATAAAGAGCAGGGTTTTAGCTTTCACTAAGTTGTGCTGCCTAATGATTATTACTTATGCGAGGTTATTACAATTACTTGAACATTAAGCATAATAACCAATTATCAACAAGAATTTTACTTACCTTATGATTTCGGTGAAGTAGCCCGTAGCGTAATGGTTAGTGCGTTCGACTGTCACGCTGGAGGTCTGGGTTCACTTTCCAGCCTCCAGTTTTTTTTTTAGTGCTACTGCCTCTTGCGAGGAATAGACAAATCCTCCAAGAGTATCACTTGTCATAAATAAGTGCTTCTCTTCTAGCTGTTCGGAGTCGGCATAAAGTTGTAGGTCCCTCCCATTCATGTCGGCAGGCGCACACAGGAATGGTTGCGAGTTGTTAGTCACTAGGCCCTGGTTCTTCACGAGCCGTCACGCCACCCAATTTATTTATTTATTTATAATGATTTCGGTAAAGGGAGTCTGCAAGGAAAATGTTGAAGAGAGCGATCAAATTTCTCCCATATATTCTGGATATTAATCTTTGGAGATGACTATATTTAGCATGAATGTGAAAATGCGAAAGTGCAAACATGTGAGGCTGAGCGTCCGATCTAGCAGACATGAAATGTTTGCGGAAATCTGAACATGCGAAATTTGTGAGCATGCAAATGCGGTTACATTTTACATTTTTAATCACAAATATTGCGTCAGCCATTAGTTTTCTGTCGAACATTTTTGAGGATCAGCCAAAAAATAAACAAATTTAAAACCAACGACTGACACCAGGAGGGAATTAGGCTCGTTTCACACACATTCGGTTTCATTCGGTTCGTTCTCTATTCGGTTTGTATTCGGCTGTGCCTGATATGTGTGAAACGAAAAAACGGTGCTCTACGGTTTCTATTAGGTTTTTATTTTTGCCGTTTTATCGTTTCACACATATCAGGCACAGCCGAATACAAGCCGAATAGAGACCGAACCGAATGAAACCGTATGTGTGTGAAACGAGCCTAATTCCCTCCTGGTGTCAGTCGTTGGTTTTAAATTTGTTTATTTTTTGGCTGATCCTCAAAAATGTTCGACAGAAAACTAATGGCTGACGCAATATTTGTGATTAAAAATGGAAATACCTATGTTGTATGAATTGTTTTATATGCAAATAAAGGGTTTTTCAACAGGGACGCTACAAAAGTAGAACAACAGGGACAGCAAACAACGCCATACTTCTTGCCGCTCTTTTGACATTTCTCTTCAAAAAGGTTTGCCATTTCATGGTGAAAAGATATACGGGCCAACAACGAGTCAAAATTATTAAAATTTACTACCGAAATTCGGAGTCAGTGGCCTCAACGTTAAGAGCGCTACGTCCAATTTATGGTCGTCATAATCGTACTAGCGGATCAGCAATTGCGCGTCTAGTGGAAGAATATGAATCCACAGGCACAGTACAAAATTTTCCCGTGCCAGTGAGACAAAGAAGTGCCTGTAGTGTCGAGAATATTGCTGCCGCTGAGGCTTCAGTTGCAGAAAGCCCAAATGTGTCTCTCACACGTCGTTCTCAAGCGTTGGGCATCTCCATGACGTCGTTGTGGAGAATTTTGCGAAAAGATCTTGGCCTACATCCTAACAAGATTAAATTGACGCAAAAACTGAAGCCGCTTGACCACCAGAAGCGTCGTATGTTCGTGAATTGGGCTAAGCAACAACTTGAATATGATTCGGATTTTCATCGAAAAATCATCTTCAGCAATGAGGCTCATTTCTGGCTGAATGGCTTCGTCAATAAACAAAATATGCGGTAGTGGTCAGGCAGCAATCCACACGTACTCCATGAGTCATAATTGCATCCCGAAAAAATTACAGTTTGGTGTGGTTTATGGGCCGGCGGCGTCATTGGGCCGTACTTCTTCCGTGATGATCAAGACCGGCACGTACTGTGAATCGCTACCGTTCAATGATAACCGAATATTTTTGGCCCCAATTGGATGATATGGACTTGGAGGACATGTGGTTCCAACAGGACGACGCCACAAGCCACACAGCGAATGGCACAATCAATTTATTGGAAACCAAGTTTGGAGAACGAAATGGTCCAGTCGCTTGGCCGCCTCGGTCGTGCGATTTGACGCCGTTAAACTTTTTCCTGTGGGGCTACGTTAAGTCTATGGTCTATGCCAACAAGCCAGCGACGATTGATGAACTTCGTACGAATATCGAAAGTGAAATTGCAGCAGTATCGTCCGATTTATGCTTGAAAACCTTCGAAAATTGGGTTCAGCGTCTGGACTTCTGCAAGCGTGCCCGTGGTGGCCATGCAAAAGAAATCGAGTTCCATACATAATGGCATCAAACCTACTTTCACAGGAATAAAGAATTTCATTGATATCCAAAACCGTTTTTGTTTTATTAAAAAGAACTTTTGTGGCGCTCTTATTGAAAAACTCGAAATAACTATTTTGACACAATACAAAAAATCATACCTTCATTGTTTGTTTTTTATTTTCAGGCTAAATGAAATTTAATTTTTTTTGACAAAATTCCGTTTCTTTGAAACAAGTTTCAGAGTTATCCGAAGTTTGGTTTACTGAAAACTTCATTTAATTGAAACAAATGTTCTGTAATTATGGTGGAGTCCACTGTACTTGCAAATCGTATATCGTGTATGAATATATACCTAACCATGCAGGAATGTGCACTAAGGTGTCAATTTTCGAATTGGACAACTCCTGAATGAAAAGCTGAGGTCACAAAAAAAAGTTCTCCATCAAAGTAAAATTATTTGTCCTGTGGTGTTATTAACCTATGCGTCTAAAGCCTTACTTATTTTCCCATACAAAGTATAGGAATTTTGCTCTTTTTACATCTTATAAGTTTGTACTCGAAATATTGCACATATTCTTAGTTTTTTAGTTGATTCCTGTTTAACAATTATTTCTTTAAAATCCCACATTAAAATAAGTTTTTTGAAAAAAAAAAAAAACTACATATATTTTCTGATTTTTTTTTTAATATTCTTATTTAGCCCTTTTTCCTTTCTCGTGAACGACATACACGGTTTAAGGACTTTCTAGCAACTTTGACAATTTTATCAAAATTTAAAGTTCGGTCGGCACAGAGACATTAAACTAGCGAAATATTTTTTTTTTAATTTATTTCTAAATCGTAGACACGTACAAAATTACGTTTTTTTAACTTATAAACTTTTTAATACTTATATGCATTTAAAATTTGTCAAAGTATGAGAAACCCTAACCTACACATAGTCAAGATTTTTAAAGTCTCTAAGCTTGTATGCTTTGGAAATAAATTGGTCCCATGGAAACATTTACGTATGTACTTATTGTTATTATGTACTTAAATTATTATTAAAAATATGTGGGCATACCGCTGAAGATATTGACATCTTAAAATTTTTACAAAAGCCCAACAATTTTGACTGCCTTAATAACATCCATGCAGTATTTTAATTCATGTAAGAATTTGGTTATCAACATTACTGCACACGCATCCTCAGCCTTGTATGAGTATGTACCTTTTGTTTTTAAAATCACAATCAATAAAAAATGTCTTTGAGTTAAAAATCCTTCCACATTTATTAAATAGCTACCGTTAAAACTGCCAAAGGTCATAATTTTCCTTCAAAGCTCTAAGTGTTTCTGGTTTAAATGGTCTCTCTCTCAATTCAACGTCATTATCGTTTTCCTGTTTTTGGTATTCTGTGAGAGGACTATTTTTTGTTTGTCGTCATCGTTGTCGTCGTCCTCGTCCTCTTCGGTCATTTCTAAAACTTCTACATCCTTTTCCATACTAGAAATATGTAGGTATACTATTTGCATTCATATCGAGCCAATTTACATATAACCATAATATAAAGTTTATGAGTCCGGGGCTCCTCCGGGGTCGTTGTGAGTGAATTATCCCTTTTGAGCTGCAAAATGCACTGGCATAGAATTCGCTAGGCAAATAATATTTATATCCTTTGAGTAAAAAGTGGGCTCAATTTTCTTCTACATATCCAAAGATACAGGCTTAGGTATATGTACCTACTTATATGAATTTTGTGGTAATGTGTAGAGATGTGTGTTCCGGTGTCCCTATGTTTGAGGAGCAGAGTACAAATCTTTATTGACTGCGGATGGTAGTTAATCGTATGCTTGCTTCCTTTCATATTGTTTTTTTTTTTTTTTTTTGTTCCTCTTAGTTTTGCTTTAGATCATTATTAGATATGGTTATGCTTTTGTGTAGTGCAAATGAAAAGGACATTATGGAAAAATGTCCTTCGTGGAATTCCACAAACAAACCTTTACAAAAAGACAGAGAAGGAGAGAGAAAGAGTGAGAGTGTGTCTTTGAAGTTGGTTTTTCCTCTATAAATGGACAAGAGCAATCATTAATCAGACCGACTACTCTATTAATGCTGTGTATGTATTTTTTTTCTTGCTTGAATTTTGGTGCACTTCCTGTTTATGCCATGTTGTGTTAGGTAGGGTACACAAAGCATATTAGTTTGCGACAGCAAAACACGATGGAAGTAGGTATATGCATATAGCTTCTCTGTATAGACTTAGAGTGTATGAGAAATTATGGACATGGAAGATATATGCAGCAGTAATGGGATGTAAATAGCCTTAGTTGGTTTTAACTGATTTAATGCAACTGCATTTGATGATTTAATGACTTCGATGTTAGAAATAATTGCTTATATGGTATTTTGTTGTGGTTTAGACAGTTAAGTTAGTTTAATGCATTTTGGAATAATGTAGTAGGGTTAAGCCTATATAATGCATACAATAATACATTATTTTGTTGTCTGTTTTTGAGTAAAGAATTATGGTATATGAGAAAACTTGATTACCTACCACGAATTGGAGGTCAAGTATTCTATCAGTGGTGTGTAATTTCACAAAACCTTCTTATATATGCAATTGCGGGAACCCAAAAATTATGAGGCCTTAAGTAGATCCCATATTAAATTGAGTTCTATTGGCGGTTCACAATGAAATTACCAAACACATTGTACCTACTAAACTTGGCCAACTTTTCGGTGGATTGGTGAAAAAATTATTTTGTATATATGTACCTATGTAATGTAGTAGCCCGATGCGTGATGGTTAGTGCGTTGGACAGTCACGCTGGAGATCTGGGTTTACTTCTCAGCCTAAAAAGTTTTTTTAGGGCTACTGCCTCTTGCGAAGAATTAACAAATCCTCCAAGAGTATCATACTTGTCATGAATAAGTGCTTTTCGTCTAGCCGTTCGGATTCGGCATAAAATTATAGGTCCCTTCCATTGCTGTCGACACGCGAACACAGGAATGGTTGCGAGGTGTTACTAGGTCCTGGTTCTTCACGAGCTGTTGCGCCACCCAATTTTAATATGAACCTACAAAATGTTCAAAACAATTTTAAGCAAAAAAAAAAAGAAATACGAATTTTAATTAATAATATATATACACATACAAATGAAATTAAAAATAATTTCATTAACGCGTATTTAAAAAACCGATTTTTCAAAAAAAAAAAAATTAAAATTAAAAATGTTTTTTAAATTTTTATATGCACTATTATTTATATATCTTACAAGCATCTGCACAAAAAATTATTTTAAATTGGTTTATCTTAGTGAGAAAGTAAAAAATATCAAAAGTGGAAGTACTGTTAATAAGAATGCACAGTAAAATATTCATTTACTTGATATTCATATATTCTAATATCACACACAACTTTTTATATAAATTCTTGCAGTCGTTTTCAAGAAAAAAAAAATTTCTTAATGGTTTTTCAACATTTGTGTATTTTGAATTAGAAAAACTAACATTTTTCAATTTAAAAAAATAAAATAATGAAAAATAAATTTTAAGATAACCTTTTTCGAGAACCAAGTAAACATTTAGAAAAAAAATACCAAAAAGTAGCCATACCTTATTTTAATTCTTTTATTGAATTTTTGAACAACAACACCAACTTAAAGGCGCTACCACCAATTGTTTGGCTGGAGATATAGCTATTTCGTGCTTTGCCACTTTTGCACTCATCAGTCTGCTTTTTGTGGTGCTGAGATTTAATCCAATTTTACTTGAAAAACTTGTTATGCACACCATAGGATTCGAACCCACGCATATCAGATTTGCTCAGTCTTAGCAGTCGTGTGCACTACGCACTCCACCGCTTTAGACCACTGACGTCATAGGTCGGGATGTGTTATTTGTTTATATGGAGGCGGAACAAGACAGCATACTTAAAGGCGCTTTAAAAATGCTGATGCTCAAAATGCATTTGATAAACAAATAACACATCTCGACCTGTGACGTCAGTGGTCTAAAGCGGTGGAGCGCGTAGTGCACACGACTGCTAAGACTGAGCAAATCTGGTATACGTGGGTTCGAATCCTATGGTGTGCATAAAAAGTTTTTCAACTAAAATTGGATTAAAGCTCAGCACCACAAAAAGGAGACTGATGAGTGCAAAAGTGGCAAAGCACGAAATAGCTATATCTCCAGCCAAACAATTGGTGGTAGCGCCTTTAAGTTGTTGTTCAAAAATTTAATGAAATTAACGGAATAAAGAATGGTCAAGCCTAATAAGATGACATTCTAGTACGAATAGTACAATAAAAACAATAACAATTTTATTCTTTTAATTAAATCGTTGGAGCCGTTTTGGAGAACAAAAAATAGTTTCTTTTTCGGTTAGTAAAATTTTAACTGCAGGTACCGTTATTTTAGGTCTTAAAAAAAAAATCATATTTTACCTTTTTGTTTTTCTTCATTTCAATTCAATAAAAACGCCTTTTTTATTATTTTATTTTGCTAATCTATATATTTCGAGGACCTATTTGCCTCATCGTCAGGATCTATACAAATAAAATACATGCGTTTTAATACAAAATTAAGTAAATACATAAGAAATTTAAATATATACAAAATCACCAAAATTATTTATAAGAAGTTATTTGATAACAATCTGTTTCAGTTCAAAATTAGCTATAAATTATTTTTTAATGTTAGACATTTGTTTTTAAAATAAAAATTAAGATATTGAACAAATTTTCTTATAGAGTTATTCAAGTATTTAAAGATTACAAATTTGTTTGATTTTGAATTTGGTTATTCTGTAAATTAGCATTAACTATGAGATTGTAGTATGTATTAGTGTAGTCCCTTTTATCTGTTTTGTAGTTACACGCAATGCCCTCATTCCTTATAATTTGGATGACCTCATGAATTTCTAACTTAAATTTTTTTCTTTCTAATTTTAAAATTTTAGCTCCATCAAAATCAAAAGAATGTCTATTTGCCTTTACATGATCAGCTAAAGCAGCTATATTTTTGTTGACCAATCCTTCGTTAACTTTTTGACATTCGTTTTTGTGTTGACCTATTCTTGACCCCAGTTTTTGAATAGTTTCTCCTATGTATGTTTTTTCGCAATCTTTGCATTTTACAGAGTAAACTTTGTGAGTGAATTTTGAATTTTGTTTTGTTGGCTTCATTGCTGCTTTAACATCTGGTACAACATATTGGCACACCTTAGCTAAGGACTCACTTAATTTAGGTACATAAGTCATTGCTGAATAAATTTTATTATCCGTATCTAATAAATTTCTTGTCCGATCATTATTATTAGATAGAAAGCCGTAGTTACTTTGGTCAAACGTTGTGGTAAATTAATTTTGGCTTGTAAATTTTCGTTTTTAACTGATGAAATAAGTTTTTCGATTATATTCATTGGATAGTTGTTTTTTCTCAACATACTTTGTATCTTTATTATATTATTGGTAAGATAGGTCTTATGGCTAAATGAAAATACCTTACGAATAAAGTTTTTAACCATATTATATTTCATTCGAGTAGGATGAGCCGAATAAAAATTTAACAAACGATTTGATGCAATTGACTTGTGAAACCAATTTGTTATAATATTACCATCATTGTTTCTTTTGACTGTAACATCTAAATAGTTTGTTTCACGAGTAAGTGGGTATATTAGGGTAAGGTCGACTTACTCCAAACACTGCCAGTAGTCGAACACTTTTTATTTAAAAAGCGTTCAAACTATTGAATTTCTTAGATATTTAGCTTCTTAAAATATTTAATTCTACTTGTGTTATCCCCCTAAACCCTTAAAAACTCTTATCTAGTCTAACCTATGTCAAAACTTATAAAAACGGCAATTTGTATTATTCCTTCAGAGAGCGTAATCGTTTACCGTTTCGATACAACAAAAAAAACTGTTGAGATTGTTGTGGGAAACTGTGTGTATTGCTGGTAAATTAAGTTAAATATTTATATATGTTAGTGACTTCTGGTTAGTTATCTATCATTATTCATTAAAGTTAAATTTGTAGCTTAAAACTTAATAATTATATTATTTTTTGTCTGTTCGAAAATAGAAAACAAAATTTTGTCAAGTATCCTACTCGAACACTGGTGTTCGAATATAGGCAACTCTTCAAAAACCTAGGGCCCAGTATTTGAACACCTTTTTCTCCAGTGTCCGATTCAATGAAACTGTTTATTTTTGGTTTCATTTGTTCGATTAGTTCTTAAGGCTTAACTACATAGACCTACTTTTTGCAAAAAGTATATAAAAGTAAGAAATAAATATCTACGCTGAAGACAGCTGCTTGCAAAAAAACAGTTGGAAATTGTGTATGATAACTAAATTTATCTGTCAGAAGAATTTTAGAATGCTTTTTGCGAGCTGGTTTCCTTAGCATACATGTTTATTTCTCACTTCTGCACTTTTTGCAAAAAGTAGGTATATTTCGTTAATCCTTTAGATTTTCATTAAGGTAGATATATGTAGATATGACAATCTTAACCTAAGGGCCACTTAAGTGTTGAAAACAGGATAAAAAGGGCCCATTTTCAAAGTGCAAACTAATCTGTATAAAATCCACGAGAAATCTGACTTAGGCATAAGTAGGCCTGCAAAACAAATTACGTTTGTAAACATCAAAATTTGTGTAGAAATCAAATCGGGCAGTTTGTGCCGAAAAAGAAAACAAATTCTGCTGAAAAAAAAGAAATATATTTTTCCATCACAGAATATTTTGTTCCAAATGTCACCCATAAGCCCTAAAATTGCCTTTTCCCGCATGGAAATTTAATTATAAAAATCTCGGTTTTTTAATAGATGTTTCATATCAAATAAATGTCTTTTAATCAACCAAAATTCGATTGCAATTAATTTTTATAAGAAAATAAATGTATTATTAGTTGGTATACTTAGACTTTATTTCTGGAGATGTGCTCGGCTGGTGGTTGAACGAAAAAGAAAGATTATTCATGTAATCTACATTTGTTAAGCTTATAGTCGATGCAATATTTGAGAGAAACAAATATGTAACAGTGAAGAGGATTATAATATTATAATATTTCAATAGTTAATAAATTAATAGGGTAAATAATTCGTGTGTTTAACACATTTTAACAAATAGAACTTCTTATATTAGATTTGAATTATGAATTTACAAAATTATTACTTTGATAACGAATTTGATTTTAACGATTAATTAGGACAATAAATTAACAATAATGAATATCAAACATATAAATCTAAAAAAAAGGATTTTCTGCGCTGCCATGTTTACGAACACAAATTAAGCAAAAAAAACCTACCACCTGCTTGCTTTCTGCGGGCAAAAGACAAATAAAATCGGTTTGCAGAAGCTTAGCGAATATTTGGCTTGCCGCAGATTTCTGCAATACGAACTCGCCCTAAGTTCTTAAGAATTGGAATCTAGTACTCTTGGAATACAAACCAGTCAATAAATGCTTAAAGAAAGTTGTTTAATAAATGCTAATAGAGCACAATACAATAAACAATTTAAATGAAAGCAGGAACCTTCTAACAGTACCTACCTTAAAAAGATTTTTTTTTTATTTTCGACTTTCTTAATAATAAACTGATTGAGATTTGTATGCAAATGATTATGAAATAAATATTTTTTTTTTGTCGATTAAAAAAAAATCTTGAGCTGCTCAGGCTGGCAAGGAATGTTTTAATTCAGAGGAAATGTTTTTTTTTTTTTTTTAAGAATAACTTTTTTAATTTTTAAAATAGATGTTTTTTATTCAAATCGGAGTTGAAACATTATTGTCTTTCAAGTCAAGATTTCGACTTTTCGTGATAAAATAAAATATTTATAAGGTAACATTTAAAATTTTAAAATTTTTCAAATATACCCCCCCCCCCGGATTTTTTTCCTGCGTTCGCGCCTGGTAGTTTTCACTGACAGATGTGACAATACTTTAAAATCTATCAACCGTAGATATGAGGATTTCTCACCTCATATTTGAAAATGAAACGAAAAATACCAACATACTTTCAAAAAAATTGAATTAAAAAATAAAATAAAAATTCTTCATTAATTATTTTAGGTTGAAACTATATATAAAATTCTACGTTCAAAATTGTTCGACTACTGGGGAATTTGGATTTTTCAGGTTTCGTTTTATTTAAAAAAGGTCGTAAAAGTTACTAGAAAAATTCTTAAAGAAATAGGGAATGTTTGTGTTTAGGCTTCTAATTAACTTTACATGACCTATTTACGTTGAACGGTCCCCTACAGTAGACGATTATTTTACCAGGGACCACTAAGTGTTCGACTATAGGGGAAATGACCTTCAAAACACAGTACTTAAAATTAAATCAAAGAAAATTTTGTACAGAATTGCAGAAAGAGTGGCATTGTAAACGCAAGTGTTTCAATGTAGGAACCGTGATCCAGTGTTGACCAGTTTATATTAATTATCTTTAAAATGTTGTCAACACATTTCATAATTTTCCTCCTTATTCCACTGTCAGAATAGAACATTTATGTTAGATAAGTTTTTCTTTCCAAAAACCTGTATGGCAAGCATTTAATATAAAAAATCAAACAAAAGAAATCAGCATAGGTATAGTTTTATGTATGTATATAAAAAAAAAATTTCACAAAAATCCCAACAAAAAGATACCTACAGCCTTTGTAAAAGAACGGTTCACCATTGTAAATGTTGCGCAAAGTGCACCAAAATACACTCCCCAAGGAGATATTCTCGTTTATAAATACAAAAACGGTATACTTGTTTTTGTATTTATAAGCCCTTTAACTCTAGAATAAGAAGAACTTGTTTCTCTTCAGAAATACTCGTACGCAAGGAGGGTGAATTTTCTGCAATAAAAGAAAAACCAAGAAGAGCAAGTGCAAAATCGGGCGAGAAGTTTGGTCGGTCGTCTTCGCCTTTTACTGCAAAAGCCAAAGCAAAATCCGTATCCGGAATGCAAATTGTTTCTCACACAAACGAAGAAACTCTCAACTTGCATCAGAATAAACTTCCACCATTATATAAAAATATATAAACCCGATATCCCCCAATGGTAGGTAGTTATATACAACGACTATAGGTATAGTGAAGGAAAATCAACCAAAGCAATTAAAAAAGTTGCATTATGATTTTCTCATAATTATAATAACGGTAATTATCCCATGGGTGTGTATATTCTGGGATTCTGGAAAACTCTGGTACTGCTACTAAAATTTATAAAAAAAAAAATTGGTGCTGGTTTTGACGCAGGAAGAGTGATCATTTGTGCTCCCTCCTGTTTTGTTTCCTTTTGTTTTGGAATAAGCAATTTTCTCAAGCACATACAACGGCAAAGAGTCCTGCCATCACTTTATTCATTCGTCCTTTTCATACTAATTTTTTCCTTTTTTTCTTTTTGAGGTTTTTGTTTATTTTTTTGTTTTGTGAAGTTTTTCTTCTGCCACCAACAAGTTTTTGGGGGCAATTTTCGTGGCAGTTGTGAGAGGATTCTCAAAGTAAGAGAGAACATTTAAAAATAAATGAAAACTTCTTCAGCAACTGCAATTTGCTCAAAACGATGTTGCTGTTGTTGTTGGAAAGGACATGAGAGTTTGGATAGTATAAAACTTGGACTGTGATTGTGATGATGATGATGACGACAGTGACAACTACAAGTATACAACAACGACAAAGACGACGACAACAACGACGGAAGAAGTATTTTGCGAGTACTAGTTTTTTTACTTTATTTATCCTTGCACCGAATTTATAAAAAGGAAAACTTTCTGATTTTGACAATAAAATTGGCTTGATGGTACTTCTCACATAAAAAACTGTTTAAATACAAAGCTAACTAGATGCATTATACAGGGAGTGAACGGTGAACGATGATTTGCAAGGAAAAGGTTTTTTTTTTGTTTGAATGACAGATGACAATAGTATGAAAAGTATGCAAAGTTCTCAATAGATGTAAATAACCTTTTTCAAAAATTGGGTCAATCAACTTCTAGGAGTTTTACCTGAAGGCTTAAAAGAAAAATTATTAATTTAAAAGCTTTGAGATTACAAAAATTTGCGAACGATTGATCTTAAGATTCCCTTTTTTTACTCGATGTTTAAAAAGTTACATCCAGAATATTGACAATCATGCCATCCAGCCACCCTCCCACATTTTGTCAGATTTGGTAAGAGAGAAAGAGTAAAATTCAAAGCGGTTCTTGTCTTAGATCAAACTCCTTGAAGTCAATGCCATATGAAATAGGGAGTGGCATAGTTCCCGAAAATCAATCACTCATTTCCATTTCTGGACCGAAAATTATTCTAAACTGCGAGATTTAGTTGCCCTATTTCAGGGCACTTACTACACACCAATTGACTGGAGGCAAGATTTATTAAAAGGGATGGCTACGAGACGAGAAAACTCTCGGTCTCGCATGACAAGACCAAGACGTGACAAGACCGAAACGAGACTGCCTTTTAAGCATCCTAGACGAGACCGAGAAGAAACTGTATATTTGGACCAACATTTACAGAAAGTCTAATAAATTGAAAAATCAAATTTCAGTTAAAAATTTATTTTCTTCTACACATATGTATTCAAACTATATGGGGGACAAATTATATTTTGACGTATCGGAAATATTTCGTTCCAATAATCAACAGGTTTTCCGGAAATCGTATTTTTCGGAGACGAGACCAAAATGAGACTGCAAATTCCAATTTTTTCGCAAAAAAGGTGAGACTTAGACCGAGACTAGACTCAATTATACGAGACCGAGACTAGATTCAACTATACGAGGACGATACGAGTAGAGGCGAGACTGAAAATTTTCGATTTAAGCGGGACCGAGATGAGTCTTACAAAAGCCTCGCCGAGTCTCTTCTTGTCTCGAATCGAAAAAAAATACTGTTGGTGCCTTACGCTCTAGGCTTTAAGTAATAACAAAATTCAAGTGAGTTTAAGCTGTAAAATTAAAAATTTCGTTTTGCAAAGATTGACATATTAATTCTTTTCATCATGACTTCTAGGAGGTGGATTCGCTTAATTAACTTGTAGAACAATTTGTGAATGATTAAGTGAGTACATTTTCAAGTCTTATTGTTATTTCAAGAGATATAAATAGTTTGAAATAACAAAGACCTTAACCCTCGTAAAGTTTTTTTTTTATTTAATTAATTTTGTTTCCTTAAAAGTTTAAAATTAAACATTTTTCGAATAATTTAATTTACAAAAAATAGAGAATAAATCTAACGCCCTATTAATTCATAGATTTTGCATATGAATTTAGTTTTGTGGATTTTAATTTAAGGATTTTGGTTTGGGGTTTTGCGTATGCGGATTTAAGTTTGGATGCTAAGGAACACAAACCTATGACCTAAACGGCTCCTAACTGGTACCTAGTGTTTCTTAGACAATATGTACATACAATGTTTCTTATATTTTTTTTTCTGGAACTAAAAGAACGATGCCTTTCCTTCCAAACAATTTTTTTAGCCGCTAAGCAAAATGTTTTTTTTTTTTTTTTAAACGGCTCCTCTACCAATTTGATAAAAGAAATCACTTAATTGCCTTCATTTTACGTTTAATTGAAAAAAATTTTTTTTTTGGGCTTGAAATTTTCATGTACCTATTTATTTATATATTAACTTATTTTTTAATTTATGCATTTATTTATTTAATTATTTATTTTTTTATATAGGTATTTATTTATTTATTTATTTTTTTTAAATAAAATTATAACAATATGATTCACTAGGGCGTATACGTACGTTTTTGTATTTAATTTTACTTTTTATTTATTTTTCTATGGCATTGACATTTTGATTTTCAGTATATATGCTACATTTGACTACGTTTAAAGCAGATGCAGTAGGTGGTGGAAAAGTCCGATATTTGAAAATAAATTTAACTTGGATTTAAAAGGGAAGCTGAGTAATGTAAAGTTAAAATTTTACCTTTAGGCCAACAATTTTGTGTAAACATAATCATATTTTTCTCTAACTGACTCAAAGTATTGAAATAAAATAGCTGGTCAATTAATTTTATTTTAAATGTAAACCTGTGGAATCTATGTGTTTTTTTTTTTTTTTTTGAATTTGTTGTCAAAGAATTTATATTTTATTTTACAAACTTTTACAAGGATTTAACAGAGAATTATTTGTTTATTCTCTCGAGCAGTTTTTTTTCAGGGATACTGCCTCTTGCGAGGAATTGACAAATCCTCCAAGAGTATCAATTGTCACGAATAAGTGCTTCTCGTCTAGCCGTTCGAATTCGGCATAAAATTGTAGGTCCCTTCCATTCCTGTCGAAAGGCGCACACAGGAATGGTTGCGAGTTGTTAGTCACTAGGCCCTGGTTCTTCATGAGCCGTTGTGCCACCCGATTTATTTTTATTTTTCTCTCGATTCAAGAGGTAACTCAGCAAAACATTTCCGATTGATTTCCCTATCTAATCAGCTCATAAAGACAATGATTCACAAAAAAACAGAAATTAATAACTAATTTTTCCAAAAACAATTGAAAACTTTTGCCTAATGACACTCATTTATAAGCCTAATAACAAGTATAATATTGCAAAGCTCAAAATTCCTTCACACCCCTTCCTTCAAGTCCTTTTCTACCACACACCCCTCCAGAACCCAAACAAAATACCCTTTTCCATAAAGAGTAATCTCATTAAAGATTAATAACTACACGCCCAGTATATGATCACAACTTCTAATATCACGTTATTAAAACAACATAATCGAAAAAAAAGAAATCCTCAATCATAATCTATTGTTGTGTCCTTAACAGAATATGGATAACAAAATGGATTTAATTTTCCATCAGAAAACAAACTATACCTATACTACAGCCCACACCGCACCACACAATCACTACCATTTCATCATAATGACTATCACAGGCATGGTGGGCCATGGGGCACGGATACGGAGCTAACTGTTATAGTACGGATGAAGAAAAGTTCCGAATCTATATAAGCCATGTTTGGTCCCACGCGTCCCTCTAGGTATATTCTGTTGTAATAGAGGTAGCTCAACCTATGTGTAGGTACAATGGCAAATTTGCTTTATGGTTTTTAGTTAGCGAAAAGTGTCAGACCCACACATTAAACTATATGGGTACCTACGAGCAGTTACATATATTTACTTACTCTCGTCACAAGCGACCTACATATACACAGAAACAGACTAAGCCAGAAAACCCGTGTTTTGTACTACGAGAAACCATTTTGACATCACCCACCTTCATTTCATCCACCTTACACCGAAAGACACACTTCCTATGCCCAGCCAGGACAAAAAGGATGTCTGGTAAGCTAAATGATTTTCTCTGTGGTCGTCCTTTTGGGAGCTTTCCACATAACCACTAAGCCTAGCTGTGAACTACATCTACAGACAGTGTAATGCAACATAGGACAAGTCTTTTTTTTTTCTTTTTCTTTCTTTGTGTAATAAATTTCCGGACAGTTCTCCTCAACAGCACCTCCAGTTGGAAATAATTCCTTACTTAGGTAACTTAAATATTTCAAAGACGATTCCTACTAAGATTGTATTGGATTTATGTCTAGAAAGTCTAGAAAACGATTTCTGTTTTCCCCGAAACTTCAAAAAAAAAATAAATACTATTTTTTGGAAAAAACATTATTTTTAGGATTTCACACAAATATTTTAATTATTATTTGTAAAAGCTTTCAAAATTCACTTGATCGCATGAACTTAATCTTCGTTTTTGTATAACAATAAGAATCTAAGAGGACATATCAAATGCACGACCGGGTCGCATTTACTTGTTCTTCAGTTCAAGTGGCTTGCGTTATTGCACTATTCTGCGTTTTTTCCAAATATCTTTTGAAGCCCATGGTTTACAGCTTATTGGCTATATAGTAAAATAAAGATAACGCAATAACCTTTTCAACAATAAATGACTTATTGCTGTTGAGTAGTTAGAAGAGTACACAACCAGGAAATTCATTATTAAAGTTGTTGGTTCTTTGAAGCCGAATATCTCTTGAACCCCATGACTTAGAGCTTATTATTATTAAATGATTCAATTGCAATTAACTTTTCAAAAACGTATGAGACATTACTGTTGAGTCAGTTGACCATATCCAATGAAGAATTGCATTGTTATTCTATTTGCCGATATTTAGGCCTAAATGCCCCTCGAACCCCTTGCTCTACATCTTAACGGCTCTCAAAAAAATAAAGTACATGCTTTATACTTTATAACGATATATGTCACATTTCTGTTGAGTAGGTGCAGCAGCTTCCAATGTGGAATTGCATTATTGTTTTTTATGCATTTTTACCAAATGCCTCCCAACCCCAATACCTCCACTTTATCGGTTCTATACAAAAAATTAAGTACACGTAATAACCTTTTCACTGACGTATCATACATCACTGTTGAGTTGGTAGACCATTAACCAACGAGGAATTGCATTATTGATTGATAATAATGCAATTAAGTTTAGTTGATTGTTTGAAATCAAATACCCCACGAACCCCATGCTTAATGGCCATATAATTAAATAAAGCACATGTAATAAACTTTACAACGATGTATGACAGATCACTATTCAGTTGCCAATGAAGAATTGCATTATTTTTTTTTCCGTTTTTGATGGCTTAATAACTTTTTAACACCATGATGTACATCTTAACGGCTATATAACAAAATGAAGTAAACGTCATAATCTTTTCAACGGTGGGTGGTAAGACAAGCTCCAAATGAAGAGTTGCATTACTGTCTTTTTAGGTGCTTTGAAGAGCAATATCTTTTGAACCTTACGTCCACATAATTAATTGATGTACACATCATTACCTTTTCAACGAAGTATGACACATTGGTGTTGAGTAGGTAGACCAGCTCCCATAAATATTTGCCCATTCTCCTTTGATTATGACAACTTTTTACTTTAAATCGATAGTTTCGGAGATATAGATCAATTCGCGTTTTCCAAAATGGCGGATTACTCCAGGGGGATGGCGGGCGTCCCGAAAAACTCAACATAAGCTTTTCTAATAGCTCTCTTACCTGAATTTCGTTCCACAAAAATGTCTAATTTTCCTGTGCTATGTTTAAAGAAACTAGTTTTTATAGATCGTCGAAAATATAACAAATGGGATGTATTGTGTCAATAACAATGAAAACTTTAAGATGTAGATAAATTCCATTAAGAAACACAAAACTACTAGAGCCATTTTCAAAAAAAAAAAAAAAAATAGATTTTCTTCAAGGTAAGAGTACCAATATTTTTGATTTTAGCAAACAGATTTTTTTCAATTGTTAAAGTGTTAAAAGGTCTTGACAAGAAATTTCAAAAACAATTTTTTAATCGTTTCCGACTTGAATTTAAAAAAAAATCTGAACATTTTTAAAAACTATTATAATTGTAAGGTCTTAGTTTATAATGCTGATTAATTGTAAAAATAAACATTTTTGACCATTAATAAGCATTTTACGAACAAAAAATGTATCGAAAAGTGCCGTTCTGTAGTAATTAACTGACTTTTTCATACAAATAGCAGGAGTCATTTTTGAGAACAAAATATGCACCACAGCTGCTAATAAAATTGTATGGCAGGTATCATCATATTTAATTTATAAAATCTAAATTATATTTTATAAAATCAAAACACGTGTAGGTAAGTACATATTACACATGTTCCATTTTTTTTCAAGAATACATAATTTGTCATAATAATCTTATATACATATGTAGCATGGTTCTGCCTGGCTCTCCACGCGCCTACAGCCTAAGCGGCTGGATGAATTTGCTGCAAAATTTGTACCAAATGTTTTCTTACACGTGTTTTTTTTAATTTTTTTTTTTTAGGTTTTAAAATAACCAGAAAAAAAATCTTATTTTTCATAAAAATGACACTAACGATTTTGATTCCAAAAAATTAGTGAATTAACATAAGGAGAGGCTACATTTTAGTAAATTTGATTTTTCGAAAAGTGCTTACTTTTAGTACGATTTTGATTTTCTCGAAAAAAGTTCAATTGATTTTTTTTAAATTATTTATGGAATTTTGAACGTTTAAATTGCATACCAAAACTATTAAAAACCTTTTTTTTTATTTAATTTGTTTTAAATTTTCTAGAATACTTGAAAAAATTATGTTTCTACGACCGAAAGTAACGGTTCTACCATACAAATGTTGCAAAGTCATTTCGACATTTTTTTCAATACAAAAATGTGCGTGTTCCTCAATTCTACTTTCAAATAAAAAAAAACTATTTTATTTAGCGTTTTTATTAACAATTCATCCCTTAGAATCACTCTTAGACTTTCTCAGTATACGACGAATTGATTAAAACTATTTTGTTTAGGTAAAATGAAACTTTAAATGAGTATAAAAAAATATTGCAAACAAAAATTTTCCAATATCAAATTGTACTTTTGGAAATTTTTAAAATTAAACTTTTATCTGCCCATTAATAATAACGTTAAATTGGTGTTTCAATTCTTTTAAAATTTTAGTTACATATAAATAAATAATTAGTTTAAAAAAAAAAAGCTCGCACGATTTTTAAATTTTGTTAGCATAGATTCATATACATGAAATTTTACAGACGAGTAAGTAATTTTAAAATATTGTAAGGTATATACCTGTGTTTATTCGTGCATTTTATTTTTTCTAACTCAGACGAATATTAAATCGAAATAACCTTAGCATTACCAAGAACAATCCAGAACTAGTTACACATTCGTGAAGTGCGATTAAAGAAGAAATCTCCATGTATTACATTAATTTGCCAACAATGCTATCAATATTTAACTGGAAGGTATTGATTAAAGCACGAGCATTGTTTTAGTAGTGAATGCAACTAGCTTTCCAGCTAATTCGTAAAATGCATTTTCCAATATAGAGACTGACATACTATACTTGAAAGCATGATTTTTTGTTGAAATTCATTGGGAAAAGACAAACTTTTTTCGACTGGACTACAGAAAAAAACTCTATCCATCAAACAGTAAGTAGGTATCATCAAGAGCTTGTCTCAAGTTGAAGGTGGGTCTTTCAGTCTTTTTTTACGGATTAATTATACTTCTTAGACGTTCTTTTCTTACAAATATAAAGCTCTGTATCGCCATTGTGAGCCACCTAATTAATGAAGGCAGGTAAAGTACATCCCTTGGTTTTCTCACTGGATCCGCTTTAAAAATAATTCTTTTAGTCACTACTTATCGCAGCTAAATGGAGCGTTTTGATGGAGGATGATAGTAGAACATCATAACATGTTTTTTTTTTTCTTTTCCTTAAGTGACAAGCTATGGCTCCTTGTTTGTTGAATAAAACCGAAATAATTACTGAAAACAGAAGTCCCTGAATGAATAAAAAACTTCTTATAATTATAATCTTTAAGCTTGTATTATATAAATTTTCCATCTTGTTTCTTTCAGGATCATTGAAAACATTTTCATAGCATCACGCATCATCACAAATAAGATTCCAAAAAGTATACTGTGCAAACTGCTATAATCCATGGATCATGTTCGGATTTTCACCCTTCAGAGAGGGCAGAGGGATGATGCTAACAATGAGTTGGCCGGAGATTTTTGACCAAAAATAAACCCCATCACTATACCTACTCCTACAGACACACATCATCTGGGGCTTTGGGCAACTGCGGCGAGCATTTGGTCACTTTACCTTCTATTAGCTCCGTGCACATGATGCGAATGAAAGTAATCCCAGCTAATCTTTTGTAATTAACTGAAAAATGGTCATTAGAAGATAAGTTGCTGCTTGTAATTGGATTTTGGAATTCAGTATTATCCTTGGACTTTAGTATATACTATATAGATAGTATCTACCAACAACGATGCCAGCCACTGCTGCCGTTGGACAAATCTGAAGAACTGAAATCCCTGATGCCAATCAAAAGTCTGGCAGACTTTGTTGTCCGTGCGATGCTCGTGTTCACAAAAATGCTTTTCGTTAATTTCGTGTAAAGATTTTTTTTTCGTTTGCGTATACAGAGGAGCTTTTCTCCTCTCTCATTGTTGTGATGGGGATTGCGGATGGCTTGTAGTAGTAATAATATTGTCTTAGTGTAACTTCATTTTCAATATAAAGATACATTGTATTAAGAACAAAAATATAAAGGGAAAAATGAAAAAAGAAATGGCAATTCTATGATTAAATCTTCTTATCCACATCCATTCCCGTCCAATTCATTTGTCGTTTTTTTTTTTTTTTTTTTTTTTTATTTGTAACGAAGACATTTTCAATTTAGTGTCCTGTTTCTATTTTCAAAAGGACCACTCTTGCAACAAAACGTTGATATTGGACTTTGAGAGGTTTAAGTTAAACGCTAATTAAATGATTCAATGAGTTTCCACTGTAAGAATTATATAGGATAAGATGATGGAAATAACTCATTGTCTTCATCTGGTTTTGGGTTTCCTTTTAAAAGGACTTTGGCACAAAGTAAATTGGCATTCTTTGATGTCATTCAGGAATTTATTAATAATATAATAGTCATCATAAACTTTATTCAGTAAAATTGGTCATCAACGAAAGGTAGGTACCCATGCCATATATAGAATCAATCAATCAATTGGGCGGCCGGTGCAACGGTTCCTGAAGAACCAGGGCCTAGAGTGACTAATAACTCGCAACCATTTCTGTGTGTGCGTGTCGACAGAAATGGAAGGGACTTACAATTTTATGCCGAATCCGAACGGCTAGGCGAGAAGCACCTATTCATGACAAGTGATACTCTTGGAAGATATGTCAGTTCTTAGCAAGAGGAGTAGCCCTGAAAAAACATTTTAGTTTTTGGCTGAACGAGGCTGGGAAATGACACTATGGGCTACTACAATGTTGTAACTGTTGTTTGATTTAACGTGTAAGGTGTGCAAAAATAGGCACCTCTCGAAAATGTTTTATTTCCTTGGCTCGACCTAGGCTTGTTTAGCTGCATGATTTCTGAGTATAGCCTCGTTTCGATGGAAATTCAGTGGGGACTTCTTCTCGTTAAAGGGGCAAAACTTTTTCAAAATTTTTGTGTGCACCTCCTCACTGAAGCATGCAAATTTTCTTTGCTTTTGTATATGGTTAGTTCCCTACTCTCATCTCAAAAAATGTATTACAATCCCATATTATTTCTCCATTGAACTATAGAATTGTTAGTTTGGTTCGTCAAAAAAAAATTCTAACAATGAGACCTTCATCAACTTCTACCTGAATACATATCTCATATAAAATTTAATATTGTGTTATAAATCCCAGTAAAGAAAGTTTGTACAAAAAATGGATCTACAATTCTACATATTCTATTTATCCATACCTCAAATAGAAAGAACAAAGAAGAAACAACCCAATTAGCGCCTATCTAAATCTTGCCTTTCCTAATGAAAATATGTTAATTTAGGGTACCTCTATATACCTATATTAACTTTCTAGGGAATTTAACGGTTAATAACATGGAGTAAGTACACACATGATGGCGACGAACGACAATACTGTTTACATAGTGTGAACAACAGCGAACTACTATACCATATAAATTCAGGCTCACAAGGAAAACTAACGTCTTTTGTTCTATCTATCTGGGTGTTGTACTTAAATAAGGTTAGGTATATATTGACAAATCTATGTTATATTTGTTTAGCGACGATATTTTGTGAACACAACACTTTAACATTAAAGCCAAAACTACCTACCTACAACAACTTACTGTGGTAATCATCATCTTTGCGGCAATGTGAAATATAAGTGAAGCAGGCGGGATTTGCTAAGGGTTTGTTGAAGGGGATGATGATGATGATTAATTACTATCAAATATATATCAAGAAGTGGGAAAGTGTAGATTCATGTCCTTCCGCTCTGCATATATTTGAGTAGAAAGATATCATATTTCATATTTTATTTAGTTGTAAAAGTTTGTAAGGATGTAGTGTTGTGTTGTTGCTGTTGTTGTTTTTTTGGGCTAACACGGGAAGTGTGGGAGGTGTTGGATTATTCACGCAATTAGGCACGTGCAATTGCTATTAATATTTTATTAGTAATAAAATTTTATTTAGCTAATTGATACGATTTATTTGTTCTTATAATTCATCTTGACAAGGATTTTTTTCTATTTATTTAAAGCTAGACTTTCGTTCTTCATTCGGTGAACGTTGTTTGGTTTTGGTATTCGTTCTTCTCTCAACAACAAACAACGAAAAAAGGATTTACATTAGAAAGTTAAAACCTATTTACGAAATTGTTTATTACATACCTAGGCTTCTTGTGCCATTCAGTGATTAAAAGAAGCACAACACCCCAAAACAATGTTCCTTTAAACAGTTTTCGCACTTAAATACACGTTGTTGGGTAACAACGAACACCGAAATATCCGACCTGATTTGAATTTGCACGTTCTTCATTCGTTCTTATTCGTTGTTTGGTTTTATCATTTACATATTCGTTTTTCCGCGTACGAACAATAACGAACAATGAACACCGATGATAACACTGAAAATCTAATGCCAGCTTAATGATTGGATTTAGCTCCCTCGTTTTGTTAAATTTGTAAAACCATTATTAGCCTAAAAAAACTTCGACAAAAAGACATATTTTAGCATAGTCTGCCATTTTCAAGAAAGGTTTCGAGAAAATTGTGTCTTGGCTAGGAAACAGGTCTGCTGAAGAATTAAAACTCCTAGCCGAAGGCTCACCACAAAACCACGACATCTTGAACTGCGCTAATGGTAATGGGTGTGGAAATAATTTTGTTCGAATTGATATTTTGAAATTCAAAATTATCAATAAAAGAACGCACAACTTTCTAATAGGTAATCATCTAACTTCGAAAGAATTTTTCAAAAAAAAAAAAAATATTCAACATTTTAGCGTTTAAGGAAAAACCTTTTTTGAAGTTAGTTTTGTGTTTTTGTTGTTGTTTAGAAGTGTTTATTTGTAATTTTGTATCATTGTGAATTATTCGCCCTACATAGCGAATGTTCCACTTTGGTTTGGTGGAACCTTTAAGAGTATACTACACGATTGAAAAGGGACACATCGAAGGGTCTGTAATAGGTAACGTGCAATAATGATCCACAACAAAAAAAAGTCGAATGATCATAATGGTTGACTTTTTTGAAATTTAAAACGCCTTCAATTTTTGTATCGTCATAAAAAAAAGTTGACTCCCGACTTTACACAATTCTTAGAAAAATAGCCGAAATTAACGTAATTAAGCATTTTAAACAATAGTTTATGTCGTTGTTTTGTGTATTTTCTATGTTTATTTTCTTAGCTTAAATAAACATAAAATCTAATACACTATTTTGTTTTAAATTTAGTACATGACATAAAGTAGGTACACAACACTTACTTTCTCATTACCATTTCCCACAGGCTTTTTGATGAAGATTTGTTTGACGTTTTCTTTTTATTTGTTTAGAAATCTCTTGTAGTTGTCTTTTAAAATCAAGACATACTACGTGTAACTGTAAGTGTGAGAAGAAATGGCCAAAAATATATAAAAACCGTTGACCGAACAGATTTTGTTCATTCTTCTGACTTTGAACCCTCTTCTCCTATAAACTGATTGTTGCAGGAAACTCAGTTTCCTCTTAAAAAAGGGGTTTTACCTTACCATGGTTTAGGGTTTGGAGAAATTAAATTCACTTAAATAAAACGCCAAAAATCTTAACTATATTAAAGTCTGGATTACTAAGAAAAGTTTTATAGTTAACCCGATCTTAGGTAAATTAAAACGGAATTAAGCTAGCCGTGTCCGAAAAGTTAAAGAGAAAAAACACAAATGGAAAAAACGTTGTCATAACCTATCAATCAATTAATTTGTGTGGTTCAACGGCTCGTAAAGAACCAGGGCCTAGTGACTAACAACTCGCAACCATTCATGTGTGGAAGGGACCTACAATTTTATGCCGAATCTGTAGGGCTAAACGAGAAGCCCTTATTCATGACAATTGATACTCTTGGAGGATTTGTCAATTCCTCGCAAGAGGCAGTAGCCCTAAAAAAAAACTTTTTACGTTTTAGGTGGACGAGGCTAGAAAATGAACCCAGACCTTCATCTTGACAGTCTAACACACTAAGCATTACGCTATGGGCTACTTCTTGTCATAACTTAGCTAGTACATAAATATACCTTTCATTGTCAGAGGTAGACAAAATTGAAAGGACCTTCTCGTTTTGCTGCGTTTTCCTTTGTTTTTGTTTTTCTTTTCCTTCGAGTGAAATGAATTCGAAATGAATTATTCTCCGAGTTCTTTTTTCATCTAAGCGGGTTTCAATTAAGTGTTATAATTTTTGATACATTTGTTTAGAAATACTGTTTGATAATTTATTTTCTTTAGGAAGTCGTTTTTCTTTCAGCTAAACGGGTTTGACGGTAATTAGTGTTCATTAATGTCTATTTCAAAAAATTCGTTCTCCCGAACAGGGTTGCCGTTCCAGTGACTTTGTCGCTAAATTTAGCGATATTTCAACTTCTTCCGCGATAAAAAATATTTTGATGTCGCTAGATTATTTCTAGCGACTTTTGAAGGCTAGCATTTATGAGTTGCAATATGCAAATACTATTTTTTACATAACGGCCCGAAAATTCCAGGCATTTAAATTAATTTGACCTAACCCAGGCACATACACAGCCAACCGTTTGCAAAGTTCCTTTACTTTTTTAAAAAGTTAGATATTAAGAGAGAGCATTTTTTTAAAGATTCATTTTACAAATTTTTTCTAGCGATTTCTAGTGACTTTTTGTCTCTAGAATTTTGGTCAATATAACGACTTTTGGAGGTTGGTCTAGCGAATTTTTATTTCAGCTTGCGGCAACACTGCTCCCGAAGAGCAAAACCTTGGTCTTCTTTTTTATTTATCAACACTAGGAAATGGTTTATACACTGAGCGTCATAAGGTTAGAATCAACTTCATGGAATTTCAACCAAACAACACCTCTATTCATACAGCTTGAATGTGTTAAGTTCATCACTTTTTTTTTTTTTTTTTTTAATTCATTTTTATTTTCATTTAACTTATAATTATCTTAATGCTAGACAAAAATTCATAAAAAACTAGCCTACTTATCAATATCTTACAACTAACTTACTGGCCCTAGGCGGGCGCTCTAAGTCAAACAATATCTTAATACTAATGCCTTTCGGCCTAAGAACTAATTATATACTAAAATCTAACTGGTTTTATTTTTCACCAAGAAAGATTGGGAAAAACTTGGTTTCTATATCATTTTTTTAATTTTTTATATAAAACTTACAACTACCTAAAAAAAATATCTTAACACTAATTAAAACTACTTAGACTACTTAAGACTACTATAAAACTACTTATAACTACCTTAAAAACTAGAACAGCCACAGCAGGCTTTCTTAATTTTGTATTTTTTTTTTTTTTGTTTGATTTTGTTGTTTTATATTTTTTTTTTTTTTTTTTGTTTGATTTTGTTGTTTTATATTTTTTTTTTTGTTTGATTTTGTTGTTTTATAATTTTTTTTTTTTTTTTTTTTGTGCCACCCTGACTGTCCCTACTTAAATCTAATAAACCTAAAACTATGTAAGTCGACCAAGACCAGAACTATATCTGAGTCAACTTTAAAAATTTTCATTTTCAGCATTAAGCCACCAAAACTGGCTCTCCTGCTTCACCCTATCTCTTCGGTCCCTATCAGACACAGTCCTACTGAACCGAAGTCGCTCAGCTCCACCTTGTGCGATGACGTCTCGACTATAAAGAAGTCGCCTATCCACAGTTCTACGGCAGACGTGGTAGATTAGCGGAACCGCCTCTCTATCCTGTATCAGCCCCCGACTGTCTAAATAGAAGAATGCGTTAGGTGGAATATAACCGCTCAAACGCACACTCTCAAAGTATTCGTTGTTGGGGTAGTAAGCCCCAAAAATTAAGCTATTAGCCGAGGACATCGCTCTTGCAATGTGACCCCGAATCAGCTTGAGTATAAAATTATCGATTCTGTTAATGTTGGCTCCATTGTATAGAACCTCGTTGGAATAATAATGTTTGTACTCCGACTCTGGTGTTCTGTGTAATCCAAGGCAGCGTCGAAGACACTGTCTCTCAAACACCCGAATCTTTTCCATTTGAGATGGGGCAACGTTGAACCACACCGGGCATCCATAGGCAATCATTGGCCGGATAAGGGCCATGTAGCAAATCACCTTAACCCTGCTATCAAGACGGCTGCTAAAAAACAACCGTTTTGTCAGGGCGAAAGCTCCCTGGCTCTGGTCAGAGCAGCATTTATATGTCTGTCGAAATACAAATACTGATCCATCCAGATGCCAAGGTACTTTACTACACTTTTATTCGCCAGTGGATGTCCATGTGGCCCTACGATCACCAGCTTGCGCCAGTTCTTTCTTGTATCCCTAGGGGCTCCACGCAATGGAGTCCTGAACAGAATGGTTTCGGATTTCTGAAAGTTGATTTTCAACTTCCAGTCATCGCAATATCGCTGAATCTTGTCGAAGTCACGCTGCAAGAGAATTCTGATGACCTCAACTGTTGGAGCTGTTCTGTACGCAATTAGATCGTCGGCATACGCTATGGCATGGGCTAGACTACCTATCAGATCGCTGGTGTAAATACTGAATAGAATCGGTGAGTTCACCGCTCCCTGTTGAAGGCCATTTTTAATTTCGAAGGTTGTGGTAGAAGTTACATTGCCAATTTTGACAACAAACTTTCTACCATTGAGCATATCATAAAGCATATATAAAAGCGGTTTACTTATGCCCAGTCTGGCTAGCTTTAGATATAGACCTTCTAACCATACGGTGTCGAAAGCTTTCTCCAAGTCAACCAGACAAGCACCCGTACACTGTCTTTTAGATTTGTTCCATTGGACATCAGAAACGAGTTTGGACGCGGCATGAATGGTGTCATGTCCCGCCTTAAAACCGAACTGATTATCCGGTATGATATTGTTGTCCTCCGCCCACTTGGACAGAGCTCTATTTATAACTTTCTCAAATACCTTACTGATACTTGGAAGAAGACTTATCGACCGGAGATTCGCCGGATTGGAGTTGTCCTTTCCCTTTTTCGGGAGAGGATGAACCACAGCTGTTTTCCAGCGCCCTGGATAATATGCATTATTCAGAGCGTTGTTAAACAGTGTGGCATAAATGTCAACTGCTTCCTGAGGCAGATGTCGCAGTACAACGTTGGATATACCATCGATTCCTGCTGACTTCTTTTTCTTTAATGAATCGAAGATGAGCTGGAGCTCAACTTTCGAAATTAACAGGGAATTAGCCCCGTTTCGCTCGGCGATGGTGGCGTTTGCCAAGTATTCTTCATTGAACCCGGTGAAACCGAGATTCTCTGATCGCCATTGCGTCATTTCATTTCGAAGGTAGAAGTGGTGAAGCAAGGCTCTGTTCTCCAGGTCATGGTTCGGGCGAATGCTAGCATTCACCTTATACACTTGCTGGAAAGCAGCCCCCACAGCCTCCACTTTCTCACGAGGATCTTCGATTATAAAGAGGTCATCGTCCAAGACGGCTTCCTCTGGATCTATGCCTGCTATCAGAAGTACGTCTCTGTTCTCTGTCGTTCTCTGAAGCTTAAGACACGGAAGTTCGTTCTGATCATTCCGTCTAAATATTTTATTAATTTGAGGAAACATACTCGGGTCACTAGAATTAACGGCCCGAATTTTGTTGTCCCAGTAAAAATTAATAGACAACCGGTAGTTTTCTTTGATCAGTTGGTTGATGTTTTTGATAGACGACTTCAGTGTCCTCATCTCCAGATCGTGTCGGTCAGTAAATCGTCTGTACAAGAGTTTCAGTCTTGTCAAAAGTCCACTTTTTTGTCTGTGTAGTGCGTCGATAGTTGCGTTGCGGTACATGTCGGTGGCTTCTCGTTCTTTGTATTTCGGTATTGTTTTTTCCATTGTTCGTTGGATTGTACTGTCCATTTTTTCCAGGTAATCGTCAATTTCCGTATTTGTTAAATTCCTGTCATTTGGTGGGGATATATTGTTAGTACCTAGTTCGCTCGATAAAGTGCTGCTGAAGCGTGGCCAGCGAATCTTACTGTAGTTGTAAGAATGCACTGGCATATACTCTTCCAACTCCACGAGCTCGTTCGGAAGTTGAATTACGGCAGCAAGTCCGCAGTGGTCACTGTCGTACTCTATCGTTCGTAAACAGTTTCTAGGTCGTTGACCCACAGTGTCAATAATAGTCAGTCTTGAGTCCTTAAGCAAAACATCCAGATAGGAACCGCTTCTTGGAAACGAAGGCCTATCAGTAGCCAGAAGGTCGAGCATATACTCAACGTTGTATTGATTCATCCAATTAAATAGATGGCTACCTCTCGGATTTTGTATTTGATTTCCCCAATCTACATGTTTGGCATTCAAATCACCGGCCATGAGATAGTAATTCTCTTCCGAGTTCAGTTGTAAGCATTGAAAAAGTTTTTCGAGCTCTGTTAAAAATTCAGTTGGCTGAGGTGATTCCGGTGCATAAGCCGCAATCGCATACATCCGCTTCCCATGTTTGAGAGGAATGCATACGATACACGCCTCAAGCAACCGAAATCTGCGTACTTCACTATTATATATAACTTTATAGTTAATGCCTTTTCGTACAAAGATTGCGACACCTCCCCCAAAAGTGGAGTTGGGCCGATCTCTTCGTACGATATTGTAATTATTGTTAGTCATTTTATGTTTCTGGTTCAGCTTAGTTTCGCTGGCCATAAACACATCTGGACTTTGATCCTTCAACAATTGGAATAGATTTGCTCTACGTTCGGTCCTTACCAGTGAATTTACATTCACATCAAGGATCCTAAAGGGCCTCTCCGGCAGCGCGCCCTTAACCTATAAATTGCGTTAAGCTTGGCAAATAGGAGTAGAGATGGTCTACCCGCTTTGCCTGCTCCCCGATCTGTTTTTGAAGACCTGTTAATTGGCCCTGAATGGCCACCAACAAGGTCATAATATCCGCCTGTGCCGCCGGAGCCTTAGGCACGGGGGCCTGTGGGGCTGCCTTTGGCGTAGGCTGTACCGTTGTTCCCCTCCCTGACGCCATTTGGGCGTACGAGATTTGGGGGTTAACGGACATTGTTGTGGGAGCACGCGTTAATGGGCGTTTCTCTACTTCTATTTGCCTTACTTTTTTATTTTTCAGTTCCTGAAAGATCGGACATCCCCGATAGCTAGCGGGGTGTCCGTCTTTCCGGCAGAGTGCACATTTGAGCAGGGCCTTGTCCTCGACCCTTTCCTCACCTAGCTTACATTCTCCTTTTATGTGGTTCTCACCACACTTAACGCAGCGTGACTGCATTTCGCAGTTTGCTGCAGCGTGGCCGAACCTTTGGCAGCGCATGCATTGAAGCATGTCACCGCGCCTCTTTAATCTATCCCAGGTTACACACTGGTAGTTGAGGACGGAGATACTCCTCAAACTATCCAGTTTGCTATTGGGTGAGAGCTGCACTAGGAAGATGGACAAATTCCTCTTCTCCCGTCTTGCTCGGACTGTGGTAAACGGCTTGACCTCGATAAAGTCGAGATCGTCACTCGCTTTTTGGCGGAGCTCATTTAAGAGGTCCTTCGGATCCGTGCAGGAATCTATGCCCTTCAAGAGGACCGTTTGTAATTTATCAACTTTCGGCGTGAAGCTGAAGAATTCAGTTGTGGAGACTTTTAATAAATTTTTAATTATTTTGTGCTGTTCCACAGTCATGCAGTGGATAGCATGCCTATCTATACTTAAACGTTTAATATAAAAGTTCTGGCCTATGGCCGACTTACATAATTCTATGGTCTCTTTAAGGTCCATCTTATAAACATTAATGGGCGGCACTTTCTCTTTCTTGGTTATCTGCGGCTGTGGCTGCTGCTGTTGACTCTGCTGCTGTTGATTCTGCTGCTGCTGGTTCTGCTGCGGTTGTCTCTGCTGCTGCTGGTTCTGCTGTTGTTGTTTCAGCTGCTGTTTGTTTTGTTGCTGCTGCTCGTTTGATTTTTTGTTCGCCTGCTGTAGTTGTTTGCTTGTCAGCAGCGGCTCTTTTTTCTGCTGCTGTGCTTCATGGGGCTCCGCATCACCACTTTTTGACTGGGCCTCCTTTAGTGGGGCCTGTCTTGCTTTTTTAGCTTGCCGCTCCTGTCGTTCTCTCTCTCGACGAGCTTGCTGCTTTTCTTTTAATGCTTCGATTAGGGGGGTGAGCCTAGCTTGGAGAGTCTCAATCGCCCCCCGCACTTTGCCTATCTCATCTTCTAAGTTTTGAACCTCAGTTTCTTCCTCTGACGCCTCTGGTGAGGTGAGGCCGATTATTTGTTGGCTATCACCTGATTTGTATAGTCCCTCTCCACCCTCGGACATATATTCAATTTCCTCGTCATCAGATGGCGAGGTGAACACTTGTTTCTGTTTCTCGACTGCTGCTGTGTTGTTGGCATTGTGCACCGTCTCCTTCCATTCAACTGGCAGCTCAGCTGTGGTAATGGAGCGGCGCTTTACCAAGTTGGGTACACTTCTTACCCTCCTCCTTCTTTTTTTCGGCTGATCGGCTGATTGCACCGTATCGGCATCGGATGATGCTGTTGCCAGGGCATCTTTCGATGTCCCCGGTATTGATGCCGTTGCTGGCTTGATTGCCTTCGTACTTGTTTTTGTTGTTGTTGTTTTGGCTGGCTCTGATGATTTTGCCGTTGTCGGCTTTACTGTCTTTGCTGGAACATCTTTCGATGCCCCCGCACTTTTTCCACCTTCCATTCGTCGACTGTCCAATGCAATTTATCGTTTGTACTTCTCTGTTGTGTAAAAAAGCAGATAAAAGTTGAGACCCACACTGGGGGTCGAACCTGCTACCTTCCACACTGCGGTCGGCCACTCTACCTTTGTGCTATTGCACTATATAAAATTTCCTTGGCTAAACTTGAATTAATACTTCACTCGCGATTTTAGTTGGAATACTGTGAAAGCCGATAACGTTGTGCACACTTCCACAGATCGAGATCGACTGGTTAAGTTCATCACTTTCAAGCCAAAATGCTCTTTTGCTGATGATTTAACCCCATTTTTATCGAACTTAAAAAAAATATTAAATGTTAGGTGATGGCTCACGCGAAAAGTATACGAAGAAGAAAAGCCACTAAGTTGGCCTTAAGTAAAATTTTATATGTGACTATTTTCAATCACTGTATAAGTTACTTAAATATCGAATTTTTGAAGTTATTTTGAAAGCTGGCAACAGCACATATTATGAACATAACATTAAGTCTAATAAAATTGTTGTTTTTCATTATGTGCCGCCAACCTTATAATTCATTTTAAAATTTGATCCAGCCAACATTTATTCTCGTAGCTACCGTTAACTTTTTTTTTGACGTGCACACATAGGTTGTTTTTTTTTTGACACATTAAATATTCTCTCCTGTCCCATACAAAATTTTAATCTATTTTGCATTCAACAAATAAAATTTCAGATTAAATCTTCAAAAATGCCTGCTTCTATCCTTATGACGCGAAGTGTATGTAACGATATTTAATTACTAAAAAATAATGGCGCAAAATTATAGTCACCTCCTATTAACTAGGTTAAGTACATACTAGGTAAAACCATTTTAATTTTAAAAGCAGGTACTAATTTTGTATAAAATAATAAATATTTTTTAACCTACCTACAACTAGTGTAACCCTTTAGTCCTACTACCAGTTAATTTTTGTCGAACAGACTCAAAAATGAACAGTTTGGGAAAGCAAATACAGTTTGAGGAGTATATTGTCTTAAAAACAAACGAAAGAAGACAGCAGAATTGTCAAACAAAAAATGAATGATGAAAATGTATCCAATAAACCACAAACATATGTAGGTACCTACATACATGAGTTATTAATAATTTTGTTGCATTTTTTTATATGATGTTAAAGTGAGGTAGGTGGAGGGTAGGGACGAAAGTTAGAAGACCATACAGAGTGATCTTTTGATATCAGCATCGAGAGTTAAATTCTTCTTTTAGCAATTTTTGGATATCAGAAATCAATTGAAGACATTTTAGAATGCCATGCGACTAACAGATAGGTACTTTGGCTCAACTGAACCCCATTTTAAAAGATAAAAGGTACTTTCCTCGGTATTTAATTTATCACAAGCCGCTGACAATAAAGTGGGCTTTATTACGACTATAATTGTCAAAATACTAATTTTGATTTTAGTATCTACTAAAATCATTTTAAAGTGTACTTTAATTTTGCGCCAATTAATTTAAATGCTTACACTAACTTTTTTTCGATCATCTAATATTCTACTTGCCATTCGTATTCAAATTACTCTCATCAGAAGTGATTACCCACACGTAAAAGCTCTCATAATTATATTTTTTTTATTAAATTAATAATTTATGTGGTAAACCGATATAATTGATTAGCCAATGTAAACAACGCTTAGTAAACATGCAAAAAATGCTGACATAAATAATATTCCTTTCTAATTTTGTAAATGTATAATGGATCACTGATGGCACCCCGCCCTCCCATTATTTGTTAATTAAACCGAAAACTTGTCGATTTACTATAACAATATAGTAAAAGGGGTAAGTATTCTCTATTTATTAACTTATTCAATTATTTATCCTTAATTATCCTAACCATAAATCTAATGAATAGAAGAGTTATTTAGATTTGTGTGTGTGTAAATTGGTAATAGGTTATCCTTTTATTCACAGCCTAATATCCCTAAAATATAGTTAAGCTGGTATGTATGCTGAAAATGAACAAGTAGGTATTTATGAGGTTTTTGTGTTCTCATACCTTTTAGCATTTTAGGTATATACCTACTTAAAATCTTTTATTCAATAAAACACTTCAAGATTTTCTTACATTTGTGAATAAAAAGGCACTAAGATGATAACCATTAAACGCCAAATCTCACACAACTAAGCGATATGGTGTCGGGGCAGGAAAAAACAGCACTCATATCCTAAGCATTACTCACTTTTACAACCACATTAAGTCAAGGCTATTACCCTTTAACGTTTTATTATATGGCCCCCTCAACAAAGTCCCTATACCTACTGCAATTCCATGGCAGACCAAAGACCAAATAACAAACGCAAGCTGGAGTTTTTTTCCCGTTTAATGTTTCAGCACTCCATATCCAGATCCTTTCCAATTTTACTGTACCAAAAGATTTTCCAAAAGATTTTTTTTGCTGTTTTTGTTTATTTATAGTTGTGTAGAGTGCTTGTGCCCCCAAATCCAACCTCTTTATGCAATCTAACTGAAAATAGCTTTCATTTCGTTTTTATTAAAGAAGTTTCCACTAAACCACAAAACGATAACAAAAAAAAAAAAAACAAATATCCTGAAATACTCGTAAGAAGAATAAATAATTCATTCTTCATTTCCAAGACTGGTTAAAAATCGACGAAGACTTAAGTTTACTCCGCAGTTCTACCACGAAAATTGCGATTGTTGCGTCTCCCCATACCGCATTGCTTATCCAAACGATTCATTTCCTTCTCAAGGACACTCTCATAAACACCAAACATCATATACACGAGTATATCATGAGGGCAGGCCACACAATCGATAAGCATCAACACAAAAGGACCTTGCTTGCTTGTTACATTTTGTTAAGTGTGTTGCGTGAAGCTCGCACGTTCCTCAACTTCTCGTAAGGAATCCCACAAATCGTTGACCTTCAATGTCGGTTCTAGATTACACATAAGTATACGTGCACCAGTGCCAGTATACTCATTTCTCCATGTCCTGATGCCGAATACTTTTCACTACACTAACTTAAAGCACGGAATTCGTTTTGGTTTTTCATTTTTGTTCGAGTATTAAAGGAAAGCTAAAGTAACAGTAAAATGCTCGGTCAATAATTTGAGGTCATAGCATGGAACGAGAGAAATGGCCGAAATTGATACCATGCCACATCGTATCATAAATAATTCAAACATTGAATAAATGGAATAAGGCTGGAGGTAGAAGAAATGGTCTTTTGGGAGAAGGCTTTAATTTTTGTTGTTGTTGTTTTGTTTTATTGTAGTCTTTTGAGGAGATACCAGGAGGTCTTTGTAATAGCTGATGTTTTGTTTCATTTATTTCTTTTGTTATAGGGAATTTTAATCGCCTTGTACCACCTGGTTTCTTTAATTGCTTCTAGAACATTTGATAAGGATGATTTGAAAGAAAACAAAAAAAAAAAAACAGACAAGGAAGTATTACAGGCTTGTGTAGGTATACATTGGAATATTTAATGAACATCTAAACAGGCGACTACTATGAAGGAACTGATAATTAAGAGTGTATTACGACACGTGTAGGACAACATTAATTTAACAATTAATTTGCTAGATAAACATTTTGTGAATGTTCTAATAAAATAATGAACTTTCATCAATTTGAAGATATCGAAAAGCAAGCTAACTTTAATCATATACCTTAGTCAACAAGGAAAACTCAGTAAATATAATTAAACAAAACTGTGATTTGATGAAGAATTCAAACGATGACTGAAGTTTTTTTTTAATGTTTTCTTTAACTATAGTGATGTCATATTATTGTATACTTAAATTTACGTGAGTTCAGATATTAATATAATTTAATGAAATAAAGGACAACTTTTACGAAAATAGCTTTAACAAGAATTGCTACTCATGTTTGCAGTTTGTCATTAAATGTCAGCTTTGGAAGCAGTGGTGGGGGCGGGGCGAAAATGAATATATATGAATGTCCATTTATCTTCAAAATCATTATTTTTGCTTATTTTCTTGCTATTTTTTTTTTTTTTTTGTTTGATCCTGTGAATCGCTCCCTAAAATATTATCATATTTGTATTTTCAAAAACGATCATGATTATATTAGTGATCCTGAAATTGCGCAATTCCAAGAACTAAATTCAAAATTACCCAAAGTTCTCAGGCCCACCCTGCAAGTGGGACAATTTTGTTTGAAAACCAAGCAGCTATAGGACATAACTTATGGATTTAACTCAAGCTTTGACTCTGGTGAAAAATATCTAAGTTGGCTAAGTGAACACTTTATTAACACCGTTCTGACTGACAAAATACGAATAATAATAGGCGTGTTCAAGAAAAGGAGATTTCAGAGGGCAGTCTCGGTTACCCAAACTGGATAACTCAGCAAATATCTTTTTCCTGAACTCGTCAAATCACAAAACGAAATAATTTTTAAAGAAGAGATGGGGGAGGCGTGAGTTTATTAAGCTGAAATTTTTTTTGTTATACAATCTAATCATATGAAACATGTTTAAGGGTACTCTTCAACGCTAGTTCTAAAGAGACCAAAACTGATATGATACATGTATCCTGTAGAAAGTTAAAGTTCTTTTTATGGAATGAAGACATTTTACTTTAAAGTAAAAAAAGTAAAATATTACCCAAAACCATCTTAAAATAATGAAATATTAATAATATTTGGTATAATGTTTTATTTGGCATGTTTACCAAGAGTCAAAATAATCCCCATAAATATCTGTATTGAAAGGGTGTTTATTGAGGGAGAGATGCAAGTGCATCATTATTACCATAACACCCATGAACAAATTCTGACACTTATAAAATTTTCTTAGAATATTAAATATATGTTGTCAAATAAGGATCAAAAGAGTCCACAGAAATATCTACTGTCTATATACATAGAAAGATAGGATCGGACCAGGGACAAATTAATTCATGAAATTTTATTGCTGGTATCGACACAGAATTTTATCCTCAACAACATATCCCAAAGTCCCCCAAAATCCCCCACTCAAAAACTTTCGTGTGTAAATACTACTAATAACTGCGTGCATTCTACGAATTTTATTCGTGGTTTTCAGCCAGGAATAGCATTCGTAGAATGGACATATATTAGTACATATTACGAATATTTTATTCGTATTCGTGCAAAAACAAACGTATATTGTACTAATAGTGTTGTTATATTTACCAATGGTCTCGTTATTTATTTGTAGTATATTATACAGTGCTATTCGAACATTGTCCTAATCTTATTGTAGTATTTACCAATGGTGTCGTTATTCATTCGTACATTTACAGTGCTATTTGCTATTAGTATATTGTACTAATTTGACTGCTGGTGGAAAACAAATTCTTAAATTATATTATTTTATTTTAATTGAAAAAATGTCAAGTTTTACTTACCTGGATTTGTACTGGTATCCTTCCGTACTGAGAGCGAGCATGCATCCACTGATCTAATTTGCAACATTTGCAAATGTTAATCAGTTGAAAAGTTCAGTTCAGTTTATTTTTATTTAGTTTTGCAGACAGAAATGTACTGAGTCTACAGCAAGGGTGCCCTGTTAACGTACGTAAGTTAGCCAAGGGAATATATACAGCTTGTATTTAATAAAAGCGTACGGTCATCACGAATATTTTTTTTTTTACTAATGATTAGTAACTTTCACTAATGGAGTATGAAGTTATTCTTATGTGATATTAAAAAAAATCAGAAAAACAACTTTCGATAAAAAAACGTCTGTTTTTTTAATAATTTCTAACTAATATACTTATTTTTTTTTTTTCACAAAAGACGAATTTGTTCACTTATGTAACTCGGTCACTTAACACAAACGACAATTTTGGTTTTGCGTCCGGCGCGCGTGGCGACGCACTAAACGAAAACACCTTTGAACCTTTGAGGAATGGAATACGTTTACCAGAAGAAATAACGTATATTTCGAATAAAACTTTTTAAACTTTAACTAATACTTCGTACATTCTACGAATAATGCGTACGGTCAGTCTACGATTGAATTTTGTCTACTAATATTAGTTTTACTTCGTAAATAGTACGAATCCATTAGTAAATATTACAAATGCAATAGTAGAAATTACGAATGTATTCGTAGGAGAAATTTACGAATGTTATTAGTTATATGTACACAACAATTCGTTCAAGTTTACGAATGTTATAAGTATATTCAACGAATGGATTCGTGCATACTACTACAGGTATTAGTAACACTTCACGAATGTATTCGTAAGGAAATCACGGTACGAATACTTCGTACATTTCACGAACATTCGTACAATGCATGAATATTTTTGCTACGAATGTCATTAGTAGCCAATTTACTTATAAAGTTTTTGAGTGCCGCATTGACTTTTTGTATAGGCCCATTTTAAGAAGCGGAGAGGGAGGGTGGCGGGAGTTTGTTAAGCTGCAAATTTTGTTGTAATACAATCATATCATATGACACATATTTTTAGGGTGCTTTTCAACGCTGATTCTAAAGAGACCAAAACTTAAAAGATACATGTATCCTGTGGAAAGTAAATGTCATTTTTATGGAATGATCACTTTTTTAAGGTAGGTAGGTAGGTAAAAATGGCGGCCACGGGCAGTCTAGCCCATAGCCCAACTTTTTGTTCACTGTTTTTAAAGTACAAACAGTAATATATTACCCAAAACCATTTTAAAATAATGGGATATTAATGAAATTTAGAATAAATGTTTCATTTGGCATGCTTACCAAGAATCAAAAGTGTCCCCAAAAATATCTGTGTTTAAAGGGTTTTTTTTTGACGGAGAGATGCAATGGAGTGATTATTACCATAACATCCATGAACAAATTCTGACACTTATGAACTTTGCTAAAAATATTAAATTAATATGTGCACCCAAGGATCAAAGAGTCCGTACAAATATCTAAGGAGAACAGAAAAAACAGTAATTTCTGATTCAAAATGAATCTATCTTTTTTTAGGGTATTTGTATCATATTGGTTTTATTAGATTCAACGTTAAAAAATATCTATAAATCATATATCATACACTGAGGGAAAAAATGCGATCTAAATTTAAATACGATCGTATTTGATCTAAAGTATTTTAAATGAAGTGACGCAATTTTATTTTTACGTTGAATCAATGTTAATTTCAATATGCGACGTAGTTTTAAGAGATTCAACGTAGTTTCAAAGTAAAACGTGTTTATTTATACATTGAAATCAACTTTTGTACATTCACATTCCGTTCAACGTTGTTTTAAAGTGAAACGTTATCATTTTTACATTGAGATCCACATTTAAAGTGCACTCAACCTTGTTTTAAAGTGAAACGTATTCACTTTTTCAATGAAATCCACATTTAAAATTTCAATCCACTTTTGTGACATTTAAAGTGTCATCAACGTAGTTTCAAAGTGTTGCATATTTAAGTAAACCTCAATTTGTTTGTATTTGTAAGCTTAATATAAAGAATTTCGAGAGCGCGTTTTTGTTTTTCGAGGTAGCTCCCTTACATTTGTGAACAAATTAAACGCGCACTCAAAATTCACTTTCATATAATCGAAAAACAATATTTAATTACTTTTCCTATATTTATTACTATGAAATACTCATAGCATTAAACGATTCACTTTAAGGCGTCATAAATAAATGATTCACCACAAAAATGAAATGCGTCGAGCATGAATATACATTTGTCTTTGTCTTACATAAAATTTAAACAAAGAAGCGTGGCGTGGGTAGCCATTTTGAATCAATACCTAACCAAGTGAAGTTCAAACTACGTTGATTCGAAGTAGATAAATGTTGCTTTAAAAGATGGATGAATTTGATTTAACTATGATTCTACTTTAAATCAACATATAAACGTTGTAAAATCTAGTTCGTTTTTAAGTATGGAATCACTTTGAAATAAAGTCGCTCCACTTTGATTTGAGAATTTTCGGCGTTGGCGCCAAATCGTTCCGAAAAATATTAGAATCAAAGTTTTTTGCTTTGATTTTATGTTGTTTTTTTCTCTGTGTATGTACTACCTCGATTACACGAATGTACAATTTTTCGAAATACCTAACATTTTGCTTCGTAAAGGACAGGTCAAACATAAACTCTCTAAAAAATTCTTTGGATCAAGTTATTTTAATGGACTCTTTTGGTACTTGGAAACCAAGAAATATTTAATATTTTTAGCAAATTTCATCAGTGTCAAAACTTATTCATAGATGTTATGGTAATAATGAAGCACTTACATCTCACCCTCAAAAAATAACACCTTTGCACCACAGATATTTTTGGGGACTCTTTTGATTCTTAGTAAACATGCCAAATGAAACATTTATACCAAATTTTATTAAAATCCCATGGTTTTGGGTAATATATTACGTCTGTGAAATTGGCAGGGCAACTTTCACCTAGAGTAACGGGACCAACGCAGTAATTTGCAGTTTTTTTTGCATTTCTATTCCCGATTTTGCAGTTCACCAAATAGTGGGTGTAATCGAGTGACCTGCTAACTTCACTGTGAAGTGTATCTCGAGAACCAAGCGTGCTAGAGACTCGAAGTAAGGCTCCAAATTTGCAGTTTAGTTTGCATTTCAGGAAATTTTGGGTCAAAATTTTGTAGTCCTTTAATTGAAAAATATTTCAAACTGACCTGTCAACTTCACAATGAAGTTAGCAGGTCAGAGGGTTTTCCGAGAACTAAGCATGCTAGAGACTTAAAGTAAGGCTCCAAATTTGCAGTTTAATTTGCATTTTCAAGGAATCTTGGGTCCAAATTTTGAAGTCCTTATTTTTAAGAAATTTAAAAAAAAAATTACATCAATATGAAATAAGCAAGTCAAAATGTGTATCTCGAGAACCGAACATGCTAGAAACTTGAAGTAAAGCTCTAAATTTGCAGTTTATTTTGCATTTCAAGAAATTCTAGTTCCTAATTTTGAAGTCCTTTATTTAAAAAAAAAAATGTCATACTGCCCTGCCAACTTCACGGTGAAGTTGGGAGGTCAGTATGATTTTTTTTTAAATTGAGGACTTCAAAATTCGGAATTACAATTTCTTGAAATGCCAAATAAACTGCAAATTTAGACATTAACTTGAAGTGTCTAACATACTCGGTTCTCAAGATACACTCTGACCTGCTAACTTCACTGTGAAGTTATCAGGACAGTTTGAAATTTAACTATAATTTCTTAAAATGCAAAATAAACTGCAAATTCGGAGCCTTACTTCAAGTCTCTAGCATGTTTAGTTCTCTAGATACCCTCTGACCTGCTAACTTCACTGTGAAAGTGAAGTGAACTGCAAATTACTGCGTTGGTCCCGTTACTCTAGGTGAAAGTTGCCCTGCCAACTTCACAGACGTTAATATATTACTGGTTGTACTTTAAAAAAAGTGATCATTCCATAAAAACGACACTCATTTTCCACAGGATACATTTATCTTTTCAGTTTTGGTCTCCTTAGAATCAGCGTTGAAAAGTACTTACCCTAAAAATATGTATCATATGATAAGATTGTATTATAATAAATTTTTCAGCTTAATAAACTCCTCCCTCTCCAACTTTTTAAAGTCGTCTCTACAAAAAGCCAATCAGAGCACTTGGATATTTTGTATAGGATAAACTTCTGCGTCGATACCAGCAATACAATTATAAAAATTAATTTGTTCCCACTTACCCATATTAAATTTTCTATCTTTTCTATAGACTATGAGAAATAGTTGTCGAATGTCAAGTCTTAAAGTTATCCAAAAAATCACTCTTAAAAGCGATTAAGCGACTAATAAATTTATTTAACTATTGAAAATTCAATTGAAAAGAATTTATTTACCTTCTTATAAGCACGCTCATCGATCGATTTTTAAGTTGCATGTGTGCATCTAGCCTTATGCAAAGCAGTTTTATATTCCTCACATTTTTTTAATTTCTTATTGTCTGCAATTTCTGCAGTCATATAGTACCTACCTACAATTTTACCTGTACAAATGGTTATAACAACATAGGTGGATATCAGATTTGAAAGAAGTCCATTATGGTTTAGTTAAATCTAAAAATGTTATCCTCTTCCTAAATAAACAAACAAAAACTACACTATATTTTTTATCATCAAAAATATCGATAAATAAGATAACAGGTATTAAACTAGACTATGGGCAAAACCTTGAAACAACTTGAAATACTCACAAAATTAATCATTATTTATGAGATTATCATGAGTCCCTTTTTAGAAAACAAAAATACATGTGGAAGCTCCAGGGAGTTTTGGTTTGTTCTTCATTAATATACCTATAGCCAATCTGGATTTGGGAATTAATGCCATACAGAAAGTTCAAAGGATAATTGAAGAGCAAATAGGAAATAATTTGTCCTTAATACCACAAACTCAGATGAGTAATGCTAATAAATCAAAAACTGTATGCATCTCAATATCTATCTAGAAATATATTTATAGCTATATTCTCACTAGGATAATATGTCAGCTTGAGCTGTTATTGAACCTTACAGTATATCTACTCGTACTAGTACCCTCTGGAGAATTATTTTCAAAAAATGCACCCTTTCGTCTCTGGTATTTAAATATCGAACATGGTCTTATTAAATTTTATTTGTATGTACTTCCTTATAAAGTCTGATCCTTCTAGGAGTAGAGTATATATTATATAATATGTACCGAATCGAATACAACACTGACTGTGTCTTAACTATAGATGATCGGAGGAAAAGTGGGTTCGTTTCACAGGCATCCGTATACTTTAATCAAATTGAAATCGCCTTTGGCACATGGATGATATATAGAATAAGAAAAACGACGACAACAACATAAGAAAAACGTTCAAAATTGTAGCAAAAATCCTTGCGAGGTGGAAAGTGGAGGAACCACCACCCGGTCTAGAGCACAAAGACGAGAAGACGAGGATAAAGAAAATCTGTGCAAATCCCTTTCGGTATTTACTTGAAATAAGTGCACTACTCGTACGCTCTCGTCTTATTCTTCCCTCCCCTGCCCTCTCAGCAATCCTACCCCCTTTATTTCTGTGTTCTTGTGGAGGAACCAATTTAAAATGCAATCGATTTCATCTCTCAATATCATCTCTCAGAATCAACGTCCTCATATTGCTCCTTTTAGCAAAAAAATGTTTGACTCAGAGTCAGATATGGGAAAACAAGGATGAAATATATGAAAAAAAAAGAAGAAATAATATTTTCTTCGTCTTTCTCTCTGTAGTACCAAAACTTGGTGAGGGTGGCGGTGGCGGCTAGATGTGTAAGCTAGTTTCTCCCGACTATCGACTATTGGGGCCTGCCAAATCTAACAAATTTTTAGTCTTTTAACACACAGAAAAGTCAGATTCTTAGAAGAAGTACAGAATGCCATCCCCATCGTGTTCTGTTGGCAAATCATTCTTCCATCGAGTAGATTTTGTGTGAGTAGTCCTTTTTTTTTTTGAGTTCTTTGTCGTGTCGCTTTGAAGGATATCTTTCCTTATGACCAGATGCTGCTTTCACAATGGCTACGTTTAAATAATTTTCCAATAGCATTGTCGATTGTCGAAAACAAGCAAGGTGTGCGATGAATTACGCTCTGTATATGTTTGTACGGTACATGGTGGTGCCAATTTGGATTTTTTCTTTGTTTGAAGTCACAAACAGAAACGTAGATATATTCAAGAAATTGCATTTGTTTTTATATTTTTTGATTGTTTGGAACAGAAAAATACTTTAGACATATGTTATCCAAGAGACAAGGCACAAGACCAATAAAACTGCAGAACCAACTCTGCAAATTTATAACTTAGCATCAGATGATTTATTTCAAAAGACAAAATAATAAAATCTGGACTAAATAATAGATGACGCAGTGATCGAGTTTTGTATTTAACTAATTATTATTTACAAAATTTATGGTTGAAAAAGTTTAAACAATGAGGAACTGTAAAATGATGATGTGTATAGGCACTCTTTTATTTTATTGATTTGTACGCAAATTTTATATACCGATAGGAGTTACTGTGGTCAATTCCTCTATAATAAACTAATAAATTATAAAGGCGACACAATTATTTTTTTCTGTCCAGGTCAATCTCCAAAAGTATTAAATTGATCTACGTACAAACAAAATATAATACTATTTATGTTTATAAAATTAAAATAGGCTATTCTTACTTGAGACACATAAATATGTACTATGTACTATATACGCAAGTTTTGAATTCGTAAAATAAATTGAACTCGAGATAATAATTTTCCAAACATTATGATGATAGGTTAGGTTTGGTTAGTGGGCTGACAGTTGGTCTTGTTACCGTCACACTTAGATCAGTGTAGATCCATTGTGGTACCCAAGGAATTTTAATCCCCATACAAAAATAAACCTATGATGAATCTAATGACATAGCCCGTAAAGGTCGTCGTTGAAATTCTAAAAAGCTATAGCCTGAAAAGTCGAAGTTGTTTTCAAATTGATTGAAGGAGTGTCTGTCGCTATATAAACACCGGGTTGAGAAGAGGTTGACGCACCATTGTCTTTTGAGGGCGTGTTACTTTCCTTTACCCCCACTAGGTTGATCATCCCCGCACGAGACCCGTAGGAGCAGTGGTTCCATGCAACGCCTGGTGGGTGGGTTGATAGATGAGTGGTTGGTGCAGGTGGCAAGTGATTGAAGGGGTGTCCGTCGGCACAATCACCGAGTAGGAAAGTCCAACCCACCGTAGTGGTTTTAGGGCGTGAGTTTTTCCCTTACCCCCACCGAGTATATCATCCCTTCACCAGGCCCGTAGGAGCAGTGGCTCCAATCAACGTCTGGTGGGTAGGTTTGATAGATCCGTGGTTGGTGTATGTGGCTGCTTTGTTTAGTCGGTCCAAGGTGTAGGAGAAGTATTAGTCAGCGCATAATCATCGTGTTTAGGAGCGGTTAACGCACCATTGTCATTTGAGGACGCGATCCCTTTCCTTTCCCGCACAGAGTAGATCATTCTTCCGCCAGGCCCGTAGGAGCAGTGGCTCCATGCAACGTCTGGTAGGTGAGTTTGATAGATCAGTGGTTTGTGCGTGTGTACTATGTTGTTTAGTAAGTTTTCAAGATATTGTCTGACAGCACATTCTCACTGGGTTAAGGAGAAATTAGCGCACCATTGTCTGTTAAGAGCATGGTCCCTTAATTTAACCCCACTAGGTAAATCATCCATCCACCAGGCCCGTAGGAGCAGTGGCTCCATTCAACGTCTGGCGGGTGAGCGTGATTGATCAGTGGTTGGTGTGCATGTGACTGTCCCGTTCAGTCAGATTAGCCTTCAGGATTACTGAAGAAGTGTTCGTTGGCACTACCGGCGGGTGAGTTTGACGTTGGCACGTCTGGCGGGTGAGTTTGATAGATCAGTGGTTGGTGCATGTGAGCGCTTTGTTAAGTCAGATTTAAGAATTGTCAAGCCATTTTGTAGCGTTACACCACTGTGGCCAGGAACCCAACAGAGCCTTATATTATGCTGCGTACCAAGAACCCTTAGCTCTTCGCGACAGCATGTTACAAGCTTCGATTTTATTTCAATGGCAGAAATTGCTTGGCTGTCAATGAATCAATGTGGTATTGCCATCATTGAGACCTGTCTAGCAGCTTTCGTCACTGCCAGGACCTCAGCTTAGAAGACACTGCTGTAATTAGGAAATCTGAATGAGCTGGCTATTCCAAGGGTTTCTGAAAAGAACCCTGCTCCAACACCAGTATCCATCTTGGAACCGATTCGCAGGTTAATGGCTGGCTGATTTGCCAATTCTCACTACTAGGAAAAGCGGTCGTAAATGGCTTTTTAAAGTCTAAACGGGGAGTTATGTAGTCAGTGCATACCATATTTCCCGTGTATTGCTGCAGAATCTGCGCGTGACCTATGATGCTGTACTTCCAGCTACACCGGTTTGGCTAAGCCGAATTGCGCTCTTGGCTTCCCTATGGGCGTTTGTTGCTATATATATCAAGGGGTATTAGGTTTAGTATAGCTTCCAAACCCGCTGTGGCTGTGGACCTCATAGCCCCAGTGATTCCAATACATGCCATTCTTTGTACTTTGGTCATGATCTTGAGGTTGGTAACTTTGTCCAGTGCATTCCACCAGACTACGTTACCGTATGTCAGTACAGTTCTAGCTATGACCGTAAACATCCACTTGATAATTTTTGTGCTAGGTCCCCAGATTTTACCAAATATCCTGTTACAGGAGTAAAATGCCAACATGGCTTTGTTAGTTCTTTCTTTAACGTTGCGACTCCAGTTCTTTTCCTTAGTTCTTTCTTTAACGTTGCGACTCCAGTTCAATTTCTTATCCAGGATCACATCAAAGTATTTTGCGTAATCGGAGATTTTGAGTTGGGTCCCTTCGATAGAAGGAATCTTGAAAGTCGGTATTTTTCTTTTGTTCGTAAAAAGGACAAGTTTGGTTTTTTTGCGGATTAATCGCTAGGCCACAATTCCAAATCCATGTACTCACTTTTGATAGGGCATTTTCTATTTGTTCGCTCATAGTGGAGAGAAATTTGCCTGTCGCTAGTAATGCTAGGCCATCTGCATATGCGATTACTTTGACTCAAATGTATTTTAGTCTCACAAGAACTGTGTTCATCACGAGAAGCGGGGAGAGGCCCCACCTTGTGGGGTTGCTCTGGAAGGAGATGCTTCGATCTTCACTCCTCCTAACTCTGAGTTGATCTTTCTGTTTTTTAACATGAACATTATCCATCATGAAAAAAGTGGTTTCCGCAATTCTGTCTGTCTGTCAGTCAGTCTTTCTGCCAGACAGTATGTCTGTCTGTATGTCTGTATATGTCAGTCAGTGTGTCTGTCTATCTATTTGTCTGTCTCTCTGTTGCTCAACCTGCAGCCTAAACCACTTAAACGATTTTATTCAAACTTTGGACTGAAGGATATTTGGGAATTCCCTAGAGGAGAAATTATTTTTTTTTTAGCTCAAGAAATAACGGTACCTGCCAAACAACCAATAAACGAAAATGTGTCTATTTCAAAAACGGTTTTAACGATTTGGACAAACAAATTACGAGCTACTAGGCATTAAGGGTATGGTCAATATTTTGGTAAAAAAATAACAGATTTTTTTATTTTTGAATTTCACATTAGTGTCTTCACCGATTTCAATCAATTTTTTTATACAGGAGGCCTATTTTAGTTTGAGCAATTTCGCATATAAAAATTAAAGAACAAAAAAAATATTTCAATGAAAATGGGTCAATGATTTTTTTAATTTAGTTTTCAATTGTTGTTTATTAAAAACCAACAGTTGGTGTACCAGATTTTATTTCTTAAAATGTTTCAAAAATGTTGTATGTAAAAAAATTATTTATAAGAAAACCGCTCTAACAATTTTTGAAATTATTTTTTCATAAATTTATATTTATCAAAAAAAAAAAAGAAATAAGATCACATACTTTTTTTTTGAGCTAGATATTTAAAATATTTTTAGCTATTTAAACAAAAAATTTAAAAAAAATTAATTTAAATTTATACAAAATTAAATAATCTATATATATAAAAGAGAAATGTCCTCCGTATGTGCGCCCATAACTCGAGAACGGATCGTTCGATTTTCACGATTTTAGGCTTGATGAATTCGTATTGGCCCAAGGAAGAAATAGGATGCTGTAGAAAAAAAAAATGTTCAGGAAAATTGGAAATCAGGGATCATCCTCTTTTTAATGCATATCTCGAGAACGGTGTCTTCGATTTTCACGATTAAGGGCTTGATGGATTTGTATTGGCGCAAGAAAGGACATAAGACACTGGAGAAAAATCCCGGAAAATTTCCAGGATAATTGGAAAACAGGGAACATTCCGTTTTTAATGCATAACTCGAGAACGGTTTCTTCGATTTTTACGATTTATGGCTTGATAAATTCGTATTAGTTCAAGGGGGGGCATAGGTAACTGGAAGAAAATCCGCTAAAATTTCCAGAAAAATGGAAAATCCGGAAACATCCGGTTATTAGTGCAAAACTCGGGAACGGTTACTTTGATAAATTCGTAATGGCCCCAGGAAGGCCCTGAGAGCATTGGCTTTATTGAAATACGGGGAGAAATTGCAATTGAACACAAAGATGTGAGTCGCTTTACGAAATGACCAGTTCGCTGCAGATTTCTCCAGTCAATTTATTGGCGATGGCAATGATACCAGTGGACTTAGTCATCGGCCTTATTGAACTTCCACCGAATTTTTGCTACTTTACAACAACCCCGGAAGAGCTCATCGCGAATGTTTTTCCGAATTGCACTCAAAATTATGTTAACCTTGATTGGCTAAGTTCACGCGCGATTTTGGTTGCGAGAAACAAGAGTGTCGATCATTTGAATTTCGTCATTCAAAATCCGTAATGGATGAAAACGAAGCCACCAACTATCCCATGGAATTTTTGAATTCTTTGGATGTTCCGTGCTTTTCACCACACAATTCAAAATTGAAAGTCGGCTCAGTTATAATTTTGCTGCGCAACCTCAATGCACCAAAACTTTGTAAAGGAACGCCTTTGATTGTGAAGTGCACCAATTCAAATATTATATCCAAGCCACGATTTTGAGGGGAAAATTCAAAGGCGAAGATGTTCTCATTCCACGGATTCCGCTTATTCCGAACGATTTGCCATTCGTATTTAAGCGTCTTCAATTTCCAGTGCGTCTCGTTTTTGCTTTGACAATTGACAATCATAAGTCGTAAGAACAATCGCTGGATGTTTGTGGTATCAATCTTGAATTCCCATGTTTCTTACATGGTCAGTTGTATGTGGCTTACTCATGTCTCTGCAAACCTACCGCTTTGTACGTGTACGCGCCTGAATATAAAACGAAAAATGTTTTTTACCATTCAAGCTCTTCAGTAAAGAAGCGGAAGGTTGGCCGACACGCCAATCATTTTGGTTTCATTGAAACACATCGACATTATTAATTTAGTTATTTAATAATTTAACAGTGAAACGAAAAAAAAAATTTTTGTCCAAACAACATCCAAAAATAAACATAGTTCTGAATATTGGATTTTTAAAAAGAAAGGCCAGTGGAGTTTTTAGACACAATTTTTTTTTAACCATACCATATTTATTTTTTAATAATATTTTAACTATAAGATATTAGGATAGTTCCAGGAGGAACAAAACTAACCAATAAAATAAAAGGTTGGACTGACTTCAAACACTATGTTTTTTGTGCTTCAATGTTTATGGAAATTTTATTATATTTTGAAATTTCGTAAAAAGATTCGTAAACTTCTATTGCAAAAAGAAAACTTTATTATAACTAATATGTTTCACCCCAACAAGTGGTAAGCTTCCATTCATACCGATGGAAAACTAAACTCGCTGGCTTGGTGTGTGTGTTTAAATAACAAATTTATGGCTGGATAGGTGGTATACCGATCTAATTAGATCGAAAATGCAAATGTACACAGCCTATATTATTGCCTTAAACTAGTCCATATATGCAAATGCCTTGAATTAAAAAGTTAATTACCAAAATTCTCATCCCCAGAAATACTATGTATTTCCATTAGAAATCCCTATCTAATCCTGGATATATAGTAAAAGATTATATCTAAACGCACTGCTCCTGCTGCTTACATAAATTTACCAATTATTTGAATTTAATTTCACCGCTTACAATATTGCCAGGTCTCTAGCTTTATAACTTTTATCCTACCTATACATCCTTTGCAACTACAATACGAATATATATAGAGCTCAATTAACTGTTTTCAATATTACAACAAAAACTATACTTCTGATGTTACTCAAAACACATTATGCTGGGTAATAAATCTACTGGGGCGTAGCACACGAAAATCAAATTATGAGGAAGAATTTCATCAAAACAAAATTACTGGGAAATAAATTCAAATTTAGGAACCCTAAATTAGCGGTGCGTGTATACAACGAATGCGTGTCGCCAAAAATTTCTGGTCGTTCTCAGTAGTATATAGCAAGAGCTAAAAATTGTTGAGCAATAAACGAAACGCATACATGCATCGTTTGGACAATTTGCCACTGTCAAGGCTTAAACGAAAAGGCCCTCTCTATAGCTGGACCTTTGGTAAGCTCTTTATATTATAGCTGATGATGGGATCAATGGACTCGAGGTGAGATAGAGATGCATTGTGCATTGTATGAATGAGGTCATGATGAGTGAGGAAGGTGGGGGGGGGGGGGAGGTATTAGGTGATAGATTTGGATGTGAATTACGTTCTGTATCCGACGGATTTATGCTCTATGAATAGTGCATACACAGTACACAAGCATCACACACATGCCAAAAAGCCGCGGGGTCATTACCGTGCACAATGCGATTCTAATCATGGTTGAACAAATTAGATTTATCACATTTTGCTGACGCAGTTGTCCTGAAGTTGATTGAATTAAAGTGGTGGGGCGGGCACATTGCAAAAACTAATAACAGTCCCAGCAATTTAATTAAACTGTGAGAATTATTAATTGATGTTGATTTAATTTTAGAGAGTATACCAAAACGGTGGCCATTCAACCAAAGCATCAGCGAGTGGTCGCCCGCCGCGCCGCTCGCTAGTTTATAATAATCCTTTGATTACAAATTTTTCGAAAATATTATAGTGGATGCATATTTTATTTTTAAATATGTAGGTACATAATGATTAGTTTGCTTAGTTTTAAGTAAAATATGTCACAATTTTGTTTGTCTATACATTTTCCACATTTATGTAAATTATTAATAATTTCGGAAGAACAAACAAATATTTCAATGAATAACATAAATGCGCAGGAAAGTCCACCAAAGCATTTGTTGTGAAATTCCAAATACAGTGTGAAAATAAAGGGAACGCAAAAAAAAGAGTCATAAGAATTTAGGGTGTCCTCAGATTTTTTTTTTTTTTGAAAATTTATTAATTTGAAATATCCACTCAATAGTTCTGGACCTTGACTAACGGTAAATTTATTTTTCGTTAAGTCTGCTATTATAGGACGTGGTGATTTCTAAGCCATTATTTTTTTTACGTAATAAACGAAGGTTATTTAGCATCTTTTTTCTCGTTCCCACTCACTTAATTTCGTAAAAATTCAAACCTGAAAAGTCGCCGTACAAAAAAAAAAAATAAGGAAATTTGTTTGGTTCAAGAATAGTTTCATAGGCCTTATTAGATATAACCGCTACACGCCATCTCGTTCGGTTTCTGGAAATGTATTTTAGCTCTCCCCAACTTTTACCGAGCTTTTGTGATTCCTTATCGACTGTTCTGCGCCAAGATTTTCTCTGGCCTCCAGGTCTTCTGCCATCTTGGATGAGTGGATCCCACTCCATTGCATGTCTTGCAATAGAGTCTGCACCACGACGTAGGGTGTGACCTATCCACTGCCACTTTCTTTTCCTAATAACGATCTCAATAGGACTTTGGCCCGTTCTCCGAAGGAGTTCTTGGTTGGAGATGCTGTTCGGCCAAAAAATCCTTAGGATGTTTCGGAGACATCTATTTTCGAAAGTTTGTAGCTTCCTTGCGACAGAGGCGGTCACTTTCTATGAACTACACCCAAATAGTAGTACTGACTCTACGTTCGACCGGAACAGTCGCAGCTTGGTCTTCGTACTGTAGACGTTGCTCCTCCAAACTTTAGGCAGCATGCCGAAAGCAGCTTTAGCTTTGCTTATTCGGCAGTTAACATCTTCATCCGTACCACCGCGCGCCGTCTTTTGAGACAACAGTACCGAGGTACAGGAAGTTGTCCACCGCTTCAACCTGCTGTCCCGCAACGACAACTTGAGAAGAAGATTCAGAAATGTTGAGGATTTTTGTTTTTTTCCCGGCGTTGATTCTTAAACCGACTTTGTTTGCCTCGCATTCCAGATTAGTCACCATATGATGAAGATCCATAATGTTGTGCGAGAGCAAAAAAATATCGTCAGCGTAATCAAGATGTTGCAGGAACGAAAACATCGTCCATCGAATTCCACGCGCTTGCTCGGCTAGAGCTGCATGAAGGACATCCCCTATAACAATCAGGAAAAGTAGTGGAGATAGCAAACATCCTTGACGAACTCCGCTATGGATATCGAAGTCCTCTGATACCTTTCCGTTGTGTAAGACTTGACACGATGCACCCTCGTAGGTAGCCTTTATAATGGCGATAATCTTCTCGGGTACTCCTCTCCTACGTAAAGCTGACCAAATGAAATCTCGATTCAAACTTTCGAAAGCCTTTTCGAAGTCGATGAAGAGCAAATGAAGAGGGGAGCGGAACTCCACGCATTGTTCTATTATGATCCTCAAGGTGTTGATGTGATCGATGCAGGATGAGCCTGCACGAAATCCCGCTTGCTCTTTGTCGAGAGTATAATCGAGATGTTCCTTGATTCGTTCCAAGATTATTTTCGCCATTATCTTTGCCACCGCGGGGAGGACACAGATCCCTTTCCAGTTTCCGCAATCCGTAAGATTTCCCTTTTTTGGTAGTTTGACAAATTTTTAGATCTGTATCTATGAACATATAGAAGAAGAAGTTAATCTTCTTAAAAAATTGAATTAAATACAAACTTTATTACAAGTTCAAATATCATTAATAAATGAACGATGAGAGTATAAAATAGCTAAGGGAATTTACATAACCCTATAATATCATCTGTTTGGTTATACAGAGGTGACACTAACTTATGCAGATTAAATAAAAAGGATGATACCAATTCAAATCCATTGAGAAAGTATATGGATTGTGTTTTTCACCCTAAACTTATAGCACTTCTTCCATTCAAATTCAATTTAATCGAGTCAAACATTGATCATATACTCGTACGTGCATACATAGCAATAAAAATGTGCATATAGATCCTGTTTAAGTCCATTTTGCTATTGACATCCGGCTGACAAAGACTGTAGTGCATACATTTTATGCTACATAATGTGTACGTATTTCTTGTTTTTATATATGATATTTGAGATTAATTCCAGACTCAATCACAACACATACACATATAACACACACATCACACTTGGAAAACCAATCTTAAATAAACTTGACGATGGAATAATGCAAACTTTAAAATATTCCCCTGAGCGGTATGTAAGGAGACTTATGTAGTACTTCTAAGTCTGATATGGCTTGGCTATACTTAATAATGTTTATTTAGTGGTTCCTTGTGTAGTAACGGACATCGCCAGAGTGTTCAACACCATGATCTGACAGCATTATCGACCTAAGGCTTTAAAATAAGGGTCTGTTTCCTTATTCGACTTTATAGTTTTAAACTTCCCAACATGCAATCTAATTTTAATTAAAATATTATAACGAATCTAGTTTTAATTAAAATATTATAACGATTTAATTTCCATCAGGCGCATTTTCATGGGAAAATACCAAAAAAGAAACATTATTATAGAAGAAGTTATGCAAGGTTCAACTACTGAATCACCCTATAACTCTTCATAAAAATTTGAAAATGATGTAAAAATACTAAAACTACAAACGAGTCTGGTGAATTGCAAAATGTTGCTTGTGTTAGCACACTTATGGTGCTTACACATGCAAAGAAAATGATATTTACCTCAAAAAATTATTTCCATGCAAACATTTTTGCACGCAAAAAATGTATTTCAATTTTGTCTTGGTTTATTGTAATCTAAGCTGGTGGAAATTGCCAAGAGAAAAAAATGTTTTAATGTCAATTACCTATAGGTGTGCTTATATATTCAACAAAAATTATATCCACCTCAAAAAATATTTGCATGCAAAAAATTTCGCACGCAAAAAAAAAGGATTTCATTTTTTTTTATGTTTCATGTCAAGAGAAGGATTTGTGTAACTTTAATATTATGCTTACAAATTCAACAAAGATTATATTATCCACCTCTACAAATTATTTCCATGCAATAATTTTCGCATTAAAAAAAAAAAAATATTTTAGTTTTTCCTTGTTTAATTTATACCAAGCAGTTTCATCATTCAAGAAAAGAAATTTGTACCTAAAAATACCTTTACTGCACCACCGTTTTTGTCTGCAACTCTTCTTAACCATGATTTTGCATGATGTTTAATTTTAAGCGGGGAACAGCTTGAATAAAAAGTATTCTGAATATTATCTTTTAATATATTTTGATATTTCGCACGGGAACTGAAAATTATTCTTATGCTCCGAGTTATTTCCCCACTTTAGCTAAATAGACGTTGGGTTGGATTAAAAATTCGAAATCAATAGCTATATATGTAGGCAATTACACCCAAGATTAAGTTATACAATTCTTGAAAATAACATACGTATAAGAAATAAAAATTTGTTGTGCATAACATTACAGCTAGAAATTTTGTATTCGTAACCCAAGTCGAGTTTTTGATCTGCATCATTACAGATAACTTTATACCAGGTTATATAAAGATTTCAAAACATTAAAAAAACCTCTTTTTTTAACTTAATGTGAATAAATTGTCCTTCAGCTATAAACGAACGAAACGAATATATTTATACCAGTATTGATGTACAATATAGAGAAAATAATTTATAATGTTAATGCCTTATGCGTTCTTTATCTCAGCTAAAATAATGTGTATTCAATCGTTCGTACCAGTGCCATTGCCATTGCATTTATTCAAGCCCAACTTGACATATTCTATTAGACAAATACAAAAACATTATAGTAAAACTCATTTAACATGCCCATTACATGAAGATTACACTCTCAAACTAGAATAAACAACAGTGAATGATTGTTCTTTATATATTTCTCTCTATGATGTCTCTCTGTATACCATACAGAGCATATAAATAGAATTCAATTCTGCATTGGTATTTATTAAAATGGGGTGGCAGAGGAAGACAAACTGCTTGCTACGTATGTATCTAGTGTAGAAGCCATCATCCTCCACATAAGGCTCCTCGAGCAAAACTGCAACAGCAGCAGCAATATTTGAAAACATTTAACCATAAACACTTAAGAGTCACAATCCATAACATTCAATTCCCTGTAAAGTGTCCTTGTTTTGTATAAATTCTAAACACAGAGGCTATACTGAGACACTAAAACTATACTCATAACACTTAATAGGTATCTATTTGTATATGTGTACTGAACAGCAACCTTGGTGTCTTGGCAATCTTCTTGGTGTCTGTCGATAAAGGATATTCCATGGAATCATTCTCCTTATTCGACAGTTTTATTTATCCTCATACCTACATGCACATAACCTATTCCTTAGGCTCTTTTCTAGACCTTATCCATCGCAAGAACTATAGCTTTATATATAAATGATGTATAAATAAAATAAACACAAGGGCATTTGAGGGTGAAGGATTTGTTCGGCATTTTCATTTCTGCATTAAGATTAAGCAGGGTCTAGGTCTAGTGAATTACACTTATCTCCTGCGTACGTTATGAGATCCGTCAGCATAATGAAGGAGACACGGCTTAAAAAATATAATATATAAACATTTTTAGCAATTGAAAATACAATTAAAAAAGTTGATGAACTTTTTTGTCGAAACATAGAATTTTCTAACAACCATTTTTTTTTTGGAACTAAATGTTCGCGATTCGTCGCTTATTTACACTTTATTTTTTGTAGCCAAAAAAAAAAAAAAACATTTTTGAAGGCTTAAATTTTGTGCACAAAAAATAATCTCATTTAATTTTTTTCTGAAAATTCTTCTTTAAGTTCAAAAAAAATTATTTGTTTCTCAATTTAAACGTCAAACTTTTTTTTTGCACAAAAATGTCTCCCAGAACACATGAATATATTGCTTTTTTAGTTGAGGAACCGAGCTGAGCTTAAACAATGAGTAGATATGGTTTCTCTTAAAATCGTATCAACGGTTTTTTACATTTATATTTAAAGTAGCGTTATTTTGATTCTATTCCAAGTTAATTTCAAAATAAAATTGTATTCACGAAATTCAAAATTTAGAAAAATGGTTTTATGGTATTATTTTTGAAAATTTTACTTGCGATACACATAAAATCTACCAAACTGTCTATCTGTAACTGTATCCTGACATATAAGTAGTATAAGTAGTATATAAGTAGGTACCTCTATTAGAACCACTATTTCATTTTTGATTTTTTCGAAAACCTACCAAGTTTAAAAAGTATTTTATATCAAAATATTTTCAAAACTGTTTATTTCGAAAATTAAAAAATATTCTTTTTTGAACACTCAATACTTATTTCAAAATCGACTTGGTAAATTTTGTTAAAAATAGCGATTTCTTATCGTATACACATTTTTGAAAAAATCATGTTCCTAGAACCAAAAATAATAGTAGGTTCTTACCATATAAATGTCAAAAACCCACTTAGAAAAAATGTAATTTATCTCGAAATTTGATAACGAAAATGCGTTTCTTCTTTAATTATTATTGTATTGCAAACCACTTTCAAGAAAATAAAATAATTTTAGTTGGTTTTTCTATTAACAGTACTTCCATAGAACCACTTTTCAAATTTACGAATTTCTCTCTATTGGTTAAACGATTTTAATTTTTTTTTTTATAAACAGAAGCTTCTCTCTCATCAGTTTTTTGAGTCTGAAAACTGCGTGTATTTTCAATGAACGTGAACTGATTTTTATGAAAGAATTGTTACCATGTAAGTATTGTTCATTTATGTACTTTATATATATCGCAAGTAAAAATTATCCACGAAATGTTGGTAATACATTATGAAAAGCGATCGTGAACAAAATTATTATCCAGAATGAAATTTTAAGTCTTAGTCCCTTCCCACAACTTTTTTTTTACTTAAGTATCCTTAAACATTTTAAAAGGTAGAGTTTTGTTGCGTTTACGAAGTGTATTTACGGCTGGAGATAATCTAACTTTGAAAATGTTTTCAATTTTTAGTCCTTGTTAACTTTCCAAATAATTGCCCTTAGTGGGTGGCAATGGCACAGTATGGATAAAGTGTTTGACTTGGAGTTATGGGTTCGAAGTTATCTCTAGGCAACATTCTTTTCTATATTCTATATTCCCCATTTTCAACTATATACCAACCGTGAAATTTCATAAGATAATTAGCACCTTATTCTCAATCCACTATGCCAACAAAAGTTCTTTCTTTTCTTTCTATTCTTTTTAACTAGTGCCGTGCAATGCATTGCATTAAAAAGACCTTAGGTCTTTCAGGCATAGTTCGAATGTATATATTAATACCTTTAGCAAAACCTAACGGTACACTTTTCTCTGTAAATATTCAACGGAACATAATAAATTATATAACGTTGGAAAGGTTTTGCCCCACAGATGTCTGTATGTAGCTGTTAAAGCATTTAATGGACATTTGAATTTTTCCAGATAAATGATAAATGATGATGACCATTATTGAATTGAATTTTTTTTTGTGGAAAATTTGGAATCCATATCTTACCGTAAAGCTTAGAAAGTAACATTTTAATAAATTTTTTACCAAAATTAACTTCCATAAGAAATACATAAATACTAAAATATAGTAGACAGAGCTTTAAAATAGAGCTCAAAATCAGTTCCGGATCCTCAAACTATCCAGATATCCAGATATCCGAATCGGATCCGAAAATTCGAATCAAATCCGGATCCAGGATCCGATATCCGAAATATCCGGATAGTGTCGGATCCTCGTATCCAGATCCGGATTCAGTGTCGGATCCTTGGATCCAGATCCGGATCTGGATCCGGATAGTGTCGGATCCTCGGATCCAGATCCGGATCTAGATCCGAGGATCCGACACTGGATCCGGATCTGGATCCGAGGATCTGACACTATCCGGATATTTCGGATCCTGGATATCCGAAATATTCGGATACTTTCAAGCACTACTTTAAAATCAAAAAAACAAATATTTTGTATGTATACGACATACATACATAATAGTTGACAGTATTTGGAAGAAAGTGCGTTCAGAATCAATGTTAAAACAATCGCGAACTAAACTTAGATATCATTGTTGAAAGCAAGCATCACTACTTCTAAAGGAGTAACATTTATTTAAAAAGGACCATACTTGCCTGCATAAATAGGGCTTGAGTGTGGCAGTGATTCAGGATTTTAACTCCTTTTATGTGTCCTCTGTCTTGCTCACGCAACTTTTTTTAAGCATTAAGAAGACCAATCAATGGTTGTTTGAATTTTTGGTATAAAGGTACTCGCCAAAAAAATTAATATTAAAAAATTAAAACAAAAACAAAATTAAAATATATGTATATATATATATAAAATTAAAAGACAAAAGTTTACCGAATGCTAAAGAAATGTATGTACGTATCCGTATATTTTGTCTGTTTTTTAATTAGTCTTGCTTTGCTAAAATTTTCATAACTGTCAAGGATTTTATATAAAGTAGTAAAAAGATAATCTATGACATATCCATGAATTTGGTGTTTATTTCGCTGGCCGAATATTCGCCCACTGGCGATACTAGTTATTATTAAAAAAAAAAAATGTATAATTATTATTATTATCCAAAATTAAATAGAGAGCAATATTATTTTGTCCGAAGCTTTTAGGGACAGTGTTGGGTTGCGTATATGTGGAACATTTTTTAAGCACTAAGTAAAGTGGTGAAAATGCTGTTAATAAAATGTTTGGCCAATAAGAATCAATTGCAGCAATTTGGTTAATTAATTTATGGTCTGAAATAAACAGGATAATCATATAGCACACAAGGTATCTAGGATTCCCAGGTTTCTCTATAAAATAAAAATATATAGATATTGTAGGTACTTCAAACACTACATGTATGAAGCATTTCAAGAACAACAATCTTTTAGATGAAAATATGTACCTTGCAATATAAAAATACATATAATATTACACAGAAAAATGTTACTTACTACAAAAAAGATGTACTTACACGAATAAGCTCAATAGTATAGTTAAGGGAATAACCCTGTGGGATATGACAAAACAGACGAACGAAGAACCTACCCCCAATTGTTGATTTTATGAAGATATTTCAATTATTCGAAACTGTTCCCATAAATGCCATCAGATTTGGGTCTTTAAGATGAATAACGAAAACTCAATGGTCCATCAGGGGAATACATATGTTTACTTTTGTCGCTTTACATGAGATATCCATTAAATGCGTCTGGACTTTCAAGGTTTATATGAATCAAGAAAAATTCAGGATTTATGTGTAGATGGTTTGTTCATTTTGGTTTTAGTAAGTTTATCTGACCTTTGTTAAATAAATGTTTTATGTTAAAAATCAGCTTATCTATAAGTCACTCGGTGATTCAGTTCTAGTTTTTAAAAAGATATTTTCATAAAAATATTAAGCTAAGGAATAGGGATTGTTTTTTTTTTTCTTTTTTTTTTTAATAGAATCCATACTAAAAGGGGGTTTGAATACGCTAAGTATAAGAGAGCAGCGTAAGAGTGTTAAGAAAATTCTTGAGATCAGTTCAATTAAGCATAAGCAGGTAAAATACTTGTTCCAACTTATTCAGACAAATTCTACAAATTTTTATTGACTTTGAAACGCAATCAGCTCAAAAATATTAAAAATCTTTATAAATTATTTAACATAAAGACTAAGCACCACTAAAGGAATCTGATGATTGGTGTGCCAGCCATAAGAAATTGAAATAATTCCAGCCAACTACAATGGTGGTAGCCCATTCAAGTCGTTGTTGAACACTCAAACATCCATAATTGAAAATCTTTTATCTTCAACTTTTTAGAGCATTCAATTTCTATTTACCATTATCATACCAAAAAACATAAAAAATGTATTATTCTGGCCTTACTAAGAAAAAATCTTTCTTTATTTTGAGGTTATGTTTTAAAAATATTTATCGAAAGTTCACTTTTAAATAAAATAATCACAAAGAAACTGCGAAGGTACTTTAATAGCAAAAACAAAACACTATGCTAGCTAAGTTAATGGCCACATAGACATAACCCCCTCTCTCTTGTAATCTTTTCAAAACTATACCCAGCAAGCACAACGGTTTTGTTTCCAAACTCTCAGAGTTCATTTAAATTATTATCAAAACAAAGATATTCTTAGTGCTTCCTGTTTTGGGAGGTATTTAAAATCCCGAGAACCCAAGATAATAACACTTCTTCAAGGGTTTCCTTTCACAGATTTCGATCAGTTATTTTTTTTTACTATTTTTTTGTTTTTTTTTTTTTAGTGAGAGAAAGAGAGCATAACCTTTTGTAGCTCTTTCAACATTCCCAATTCGAAGTTAAAACGCAAAATTGGTTTTCTGGCCCTTCAGAAAAAGTCGTAGAAATCCTTCAAAAGTCCACTCCTTATTTTTTGAATAAATTTCAGTTCTGTGTCCTTCTGCTTCTCCTCTGACTATAAGTATAGATCAACCTTGAGTCTATAGATATATATCTTCAAAGCATTGGTTCTTTAGTTAAAGATAACCTTAAGCAATACTTTTTCCATCACTGAGACGGTTAAACGATTTGAGAAAATGGACGCACCAAGAAGTGGGTCCTTGACATTTCCAACGTTACCTATTTATTTGATTGTAACAGGAGAACCGATGGAAATAAAAATTTCATACCTCTTTTCAGTCTAACATGACAACAACAAAATTCAGTCCTTCGTTTTGAATTAGAATCATAAAAGAAGGACATTATAAGCCATTAAGCGAATTGAACTCTTTAACCCCTTCTGAATAATTTTGTTGTTGCATGGATACAGAGTCCCTTACTTCGTTCCAGAGTTTTTTGCATAAATAAAAAATAAAAAAAATAAGTTAAATAAAATATGGACAAAAAAGTCCTTTTCTTTTATTATCCTGGAATTATTGTCCATTGAAGAGGACATAATCAAAGGACTAAGTGCCATTAATATTTTTCTCCTCACATACCGCTTGGGTGGGTACACAAAGTATCAGCGTTAATGAATGGTGTCGTGGTCGGTCCAAACTCCATCCAGTGTCAGTTAGCTGGCGCGCCGCAAGGACCTCATTCCTTATCTCATTAATTTCAAAAGACGCATTTCCAACTGTTACATTTTTTTTTATTCAAAAGAATCAGAAAAGATGGCATTTCCCTCTTAAGCTCTGCCATGCATATCGGCAGCGGCGCCGGGTATTAGATAGTACCAATCTGAATTTGACCAGAGGCGTGTCGTCGTTCGGTGGTGGTCGGGTCTCGGGTGGTATAGTAACAGCGGACAGTAACGGTAATGGAAGAAATATGAAAAATCACTACTTCCAGAGATGATTTGATTAATTACATTGTCCTTGGAGGATTTTGAACGATAGCTTATGGTAGAAGTTCAATTTCTTTTTAAGACAGGAAGAGAAGCAGGACAAAATGAAACGGATGGATGCTTCTGCTGATGCCATGGGCGTTTATATTCTCTCCATCACACTGGACTCTTAATTTCTTTTCTTTTATTTTCATTTTTTTTTTTCTGATACTGCTTTTACTTGGTCGTCCTTATAATGGAAAAAATTCAGAGTCCTGCAATTCAATACTATAAGGGCATCGATGAATAGATTGATGATGATGGAGAAAAGCGGTTGGAGTGGAGGTGGAACAAGTTATACTATACTTATACGCCCAATCTCTTTCTTTAGCGTTTGGTCGTCCTTCTGTCATCCAAAATACATTCATACATACGTTCAAGTATTAAGTATATCTATATATATATGAGTATTGATGATTTTCTGATGATTTTAATGGAATTAATTCATCTTAATGGCTTTCAATGCATTTCAGAAATTACGAAGGATTTGTTTAAGGAACACAAAAGGATCCTTCGAGTCAATAGGAATTCCTTTCTCATTTTATTTAACTTTTTTCTTTTTTTGCCTTCCCTTTATCCCCCTCTGGTTCGTAACGTAATATGAGAGTTATTATCGATGTGGAGCTTAATAATTATTATAATAATTCTTTCTTCTTGTTAGTACTTTTTTTTGTCACATTGAAAAGGATGATTTCTATAGAAATGAAGATTATTATTGGTATTTCTTTTTTTAATTACTTGCATAATTGCACTTCTTGTCTAAATTTCTTTTATTTCTCAATGACACAAAAGAACTGATGGAACTTAATTAAGATTAAAGGATTATTAAGGCATAGTGTGACAGTTTGTAATAATTGTAGTTGTTGTCAAGCTATTAATTCAATATAGAAATTTATTAGATTAACCATTTGACAGTTCGTTTGGATAGAAAGACTGGAGTTGAGCTATTATGTGACAGAGTATATGAGCGCTCTGTTAATTAAGTGGGTGGAAAAAAATGACTGGAATCATGTGATGGTGTTAAAGGTATAAGTGTATTTTTTGCCGCGCAAAATAATTAAGGATGTGTCATGAAGGTATATTTTGCAATTAATTTATTTTTATTAATGAACATGATGATAATACCTAATAGTACAATATTGTAAGAGCTGTATTTATTCTTAAATATAAACCAATCTGCAAATATCGTGTCATATAAGGAGGCATATACGGAAGGTTATAAAGAAAAAGAGCCAAGTGCGTAGTGCTTATACTTATTTGATTACTTAAGACGCTACCGTTTGACACATGAAGGGTCTCAGTTTGAAACAAGACTTGGCAGCTCTTTTCATTTAAAGAACGTTCAAATTCCAGCAGCCAAGTTTCAAAGCGACATGAAAAATACAACCTCTGATCACGAGAACAGTTTATGTGTCTCAATAGTTCTTTGAAGACATAAAATCCACCTGATTTTTCATGATTCGTTAGGCATGCTTCCTGCTTTCTGATAATTTAATACATGCGCTATATTAAAATATCATCTCCGTATTTGAAGAGTTAAGAACTGGTAAACTATTAGACCCGATGTGATGGCCTTGTTAATATTTAACTTTTCTAAACTGGACGGTGGAACTAAGTCTACATTTAATTGGCAGTGAATTTTAAATTCAGCTTTTTGAGAATGGACCAGATATCTTCACTATTTCGAGGAGCCTAACGTCCCGGTTTCAGTTATTTGGGTATTTAAAAAAACCTCTGGGATCCAGATGCTGTGTTTCGATTCTAATCACGAGACTTTTCGATCTCTCTTTCTTTTTCCCTCTTCTGGCTGACTACTCTTCAAAGTTCCATTTCTTGTTTTACGCTCTAGCATTTTCAAATGCGAATCATCTGTCACATATTCCGTATTCGACCCACGTCGAGACTGAAGTTCTTAGATTTAGACGAGAATAAGAAAAGCCTCAACGAGTCTCTTCTCGTAGCCAGCCCTATTTCTCTGGTTATCTTGTTCAAAGTTGGTTCTCTCAGGCACAATATTTGGATATAGTAGATTATACCCACATAACTCCCAAGATTTTAGTCAACTTTGGCTACTTATACTGACAGAAATAAACTACACATCACCATTTAACTAAGTGTATATTTTCAAAGCCAAATTATAGGCATTCACTTTCCTGGTCAAGCCTACTAGTACGCTGCTTATGCGAACAAAATGCTTACGAAAACTCAGCGGAAAAATTTTCAGGAAGGGTTTCAAAAATTGCAAATAAATAAAACAAAATTTAACGACAAAAAATCAAACAACAGCCATGCTGTAATGAAAGTAACAACGAAGAAACCCTAATGTCATTTTTCCTCACACAATTAATTGTGCGGGCAATTATTAATTCTGTGCCAATATAGAGTGGAGACTTGTCAAAGCAATCTGGTATAATAATAAATTTCGTTGGTCGAACAGCGTACCCACAGAACGAAAAAGCACAACGAAATTTTTTGTTTATGATTCCGTCATGTCAGTTTTGTATGGGATTTTTCGTTTCCCATCAGCAGCGTGCTATGCCAAAAACCTATGCACGAAAACTATATTTACATTCAAAAAGCCCAACCATCCAAGCTGCTTCCTTTTTTTTTTATTTAGCTATAAATCAATACACCTGAAATTCACATCCGAGGAAATTTTCTATGATTTTTATCTAGGTGAATTTTTCTAGGTTGTAAAAATACTGTTTTCGCAATGTTAAAAACTCACAATAACACATCAGCAACCAATATTATCAGTGTTTTTACTGTTCGGGAAGCATTTTTCATAGTGTCTATCCTTGGTCATAACACTTCGCCTTTTGTTTGGGAAGTTTATACTTTTTTTTAAGGTCAAGTACTGCATCTGTAAAAACAAAATTAAGAGCAGATTTTTAGATCATCTGTTCAACTATCAGAGAATTAAATACTATAGCAACGGGAACAGATTTGTACTTTATCTGCAGAATAAGTAGTTGGCTCATATTTCTTCCTGATATTATCTGACTTCCTCTAAATTTCGAAAATTACACCTCAGTTAAAGTCGTTTACCAAAAGTGCCATATTCAAAACTAGATAAACATTTGTAAAACTTTAAAATAATTTGTTGCCAAGACTAAGACTTTCAGGTGACGTTAGATCACGAAATGATTTGTATTAAAAAAAATGGAATGTAATAACATAATACGGCTTCAAAATATTTGTTTGAATATTTCCAATTTTGTCTACCTTTCCAAGATTTTGTAACAGATTATTAATTCTTGAAATAATAATTTAAAAAAAACTCATAGAATGCCTTAAAAAGCTAGCTTATACAACCTATTGCGTTGGATTTCATCTCTTTCTTTCACACACCTGGTACTATAGCTTCCTTGAACAAGCGCACCAAACATTAGTCATATTTGTCATAAATATTTTCACGGTGAGAAAGTCCTGCAACAAATAATGTTTATATCCTTTTTGAGTTTTTTGTGTTGCTATTTGCAGAATCGTTCATCTTGTGTTGAGATAAGGTGCTAAAGCTAAAAAGGAATATACATATGCATGTTTGTATATACGTGTAGAGCGGAAATTGTTGATGTTTTTATTTGGTGAAGACTTGAGTGATTAAATTGTTTTTTTTTTACAAATATATGAAAACTTGTTTAAAATAAGTGCTTGTGGACTTGTTTTTGCTCTAGAAAAAAGGATTTTGGGTTCTCGCGATGATAAGTTTTCTAGTTTTTTGTTTTCAGAATTTTGAATTTCGGGAGAACTAGGTATAGAAAAAAGCACATTATCAATTTTTTGAATTGAAGTGTTTTGATCTCGAAATAAAGGTACTTGAAATTTTATGTTTTTGTTAAAATAGTTTAAAGCGTAGTAGGTACCCTGCGCCCTAGGCTAATCAATTCCTGTATGAATATAAGTTTACGATTAAAAAAAAAAAAATACCACCCATACCACCCCCTTATCGCCCTTACCCCCATTAACCCACTTACCCCCCTTACCCACCTCTTTCCCTTCACGAATACATAAGCTCAACGTTGCACTTTCGGTTAAGTTTTGTTTGCATTTTTGTTTTCGGAGAGAAATAAAGATAAAGATTTTAACTTCCCCCCTTATCGCCCTTACCCCCATTATCCCACTTACCCCCCTTACCCACCTCTACCCCTTCACGTATACATAAGCTCAACGTTGCACTTTCGGTTAAGTTTTGTTTGCATTTTTGTTTTCGGAGAGAAATTTTTGTTTTCGGAGAGAAATAAAGATAAAGATTTTAACGTCTACAGAAATGAAATTTTGAACTGGAAAATAATATGAGGCTTTTGCCCACTTAGCCCCTATGATTATTATAGCAACGGCTTAAATTTTCTGTTAGCCAGAAAAACAGGTTTTAACTTGGTTGAAAATTCTAAAAGATTTGATTTTTTGTTTGCTGAAAACAAAAACAGAAATTTTTAACTACATCACGCTTCTTTTTCTAAAAATCTTTAAAAAGTTCATGTTTAAGTGTTGAGTCCAAATAGTGGCCAATATTTCCTTTCCATAATCATAAATATAAACAAACAAACATACCGCAACGCTGTAAAACAAAAAAATTAAAACAACAATCGTCCAGTACAGGAAAAGTCAGATCACGGAATGCCCAAGATAATGGAATTTTAAGTCGATATCGGGATATGGGTGGTGTGTGAGTGCTGGCAAGAAATAAAAACCAAAACTTATAAAATTTAACAGTTTGTATTTTACTACTCTACCTACATAATAATATATCCCAAAACACCATCACCATCAGCCCCACATATAACCCACACTTTAATTCGCATAAAATGGGAGGAACATTTCCTCGGGGATCTTAAATCGGGACCGAAGCTGGCACTGGGACCGGGACGACTTAACGTTCTTCCGCATTTAAGTTTGTGTGAAAGCCATATCGTTCTCATAAGTATCATTACATCCAAAAGACATCGAAAACAATCGGTTTTAATAACGGCCGGCATATAATACAGAACACCAAAGAAAGCATATCAGGGAGGCAAGTCAAAAAATACAAAAGGATACTCCAGAGCGCGCTAAGAATATAATCGAAATCGAATTCGCACGCACTCACCGTTTTCGATAAAACCGATATCCTCAGGATATTTTGCTTATTTTTTGTTTTCTTCCAAACTTTGAGTAAGGTTCGTTCCATCGTCCACGCTTGGCATTTCGAGCTTCTCAGCAGCAGACCTCCATGACCCACACCCAGCATCAGCACCTGAATTGAATACCAAATTGGTTCTATTCGTGAAAAAGCTAGATGGGCTTCTCTTATTTTTTTGTTTTCTTTTAAATTTTTGTTTAAGTTTTTGTTGTTGTTTCTGTTGTTGTTAAATGGGGAACCCTTTGGAAGTGTGTACTTCATCACACCCGGAGTGCCATCCTGATATCGGCTAAAAAAAGGTAATATCAAGGTTAGGTGAGCAGCTAACTGCTATGTTGATGTTTTTTTTTGTGCTTGCATAGAAATGGGGACATTTAAAAAGGGATATATATGTGGATAGATATGTTTGTGTGTTTTACATTTAAATTTTTAAACCCTTAATTCGGTATTTTGTAGGAAAGACCGAAATTGAATTGAGTTTGGATCTAGCTCCGAATAGCTTTACAAAATAGACACAAGTATACATACCTATCTACTTATAAGATTTTGCGTACGCTTTTTGTGCTGATTTAGGAACAAAGAGAAAACACACGTCCAAAGACTGGGCATAATTTTAAGAATGCAAACAACAAAATAAACAAAACTCTTCCAAATACCTACCTCCAGAGGCGAGAAGCTTGAAATAGATAGGTTAGGTGAGAACGAACATTTTCCTAATAATGCTTATGCCGACTGAATTCCGAAAACATGAATAAACAACACAAATGTAAATGGCTGTGATAGCATGTTGTATCAAAAAGCTTATTCAGCTCTTTTACATGTTGAGGTTTTTGTTACTTAAGATGAAAATGAACCTATTTGCTTTGGTGGTCTAGGCAGGCCAGAGTTTGGATTCAGTAATTCTTGTGAACTTCAGAAACAAAAACACTTCTCAACTGACATAGAGGTAAAAGCTTCTCGCTATCAACAACAACTCAATATATATAACTACAGAGATTTTGTCTTTAGAAATTAAATGTTTAAAATTTTAGACCAAACCTTTTTTGTCTGCATACCTATATCTACTTTTTTTTTTGTCTGACTAAAAGAGAGAACTTTTAAACATACAAACAAACAGACACGTCTTATACAACAGAAGAGCTTGTGTTTTAATTTTTGCAGACAATATTGACATACAAAAATTGTAGACAAAAGGGGTTTTATTGTATGCACACAAAAATTGCATAGTTATGGGAAATGGCTGAGAAAAAGGGCGCAAAAGTCTAAAAAAAAAAAATTTCTCTGATTTTTTTTTTTTTTTTGTTAGTTAAATATACCTTTGGACTTACTTTTTTTAACGAAATTGGCGCAACCATGTACTTGTTATGGTAGAATAACTCAAAATAAAGGCAATTTTCTGTCAAAAAAAGATCAAAGCCTTATTTCCGGTGCATGAATTTTTTGACACAATCCAGAAGTGCATTTTGGTACGATAATGGTTTTTTGTAGAAGGGTCAAAAAAAAAGCGTTTTTTTACTATGGGAGGGGAGTCTGTCTCACCCCGTTTAGGAGTTAATGGTATTTCAGAAAAAAAATACTTAAATTGTACAAAAAAAAAATAATAAAAAACAACGGCAAGACTTACAATAAAGTACTATACCGGTTTTAAAAGCCAGAAGTCTGTTCTTTAATTATAAAGTTAAATTGAATTATTCATGCCAACAGTTTTTGAAAGATTTGCTTGCAAACAAAAAAAAGTTTGATCAAAAAAAAATGAAAAAAAAAGTTTAGACCAATTTTTTTTTTTTTTTTAAATTGCGAAATAAAGGGCTAAATTGGCGTCTAGTGGCCAATCCTTATATTAATTCTGAATTGAATACAAAAATTCGAATGGTTTAATGTCTTCAAGTTTTTGAGAAAATTATTAAAGTACCTACTTTTTTATGAGATTTTTATTTTTTTGCTTGCTTACATAAATAGAGTGTGCTATAGCACACAGTATTCTGGCGCGACGCGCGTATAAAGAGTGAGGTATGTCGCCCAAGTATTTTGAATGTAAATTGTTTTTGATAACCTTAGAGGTTCTTTCTTCAATTTTGGGCGATTTTTCTAAACCAAATTTCAACTGAATTTATTGTCAATAGTTTTCTTTAACAATATTATCTTGGGAGGCCCGCTTCGCGGGTTCAAGAATTTTAACTCCCTTTTTGGGTCCTCTGTCCAACTCACACGACTCCGTCGCTCCGCTTAGGGCATGCTCAGCTCAGTCGCCAGGCAGGCGCCCAGTTAAAAAAAAAAAACTGGTCTAAACTTTTTTTGTCATTTTTCGTTATCCAAATTTTGAGCTTGCATGCAAAATTTTTGAAAACTGTTGCCATGAATAATTTATACATTTTGTTGGGTTTTCGTCTCCAAGTTGTGTTTTAATTATTATATATTATTTATACTTAAATTAAAAATTATTAAAAAAACAACTAGTTTTATTTTGTATTTCTTAAAAATGTTTTTATTAAATTTAAATTTAAAAAACTATTATCACAACTTTTTGTATAGATATATTTGTTAATGCGACGCGTTTCGGAGTGTTGCAACTTCATCATCGGGCGAACTACTTTGATGTTATTATATAACTTAATTCAGCTCAAGCTTAATTTAAATTCAGGATGAAAGAACATAATTCGGGCTTTCAAAACCGGTAAATAACTTCATTATTAGTGTAACCGTTGTTTCTTTAGTATTTAATTTTTTTTTTCTATTTTAAGTCATTTTTTTTTCTAAAATGCTCCTACCTCCTAAACGCGGTGAGATAAACCCCCCTTTCATAGTAAAAAAAATCCTTATTTTTGACCCTTCTACAAAAAAACGTTATCAATTTTTGGCGCCACAGTTGTCGTACTCTCCCCTGCATTTTTATTTTAATCACTATTAAAATCGAATTTTGAATAAAAATTTGAAATTTTCCACGCGGAACTTCATAAAAATAAGGGCATATCCAGGAAATTCATTATTTTTCAAAATGAGTGTAAGACCCATTTTATATTAACGACTAGCCGATCCGTTCTCCCGATGCTTCGCAAACCTTATCTATATATGTATTTATTCTTCAGCTTTTATGAGAAGTTAAGAAACCATATAGGGCCTACAGTTTCGTAGCATATTGGTTTGATCTGAATTGTTTTTTATTTTTTTTTTTAATATCAAACAGGTTTGAGAGTATAAGTGAATTTTTGGATCAACGTCAGAGAAATAAAATAAGAAAATTAAAAAAAATTCATACTATGAAAAATTAAACAAAATCAGTAATAAAAAATGGCCTAAGTTACTTAAAAAATTAGTTTCACATAAATCATCTTAATACTTTTTGAGATTGCCCTGCAAGAAAAATATAATGATTTTGTTGTTATAATAAATTAGGTTTGGATTAGATTAATTTGGTAATAAATTGTTGCCAGCCGTAGGCAAATCTACAGATGCTGTCTGAGTTGGTGTCAATTTGCGAGTAACTTAGATCATCAACCTAATACAAATTTGGTGGGCAATTTGCAACAAAAAAAAGTGTGATAACACAGGTCTACGCAAGAAAAAGAAAGAACCTTCGAGCGTAAACATGCGCGCAAGTCAATAATCAAGATTACAAACTTAATGCTAAAAAGTATGTTTCCTTAATTCATATCCCCCACTCAAATATTTGTCTAGCTACACTTTTGGATACAAACACTAATTAAAGCAAATCGGTCAACTCTAGCTCTATGAGCTCGGGTCCTTAAGCGTTTTTTACCCCACTTTCACACAATCGTTTACGATCCAATCGTCGAAATCTACCTACACCAACATAAAAGCAATAGATATAATAATAATTTTTAAAATCAAATTCCTGCCAAAAATGATAAATTTACACAAAACCAGGATTCCTACCTATCTCTCATATTATTCATCCCATCATCAATGAATATGCAAAAACCACAAGGACAACTTAAAATCATTCACACCTCTTACTGGTTTTTGTTTTGTTATGTTTTTTTTTTTTTTTTTTTTTTCATTTTTCATCCTTCATTTGCTGTCAGGAGTTTTGGTATCTTAAGTCGGCCATTGTCCTTATGCTAACAATGGTGTGCGGCATTAAGAAGATTTCTCAGGATTTCTTTGTTCAGCAATTGGATTTTGAAGAAGAAGAAGAACAAGAAAACTTGAGGACACTTTGCGTCTTTAGCAGAGGGACAATCGTTATATAGTATTTGTATACGAAATGTGTCCGCCTTCGTCTTAGTTGTTAAGTTCTAAGACTCATCGCATCCAGGACAACGACAAAGGAACCAAAATATATGTAGGTACGTACCAAAGGTAGGTATATACATTGTCTTTATGGACTTAATCATCGTTTGACAATTTGTAGATAATTGTTTCTAGAATACTCAAAACTGATTCATAAAGCACAAATTTTGTGAATTTTCTATTTGTGTGCCTGTGTGTGTGTCTGTTTTCCTATCTGTGTGCAGGTTATATTCCCATTCAAACATTTCTTGTCCTCAAAAACTAATACTGAACGTATACAGAGAGTGTACAAGAATGTTCTTCTTATCCTTCATTTATTTGTCCGGTGAGATGATGATGATGATAACGATGACGACAGCAGAGATTCACTATTATTTTGAATGCAAATATTTGAGAGTGTCTAACGGTTTTGTATATTTATATCATCCATAGTGGATAAGAATCCCCAATAAGTGCTAAACTGCTATCTAAAGACATCTTATAATATAAGCAAAGATGGCTGTTTAAGATTGTTCCCTCTACTCTACACAGCAGAAAGGATTTGTCAATGGTAAACAACAACGCTAATGAGAATTTAGCCGGATCCTTTGTTTACAAGTGATTTGTACCAATCTACCTACCTACCTACCGACGTATATTTTGTTATTTTTGTTTGAGAACTGGTTTGTGTTTTAAGTTGAAAGTGACTTTTTGATCCCCATTGAGATGAAGGATAATTGGTTGGTACCGCCTTAAAAATAAATCTTTATCTCTGGTAGTTTAATTTTTCAGGAACATGCGAGTAAACTATAAGTATTTATATTTAAGTGGAATAAGTTTTGATAATGAAATATTAATAGTTTAAGTAACCTCAACTCCAGCAATGCGTTTTGTATTTTGTAAGGGGACGACAGTAGGCTCATCAGTTAGATGATACCCTTCGAAGAAAACCATTGTAATGAATTTGTTGATGATAGAGAAGTAAACAAAAAGTGTGTATGAACCAGTCTATTTGAGCCATTAGTTAGGAACACCTCTGTTTTTATTTATAAGGGGATCACAATGGACCAATAGGCCCCGTGTACGCAACAGCCTAGGCTGTGCACACCCCTCCTAACCTAAACAAAAAGTGGTTGTCACCATGACGTCCATCGTGTCGGTGCGTCTATGTACGTCCATTGTACATCGAGCTAGAGCTGAAACAAGTTGACTGATTTGCTTAAAATAAGATTTTTTTAGCGTTTGTATGCAAAGTTGTGGCTAGACAAATATTTGAGGGTGGTATAACTTTTTAGTGCTAAGTTTGCTCGAAATCGAGTTTAAGAAGTTAGAAATTTTTCAACAAATTGGCGATTAGAAATATGTTAAGTGAAAAAAAAGCAATACAAAAGAATGCAAAATTCAAAATTTGGTTGTATTTCCTTTTTGAAAACGAAATAATGCTAATTTGGCCTTATTTTGTTAACTAAATAAAGAGTTAAAACCAAATTTTGATCAGCTGGTTAAATAAGGTTTGTGTATGAACTTCAATGACCTAGTTTTATTATATTAACAAAAAAAAATACGCTGATGTTTATGTAAGATAAAAAATTCATAATTAAGTTATGTTAGGTTAATAAGCTGGACAGTTGGTCTTGTTACCATTGCACTTTAATGAGCGTAGGTCCATTATGGTACCCTAGAGATTTAATCCCAATAAAAAGAAACCTATCACAAATCCTTTAACATATCCCTTAAAGGGCATTGATAAGGTTTCAGCAAGCTATAGCCTATGAAGTGTCGGAATATGTAAGGTTAATAATAATAATTTTAACTATCTGCCTGTAAGACCTCAGGTCTTTTAAATGCAATGCACGGCACTAGTAAGAAGGAATAGAAGGAAAGGAAAGATTTTTGTTAGGACATTGTATTGAGAATTAGATGTTTAGTATCTCATGAAATTCTACGGGTGGCATCCAGTTGAAACTGGGGAATATAGAAAAGAATGTGGGCTTGAACCCACACGTCCAGGTTAGCAGTCAAACACTATATCCACTGTGCCATTGCCACCCGCTTAGGATTAGTCATAACAGATTCTCCCACTGCTTAAAAGTTAGTCTTGCAATTCTGTCTATCTTTCTGTCTATGCGCCTACACTACAGCCTATGTATATTCTTTGAACTTGGTATTAGTTGTTTTTTGGGTAAAAAAAAAACAACGGTACTTGCCATACAATTTGTTTGACCAAAAATGAAAATCTCATTTCTGTTTCTGGCGCCGACAATTTTGATAAAAAAAAATCAGCTTTTTATGAAAAGGTAATTTTTGGTAACTTTTTTATAGTTTTTGGTTTTCTCGATAATTTAATTAATTTTTTGTATGGAAAAGCTTCTAAAGGGTGCTTAAATTTTAAGGGCCGATGTTGATTTTGAATACAATATTATTTCGGAAATTATTGTCATTTCTTTTTATTATGATAATATTGGTATGGTTCAATTATGTATGGAACAAAATATCGACCAAATGGCCGCCGGCGCCGTGACCTCGGCGGCACACCTCCATCCGATGGTTCAAATTTTCGATGACACTGAGATAGGGACTGTTTTAAGAAAAAATCAGAACTACCAAAAAATAAATCGTTTCGATTTAAACAGTTTTTTCAGACGTAGCTCGTCTATCGGTTGGCTGTCTTATCGACACTTTCTTAATTTTGTTGTTCTAATCGAGGGTATAATTTTACCGCGCTATCTAAAATACTTTCCAATAAAATGCGACAAATATGAATTCAAAAATAATTAATTTTTGGATAAGCGATTCAATAAGGGTATTCATGCAACGAGATAATTTTCCGCTTTGCAGAAAAATATAACTTTCCGCCAGATCTTTACATGAACACCCCATACAAAATACTTGCGTAAACGTGGAAAATAATCAAATTAAGCGTCAAAAACAACTTATCCCAGTGTATCAGGATTATTTCTGCACTTTGCGCATCAAATTCGTGAGATAAAATCTGTTTTGCAGAATATTTTCCCATACAAATTTTGGCAGTTCATTTCTACCGACAAGATAAAATTTTCTGGATTATCTGGGTTTTACGCGCTTGCATGAATAGGAACCTCTAATATGAGTTATGAGTTTATTCTCACAGAAATCATTATATTGTAGCTAAAATTGATGCAATGCATATTTTTGTAATTAAAATAATAAAATTTGTACCTTTTCTACAAATTCCTTACTTTTGGTGTCAAAACCTGATGCTGAAATTCTTTAATATGCTTGCTTACCAATTTTTTGTCGCAGTTGAGTAATATTTAGAAAAAAAATTGTTGAAAAATTATAAATACGGCGGGCGGTCAAAAATTTAGGTAACTGTTTGAATATGCATGTGAAGTCGTTGAGGCAACACAACCAAGTGCGATTATTCTGTGTGGGTAATAGGTTATATCCGTTTAAAATTTTGAGATCAGATAAAAGTTGAAAATGTTTTCTTTACATAGATAATCCTAACAAACATGAATGCTGATAAATCGTTCCAAATTAAAACAGGCAGCAAATATTCTTACATACACTGGTGATTGAAAATTAACACTCGTAGAAGTACTTTGTTTTGAAGTCGAAGAAAGGGCGAAGTGTTTTGTAACAACTACCAGAAACGTGATTTAGAGCTACCAATTTCAAATAGCAACAACCAGAAAACATAACAACTACCACTTAAAACAGTCCCTGCGCTGAGGCGTAATTGAGGTTCTATGCGTTCAATGTGCAGAATTATCTCATCCTTTAGCTCTTGAATTGTTGCTGGCTTATCGACGTACACCTTTTCTTCAAATAACCCCAATGAAAGAAGTCCAACGGTGCCAAATCACATGATCTTTTCGGCCAATCGACATCACCACCACTTGAGATAACACGGACATTGAATTTGTCGCGCAAAAGAGCCATAGTTTTGTTAGCTGTGAGGCAAGTGGCACCGTCCTGTTGAAACCACACATCGTCCACATCTATATCTTCCAATTGGGCCATAAAAAGTTCGTTATCATCTCACGATAGCGAACACCATTCACAGTAACTGTTTGACCGACCTCAATTTGGAAAAAATTCGGCCCGATGATGCCACCAGCCCATTAACCGCACCAAACAGTCACTCTTTGTGGGTGCATTGGTTTTGCGACAATCACTCTTGTATTATCATTCGCCCACATGCAGCAATTCTGCTTATTGACGAATCCACTGAGGTGAAAATGTGCCCCATCACTTAAGATGATTTTCTTCACGAAGTGCACGATATGCATTTTGATTTGAACGCCCATTTTTTATAATAAGCCTGAATAACTTTAACGCGTTGTTCGATTGTGTATCTTTCCATGGTTCAAATTGAGTTAGTCTGAAATTGAGAAATGTCAAATGAAATGCAGAAAAACACTTGACGTTTAGGTGTGGTTCACATTCAACATCGGCCCTTAAAATTTAAACACCCTATATAAAGATAAAATGGTATACCTATGTAGGAAAAATATATCAATTCATTTTTTTTTTTAACTTAATATTTCGAAATCGGCATGGCCCGTGTTTTTGAAATATAAGAACAAAGTAATTTGAATTACTTTGTATATATTCTAGAATACATACAAAAATCATGTTCCTATAACCAAACATAATGGAACCTTCCATAGCCGCTGGTTCACATCCGGCTCGAAGGATCAAAATGTTTTGTGTTAAAAAAGTTATTCATTCTCTTAAATATCGCTAAAAATCAATGTTCAAGAAACTTCTGAAAAGTCCAAAATATAACATATCTTAACTCTTGGGCTGATAAAATTGCAGTTAAGTTTATTAATTGCCCTTCAAAAAATCTTCTGTGATTTGACTTGTAATTTTGAAAAATCGTTAGGAAAAATATCATTTTTTTTCGAAAACGGTTGTAACAATTTTGATTAAAAAATGTGCGTGTTTTTTTTTTTAATGCAGTTTTCTTTCAAATAAAAAAAAAACAATTTTGTTTTGCGTTCTTATTAACGAGTCTCGCAACTTCCTTCCCTTCCCATGGAAATCACTTTTCATATTGTCGACTTTTTTATTAATGGACAGTTTTACACAGGCATATACAATTTTCAAAAGATTGTATTTTTGTTTCTTTAAACAAATTGTGTTGATGATGAATTTATTGACATAAAAGATTTATCTGCATATTAATAATTACTTTAAATTGACCATCCAATTTTTTTCCTAAAATAACTTATTAAAATTGTATCTTAAAAATCATATTTTTTTTAAATAGGTCCGACGACTTTTAAATTGTTTTGTGCATAGCTGCCTACATTTCTTGTGTTCAAGAAAACGTAGAAATGGACTAGCTATTCTTTGCTTAACTCAAACTAATAAATCTTATGAATTAAAAAAAAATCCATGGTTTTGATTTTTGTTTGTATGTCAATGTTATTAAATAATTCTCGTATACATACCATTATTAACATAGGTCTTACATTTCAAACCAATCCGCTTTTAAAATACCTTATTTTCAAAAAAAAAAATATTAACCTAACCAGAATTGAGAATTTTGATGTGCAATATTTTTAAAACTTATTAAAATCTTCTGTCATTGAATTAATACAGTTTTATTTAATGTTTGAACCACTGACTCGCATACAAATGCCCAATTGCCGTGAACTCTGTTTTGACTACTGTCTAATATACCTCTACCTTCATAAATACATATGAATCTAAATACAGTACAACACGGATTTAAGAAACTCTGACAATCCAAGAAATTTCTTTCTTATATCCGAGTGTTTCTTATATGCAAACAAAGGATTTAAGAAAGACTATTTCTTATATGAGAAACACGGATATAGGAAATTTCTTATTCAGATATAAAACAGACACAAAAGAGGCACAAAACTAAGCAATAACACATATTTACTGATAATTCTAGCGCCTTTTAAGCTGGCTCTGCAAAAATTAAAAGCTGCCATTAACCATGAAACCATATTCATGGGCATAAAACTAGTTTTGGCAAAGGTTAAAAAATGATGAAGTAAATCTCTTATATGCGTACTTTTTTGTTCTTCAGATTAATACTAGTGCAAAGAAATGATTTTTTATAGCCGTGTTTTTCTTATATGCAAGTTTCTTTTATATAATCAATTTTAAAGGGAATTCAAAGAAAAAGACACGGTGTTTTGGACTGCATTTCTTATAAACGAGTTTTTCTTATATGAGTGTTTCTCATATCCGTAAAATACTGTACTCGATTCCTTCATATTACATATTCACATAAAGCTCAACAAATAAACATACAAAATGGCGGGAACTTAATGACCCATCTTTCATGCATCTATTCCCGAGGACTAGAATTATAATGACAGGAAATAAAATTCTCCCAAAAAAAAAAAAACAATACCAAAAAAAGGAGTTTCAGCTCTCAGCGCATACTATAAGCAATCAAAAAAAAGGCAACACTCCAGCGATATGTTATAACCAGAGCTATCTACTTAACGTTTACTCTGTAATTTTCATCTACCTACCTCGATTTTTTTGTTCGCCCAACCCTGTTACCTAAATAAATTCCTATTTTAGTTCTATTTCATATAGGGCCAACGAGAAAGAAATATATGCTCACATAATATAGAAAGTGTAATGGACTCGAACCGTCCATGACCAGACCATGGTCAATGAATCATTGAAACCCTATCGAACAACAATTGCATGTGAAACCAGCAGCATATAGTGAAAGTGCCTATACCTATAGACCGCTTTAGTCCTTTCTTCGTATAGAACTTATAGAGTTGGACCAATTTTCTTTTTTTATTTTTTCAGGGGTCCTCGACATAAACGGTAAGTATAATACATTCTATTCTTACGACCGACGACGATAGACCGAGGCAGTATACAAGTAGCTATCGAGAAATTGGATGTGTGTATAACCGAATATGGTTCCGAGGGAAGTGTTTGGTGAAAAAAAAAACGAAGCTCCCGGAATAATATTCTTCGAGTGCATGAAAAGGATGTGTATGTCTTTCTCTTGTTCGAAACTCTGGCCCAGGCCCATTTCCATATTGCGGCCAAAGGATTCTTCGTCGACTTCTTCAACTGCCACTTTGTTCAGTTTTGAAATATTATTATTACACTTTTTATATATGTACGGATGTAGAAAATTCTCTCGAAGACATCTTTGGATATAAGTGCTCCCGGGAGAATATGACATCAACACTGAGGTATAGATGAAGTTTTGAATTGAAGATATATATTTTTTTTGTTGGTTTCTCTGTTTAAGGTCAAAGGTTAGTTGCAAAGGAGGACATTGAAATGTATTTTATCCCATAGTTGTAAAACAAACAATTCAAGTGTTGCTAATGTTATGTTTTCAAAATATTTCAAATCCCGATTAAGTATCGAAAACAAACAAAATATTCATCGAAACCAAGACCACCTGCCCTGTTACCGAAATGTCAACGGCTACTCTCCATACACACCTGGCAATAAGCGTACACGTTTGCTGATGGGATTATAAATTTTATTGGAGCTTTAGAGCGTGCCAACCGATCTAGGTTACCAGGCAGCTAACTTCTTTTTCAATAGCAATATTACACGGTGTCAGAAGTGGGATAAATTGTTAAATATATTTTTTAACCTATATTATTTTTGTTGAGAAACTGCGTACGTAATGCCATTGGCATTATGGTCAGCCATTTGGGCATTTCCTTGCAGTTTGATAATCAGAGGTCATTTACCTAGGTTTATACATACGTGTTGTTGTGTCGGTTTTATGTGCTAGGTATAAGTATAATTTGTTTTGTTTTCAACCGATATCCTATTATCCATATTTCAAAGTGTTTGAAATTGCCTTGAAACACAAACCCTATCAGCTAATGCAATCACTCTCGAATGAACAGTTTCCAAATATTATGCACATGCATACATATACCAAGAGGTGCAATGTTATTTGTATACATTATACGCATGAATATGTCCCGTCTTGAACATTATCATAATTAAGCCAGATAGGATAGCCTATACGCCTTCAATCAGCTGTTTTAGTGACTGCATTAGGTACCTACATACATACAAACACTTATGACTCCCAGTCGCACGTTCACTTACACACACATTTATACCATAGAATACAATCTATACCCAGTGTTATCTAAGTACAACATCATTCGTTTAGCATATTCGATAACAGGAAATATAAACCCTCCAAGGATATAACGGCATTCATAGCATATTGGGATGCAAATTAGCTAAATGTTTCAGATGCATCGCTGGCGCTGACTGTGCAAATCGCAAAACAAAGACAAAGATAGCCAAAATAGGTCAAAAGCAAAACGCAAATCAGTCGGAAAATGTACCTATATGCCATACTTTGATAGGTGTGTATGTGTGTCGTATGTACGTATCGTATTTGATTTAAGATATCTAATCGACGATGATCGATGATGATGATGGCGACTAAACCAACCATCTCGACTGTTTAATTATTTTCTGCCACTGATACCGTGTATAGGAATGAGTTCTATCGATTGCATCAGGCTCAGAAAATCAGATAAACGTGCCGACATCCAATTTATTTGCCTTTTCCAAAGAAAAAAAATCGAGCTATAAAAAGCTAAAGTATACTTCATGTTCATAAGTTGTGTGCATTAGACCAGTTTATACCAATCAGTAATGGATAGATAAATTGAATTCCATTTAATGCTTTCATCTTCATTTGTCTACTTTCCAAAACTTTGGACACATTCAGTCAATTTAATTTGTTTATACCAGTTAAACGCATCAAATTTTATTAAATTCGAGTTTAAATGGACAGCAAATGTAGATTGTGTTTCAAGATTAATGACTTATAAGTCGCTAGTTGCGTTTGGCTAAATAAAATAACTATGTGCAAAATATATGTAAAAATTAATGTAAATAAGTATATGATAAAATAACTGACATATCCATTTTCCCACTAATTTGTTAGTAGACAAACTGGTATAAAATATATGTATATGAATATATTTGTATACATGTCAGCTTATGACTTTTTTTTTAATTAGATATAAAGGAGACAAAATTAAAATGCTTTATAGTAAAATACATAATTAGTTAAGAACACTCTATATTTTATACCAATCACAAAAAAGTCTTACGTATTGGTCCAATTTTTAAGAAATATTTTTTTCTGGCTTATTAATGTTTAGAATTTCATAATGTGTGACGCCACTTGGGGCAAAGCAGCTAGTTTCGAATTTATACCAGTTGGACATTTATACAGAAATATATATGTTTTTCACTGGTATGAACAGAAATCGTGTAGAAATTGATCCTAGAGTCTATTACTGAAACTAAAAAGTGATGAAATTATATTGTTCACGATTTGAACACAGAATCTAATGAACAAGAAAAAAAAATATAAGTAACTTAGCTATGTATGTGCGTTAAGAAAGATTATACCAATTACTACATATAGAAACAGAATTAATACAACTATCAAGTCACCGTTGGAAATTGTCATTTAACATGTTTGTTTGCTTACATTATTCTACATAATTTCATGAAACAATTTTTTTAGACCACTATCTTTCAATCATGGAGTAAGAAAATCCGTCAAAACTGGTCTTAAGAGTGTATACAATTAATTAATTTACATCCCCTACAAATTATATTACCATGTTAACATCTCAAAAGACAATTTCCAATCAATACTTGATAAATTGCCAATCTATATCTTTTTTAAATAAATATGAAATGATTGGTACAAACTGGTCTAATGTCACAGCTAACTTAGGTGTGATTATACCACTCGTCTTAATCCAAAACTTGACAAATTGGATATCCATATTTTATGAAATTATTCGTATAAACTGGTCTAATGAACATATCAAGCGAGACAATTATGAATTTTTCTTATTTTCCCAAAAGTTTGAAAAATACTAAGAAACCAAACATTTTCTTAAGTACTTGTGAATCTAATCTGAGATAGAAAACAATATGTTCTTGTATCCATCAGCTTTTTCTTTGCTTTTTAATTGTGTGCTGTGTTAGTTAAATTACTTCTTATATACAAAATATTTAAAAGGTTATAGAAATTCCTATGCATACATAGATACTTGGAAAATAAAGCACAGAACTCTTAAACTAAATGCATGCATCATGGAACCTGATAGGGTTATTTGCCATCATGTTAAAAAAAAAATAAACAAACACAAAATATCGAAATAAAAGAAATATCAAAAAACTTCTTCGTCTTCTTCTCTCAAAAAGGATGAAAGGGAATCTCTAAGGAATTACTTGCTTACCTGTCGAAAAACTTTTGCTAACATGGCGATTTTATTGTACCGGGTTATCTCAAGACTCTAAGGATCGTATATAATATATAATCAAAAAAATTCAGACATCTACACATGTAACCCAAAGAGGCAGAAGCTGAAGCAGAAACAGAAGCTTCTCATGATGCAAGAGGTGAACCAACCAACCAACCAACCAAGGATGGAACGAACGAACGCATCCAGAGATGTACAGGGCCAACGATGACGACAACGAAGAGGGAAGGCCCAAGCACAAGCCCGAGAGGAACTCATCCAAACTTCTACTTATTCCGTTTTTCAGGTAAATCAGAAATAATTCATGTGGAACGTATCCGAAATGCAATAAAATATTTTCGGCTTCCATCGCACTACTCCTCTCTGGATACACCATCGCATGAACTCACCTGCTCCGGCTCACCCATCCCACTTTCATCAACCTATTGCATCCCTGAAGGATATTTTCTCTCCATCATGGTAGCGGGTACCTATAACTTGGAAGAAAGTTTATTCAGCTGTAGGGAGGGGGAAGGGGGGTATGAGAACCCCAAACCAATATTTTCACTCAGTGTTTCACTGAATAAAAAGGAAGAGGACGGAACAGTATTCATAAAAGACGGCTACATCAGGACAGGAGGTGGAAGAGAGACTATGGTGATGCTTCAGTTGTGGTTTCAGTGATGGATTCCGAAAAGGAAAACGCACCCTCTTTATTCAGGGCTGACTGAATGAGGCAAAAAGGGTGCAGATTTTTGGTTCACCTGAGTAACACGCTGTGATATGCGTTTGAAAATTTTATTGCCTGACACAATCTGGTGCAAGGATGAAGTTTATATGGCTGAATAAAGAAAAATGTATGTTCAGTGCCCTTGTTTTCTATCTTTCTTTCTCTTTCTTTTTTTCTCTCTCTCTCTCTCCCTTTATCTCTACTATAAGTCCTGTGCTGCTGATGCTGATGCTACTGGGATGCTGATATTCTAAAAGATTCTTGTGGATGAAATTTAAGTGTTATGTAATCATTTGCGAGAAGAACCAAGAGCGTTTTCATATTTCAGATGAAAAGGTGTACAATCCGAGAAAGCATCCTATATACGAGTATGAGTATATAGTAAATTAAAATTTTTCTTTGAAAATTGGGAAAATTGAAGTAGGTACCTACACGTAACGTACGTTGTTGAAAAAATAAATGCAAGTTAAATTTAAATGAAAGTTTTTAGCATAAAGAGACCCCTCGTCTTCAATATTCCCACATTGTATGATTGGTATAAGTTCATTTTTCTATTGACCTTCTTCCTTTTGTGTTTAGTTGAAAGTTTTTGAATTTTTAGTTTTTGAAAGTTGAAATAAAAAAACAATGATTTTCATAAAACGTTTAGCATTTTATATCATCCAACAAATTAAAGCAATTAGCATTTTATATTTCATTTAATTTCTATTCATTTCTTTTTTTTTATAAATTTTATTTAACTAGATTCTATTAAAAGATCCTATTCATTTTACAGCTTGGTAATGACGTTGTTATATGATGTTGCGAAGGTTGTGTTACCGAACTTCAAGTGTCAGATTCACATAGGATAGTTGGCATAAGATGCGACAGAAAGCTAAGGCGTGGGCACCAAGGTGGATCAAGATTTGCTTTAAAATGTATTGTAAAAAAAAAATTCGAGATTTGATCAAACTTACTATTACCTGTAAAAAGGAAGTCTCCAAGGTCTGTCTCTGTCTGTCATCGCTATTGTGGCCTTTTGTATGCCCAAAAATAACGGTACGTGGACATACACAAATTTTTAGTCGCTGAGAAATATATTTGTATATATTTTTCAACAACAGCAATTCGAGCGATACGATTCTGCTAAGAAAAATATTTGTTATTTTTTCTTTACAAAAAGGTTACTACTTTTTTTTGAAAAATTGTTAAAAATTAATGTTACCTCTAGTAGACCGATTTCATAAGATTTAAAATTTCTCTGAAAAAGTTTTGTTGATTTTTTTAAACGTTTTGTATAGCTGCTTATAATTTGAAGTAAGATTATTATAAACATTTAAAAAAAGACTGCTTTTTGAGGTTTTTAAAATTAAGTTCCAATTTTTTTTTTTTTTTTTTTCAAAAATTAATATTTCGAAAATGACTCAAACAATTTTTCTGAAACTTTGTTTAAAGTGATTTTTTAACACTTTCTAGAACAAAAGAAATGACCAAAACTAACAGTAAGTTTTGTCCTTTTTTGTGTTTTTTTAATAAGCGTCATCTACTTTTGAAGAAACACAAATTTAAGTTTGTATTGTTATTACCAGTGTTTCCCATTATAACCATGCATTTTTCATATATTCGATTTGTTCATTATTATATTGAACTTAGAAACTTCCAAAACAAATATTTTATATTGCCTATCAAAATTTTCAAAAATATGATTTTATTTTATTTTTAAAACTAAATTTTCTGCTTCTTTTGAAAACTTGATCTTTCAAAAGCGAGCTTGTGTGCATATTAATAATTATTACTTTAAACTCGCATTCCAAATTTTGTTTCTAAACATGTTTTAAAAATCTTATACATATAAAATGTGAATTGCATAAAGTGTGAAAATAAGCTAGAGCGTGTACAAAACCACCGCGCCGCCGCCGCACAGTGGTGCGCTTTGTATGGGAGAATTGAAAAAAATCTATAAAATCTGAACTATAAAACGGAGAGCAATGAAATTTTGCACACATGTTTGGATTGCGGTAACCCACATTTCTACAAAATTTGGTCCGATCATTTGTCATTTTTTGTAATAACCTGTAGATTAAATTATTTAGGTACCGATTTTGTAGGTACAAATTTTTTAAATAACACCATAAAGCAATATTAATATATACGATTTCTAAGAAAAATAAGTTGGAAATTGGAAAAATATTGAGGCAAGGAAAAGATATTTCTACTTAAAATAAATCCCTGGCAATTATTATTGCGTAAGAAATTATAACTTTTGTAACATTACCAAAGTCAAAACCATGTTTTTTTTAATCTGATTCAGTGAAACATATTTGTACATTACGTTCAAGATCGGATCAGGACGGACGGAAATAGTTGGCTGAATACTGTAGCTTTCTAAAAATGTTAACCACAAGGCGTAGCTTAATGGAGCTAAGACTGTAGCTCAAGGGAAAGGACATTAAAATATTAATTCCAGTGCACTCGACCCTAACCCAAAAAAAAATATTTTTTTTATTTTTTTTTTTATCTTGGAAGCTTAATTATCATATTATTTATTACCACCACTTTGCGCCGAAACGAGACGAGACGAGACGAGACTTGACGAGACGAGACGAGCATCTGAGACGAGACCAAGCCGAGACTGCAAATTCAAATCTTCTCTGAGACCGAGACGAGACTTAATTATACGAGACTGACACGAGACCGATACTAGACTGAAAATTTTCGATTTTAACGAGACCGAGACGATACTTACAAAAGTCTTGCCGAGTCTCGTCTCAGCCCTACTGAAAAGGATGACACTGAACCGGTTGCTGAAATGATCATTCAGTCGTATTCTCCTTGGTTTAATGAGAAAGTCGGTTAATTTATATTTTAATATTTTGAAAATTCAAAGTCCTAAAATCATTCCGTTTTCAATGTTTGAGTATAAGTTGATAAAAGACAATTGAGTTTTGAGGACAAAAATAGTACTTTTGTAAATACGAAAAATTTTGATTAGTTATAATTTGTTAATTACCTATTTGAAAATTAATTTTCAAAAACAGATTTTTAGAAAATACACAGGAAACAACCTGTATAACAATTAATTTCTTTAAAATTATCCGAACGGTTTTTAGTTTTTTGTTCGCATGAATTCATATTTGTTCAAGAATTCAAATTGGATTTTAAGCAATAACAAATTTAATGTTTTTTAAAAATTATTTTAACATTCATGTGTTTACATAATAAATTCTCATTTATTTGTATTGCATGCCCATTTCCATTCTCTCTTCAGTATTAAATTCATTTTATCTAAAACTCAATCTAACAACAATTTACCGTTTCCAAAAATTCCAAAATAGCTACGAAGAAAATATTATGGGAACCTTATTTGCTTAATAAGCACATTATAAAGTCTAAAAACGATTCATTCGACTAAAGCTTAAAATACTGCATATCTCTATCGTTACATTATAAATCCCTCATTTGCTCCATTATTATTCCATATTTATTGTCAATGCATAAACAGATTGCCTTTGTATGTGTGTCTGTTTATTTATGGAGTATATGGCTTCAAAGCAAAATAGTGTCACCACAATGCAGCATTATTCAATGAAATCCACTCGAATGCATTCTAGTTTTGTATACCTACACTTCGAACACATCCAATCGACGTATACTCAACCCAATTTTAGCTTGCTCTATAGCATAGAAATATATAATAAAATCCACTTTATAGAGCAACATTCCTGAATGCAGAGGATAACTTTCGGAATTTCATTCCTTCCATATACGATGCCACGGTACCAAGAGCATAAGTAGTACCTACTACCTACTCCTATAGAGTTGATGCTGGCTTGAGAATCAGGATACTGGATGACAATCTAAATTCAAAGCGATTTGCATAAACGAAGCAACTTTGCACACAGAAAGCAACATAGTGTTGTGCACAAATAATTTTAAATATAAACAGCCACACTCTTCTCCAAGGATATTTTTAGATCCACTGCTGCTGCTTGTACACACTATCCGAACCAAACCGACTCGAATATGCCAAATGTGCAGAGAAAGATTTTAATAACCATTCCTCCGTTCATCAGTCGCATTGAATCTCAGTCACGCAGCAGTACCAGTACCCAGTTCCAACCCCAAACCAAGGCCTGGACAGATTGGGCACGAAAGAACGACTCTGGGACCGGCATCGGCACAGCGTTGGGCGCCATTCTTCACAAAAAACTAGCACATACCATCGTCCTGGTCCTACCGACAAATTATTCAGCCGGCCCACTTATATTCCGTTTGTGCTCTCACAAAAGTTTGTGCTGCTCCTTGCAAATATGCAAATCTTTGGTCTGTGAATGTGTGTCCCTAATTCTATGGTCATGACCTCCGCCAAGCACCAAACTTCACCCATCGAATCGTTAGCTTAAGCGTGGTGGCCGCTTTATCATGCTGCCTTCGGAGGAACATAGCCCGGCTAAGGAATGCATAATAATGATGTTTGGTGCGCGTCGTAAATCAAGGGAATTTATTTCGGTGATGCTATCGGGTTTAAGGAGGAGGGTGGCGTGTGTGGAAGTGGATAATGGTAGCGGCAGGGCTATGATATTTTTTGGTATCTCTTTCGGGCTGAGCTGGTATTAGAGCTGTTTTGCTGGCCTCTCTTCTCAAGGCTAGACAATAGCTCCAGAACTATCTGATATTCCACAACCCCCACCTACCCTTTGCAATGAACTGAAGTTTATTTTAGAAACGGTCATTGGGGTTTTCTGTGTGATGGCTAAGTGTGGAGAACTAAATAATTTACCATTTTAGTTTAGAGGTTCCACTGGGAGAGAGCGCGAGGGTATAGCAGACTAAGATAACCAGGGTATAATTTGCATTTTTCTGTAGTTTTCATTTATGTTGTCAAAAGATACAGCGGGTGGCGTCGAGCTGTGCTGGGTGGTGGCTATAGAAACAACAAGTTAAGAGTGAGAGAGTGAGAGATCGTTTTCTGCGCAGCGTTTTAAAATGGAATTGGTGCGATGGCTCCGGTTGAATAGAAATTCATATAATAAGTGGATTGCATTGTTAAGATTAACTTGAATATATTGTTGTTCTGGGACGGGTTGTTCCTCTCGCTTCAAAACGAAAAGGACAGTTGGGAGCGTTCTCTATCTAAAAGACTCACGTTGCCACCGTCACGCCGGTTGGGTGAAGGAACATAATTAAAACGAGTGCTTGGAGATTGAAATGCAAACAACAATGGAGTAGGATAAAGTTTGTTTAAAAGTTAATGGAAATACAACTGAACTCAGCTAGAGAAGCTCTTCATTCAGCATAATTCAAAAGAGACGGTAGGTCTGTATGTAAGAAGACGAAGACCAACAGAGAGATATATCAAAAGTTAGTTGTGAGAGGGTTGAAAATCTAATCAATTAGACTACATTTTCAATTTTAATTTTTTAGTATTTTTTTTTCAAGAGACCACTTTTGAAAATTGCATTAAATGTCGGTATAGAAACGGTAGATAAAATAAAGCAAAAAGAAAGGTCCAGAGAAACTAATCATTTAATTTCCGTAAAATTAGCTCTGATTGAACTGCACATATTAATTTTTTGAAAAATTTATTATTGAAAAGTACTATGTCCATTGGAGCTAAAAATTTAAGGCCTATCTAGGAATTGAAAATGAAATTAAAAAAAAATATTGAAGTTGCTTGAAAAAAATTATGAAGAGGCTTATTTGCGACAAAAAATTTCCCTAGAAATGTTTCGCACTTTCTTTCGAAATTAATCTATTTAGTTAGTCACATTTTCCAAGGAAATAAAATAGAAATGTGGATCGTTTGAGCATTTCATTTGGCGCTGTTGGTGTGAAATTTATTCCAAGGAGGAAGTTCAATAAGGCTGAAACTCGCTTGCCTCCTTTTTGTGTGTGTAGCTAAGATCAGTGAAAATGTGAAACTGTCAGTTAATCGCCGTCAATTTGACAAATTTCAAGAGGGTTATTTTACAAACGAGTCAAGGGCAACATTCCTCAAGAACGACACAATAAGCTTGTTGTGAGTCAAGAGATTTGGGATTGAGGATGAAGCTCAGTGGGTTTGACAACAAGCAGAGTTGATCTGAGTGATACAAATTCACAATGGATTTAATTTAATCGACAAATATGAAAGTTATATAAATAATAATGTAGATGAAGAAATTTAATTAAAAAGTACAAGTGACCTCAACGCCAGAAATGAATGTGTTTTGCCGAGATATGTCAGTGAGCTCTTCAGTTAGACATACACTGTCATATCTTTTCTAAGACACTCTTTTTGGTCTATTTAAACCGACAGTAGAAAAAATATTGGAGGAGGGGGGTCCATTCCACATATGTTAAGGAGGGAGGGGAAAATTTCTAAAAAAAAAATATTAAAATACAACGGTCAAATTTAAAATGCCATGTTATACCTTTCTGTAAAGCCAGAAATCCCTTCTTTTATCCTTTTTTTAAATAAAGTTGTTTAAGGCAATAGTTTTTGAAAAATTAGTTATGATTTCCAAATAATTGAATTGATAAGAGCTTTCAATTTTGAAAAAAAAAATGCAAAAATGGTACTTAAAAAAATAGTTGAAAAAAACTTAGTTTGATTTTTTTTTTTTTCTTTAATTTGAGTTTTAAAATTAATTTTTTTTAAATTATTTACTAAAATAACTTTATTTAAAAATAAAATAAAACCAGGGTTTTCTGGCTTTTGAAAAAGCTTTTTTTTTTGTGTTAAGAACATTTTTTTTTTTCTAAATTGACCGTCCAGATTAAACAATTTAGATTTTTTTGTGGTCTTAACTCCACACATAATATGCTATTACAATTTTAAGATTCCCTTGGCTTAGGACCCAAGTGGTACCTTTAAAGAGATAATCACTTTTTGATTCTTCCTTATTGAATTTAACCGCAAAACTTGTTTACTCTTCTATTCTTAAGTACACTTAGAAATAAGCTGGTCCTGATATGCAAATAAAAAATCAGAAATGTATTTTTTGTTTGCAGAAATTTAAGTTCGCGCATAACTTCCGAACGACTGCACTTAATTGGATAATTCTTTTTTTTTGTTGTTTTTCTAATTGTCAGGACAAGGTTTGTATAAGAGAATAGAAATTTTTCTTAAATCTCATCGGTTCACAATCTTCGGGACAATGAGGCTGAAGAAGAGTGAAGGCAGCGTTTGGAGGCAAAAACAATGAGAAAAAGCGAGATCTACCACGACTCCAGAAGAAACCCATACCATAGATTTTAAGCGAGAGGCAACAAACCTTACCATTACCTATGAACGTTTTGCGTTTAGATATGATACATCAGACGATTACGATGGCGATGAATCGGAATTATTGAGCACTATTTATCAATATTGCCAAGCTTTGAGATTGAAGCTAATATAATCACAGGAAAGTCAAAGGGCGAGAATGTCAAGAATACTACTAATGCCAACTGACTGTAAAAAAATACTGTGCATTACAAAGCATAACAATAGTAATGATCGAATTATTTAACTGTAATTTTATTCCATGTTTGATTTTTTCTTATTAATTACGTAACGTGTAACATTTCCGGTACTTTTTTTATTTAATGGGTTAATCCCTTTCAATATATCAGTCGTGTCAACTATTGACACATTTCCTTAGTCCACGAATGTACACCACCCGTGTGAAGCCGAGGTGGGCATAAATAGTAAAACAATTCTTTCAGGAACTTCGAAAATATTCACGAAACAAAAATATGGCGGTACAAAGTTCGCCGGGTCAGCTAGTAACTGAATAATTAAGATCAGAGCATTTTTTTATACAAAATAATTTCTTACAAAATGTCACTTTGTCCAATAGTGAACCGATTCTTAAATTATAATTTTAATTTATATTTATTTATAAAATTTCACGCCGAAGATTCTGTATTGATATAACTTTTGCCCTCAAACTGTGTAAGGCTTAACTTATGAATTCTATTTGAACTGAGTTTAACTTTAAGTTTAATTTTAAGCTTAGGTGTGATTTAAGTGTCATTTTTGATGGGAGTTTAAGGCTAGGCGCATATTAAGACACGTACTACGCGTGTGACGTGACCTGACAAGTGTGAGTGACGATTATAGAAACTTGTCATTCCGTTCAACGCACAATGATAAGCGTGTCTTGTGTCAAAAAAGCAGGGTTTTTTTTCATAGTCACTAATTACACACTTTTTTATTTTAAACGCAAAATAAAAACACATGAAGCTACTCAGTCTTTCTTTAGTTTTTGTTTTGCTAATAAAATTAAAAAGTGAGTATTTGATGAATATGAAAAAAAAAACTCAGCTGTTGATAATTGAAAAATACTTTAAACATAAAAAAAATAGATTTATGAAAAGTTAAAGATTATCTACGCCAGCTTATTATTAATTTTTTTGACAAACAAAAAGAAGAAAACCGTGCTTCGATCACAGTGTCACGCGATTTTCGGAAAACGCGCGTCAGGTCATTTCGTGTCGCTCTATCAATATGCGTGTATATTGCTTACAAAAACTCGTACTGTGCTGTGTCGCGTCACTCGCGCCAAACTCGTCTCAATATGCGCCTTGCCTAATTGTGAGTTGAAAATATTTCCTTTGTTTATTGTTATTGAGTTTCTTTTATTCAGAATCTTAGAAATAATGCACATGAAGTCAAAAGACGCATTTTTTTTATAGTACTAGCTGACCCGATAGATTTTGTACTGTTCAAATTACTAAAGGTAATCTTGCTTGCGACCGTTTTTGTGTATTTTCGAGAATCAACAATTCCTGATTTATTTTCTTCAGTTAAATTTTTAATCCCAAATTTCCCTAATTTGTATTTAATTTTAATACCAAACCAATTTCAAAAAAAAGCATAATTAATTATTCCAACGGTCAAATGTTGAGCTAACACGCCACAATTCAACTTATTTTGCACAAAACAAATTATATTAAATTTTGTTTAAAAATTCAACAATATAAGAAAAGTGCGTATACTCCCCAGTGCTCCATTTTTTTATCGACGTTTTTAGATAAAATAAAAATTCATTCTCTAACATCACATAAAAATTAAACACTGCTATTATTTTTGATATAATTTTACTAAATTTTTAAAATTATTAGATGTCCATTATAAAAATTTTAAAAAAATCAAATATATTAAGTAAATAAAATAATAATTAATAAACAAAAATCATATTTAAATAAGACTACTACCCGTACGTTTACATAAAGAAGAATAGTGACCAAAAAATCCCGATTTAATATTGAACAAAATCAGTATGTTAACGGAATATTTTTAAGTTTTTGTTTTGTTTCTATGGTAAAACCAACAAAAATTAAAGTTAAAAAATCTTCTTTTGTTCGAATACATTATGCCAAATAAGTTGCTGTTCTCATTTCAATAAAATCTCACATCTTAATAAACAGCTGAATTTAAACCACCGGTAAAATCTTTTTGATCAATTTAAATGTGATTATAGATACAACCTTGTACCTTTATTGCAACTAAAGGCTAAATCAATATAGACAATAAAATAGTTCTATTGAAATTACACTTAATTCCGATTGCTCTCTACAGTTAACAAAGTCCTGACTACTCTCATGGTTACAATATAATTCTGGAAATAATACCAATCATCCAAAACCAAATCCTTTTCCCACGCATATATGCACTCTAAACTGCACATATATTGAATCCCACACAATATTTGTGGTACTGGCGTATGGACTAGAAAACCCGCCAAATCAAAATTAAATTTTGTTGCCAAAATAAATATTAAAATTTACCGACTAAAAATAATCACAAAATCCATATAGTTTATCCTTAATATGCCAATTGTTTGTATATTGTTTATGTGTGTTTGTGTGTGGGTGTGGCGTTTTATACGAACATTCAAATTGAGTGTGTAGATTATTGAAAACATTTCATTCTACTTTATTGAATAGCTAGAAGATATTTTTTTTTTTTAATTTTTATTTCGATGAGAATTTTGCATTCTGTATACTTCGGTGCTTTCAATTAACAAACAAAAATACCATTTTCATTGAAATAAAAATGAGCTTTAAAAAAATTTAAAAATTAATATTTGTTATCATCACTGAAAAGAGATATCTTAGGATATACATATTTCCATGAATTTCCATCTTTTTAGGAGTCATTTTAGGATGAAAAGTGTCCTTATAGTTTCATGAACTTCCATCATCCTAAACCTAAATTGTTGTCTTGTCATGAATTCTTAAATTCTATAAGAACACTCATTTAAGGGAAAGTCTAACAAGACCGTTAGGGAAAGTTATAGATACCTACCTACTTTCACTTAAAATAAAAATGACACAAAAAACATCTTTTCATGGATTAGGATACTAAAGTCATTCACTTTTAATCCGGCATGAAGTAAAAACCTGCGCTGCTGTCGCATACACGTCATTTAAGAAAGCACAAAAACACCACCAAAAATTGTCGTCGCTTTTTTTTTTTTTTTTTTTTCAAAATCCAGCTTAAGACAGAACGAAGAACACAACAAAAATATCGCAAGAAAAAAGGACATCAAACTAATTCCCCTGTACAGAACGTACTTAGCGCGAAGAATGATGAGATCCGATGCTAAGTATAACAAATGTCTCCTTCTACATAGTCAATAGCAATACAATACTTAGATGGGTCCCCCACTATTCGCACCTTAGCATCTCGACGCTACCAGCCAGCATAGCAGCACCAGCGTATAGTTGTCGGTAACTCAACTACGACGACGACGCGACGACACACAAAAACCTCAACCTCATTAGGGTTCCAAATTAAAACAATTCCACGCAGAATGAAGAGCAAGAAGAAAAATATATACAGGACCACAACACAAGATTAATGGCACGGTGGTGGGTGGATGAGATACTACGTATACTTTTAGTAAATAGAATCATCCTAAAATATTATTCCTGCCTCAACAGGGATAAATTCGCTTAATGTAGGGTTGGGAGCAATTATTTGCACAAGCACCTTCCGCTAGTCGTCAACTTAAATTAAAGCAGGTAATTTAGACGCCACTTTAAAGGTTAGTACACATTAAGAGGGGTTGAGTGTTGAGTGCGGGTGAAGTGAGTAGGTATATATTATCCACGCGTTTAAGAATTTTTCCAACATAGCTAGATTTGTCCATAGCTTAATTTTAGCTAAGCCATCAGAGAGAGAGCGAAAGATCGGGCCTAATGCCTGCCGTTTTTTTTTTTCAAAAGTACATTCATGCATACAAACTCAGACACCTTTATTAGGATAAATATTACCATGGTTTCTGGTTTTTCGCAGCTCAAGTTGGATTATGTTGTTTTGAGTTTGTATATAGTTGGTTTTTAAAAGCATGCTCGTGCAAGAATGTTAGCCAGTATTTACCATTAATTAGGGTTAAATTTTTATATTTTGTTGATGATGTTTCAAGGTCTTTTAATGACATAAGGTGCGGGTACCTTCACTAAGTAAATTCAAATAGCTTTGCTTTATAGTTTTGTTTTATGGAAGATATAAGGAAGATGACAATTAAGAATATGCGGTCTTATATTTATACAAGTGAGAAAGTGAAGTACTATTTAGATGAAAACTTAGGTTTTTTATATAGTCTATCATGTTAAGTTTTTTTTTTTTAATATTGGTTTCAATTATTGAAGGGCACATTAAAACAGACATAGTTTTAATCAAAATTGAAGAATAAAATACCGAATCGAATTGATAGGCTTATAAAATGTTCCTAAGGCTTTACGACACAAAAGTGATTTGTGTTCTTGAGGTTATTGTAAGCCTAATTTTAATCTGTCTGAATTTGTTTATTCTGCATTCTTTCTTTGTTACTTAAAATTACACATATTACAATTAGTTATTTTGCTTTAAGTATATGCCTTTGAAACTATAAGAAAGGTTCCTTTACAATTTTTAGTCCAGCTTTAACCAACGTTTAGTTTCGTTTGGCTCTTCTTTAGGTACAAGCCTTTTTTTTCCTCCCATATAGTTTTATGTTTTTTAACAATCTTAATTCCGCCTTAAGATTACTTTAAATTGTATTTCTAAAAGAAAATAACATTGACGAAAATTTCATGACAACAAAAAAATCTAAAAGTACGCCAAGTTCTAAGTTTATTAATGTTAAATATCAAATATTTTAAGCAGAGTTATATGGAAGAACCTTAAAACTATCAGAGAAATCTGTTATTTAATGATTACTGACATAAATTGAGTTGGTTTACTTGGCAAGTTTTTTTTTATTACCTAATAACTCAATTTTGAAAAGAAAACTTGCCAAGTAAACTAACTCAATTTATGTTCCTTTTTCCTTTGTATACACTACAAGGCCTACCGTTGTGCGAAATTGCAAGATTCTACGATGTCGGGAATGACAAAATAAATCGGGTGGCACAACGGCTTATGAAGAACCAGGGCCTAGTGACTAACAACTCGCAACCATTCCTGTGTACGCCTCTCGACAGGAATAGAAGGGACCTACAATTTTATGCCGAATCCGAACGGCTAGACGAGAAGCACTTATTCGTGACAAGTGATACTCTTGGAGGATTTGTCAATTCCTCGCAAGAGGCAGTAGCCCTGAAAAAAAAACTTTTGAGTTTTTAGGTGGACGAGGCTGGGAAGCGATCCCAAACCTCCAGCGTGACAGTCGAACGCACTAACAATTACGCTACGGGCTACTACAATGTCGGGAAGTGGTCCATAATTTTGATGATCTGTCAGTCAGTTACGGTTTTTGCAAATTTTGCAGTCTTATATTTTGGGAACTGTTGATGCTAAAGAAGAAATTTGGTAGGTTGACTAAATCTGGTGAGCTTAGCAAATGCTGTGAGTTTGAAGTTTCTGGCTTTATTGGCACTGAAGTTAGAGGGGGGTCAAAAATCGAACTACCGTGCCCTTTGATTTTTGTAATGCCAGAAAATATTTCTTGATTTCTTAGGCCGAATTTTCCAGTGTTAGGTTAAGCCCTATCTACAGTTGAGTCAGGAAGCTGTTTTTTTTAATTGATGATGAATGCAGAATGCCTTCAGAAACACGGAAGATAAAATATAATAAACAGTTTTTGAGTTAATCCAAAGTAAACTCATTAAATTCGGGTGTAACTCTAACACCGCCCTGAAAAACTGGTCCATAACATAACATAAAATTACTTTGATCATCTTTTGATAAAAAAGAAATACTATTGTTAAGCTTAAAATATTGAATGCAAATTTTTATACATACATTTTTTAAACTTATTAAAAGTAACAATTAATATGCAGTTACAAAGAACAGTTTTTGAGTTATTGAATTTTTAAAAATTTTAAGAAACTTTTAGAAAACAAATAATTTCAATCAGGCCGTGAATATCCAAGGCAAAATGTACAAAAGAGACCTTTTTGCCAAAAAAAAAAAAGATCAGTATAATTAAATGGTGAAAGCAATAATGTCGCAGAAGTTCATTACCAGAGGTTGTGTTGGCGTCAATTGTTATTAAAACGATGTCTATAATCCAATCCACAATCTGATTTGTATGGATGTGTCACTGTATGAACATGAATTTTTGCGACTCCATTAGATTTTTTTAGAAATGTTCATAGTCTTGTGCCATCGTTCATGGCGACATGTATGTAGATAAAGGTTGAATGTCAAAAATAAGAGTTTTTTGCATATGGTAACTCCGAAACGGTAATTGCTATCGGAAATTTTTTTAATTTTTTATAAAACGTGTAGATATTGTCATCCACAAAAAAAAAGTTATGACAAATTTCATCCTACGACTCACTGTTAAAAAGATATATTGACATTCCACAAAACGTAATATGTTGAAAATGCTCGTTTTTCTCGTGTTATGGCTGCAAAATGGTTAATATTTTCGAAAACATCTGCAAAGTTTTTTACATTATGCGAACACAGGAAAAAATTATTAGTTTCTTAAAAGCAGCCGTTTTAAAAAGTTTGACAAAAATTTTAAAAATATGTGTTTTCTGCGCTTTACTCTTAAATGCCAAAGCTCTCGAAAAAATTGTACGCTTAGTTTGTAGACCATAATTTTGTTTTTTAAATCATTAAAGTTTTTTCCATACAAGTCATAGAGTCAATAAGATATTTTGCTACTTTAATAGCGTCAAATGTCAAAAATACAGGTTTTTTGCATTCATCTTTTAAACGAAAAGTTTTATCGAAAAATTATTTTAGCAAATCATATTTATTGCAAGAAATCACCAAAAGTTGAAAACACCTTTACTATAACGAATCTAACGGGAAATATTATGAGCTTATTTTATAGAAAAAAATTATCACTTTTTTTACGTATAGGAGATCAGTAATGATATTGCAATTTAAAAAATGGCCAAACTACGCAAATATAGTATTTTGTATAAGATGAGTTTTGTTGAAAAATCCCATATAATTATGTATTCGAAGTTGGCAATTTTTTTTTAATTTGCCTGGGCTATATAAGACCTATTTCACACCAGATTTTAAGCTGTACACAAATCCAAAGTTTATAAGAAAACACATATTTTGCAGAAAAAGCATCGTGTGAACAGTTTATATGTAAATGTATGCGCCACTGCTCATTTGTTCGGATGTTTACAGCTAAAAAATGTGCGCGGTGTAATCTCGTGTGAACTAGGCCTAAGGAATAACTTAATAACGATGAAAAGTAAAAATGTAAAATCTTTAAAAACAGATGTCACTAATAGAAGAACACACACATTTTTTTTTTCAAAATTATATGTAATTTACCTAGTACTTATTTGTGTTTTAATATTAAATGCACACAGTGTTGTTTTCCGGTCTTATTTTTAATTAAACTAAACTATTTTCTTTTAAGACAGATTTTGTTAAGATATTTAATGTATATAGGTACTTACTAAATTTTGAATTAGTTTTTTAACGCAATTTTTAATAAATCGGATTCGGGCTGTTTTCGTTCTTTGGCTTAGATACATTATTATTTAACAACCCTGTCTATATTGCTTCCTTTTGCTCTATTTTCTTTGCGTTCTTATATATTTCCTTTTCGGGTATATGTACGTTTAAGTCTTTAATTCAAACACCCACTTTTTTCAAGCTCTTTAGTCTCATATAGCATTTACATAGCTACGGTATAATACATTAATATTATTTGTATACATAAATAGATGAATTTAAATCAGATTTCCATAATAATTAATGTTCTCCAAAGCCTTAAGCCTTTTTCTGCTTCTTGGGCAGGGTAGATTTTCGGAAGATAAGGATAAACCAAAGAAAAAAAAAATTATTAAATTAGTCTTTTCCATTCAATCACGTTTCCAAAAATAGACTTTCAACTTTTTCCTCTCTCTCCTGGTTCTAAATTATTTTTGTTTTAAAACAAATATCTACTTTCAGCTAGATTGTATACATAAATAGGCTTATGACCTCCATTCGACCTTGTCGTGTTTTTTTTTTGTATTCGTTTTTTTTTTTACTTTTTTTGTCAGTTAAGCATTGTTGACAATTATTCACGGGTCATAAAGAAAATAATTTCCAGAAAGGAACTCATACAGAAAACCTATTTGCTCTTTCGAGCCTTACACCCTCGACTCGCCTCGCTCCCATCCTTACTGACGGAAAAGTTATATTTGTGCGTGGCTTCCCGTACTTAAGAGTTTTGTTTTTTGTTTTTGAAGAAATTAAATGCAAAAAAAAAAAAAAAACAAAAAAGTAATTTCTCGTCATCGAATTCGTTGTTTTTCACGGAGGAGGCCGCAGAAAATGAAAATGAAAAAAAAAAAGAAAAAACTTCACAGTTGAATGAGTTTTCATCACCAATGCGAATGAATGAACTCGCACCACCCCCCACACTCACTCCAGATATTCTACTCCACTCTATACCGACTAACAGGAGCAGGGATTCGCTTCAAATGCGGAACAAATCGAAAAGGAACCGCGCATTGCCGCCGCACCATGCCGTGTCTCCTGTCTCCCCTGTCCCCTGGCAAGGTTTTCGAAAAAAATGAAAAAGTTTTTCTACAAATTTGTGTTTTGGCGGGAAACTAGGTGGTTGGTGGATGGAAATGGAAATACAAAAGTGGGAAGCTTTTCCAAAAAAAAGGCGTGCAGGAGTTGCGGCGGTGGACATATTCGGCTACGGCTTTAGAAGAACCTCGACATCGGCAGCATGATTGTCGACTATGTAGTACTGGCGAAGGCAAATTATTATTAAAATTTAACGAAGCAAATTGAATCGCGTGAACGACTTCAAAGGAGCAAAGGACGAGAGAAGTTTACAAATAAAAGGAAAAAAAGGACTAAAAGTCTGCAAAATTTAATTTATGTGATTTATTTGTGGTTGTCCTAGCTCAGAGCCAGAATGAGGTATAGAGCGAGTTGTTCTTGGTGGTATGAATGCTCGCTCCCTCAGGCTGGGTGCTTTTGTTTATTTTTTGCTTTGTTTTGTTTTATTATTTATTTGAGACTAAGTAGAGGTACCACTCTACTCTACTCTATGTGTGTTTTTTGAGTGTGTTTGTCGATTAAACGCTAAAAAGGTCTCCATGTGTCTTTTCCGAGAACTTTTAAATGGCGCAATGAATAAATTGAAATTATTTTGAGAATTAAATCGCATGGAAGTTTATGTTTGGCTTCGGGATTTGTTTTTCTTTGTTTTTGTATCTTGTATTTATGTTAAGGTAATGAAAGAAGATTTGCCATAACAGCGAATTCTAAGAATGCCTGGTCCTGTAGCCCTATTGGCATGCATAAGCTCGTATATTAAAAATGTATATCTTGAAAGGGTAAATTTATTTTAAGATTTAAAAAGGATTAAAAACATTTTTCAATGAATATATTATTTTTCATTTGATTTTAATATTTTAATTATGATTTGAATCAAAGCGAGTGATGGAATCGTTTTGCTTGCTTATACCTACTTTACTGTGATGGAACGTGTTTTTGACTGATGGTATTGCTTTCTTATACAGAAACAAAAATTTGAATTATAATTTAGCGAAAGAAAGGCTTAGGTTCTTTATTTAGGGATTATGTAAAAGAGCTTTATTAAATTTCTATATTTAACCCTTTCTTATTTTGCATTGCGTCAGTAATTTCCTGAGTCTAAAATAACGATACTTGTCATTATAGTCTTAGCTATGAGAGGTTGTTTTTCTGCCCTACACCCGTAAATATATATTTTTTTTAATTTGTAGATTTTTTAACTTAAAAAAATAATACTTCCGGAGATGTTTCTCATACTCTGTTCGTTTTCTATTTAATTGTTGAAAGCAAAAAGGTTTCAGAAAAAAAAACTTTCACAGTGTGACTAGTTCCTGAAAAAGTTTTCAAGGAAGCAAATCACTTCCAGAAAACGCTTTCTGCTTTCAGAAACTGTTTGTCAAAGTTTTTTGTTTTCTTGAAAGCGAACGTATGTTTTTGCACAGAATTACTTCTGTTGGCTAATTAAATCAGCTGTGAACTTTAAACCAAAAATCTACAATGTTCTTAATATGATAAAAGAAATTACGGTCATAAGTCCACAACTATTTTTGTGGTAGGGGTTAAATTGTCTTCGCTAGCAGACACCAATGTCAATAGTTGTCTTGAAAAATAGTATCTTGGATGACCCACTCCGCTAAGCGTGTTCAAAGGATTTTAACTCCCTCCAAGGATGATGGCAGCTGGAATCAAATCAGTTGAAATCTACAGTTTCTGGTATGCAGGGACTTGTGCAACGAGCGTTGGAACGTCAAAAGCGAGGAGATAATTACCTGGTATCTTCCGCACCGCAAACGTCGAAAGCGAGGCGATAATGACCTGGCATCTGCATTAGGTCCTCTCTATGAAGAGCTCTCGAAAACGCGTGAAAAAATAAAAAAAATAAAGGGTCCACACGAGGAACTTGGGATGGAGATTGTGAGTGTGCTCATCAATATTCGCCATTATATTGTCAAATGCGCGAAAGCGCGCATACAACTAATGTTGGCAGATTCAATGATCGAATCAGCCAGATTTGTTTTGGCGGAGAGTGAACTGTTCTCCAGCACAACATCTTCTGGCTGGGAAATATGAAACACTTGCGACAGTTTGTTATAATTATCGCCATGTGCAAGGTGTTTCAGTGTCACAGCTTCTCTTTCCTTTACGCTGATGGGCACTCACCATGGTGTACTTTGTTTTTCAACAAACGGGCGTACTTGTCACACAAGAAATTAAGCTAAAATTACTCGTGTCCTTCTGCGCTTTAATCTCTCATGAGCGTTGCGTGGTACTGATTTTCAGCACCACGATTCCTTAACAGTCGCACCCAAATTGACCTACGATTACCCGAATTTTTCTCAGTAACATGCTGCGAAATCCGTAGGATAATTTCCATTATATTTAATTGGCTATGTTCCAAAACTTCTTCAGCGAACTGCATTTTATTGCTACTCTGAATAAAACAATTAACGAAACTAAGCTCAAATATCACAACCGTTTACACACAAAACAATTTCAGAAAGAATTTTCAGAAAATGCTTTCGCTTTCATAGTGTGACGACCTGAAAAATGTTTTCAGAAAATTTACTTTCTTGAAAGTAAAAAGTTTTCAGAAAGCACTTTCCTTTCATAGTGTGACTGCTCTCTGAAAACACTTTTAGGAAAATTTCAAAATCGAAATTTTCGAAACGCTTTCTGAAAGCATTTTCCTTTCAGTGTGTGACGGATCCTTTAGCGTTTCCGTAATAATATTGTCAGGTATTGAGAATTTCTTGTTTATTGCCCCATCGTACAAACTCTAAGACCAGGAGTATTTCTGAATCTTAGAAGCCTGAGGCTGTGGAAGAATCCTTAATACAAGAAAAGTTTACAAAAATTATGTCAAACTGACATCAGATATATTCTTTCCAAAGAGTCGATTACAAAATCGAGTAAAAAGCTATTTAAAGTTATCCTGTTAAAAGGGTGTAAAATCTATTGAAACTTACTAGAAAAAAAAGACCATGCTAATTCTTTACAAAAAAGATGAAAATATTTTTTTCTATAACTGGTCACCGTAAAATGTCGAATTTTGGCTTAAATATACTCATAAATAGTTCATGTTATCAAACAAATGAATACAAAGTTAACATTATGTTTTGAACGTTCAGTAGAAAAATTGATTATTTTAAATGATGGAAATATTTTAACAATGTTTTCAAAAGTGAAAAAATATGACGACTTAAATTCCGCGAACAATCATTTTAAGTTGAGAGATCTTACGCAATGCAGTACCCTTAATAAATCATTTGCGGAGGAGAAGGGGGGAGGGGGGTAATTTAGTACCCAATTTCCTGATACATTTTTACTTGTTTTCCAATAAAATTGTCGCCATTTTAATCAAATCTAATATAACAATGATGGAGAACACGGAAAGAATAATTTTCTTCATGATGACTAGCGATCTATGTATCTTATGCGTCTCTATATGGCCGTCAGTTGACTAATGTTCATCAATCAAAAACCTTAACGGGTTAAGCAATTTGTTTCAATTTTAGTAGGTAGCTACATAGTGTTTTCATGTTATCTCCTTAAAAAAATATTTGAAGCTGCCATATGATTTTGATTTAATCAAAATGTATCGGAAACTGTTCCAAAAATTTCAATTAAACTTCATGCGAAGGGAGTTTAAAAAAAACTAGGTTGACATTTCAGATTTTTGCTAAAAAAATGATTATAACGGATAGATAGGTCCTTGATGTTTTTTCGTAAAATCGCAATATATTTGGTTATGGTTAATTGCAGCATAAAATTAAAGTTCAAATGGAAATCTATGTATAAAGCCATCGTAGTAAAATGTGTGTGAACTAGGGAGAAAATAGTCAACTTATGTGATCAAATTATTTGTGTATTGTGTATGTATATTGTGATGTATATCTAATCATCGAAAATCGCCAGCACGGCAGCCTGGAAAAAGTTTGATTTGAGTAAAAAGCATATAACTTGACTTCCTATGGTCGGATCTTCAAAATTGACGCGAAAAATAGGTCACAGTCATTAAAAGAAAGAGGTACAATTAATATGAAATCAATTGAATAATGTTTGGTGAATATTTTAAAAGTGATAAAATGTTGGGAATAAAGTCAAATGAATTCACTTTTTAGACACATTTTACATATTACAAAATGGCAACACTGCCAAAACATTGTGTATCTGGAAGCCTTAAAATATAAATAAAATGCATATGTAGGATAGGAAGGTATGCAAATATCAACAAATTCCTTTTATATTATCTATTTATAGCAAACAAAATATAATTTTTAAGGTTTGCGAAGCAACGCGAGCACGGGTCGGCTAGTCTATATTAAAATAAATAATCAACAGCTTCGATTTAACGTAGGTACATTTATTAAAAAGTCAAAAAATAATAAAAAAAAAGTGCGTATACGCCCAAGTGTACCGCACTGCTCTATTGTCGCTTTTTTAAGAGAATGAAAACACACCATGTTAATGACATAATTTTTGTGTTTGACTTTAAAGTGAGCCAGATGAAACTCTTATTCGGTGGAAAAAAATGTTTTGAAGTGCATTAAAAATATGCTTTTTTTGTATTTAACTATAATTCTCAAATCCATGTATATATTTTTCCATTTAGGTCCGAACACTGTTATGTTCAACTTATGTGTTTTATATCTCCTATCTCCTTGTCACTGTTCTTATATTTTTCTCACTCGAACCCTTAAACTCCTTTTATCTACTTAAATTGTTAAAAAAAGCCCATTGCACAAATTTCAATATTTTATAAACATCTCTCATTCCATTTCACTTGAATAAAGCTTGAAAATTCAATTAAAACATACAATTTCATTTACACTTAAGGTGATCCATAACTCCAAAGTCCATCATCAGGATTTCAGAGAATGGCCTCAAGTCAAATTTTATTAATGAAATTTTAACCACATAATACATATATAAAATACAAAATGTCATTCTGATGTCAAGGATCTTTTGTCCTTAAGATTTAATCAATGTCCTCTCGAACCGGATAAACTTGATTATAATTACTATTGAAATCATATTAAATTACCAACATTTTGTTGTTCACCCTCCTTCCCCTCTATCGACCCAAAACCAACATACATTGATATTTTCATACTAAATTTGTAAGTGACAGGCATCATCATCTATTTAAAACAAAGATAGAGCATTTTTCATACTTACCTACGTAAATTTGACCAATTTTCTTTCTGTTTTAAAAAATTCAATGATAAAATGAAACCAGGAGTGTTAAAAATGTATTATTTATTGAATTTATTTATTATTGAATTTAATTATTTATCTAGCATTAGCATTTCATTTTGGCCTTGAAGCAAATCACAAAACACAAAATTCAATTTTATTCCTGAATTTCAATTAAAATAGAAAACTTTTGTTTCAGTCATTTACAAATATTGATCCTTCGATAAGCTCAATGGCCTTTTTATTTTTTTTCCAGCGAAAAGTGAAATTCCTTTTAAAATAATTTTTATAATGGATTCCAAAGCAGGCCAGTGTAGATGAACTCTTCTAGGAAATACGATTTATAAGTAAACTTTTGTTTTTCAGGGGGTGAGGGGGTTGGTATAAACTTTAAAATTACAAGCTATATACGCTTGAAGGGATGGATATTGAACAAGTCAAATAATTCCAACGATTTTAAGAATTTAATTTAATTATGAATCTTATAATAATATTCCCCAAAGTATACATAGGTACGAAAAGGATGCTTATAAAAACCAATGTTTGTTTGAGGAAAGACCTTGAGGCTGTTAAGTGAATAAATTGGATTATATCAAAAGCTCACTAAAATAATTGTGAAAATGAGAAAAGGATGTTTGACAACAGAAAAGTAAAAGGGTTTACCTAAGGGTTGACCACGGCGGATGTTATACCAATGAAAATATTGGTTAAGAGAAACCTTTAAAAGTGCGTCGAAAAATCAAGAGCCCTATACCAATATAATAAAGCTTATAACAAACAAATTTTTACTAGACTGAGGAGACAAAATAATATAAGTCCTCACTAGTTTTTTTTTTTTTAATTTTATATTTGGTAAAGTTTTAGAGCTCTTGTTGAGGGCATCAGGTTTGTGCAAGACTATAGAACGTGTAGGTTGGGCCTTGGGCCAAGACAATTACAAAACTGTATGGGAGGGAAGTCTATTCCCCACCATTCAGGCGGGAGAGGAAATTTTTTTTTAAAACTGGACCTCTGAAACAAAAATAAAAAAACAAAGCTAACACTAACAGACTCTGTTATGCTTTTTTGTAAGATTAAAATCCCGTTTTTTATTTTATTTTTAAATAAAGTCCTTTTGATGAAAAGTTTTTGAAAAATAAATTTTAAACTAAAATTTTTTTTAAATTTGAAATTAGTTTTTTTTTTTTGCAAAATCTTACATTAATAAAATTATATAACATTAGCGGTGAGTTACTTCATCCTTTTTTAATATTAAAAATGTTATAAAACTTAAAGTTCCTTCCAAGAATTAAAGCCTTGAGTTTTTGAAGCATCAAAATCACTAAGCACCTGATTTTGGTTATTAAACGCCATTTAATCACATCTTCTTAAATAAAAGAACAACGAAAATTCCAACCAAAAAGCCCTATGCGTCGTCCGCCATGTTGAAAAAGGCGTTTAAAAGCGTTTACTCGATTTTTTCAACAGCTATTAGTCGTAGAGCAGTTATTTTCATTTACTTTTGTAGTATCAAATGCTCTCTACAATTGTTGTCCTAAAAAATGTTTTGATAGCTCCTTCCTATAAAAAGTCATTATTGAAGAACCAGCTAATTTTCGATTTTAAAAATGTTTTTTTAAGTTTATCTCATCGAATGTCCATTCGAACCAAAAATCACTCTAGATACCATTTATAGAACATTAAACTTCCTACATTTCTGTGCATTTAGATTTCATGTAAGTCAAAAAACTTTCAAGATATAGCACGACAAAATTTATGATATTATATAATAAGGTGTCGATTGATTTTATTAAAATTGCCCCTACCAGTTCCCCGTTAGATTAACAACTATAAAATTACTAAAATTTTTGTAGAGAAAGATTATATAACTATAATTGTGTATAATTTGTTTCTTGTTTCCATCATTTTTGGAATTTAAAATAGTAAATATAAAAGTGATGGGACATTTATGCTGGATTTACATGTATCTTCGTCTGCAAATTTGAAGAAAAGTAGAGCAGGACAGATGCATGCCAGAAACCCAAGCGTGTGAAAAAGAACCATCAAGAAGATGAACATGTTCGTCTTCATATCTGCATTATGGCACTTCCTATAATCTGCATGCAGGCAGATCTTCTGCATTTTGGTGTTCTCTCTCTATCCAACAAATGTAAGTTTTGATTTTGCATCCCTTTTTTTTTTTTGTAGAAGTCAGACGAAGAGTCATGTAAATCCACCATTACACACCGTTTAAGTACGAAGAAAGTAATTTTTGGTTCGGGTGGACATTGGATGAGATAAACTTAAAAAAACATTTTTAAAATCGAAAATTTACTGGTTTTTCAACAATAACTTTTTATAGGAAGGAGCTTTTAAAAATTTTTAGGACAAAAATTGTAACCTACAAAAGTACATAAATAAAAACAACTACGCTACGACTAATAGCTGTTGAGAAAATTGAGTGAACGCTTTTAAACGCATTTTTCAAAATGGAGGACGACGCAGAGGAATTTTTGTTGGAATTTTGTGGTTTCAGAATTGCCAAGAGGTAATCTTCAAAAAAAAAAAAACATTAAAATTCTCCCACCGAATTTTTTTAGATATTTTTGCTGATCAGATTGGACTATTAAGCATATGATGGTATTCGACTGACTCCTCCGACTTTTTTTTTTGAATTCACAAAAGAAAACGTCAACAAAAATCAACAAACATTTAATTTTTTTTAATTGTGGTTTTTGGATTTTTGCAGACGATTTCTTTTGTGAAGTCAAAAAATATCGGAGGAGTCAGTCGAATGTGAACACCGCCTCTATGAAGGGTTCAGCGAAACCCATTTTTTAGAAATAAAAAATTATAACGTCCTGTAGTTTTTCCTAAGTATTACTGTGAAACCTCCCTTAAGCAGACAGCGACTGCGTGACAATGCTCTTGTCCGTTTAAGGGAGTTGTCCGTTCAAGGTAAAAATGAAAACATTCGAAGCTTATTCTTTAACTCTGAATTTCTGTCATTTTCTTTTCATTTAATTTCAAAGTTCTGCAAATTTTATATATTGTATATGAACTTCAAATATGAACTTTAAAAAGAAACGGACCTGAATTTGTATTGATACAGAATATCCAAAAAATGCATGTGCACGTATTGAATCAAAAAAAAACTTATTAAGAAAAAAGTATTGGCGAAATAAAGATTTGTCCATCAAAGAAAATTAAATTTAAAAAATTACGGGTGATATTGTTGTCGACGTCCGATCAAAGGGGTGTCCACATGAATAAAAGAACAATTATAATTTATGAAATCTAAACCCTAGATCCACTGTGGCGAGAATTTCTTCGTTTAAGGGATCTGTCCGCTTTAGACAGCACTGTCTGCCATAGGAGGTTTCACTGTAATAGACATATTTTTTTTATTTATTTGAAATATAATTTCCAGAAGCAGGGGAAGGTCGTGCAGACTTAAAATCACATAATGATAAACAAAATAATTCATAACATACCTACACATATGTATTTGAATTTTCATATACACAGAATTAACAACTATATGTATGCACGTACCTTCATATGGTAAAGTATTTAAATTTATATAAAAAAAAAAACAAATGAAGCAGAAGTTTTCATCGCTCAATCAAGCATAAAAAATAAAGCACTTTCTTCAAAATCTGGTTGCGTACATGTGTATGTTTGTCCTTGTGATAAATCAACACGTGTGCCTTTGCCTGTATATACATACAAGTGTAGACCTTGTGTGCATGTAACATCTGTCGTCGGGCTCAAGGATTTTAATATATTCCTATTTTTTTGATTTTCTTTTTTTTTTCTTTTCAAAATCAAACCTCAATTGAATTTCTAGAAAAAAAAAGTATATGTATCAAAACTGTCTTTCAACAAGATGATTGATGACATCGTATATGAGCTTTATCTTAGGAAGGGAAGCGAGTCACACCCCATTTACATAGAATCTACATTGAATCTTAATCTATGGAACTATGAAAATATTATAATTTATTCCAATGCGTAGCTATACAATTTTATTCAATAATATTTTTATATACAAGTATCTGTTCATAATAATAGTTTTAGTATACGCAGAACTTTGGGTTTGGTTTATTCAAATTTTAAAAGAAGAATAATTATTTAATGTTTGTTATACCTTTTTAAAGTTTGTGCTTGAAATATAGATCAGCATAAAATTAACCCTAATTCGACTTTGGTTTTTGAATTTCAATCTTTTTCTTCGATATTTTAAAGTTAGAAATTCCATAAAAAAAAACTTAATATAAGGCGTTTTTTATTGAGGATTTTTAAAGGCAGCGCAGCAAGTTTTACATGTGGAAAAGAATTGTGCGTATAGATAAGGCAGTAAATATAGTGCCGATAATAGTGTATATAAAGTTTTGGAATGTTTGGAATGGAACGACACTCGTTCGGGTTGCAGAGGTGTAAAATAAGAATGTATATAAATAGTGCATGTATGTTTTATGCATAGCTCATTATTACGATAGCCATAGGTTACCAATAAAAAAGCCTATAAAATAGAAAATAAAATTGAGTGATAACAAAAAATAATTTGGTTGACCGATAAATCTCGTTAACATTCCTCTGTTTGACTTAATTACTTGTACCCATTCAACAAGGCCCGGTTTGCGCATTTTGACAGGCCACCTAAAACTACCATGGTCTGGTGCAGTCTTTATCTGCTTATAAGAGGGTCCATTAGGGGAAAACTCTTGGAATTTCTTATATGAATATAGCTCAAACACCCCCCCCCCCAAATTGGTTCAAATATACGAAAATAGTCAAACTTACTTTACTTTTACTTTTGACGGCGCTCACAGCCCAGGATGGGCTTCAGCCTCAACTAACAAGCCCCTCCAGCCAGCTCTGTCCCTAGCTAGCCGCTTCCAGTTGCGCACACCGAGTGCTTTGATGTCGTCATTCACTTGATTGCGCCACCTGTTACGGGTTCTTCCTCTGCTGCGTACCCCATCGGGGTTGGATTCGAAGACTCGTCGGGCAGGTGCGTTGCTGTCCATACGCTCCACGTGCCCCAGCCATCTAAGCCGCTGTATTTTCAGCTTTTTGACCAGGTCAACGTCGCTGTATAGCCCGTATAGCTCGTCGTTGAATCTTCTCCTCCATACTCCTTCGATACACACCGGACCGAAAATCACACGAAGAATCTTCCTCTCAAAGCACCCTAGCAGATTTTTATCCGAATCTTTCAGTGTCCATGCTTCTGACCCATAAAGCAGGACCGGGATGATTAGGGTTTTGTATAAAATCTCCTTGGTTCTCTGAGAGAGGGCCTTACTACTTAAATGCCTTCTTAGACCGAAGAAACAGCGGTTGGCAAGAGTAATTCTTCGCTTGATCTCTGCACTGATGTCATTCTGCGATGTAATAGTGGAGCCCAGGTAGACAAAGTCCTTGACAACTTCGAAGTTATATCTGTCCATCGTGATATTTTGCCCGAGTCGACGATGTTGAGATTCCTCTCTCGATGACAGCATATACTTCGTCTTGTCCTCATTAACCGCCAATCCCATTCTAGCCGCCTCCGATTCAATGCTCGCAAATGCCCCTGCCACAGCTCGTTTCGTTCTGCCGACAATGTCTATGTCATCCGCATATGCAAGCAATTGAACGGACTTTTGATAGATTGTACCGCTGGTGTTGACATGTGCGTTGCGTACAATGGCTTCAAGAACGATGTTGAATAGGTTGCATGATAACGCGTCGCCTTGCCTCAATCCTTTCTCAACATCAAAGGAATCGGTGGTGTTCTTACCAATTTTGACGGAGCAGCGAGATTTCTCCATCGTCATCCTGCACAAGCGGACGAGTTTGGCAGGGATGCCGAGACTCGACATGGCTCTGTATAATTCGTCCCTTTTCACGCTATCATACGCGACTTTAAAATCGATAAAAAGGTGGTGTGTATCGATCTGGAATTCCCGGGATTTTTCTAAAATCTGTCGGAGTGTGAACATTTGATCGACGGTTGACTTGCCTGGCCTAAAACCGCACTGATAAGGGCCGATCAGATCGTTGACAAAAGGTTTTAAGCGGTCACACAGGATGGCCGACAAGATTTTATAAGCGACGTTTAGGAGACTAATTCCTCTGTAGTTGGTACATTTCAGAACATCTCCCTTTTTATGGATGGGGCACACTATACCGAGGTTCCATTCATCGGGCATACTTTCCTCCGACCAAATTTTGCAGATGAGCTGGTGTATGCTCCTAGCCAATTCATCTCCCGCTGATTTAAATAGTTCGGCTTGTAAGCCATCCGCACCTGCAGCCTTGTACGACTTAAGTTTGGATATCGCCAGCCGAACTTCGGTTAGGTCGGGTGGACGGAACTCTTGGCCATCATCGTCCAAGTTGAATGGAGCGTTCTGCCTATTAGCGGCATCTTGGCTGTCTTCGCCATTAAGCAGTCTAGAGAAGTGTTCTTTCCAGATCCTCAGCACTGACTGTGTGTCTACTACCATATTCCCACTCTCATCTCGGCAGGCTTCCGTTCTAGCCTTGAATCCTTGGGTGGATCGCTTCACCCTCTGATAAAATTTTCGAACATCTCCCCTACCGCTACAACCCTCAATAGACTCTACCGCCCGCTTCTCGTGCTCTCTCTTTTTCCTCCTGAGAAGTCGGCGTTCCTCTTTTCGTTTCAGCCCGTAGAGCTCCCGGGCCACTCTCTCAGCCGCTCTTGTTCGAGTCTGCAGCATTGCCTGGTAGGCCTCGTCCTTAGCTGCATGCGCTAGCCGGCACTCCTCATCGAACCAGGGGTTTCGTTGTATTCGCCTAGTGAAACCCAGCACATCAGAGGCGGCACTTCTAATGGCTTGTTGACAGTGTTCCCACTGGTCCTCTGCACTTGATGCTGGTAGCGGACCTCCTGAGAGATTAAGAGTTACGTGGTCTGCAAAAGTTCTGGCAGTCTCTTGCGATTTAAGCTTCTCGACATCGAATCTTTTCACAGCATCTGCTCTGCGTTGTCGCGTCATGGATATCCGCATACGTAGTCTAGCTACCACCAGGTAGTGATCCGAGTCAATGTTGGCCCCTCGGAACGTTCGGACGTCCAAGATACTGGAAGCATGTCTCGCGTCTATCGCAACGTGGTCGATTTGGTTGACGGTTACTTGATCACGCGACCGCCAAGTCCCCTTGTGTATATTGAGGTGTGGGAAGTAGGTGCTTGAGATGATGACATTTCGCCCCGCCGCAAAGTCTGCCAGCCTGTGTCCGTTGCCGGAAGTTTCGTCGTGTAGGCTGTGTCCTCCGACTATCGAACCAAAGATGCCCTCCTTTCCGAATCTTGCGTTGAAGTCACCAAGAATGATCTTCACGTCGTACTTCGGGCACATATCATACGTTGTCTCCAAGAGATCGTAGAATGCTTCTTTGGTTGAGTCTTCTCTCCTTTCATGGGGGGCGTGAACACAAATCAGCGAAATGTTCTTAAATTTGCCTTTGATGCGGATTGTGACCAGGCGCTCGCTTACACTTCGGAAGTCCAAGACTTCTTGCCTAAGTCTTCCCCTTATCACAAAACCACAACCCAAGAGCCGCTGACCCTGTTCCTTCAAGCACCCGCCGTAGTAGATGTCACACGTTTTCAGTCTCCGTACGCCCTCTCCATCCCATCGCACTTCATGGATGGCTGTTACGTCAGCCTTTAGCCTGTCCAGGTTCTCCACTAATTGTTCGGCTGCACGTGTTCTGTATAAGGATAGGACGTTCCACGTGCAGATCCGAAATTCATTGTCCTTGTTTCGTTTGCTGGGGTCGTCAACTTTAAAATCATCCATATCCGAGGCTTGTTGTTGTTTCGGAACAACTTTTTTTTACGTGGTAGGGAAGTTACCCCGACGCACAACCCCCGACCCGGAGGACCAGACCCTTCGTATAACTCCAAGGGTAGGGAGCCGGATAAACCGCTCCTTATAGGCCTGAGCTACAAATATGTCGTAGTAGCCCATATAAGGTGTTCACTAAGTAGTTCAACCTTACTGGAACTGTAGACGCCACCGTTGATTCCATCTAGAGAATTCGTCCGCTGCCGCCTCGATGAAAGGAGAAGTGCCTTAGTGGGAACACTCCTCCCCCCCCCTCTCTCGTTGGCTGTCCCCAACAGCTTTCCACGGGGATTTAAACCCCATCTCCAGCTGAGGTACTAGACACCCGATGTTCACCACGTGGAGGTGAGAGTAGGAGTTGGTAGACAGAGGTGGATTTTGAGAAAAACCTGTGGACGCTTGTGTCCTCTTGAATGCACATAACTACCCTTTTGAACATCGAAAATAGTCAAAGAGGACTCTTATTTGTTCAATTTTAATATTTGTTTTCAAACTCATCAAATCATCGCAACCATCATCTCCACACCAAACAGTTTCCTTCATTAATTTTTCCATTATCAAAAATATTTAAATATCCCCACCTATCACATTACACCCAATAGATTTTCATTTTGCGTCGCAACACAAAGAAAAAGAAGAAAAAAAAATAACAAATTCAAATAATTATTCTCCTCAAGGATCGATTAGCACAAATTCAAAACCAGGAAGGATATTCATTTTGCACCATAAAATTAAAAGTTCCGATTTGTTGGTAGTGCGGTGTGTGGAGTGTAGAAGAGTGCGGAGGTGGTATCCTTTTGTCTTTAGCCTGAGCTTAATTTCAGGATATTATCCCACTGAAATGCTAAAACTTTCCCATACTTTTTTTCTGCTTGTAATTTATGTGTTGCTACTGAAAGAATTCCCCGCATCTCGGCTTCGGCGATGGAGTGCGGAAAATTCTTATCCTAATGACTTTAGGTAAACTCATAATAATTATCATCCTTCGTGGCGGTGCAATGGAGCGGTTATCAGTGTCAATATAATGCAAATGTGTGTAGGGATTGGGTCTTTGGTGTTTCAACTGTGCGGGATATGCAGAAGAATTTCGTTGGTATGCCTTTTATTTTTGTTGTTGTAGTTGTTGAGTGGGAGGGAGGAAGAGAGGGTTGGATTTAAATTCCTTTTACTATTCATTGCGTTTTGGTCTGCGGATTCCCTTTGTGGGTCTTTTTTGGCAGTCCTGGGGTTTTTTACAGGAAGAATAAATTAAATTGAATTTGCTCTCGCTCCTTATTTCTACTTGTTTTTTTTTTTTTTTTTGCTCTGATGCTGTTGAAGCTGATGCCCTTTTTTGGTGCTTAAAGTGAATTGCAAAAAACTCTCTTTATAAGTTAAGAATAATGACGAGCAGCGGAGGGAAATTGTGGTAAAAAAGGGCTGGAGCTGGAGATAGTGTTTCAATCATGTTTGTGTGAGTGCTCATATACATAGACCTTATAAGGTTTCGTCATGTGTGTGAGCGTGGATAAAAGTGAGTCATTTGGTTTTTTTTTTCTTTTTTCTGTGGAAGATAGATTCGATGAAATTCAATTTGGTTACATTTTTTCTTCATTTTTTTTCCTCGTTCGTCCTTCTTACATTATTTTCTGTTTTTTGTATTCTTGTTGTGCAATTCTGTGGGAATCGTTTATTTTTATGAAATTGAATTGATGGTTGCTGACACGTGTACTCAAAGTGAATTCGTAATACTAAGTGTGATGTATGTATTTAAATACATATGTACATAAAGAACCTACTTTTGTGTATAGGTATATAAGCGGTGTTATTTGCAAATACATAATTTATAACTATAAGAGAAAGGTACCTATATCAGCCTAGTTGGAATGGCTTTATTTAAATATAAACGAGTCTATATAAGCTTAATTTATTGAACTTTATTTAGTATTTGTATATGCCATACCTATGCGATATCCGAAATTTATTTATTATTATTAATTTTCAAACTCAAAATTTTGAAAAAAAAAATTATTAGGTCATTTGTCCCGCCCACCTTTGGGTACAGTCACCAGGCAGGCGACAGTTTTCTTGGCCAACAACATTTTGGGTTGTTTGCTGCCCAAATGCGCATGGATTTAAAAAAAAATACCACATCAAAGTCAGCCAGTGCACTTTTGATATTCAGAAAAATTAAAATGCCAGTCGATGAATCTCTAATTGTACATTTCATTTATCAAAAAAAAAAAAAAACTTAATTGTGCACCCACTCGCTTTTTTTTAAGTAAAAAAAATAACTTTGTGTGGGACTTTCATACGCCCATATCTCCTTAACCATATCGAAATTCCAGATTTACATGGGATTAAATCATTCTCCACTTTGAAACTTGTATTGTACACCCAACATTTTTTTTAGACCTCCCCCCGATCAATACTGAAAGTTTGCAAGCGAATTGCTTTACTGTGAAAATCCTTATGTTACTAAACTAACCCATAATATTTAAAAAAAAAATTTCTATAAACGATTTGTTGGCAAAACGTCATTTCTAGAACTGAAAAATTAAAGGCTATATAGCATCATTTGTCGGAAATACTGTATTTTTTTCATTTACGCAGGGACATTTTAAGTGAAAACAGTCCAATAAATATTTTAAAAGTGTCATATTTTGCGATAAAACTTTAATTAAGAGCTCTACCAAAAAAAAAAGTAGATACCAATGAAGATGATTATGAAATACAGTACAGCCATGCAATTTTTAAATTGCGATTTCTGAAGTTTGAGATTTTTTGAGTTATGTCGTTGTTCTTTTTAATGAAAGATATGTATATTTCTATATGCAAAACCTTAAAAAGCTTTGAACTGAATTTTAATAAACATTAAATTTAAAGTTTTGCTTGTGTATATTCATCATTTTTCAACGATCGCATTACAACTAACTACTAATAATAATCACATTGTAGGAAGCGTTCCATCACAGGTGCCTAAAGCGTCCTTCAACCAACTAGTTTTAAAATATTATTAACTTCAACCTTAAATTTTTAAATTAAAAATCTCTAATTGATGCCAGTCGATGTATCTTTAACTGTAGGTACATCTTAAAAAAAAATTAGTTGTAAGTCGCCTCGTTTTTTTTTTTAATAAAAACAAATTAATTTTTGTATGGAAATTTCTAATGCCCGTATCTCCGTTACTAAATCGAATATCCAAATATTCAAATGTACAGGGGCTTTAATCATTCTCCCCTTTGAAACCTAATTTGTACACCCAATATTTTTTTTAGACCGCCAACCCCCTCCCACCAAATCCATAAGTTCATAATGAAAGTTTGCTTTACTGTGAAAATCCTTTTATTACCAAACTAACCTTAAATTTCTGATCTAAAATTTTTAAATTAAAAATACCTAACTTTTTGTTAATTATTAAATCGATTATGAAAAAACTGCTAAAAAAGTAGATACTTATAAGCAGTATTTTGTTTATAAGTACCTACCTGTACTTAACCTATACCTATACTCAACTTAAAGTTTCTTATGTTAAGGTCAGGGCCGGCCCCAGCCAAACTTGCGCCCTGAGCAAGATTTGTAGAAAGCGCCCCTTTTTTATATTTTCACACATACACTGATACACATACATAAGCCTTTTCTACATTACCCAGGAGGTAGAATTTCAATGGGTTCTTTATTAGGGTATCCCCGGTAGGCCTAATCCTCAGTGACTAACAAATATGTTTAAATACATATACAATTTTATGTATCAAATATAATAAAAGTACATATTTACAAAAAATAGTAAATAAAACAAAATCAAATAAAAATAAAAATATATACGGGTGTCCAGTATATGATGGATAACCTTGGAATGCTTCATAGTAGACTTTATGACCGTCCTAAAACCTAATAAAAAAAAAGTCTATCCCAACCACAAGAAAATATATGTGCATTTTTGTTTTTGTTCAGTGCATTATTTTTTGCGAAACTTTACGTATTTTCATACCAAATTGCCAAAACATAAGAAGTCAAAAATTATAATAACTTTTGGAATTCTTAGAGAAAAAAATTATTGAACTTTGATTTTCGATGCAAACTGTGAAAGAAAATAATTTTTGAAAATGTAAAATCATCTCTGGTATGAAAAAATGCATGCATACCTAAGTGGCCAACTATTTTACAAATATGCGCGTTAAATGCGGATTTCAAAATGGTATAATTTATTACTGCATCTTGAACCAATAGGAAGTTATTGGTCAACATCAGCAACAAGAGAGTCAATTTAGCAAAAACAAATGTTTTAAAAATTAACAATTTAAACGTGACAATAATATCATGCGTCCAACATGGTAGATCTTTGATTGATTGCCCGTTTTTATGATATTATCCTAGTGATAAATCCAAGCTTTTAACTTCTAGGGCCTATTGCAACATTACCAAAAATGTCAACGAAGTTCAAAAAACGGCTACATTTTCGAGCTTGTTTTGAATTATACCTGGTCTATTGGGCCCTAACAAAACCATAAAATATTTTCGCAGTTGCTTTTAGTTTATTTGTTATTTTCTTCAAATATATAGTCTTTTGAGTTTTGAGCCAACTTTCAATCACTTGATCACTTAGTTAGAAAACATTAACAAAAGTAGATATTTTTTTGTAATTTAAAGCAAATGCTCAAACTGTTTTCCACCCATTCTAATACAGGTTGTGCACCTCCGAATAAATGAAAATCTTATAATAATCTTGTTAATTTTAGCTCAGAATCTTGTAATGCAGCTGCCTCCCCAAGATTTCTCATCTCCTCTAAGGACCTGATGGGCTTGCTGTACACGATTTTCTTAATGCAGCCCCAATAAAAAATCAAGTTGATTTAGGTCTGTTGAAAGGGGTGGCCATAAAATTGGCCTCAGACCTCATGTCCATCTGCCTGTATCTCTGGCATATTTGTAATGCAGCGGCTTGCACAAGATTGCATACCTCCTCTGAGAAGCTGATCGGCTTGCTGTATTCGATTTATTTAATGCACCTCTTATAAGAAAATTAATTTGGTAATAACCGCTACCAAAATATTTGATGGTCTTTTAAAAGGCCAATTGATGAGGTATAATTCAAAACAAGCTCGAAAATGTAGCCGTTTTTTGCACTTTGTTAAATTTTTTGGTAATGATGCATTCGGCCCTAGAAGTTAAAAGCTTGTATTTATCATTAGGACAACATTATTAAGACAGGGAATCAATCAAATATCTACAATGTTCAACGCATAGTATTATTTTCACGTTTACTGTGCTAATTTTGAAAACTTTTGTTTATGCTAAATTGGCTCTAGTATTGCAGATTTTTACAAATAACTTGCTATTGGTTCCTGATACAATAATAAACTATATCATTTTGAAATCCGCATTCGACACGCATATTTTAAAACTAGTTGGCCACTTAGGTATTCATGCATTTTTTATTACCAGAGATGATTTAACTTTTTCAAAAATTATTTACTTTCAAATTTTGCATCGAAAATCAAAGTTCAGTTATTTTTTTCTCTAAGAATTCCAACCGTTATTATAATTCTTGTCTTATAATGTTTTGGCACAAACAATGTTAAATATTGCTACGAAAAAAAACGGTAGAATTAATTCACTTGTAGTCGTGGTATTCAAAAAGGTAAAATAACGCAAAAAATAATGCACTGGACAAAAAAAACGCACATATCTTTTCTTGTGGTTGGGATAGACTTTTTTTATTAGTTTTCAGGACGGTCATAAAGTCTACTATGAGGCTTTCCAAGGTTATCCATTATTTACTGGACACCCTGTATACATACATATATTATATATACAATTATACATATAAAAAATAAAAAATATATAAACTTTATTTAAAAATAAATAAATTAATTAATTAACTAATTTAAAAAAGAAATAATATAAAGCTACATACATACATATACATATACAAAATAAATAGGAATTTCAGTTAATTTTATTTAGGAAAAAAAAAAATTTTTTGTAAAAAAAAGTTAATTTTTGTTTGTAAAACAGTTAATTTTGTTTGTAAGAAAGTTATTTTTTTTTTAAGAAATTGAAGGTACGGTGCAAATTGAAAGTTATTTTTTTTTTGTAAAATCGCATTGCAGCGTTATACAGTCAGTGAGTGTGGTATGAGCGTTAAATATTTATTTTAATACTTACATTTTCCCCATCTGCGTTTTAAAAATTTTGCGAAATTTTTGCTCTGTTATTTTCGGCCTCAACAAGCCTTCGCCTTTTTCTAAATTCTGCCCCGAAGGTTTTTTTTATCATAAACCTCACAAAATACGTCACTTCTATTAAAAACTGATAGCTATTTTTATTTAATCTTAACCAACTTAACCTTTTCCATGCTATTAAAATTTCCATCTCCTGTGTGTGTGTAAGCAGGCATTAACCTTTACACAGTTACAGTGTGCAATAAGAAAACCTGCACGCTCTGACCCATGTGATTCCGTATAAATAATGATTCCCATGTTAGTTTCGATACTCATGGCCTTGACAATATCAAATTTAGAGATCTCAAAATATTTAATTGGATTCTAAATAATGGACCATACCAATGATCAATTTAAAAGTCAGCTTAACGCTAAACGTCACTTTAAATTTTAGAGTAAAGAAACGCATGTTTAAACTCGTGATTAAGTGTAAACGGCACGTTTGTGCCGTCATTCTGAAAAGCAAAGGAGAAAAATAATTACCCTTATCCTCTATGTTTGTCGCTTACAATTTAATTAATTTGCTTGTTCGTGAATTTTGTTGCAAAGCTATAACTCAGATGTCATTGGGCGCGATCAAAAACCCATGTAGAGCTATCCAGATAATTTTTTGTTGTTGTAATCCCATGTAAAAAGAACTGCTTTTGCTGTTGAAAAGCTATCCATGCTCTCCGAAAAATGTTGGTATACGTTTGTATCCCAAGCGAAATTGTTAAAAAATCCGACTAGAAAATGCAAAGCCGAAATTTGTTTGCCGTCATCGAGATGTATATTGCTAAAAACACTTTCAATTAACCTATCCGGTTTTGGTTGATCGGAAACCTATATGGATATGAAGCTATCTTAGATAGGCTATCGCATCGATTCTTGAACGCGGCCATTTCCATTCACAGAAGCTGTCTGTTTGGCAACAAATGTAGTAGATAATGTAATAGAGCACTGATTAGTTAAAGACGTGTTTAATTTGCTTATTGGTAAACACACAAATTAACTCGTCTCTAAACACTTGTTTTTTTATTGGTAAGGCCCTCAGTGTGTACAAAAAAAAACTTGCACATCCATTGACTATTGTAATAGTAGCTAGCAATAGCACAGCAACCTACGACCTGTTCTCTTTTTCGGAGACATTTTTTTTTTTTTTGTAGATGAGAAGTCACATACAGAAGAGGTACGGTGCATAAAACAAAACCTGCACGTTCTAGACCACATGATTCAGTATGAATAAGTATTTTTCGTTGTCATTCTTTATGTTAATTTTGGGACTCAGTGTGCATGAAATAAATCTTGCACATATAAGGTGGCATGGAACTTCTTTGTGTTGAGATTTTTTCTTTTTTTTTTCTTTTGTACGAACAGGGTGAAATATTTGGAAATTAGGTAGGTAGGATGGGTCTAGTGGGATTTTTAATTCTACAATATCTTGCGTTAAATTTTCCTTGAATGCAACAATGAAAGTGATGTTAGTTAGTGTTCAAGAAATAACTTAGCACGGTTCTGATGGATGTTATTTTGGGATTATTTGAAGAATGTTTGTGGTTAAAATGCAAATGGCAGTACATGTTTGTTTGCGCAAGATCAGATTACATTTTTTTGCTCCTGGTAATGCGCCCCCAGAATTTTGCGCCCTGTGCATTTGCACATCTTGCACATATGGTTGGTCCGACTCTGGTTAGGGTAATTAAAATTTATGTAGGGACTACCATTGTGTTTCGTACCTACTAATACTCTGATCTTAAGTGACATAAGATTTAATAGAAATTCATAACCTAATATGGTATAATAATGCAATAAGCTTTAGAGTGTTAAGAAGCCTCAATATTGCACTTACTACACCAGTAGTCATGAATGCGTATTATGAATTATTCTACACCGTTCATCCTTCGGCGTCGTCGTCGGTCATGTCGTATTTATGCAATGTATATAATGTCCAACAACATTCCAATACAATACAGAGTTCTATGTTAGGTGGAAAGGGCTACCTATGGGCATAATACTATCTTCATGTCATACCAGTATAACACAATCATGGAGGCGCAGCAACAAATTATGTTATTGTTGGTGTCAGGCACAAACGTAAACGTAAACAAACACAAAAACACAAGTGACCAATTTTGTAACCCAAGACATCTATTAGCCATCATCATTATCATGATCGTCATCGCCATCGCCATAGTATTCGCCAACCAATACGATACAATACTAAGTTTCACAGGTTTCACCAGGTATCCAGCAACCTCGCTTTATCCTCTAGCTAACTCTGCAGGAGTTAAACATTATGACATCAAAAAGTGTATCGAGTTCTCTATATGAACATACGAGTATGTGGGATGGCATGTTTGTGCAAATATCCAATTATCGTCAGGTTAGGTGAAAATTCAAGCATCCTTTGGAATGCATTGCATTAATATGCGAATAATGTGAACTAGCTTTGTGTGCATAGCAAGCGAGTTACCAACTCTCCAAAGGCAATAAAACCCATAGTAGCAAGGGGATATAATTTGTCAACCAACACTGTTTCAGAGCATAGGCATCTATGACAGTGTTGCCACTATCAAATTTGTTAAGTTGATTATTGATCCTTTTTTTATTACCAAGATACACGATTCATCAATTGATACGTAATTCAGTTTTCTTCTAAAGTACTGATGACCTAAGACAACAATATTCCTTGCAATTTAAATAAATTAACCAAATTTTTGTTAGCTCAACGAAAAGATTGGTTAGTTCAATGAAAAAATTCGTTGTAAGATGAAATTTTCATTTTTTCAATGAAATTTTATTCAAACTCTTTTTCCCCACTGAGCTGTTTAAACTAGTTTGAAGGAGAAAGCTTTCAAACTTCCTGTTAAGAAATCACAAGGACCTGGATTGTACCCATATGTGTTTTGGTTCTTATTGGAAAGTGGCATCACTCATCCATAATATAGATTATTCTTCTTAAGCTAATGCTACATAAAGGAAGCTGAGATGAGATGAGATGAGATGACACACTATATAACAGTTGCAGACGACCAACCAACGGACCACCTACGTCCCCTGTGTTGTTGGATGGTGTCGATTGTGGGTGTCCAATGTGTTGGTAGGTTAATGCAAATAAACAAATAGGCATCATCATCCACACACTGACGCTGATGATGTTTGTGTTGCTGTTGCTCCTGCTCTACTGCTACTGCTAGGTTGATGGTTACTCGTATATTCGCAAATGTATATTGCTAGGAAACGCAGATCAATTAGGCTGCTTTGCGTAGAGAGTGGTGCGAATTCATTACCATAAGTAGCTGATGCTGTAATTCAATCGTATCCTTGCTCTCTCCCCCGCCTCACGTGTTTCTTTGCATGAGGAAAATGGGAAAATGTTGCACTTTGTTTTTAATTCAACTGGGAAACATATGTGGAAATGGTCGCAGTGCGTATACTACAGAGCGTACGGAATAATGTGCATGCTATGATGCATTGCATAATATGCATATACTATACGCACTCAAAGTGATGCATATCCTGTTAATGAGGCATCATCAGGGAGCACCATCCATCGAAACATTTATCCGTCTGTAATAATGCGTGGGTGTTTTAAGCGAAAAAGGCAAAAGCATCAACCTCGTAGTTCTCGTCGTCATCATGGCGGTCGCATCATCAGAATTCATATATAAATATGTATATCCAATGCATTTAGTTAGCATGAGAGTGGCCGACACCGTGGGGACTTTTTCAGAACCGGAAATCATCAGTTTGCAAATTTTGGGTAAAATTTCAAAATGCACTTTGGGCACCCAATCAGCAGATGTCATTAGCAGTCAGTAGATGTAGACGTCAGAAATTGGCAACAATTGCATTAGCTGCTTTACTATTATAAGCACATAGAGTGCTCAGTAAATATAACATCCAGAGGTTTCAATCTATTTTCGAATCCTAGTTCTGATGTTATGTTGGTTGAAATTTTTCAAAAGGAAAATGTCAGTTTTTTTTTGTTTTTTTTTTTTTTGTTTTTGTGTTCGACAGAAGGAAGGGCTCTTATTGGTTGGAAAGAAATAATGGATATTCAGTTAAATTAAAAATAATTACCATGCTGATGTGGAGCATTATATAGACCTTCATATATGAACGCCGTATGCATGTGCGTGCATGGTTCGAAGTAAAATTGATATCATGAACTAAAATAGAAAACTGAGTTAGTTTATGAAGATTGATTATGCCTCAATCATTATTATTATCAAAATTGGACGACGATATGAGTTATTTCTGTTTTAATCATGTATATAGGTACTTATATTAAGTCACTTTTCTTGTCTTTTTATCGTGGTGTGTATGTTTGGTAAAAAAATTGGCACAGTTGAAACTTTAAAAATAGTTCAGAACAGAATGACAACATGTTTCTTAAAAAGTCATGTTCATCGGTAAGTTAATTTAGAGCCGATTTCAAAAATTCAAATTTGTGTTATTTGTGTTGTGTTATTAACTGAAATGCAGAAAATAATAAAAATATTAGCAAATTTTGTATGAAAATAAGACGCACGGGAAACTGAAGACGGCTAAATTCGAATGGCAGGTCGCTCTAGTGACAAATTTTGTGATATAGTTTGTGGCTTCGTTTTCATCCATCAAGGATTCGATGGATTTGTATATGAATGTAACTCTTCGACGATTTGATTTTCACTGACGAAATTCAAATGATCGACATCCTAGTTTTTCGAAGTTAAAATGACTCATGCCCTCAGATAATCATGGCTAAAATTCGGTGGAAATTCAATTAAACCGGTCACTTAAGTCGACTGGAATTACTCCATTGCCCATCGCCAACAATTGACTGGAGAACTCCGCCATTTCGTAAAGCAACTTGCGTCTTTATTTTCGATTGCAATTTCTTCACATATCCCCATAAGGCTGATGCCTTCGGTCAAGTATTCAATTCATCTGTCGGATTTTATGTTGAAAAAATAACCTAAGAGCATAATCAATGCGCCACTGAAACGTCTTTCATCATTTCGTATTTCTTTCAACATGCGATTCAGGGCTTTCCATGCACGTTTGTCAGCCAGTAGGCACTTGTACTTTGTTATATTTTTGTGACCTTTTTTTTGTTGATAAGTTTTGTTTATTTTGATGGGCCTTAGCCCATTGAGGTGGAAAATAACAATAGATTGTCTTACTTGGATACAATTGTCATTCGGGAAGAGGAAAGACTCAAAATGGATTGGTTCCAAAAACCCACTTCATCCGGGAGGCTCATAAACTACCTGTCTCAACACCCTTAACAGACGATTTTCAACAGAGCAAGTGATATCGAGTTTCACAAAAACAACAAAATAAAAATCGAAAACATATTACGGAAAAACGCCTTTCCGCTACAAATAATAAAAACACTTATAACACAATATGAAATTAGAAAAACAAAGCCACCAGAAATAGAAACAGCAACAGAACAACAAAATATAATCTACAAATCATTCACCTACATCAAAGAAATAGTGGAACGTTTCAAAAATGCCAAACTATTGGATACAGACAAATACACAATGGCGATGAAATCAACTAACTCAACTTCACAACTATACACAAACCTAAAAGCAAAAACAGACAAAATGGAACATTCAGACTTCATCTACAAAATAAATTGCAATGGAAACACGGACGAAGAATGCCAAAAAACTTATATAGGAACGACGAAACAAAAATTAAAAAACAGACTTTCCGGACATAAATCGGACTTAAAAAGTAATGCAGTACAGAAGACCGCACTCACATCACACTGTATTACCCACAAACACTTTCCTAAGTGCGCAGTTTTGTCACATATACAGTGAACGTGAGTGAAGCAATTTTTGAGAACCAGAAGTGTCAAATCGTTAGCGTGTGATTAGAAAAAACAAAGAAAATTTTAAATTGTCTGTTCAGTAAGGTGTCTATCAGTTCATATTTGGTTGTTCATGGTTCATGGTTAAAGTTTAATCCATTATTAATAATTTTTTCTTCGATAGTTAATTAATCTACATAAATACAAACAGTTAACAGCACTTGCTTTGAAAAAAATATAATAAAACTCACTTATGAGAGGAAAAGCTCTTACCGCACTAACTGTTTTTTTGTTGATTGCTAAATGACTACAATGTCTATATTATTCACTTGAAAAGGTTTGTCTTTTCAAAGTTTCTTTTTTATTGTAGGTATTTTTTTAAAATCACACTAGCGATTTGACATTTCAGATTGACAAATTGCTTCACGCACGTACTCTTTCTTTTTTTAGAACATTCCACTAAAACAACTTCGGAAAATAACAAAAATGACTATTCTGATGGCGCCCTAGTGAGTTGCCTTCAAAGAACACTCCGTCCCTGCTGTAATGCATTTGTGTTTGTGAGACCTCACACCATTTTAAAAACTGCTTCACTTTTTTCCAACTAGGGCAGTTCCTCTATTTCTTCTTCTAAGGAACCACACTACAACAAGAGAATGATAATTGAAACTCTGCATATCATCAACGCTGACAATACGATGAACCGACGAACTGACATGGAAGACGTAAGCCCGCAATATAAACACCTGCTACCAAGATCATGTTTATATAAATTAAAATCTATAATAAGGCTGTTACTTGTCAATTCCAAGTTGAAATTAATTTTTGTTTTAAAGTGCAATATAAATGTAACAAATGTAAGTTTATGTATTGTTTGTGTTTTCAAATTTGTAAACAATTTTTGAAGTCTTTATATTTATCAATGCAAATACAGAAACTCATTGTTTTCACCTGATGATGTCCATAGTCATGGACGAAACGTCGTGATATCAGAATTAGGCACTTCTCGTAGGTGGTAATGTTAAATTGCTGCAATACTTTCGCCATCGCAGACTTCTTCAAAATGTTGCATGTAGGTTTTTCATCCACTTGAAGATTCAATGGCAATTTCAAAGCATCAAGGAAGAAAATGTCACCATTTCAGTTATCAAATGCTTACATCCTTGAACAGCTTGACTCAATATGACTCGATCGAATCCATTTCTCTTCGAGTTATCTATTAAATGCGAAGAAACGCACTAAAAACTTTCCGGATTTGCAATTTTTCTTGAAATTTCCGGAATATTCCTCCTAAAAGGAAAAGCCCTACTTCTGGCCAGGGCTGCCGAAGGGAGTACTAAGGGAGTATTCGTACTCCCCAACCATTCACTGTACTCCCATATTCCCCTCACTGTGATTGTACTCCCCTTGAAAATTCCCAAAATGTTTGCAAAAAGTCGATATAATTGTGCTTATTCTAGCGCATTGAAAACTTTTATTGGTTTACTGTTTTTTTAACTTTACAGAAGTGTCAATTTTGAAAAAAGACGACAAATAAAATCTCGATATTTATAGAAGAAAACAAATATTTCCTTAGTTCCTTCATGGTCGTCTTCGAGATGGAGAACAATAAAACCTGCCACAGGAAGTTCCAATTTATTAGCAAAATCGCTTCATGTTTGAAAAAATGTGTCAAAAAAGATCCGAAGGTCTTAATTAAAAAAAAAAAAAAAAAAATTATTATTGTAAGTTAAGTCCCTAATGCCAATACCTTCGTTGTGGTTTAATCTACTATGTAAAAGTTATGTTAAGTTTTTTTTACAATTTATCAGTTCTGTTCTTCTTTTCACCCTTAAATGATTCAATCATTAATAATAAATCATTGAATTAAGTATAAATTATTAAAAATGGTTTAATAAAGTTATATTTCTAGCTCGTTTGTGAATTGAAAATCGTGTTCAATGTTATCCGATGATAATTTTGCCACTAACGAGGTGAAAATTTGTTCCTTATTTAAATCAAATTTGCACAAGGCCATAATATTAAAAAGCTATGTTTTTCCTTGCGTACTCCCCACAAGCCTAAAATACTCCCCTCCAATCCTCCAGAATACTCCCCTCCGAAATTTTATAACGGCAGCTCTGCTTCTGGCTCCATTTCCCGTCTCCCAAGGGATTGGAATAAAAGAGTTTAAATGACGAGTATTCCAAGGACTGTTTAAAGTGGTAGTTGTTATATTTTCTGGTTGTTGGGCGAAAAATGTTTGATCTTTAAAAAAACATTTTTTTTTTTAATTTACCTAGGCAAAAATGAATCAACAGAAATTCATCCTCTGCTTTTTGCCGGCAAAAATGAGAAATTTGTAGAGAAAATGCAAATTTTAGCTACAAAAGATATAAATTTGGCATCACTTTTAACTTCAGTATAATGATTTCTGTGATAAATCGCTGATTTCTCGGGTAGAAACAAAAAAAAACAGAAAGTGTCGATAAATAAGCTTCCAGTTTTATTAGTTTTTACCGAGGTTTATAACTGTGCTTGATAAACAGTTCCCAACAAAACATTCCTAATAAAAGCTGTATATAATATATAATTTCATCAATTTTACTCGGTAACGCTTTATAAGTAGCTCTTATGTTTTCTTAAGACAGTCCCTAGTGCATTGATCGTATTTTTAAGTTTCCTAATAGTATTTTTTTGTTGAGGAAATATTAACAATGGTTATTTCTGCGTAGTATGGCGTTATATATGCTAACCTGTGGAAGTTTGTATCAGTGGAAAAAAACCCTGTCAAAAAGTTCACTCCTTAGTTCACGCCATTTTTGAAAACAATTTTATCAGTTGAACAAGTAGGGTAGTAATATGGCAATATTCTCTAAAAAAAAATAGGGAAATTAATTTTAAAATGTGATCTTTGCAAAGCAATAAATATCAGAGAAAAGATAATGAAAAGATTTTTAAATTAAAATGTAATAAATATTAATAAGTTGTGTAAGATGTTGCCTATTGAAATTAAATTGTTGAAGTTCAAGGCAGTTTTGAATGCAAATACGAGTTTTATAGCTTTTTGAGATTTTAGAGATGTTGCTCCGTCAAAAAGTGAGCAAGCGAATCAAACAATTTTTTTCTTTACTGAGAGATAAACTGAGGATTTTAGCTGAGGAATCCTGAGTCAGGAAGCTGAGATTGCTGAGTCCTCTGAGATCTCATTTTCCTTAACATGCCTGTTGTCTAAAAGTATTAATAACCTCCTTCAAAATTCATCTTGCATCTTAATCCTTGCTTTCATATTTTAGAAATCGGTGATCAGTTTTGTTTTAGTTTCAAAAAATCATCACAGTCATACAAAATTCTTAAATTCCAAGTAAGGAGTTTCCAGTGCGTAGTAATTAAAATATTGGATAATTAATCCATTTTCCAATATTTTAATTACTACGCACTCGATTGACGTTAAGTGGAAAAGTTTTATTTTTGGACGACATAACCACCTTATGGAAGGAAAAATTTATTTGTATTGCAAAATGACCTTAAATATTTATTACGATTATTGTTTTTTGTAAATCCAATGTCTAAAATACTTAATAGTGCATTGAAATGTTACATTGACATTTGCATTTTGGTAGGAAAAGAATTAAGTAAGTATATGGGGTTCAGAGTGAGCCTAAAACGTGTTTTTTGTGTTCAAAAAGAGGGGGTTAGAAGTTTTCTAGAGAGCTGTTAATTTCATAAAATCAAATGTAACACCAGCCGTGTTTTTTGAGAGAGTGACTAGCAACTCAGTAAAAGTTTTACACGGAAAACACAAACAAAATTCTCTATAATAATTTGTTTTGCTATTGTATTGCGTGTAAACATTTTGCTAAGTTGGTAGTCACTCTCTCAAAAAACACGACTATAGTTTTGTAGAAAATTGAATTCTCTTATTCATGTATGTTAATATGTTTTTTCTGTAATATTGAAAATAGAGACGTTATAATTTAAAAAAATTAACATTTTATAGTCAACAAGAATTGTTTTTGTTTTTTATTTAGTGCACTTTATTGAATTTTTTTTTTAATTTGGAAGTTTTTGGCGACCTATAGTGCAGATGTGTTTTGCTCTGACAACGTCAATTGAGCTCTTCTGTATGAATTCTTTTTGCCTTTCTTAGACACATCAAGTCGATGGCTATCGACACGCGACGTAGGTATATATATAATAAGTTGCACCGACAACACAGCTGCACTACATACAGGTTCACAATAACTTCCAAATTAAAAAAATATATTATATTTTTGTTTTCTGAATTTCCGACATGTTATTTGCGTTGGTAAAGTGTTAAAAAATCCAAGTTTTTCATATTCACCACCACTGCAGGCTCTACCATCTTGAAAAAAAACGTAAAAAATATATCTCCAAAAGTACTGGTCTGGTAAGAAAAAATTCATTCACATTTACTTGTTTAAATTATCTAATATTTTCTTAGACTAATACGAAACTTGTAACTATTATTATTTCTTTTCAACGATAGAACATTTTTTTTTTTTTTATTTTTAGACTTTGTTATATTCTTATAATATTCCCTTGCATTAATCAAAAAAACACAAAATGAATTGGGTGGCGCAACGGCTCGTGAAGAACCAGGGCCTGGTGGCGTATTGCCAAACTGTATATCAGCACAGATCTCCATAGTCTGTGGTCAGCCATTTTCTGCTCACCGAATTTGAAAGTATTGTGAAGCAAACTGTATGCTACCACAGAGAGCTCTGTGGTCACATACAGTTTGCTTGTAAAATATTAAAAAGCTGAAGCAAACTGTATGCTAGTTCAGATCGAGCAATGTACCTGCGATTACAGAGCCATCGATCACGTTGATATAGTTATTGTGCGTGGTGAGTTCTGGGTTGGTATACATTTTGCTTAGAAAACTGAGAGCGAAGTATCTGTGATTACAGAGCTATCGTTCACGTTGGTATGGTTAGGTCAAAATTCTTTTTTTTTTATTATTCGCAGAATTTTGAACAAAAAGAATTTTGAAAAACAGAATTTAAAAAAAAAAAGAATTTTGACCTAACTATACCAACGTGAACGATAGCTCTGTAATCACAGGTACTTTGCTCTTAGTTTTCTAAGCAAAATGTATACCAACCCAGAACTCACCACATACAATAACTATAACAACGTGAACGATTGCTCTGTAATCACAGGTACTTTGCTCTTAGTTTCCTTGACCAAACTGTATAGTCTGCTATTCCACCATGCATCTAGACGAGTGCAACTTTTCGAACATATGTAAGTGCAAAAGAGAAAACAAATTCGAAAAGATGAGACGGAAGAAAATCTGCCGTGTGTCGCGTGAGTAAAATATTCGTGCAACAAGAAAATTCGAAAAAGTTCGAAGAAGTTGCACGCGCCTCGATGCAGGGTGTAATAGCACACATACCAACACAGAACTCACCACTACACAGAATAACTATACCAACGTGAACGATTGCTCTGTAATCACAGGTACTTTGCTCTTAGTTTCCTTGAGCAAACTGTATACCAACACAGAAAAATATGCTTTTGATCTGACACAGTATACAGTTTGCTCTTAATTTGTATGAGCATTCTGTAATCTATTGTAGAGCGCCGGAGCTCTGTACTAATATACAGTTTGGCAACACGCGGCCTGGTGACTAACAACTCGCAATCATTCCTGTGTGCGCGTGTCGACAGGAATAGAAGGGACCTACAATTTTATGCCGAATTCAAAAGGCTAGCCGAGAAGCACTTATTCATGCCAAGAGATAATCCTCGCAATATAGTCCTGAAAAAAAAACTTTTTAGTTTTTATTTTCTTAAGTTCTTTATTCAACCAATTCAAAAAAAAAATTGCAAAAAGCTGAAATTTTCTGTTGTTTTCACTGGCTAGTGAAAATTACTGTCAAATTCCTCAGTTGATACATTTTTTCGCATTATTTTTAATTTATAGCAACATTTTCATTTAAATATGCAGTCATGCACATAGTCGAATGTGACACGAATTCTGGAAATATTTCTTATAACCACAAAAAAAAAACCTAGAAACCTATACATATAACTAAAATTCTTATATGCAATTGATGCATTCACTATCACCACATGTCAGATGGGAAAATAACTTCATCGACCAAAGTATTCTTATTCATTTCTTTAAAAAAAATTTGAACCATGACCAAACGTAGTCAAGAGTAATAAAAACCAAAACTCATATCGTCTTTTCCTACACAATAATATTATAGCTCTTCATCAGCACTTGAGAGACATTCCAAAAAAGGAACTTCGGTTCTTAAATTCCCACAAAAACGTTTCGAATAAAATAAATAATTTAATCAAACACCATCATCCCAAGCACCAAGTGATGGTCAACATCTTGCTTAAAGTACCTACCTATATCTATACCTATAGCTCACCCCTATTTGCTTCTCCACTTTTAGAAGTACCTTAAAACTGCTTCCTCTAGCAAATCAATTACCCTCTTTATAAAAGTGCATCACCACGACATCAACCTCAATATCATAAGATCAAATTGAATCGTTTTGCGTGTGAACGAAGTGAAATGAAATTAAACTCTTATCTGGGAGTTGGTATCTGGACCAAAGGTATCTAGAGCTCATTCACCGCCATCCTTATATACATACATACAGCTAAACCGAATTGTACGAGCATATCGTTCCGCTCCACTACAATCCCCCAGGCCGCAGGACAGGGGACCACTCTCTTGCCGAGTGCATTCTGACAAAATATTTACCACTGATCTTATCTCGGGACCAATATTAAATTATTCCCTCTTTGGAAGACCACAAAAAGGAGCATCATCCTTTAGATTCGTATACCTACATACCCTCCTCGTCTTTATCATCAGTATCAGGGAGCTTCGTCCTCGTGGTCGTAAGCATCATCAACCGTCAACTTCGTCGGTCTCCTCGTCGGTAGGTCGTCATCTATTGCGCCCGGGATACATCAGATAAGTATTCGGGATGCGTCGTATAATGCTGGGGGTTGGTTTTCGGACATCTTTTAGAATGAAAAATTGGCAATAAAAATGTCTCAAAGATAAGAAGGTGGTGGAGTTTGCTGCATCTCCCTCATGATGCATACAGCATAGCAGTCTCACATGCGACACCAACAAAATAGCCGAAAAGGCAAACATAATTTTTAAAAGAAAAAAAAAACTTAAGAACAACCATCAGCCTCATTCAATATTTAAGGAGTAATCAAAACTTTAATCGTTGTTTACCATCAAAATTTCTTTCGCCATCTTCATTCATAAAGGATTCAGAGGAACACTATGTTCAAAGAGTGTTGTGTCGCCATTATATGAGTATACATGTGTATGGGTGACGCCGATGGTTTAAGTACAGAAAGAAAATAATTTCTCATCCCAAAAGACTTCATCGCAGCAGCAACAGCAGCAGCAGTGTTGAGGATGATGGTGGTTGCTGCGCTGCAGCGACTTGACAAACATCAAGAATGGGCCATGATGATGGCGGTTGGGCTTTGTGAAGATGCTTTTAGCTGTTAGTGATGTTGATTCTGCTGCCGGCTTTGAGGTGGGAAATGAGAAAATTCTAAGAAAATTTAAAAAAATATAAAAAACGCAACAAAAAAATAAAAACAAATTAAGAAAAGCTGTATATGAACAAAAGAAAAACTTTAAACAATCTTGAAAAGTTGGTATGGTGTATGTTGGTATGAGTTGCTTTTAAATAAGAAAAACACATTTCAGAGTTCCCACTTAACACTCATTTGAGTCAAAAAATATTTTTCTTCTTCGATTCGTATTTCCTATTTCACACTTACCTTTCGCTTCACCAACCAAGTTGAATCAAATAACACCAAAGGCTTCTAGCAATATGAAATCACTCTATTATTGCATGGAATTTATATTGAAACTTTCTCAGATACAAATTTCGACAAAAGGAAGAGCATGTAAACTGATGAATCTATAAGTATGAAGGAGGTATAAGAATAAGAGCTTGGTTTCGATGGGAATAAATATACCAAACCAAGGATTCGAAAAAACACAAAGATCAAAACACTTCAAGGAGGTTTAAGCATAAATCATTTGTACGCTCGAATAACTAAGGTCAGTAGAGACGTTATAATAAGGCTTTAAGTAAAACCAACTTCATGTTTTTTATTGTTTTTGGAAATTCAAAAATAACGGTTCGTTCCGTACAAATATTTAAAGCCTTTAAGGAAAATCTTATTTTTCTCGAAAAACGCATATTTTTACTATTTATTTACCCGTTTCCAAGATTAAATTGTAAGGGAACCCCTGTATAAGAAAATTGGTCATAATCGAAATAGCCGTTGACGAGAAATTTGAAAATCAAAAAATCGGTTCTATAAAAAATACGGTCAATATCGAAAAAAATGTTTACCAAAATATTAACAGTAACTCTTTAAAATGATTTGTAATTTGTCTTATTAAAATATTTATAGCTGGTTTTGAGATCAATAATTTGTATATATTGGTTGTATGGCAGGTATACCGTTATTTTTGCAGCTAAACAAAAAAAATTCAATTTCACCTCTAGGGAATTTCCTTAAATCTTAAGAAAATAACTTCAGTGATTTAAGCCGAGGAAAAGACATGACACACTTTTTTCTCGTTATCTATCATCGTAATATTTGGGAAACTTATTATCTAGAGGTCGATTTTTGTACGAATACAGAACTTGCCCTGTCGCACGTAAAGGTGTGGAAACATACAAAATAAATGATTTTTTATTTGATTGGATTTTTTCGTAATAAATTGTATTCTTACAAATTTTAAATGCAATTCTTACAAATTTTAAATGCAATTTTTTTGTTTTGGTTGACTTAAAAAATCCACGGACCATTAACGCGATATGCGGGAATAAAAACTGCAAAAATCGTTAGAGTCATTTTTAAGAAAACGTGATAAAACGAAGTCGTTGTGTCTCAGCTACCCGTCCTACATATGTACATAAGTTCAAACAAAAAATTCAATTTTTTTTGACACGAATTAAATACTTGTACCATTGTTAAAATGACCTCTAGAGCCACCTCTTGGTCACCCCCTCTTTGTAGGTTCCTTTGGTTGCATACTTGTAGGTAAGTTAAGTTTAAAGTTAGGTTTTTTTTAATTTGCAAATTAATTACGACCAGAAATTTGTTCATCACTTTTGTTCATTTTGTTAGATTTTCATTTTTAAAGACAAATAAGAATTATGTATGTATGTATGTATTCTAAAGTTAATATAATCTAGGGCTGGAATGTCGATCCAAATGCATTTTTTCTCACAACATTTAGAAGCCTAAGACCAAAATATCTTTACGAATCATGAAATTTCCTTTAAAATGGCATTTTATCGTTAGTGCATATTTTGAATTTTTCTACGAAAAATGCATATTTTTATTATAAATGCATATTTTGCGTGCATTCTTTCATATGCTTCGTGCATGCTTTTCCATAAACTGTGTTTATCTTCTAAAAGAGTCAAGACGCTACCGCTATTGTGTAAAAAAATACCTACTACGTTTACATGAGGTATTGAAGCGAGCTTCGGACCCATTCTTAAGGGTCATATCGAGTTGAAATGAGCTTCAAACGACTCGATTTCGCTCGGGAACCAGAGGCTAGCCGAAATTTGCTACTAAAAACCTGGGACCGAATTACCGGCATCAGTGAGTGAGCAATACGTTACTGAATTATCTGCATTTGGGATTCCTTCCTAAGATATCGAGTAAAGTATCGAATTCGATTTTTGGCATTTCCTCGTCAATGAACGAGTGTTTTTTCATACGATAGATGCTGGGTAGACGAGTGAGCAGTAAAATGGCATACAAATAAAATTATTCTCTTTTCTGCAAATATTTCTACACAATATATATATTAATGGTGTTTCAGGGGGAATTAAAATAAATTAAACATCACCCAGAAAATTATTCTTGCTTTAATTTTAAGGCACAATAATTCGATTTAGCCAAAACATATTTTTGGCCAAATTAAATTCCAAAGGTAAATTAAACAAAACAATATACTAAATTGCCAAATAGACTTGACTAACAACAGTCCTCTGTTAAATAATTAATATATTTTTTAAATGTTTTCAATATTATTTGTTAAATCTTAAATTTTTAACGTTTTTATATTTTTATATATATAAAAAAAAATAATAATAATTAAAAAAACATTAATTGAATAATTCATGTAACCTATCTACCTATTATATTCACCACGAACACACAATTTGCAAGTTAAATGTTAGTGCCCTGAAGATGTCCTAAGAAGACGAAACGCGTCGGCCTTTATTGTAATTAAATAAAGTATTTATATTTATATTTGTGGAATTAACAAGTGTGTTTATTTTATTTTATTCTCTTAAAATGTTCATTCCTAATACTTAGCCATAGCCTTATACAATGCTTAGACATAGCCCTAAACCACAGTAAATCAAGTTAGTGTGATGCAGTCAGACTTTTTTTTTAATTGTTGGGTTATTTGACATGGTACCGTTTAAACTTGTAGTATTTTGTTTTAAAAATTCAAGTCTGCTGAAACCTGAAATGAATCTTATGATTAGATTAAAAAATGTTTTTATAAAGAAAAAATAATAAAGTGTCATCACTGAAAAGCGATGCGGTAAAAATTGGTTTGTCTTTGGCATAGAGCTAGTGCGGTTTTTTTATATATGCATAAGCATCAGCGACAAAAAAGGTGATGATGACACCGGTTATAGGTTAACCTTACCAACGCGATTTTCACCATTAAACCTGTGATACTTTTTCAGACAATGGAAAAAAGGAAGAAACAAAAATTATGTACTTATATCCATAAGTAAGATATTCATCTTGTGCAGAACGCTGCCTATATAGTTTTCTCTTACTGCACCACCTTAACGTCAAGAGGTGTGTGCTCCATCTATACTCTCGAGATGTATAGATGCAAACACCTTTACCTTGCCTATTTGAATACCTTTAGCTACCGTAGACGTAGACGACGACCAGTAGACATCATCCTGCAATGCGCTTTCTCCTTTGCAGCAGCAACAACAATAACAACAACAGCATCGATGCATACAACAACAAAAAAGTTTCTAAATTCTCAAATTTACCCATTGCCATCGGGAAGGAGAAAGAGTTGCTTTGCATGCCGAAGCACCATCATCAGAAAAGGGCACACAACACATATATGGCAGAGGGATAAACATCCTGTTCCTGTTTGCCCATGGTATATCCTATTGAGAAGCGTTTTAGATTAACGCTTAGCAAAGTTTGCATATCGAGCAATGTGGTGGTTGGTTATAGAATAGGTTTGAGTGCTATTCGCCCACTTTGATGTTAAACACAACATAAATACAATCTCAAACGACGACGTAAAATATAGAAAGAGCTCTTTACTGAATCTGAAGCAACCGCATTTTCAACACACCATCATCCTGCAAGGATTGTCGTCATGGTCGGCATAGTATAGTCGTAGCTTTATGGAAAGTGCTCCTGATGCCGCGTCACATCAATCTTTTACCAATGTGTGTGTGGTGTATTAATCGGTGCTGTTGACATTCTCATAATAGAAGTACACACTTTATCCGTAACACACTCTGTAACGTGGTCGTGTTATCACCGGTCCTCATCAGGACTTAGCTTATTAATTGATAATTAAAAATGAATAAACACCGTCTTTGTGGTTAGGTAGCCATACACTCGAACTCACCTACTCTCTCTCTTTCTCTCTCTCTCTCTCTCTCTCTCTCATTCTCGCTCAACATCACTAAAGCCATAAAATAATGGGCTCATAAAAGGAATCTTCCTGTCCCACCACCGCCGAGCGGCACCACCATCCCGTAGCCGCCCTTTATCCTTGGGATTCATATATAGTGACGGTTTTACGCGAGCTCTCCATTACGGACACGAATTCCATCTCGTAAAGTGTAAATTAATAGTTAATGGTTCTCGAGAGTGTAGGCGGACCATATAAAACGGGCCGCTTCTGGGCATTACAAGTGGACACAGGTCGACATGGGATGAGTGTTGAGCATGAATGGCATCGCTCTTTCCTGCCTGCTGCTCCCATCTCCTACCCTGAATGGTTTTCCGTCAAGGAAAGAACGACACATAAATCAGCAAACGCGAAAATAATAGCATCCATTTAATATATATACGACGAGTATACAGTTTATTCGGAAAAATATAGCGCCGCCAGCAGGAGTGAAGGTGTTTACGTTTTATGCCGCCATTAATTGGTTTCTCCTGCGGGATAAATTTGTTGTGGCGGGTTAAGGTTTAACAGCCTTTAATAACGGCTCGACGTGGTCCGTGGCTCCATGGTACAGTGGCATAGCAAGGGCCGTATACACAGCTCAACGATTGGAATTCAGTTGTTTCATAGCTTTTTTTTGCGCTGATATAATTTACTCATCGTATTATATAACAGGGTAGTGGTGGAAGCAGTTGCGTTTTGGCTTTGATGTTCGAAACAGTTTCCTCTGGTCAGTATTGGATGGTTACCTAACGTTTCTACTTTTAAAACATAACATCACAAACGAACGAACAAATTGCAAATTTCAGGGCAATAACAACGTTTAAGCGTATCCGCGCTATTTTACGATAACGATTCTTTTGCTTACTAATTAAATGCGGAGGTTGTTTTAAGTCAATGTTCCTATATAACAGAAACAATTTCATGCTGACTAAAGGAGGATTAATGATTTAATATTTTGTATGTAAGATAACTAGTTTTTTCGCACTTCTTTTTTGGGGTACTGCTTGTTTGCTGGAAAGTGGGTCGGGAAAATAAACTGATCTTATGGAAGACGACGGAATCTGAATCCACTGTAACTAACCCTCTTGACATCGAAAGGGCTGCCATCATAATTAAAACGTACATAAAACGTACAACTTCTACACTTACCATAAAATGGAGCTAGAAGCAAGAACGGGAATGAAGGTATCAAGTTCAATTGATATGAAAAAAACAAAAAACAACTGGAAAAACTTGCAAGAATTTTGGGGCTAAGAACAATAATTTTCTGTTTTTTTAGGGGGAAGGTTAGGTGCGTAAATTGCCATAGTGAAATGTTCAGAACGAATTATTGAATTATTATTTAAATAGGATAGTCTAAACACTGTTGTAAAATAAACATACATAAATAATTATTTTTGTCGACTTTCCCGTCACCACATTCCTAGAACAATTAAGAGTACAAAGAAGTCCTAGTTAATAAGCTTTAATAGCTGTTTCCTTTAAAGGATTAGTTTGCGAGTTGTCGGTGATGATGTTTTCGACCAGTACTGAGGTATCTCTCCTCGGGTTGTTCCGCTGCTTAGTGGCGATTCTTCTCATCAGTTGATTCGGGTGACTATCAGGGTTAGGGATGGGCCAAACTGCTAGTTATCGGTAACTGTTACTTACTGTTATTGCTACTTCCCAATACCTGTTAAAAATACCTGTTACTGAAATAACAGTTAAGAAATCAAAATTCTCCTGGAAACTTGAAAGATCGACACATTTTTTTATCTAATTTATGACTTTTCTGAGCTGTGCTTTCGCTTATCAGTGATTTCAGTTGTTGTTTCCCGCGCATAAAAACATCATCTCACTCGAGAGTTTTAAATAAATTCCGGCAAGGCCCTAGCATAGCTGAGTAATGGCCAAAACTAGGGCCTTGTCGATTATGAACCCTTTTGCCTCGTCAGAAAAACCACTCTAGGCCCCGGACCAGCAAAAACTAGATTTTTTCATATTTTTGCTAGAAACATTCAAAAAGGGTATTTTAGTATCGGTTATGATTCGATAGTAAAATAACTCAGATCAAAAATAAAAACCTGAATAATAAAAATAATATCGCAGATTTGTATGAATTTAAAACGATATTAAAGCAATTTTAGTATGATACTAGGCATTTTTGTAAAATAATCTTATATCATATTATTTGATTTAGTATCGTGTACAAAAATGCGCTTAATCTAAACTACATCCCACCACAAAAAAAACCGATAAAACAACTTGAAATATAGTTTAAGACAATAAATTATAATTTTTGACTAATTTTAATGAACAGTTCAAAAAGCCTTTGGCGGGGATGTGAAAATAGAGATTGTCGATATGATTATCTTGGCAGGATTTGCAAGAGCGTGAAATTTTTAACTTTTTTTTTAAACCAAAACTGATCAAATATAATAAAAGTTAAAATTTGTATTTTTCGATTCATCGATTCAATTTATTAAGTTAAAATTTTGCATAAGTATCAGTAACGATAGTGCTTAGTCTGGTAGGATGCCGAAAACGTCCAACAAGTTCTTACTAGCGAGAACCTCACGAGAGCATGAAACATTTTCCTCGTCTAAATTTTACTTACTGAAAACTTGCAAGGGCTTTAGGTATATTTGACAAGTTTTCCGCCTCTAGCTTTTCCCTTAAGAAAACTGACTAGTGCCATGTTGAAACTAGACAGAAACTGGGCATTTTTCCAGCCGGGTTATTACTAATTTTGCTTGTCTTTGATTCTACTTCTTATTATTTCAGAGTCATAACGTTAAGTCAACAAGAAATTCTTTGTTTGCAGAATTTTCGCATAAATTCTAAAAAAGTTCCAATACTGATTTTGCTTAAAAGTGATTTCAGAGTCATCGTGTAAATTTAACAAAAAGTTGTTTTTTATTACTGATTTTGCTTAACTGCTATTTTGCTTATTAGTTATTGCAAAGTTTTCACGTTATTTCAACAAAAGTTTCAATCCGGATTTTGCTTTACAGTGATTTCGCTTATAAGTGGGAGTTAACGTGTAAATACAACAAAAAGTTGTTGTATATTACTTATGTTACTTAGCTGGGATTTTGCTCATTAGTTATTGCAGAGCTTTCGCGAAAATTCTAAAAAAGTTTCAATACCGATTTTACTTAACTGTGATTACGCTAATTAGTGATTTCAGAGTCATTACGTCAATTCAACAAAAAGTTGTATGTTAATGATTTAGCTTAACTTCGATTCTGCTTATTAGTTGTTGCAAAGTTATCGCGTAAATTCACCAAAAATTTCAATACAAGCTTTGCTTAGCAGTGATTTCGCTTACTAGTGAGTTAAGAGTCATCGTGTAAATTCAACAAAAAGTTGATCTTTATTACTGGTTTTGCTTAACTGTGAATTTGCTTATTAGTTATTGCCGAGTTTTCGCGTTAATTCACCAAAAATTTCAATACTGATTTAGCTTGGAAGTCATTTCGCTTATAAGTGATTTCAGAGTCATCGTGTAAATTCAACAAAAACTTGTTCTTTATTACTGATTTAACTTAACTGCGACTATGCTTCTTAGTTATTGCAGTGTTATTGCGTAAATTTACCAAAAATTTCAATACAGATTTAGCTTGGTAGTGATTTCGCTAATAAGTAATTTCAGAGTCATCGTGTAAATTCAACAAAAAGTTGTTCTTTATTACTGATTTAACTTAACTGCGACTATGCTTCTTAGTTATTGCAGAGTTATCGCGTAAATTCACCAAAAATTTCAATACTGATTTACCTAAAGGTTACACCACACACAACTGCAGCGGAACTACACTTCACGACGTGGCAAAACATTATTTGTATGAAATTGTATGAGCTATATTTTCAAAATATAAATATAAAATATATACTATATCAAAAATTAATTGACGCCCGGGCGTCAAAAAAAAATTGACGCCCGGCCGTCAAAAAAAAATGACGCCCGGCCGTCAAAAATAATAGGACGCCCGGCCGTCAGAAATTGACACCCGGGCGTCAAAAATAAAATGACTCCCGGGCGCCAAAAATAAATTGACGCTCAGGCGTCAAAAATAAATTGATACCAGGGCGTCAAAAACAAATTGACGCCCGGGCGTCAAAAATAAAATGACGCTCGGGCGTCAAAAATAAATTGACGCTCGGGCGTCAAAAAAACAAATGACGCCCGGGCGTCAAAAAAAAAATGACGCCCGGGCGTCAGAAATAAAATTAATCCCGGGCGTCAAAAACAAATTGACAGCCGGGCGTCAAAAATAAAATTGACGCTCGTGCGTCAAAAAAAATGACGCCCGGCCGTCAAAAATAAAATGACGCCTGGGCGTCAAAAATAAAATGACGCCCGGGCGTCAGAAATAAAATGACTCCCGGGCGTCAAAAACAAATTGACGCCCGGGCGTCAAAAATAAATTGACTCCCGGGCTTCAAAATTAAAATGACGCCCGGGCATCAGAAATAAAATGACGCCCAGGCGTCAAAAAAAAATGACGCCCGGCCGTCAAAAATAATATGACGCCCGGCCGTCAGAAATAAATTGACGCCCGGGCGTCAAAAAAAAAATTACGCCCGGGCGCCAGAAATAAAATAACACCCGTGATTCAAAAATAAAATGACGCCCAGGCGTCAAAAACAAATTGACACCCGGGCGTCAAAAATAAATTGACTCCCGGGCGTCAGAAATAAAATGACGCCCGGGCGTCAAATATAAAATGACGCCCGGGCGTCAGAAATAAAATTACTCCCGGGCGTCAAAAATAAATTGACTCCCGGGCGTCAAAATTAAAATGACGCCCGGGCATAAGAAATAAATTGACGCCCGGGCGTCAAAAAAAAATGACGCCCGGGTGTCAAAAAAAATTGACGCCCGGCCGTCAAAAAAAATGACAATTTGCTTTTGACGCCCGGGCGTCATATTTTTTTTGACGCCCGGGCGTCAAAAGCAAATTGACGCCCGGGCGCCAGAAATAAAATAACACCCGTGCTTCAAAAATAAAATGACGCCCAGGCGTCAAAAACAAATTGACGCCCGGGCGTCAAAAATAAATTGACTCCCGGGCGTCAAAATTAAAATGACGCCCGGGCATCAGAAATAAAATGACGCCTGGGCGTCAAAAATATTGACGCTCGGGCGTCAAAAATAAAATGACGCCCTGGCGTAAAAATTAAAATGACGCTCGGGCATCAGAAATAAAATGATGCCCGGGCGTCAAAAATAAAATGACTCCCGGGCGTCAAAATTAAAATGACGCCCGGGCATCAGAAATAAAATGACGTCCGGGCGTCAAATATATTGACGCTCGGGCGTCAAAAACAAATTGACGCCCGGGCGTCAAAAACAAAATGGCGCAGGGGCTAAATCAGTAACAAAGAACAACTTTTTGGTGAATTTACACAATGAATCTGGATCACTTATAAGCGAAATCACTGTTAACCTAAATCTGTATTGAAATTTTTGCGATAACTCTGCAATAACTGATAAGCATAGTCGCAGTTAAGCTAAATCAGTAATAAAACATAACTTTTTGACCGCTTTCACACAAGGAAACTGTGCCAGAAACTAGCTAGTTTGTCGGTGAGAAGGGAGATTGTTTTTCTTTCCCTTACGCCCTTCTCGCCTACAAACTCCCAGTTGCCGGTAACTCAGTTTCTTTGTGTCTTAATTTACACGATGACTCTGAAATCACTAATAAAACGAAATTACTGTTAAGGTTAGACCGCACTCTGCAAAACTGCACTGCAGCGAAACTGCGATTCACCTTAATTTGTATGCAATTTTATGAAGTTCAGTTGCCGCTTAGTGCTAGCTCATACCATTTCATACAAATAATATTTTGCCGCGTCCTGAAGTGCAGTTCCGCTGCAGTTGGGTGCGGTCTTACCTTTAAGCTAAATCAGTATTGAAATGTTCGGTGAATTTACACGATAACTCTGCAATAACTAATAGGCAGAACCGCAGTTAAGCTAAATCAATAATAAAGAACAACTTTTTGTTGAATTAACACGATGACTCTGGAATCACTAATAAGCGAAATCACCGTTAAGCTAAATCAGTATTCAAATTTTTGGTAAATTTACGCGATAACTCTGCAATAATTAATAAGCATAAGCAGAATCGCAGTTAAGCTAAATCAGTAATAAAAAAACAACTTTTTGTTGAATTTACAGGACAAATCGGAAATAAGTAATAACAACAAGCAAAACCACTGTTAAGTTTCTTGAATTGTCACAATAACCCTTAAATTACTTATAAGCAGAATAACAGTTTAGCAATACCAGTTTATAACAACAATTTTTAGTTTAATTAACGCAATGTGTCTGAAATCAGTTATAAACAGATAATTACAAAAAAGCTAAACCATTTACCATTATAAATTTTCAGAAGTCAGAATCGAGCATTGTTGTAGGAATTTACACAATGCCTCTGAAATCACTTTTAAGCATAATCACAGTTTAGCAATAATATCAGTATCGAAGAAAATGTTTGCCTTGAATTTTCTTAAATTGTTTTGTTTCTTGATATAACCAATTCTGAAAACAAAAATAATCGATTTTATATGTTATTTCAGTAACAGGTATTTTTGTATTCCTAAAGTATCAATACGTTATTGCTACTTTCCAATACCTGTTACTGTATACCTGTTACCGAAATAACGACCCAACCCTAATCGGGGTGTCCTACTAGCTTCTTTGGTGAAAGCAGTCCAGGGAGATGTTGTTCACATCGGTATAAAGACGCTCGTTGCTATGACGTCGAAAAGTAATCCGGTTCATATCCTAAGTATTTTTCTTTCGAACATTTTAAGTTCCTTCATGGTCGTTTTCGAGATGGATAACCAAACTGGGAAAGAATAGGTGATGACAAGCCGCAAGAACTGCTTCTGCGTATCTTCGTCTTCTGGGCTTAGTCCTTTTCTGCGTCTCATTAGGGGGTGGAGTTTTTAAGTACATTTCGTGAGTACAGGTTGAACCTTAAGAACTCGTTCAAGTGGATTCCAGGGAACTTCACGTTCTTTTTGATTGCTATCGTATAGATCCGGCCAGAAGTTTCAGAACCAGGCTGTGACTACCTCTACTGGGGTTTCTAGAAGTACACAAAATCCGACTCGGAGGTGTGAATCCGGATGCGCCATTTCTTTAAAATGGCATAAGGACTGTTGATGTGGTGCTCAAGTTTACTTTAAGCTACCAGAGGAGACGTCAATTTGGCATATGTAACGGAGTCATAAGCGTACAGGAACGGGCTAGTCACATTTCATCAGGCGGTATAGGCCTAGCTTCGAACCTTGGGCAGCTCCGACTTTGATGTTCTTTACTTGTGATTTCCAGCTGTCCAGATGAACGTTGAATTTTCTAGGAGAAAGAAAAAAGAAGTTTTATTAGTGACGGAGGTAAATGTAATAGATGAAGCTTACGGATAAGCACTTCAATAAATAGCTATCGATTGATATCTCGACATCCAGAAATCTTCCAACGGTTACACGATAATGGTTGTTGAGCGCTATGATAATGTCATGCTAATGCATTTTCGCTGCAGAACCTCTTTAGTATCCGAATTAATACTTCTTTCAGTATATTACTTAAGTTGTTCAGAAACGAAATTGGCCTGTTATTGGAAACCCAGTTGTAAGCGACTTTCTTCAGGATGGCTGTTTACTGTTTTCCCCCTTTTGAAGAAGTAACGCTTGTTGATGCAGTTGTTCAAAATGATTGTTGCTTTTTGAAGATAAAGTTTCAGACTTCTTGTGGTCCGTAAGAATAATTAAGATAAAGAAGTAGCCTTAATTCAATAGGTTTAATAGCTGTTTCTTAGAATACCTTAAAAAAAAATTATCAATAACCGTGGTTATGGGCGGTGGTGCTTTAAGAAATAGCTGTCTGTTTGTTCTTCTTTGAGAATAGAAGTGAAGCTATTACAATTTTGTAGCTCCTTTTTTTAATTTTTCTTAGTTAAACAAATATTTTGAATTTCATTTAGAAGATCAAAAACGCCTTCTGAACCAATCCTGTGCTTTCCTAAAATCATCCTACTTGAGCTTCTTTGATCAATATTATTGTTAAAATATGATCATATATTATTCATATAATCCTCTATTTAAAAATTTGCCATTTGTCAATATTTGTCTTTACCTTTTTTTATAAGATTTGTTCTGAAACTAAGCCTTATATTCTGTAGAATCTTTTGAAATGCTTCGATTCTAGCATTTGTGATAGGTTTCACATCAGAAGATTTCTAAACAGACTTCGAATTCGGCTGCTCTTCAAGTTTCTACCTTGCAAAGCTACAAGATATGGTAGGTTCTAATAGGTATTATTTCTAAATGCCCTATCATATCGCATGCTTACAGATTTCTTCGATCTTCAATCTCTTAAAAGATATCTCATTTGAGTGCTGAGAAATTTACTATGAAACTTTTAAAATAATTTGACACTTTTTACGACTAGAAATCGACGCATCAAAACCGTTGATAAAGTATTATTGGAAACTAGCTAGCCGCATGCTACGGAGAATAATCCTTACATCTGCGTTACATCCCCTTCAAATGTCTTCTGAAGGCAGCTCATCCAGACTCACAGAAAACATTAAATGTACCTACATATATTTATATTTATTCTTGTTAGTCAAGTCTCCTTAATATTTGAAATGGGGAAAATCCTTACTACCTAACCTATCATTTGCAATTTTCTGCACCCATTTTGATTTTTTTTTCAAACCTTTAACTTCAGAAACAATACCAAACACCCAAGGTTGTACAACTGTGTCTGTGATAAAATTTAAGCTTAAAATTAAAGGCCATATAAAATCACCTTTCTTGACCCCAAACAAAATACCCAGATGCCCAACTATCCCTACACTGTAGGTATCCACGTAGCTTTACCACTATCTGCCACATCTTATGTTGGTACTTGCATCTATTGTTGTACTAAAACAAACTGGAAAATTGCTTCAATTTGTTGCCCACACATTTCCAATGCACACACCGCAGCAATATCATAGTAGAATCTTATATGACGTGAAAGGAAAAATGATTTGTGGTCCTGATGGGTCTTGGTTATAGAATAGTATAGGTATCGGTATATTGGAGCCAGAAGCATGCTAGTGCACTGAACTTGCTAAAGTTCACACCACCTGGCTTGATGGTGGTTATACACTTGGTCTGCTGAGGGTTGCACATTGCACATGCACATCCAACAACTACTCATCATCATCAAAGGACTTGCACAATGTTGAATCAAATCACCTCAACACGCCTTACACCTCGCCACGCCCGCCACCTCTCGTCCTTTCCAGGGCTCTTTCTATTTTCTCGAGAATCACTGAACGAGCAAAATAAAGCGATTCATGTCAGATTGGTGCTGCAGGGAGCTACAACAGTAACTATACTCTCGTCCTGGGCCTGATGGTATATGAAATATATGGAAAGAAGGAGCAAACAATTGCTCACAGATTTTACTCACGTACCACTGTTATACTGACCCATGATTTATGATCGCACAACTCATAAGGGATTACACTTTTACTGTTGGTCGTGATGGTGGTGTTAGTTCTGCTGCTGGCTCGTGGCCGTGGCTCCTCAGCAGGTTTTCTTAAGAAAAAAAAAATATATTTTCCTCCTTCAAAGTAGGTATATGATGGCAGATTTTCCATTATACCTTATATTTTGGGGTTGTCTGACCTCGACGCCGGCCGCCACCACCGAACACCGAAGACGTGATGTAGGTCATATGGACAATCTTTGATATCAAAACTGGCTACCCTCTCTAAAATTGAAACGGGCTGAGAAGTTTTGGATTTTTTGCATTCATTCTTGATCAGGTATAAAAGTGCTGAATAGTGGGTCATTTTTTAAGTTAAACAAAAAAGGTGAAAAAACAAACCCAAAAGCAATAAATTCTAGCGATGGGAGGAAAGGGAAGCGTTTGTGAGTCGTAACTTTGTTGAACCCTTTTTGCGTGATTCACATAAAATGGATATTTTTTAGTATTTTTCGTTTGGTTCCTTCATTTTTTTTGTTACACTTATCCTGTTTCACTTCACCTTTATGGTTTGTCATTAGTCTTTTGGTTGCTTTGTTTGTAGAGGTAGGTACACCGTATACACTTTGTATAAATATATAGTAAAAGCTAAAGGTTTTAACACCGGAAAAGCCATTTCAGTGAAGAGAAGATGATAATGAATTTTAATGGAATGTATTTTGTTACATTTTTAAGTGTCCCAAATGGGGTCATTAACCTTGGGTTATGTTGTGATTGTCTTTTATTTTTGTGTTTGTGTAGGTATATCGTTTACAATCATAATGGGTTAGGTTACTTGTGACATAAATTTACACAAATAATACTTATCTACATTTTTTAACGTATTTAAATTGGAAACAAAAAAATACGTGTTGGATATGCAAGCGAAAGGAAGGATGTCAAGGTTACTTGATGTAACTTAATCTTTGTTTCCATGTCAGGTAGTAGTAAATACATAAAATATATGCGAGGATTTATTTACTTTTTGTTTATTTAAAATTTGAATGTTAACAATTTTGAAAAAAAAAAAAATATTACTTTTTCAAAGGTTAATAAAACCAAATCTTAAATTTGGCCCAATCTCACTTTTAAATTGAAAATGAGGCAAAACTGGTTTTTTTCTAATTAGAAAATGGAATAAGATCAAATTTTGTTTGGAAATAGTACAAAAACAACAACTTTTATCATTCCTGTTCTTATAAGTTATAAGTTTGTTTTTCAAACAAAAATATCCTATACGAAGTTTAAAAAAAAAATTAAAACAGAGTTTGACAAAGAGATTAAAATTATTCGAAATCACTTTTTGAAAATTAAAACATATTATGGCCCTAAATAATAAAAAAATTATGAGTCAAATTTATCCTAAAGTCGAGTTTATTCCATACAAAAAAAAATCGAATCTAAGCTAGATTCGACTCAAAATTCGTTTATTACTTAGGGCCCAAAACTTTAAGAACTTTATTTTTAATAATTTTAATTTCGTTTTGAAAATTAGATAAAGTTATTTAAAAAAATGAAACGTAAATTTGAAAATAATTTAAACGAAGTTTGAATTTTCAAAAACGTTTATTATAAATAAATTCTAATAAAATAATTTATAAAGCTTTTGAAAACAACGTTTCAATTTTTAAAACACCTTTGAACACAAATTTAATTAATCTTTATAAAACTTGTTATGAAATTTAAATGTTTCAAAATCATATTGTTTTTTTTAAATATTCAAAAAAAAGTTTTTGAAAAATTAAAAATTAATTTTGAATTTTCAAAATGTGTGTAAAGTAATTTTACAAATTTAAAAGCTGAAATTTTAATTTTTCTTTTTTAAAATTTAATAAATAATTTTTAAAAGTTTGCGTGAATTTTCAAAATTATTTCAAGAGAGAAGGATTGGAAAAAAATATCAAATATCAAAATAGCAACATTTCTGCTATTTGACATGCAGTTTAAAAAAAAAAAACTCACAACAAGATAAAGCAAAATTAAAAATTTGGCCTTTTTTTCATTTCAATAACGTAATAAGACTAAATTTTTGATATTTGATTTTATTTCGTTGGGCCTTCATGTCAGATATTATATGAAAGTTTGAACGATGAAAATAAAGCTGTAAATTTTTTTGTTGAGACAATATTTTTATTAAGATAAAACGTCATCGTCGTCGGTCTTTCAGATAACAGAAACTTCTACTTACAAAATCACGGTTAGTTTCGTTTTTTTTTGTGCATTCAAAGACTTTTATCGTGAGGATCTGACTCTCCAAACTCTACAAACCCATATATATACCGCTAATAATATTATGCGTGAAACCAACCAATTATTCTAAGTAGGAAGTTTTTGTACTGAAAGTTTTAAAAGTAGCCACCCCGCCCCCGTTCTCTCCTTTATCCCTTTTTAACAACTTGGTAGCATCTCTTAATTGGCGAGCAAGAAAATGCATGTTAGATATCTTTTTCGATTTTGCAAAGGCGTTCGTCGACATTGGAAAACTTATTTAGCCAAAAAAATAATACATTTGTGTAATAGTTATATGAGATAATACAAATGTTCTTAAGTTCAATACAAAAAGAAGCTTTTTAATGTATGCTATCCTAGTTTTTTTTACGAATTAGTTTTCCATCTTTTTGGTATGTGAAAAAAACGCTCATGCACAATTTCTTAAAACAAAATTTTTAGAGACAAAAAATAAAAAATTAGTGAAGATTTATGCACACAAATTAAAAAAAAAATATTTCCACAGTAGGTTTCAAATACAATATTGATATATATAGTATACAATTTGATTAATTCCTTAAAATGGAATGAACAAAAAGATATGTTTAAAAATACGCAAAGCCTTTTTCTAGGGAAAATAATTTTTTTTGAAGTTGTTAAATTTTAAAAATATTTTAAAAAATAATCCTGATACCTCATATTTTAAACATAAAATATTTTTGTATAAAACACAAATTAAATTAAATAAACATATGTCATGGATTCCTTCTTTAAATATTAAATAAAATAAATAATTTGTTTTATTCAATTATTAAGGTTATTTGAAAGTTTACTTACAATACCGGCGACGAACAAAAATTTGCGTCTAAAAAGGTTTTGACAGCATCTAAGTGATGATACTACTGTCTAACATAAGCGAAAAGCATTTTTGAGTTAGAATCTCTTAAGCTTTTTAGTTGAATTATATTCAATTTCTCCACTTAAGACAGGAGTTATTTTATTTTATAAATATCTACATATTTTATTATTATACTCGTAAATTGTTTCGAACATTTGAGCAAAATATGAGTTGCGTACTAGCCTTGAATCTCTTAGTTTCCTGAAGACTCTATTAAACATAGAACGTAGTTGAACCGGAAACTGGTTAGGCCTTAGAAGTAGAAGTCACTATTTAGTGCACTTTACAAGTAAGTTAAATAAAGAGTCCTAAATAGTATAGAAAGTGGCCCAAAGTTGAACTTTCATGATGCCGAAAGTCTTATTAATTCTTATTTAAGTCATGAGTTACTGAACATTTTTTCATAAATAATGAAGTTTTATGATTCAAACCAGAATGTTGTTTTTTTCTAGAATTTACATAGATCCTAAAAACACATACTTCAAATAAAGCGTAGAAGTATTATAATAATTATCTACAGAAACAAAACTAAAATCACTTAAATATACACAACACAGCAAGTGGAAGAGGCAACGCAAAACCAACTTTCCCCATAATCCGTCCCAACCATCATCAGGACTAAAAATATTTCCAGAGATTTTCCAAATAAACTTTAATGAACTTCAACACAGAGCATCAGAGGTTATGTGCCAAAGCGAAACTTGATATCAAAATTAGCTTACCTATACTTCAAAAACTAAATTTCTCAGAACAGAACATTGCGTTGATCTCCAGACACGTTTTCAAAACTTTCCTCAAGAAACAGCAATGACTTAATTCTGCATGTATAAAGATAGGTATGCTATGCATGCTCATGTTCACTTATCTGAGGCCACTTACTTTCAACGCGGTTCTCGGTTTTATTATAAAGGCTAACAATATCACTGCAAAAGTCTAAGTATATACACATATATTTAAGGAGAGTGCATATGGATTGTGGCAAAACTAAAGCAATTGAGGACAGGTCATGTCCTGTAGACAAATTTAGAGATAAAACCCAGAGACGATAATAATTAACAGTATGTACGAGTAAATAGCAAAGGAGTTGCCAGCTGCTGCTGTATAATAGTAAAGCGCGCACTTGAAACGGTAGTCTTCTCAACGTTCATAACAATTTTACAAGGTGTGATCGGCGAAAAGTTGATGCTGAAATTTCAGGGACTCAGATAGATATGGTTAAACTTTGCCCTGAATGTAAAGCAAAGTGCATGCCTTGCATGGAAATTAGTTTTGCCAAGTGAACCAGATGACACAACAGAAGGTTTTTGTTGTTTCGCGAATTAAAAACTGAATGCATGTTGGAATTTTGTGTTTTGGAGATTCAAAGCTATATTTACGAGGCCAAGGTAAGAGTTGTTTTCTTTTATTGTTTTATAAAGGTGAGTATTTAAACATAAATAAAGTGTTTCAATGAACATAATATTTGAAAATATAGCAGCTTTTTAGTCCAAAATTCCAAAATTAATTGAAAAAATTGTATTAAGGTGTATTTATACAAAGGACTCTATGCACTATTTAACATAAAGGGGCGTATTCATAGTCATTTTAGACCTGGGTCTAAGTTAAACATAGGTTTAGTTGAATTTTCGGACGTTGATTCTTTTTTTTTAATTTTATCATTTCAAAATATTTGAAGCTATTTGTGTAGTATACCAAGTTAATTATCTTATAAAAATATAAAACCAACAATTTGTAATTAAAATCGGTCTGTATACATTGAGCCAAAATTGTCTTCAACTGTAGTTTAGTTAAACCTGGGTCTATCTGCGATTATGAATATGCCCCAAACTGTTTTATTTTAAACTTTTGACATTTACTGGCGGTTAATTATAATCCTATTTAAAACAAAAAAATTACCCAGTCACTTATCATTCATTCCATTGTCGTACACTACGTTGGGCGCCATTTTGTCTGGTTTCTATGATTTTCTTTAGGCTAATTTAAGCATGTGGATGAGCCAGAGGCTGGTCAAACATTTGCCACCACCAGCCCCGACAACTTCCAATAAGCACACAATATGTAGAATTGAAGATGTACGCATAGAACAAAATTTTCAATAAAACAAGCCAAATAATAAAATTAGAAATCCTTCAACTTTGTAAAGGGTTGCCAAGAATCACAAGTCACGATTTATATAATCAAAAAAAAAAAAGAGTATAAATGTAACGATGATAAAAGCAGATGATGATGATTCCTCAGAACTTGAATGACAGTATAATATTATAGCCAGTTAATGTAACTAGGTTAGGTAGATACGTAGGTATAGGTATGAACCTACCTACCTACTTCTTGTTAAGAGCGATCATATAAACCAAATGTTCCTGACGTTTTAAAGCAGACAGATAAAATTTATATTGTGCTACTTAAATTTAGATTACGTATAATCTAGAAGACAGTAAGGTACTATATATACAAATTCAAGTAGAATTCTTCATGACATCATGACTTATGTTTGAAGCTAAATACAAACATTTAAATAAGATGTGATGTTGTAAAAGAAAATGTTATGATGTACACATCTTTCATTTAATTTTATTATTGCTAAAATAGGTACCACATATTATTGCACTGGTTCATTTTCATAAAGTGGCAGTTATATTAAAAGTAGGGTTTAGACCAGTGAGGTTGGGTGTTTTCATTGGGAAATATATAGACATTTTTGAAAACATTTATAGAAGGCTACAATTTTTTGTAATTTTTTTGACGTCGTTTTTCATTTAAATTCTTTTTTAAAGCAATCGAATTTATTCTTTTATAAACAATTAATAATAATGAATAGTTAGAATTAATATTAAAAACTGAACCCAGTTATGAAGAAAAATGCATGCATCGATTTATCATATTACACTGAATAATATTAGCATTTTTTTTTAATGAAAATGCTATTCGGTATTAAGCTTTATTATTTTAAAATTTCTTTGTGGCTCTCACACCGCATCACAATTATTTTAAAACAAAAATGAGGTGTCAGATCAAAGAGAATTTTATTAAATTACATTTACATATTCAGCCTTATCGGCAATTCCGGGGGAGATTGTTCTCTCTCGGATTTTCATTTTTCCCAGGAGTCGAATTCTCCTACCGTCAATCTCCCCCGGATTGAATCTCCCCCGGAAATTACTTTGAATCAGTTTCGAAATACTCTGAGAGAATTTATATTCTGAAATTATTTATTTGTCAAAGTTTGTAAATTATTTTCTGAAATAAAATTAAAAATATTTGAACTATTTGTGGTGATAAAGATCTATTTTGCATCATAAATTCAATTTTCGTGTAATGGAAACGCGTAAAAATAGTCCAAAGTTTTAAAAAAAAGCATTTTTTGTCTTTGTTCTTTCTCTCTGAAAAACTGTGTTACTTTGTGAGGGCGAATAACCCGAAAGTGTTAAGTGTTAAAAGTGTTATCTGTTCAAAAATGTGTTAAAAGAGTATAGCGGCAAAAACAAAATGTAGATCGGCTAAAACAAAACCAATTTCTCCTCCAACCCGTTTAACTACTAACTAAACTCAAGCTTATTGTAGAGTTGACGTCCAGCCACCAATACCACTGCCGATGGACTTCTCAGTAAACGTAATGTTCGAAACTTGTCCTTTAGAGCAAGTAAAAAATTATAAAACCTTAAACAAATAGTAAGTAATATGCTTCTATTTTTAAAATTCTCCAACTAAATTGAGGTGAGTTTTTTCCAGGGAAACATCATTAATTTTCCCCCGGAAAATAGATTTACGATATCATTGGAGTTTTTTCCCACTTTTCGAACATTGTTTATGATCGGATAGTCTCATACGGGGAAAAAATCCGGGGGAGATTTTATTCCCGATAAGTTTGATTATGTATGTATATTAGGGTGGTCCTTATAAAGGTCATTATCTTATTTTGAATGACGCAACCCCCTTATTGGTTTTAAATAATTAAAAAAAAATCCTGAAAAATGTAAGCTCATTTTATTAACGTTAACCCGGCCCCCAAGATGTCTACAGTTTTATATGGGAAATCCCATGTATTTTTCTACATCCAACGTTAAAAATTCATAACTTTAGTAATGATTGATAGAGAAAATTGAATTTTTGCACACATGTCGCAACTTTTGTCATGTTTAAAAAAAAAATATTAAAAAAAAAAATTTATAACATTTATTAAAATTAAATAAAAAAGATATTTTTGTTTAAATGGCTATAAGTAGGGAATTAACTGTTATAAATTTTTTTCTGATACATTTTTATTGAATTTACAAAAATACATGGGATTTCGGGATTTCCCATATAAAACTTCAGACGTCTTGGGGACCGGGTTAACGTTAATATAATGAGCTAAAATTTTACTGTTTTTTTTTATTTATTTAGAACAAATTAGGGGGGTGCGTCATTCAAAATAAGGCAATGACCTATAAGGACCATCCTAATCTATATGTAGTATAATAAAAAGAAGACTCAAGTAAGCAATAGAAAACGTATTAATCCTTTTTTTTTGTTAAAGTGAACTTTATTGATTAAAATTCAATTGAACGTTTGTACATTAATGAAAAATTTACAATAATTTTCAAAACAGGCATAATTTAGGGTGCTCCAGATCAGTTTAAGGAATCCCTTGGAATAAGGTTCTATTGGCCCTAAAAACAATACGAGAATTTGGTCATATTTTGTAAGAATAATTTGTATGGCAGATTATTAAATATCTCAGGGAAAAATATGAATTGCCGGATTTTATACAAGGTACCTTTTGCGTGCAGGCGATAATACCACTGCACTACATACAATGAAGCTAATCAAAAGCCATTTGCTTATGCACCCAATATGGCAAGGATATTTTCTTTTTTTTTAATTACTTTTTTTATATTTAGCGCGTGCAAAAGGGGTTGTGATTGTGACTACCCTTAAGATGATATACACAGCACGAGCGATTACGTAGATTGGAGGGGATTTAAATGGAGATACCGATGCACATTAGTTTTGAACGTCTGTAGATCACAATGGGAGGGGATAATTGAGCTGGGTAGAGCATTCTACATTCGAGTAGTGCGACTAAAGAAAGAATCTCTGTACTTAACAGTACGTCCGAAATAGGGTTCAAGGGTAAACTGATGGGCATTCCTAGAAGCGCGAGTATTACGGTTGAATTGTTTAAGGGAAGCAATGCAACTGTGCAACTGGCTATTTCACTAGAGCATTGTTTATGGAAATAACGGTAAAATAACGAAAGACATGAAACATTTCGACGGTGTTCAAGAGATGAGAATGTTTCCGTTATAGTTCTTTCACCTATCATTTTAAGAGCTCTCTTTTCAAATATATCTAATAAACTTAAGTGGGTTATTGGAGCACCTGCCCAAATGTGGGAGTTATACTCAAGTTTTGGACGAATTAAGGCTTTGTAGATCACAGCTAGATCAGAAGGGGAGACAAATTTCTTGCATCGACGGAGAAAACCTAAACACTTAGCAGCATGTGACAGTATGTAGCAGTATGTGACACACATACCGAGGACTGAAAGCTTTTCGGTTTCCTCAATGCAAGTGCCACTCATGGATAGTTGCATGGGGGTGGGTTTCGTTTTAACGACAGTAGAAAGCATTGAGTTTTTGAAGCATTAAATTCTACCGATTTTTGATTCACCATTGGACAATGCTGTCGAGATCAGAATTTAATTTAATTTGCAATTGTACATTATCAATGTTTCAAGCTTAACTTTTGGAATAACTAGGTCATACTCATTACATATTAAAATTTGGTAACTTATCTATACCGAATCATAACAGGTTTCGAATAACGGCTATTTTTTGAAATTTGAAAAATCTTAACTTTGAATTGGTTTTTTGGTCACCACGTCCATAAATATATATTCTTTTTTTTTATTATTATTGCACTAAATTATTAGTAAATAGTTTTATTAATTTTATTGAATAAAACATTGTTAAATGATACCACCATTTGTGTTCAAATTAAAAGAAAATCTTGAATTTTGACCAATCTCAATTTTTGACCTAATGTAATAATACTGGTTTTATCTTTTCAAAATTTTCTATTTTGCGGTGGTTTTTTGAAAGTTCTATACCTTTTTAGAGCATAGGACTTTCCAAAACTATGCTTAACTGGAAATTTATAACCATTTGAACCCATTAAAAATAAACATATTTTTCAAATTTTGCGATTTTATTGCTTCACTTCAAAATAACTCCGAAATCACTGAATTTTCGTGAAGAACATAGACCTGATGTCTCGTGCATTTTTCAGGAAATATGGGAAATTGGAATAAGGGCTTTTGATATTGTGGGGTGAAAAGGAAGAAATCTATTTTTCTTTGTAAATTTCTCTAAAACCATGTTTGTTTGTTGAGAAATGTCTCAAAATTTAATTCTGCGAAAAAAAAAATGTAAAAAGTATAAAAATTGAAAAAATGCAATAGTTTGAACATAAAGTTAAAATCTTTAATACTTTTTTTTTAAATACAATTGAATAAACTTTATACCTAATAGTCTAAGAGCCGGCAGCAAATTTTGGGAGTGGATTGATAACCAAAATATGAGTATGAGGGTTTGTAGGTGTATATAACGCGGTATCAAAAACAACTGTCTGGCAGGTTTCTTTTTCAGACTTTGGCGGGGGTTTAAAAATAGCGATTTTGCAGTTTATTTTGTCAAGGGTATTACCACTTCAATAAATTTAAAAAAAAATTTCTTGTGTGATGCTCTGTCATTTTCTTTAAGTCCAAACGTCATAATCTTGGCAATCTGACCAATAGAACTCAAGACATAAGGTTTTAAAGTGAACCTTAATCGATTTTTTTTGGAGACTTGGTTTTTTGTGTGTTTCTAATTCTCCAAGTAAAAGACGATAAGGTCTTCTTAAAAAGCTTATATTTTGAGTTATAATGGTCGGATTGCCAAGATTATGACGTTTTGACTTAAAGAAAATGACAGAGCATCCCATTATATATTTTTTTAAATTCATTGAAGTGGTAATACCTCTGACAATATAAATTGGAAAATCGCTATTTTCAAACCCCCGCCAAAGGCTGTAATAGAAACCTGCCAGACGTTTGTTTTTGATACCGCGTTATATGCACCTACAAACCCTCATACTCATATTTGGTTATCAATCCACTCCCAAAATTTGCTGTGGGCTCTTGGTCTATAACGGTATCTGCCATATTAAATTTTTAGCCGCCAAGAAAAGTATTTTGTTTCTCAAAATCGGTTTGTAAAATTTTACTAAAAGAAACTGAATTAACTTTTCAATATTTTTTTTGCGAAAATTGTAACTTTATAGTAAACCTCAGAAGCCGTTGGGTTGAGTTTTTATCAGTTTTTTTCTAAAAAGGCTAAATATTTGAATAATTTTTTTTTAGTTAAAAAAACTTAAATTTTTCTTTAAAAACTTAATATTTCGAAAACACCTTAAATCGTTTTCTTCAAAAAAAAAATTTTTTTAAAAGCTGCATACATTCATATTTTAACAAGAAATGAAGAGGATTGTTTTTAGTTTCCGAATCTTTTCTGTGGCAGTTATTTGCAATTTTTTTTGAAACAGAATTTTTAAAAAAAGAATTAAAAAAAAAAGAATTTTGAAAAACTGACTTTATGTTGGTAGTCATCAACAGAGCTGCACCAGAATGTGTTCATTGCGAGATAGTTGTCGATAGTTCAGCTAGTAGGAAAGTGGATAGTTAATTTATCTTCTACCCATTTACCTTTCGGGTCCTTATTGGTTTCATCTTGAATTCCCAATATCTCCAAAATAATATTTCATTTATTCCTTAATAAAAATTGAAATGAAAAAGATGAACTTATAAGTTTCATTAAACTAAAACTAATAACTAATTGATCGACATTAATATCAAAAACAAATTAAGAGTATTCTAAGTAAAGCTACAATTGTATACAGGGTGTCCCGTAAGTAATGGATAACCCTGAAATGCCGCATAGTAGACTTTATGACCGTCCTGAAAACTGATGAAAAAAAGTTCTATCCCAACCACAAGAAAAGTTATATGCATTTTTTTGTTCAGTGCATTATTTTTTTTCTTACTTTACATTTTTGAATACCACGACTACAAGTGAATGAGTTCCATCATTTGTTTTTTTGCAGGAATATTTAACATTACTTGTGCCAACACATAAGTAGAAGAAAATTATTATAACTGTTGGACTTCTTAGAGAAAAAAATTATTTAACATTGAATTTCAATGCAAAATGTGAAAACAAATAATTTTTGAAAAAGTTAAATCATAGCTGGTATAAAAAAAATGCATGAATACCTGAGTGGCCAACTATTTTAAAAATATGCGTATTAAATGCAGATTTCAAAATGGTATTACTTATTATTATATCTAGAGTCAAAAGCAAGTTATTGGTAAAAATCTGCAATACTAGAGTAAATTTAGCAAAAACAAAAGTTTTCAAAATTAGCACAGTAAACGTGAAAATAATACCAAGCGTTGAACATAGCAGATTTTTGATTTATTGGCTGTTTCTACGATGTTGTCCTTATGATAAATCCAAGCTTTCAACTTCTAGGGCCGAATGCATTATTGATAAAAATGTCAAAAAAGTGCAAAAAACGGTTACATTTTCGAGCTTGTTTTGAATTTTACCTGTTCTATTGGGCTTTAACAAACCCATCAAATATTTTGTTGGTTGCTATTTTTTATTTGTTATTTTCTCCAAACAAAAAGTCTTCTGATTCAATTTTAATTGTGTTTTTTGAATAGTAAATTGTAAGATCCTGAGAAAGTGAGAACGCATAAAATCGTAAGTTTTTTAAATTTTGAATTAAAGTTTTTGTAATTTGATCTTAATTCATAAGATTAAGACCACGACGAACACTTATTTATATCGTTTTTATTGTTCATTCTTCAGAAAAATTAACGGTCTAAATAGCTGTTTTCCTGAACCTGCTTTTTGATAATTAAGACGTTTGATTGAACTTTTTCGATGCCACGTATTCTGTATTCTGCACAAGAATATGCAAACATGCATTTCATTTATGGAGAGTGCAGAGGCAACGCAAACGAAGCTGCGACTCTGTATAGGGAAAGGTACCCTAACGCACGTCACCCGGATTATCGAGTGTTTATTAGAGTCCATAGCTGTTTCTCGGAAGGAAGGCTGCCTGGTAGTGGTGTTGGTGGTGCTGGTGTGGGACGACCCCCTCGAGGAGATACCGAAGACTTAGTGCTTGCGGAACTTGACCGAGATCCTACAGTATCAATCCGAGCAATAGCACGACGCACTGGGATCGGAAAGATGACTGCGCATAATGTGCTAAGTAAATATAAATATCATCCCTTTCACCTAACACGGGTGCAAACTCTCCAGCCGCAAGATTTTGAAACGAGAATGAGTTTTTGTCGACAAATGATAATGAAAATTGAAGAAGATCCGCAGTTTTTTGACAAAATTCTTTGGAGCGATGAGTCGACATTTAAAAGAGATGGCTACACTAATCTCCATAATCTCCACTTCTGGGCACTACAAAACCCAAACATCATGAGGGAAGACAGGTCCCAGTACCAATTCAAAATAAACTATTGGACTGGGATTCTCAATGGGAAAATAATTGGACCCTTTGAGTTGCCGGGGATTTTAACTGGCCAAGGTTATTTGGAGTTACTCCAAAATGATCTCCCAACCTTGCTGGAAGAAGTGCCTCAAGAATTAAAGGAATCCCATTGGCTTCAAAATGATGGTTGTCCAGCACACTATGCTGTGCCTGTGCGGGCATATTTAAATGCCAGATATCCAGGCAGATGGATAGGACGTCTGGGACCAATTTTATGGCCACCCCGTTCACCAGACCTAAATCCACTTGATTTTTTTTTATTGGGGATGCATTAAGGAAATCGTATACAGCAAGCCGATCAGGTCTTTAGAGGAGCTAAGAAATCGTGTGGTGGCAGCTGCATTACAAATTTCTGAGCAAAACCTTCCTTGCACGTTCACTAAGACGTTCATTTATTCGGAGGTGCAGAACCTGTATAAGAGTGGGTGGAAAACAGTTTGAGCATTTGCTTTAAATAAAAAAAAAATTAAAAAATTATCTATTTTTGTTTTTGTTTTCTAACTAAGTGATCATGTGATTAAAAGCTGGCTCAAAAACTTTTTGTTTAGAGAAAATAACAAGTAAATAAATAGCAACCAACAAAATATTTGATGGGTTTGTTAAAGCCCAATAGAACAGGTAAAATTCAAAACAAGCTCGAAAATGTAACCGTTTTTTGCACTTTTTTGACATTTTTATCAATAATGCATTCGGCCCTAGAAGTTGAAAGCTTGGATTTATCATTAGGACAACATCGTAGAAACAGCCAATAAATCAAAAATCTGCTATGTTCAACGCTTGGTATTATTTTCACGTTTACTGTGCTAATTTTGAAAACTTTTGTTTTTGCTAAATTTACTCTAGTATTGCAGATTTTTACCAATAACTTGCTATTGACTCTAGATATAATAATAAGTAATACCATTTTGAAATCTGCATTTAACGCGCATATTTTTAAAATAGTTGGCCACTCAGGTATTCATGCATTTTTTTTATACCAGCTATGATTTAACTTTTTCAAAAATTATTTGTTTTCACATTTTGCATTGAAATTCAATGTTAAATAATTTTTTTCTCTAAGAAGTCCAACAGTTATAATAATTTTCTTCTACTTATGTGTTGGCACAAGTAATGTTAAATATTCCTGCAAAAAAGAAAATGATGGAACTCACTCGCTTGTAGTCGTGGTATTCAAAAATGTAAAGTAAGAAAAAAAATAATGCACTGAACAAAAAAATGCATATAACTTTTCTTGTGGTTGGGATAGAACTTTTTTTTATCAGTTTTCAGGACGGTCATAAAGTCTACTATGCGGCATTTCAGGGTTATCCATTACTTACGGGACACCCTGTATGTAGTTATTATTCACATAAGGAAAAAAGCCAAATGGCCAGAACTACGCCGTTATGACACAATAGTAAAGCCTTAAAAATCTTCATTACCATAAAAAATTGTATGGATATTAATAAAGCACATGCAGTAAACTCAACGCAAGTGTGAATGAACACAAATGGGCTCAGATGGCTTCCCTGAGGCACTTTGGTTTTAGTTAAATAATATTCAAGCTTATATTAATAAAAAACGAAATTGAATCTTTACCTTAATTATATTCTTAGATCATCCATAATTCCAACAAACAATTTGGAAAAATCGTTTTTTTTTTATTTGTTTCTACATTCTATAACATTTAAGTGATACACTTTTCTACAAGTATCTAAGGTACACTTTAAATCTCCTTAAGCTTATTTTTGTCTCTTCTCTTAAAAAAAAACTAAAACAACACATACTTACACAAAGCTCTTTTACTCAGTTTGCTTTCCAAGCAATTAAAACTAAATCGAAGAAGCGATTAGCAACAATCCTCGCCAACTCCCTTAGTTTTATCTAAATTAATTTAAAATTAACCCAAACTAATTGAAATTTCTCTGAGAATTCTATTTGTAGGTAAATGCTGTGTGTGTACATATCCTCGCCAAAGAAGAAACAATCCAAAAGCCACATCTCTAATCTTCTGCATGCTGCTTCTTCTTCTTCATATTCTTCGTCATCATCCAACATCCAAATCGCCCAAAAACATGAAACCCAAAACTCCCTCTCTATAGATGGCTCCATATATCCCATCACAACATTTCCAATTGGTATTAAACTTTTGCCAACTAGGATCAATAATTCAGGTGACTTTTCTATTTCGTTGGCATCACCCTAATCCATATCTTTTGGGTTCCTTTGGTCTCCTTCAGTTGTTAAGAGTCTTCTTACCTAACATATACACACATACTTAGATTCCTTGCTGCATCCGCCATGAGTGTTCCAAACTAAATGCCTCAGAAAACTTGAAAGCGATTTGGGCTGGTGAATTATTGAATAGAAAATGACTTTTGTTTCCTGATGCTTTTTTTTCTTTTCGGCCACATGACATAATAGAAAGGGAGACACACTGTGTCGTGTGTGTGATGTACAAAAGGTGTTTCAACTGAAGTTTTCGGCTTCTTTGCTGACATGAGAAATGACGCAAAAAAGAAAGAAAAAAAAGGTAAGGATATATAAATACTGGACTAAAAAGTTTGCATTTTTGTTTTGTCTAAATAAAAGGTAAATGAGGAATAATATAATATATAGGTCAGGACAAATAACGTAAGGTAGATGATGAAAATACAAACAGCTTTCGAAGACAGGGACGAATTGAAAACAAATTTTACAAGTATTAGGCTGTGTCTTCCTTCAATGTTTTGATTTAAGCAGTTTAAAAGTTGATTTGGGGTTGAAAACATTCAAGTATGTGTTTTTGAGATCATATAGTTATTTAAAGGACCTAAGTCCGGCTCAGGGATCTAAGATCTTCATAATGTGGAACATTCGAAAAAAAACTATGTCTTCTATAAGTCCAGCAAATAGTCGAAAAATGCTCATACATAGAAAATTTGTAATCAGTGGATGAAGTTTTTCAAGGAACCGAGCGAATTTTACCACCTCATTTTTGGGATATTCACAAAAACAAATTACAATGTGGGTACCAAATCCTCATAATATAGGACAACTTGCTTCGGAAATTGGACTAGATCGAGCGAAAATGTGGAGCAATATTTCCCTACGACCTCGAAAACAAAAAATCATAAAAAAAAAATATGACGGACCGATTACTGAAACCTTTAATGAGGATTGTGTGACATTTCAGACAGTATATTTTTTTTGGAACATCCCAAAAAATAGGTGCTTACAATCACTCGTGACATTAAAAATGCTAGCCCTAGCTTCAAAATTTTATATTGCTAACCAATTTCTGAAACTATTCGACTCTTTTATTAATTGCTCAATCAACCTTTAAGTTGGATTATTTCTTTTTTGCGAATATCCCACAAATGAATTGCTAGGGCCCCAGAACACAGAACACTTAAGTTGTCACTATTGTTTGAGCAAAAATGAATAATTATACAATGTTTCTGTAGCATGATGTTTATGATATAAAATATAAAAATTTCGAAATAAAAATTAGCATTTTCCCAAAATGCATAATAAAATACAAATAGAATACAAATAGAAAAAAAAAAAAAAAAAACAACAAAAAAAGTACTCATCACCGGGAGAGATGCGAGTTAAAAACGATACGTTTTATTTCTAAACTAATTCAAAAATTATAAAAATCAATACCAAATTATTTAAATATCCCAATTCAAATTACAATTGTCTGAAACTTAATCACATAAATAAATAATTTGTATCAGACAAAAATCCATGGGCAAAAAATAGAACAAATCAAATACATAAATAAATCTTAACCTCAGCATCTGGTCCAAAATCCCTTAAAATAAAATCACCAACATTGAATATCCCAGAGATCATAAGCTAAAAAAAAATTAGCGCTACAATTCAGATCTCTTAAAATCAAATTTATAACATTCCATATATTAAAATAATAATACTGTAAGATTTCCTTATTATCCAAAATCCCAAAAATTAAAAATCAAAAAATGAAAATCCCAAAAATTCAATATGAAAAAAAAAATATATATTACAAATTAAAGCATAAATAAAAACTCAAATAAATCTTAAACCACTTCTAATTAATAATTCGAAAATATTTAACACGAAAATTGAAAATTCCAAAAATCGTAGACGTAAAGGAAAGTACCAAGTTCCTTAAATATAAACTTGGAATTTATAGGGCATTGGAAGTCAGACTCAACACGAAAAATCAAATCACACCTTGATTGAAAATCCCAATTTTTTGATGAAGTATTTTTTCCGAAAATCCCAAAAATGTATTCGATTAAAAAAAAGGCTAAGAATCGAGACCCACAGAATTCCACTCTTTGTAGGTACTTATATCCCAAAAATTGTAAATGCCAATATCACAAGATTACAAGACCTTTAAATTGTCTAAGAATCGGCAGAAAACTTTGGGAGTGGAGTGTATGTGTAGAGTGTAGATATACGCAAGATTATGCCAAATTTTAATTCAACCATCTACTATTTACGAATATACGAGCTGAAAGATTTAAGCATTTTTAGTTTTTACAATTTAAAACAATTTGAATTGAATTGAATGAGATATTCAAGAACTTGCATGCTTCCACCATGAGAACAATCTTTTTACTATTCTGTCAGTCCTAGAAGTATGTTGGCTATCCTGAAATTAAATACTTCCCTGGATGGACAGGTCCTTTAGAAAAGTTTTAAACTCACATATCAAATGGTCAAACAATTTGTCTAAATAAATTTTAAGAGTGATTGCAGTCTATGTCGTCGTAGTCATCGTCAATACTTCGAAGTTTTAAAATAAAATGGAACTATTTATGTAGATGTACAAAGATGGGCTCTGATCTGATGAGAAGTGATCCTGCACTCGGCTATTCTGTGTGTTTGCGGTTCAATTATTTATTCCGGGAATCTGAAAAACGATATCCATCGTCTCTTCTTCATCGTTTATAAATTTGTGCTTTCCCTCGGGTAGTGATTTATGATTTCAAGTCTTGGAGAGAGAGTTGAGGGCCACAGAGTTACCATCATACCATAATACCATAGGATGCTGAGAGTGTGAATGAAATGCCCAAAGGGATTGTCCCAATTGGAATCACATCTCATTCAGCCATGAGCTACTTTTCGTTTTCTTTTCTTGTCTTGTTGCACAGCTATAGCAATTCGAGTTGTTCATTCCTGCAACCTACCTCAATACTGGCACTCGTTCTCTTATTATTCCCTTACTCCTCTTATATAGCTGCAAATGCATCATGGGAATATTGCAACAATTCGGTTCTATTGCAGGTCATCCTCATCACACTATTATTCTGGCTGTTTTCTTGGCTTTCGAAGTGCCACCATGCTGCCAATGGATTTTGGTTTTGGAAAAATATGGCAATGACGGATGTTCCATTGCACAAGGCAACAAGGGATTTTCAACGATGACGACAAGGACGATGGTCTTATAGTATCTATAGGTACAACAACACGAAGACTATTTTTCCTTCAACCAAACAAGGATGACAGTGGGTTATTTTCTATTTTATTATCAGACACTACTTTAAGTCCTTGTGCATTGTGTAGTTGCTGTTTTCTCTCGAGACAAATGCTGAAGAAGTGGGAGTCTTTTGTCGGTGATGGAAGAGGATGTTTTTGAAATGGTGTTTTGGTAACTTTTGGTTTTTTTTTTTTTTTACGATGTTGAATTGACAATGGATGGAGTATGATTTTTTTAAATCAAGGAGATTTTTTTGAAGGATTTCAAAACATAAAACAGCTGTGTGACTCTTCTAAGTGGTAAAATATTTCTCTTATTTATGATACATTTTAACATTAAGGGTCGTTTTGATCACAGCTATTCTTTTTAAATACATACATATATGAGTATTATTGGTATATCGTATGTCTTTCTTAACCCAAATATCAATCAAAGTGTTCGTAGCTTCAGTTTTTTTTATCACGAAAATTGCTATATTCCGTCAATTTTTAGTTGATTATCCTCATTTAACTATAACCTATTATAATCAAGTAGCAAATTTAATCCACTGTGAACAAAATGGCCGTAACAGCTGAACTTAGAAACTTCTATCATCAAAATAAAAAAAAAAATTACAACTTAAGTTACGTGTTTGTTTAACATAAATAAAATTAAAATTAAAAAAAAAAAAAACATTTGAAAAATCCACAGAAAATTAAATTTTTGAAACTTGAAAATATCAATTTTGAACTTTCTTTTTTGGCTTTCAACTTCTGTTTCTATAAGTTTGGTTCATCAAATACAAATGTAACTAATGAAAAACTGTGAAAAAGTCTACAAAAAATTTAAGTTTCGTTTTCATTTTGGTGATGAGTGATGACATATATACAATAATGTTTCGAATTAATGTAATTTATTCCATTTATTGATTGAAAGACTTTGATGGTTTCATTTCAGAAAACACCTGCGCAGAAAAACAATCTATTTTTCTATAAGGCACTAGAAAGTTTAACATAGATTCTAGCAAGTAGCCAGCAAAGGCTAGAACAAGGTCCCTGGTGATTTAATACCCTTTTCAGGCAAAAAAAAAGTAGCTTATGTGATCCCACTGGGCTAACTCGTTATACCAAAATTCAATGTCGAAAGTGAATTAGCTTCATACTCTTATGTTTCATACCAAATTGCACAAGAAATACATACAGAATAGAAGAGGATTTTATGTACTTGCGTTTTAGGTAGAACAACTTAGAACGGGTTCTTCCTCACTGAACAATAATAGATAACTCACACCCATAGTAAAAAGTGTGATATAAAAAAATCCACAAGTGGAACCTTAAGCGAAGCAGTTGAGTGGGAGAGTTTTGGTCCCCCTCGAGATCATGACAATCGCCGGTATAATGAAGAAGAAGACAAAGGAAAGAAAAAAAAAAGTGTCGTATTATACTGAAATTGCATGGTGCTTAAAAGATTTTTGTTTTTGGTGCACAAGAGAAATTCCTGATGGGCTACCGAAACATGTCCAACAAGTTTTTAATAGCGAGGGCCTCACGAGTGTTTGAAAAGTTTCCGTCGTCTAAATTTTTGGTACTGGGATCCAACAGGGGCTTGCCAATTATTTGACAAGTATTCCTCGTCTAGATTGCCCTACTGAAAATTTACTAAGGCCTTGACCAAAGTAGACAGAAACTTGGCATTTTTCCAGCAAAGCAGTGAAATGAAATAATTTATAAAAGTTTGCAGGAATATTTGTGGTCTGCAACCGTACGCCTTGCAATTTAATAATAAGTCTTAGTCTTGAAAAGGTTTTGTATAAAATTTATTAAAGTTTTCAGAACTGCTCCCAAAATACCTACTAACCCATTTAAATGAGATATTAATCCAGCTTTAAGCTAGTTTCACCCCTCTGAAAACCTATATGATTTAGAGGAAATAAGCTTCAACCGACTCGATTATACTTCAGGAGCGGAGTCGAGTCGTAATGTTTTATAAAAAAAAAACCTGGCTCAAGGGGTTGCTTTGGTAGATGTGCTTACCAAATTATTTACATATTTTGTTTGATAACTGTGAAACTACATAAATACTCTAGTTTATTTAATATAAATTGTTTTTGTTGTGAAATAAATCATACCAGCCATCCATACATCATTTGTAATATAAACCCCATTTTTTAACTCAACTACAAATGGGGAACAGAATTATGTTCCATGATTTTAAAAAAAAAAACAATTTTTTAAACGAAATAATGAATTTTTTTTAAATAATAAATAACTCAAAAAGTATTGTTTTTTGAAAGATTACATACATATACAATATACATATACATACGTATGTAAACAAATATCAGTGTTGCGCTGTTAATAAACTTTATCATTTTACTTTGATTTCTATTTTTCTATCATCTGCTTGGTCTGAAATTCCAACAAAAACAATTCTTATTGAGTTAATAAAAATCTCCGAATTTATTTTAATTAACACCTCTATATACTCCTGCATCAATACTGGATAATTTGAAAGGCACCAGTTCAGGCCATTTCATATAATTTCCAATTACTGAAACTTTATTAATTACAGTCGTCGACCTGAGGCTGTAGTTTTTTTTTTTTTGTTAACATTATTTCTAGATAGTATTCCTTTCACATTTTTATTGCGTATCCAGTGTGGCATTAATTTTTGTCACCAAATTCGATCAAGTCGAATTGAATTGATTGGCAAATTGCAGCGCCACGCTATCACGAATCATATCGCGCGCGATGCCTCAGCAAAGTAAACCAAAACCAATGTTAAAAAAAAAATTAAATAATAATATCAATTTTGTATGTCCCTCTGAAGAGTTAATGAAAATTGCTTGACGCAAATCGCTTTACACTCTGCAACAGTTGATTAAGTACGGCTATTGTTTACGTTAGGTACACTTATTTGAGATTAAAGTTATAAAATTCTTTAGTAAACCTACACGCTACAGATAATAAGTTTTTTTTTTTCCTGAAGCCATCAATCATTTTTGTTTAGTCCTCTATAACCACTTGTACGATTATCCGAAAAAAATAATTTCCCGACTGGAAAAATGCCAAGTTTCTGTCTAGTTTGGGCAAGGGCCTAGTATTTTTTCAGTAGGAAAATCTAGAAGAGGAAAACCTGACAGATACTTGGCAAGACCTTGTTGGATTTCAGTACAAAAAATGTAGACGTGGCAAGCTTTTTAAACATAATCACCCATATTCTGCAAGTCGTGTTCTGTCTCGTACTCGTATTCGAACTTGAACTCGTATCGTATGAAAATCTTTATTCTTCAAGTCGTGTACGTTGTATACGAGAAGCTTAAAAAAACAACGTATATCGTTGCCTGTATATATTTGTCAAAAGCATTAAAATGTCATAAAACGAGTTATTTTAGTACGAGATTTGTTTAACGATTTGCTAAGTGTTTTATACCACTTCATATTTGGTGGATATGTTGTTTGTATCAATGCAAACAGGATTGCATAAACCTGGCAGCGATACCGCAGACCTAAGACCACCAAAATGTATTTTTGAAATGCAAACAAAAAGGAGGAAAGAAATTAAGTGTTTTATACAGTTCCAAATTTAAGCAATACCATGTCTATAAGGCCACAAAAATGCACTGTCATATGCAATAAAAAAATGATGTACATGCATACATATGTATTGTATGTATTTATGAGATATTACACATACCTGAACAAAACACATGTCATTAACCCAGTAGGAAATTTCAAAAAAATTCATGAAGCAATCACTAGCTTTTTCATCAACGAGTGGAAGCTACAACCCATGAATTTGGTATGAAAACATCGATGAATTTAACATGGGGCTGTCATAGGCGGTCACCAAGTGATTTTCTAGGTGAACAATTACCAGTGAAATCACGAAGTAGGGGAAACTATTTTATTCATAAGCGAATTATATGTGATGAAAAATATAATGAATGTTAAGCTGTGAAATCACTCGATAACTTAGAGTTGATTATTCACCAGGTGAAAAATGGCATGAATGTTCACCAATTAGTTCACTTTGTTAATGTAACTCGTTTAATCTCATCTGAATTATATTTGATGAAAAAACCCATGAATATTTACCAGTGATATCACTAGATACAGGTAATTAGAAGTTTCTTGTTCACTAGAGCGTTCCCCTTAGCTGAAAAATATGATCTAAACATTTATATTTAAAAAAAAAAAAAAAAAAAAAAACAGCATGCGTCAAAGACTCAAATTTTGGTCGATGTTTACCGAATCTTATTAGTATAGGCAACGGGGAGTCAAATAGGGGCCATCAGAAAAAAGTTTTGACGTCTGAAAAGTTTGAATGCAGTTTTGAAGAGGGGTTGCTACTTAACATAAATCTAGATTTGCGGGATTTTTGGTCTTGTGGGGCATCCACCATCTTGGAATTAAGAAACTAAAATTAATTTTTTTTTTAAATTTCGAGTTTTCTCAAAAAATGTTTGCTCAAACAACTTGATTTAAAAAGTGAATTTAAAAATAGGTTTTTTGGCTTTCAAAAAAGCTATAACATAATATTTGGAGTGTTGCCGTTGATTTTTAATAATTTTTTTTATATTTTAAATCATTTTTTTAGAAAATGGCCCCTTCTGCCTAAACGGGTGGAAAAAGACCCCCCTCCCCATTCGATTTTTTTCTTATCTTAAATCAACTTGAACGCCCTAGCCTTTTGTTACACCTTATGCAAATCACACTGCATTATCTTCAAAAAAGTATTTAAGACTAAGCCTAAGTGAGGCCTAATTTTGTACTCGCTTTTCATTAATAACTTTTGAATTATCTACACCAGAAAAATAATTTATATACCAATTTGTAGGAAATTTAAATGAAAACAAAAAAGTGACACAATGAGAAAAACGCAAATTAACAAAAGAAGTCGTTTTTCCAAGATGGCGGATTTATGCTAAAAAGCAACCCCTCTTCAAAACTGCATTCAAACTTTTCAGACGTCAAAACTTTTTTCAGATTTTTCCCCATTGCCTGTACTTTATAGAAATTACAGAATGAAGATACTGTGAATTTTATTATTCTTAATTCGAGCAGTCCAACTAAACGTAGAAGAGCCAATTGAGATCACAAACTCATGACACTCTGCATTACCGTTCATCGTGAAAATCATCGTTTTTCTGTAGGCGGGTAGAGGGAGGGTAATGTTTATGATCGAAACCAAAAACCAAGCACCGCAATCCAAAAGAGGTCACACACATGACAATGCACATTACTTTGCATCGTTGAAATCCTCGTACTTTCCGCATAGGTATAGAGAAATGCAATGCTTTTGATTTTTGTTTTTTTCTTTCTCAGGAATCATGGTATGATTTTCTTTTAGTGAATAGTACACTGAGATGGAAGCATTGATTTGAGTTGAATTCGTGTACAATTAAAAAAAGGGTAGATGATATGAAGTGAGGAAAAAGGCAATACCCATATTTAATGAATTCATAGCACGATGCTCCTTCATGAAAGTACTAGATGACTTCATTGGTGGTTTCAGCTAAATTTTTCATTGAGGAGCATATTTCCTACTGGGTAATCTGAGAGCGATAGCGTAGACCTAATACCACTAAAATGCAATACAAAAATGATAGATGCTAAAGAGCCTTATATACCGCTCAAAAGTTCCTGTAGTTATAGTAGGAGCGGTATAGACCCAGTTTTGCATCTATCAGTTTTGTGTTGCATTTTAGTATTGCATTTAAGTGGTCTTAGGGTCGCGCTATCACTGCCAGGTTGATTGCATATAGTTACCACAGAGAAGAGATGTTTTACATCCTTAATTTTTTGTTTGAATTTTGAAAGTGCAATTCGGTGGTCTTAGAGCTGTGGTATCCCTTAAAGTTGTTAAAACAAAGAGCAGAAATATTGAAAAAAAAAAAAAATATCTACATTATATGCATTTTGTCTTTTTTTATCCGAGAAAATATATAACTCGTTTAAAAGATTTCACATGACGAATAAACAACACTTTAACTCGAATTAATACTAGACTTGGAATAATGAATAAATATGAACAGTCGTATGCGATGTTGTCCGTTTCTCCATATTTATAGAAGTAAAGTCGGACATACGAATTTTGGAATACCAACATACGACTGTAGTCGAATACAAGTCATAAATCCGAATTTCAGAATATGGGTGAATAACTAAGGCCTTGTTCCAGCCTTTGCTCAGCCTTGCTAGCCCCTTGCCATAATCTATGTTTAACTCTCTAGTGCCTTGTCCAAAACTATATTGTTTTTTCTGCGCAGTTTAAAATGCTTTTTTTTGTCACTGATGACATTGAGTTCAGACAAAATTTTGAGGTACACAAATATAAAAGAAAAATAAATTAATTTTCAGTACTTTTGAACTTTCTTACAATTTCCAATAACAATAAAAATCAATAAACTACTAGTACAAGAGCCGACAGCAAATTTTGGGAGTGGATGTATGAGGGTTTATAGATGCATATTTTGTGATATCGAAATTGAAAGTCTGGCAGGTTTTTTATTCAGCATTTGGCGGGGGTGGGGGAATTTCTAAAATTCTTATCAGTGGTATTATCACATTTATCAAATTTTTAAAAATACATTATGATGCTCTGTCATTTTCCCTAAGTCCAAATACCTTAATCTTGGTGATATGACGAATAGAACTCAATATATAAGCTTTTTAAGCGAGCCTAATCGATTTTTTCTTGGAGATTTATAAACCGCAAAAAATCAACAAAACTAAGTCTCCAAAAAAAGTCGATTAAGGTTGGTTTAAAAAGCTTATATCTTGAGTTCTCCTGGTCACATCATCAAGATTAAAGTGTTATGACTTAAGGAAAATGACAGAGCATCTTAATGTATTTTCGAAACATTTATGGAAGTGTTAACGGTAGGTAGAAATTGCGGCCACGGGCAGTGTAGCCCATAGCCCAATTAGCGCTGAAGTGCGCCGTTTTGATACCATAACTCGTTTGAACCTGTGGATGGAATTGAAGAGAGAGAATATGGGCATATCTTCAGGATATCGTCCCTTTTTATTTGAGTTTAGAATAGGATTTTGTTGTAGCTATTAGCACAATCATCAGAACGTGGATCACTCACTCAACCAGATCAGCACCCGCACCCGCACCATCCACAGTAAGCTCACTAGGCAGTTCGTTGGCTGACACTGGAGCGTCCACTGATCTGATTGGATGATCATCCAGCCGCTGTGCACCACAAACCCCCACCAGAACCCTAGTCCACTATCTTGTGATCATAGGGAATCGACGGAAGGTATAATGCAGAAGTAGCCGAAATCTGTCCTAGAGCCATTTCGTCGCGTTGAGAAAAGAAATCAAGTCTTTGATCTTCATTTCAGAAAGTTCCTTAATGTCGTCAAAGAATGCTCTTTCGAGTGACTGTTTTCTAGTTTTGGCCAGAGCAGGGCATTTGCAAAGGAAATGAACTACTGTTTCCTTTTCCTGCTGGTCCTCACAGCTCTTACAGTGAGTATTGTGAGGTATGCCCAACTTCGCTGCATGCTCTCCTATTGGCCAGTGTCCGCTACAGGTTGCAATCCTGGCTATGTCTTGCCTGAGTCTGCGTATTAGATCAATTGTTCGGTTATCGTCATAGGCGGGCCAAATCTTCCTAGATATAATATAGTTCGATAAACTGCTCCACCTACGGTTTGCTTTAGTAAAATAAATTGAGAGAATGTTGCCCTTCATAACTCCAAGCGGAATGTTGACTCTTTCCACAAGTGAGCCATGAAGGGCTGAACCTTGCCTGGCCAGCTCGTCAGCCCGTTCATTGCCCTCAATGCCACTGTGACCCGGGACCCAGATAAGAGTGACATTGAGGTCAGTGTTCAGACCCGCAAGCTCATCCCGGCATTGCTGGATCAGTTTGGAGGATGCTGTAGCTGAATTAATGGCTTTAACAGCCGCTTGACTGTCTGTAATGATAGCTGCATTACGGTTCTAGTTTGGATCTGCTTTTAGTAACTTGCAAGCTTCCCTGATTGCCAGCAATTCAGCTTGAAATACGCTAGCAAGGTCAGGTAGCCGAAAGGACCTAGATACATTTAGAGACTCAGAGGAGATTCCTGCACCAACGCCACACTCCATCTTTGAGCCATCAGTACAGATAGTTGTGTCGAAATCTTCCGTCACGACGCGACGTTATCATTCCAATTCTTCCTGGATGGAAATTTAACTTTGAAATCCTAACTGATACTCATTGTAGGGGTGCAGTTGTCAGTGGGAGTCGAAAACATTTCTATTGGAATCAAGTCTGTGATATTGCTGTGACCATAGGGCTTGGCAAACCAAGAGTTTGATTCTTTAAGTCTTAAAGCGCTGCAAGATACTAGATATTTAATATATAAATCAAGTGGTAGAAGGTGCAGAAAAACATTAAGGCATCAGTCGGGCAGGATCTTATAGCCCCTGTCGTGCCAATGCTAGCAGTTCTTTGAACCTTCCTAAGTCTATCGATGTAATATTTTTTGTTAAGTGCAGGCCACCATACAATCGAGCCGTATGTGAGGATCGGTCTTACCACGGCTGTGTACGTCCACAGGATCATCTTCGACCGAAGCCCCCACTTTTTGGAAGTGTTAATACCCCTGATAAGAATTTTAGAAAATCTCTATTTTCAAACCCCCACCGCCCGCCAAAGGCTGAACAAAAAACCTGCCAGGCTTTCGATTTCGATATCAAAAAATATATGCACCTATAAGCCCTCATACTCAGATTTTGGTTATACATCTCTACTCCCAAAATTTGCTGTCGGCTCTTAGACTAATAATAATGTTTGTCTTCAACGCTAAGCAGGATTGGACCCCCTGAATCAAAATAGCAAGTTCTTGCGATCCATCAGTCGAACACCTAATTTCCTATCAACAAAAAAAAAAAAGTAGTAAAAATGCAGAACCAATTTAATGACGCAGAGTGTAAGATATCGTATATTGAAATGCAACCAACCTGCAGTGAGAATAAACTACCATGCCAACACCTTGACGGCAAAGGATAAACAGGCACACAGTTTAAATCCAATGCCAACGCCAATACCAACACACACAGGTGTACCTATGTGTATATTTATTTTATTTAAACGATATAAAAAAAAAAACACATTCACGGTTCGCTCCATAATATCCTGTGGCCAAACAGACGAAGCCGACGATGAACACGAAAATTACCAAAAAATTACAATTTTTCACTTAAATTATAGGTAATTTGTCTGGAATTATTGATATTGGTGAGTGTGTGTCCTCTTATATAGGGAGGAGGGGGAAATTTCCATCTCTGACACCATATAACAACACCGTTCAAATTCACAGAACTGTTGCAATTATTATCCTTTTTAATTAAAAAAGTATTAATTGTGGATGCGGTTTATGTTTACGGTTTGAATTTTTTGTTTTAAAGTGCCATTCTACAGAAATATGATATTAATAATAACAATAAAGCCATAATTTCTTATGAACAAATATACATTCAAAGTAAACAAAATCAACAACACAAAAATATATAAAACAACGAACTTATTGTTATAAATATTGCGGTCTAATTATTATCATTAAATCCTAAATAACCATTAAATAGGTATACAGCAAAATATGCATGCATAATAATACAACTTAAAAACATGCTTATGGCGAAAATTAAATATAAATTAAAATTTTTTTTTTAATTTCTGGTTTGTATTAGTAAACCAGACTGATTTGATTCGTACTTTGTGATTAGTTTAATCTTAATGTTGTTTTTGTCTGCGTTTATTTAATTCCGACAGAAGCGCATAGCTCAACAAATAGTTGTATGTTTTGGTGCGGCTTTCGGCAGAATTTTCAAATTGAACTAGATGATGACAACGACCATGAACGTAGGCATATTTTGGGATTGATTAAATTGTTTTGTTTTTTATAATTGGATTGACATAATCACATTAAATGGATGAACGAACAAAACAAACCGTTGAATATTCTCTAATTTACGCTGCAAAAAACTCGTTAAAACTTAAAAAATGCCTGCGTAAATATTTTTTTTTTTTTGTCAATATTCTGGTTTAATATATATTATCAAATAATATTTTGTTCTGATGTCAAATATATGCATCGGCTTAAAAGCTTCAGAAATTGTTTTGTGAATGTTAAGCGTTTTAACTTTTTTTTTCAATTTGTGCAATTTATTTTAATTTGTGAAAAATGTTTATCATAATCATCTATTTGATGTAAGAAGGTGTGTTTTGTTTTTTATAAACAAAAATATTTCAATATATGTTTAGGTAGGGATTACTAAATAAAAAATACAACGAATATTTCATTTGATTGCATGTTGAGTCAACTATATTTTAAGTATGCATTTACAAATACATAGGTATGTATGTACATTAGGGTGGTTCTTATTTGTTCTCTTATGCGAAAATTGATTGCGACGCCCCCTAAATCATGTCTAAAAAATCCCCTTTTTCAGATTTTTATCTCTAACCCTTCCTGGCCCTATTTTGATTAAAAAAAGGCAGATATTTTGTTTCGCTCAATACGCGAAAAGTAAGCAACATTTTGACATAAATTATTTTTTTTGATGATATCTTCATCGTTTTCATTAACCTGAATTAAATGAGATTTTTCCTTATATATTCGACACTATCAACGTTTCGATGTTTTGTGTTAATATGATTATAAGTCATTGTACTGAAAACGGCTATAGTGGCGGCGCGCCGTAGTTTTGAAAATGTAATTTTCAATAGGTAATACCGTTATCTGCATTTTTTTTTTTTTTTTCTATGAATTTTTTACTTAAATAAAATTAAACAATAACACAGTCAATACAATTTAATGAAGTCAGAGGAAAGGATATAATTGTCCCAAAAAAATTCCAATAAAAAACAAATGACAAACAATTAAAAAAATTGCTAATGAAATAGGGTCAGGAAGGGTTAGGAATAAAAATCTGTTTACGGACATCGAAGGCTTATAAGCAATACAAATGTATAATTCTTTCAATCCATTTAGAGTCATTTTCTTCACTATTTCTCAACTTGAGGTAAACTCTCAAGTTGATCAACCTAAGAGTTGGCCTCAACTCAAGAGTTGAATCGCAAGTTGAATTTTTTTTTTATTCACAAATTGTTTTCTCAACTCCCCAGTTAAAAATCTAAAGTTGATCAACTTCCTGTTTGATAAATATCCCTGGGATATTTTTGAAAAAAAAAAAAAAATAAAAAACTGTCATTGCCAAAATTAAATTAGAACTTATTGTCAATCAAATCGAAGTTTTGTGTGTTACTTTGTGATCTGTGTTAAATTTTAAATATTATTGAATATTAATGGTTCCCAAAATTAATAACCTGTTTTAATGTGTACATTTTGTATTAACCATACAAACGGAACAAAATAATAGAAAATCGTGTTCTTAATTATTATGCCCATCATGACGGACGGTGGGACCAATACCAAAAAAAGAATTTCCTCCAATGAACGCATGGGATTTCTTAATAGTTAAACTGCAAAAAAGACGTGGCGAGTTGAATAAGAATGAGAGATATTTTTAACGGTAGTGTTAAGCGTTAAATTCGCTAAATTGTAATTTAAAAATTGTCCAAAAAAATCGCTAAAAAAAAACTCTCAAAATAAAACACTTGTATTCGCTTGGGCTGATAATAATCCAGTAAATATATTTATTCGGTTGCCCTTCAACTTTGAGGATTTGACATTTTGTAAGTTTTAATGGTATAAATGGTAAGTGTTGGGAGGACGTCACAGTGGCCGAATTCAGAGTGGTTGTTGTGGTGAAGCAGCATTCAACAGGTAGCGAGGAAAGTGCATTTAGGTTAGAGATACTTAAGTTTTAGTTGTAAATTTCTATTTAATAAATCGTATTAAAAAAAAGCATAAGAAACTTTTTTTTTATTTTCACTCTTGGTCGAATGTATACTGATTTCCTTCCTTTCTTTCACCATTTGATATCTGATAGTCAGTTTAAAAAAAATTGTCTTATTTTTAATCGAACTAGCGTTTAAAACAAAAATAAAAAGTAAAAATCGAAATTTGTATCTAAACTCCGAAGTTTGCTCGTCAACTTCTACTTTTTCCGGGAGTTGAGAAAATCTATAAAGTTGATCAACTCAGAGTTGAAAATCGAAAGTTGAAAACGTCAACTTGAGTGAATAAAAACAAATTCACAAGTTGAAAATAAAAAGGGATCATGACGTTATCTAGAATGACAAAAATCTCGAATGTCAAAAATCTCGAAAAAAAAACAAAAAAAAATCTCGAATGCAAAAATCCCAAATGTATAAAAATCTAGAACGTACAAAAATCACGAAACACTACATATATCTAGAAAAAAATATCGAAAAAAAAAATGTATTCGAGATTTTTTTTTTACCTTTTTCAATAGTTTAAACGAAAATAAGACGCATAATTTGTTAAATATTTTATAGGATATGTATATATGTATATGTTATGTATACTCGGACCACAACATAACAAATATCAAAAAGTACAATAATTATTCAATACAAAGGAAAATTGTCAAAATATAACAAAATTACTCTAACTCTAACTCTAACAACAAGACTCTTAAGCTAGCTTACATAACTTTTTTTTCTTTTCGTCCAGTATTTTTAAGATTTGCTTTTCTTTTTCTAAATACTTCTTTCTTAGCTTAGTTTCTTCACCAACCAGAATTTTTTTAACCACACAACTAACCTGAATTGACTCACTAGCCAAAACTTCAAATAATTTATAAAGTCCAACATGTGGCCTTACCTTGAGCCTCCTATGCCAAGACTTAACTCTGTTTTGTGTTTGTTTGTTAGGTTGTTATAAGAGAACGTCCCTAGCAACACTAAATTTAGTCACCTAATTGTATAGTTTGGATCGTTGGATGGGTGCATGAGCATGTGTACTGATTCTTTTAATGAGACTTTCCTAATCTAGAATTAATATTAATTGTTGAGTCAACGAATGGTTACAATTCCCGCGCGTTCGAGATTATGCTTTCTAGATTTTTGTTTTCGAGATTTTTTCCATTCTAGATTTTTTTTTTCGAGATCTTTACTTTCGGGATTTTTGCTTTCTGGATTATTGGTTTCTAGATATCGTGGCAAACTCAAATAAAAATCCTCAAGTTATGTTCAACTTTGACTGACAAAAAAACAGCCTTAGTACACTGAATTAAAATAAAAAAAATATCGTAGCTATAACAACTTTAACGTAGCTAGAAATTGATGATGTACAAGTACTTATGTACTTAGTTCCAAAATATTATGTTATCATTAAAAAAGAAAACTAAATAAATTATTACTATAAATTTGTTATTTTCATGGCTTAAAAAGTTAAAGCTCAAAATATAATGGGGCATATTCATAGTTTGCAGATAGACCAAGGTTTAACTAAACTACAGTTTAAGACAATTTTCGCTCAATGAATACAGACCGATTTTAATTACAAATTGTTGGTTTTATATTTTTATAAGATAATTAACTTCGTATACTACACAAATAGCTTCAAATATTTTGAAATGATAAACTTAAGAAAATAGTATCAACGTCCGAAAATTCAACCAAAGCTACTTAGACCCAGGTCTAAAATGACTATGAATACGCCCCAATGTGTCTACTGTTTGATAAATATGTTCGATAAATATGAATTCATGAAAAAAAAAATCAAAAATCGTTGGAGCGGTTTTCTTAAAAATAAATTTTTATATAGGTATAAAACTTTTTGCACATTTTAAAAAATAAAATCTGATACGCCAACATTTAGTATTTAATAAAACACAATTTTACACATTACAATTTTCAAAAAAAAAAATAGTGTTTTTTTTTTTAAATCCAATAATTATTTTTCAAATATATGTATATGCAAAATTGTTTTAAATTGTGAAGGAGCACTTGTATACAAATTCTGGTTGAAATCGGTTTAGCCTTTAACGAGAAATTTGAAAAACAAAAAATCGTTTCTATAAAATGTAGGTTCCGTTAAAAACGGTTATTGGAATTTTTTTTATCAAAATATTGACCAGACATTTAGTAGTAAACACACATATTTTTATCAAAATCTTAAAGCCGTTTTAGAGAAGAATAAGTATTTTCTTAACGGTTTTAAAATATTTGTATCTGGACCAAGAGCCCACAGCAAACTTAGGGGTGTGAAAGTGAACCAAAACAAAATATATGAGTCGAAAGGTGTGGTAATGCTTATGAAAGAAATGCAAGTCTTGCAGAACCTGGAGGCGGCTTGAGATGCGTTATAGCAATTTGAAAACCTAAAAAAATCAACTTTGAGGATAATTGTATGAACCAAACCAAATTTTTATCCATCCCTAGGTATTGAGCCCCTGATTACAGATCCGATTGGAGGCGGCATTTACCCTGCCAGACCGTTTGAAAAACCCTAAAAATCAACTTTGAGGATGATTGTATGAACCAATCCAAATTTGTATCCATCCCTAGGTATTGAGCCCCTGATTACACATCCGCATGTCTAAGACCGATTGGAGGCGGCATTTACCATGCCAAACCGTTTATAGAACCCGAAAAATTTAAAAGAAATGGGTAAAAAAATTATTAAAAAATAACGGTAAGAACTAAAACACCATTTAATTTTTGTATGTAAAGTCAAAAGTTCCTTATATTTTTGATCAAACAATCATCCTCAAAGTTGATTTTTAATGTTTTTCAAACGGTCTGGCAGGGTAAATGCCGCCTCCAATCGGTCTTGAACATACGGATCTGTAATCAGGGGCTCAATACCTAGGGATGGATACAAATTTGGTTTTGTTCATACAATTATCCTCAAAGTTGATTTTTTTAGGTTTTCAAATTGCTATAACGCATCTTAAGCCGCCTCCAGGGACTGCAAGACTTTCATTTCTTTCTTAAGCATTACCACACCTTTCGACACATATACTTATTTTTTGATTCACTTTTACACCCCTAAATTTGCTGTGGGCTCTTAGTATGTAATCTTATTTTTGAATTTAGAAACATGATTTTTTCGAGTATTTTACAAAATAATAAAAAAAAAACTATTTTACACTTAATTTTAATTATATTGACCAAGTCGTTTTTAAAATATTTAATTTTCAAAAAAAAATTGTTTTTTTTTTCTAATTTTGATTCACAATAATGTTGTAACTTTTTAGAAAATTAACCATAAAAAAATTAAAAAAATCAACCTAACTATTTCGAGTAGGTAAATCAAAAAAAATGGTTGTACTTGAGGTACCAAAAATAACCAATTTTTGAAAACAAAAAAATTATTAAGAATTGGCATTTCCTCACTTTAATTTTTTTTTAACAAAATGCTCGGAGCCGTTTTTGAAAAAAATATTATTTTCCTTTTTGGCGAAAAAAAAAATTGTATGGCAGCCATCGTTATTTTTGGTCCTAAAAAAAATTTAAAAAACCGGTGGGTATATTAGTCAAAAAACACTTTTTACTATATTTGAATAAAATCCCTCCTGCCGTTTAGGCTGTAGGGGCTAGGACAGACAGAATTGCAGGACCCACTTTTTCGCGTTCTCTCATCGTTATTTTAGGGAAAATTATTATCTCGAGTTCCATTTTCTGAATCCATAACTTGCCACATATTAGCTGTGTATATATCGCAAGTAAAAATATTACATACCATCAGAACATAATATTCTGATTATAAAACCTTAAACTCTACTTCATGTGTTATAATGCAAGACTGTAAAAGAAATGGCTTTTTTAATCATTCTTAAGTAAACTTTGTGATAAAAATTAAAAAGCTAAAACATTTCATCCGAAGCCAACCGGGCTGAAAAAATGACAAGTTTCTGTCTAGTTTGAACAAGGCCCTAGTAAGTTTTTAGTAGGGAAAATCTTGATAAGGAATACTTGTCAGATACTTGGCAAGCCCTTGCTGTATTTCAGTACCTACCACAAATTTAGTCAAGGGAAACTTTTCAAACACTCGTGAGGCCGTCCCTAGTAAAAACTTGTTGAACATGTTTCGGTACCCTCTTGTACACCAAAAACAAACATTTTATGAGCACCATGCAATTTCAATATCATACAATCCATATACAAAAATGCGTCAAAATACGCACGCTTTTTCCTTTAGACTTCAGTAGTTCGATAACTTGTACTCCTACTTTTATCAAAAATACTGATGATGATTACTCTTAAAACTTGAATTTACGCAGTCAAGGCAAGTTTAGTTCTTAAAAACTATCATGCACGTAGTTTTCTCTTTAAATAGTTAATAGTTACACACATGTATCACCAGTTTCAGTCAGTAGGATTTTCTCTTTAATCACTCTTAAATAAAATAATTGCTTATGGTGTAATTTAATTAATTTAATATCCCTATATGAAAGCGGATTTTCATTGTAAGAACCGACATAGCCACACTTCACCACATTCACTGTGGAAAAACTGGCCCAATTTATACGATAAGGTTCGTCAGAGTGGTCGACCAAATTATAACGATTCCTCGTACATCATAATCACTGTACAATTGTGGGTGTCAGCAGAGTGGATAAGGAGGGTAACCACCTATATCGTGTGTGTTACTCCACCATTGAGGTTTTTATTTGTAGGTAATAATTCCACCCCCATAACCTCCATCCGAACATCTACATCCAAACGGAGTATTAAAAATGACATAATTTGGACGCATCGCTGACAGTCCAATCAATCGTAAACGACCACGCAAAACCAATTTTAATGAAAATGTCATCAGAGATTGACATAGGACATCAGATTTTTTTTTTGTGTTTATGTTCGTCCCTTTTCAGGATATTTTTATATATATATATTTTTTTTGGTTTTACCAGACCAGCTCCATCTATAGTATCATGAATTGTGGTTTGTGTAGGGTAAGCTTCACTTATTGCATTTTTATGTTTTTTTTATGGGGGGAGGGGTATACAGGAGGACTTTCATTTTAACGCCCCTCGGTTGAAGAGCAGTGATGAGCGTTTGATTCTTATGATCGCACATAGCTATATCATAACAAAAGGACTCGCGAGGACGAGGGTCAATTCAACGACGACGTTTTATGTGAATAATTTAATATGCTGTCATTGTGGTGAATGCCCTCCCGTTTGATTTTGTGTTCTCCAACATCAGCTCGCTACTTGTGCTGGACAACAACATGATGATGGAGCCATCAGTGGGTACAGTTTCGGATTTTTTTTTATGATCGCGGACATAATAATTGAACTTTTGTTGATACTTAATTGCGATGAACTTAAGTTAGGTTGTCACAAAATACATAAACATAGGTACATACATACAATACAGCAGCAGCAGTTCCCTGATGATGGGTGAGCATCGCAGTATAATAGCATAAAAGTTTTATAACCTCAACGCGAGCAAATATTGCGGGATTGATGGATCAATAAAAAAGGATGTCACGATTGTTGTTATGGTTAATGTTACCGCAATAGCCTTCACTTACAGAATTTCATGTAAAGTATAGGTATGAGGGAAAAGGAAATTTTGTGATTGAAGGATGTTGTTTTTTTTTTTTTTTTGGCTAAGGAAATAATATTAAGTGTGGGTATGAGGTATAACTGTGGGAAATGTCAATTGTAAATTTGAAATTTAAATGCTTATTGCTTAAGATATTAAAATTTTGAGAAAATGTTGTGTAAAATTGGTTTAGAACGGTCCGGCAATGAATGTTTTATTGGAGAAAAAAAAAAATATAACGAGAGATTTAAGTCGCCATTACGTTCGAAGGAAAATAGCTTAGCATGGTTATTTTTTTGAATATGTTCATTTCGGCTAGTATTAAATTTAGATAGATCCTATGAGCAAAGGGCGTGCGTAGGATTTCGATCAGGGGACGGTTAACTCGTTTTAAAAAAATGTTTTTTTTTTAATTTTACTTTTATTTCTATTTTGTAAACTAAATATTCATTGAACACAAATTTTCAAAAGAAACGACTTGTTAAGAATTTGATGATGAAAGCCTTTTAGATGGCAACCTTTTTTTACGAATATGACACATATGTATGAGATGCTAAAGTAGGGCTGGCCAGGAGACGATACTCGGCGAGAATTTTTTTAGACTCGTCTCGGTCTCGTTAAAATTGAAAATTTTAAGTCTCGTCTCGGTCTATTATAATTAAGTCCCGTCCTGGTCTCATCTCCGAAAAATGCGATATCCGGACCACATGGTGATTATTGGAATGAATATGTGCAGAAAATAATAATTATTTAACTGAAATTGGATTTTTTTAATTTATTAGACTCTCTGAAAATTTCGGCCCAAATATAAAGTCTCGCCTCGGTCTCGTCTCGGATGCTTAAAAGGCAGTCTCGTTTCGGCTTCGGCATGCGAGACCGATACCGAGACCGGGACTTTTCTCGTCTCGTGGCCAGTCCTATGATAAAGTCCCGGAACCAAAATATCTTTTAAAGGAAATAAAAAGTTCAACATATCAAATAGTTTGAAATTAACGACATAAAATTTGATTGAGCTGGGGAGCAAGCGGGCTCTCTGGCCCCCATACGTACTTCCTTGTTTTCCTGAAGTGACTCAAGCAATAATCTAGAAGAATTTAAATGTGTTTGATAGTCGAAATAAGTGAGAAAATACACAGGGCGCCAAGCACAGAATTCAATAAAAAGCTAGAGCGTGTAGGTTGTCTCGAGACAAGAATAAAATTAAAAGGATTTAGCAATCTTTTTTCCTCCGAAAGCGACATTTTTATAAAAACAAAGATTTAAGAAAAAAAATGTTCAACAACAAGGGTGAAACTACCATAATATGATAACTCATTTTAAGGACAGAAATAAGTTTCCAAAGGTGTTTTCTCGTGATAACACTTGCAGTTAGGCTGCATAGCTTTCGCTCCGTGAAAACAGGTGACCTGGGTGGTGCAATGCGTAGTGCAATGGCCTCTGAGGTAGCTTGGTCTATGTTCGAATCCAGTTGACGGAAAAAACAATTTATAAATTAAAATTGGAACTATAGACTAAGCACCACTAAAAGGAATCTGATGATTGGTGTGGCAGCCATGAAATTGCAATAATTCCAGCCAAATGTAATACTCGGTGGTAGCCAACACAAGTGGTGGTTGTTCATTCAAAACCTTCAATCAGAAATAAGTTTTGTTTTTATAATATTTTTCCTTATTTTATTTTATTTAATTTTATTTTGTTGTAGGAACCGATTTTATTTTATTTTAATTTATTTTATCTTACTTTATTTTAATTTATTTTATCTTACTTTATTTTATTTTATTTTATTTTAATTTAATTTATCTTACTTTATTTTATTTTATTTTGTTTTTATTTTATTTTATTTTATTTTATTTTATTTTATTTTATTTTATTTTATTTTATTTTATTTTATTTTATTTTATTTTATTTTATTTTATTTTATTTTATTTTATTTTATTTTATTTTATTTTATTTTAATTTATTTTACTTTCAAATCAGGTTGCCTTAGTAAATAGTTTTTGAATAATTAGTTTTTAAATTTAAGATTTTGAAAAAAAAAAATTGTCAAACTAATTTTTTGGAAAATTTTACATTATTAAATACAGTTTTGTGTTTTTGCACTCAATTTTCTTGTTAGTTTTAAATCAATTGGATTTTTTCTTTTCAAAATATTTAAAATTACAGAAACCAACTTCTTAACAATCAAAATAAAAAAAATAAGTTGGTTGCTTAAATGATCATCAAGTTGGGGTCTTCTTTTTTTAAAAAGAAATTTTACTTCAAAATTCTCCAATTGACCATAAAAAAGGGCTTCTGAAAAGGGGTGATTTGCAAATTGGTTAAACCAACCACAGAACACGCCTTGCATACAAATAAGATCATAACTAAAATTTTAACCATATCCAAAATCTTTTTCCTTATTGTTAATTTTTTTCAATTATTTCGACCAGAAGTAAAAAAATAATGAACAAAATATCCAATATCTTATTTAACTGCTGATGGGGTAAATAAGGCACAACTGTTTTTCGCAAGGATGCGTTTTATTTTCTACATAGCCAGCTAAGCATACAAATTATCACTTTTATTATATTTAAGACATTTTTGCTACATTGTAACTACCTACTTACTAAAATAAATCTTACCTAGAAAATCAAAATGACCTCTAAGCCATAATTACCATCAGTTCAAGATCCTTGAACAAACCAACTAACCTGACTATATATAGAATCTATGTAGATGCTTTGCCATTAAAATTCAAAATTACAGAACCAATTATGGTAACTTCCGAAATATAATTGTGGTCATCGCACACAAATCTGGGTGCCTTCAAAAATCCAATTGAATCTACTTTCACCCGTTCTTAAACACAACTATACACATGCAGCATACACACACACACCGATCCTTATGCGTTCATCTTTGACTTCATATAACTTCTGCCTCGCTCTCTTGCTTGAAATTGAAATGGATTCTCAAAACTGCTCGTTTTGTGAACAATCGTTAAGGATTGAATTTTGAGAGCCACAAAGAGCTTTTTGGGGAACAGAGCAGAGCTATGTATGTTCATTCTATGCGGACAAATCAAATCTAATTGCATATACACACTGGAATGTCATCATTATCCAGGGTAAAGTAATATACATACATTCCTATACACAAACAATATTCACCCAGAGCTAAGATGTACCTGCGTACATACTCGTATACTTTACTTATAACTATGTGTATCTGGGTATGTCCTTCAGGACGACCGTAAACGCAACTTCCATTATTACAATTCCCATAAGAAACCGCAGTTCCAATTGTGTTATTCGAACAATTTTACATACAGAATTGGAGGGAATCAGGGGATAGAGGTTCGTTAATGGTTGCCAAATGTGGTAAAACTACGTGTTCCGTGTAAAGTGCCCCTTAAAATCTAAGAATATGAAAGTTAAAAACTGGAATAGAAGTTAGGACTTTTAAAATGTTTCTAAAGTCTGATGCGACACGAAATATTCCTGTGGTGTCCAACAAGACAGCGAAATGTTTATGAAAACACAGCGGAAATATATTCCTGGGTTTCACAAATTGTAAATAAATAAAATTAAATCAAACAAAGCCTCGCTGCTATGAGAGAAACAACAAATTTAAACACGAACAATCTCAAATATTATTTTTCCGCACACAATTAGTGGTTCAGACAGCTAATTCTGAGCGAAAAGAGAGTGGAAAATTCGCAAAACAATCTGGTGTCATCATCGATTCCGCTGGTTGAACAGTGTACCGCAGAAAAAAAAGCAGAACACAATTTTTTTTTTATGATTTCGTCATCTCATTTTTGTATGGGATTTTTCGTTCCGCATCTGGAAAGTACAAGGCTTAAAGAAAAAAAATATAATTCGCAATATAATATAATATTTTGAATACTCCGGTGCGGTGTTGTGATGTTCTCGTCTGCTAGGTTTCTGAAAGTTGATTGCTGCTGAAAGTTGTTAGTTTTTCAAGCTCCTAGTTAGAAGTTAAGATTGTAACGCTGACTTCTATGTTCCATGCTACGGCTACGCAACTTTTTGGTAACATTTTTTGAAAAAACGGGATAGATGAATATTTTCATTCACACCACACCATAATTTATAGACGGTATTCCAACTCCACATTAAATAAAACACAAAACACTAAAGACTTTTATTGTAGGAAAAATTATATAAGAAAACCCACATTTATTTTCATTTAACGCGGAAGTAGAAACATTTTCTCTCTCAGCAAAATACCGATCAAGACTGAAGTTTACATTTCATATTACCAGTGTTGCCATACGTAACACACGGTGTTGAATAAAAATAACACAAGAAGTTCTATACTTCGATCTCTATGAAATCCACACCTCCGGACATTTCTTAATTGGCATGAGTCAACCAACTTTTATTTTTTGATGATCAATTTCACTTAAGCCACCGACGCGATGACACGAGTAAGTTTGACTCGGTCATTTATTGGTCCAACCATTTCGTTCAAGGGACTTTACCCAACCCCTACCCCTGGTAAAGAGCTAAGTGATCTCAGCTCGGAAATTATAACATCCTAATTGGCACTTTGGGCTTTGCTTCCTGTCTTACCGGAATATCTGTGGGATTCCAAAATCCAACATGATCGTAGTTAATATGTGTTGGTTTAAGGTATCAAAAGCCACAATACCTATAGATCTAAAAGCCAAGGTCATAGAACCTGGTACTCTATCATGTGTGAAGGCCTGATCTGAAGCCATCGGAGCAATATTAACTTTTAATCTATCTATGCAAAAGCTATCAATCACAAAAGCCACCTTCCGAGGGGTAGTATATTCTGCTTTGACGTCATCACACTGCTAAAGCCTGTTGTTTTGAAAGACTCCAGGGCCATAATACCTATCTGCCGCCCTAGTTCAACTAGAAGCTCTATGCCTGTTAATTTTAGGATTTACCAGATCACCATAAAACAAGATTACTAGAACACCAGAGTTTTCTACTAAATATCCATATTACTAGTTTACATGAATAGCAGATAACCTGAATGTCCGTTTCAGAAAACCAGAATACTAAAATAAAAGTACTATAGGCAGGCAAAACCGGTTACAATTTGTACAGGATGAGCTAAATACAAGTTTCTTTTTAAAAATGCAATACAATTAACAAAATTGAATTTTGTCCATGTATTATGGCTTTATTAGTAAGAGCAAACATTCCTATTAATTATGGAACTCTACGTCGTTCAAGTGGCTGCCTCGACTGGCTTCGCAGTAGCGCATTTTGTCACTCCAATTTACTAAGACCTTGTTGATGGTTTCGGGCTGTAGCTCACGGATTGCTTGCATGATATTGGCCTTCCTTAAGTGCTTGAATCGTTTCCAGGTTGTTGCCATTACATCGGTCCCTGACGGTTCTCCACAAAAAAAATTCCATAGGGGTCAAATCGTAGCTCCGCGGCGGGTTTTCTGAGCCCCAGATGCGGAAATTTTGTTTGCTGATGTAACCGGCGAGATGAAAATGCGCCTCGTCAGAAATTATGATTTTTAGCCCAAAATCTTTGTCCAACTCAAGCTGCTCTAAGGCATAATCAGCACTCACATTGAAAATAAGTTTTCAATATTTAAAGCGACTCATTTCGTTCTGATTTTGGGCCATCTTAAAATCCAGTTCAAAGGAAGAACATCTAATCAATCGAATTGGACTGTTGCTTTTAAATCTGATGGCAGTAAATCTTTCAGCATCACAAGATTCAGGAATATACAGATTAAATCTTATCTTTCAAAATTATTATTCAAAATACCAGGTTTTCCAAATAGTTTATTAAAATAACTCTTTTGAAATTCAAAAGAGATCACTTGCTAGGGTGGCTTAGTATTAGACCTCTGGTTTAACCCAAGGTTTTGCATGCGTCAACAGTTAGATATAACCCAATAAAGTTATATTTTTATTGTTGTTTCTCTTTCGATCTTTAAAATATTCGATTTCAAATTTGCTTGGTGGGACTTAAACTTGTTAGCAACAATACTTCTGCGTTGCTGATTATTATTTTTTTATTTTTTTTTTCTGAAAATTGAGCACACCTGGCTATGATGGTACAAAAATTTTGAGTAAAATTTCTTAACCACATTGTTTTACCACACTTCTTTGAAGAAATTCAAGAAAACGTAGCAAAAGGATTTCAAGAGAGTGTATTTTTCAGTCTTTTTCAAAACAATCATGTTTTGTGTCTCCGTTTTCCATTTTTGTAATTTTAATTGTTTCCGCTTCGGACCACTAATTCTGTTTTCTCCCTTCAATAATGTTACAACATTATTTTGTGGTTTTCGGAGAAGAAATTGTAAAATTTGTATCCTTCCTACATACCTAGCTATATACCACTCTTGTAACCGTTCAAAATTGAAAGCTAATCAAGGTTGGTTGGTATTACCTTTTTTTTTTCTTCCTTCGCAGTAGTAACCAGTAAGCAAAAGTTAATAGTATGCTCACTCTGACATACCTAACTACATAATTGTCGAAATGCGGTGGTTACATTATGGGGTACCATTACTGCTATTTTCGCTATGTATGTATGTATATACATTTATTCAGCCAATTGGTTGCTTCAATTCAAAATTATTGCAAATGTAGTTTTGACTTTGTGCACTTAGAGTATAGATTTTTGTATTTGGATGAGTTCTGTTCTGCCATGAATAAGATACATACATACATATAGATAGATACGGGGTCGTGAACATAAGGGTAGCAAATTAAATTTGCTTCCAACCGCAAAAGCAACATCGAATTTGCTTGAACCGTATAGATACCTATATGTAAATAGAAAAGGGGTTTATAGGTAGGCGGGGGTATAAATGGGGGAAGAATGATTACAAAATAGAAGTTAACCACAACGTCTGGTCTTGGAATATTTAACTGAAATTGGCCCGAAAACAGTTGGAGAGTTTTATTGCTGAAACTATACCCTACTTGGACATTGTAGCCAGCTTTTACACACCATCATTAGGCCAACAACATAAGGGTATATAAGAGAAAGAGGAATCAGCAGCAACCAGCAAGCGAACCATCAAAGTTAAAATTTAACATCATACAATGCACATTCAGTTGTGCTATTGATGTAACTGGAAATGGTTTCATGGTCGGTGAAAAAGGTTTACATAAACTTTAGCAAAATGAAAACATGCCATCATCGCATATAGGATAGGATAAGGACGAATATTGTAAGAATTTTTGTGTGAGCTTGTTGGAAGGATGTGGCAAAGCTAATTGATCAATTTCAAATAGTAGGTATTGTTCAGCCTAAATTGGATAATCAACTTATGGCAAAATCTTATACTGAGAAATTATCCAGATGTCCTCAGTTGAACAATTTTTTGTATGTAAAAAAGCTAGGTGAAGGTTAGGGCTGGCCACGAGACGAGACTCTGCTAGACATTTGTAAGTCTCGTCTCGGTCTCGTTAAAATCGAAAATTTTCAGTCTCGTCTCGGTCTCGAGTCGGTCTCGTATAATTAAGCCTTCTCTCCAAAAAATACGATTTCCGGTGAACTTGTTGATTATTGGAACGGAATATTTTAAATTATTATAGTTTGAATGCGTGCAGAAGAAAATAAATATTTAACTGAAATTTGATTTTTTAATTAATTAGACTCTCTGTAAATTGCGGTCCAAATATGCAGTCTCGTCTCGGTTGCTTAAAAGCCAGTCTCGTCTCGTCTTCTCGTCATGCGAGACCGAGACTTTTTTCGTCTCGTGGCCAGCCCTAGTTAAGGTTTTATTTATTAATTGGGTACAAGAAAATGTAATTTCAGTAGTTTTAAATTTTGATGAATTCTTTTGCGTACATTTTATAATTTTAAAATCATTTATCTCAATTTTGGCTATTGCAATTTAATTAGTCAGCATCAAAGTTCGCTATTTTGAATACTCCATTTATGTATGACTTGACGACAGCTCCTTCTATCGGTCAATTGTTTGGTTAACACGTCACGAAACGTGCAGAAACAAAAATGAAAATAAAATTGTTTTTTATCATTGGAATCCTAGAGAAAATTACATGCACGTGGCATGTTTACGGTAAAAGTTTGTAGCTCAATTTGTTCTATAGGGTTTATCAACTGCCTTATTTTTTGACTCTAAACCAACATACAAATGTAGTAGCCCGTAGCGTAATGGTTAGTGCGTTCGACTGTCACGCTGGAGGTCTGGGATCGCTTCCCAGCCTCGTCCACCTAAAAACTAAAAAGTTTTGTTTCAGGACTACTGCCTCTTGCGAGGAATTGAGAAATCCTCCAAGAGTACCACTTGTCACAAATAAGTGCTTCCCGTCTAGCCGTTCGGATTCGGCATACAATTGTAGGTCCCTTCCATTCCTGTCGAAAGGCGCACACAGGAATGGTTGCGAGTTGTTAGTCACTAGGCCCTGGTTCTTCATGAGCCGTTGTGCCACCCGATTTATTTATTTATAAACCAACATAATCATACATAATTATGTGTTGGGAATATGAGTCGCATTTTATTCCACATATGTGTGTACATATACATTATTACATTGAATGACGCACGCCCCCTTAATTTTTTCTAAATAATAAAAACAAAATCCTATAAAATGTTACCTGATAACATTAACTGCAACTCGGCCCCCAGGACGTCTGAAGTTTTATATGGGAAATCCCATGTATTTTTGTAAATCCAAATTTGAAAAATCTTAATTTTGGTAATAATTGATAAAACAAATTAAATTTTGGAACACCACGTAGTCACTTTGGTCATATTTATACAAATTGTATCAGAAAAAAATTTACAACTGTTATTTCCCTACTTATAGCCATTTAAACAAAAATATTTTATTGAATTTTTGAACAACAACTTAAAGGCGCTACCACCAATTGTTTGGCTGGAGATAAAGCTATTTCGTGCTTTGTGGTGCTGAGCTTTAATCCAATTTTATTTGAAGAACTTTTTATGCACACCATAGGATTCGAACCCACGCATATCAGATTTGCTCAGTCTTAGCAGTCGTGTGCACTACACACTCCACAGCTTTAGACCACTGACGTCACAGGTCGAGATGTGTTATTTGCTTATCAAATGCGTTTGGAGCATCAGCATTTTTATAAGCGCCTTTAAGTATGCTGTCTTATTTCGCCTCCATTTTCTCCATACCTTATTTCGATAGACTACAATTCGCAGTACGTATCAAAGGGGGAGAGGTTGGAAGATCGGTAACGAACCAGACTATTAAGTTATTATTGTACTATTCGTACTAGAATGTCAGCTTATTAGGCTTTACCATTCTTTATTCCGTCAATTTCATTGAATTTTTGAACAACAATATTTTTTAAAGTTGAATGTATAAAAATACATGGGATTTCCCATATAAAACTTTAGACATCTTGGGGCCGGGTTACCGTTATTAAAACATAAAAATTGTACAGGATTTTTAATTATTTATTTAGAACACGCAAGGACCTTTATATGAACCACCCTAATATACATATAAAGAAATAATTAATACCTTGACTGCAGTTATAAAATCTTATTTGCCTTAAGCAATCTGTAAATGCTCGAACAAGATGCAAGTAAACTTGGTTCGATTAAACTCCGCAGACAGTGAAACCAAGCTGCAACGTAACAACTCGAGATTATTTGACATTGTCATTCACTCGAGAAATTTTTTGCAATATTAACTTTTTGGAAATTTATTAATGAAATTTCAAACTAAAGTGTCATTATTATTTTGTGTGTGTGTTTTTTTTTTTTAATTTCTTATCGATATATTCCAGTAAATTTATAAAACCGGTCCGATAGCAAATTAGAACTTGGTACTACAAACACACTACGTGTGAAAACTTGAAAAATATTTTCATTTTAGGGAACTAAATTTTTGTTTAAAATAAAATAAATGAATTGGCTGACGAAACGGCCGGTGAAGAACCAAGGTCTAGTGACTAACAACTCGCAACCATTCCTGTGTGGGCGTATCGACAGGAATGGAAGGAACCAACAATTTTATGCCGAATCCGAACGGCTAGACGAGAAACTTCGCATAAAGTGTGAAAAAAACCTAGAGCGTGTAAGGTGGGTGGAGACAGTACAAAAATAATTTGAGCGTAGGGATTCCGCTCAGGTAATTTTCTTGCAATACCTACCTATAACTATAACTTTTTGTATGCCTAAAAATTTTGCCTTTGAAGTTTTTTTTATAAATTAAGCTGTTTTAGTGAAAAATGTTTGCAACATTAATGATGATCTTATAAGTTTTTAGTCAAATACAGAAAACCGGATGGTTCAAGGACTTTCACTTTTGAAAAAAATTAAAAATAAATAAACCATCTTCTTAGTAAAAACTAAAAAAAAAACGAAGCTGATGACAGGGGAACAAAATGTATCCAATTGTCTCCGAAGAAACAAAATTATATTTTTTCGAAGGCTTTGAAAGTATTGAATACGAATTCGATTTCAAAATTGTTAAGGTGGCTCGGGTTCTCGAGATATCCTCGTCTAGAAGTGCCAAAAACCGAGTTTTTCGTTATTTTTGGTGTTACTTTACATCACAAAAAAAAAAAAAAAGAATCTGAAACTACTAATCTCCTCTTCAAAAACTCAATTTGTCCATTCCTTTTCGAAAAATCGTTAAAAAATGTATGAGTTTTTCATTAAAGTGGGTTATTTGGCAGTTAACTATGTGGGCCGGAGACTTAAACTAAGTATAATGATTTAGAAGAATAAAGAAAGTATTGGAGAGATCAAAATTTATTTGTTAGTGAAGAGGATTATAACTTTCAATGCTTTAATGATTTTTGTGCGGAAAATGTTAGAAGAGGTTTTAATTAAACTAAAAAATAACCTAAAATATGTAAATTAACTTAAAAAAAAAAACTTAAAAGGCTTTTTGGTAGTTTTAGACTAGACAATCTTGAAAATCTTAGACAATCCAGCAATTTAAACCTAGTTCACATTTAAATTCAGAACACTAAAAACCTTCTGAAAAGTATAATTTGGCTTATGCGGCAAGACATGTATTTCCCTGTGTAATCAACCGGTTGCTGAAATGAGACAGTTGATTCTTTACCCCTCCATCATGAAAATAAGAAAACAAAATGTACAACAGATTGAGTTAAAAATAAAATCACTCGCCTTTCTTAAACAAGACCCTCTTTCCCTACAACTTTTTGATTCTTGTTTCGACCATACCTACAGCCTGAAAAAAAAAATTATAAATACATACACCAAATTTAAACTGTTATCGATAACTTGCTGTAAAAAAAATTAAAATCAATTTTGTTATTAAATTAATTCTAATGGCCATTTATTTTGAACCAGGAGTCAAAGTACCTATGTCTAGCTTATCTCATTTTATCTCGGTCATATTTTTTTTCTTAGCATGCAAATATCTTTCTCCCTTCATAAACTCTGTTCACAACGAAGCGGGTAAAAGACAATCATTATTCATCTCCCCAAAATGAGTATATAAAGGAGAGAGAGCCCCTTTGAACATGTACATAGGTATTTAGAGGAGGTGGAACGTGACGATTAACAGACTTTTCCTGTCAGAAGATACTTTGTGACTTTTGTGGGATAAAAATACAAAACCAAAATGAACATCATCAGGATGTGATAAAGAAGAAACCAAAAAAAAAAAGGTTCTCAAAAAAAAAAAAAAATTCAAATTAACATGAGGACTGATGGAACACATTCTGCTCCATATTCCTCTAGAATCTCGCTAACAGTTCACATTTAATCATAATGGGATGTCCTTATTCACAGATGTCAGCTAAAGCGAAGCATTTAGGGTTCGCAATGAGGAAGGCAATAGCTTTTCTTTTATTTATGTCTGACGCGGAAGCAAAAGCAATTGGGAACACGCTTGTAATTTATGTCATGCGAAAACGAAAGCAACAAAAAATAAGCTTGATATGACAAAATGTGCAAACAAATGTCATGCCAGCCTACAAAGAAAAGGGCCTTCATAAATGAAGAAAAATACAACTTTCCAACAAAATTAGGGACCATGGTATTTGATATTCTTTTATTTCCTTATCAGTTTAAGAAAATTTTATTATCTCCTCTTCATAGCTCTAAACCAGTCCTTACCTTTACTAAACTCGTGCCACACATAAAAAAGAAAAACAAAAATCTATAAAAGCTACTTGGTTGTTAAATTTACAACCTTCATTATTCCAATCGACTGGCTATTCAATTTCCAAATCATTTACCTAAAGCAATCAAATCAAAATCGATATCACAAAAAATTAAACTTAACAGCCATCCAGCCAGCGTAGTGTCGTTGATGCAAAGGCAATGTAATAATGGTGGCGATCGCTGATTTTAGCGAAGCTAGTATCTTCCTAAAGCTTAGCTAGCTCCTTCAACTTTGTGTTGGTTTTATTGTCGAGCCGTAATTGATCTTAAACGATGTTCCATTAAAAGTAATTATTTTCATTGAAAATGATTATCACTTGAGATGAGAATGGCACGTGGAAAGGATGTTGTGCATTGAAGGTATATTTGGTAGCAGGAGCAGGAAAACTATGACGATTTCGAGGACGAAACCAGTGAACAAGTTCTTACCTATCTATAAAACTAATAGCTTAAGACACGATTTTTTATTGTTATTTTTGTTGTTCTTTGGAAGCATAAAATTGAAACTATTTCACTGTCAGGTAAGAGTACCTATAATAATGGAAAAGTAAGGGAAGATGGATTGGTCATAAGACATTTCAGTGGTTGTTTAAGTATACAAATCTTTTGAGATAAATCTTGATTGTTTATTTGCCATTAGAGAGGATTCTAAATACTAATAGGATGAAATAAAAAAACTCCGAAGGAATGTATATAAATTTAAAGCTAATTTGGCAAACTGTATTTAATTTTTATGTGACAAGTCCCAAGTATATTGGTTTATCTCAAAAAAATCGAGTTTTAAATGAAATCCAATATTACGATGATGAAGAAGTCAAAAAAAGTATTTTTCGTCACGACGGACGGACGTTCCACAGTGGTCCGTATGTTGAATTCTGTGGTTACAAATCTATTTTCACGCCAATTCTTGGCGGAAATTAATGAAATTTGGTACACTTAATAATAATAATCTGCTTGTAGATGATAATGTAAGCACATCATTTCGCGAACATATAGCCTCTATAGGCCATGAAATAGTCAACACAACTTATCCAACTCATTTCTCTATTCATCGTCCTAATCAAATGTCGATTTCCGAAATGCGTTCAACTTTATTCATGTAACTGAATCAGATGTTATTTTTGCCGTGAGTGAAGTTAAGCGCTCTTTTATGGGTACGGATGGAAATTCTTCAAATATATGCTTCCTTTTGCAGTCAAATCCATTACGCATATAATAAACCACATATTTACCACTTCAATTTTACCTAGTGCATGGAAGTCGGCAGTAGTCCATCCTATACCCAAAAAAATTCGAGCTGATATGAAGTACGAAGATTTTCGCCCTATTAACATCCTACCATGCCTTTCAAAGATAGCTGAAATAGTCATTTAAAATCAAATCGTGTCTCATGTTGATCAGTATAATCTTCTCACGCCTTTTTAAATAAGGATTTCGGAAAAATCATATGAAGGCTTGTATGACTTCGGATGCCTACAGTTCCGCAAATAAGGCTATGACGTAATTTTCGCTTGCAAAACGCTTAATTAGTTTTTCAAGAGCTATCCATAGCTGAAAACTAGAACATTCTAGGAGGTCTGGTTGCGGAGATATCTTAATTCAAAGTAAATCCATTAAAATCGATTTTTTTGAGTTTTGAAAGTTTGCATGAGTTTGGATGTCTACAGTTCCACAAATAAGGCTCGGAAGGCCTTGCGGTTTATTAACTGCTTAATCAGTTTTTGGAGAGCTATCCATTGCTGAAAACTAGAGTATTTTGTAGGCTCTGGTTGCAGAGAAATTTTGATTCAAAGTTAATCTTTCTTGTTTCAACCCAAAAACTAAATATCTTAATATGGCCATAACTTCCAAAATAAGGCTCGTAAGAGGTTGCGGTTAACGTTGTTGAACAGATAACGGTCTGGTCTTTGCATTGCCGTTCAAAACTCAACTTTTTTTTTCCAATCGATTTTCGAAAAAAAGCATGGACTACCCCCTTATCACTAAAAATTAATTTTTTACGAAAGTCTCTGGCACCCATTGAAACGTACATATATAGAAAGGTTTTGTCAAATGCAACCAGCACATCCAAAGCAAACCTTTTTATAATGTCTAGTTTTCGAGATATTTGCATTCAAAGTTATTTTTTTGAGTTATGAAGGCTTGTATGACTTTGGATGCCTACAGTTCCGCAAATAAGGCTATGACGTCATTTTCGCTTGTAAAACGCTTAATAAGTTTTTCAAGAGCTATCTATAGCTGAAAACTAGAACATTCTAGGAGGTCTGGTTGCGGAGATATCTTAATTCAAAGTAAATCCATTAAAATCGATTTTTTTGAGTTTTGAAAGTTTGCATGAGTTTGGATGTCTACAGTTCCACAAATAAGGCTCGGAAGGCCTTGCGGTTTATTAAGTGCTTAATCAGTTTTTGGAGAGCTATCCATTGCTGAAAACTAGAGCATTTTGTAGGCTCTGGTTGCAGAGAAATTTTGATTCAAAGTTAATCTTTCTTGTTTCAACCCAAAAACTAAAAATCTTAATATGGCCATAACTTCCAAAATAAGGCTCGTAAGAGGTTGCGGTTAACGCTGTTGAACAGATAACGGTCTGGTCTTTGCATTGCCGTTCAAAACTCAACTTTTTTTTTTCCAATCGATTTTCGAAAAAAAGCATGGACTACCCCCTTATCACTAAAAATTAATTTTTTTACGAAAGTCTCTGGAACCCATTGAAACGTACATATATAGAAAGGTTTTGTCAAATGCAACCAGCACATCCAAAGCAAACCCTTTTATAATGTCTAGTTTTCGAGATATTTGCATTCAAAGTTATTTTTTTAAATTATGAAGGCTTGTATGACTTTGGATGCCTACAGTTCCGCAAATAAGGCTATGACGTCATATTCGCTTGCAAAACGCTTAATTAGTTTTTCAAGAGCTATTCATAGCTGAAAACTAGAACATTCTAGGAGGTCTGGTTGCGGAGATATCTTAATTCAAAGTAAATCCGTTAAAATCGATTTTTTTGAGTTTTGAAAGTTTGCATGAGTTTGGATGTCTACAGTTCCACAAATAAGGCTCGGAAGGCCTTGCGGTTTATTAACCGCTTAATCTGTTTTTGGAGAGCTATTCATTGCTGAAAACTAGAGCATTTTGTGGGCTCTGGTTGCAGAGAAATTTTGATTCAAAGTTAATCTTTCTTGTTTCAACCCAAAAACTAAAAATCTTAATATGGCCATAACTTCCAAAATAAGGCTCGTAAGAGGTTGCGGTTAACGCTGTTGAACAGATAACGGTCTGGTCTTTGCATTGCCGTTCAAAACTCAACTTTTTTTTTTCCAATCGATTTTCGAAAAAAAGCATGGACTACCCCCTTATCACTAAAAATTAATTTTTTTACGAAAGTCTCTGGAACCCATTGAAACGTACATATATAGAAAGGTTTTGTCAAATGCAACCAGCACATCCAAAGCAAACCCTTTTATAATGTCTAGTTTTCGAGATATTTGCATTCAAAGTTATTTTTTTAAATTATGAAGGCTTGTATGACTTTGGATGCCTACAGTTCCGCAAATAAGGCTATGACGTCATATTCGCTTGCAAAACGCTTAATTAGTTTTTCAAGAGCTATTCATAGCTGAAAACTAGAACATTCTAGGAGGTCTGGTTGCGGAGATATCTTAATTCAAAGTAAATCCGTTAAAATCGATTTTTTTGAGTTTTGAAAGTTTGCATGAGTTTGGATGTCTACAGTTCCACAAATAAGGCTCGGAAGGCCTTGCGGTTTATTAACCGCTTAATCTGTTTTTGGAGAGCTATTCATTGCTGAAAACTAGAGCATTTTGTGGGCTCTGGTTGCAGAGAAATTTTGATTCAAAGTTAATCTTTCTTGTTTCAACCCAAAAACTAAAAATCTTAATATGGCCATAACTTCCAAAATAAGGCACGTAAGAGGTTGCGGTTAACGCTGTTGAACAGATAACGGTCTGGTCTTTGCATTGCCGTTCAAAACTCAACTTTTTTTTTTCCAATCGATTTTCGAAAAAAAGCATGGACTACCCCCTTATCACTAAAAATTAATTTTTTTACGAAAGTCTCTGGAACCCATTGAAACGTACATATATAGAAAGGTTTTGTCAAATGCAACCAGCACATCCAAAGCAAACCCTTTTATAATGTCTAGTTTTCGAGATATTTGCATTCAAAGTTATTTTTTTGAGTTATGAAGGCTTGTATGACTTTGGATGCCTACAGTTCCGCAAATAAGGCTATGACGTCATTTTCGCTTGTAAAACGCTTAATAAGTTTTTCAAGAGCTATCTATAGCTGAAAACTAGAACATTCTAGGAGGTCTGGTTGCGGAGATATCTTAATTCAAAGTAAATCCATTAAAATCGATTTTTTTGAGTTTTGAAAGTTTGCATGAGTTTGGATGTCTACAGTTCCACAAATAAGGCTCGGAAGGCCTTGCGGTTTATTAAGTGCTTAATCAGTTTTTGGAGAGCTATCCATTGCTGAAAACTAGAGCATTTTGTAGGCTCTGGTTGCAGAGAAATTTTGATTCAAAGTTAATCTTTCTTGTTTCAACCCAAAAACTAAAAATCTTAATATGGCCATAACTTCCAAAATAAGGCTCGTAAGAGGTTGCGGTTAACGCTGTTGAACAGATAACGGTCTGGTCTTTGCATTGCCGTTCAAAACTCAACTTTTTTTTTTCCAATCGATTTTCGAAAAAAAGCATGGACTACCCCCTTATCACTAAAAATTAATTTTTTTACGAAAGTCTCTGGAACCCATTGAAACGTACATATATAGAAAGGTTTTGTCAAATGCAACCAGCACATCCAAAGCAAACCCTTTTATAATGTCTAGTTTTCGAGATATTTGCATTCAAAGTTATTTTTTTGAGTTATGAAGGCTTGTATGACTTTGGATGCCTACAGTTCCGCAAATAAGGCTATGACTGTTAGTATATATAACTTGTTGTATTATATACTTTTGCTATAAAAACACTTTTGTAATATTATTCATATAATTATTTTTAATATCGAACATAATTAAAGTTCGATAGTTTTCAATTAATTTATTATTCTTCCTGCTACTCTTGTTTAATAAACATCTTGTTAGTTTGTTTAAATTATAATTGTTTTTTATTTAATCGGTATTGGACTTCCTGGATTAGCAGATTCTCACAATGACGTCATTTTCGCTTGTAAAACGCTTAATTAATTTTTCAAGAGCTATCCATAGCTGAAAACTAGAACATTCTAGGAGGTCTGGTTGCGGAGATATCTTAATTCAAAGTAAATCCATTAAAATCGATTTTTTTGAGTTTTGAAAGTTTGCATGAGTTTGGATGTCTACAGTTCCACAAATAAGGCTCGGAAGGCCTTGCGGTTTATTAAGTGCTTAATCAGTTTTTGGAGAGCTATCCATTGCTGAAAACTAGAGCATTTTGTAGGCTCTGGTTGCAGAGAAATTTTGATTCAAAGTTAATCTTTCTTGTTTCAACCCAAAAACTAAAAATCTTAATATGGCCATAACTTCCAAAATAAGGCTCGTAAGAGGTTGCGGTTAACGCTGTTGAACAGATAACGGTCTGGTCTTTGCATTGCCGTTCAAAACTCAACTTTTTTTTTTCCAATCGATTTTCGAAAAAAAGCATGGACTACCCCCTTATCACTAAAAATTAATTTTTTTACGAAAGTCTCTGGAACCCATTGAAACGTACATATATAGAAAGGTTTTGTCAAATGCAACCAGCACATCCAAAGCAAACCCTTTTATAATGTCTAGTTTTCGAGATATTTGCATTCAAAGTTATTTTTTTGAGTTATGAAGGCTTGTATGACTTTGGATGCCTACAGTTCCGCAAATAAGGCTATGACGTCATTTTCGCTTGTAAAACGCTTAATAAGTTTTTCAAGAGCTATCCACAGCTGAAAACTAGAACATTCTAGGAGGTCTGGTTGCGGAGATATCTTAATTCAAAGTAAATCCATTAAAATCGATTTTTTTGAGTTTTGAAAGTTTGCATGAGTTTGGATGTCTACAGTTCCACAAATAAGGCTCGGAAGGCCTTGCGGTTTATTAAGTGCTTAATCAGTTTTTGGAGAGCTATCCACTGCTGAAAACTAAAGCATTTTGTAGGCTCTGGTTGCAGAGAAATTTTGATTCAAAGTTAATCTTTCTTGTTTCAACCCAAAAACAAAAAATCTTAATATGGCCATAACTTCCAAAATAAGGCTCGTAAGAGGTTGCGGTTAACGCTGTTGAACAGATAACGGTCTGGTCTTTGCATTGCCGTTCAAAACTCAACTTTTTTTTTTCCAATCGATTTTCGAAAAAAAGCATGGACTACCCCCTTATCACTAAAAATTAATTTTTTCACGAAAGTCTCTGGAACCCATTGAAACGTACATATATAGAAAGGTTTTGTCAAATGCAACCAGCACATCCAAAGCAAACCCTTTTATAATGTCTAGTTTTCGAGATATTTGCATTCAAAGTTATTTTTTTGAGTTATGAAGGCTTGTATGACTTTGGATGCCTACAGTTCCGCAAATAAGGCTATGACGTCATTTTCGCTTGTAAAACGCTTAATTAGTTTTTCAAGAGCTATCCATAGCTGGAAACTAGAACATTCTAGGAGGTCTGGTTGCGGAGATATCTTAATTCAAAGTAAATCCATTAAAATCGATTTTTTTGAGTTTTGAAAGTTTGCATGAGTTTGGATGTCTACAGTTCCACAAATAAGGCTCGGAAGGCCTTGCGGTTTATTAACTGCTTAATCAGTTTTTGGACAGCTATCCATTGCTGAAAACTAGAGCATTTTGTAGGCTCTGGTTGCAGGGAAATTTTGATTCAAAGTTAATCTTTCTTGTTTTAACCCAAAAACTAAAAATCTAAATATGGCCATAACTTCCAAAATAAGGCTCGTAAGAGGTTGCGGTTAACGCTGCTGAACAGATAACGGTCTGGTCTTTGCATTGCCATTCAAAACTCAACTTTTTTTTTCCAATCGATTTTCGAAAAAAAGCATGGACTACCCCCTTATCACTAAAAATTAATTTTTTTACGAAAGTCTCTGGAACCCATTGAAACGTACATATATAGAAAGGTTTTGTCAAATGCAACCAGCACATCCAAAGCAAACCCTTTTATAATGTCTAGTTTTCGAGATATTTGCATTCAAAGTTATTTTTTTGAGTTATGAAGGCTTGTATGACTTTGGATGCCTACAGTTCCGCAAATAAGGCTATGACGTCATATTCGCTTGCAAAACGATTAATTAGTTTTCCAAGAGCTATCCATAGCTGGAAACTAGAACATTCTAGGAGGTCTGGTTGCGGAGTTATCTTAATTCAAAGTAAATCCATTAAAATCGATTTTTTTGAGTTTTGAAAGTTTGCATGAGTTTGGATGTCTACAGTTCCACAAATAAGGCTCGGAAGGCCTTGCGGTTTATTAACTGCTTAATCAGTTTTTGGACAGCTATCCATTGCTGAAAACTAGAGCATTTTGTAGGCTCTGGTTGCAGAGAAATTTTGATTCAAAGTTAATCTTTCTTGTTTCAACCCAAAAACTAAAAATCTTAATATGGCCATAACTTCCAAAATAAGGCTCGTAAGAGGTTGCGGTTAACGCTGCTGAACAGATAACGGTCTGGTCTTTGCATTGCCATTCAAAACTCAACTTTTTTTTTCCAATCGATTTTCGAAAAAAAGCATGGACTACCCCCTTATCACTAAAAATTAATTTTTTTACGAAAGTCTCTGGAACCCATTGAAACGTACATATATAGAAAGGTTTTGTCAAATGCAACCAGCACATCCAAAGCAAACCCTTTTATAATGTCTAGTTTTCGAGATATTTGCATTCAAAGTTATTTTTTTGAGTTATGAAGGCTTGTATGACTTTGGATGCCTACAGTTCCGCAAATAAGGCTATGACGTCATATTCGCTTGCAAAACGATTAATAAGTTTTTCAAGAGCTATCCATAGCTGAAAACTAGAACATTCTAGGAGGTCTGGTTGCGGAGATATCTTAATTCAAAGTAAATCCGTTAAAATCGATTTTTTTGAGTTTTGAAAGTTTGCATGAGTTTGGATGTCTACAGTTCCACAAATAAGGCTCGGAAGGCCTTGTGGTTTATTAACCGCTTAATCTGTTTTTGGAGAGCTATTCATTGCTGAAAACTAGAGCATTTTGTTGGCTCTGGTTGCAGAGAAATTTTGATTCAAAGTTAATCTTTCTTGTTTCAACCCAAAAACTAAAAATCTTAATATGGCCATTACTTCCAAAATAAGGCTCGTAAGAGGTTTCGGTTAACGCTGTTGAACAGATAACGGTCTGGTCTTTGCATTGCCGTTCAAAACTCAACTTTTTTTTTTTCCAATCGATTTTCGAAAAAAAGCATGGACTACCCCCTTATCACTAAAAATTAATTTTTTTACGAAAGTCTCTGGAACCCATTGAAACGTACATATATAGAAAGGTTTTGTCAAATGCAACCAGCACATCCAAAGCAAACCCTTTTATAATGTCTAGTTTTTGAGATATTTGCATTCAAAGTTATTTTTTTAAATTATGAAGGCTTGTATGACTTTGGATGCCTACAGTTCCGCAAATAAGGCTATGACGTCATATTCGCTTGCAAAACGCTTAATTAGTTTTTCAAGAGCTATTCATAGCTGAAAACTAGAACATTCTAGGAGGTCTGGTTGCGGAGATATCTTAATTCAAAGTAAATCCGTTAAAATCGATTTTTTTGAGTTTTGAAAGTTTGCATGACTTTGGATGTCTACAGTTCCACAAATAAGGCTCGGAAGGCCTTGCGGTTTATTAACCGCTTAATCTGTTTTTGGAGAGCTATTCATTGCTGAAAACTAGAGCATTTTGTTGGCTCTGGTTGCAGAGAAATTTTGATTCAAAGTTAATCTTTCTTGTTTCAACCCAAAAACTAAAAATCTTAATATGGCCATAACTTCCAAAATAAGGCTCGTAAGAGGTTTCGGTTGACGCTGTTGAACAGATAACGGTCTGGTCTTTGCATTGCCGTTCAAAACTCAACTTTTTTTTTCCAATCGATTTTCGAAAAAAAGCATGGACTACCCCCTTATCACTAAAAATTAATTTTTTTACGAAAGTCTCTGGAACCCATTGAAACGTACATATATAGAAAGGTTTTGTCAAATGCAACCAGCACATCCAAAGCAAACCCTTTTATAATGTCTAGTTTTCGAGATATTTGCATTCAAAGTTATTTTTTTGAGTTCTGAAGGCTTGTATGACTTTGGATGCCTACAGTTCCGCAAATAAGGCTATGACGTCATATTCGCTTGCAAAACGATTAATAAGTTTTTCAAGAGCTATCCATAGCTGAAAACTAGAACATTCTAGGAGGTCTGGTTGCGGAGATATCTTAATTCAAAGTAAATCCGTTAAAATCGATTTTTTTGAGTTTTGAAAGTTTGCATGAGTTTGGATGTCTACAGTTCCACAAATAAGGCTCGGAAGGCCTTGCGGTTTATTAACCGCTTAATCTGTTTTTGGAGAGCTATTCATTGCTGAAAACTAGAGCATTTTGTTGGCTCTGGTTGCAGAGAAATTTTGATTCAAAGTTAATCTTTCTTGTTTCAACCCAAAAACTAAAAATCTTAATATGGCCATAACTTCCAAAATAAGGCTCGTAAGAGGTTTCGGTTAGCGCTGTTGAACAGATAACGGTCTGGTCTTTGCATTGCCGTTCAAAACTCAACTTTTTTTTTTCCAATCGATTTTCGAAAAAAAGCATGGACTACCCCCTTATCACTAAAAATTAATTTTTTTACGAAAGTCTCTGGAACCCATTGAAACGTACATATATAGAAAGGTTTTGTCAAATGCAACCAGCACATCCAAAGCAAACCCTTTTATAATGTCTAGTTTTCGAGATATTTGCATTCAAAGTTATTTTTTTAAATTATGAAGGCTTGTATGACTTTGGATGCCTACAGTTCCGCAAATAAGGCTATGACGTCATATTCGCTTGCAAAACGCTTAATTAGTTTTTCAAGAGCTATTCATATCTGAAAACTAGAACATTCTAGGAGGTCTGGTTGCGGAGATATCTTAATTCAAAGTAAATCCGTTAAAATCGATTTTTTTGAGTTTTGAAAGTTTGCATGACTTTGGATGTCTACAGTTCCACAAATAAGACTCGGAAGGCCTTGCGGTTTATTAACCGCTTAATCTGTTTTTGGAGAGCTATTCATTGCTGAAAACTAGAGCATTTTGTGGGCTCTGGTTGCAGAGAAATTTTGATTCAAAGTTTATCTTTCTTGTTTCAACCCAAAAACTAAAAATCTTAATATGGCCATAACTTCCAAAATAAGGCTCGTAAGAGGTTTCGGTTAGCGCTGTTGAACAGACAACGGTCTGGTCTTTGCATTTCCGTTCAAAACTCAACTTTTTTTTTCCAATCGATTTTCGAAAAAAAGCATGGACTACCCCCTTATCACTAAAAATTAATTTTTTTACGAAAGTCTCTGGAACCCATTGAAACGTACATATATAGAAAGGTTTTGTCAAATGCAACCAGCACATCCAAAGCAAACCCTTTTATAATGTCTAGTTTTCGAGATATTTGCATTCAAAGTTATTTTTTTGAGTTATGAAGGCTTGTATGACTTTGGATGCCTACAGTTCCGCAAATAAGGCTATGACGTCATATTCGCTTGCAAAACGATTAATAAGTTTTTCAAGAGCTATCCATAGCTGAAAACTAGAACATTCTAGGAGGTCTGGTTGCGGAGATATCTTAATTCAAAGTAAATCCGTTAAAATCGATTTTTTTGAGTTTTGAAAGTTTGCATGAGTTTGGATGTCTACAGTTCCACAAATAAGGCTCGGAAGGCCTTGTGGTTTATTAACCGCTTAATCTGTTTTTGGAGAGCTATTCATTGCTGAAAACTAGAGCATTTTGTTGGCTCTGGTTGCAGAGAAATTTTGATTCAAAGTTAATCTTTCTTGTTTCAACCCAAAAACTAAAAATCTTAATATGGCCATTACTTCCAAAATAAGGCTCGTAAGAGGTTTCGGTTAACGCTGTTGAACAGATAACGGTCTGGTCTTTGCATTGCCGTTCAAAACTCAACTTTTTTTTTTCCAATCGATTTTCGAAAAAAAGCATGGACTACCCCCTTATCACTAAAAATTAATTTTTTTACGAAAGTCTCTGGAACCCATTGAAACGTACATATATAGAAAGGTTTTGTCAAATGCAACCAGCACATCCAAAGCAAACCCTTTTATAATGTCTAGTTTTTGAGATATTTGCATTCAAAGTTATTTTTTTAAATTATGAAGGCTTGTATGACTTTGGATGCCTACAGTTCCGCAAATAAGGCTATGACGTCATATTCGCTTGCAAAACGCTTAATTAGTTTTTCAAGAGCTATTCATAGCTGAAAACTAGAACATTCTAGGAGGTCTGGTTGCGGAGATATCTTAATTCAAAGTAAATCCGTTAAAATCGATTTTTTTGAGTTTTGAAAGTTTGCATGACTTAGGATGTCTACAGTTCCACAAATAAGGCTCGGAAGGCCTTGCGGTTTATTAACCGCTTAATCTGTTTTTGGAGAGCTATTCATTGCTGGAAACTAGAGCATTTTGTTGGCTCTGGTTGCAGAGAAATTTTGATTCAAAGTTAACCTTTCTTGTTTCAACCCAAAAACTAAAAATCTTAATATGGCCATAACTTCCAAAATAAGGCTCGTAAGAGGTTTCGGTTGACGCTGTTGAACAGATAACGGTCTGGTCTTTGCATTGCCGTTCAAAACTCAACTTTTTTTTTCCAATCGATTTTCGAAAAAAAGCATGGACTACCCCCTTATCACTAAAAATTAATTTTTTTACGAAAGTCTCTGGAACCCATTGAAACGTACATATATAGAAAGGTTTTGTCAAATGCAACCAGCACATCCAAAGCAAACCCTTTTATAATGTCTAGTTTTCGAGATATTTGCATTCAAAGTTATTTTTTTAAATTATGAAGGCTTGTATGACTTTGGATGCCTACAGTTCCGCAAATAAGGCTATGACGTCATATTCGCTTGCAAAACGCTTAATTAGTTTTTCAAGAGCTATTCATAGCTGAAAACTAGAACATTCTAGGAGGTCTGGTTGCGGAGATATCTTAATTCAAAGTAAATCCGTTAAAATCGATTTTTTTGAGTTTTGAAAGTTTGCATGACTTAGGATGTCTACAGTTCCACAAATAAGGCTCGGAAGGCCTTGCGGTTTATTAACCGCTTAATCTGTTTTTGGAGAGCTATTCATTGCTGGAAACTAGAGCATTTTGTTGGCTCTGGTTGCAGAGAAATTTTGATTCAAAGTTAACCTTTCTTGTTTCAACCCAAAAACTAAAAATCTTAATATGGCCATAACTTCCAAAATAAGGCTCGTAAGAGGTTTCGGTTGACGCTGTTGAACAGATAACGGTCTGGTCTTTGCATTGCCGTTCAAAACTCAACTTTTTTTTTCCAATCGATTTTCGAAAAAAAGCATGGACTACCCCCTTATCACTAAAAATTAATTTTTTTACGAAAGTCTCTGGAACCCATTGAAACGTACATATATAGAAAGGTTTTGTCAAATGCAACCAGCACATCCAAAGCAAACCCTTTTATAATGTCTAGTTTTCGAGATATTTGCATTCAAAGTTATTTTTTTAAATTATGAAGGCTTGTATGACTTTGGATGCCTACAGTTCCGCAAATAAGGCTATGACGTCATATTCGCTTGCAAAACGCTTAATTAGTTTTTCAAGAGCTATTCATATCTGAAAACTAGAACATTCTAGGAGGTCTGGTTGCGGAGATATCTTAATTCAAAGTAAATCCGTTAAAATCGATTTTTTTGAGTTTTGAAAGTTTGCATGAGTTTGGATGTCTACAGTTCCACAAATAAGGCTCGGAAGGCCTTGCGGTTTATTAACCGCTTAATCTGTTTTTGGAGAGCTATTCATTGCTGAAAACTAGAGCATTTTGTTGGCTCTGGTTGCAGAGAAATTTTGATTCAAAGTTAATCTTTCTTGTTTCAACCCAAAAACTAAAAATCTTAATATGGCCATAACTTCCAAAATAAGGCTCGTAAGAGGTTTCGGTTAGCGCTGTTGAACAGATAACGGTCTGGTCTTTGCATTTCCGTTCAAAACTCAACTTTTTTTTCCAATCGATTTTCGAAAAAAAGCATGGACTTATCACTAAAAATTAATTTTTTTACGAAAATCTCTGGAACCCATTGAAACGTACATATATAGAAAGGTTTTGTCAAATGCAACCAGCACATCCAAAGCAAACCCTTTTATAATGTCTGGTTTTCGAGATATTTGCATTCAAAGTTATTTTTTTGAGTTATGAAGGCTTGTATGACTTTGGATGCCTACAGTTCCGCAAATAAGGCTATGACGTCATATTCGCTTGCAAAACGCTTAATTAGTTTTTCAAGAGCTATTCATAGCTGAAAACTAGAACATTCTAGGAGGTCTGGTTGCGGAGATATCTTAATTCAAATTAAATCCGTTAAAATCGATGTTTTTGAGTTTTGAAAGTTTGCATGAGTTTGGATGTCTACAGTTCCACAAATAAGGCTCGGAAGGACTTGCGGTTTATTAACCGCTTAATCTGTTTTTAGAGAGCTATTCATTGCTGAAAACTAGAGCATTTTGTGGGCTCTGGTTGCAGAGAAATTTTGATTCAAAGTTAATCTTTCTTGTTTCAACCCAAAAACTAAAAATCTTAATATGGCCATAACTTCCAAAATAAGGCTCGTAAGAAGTTGCGGTTAACGCTGTTGAACAGATAACGGTCTGGTCTTTGCATTTCCGTTCAAAACTCAACTTTTTTTTTCCAATCGATTTTCGAAAAAAAGCATGGACTACCCCCTTATCACTAAAAATTAATTTTTTTACGAAAGTCTCTGGAACCCATTGAAACGTACATATATAGAAAGGTTTTGTCAAATGCAAACAGCACATCCAAAGCAAACCCTTTTATAATGTCTAGTTTTCGAGATATTTGCATTCAAAGTTATTTTTTTGAGTTATGAAGGCTTGTATGACTTTGGATGCCTACAGTTCCGCAAATAAGGCTATGACGTCATATTCGCTTGCAAAATGATTAATAAGTTTTTCAAGAGCTATCCATAGCTGAAAACTAGAACATTCTAGGAGGTCTGGTTGCGGAGATATCTTAATTCAAAGTAAATCCGTTAAAATCGATTTTTTTGAGTTTTGAAAGTTTGCATGAGTTTGGATGTCTACAGTTCCACAAATAAGGCTCGGAAGGCCTTGCGGTTTATTAACCGCTTAATCTGTTTTTGGAGAGCTATTCATTGCTGAAAACTAGAGCATTTTGTTGGCTCTGGTTGCAGAGAAATTTTGATTCAAAGTTAATCTTTCTTGTTTCAACCCAAAAACTAAAAATCTTAATATGGCCATAACTTCCAAAATAAGGCTCGTAAGAGGTTTCGGTTAACGCTGTTGAACAGATAACGGTCTGGTCTTTGCATTGCCGTTCAAAACTCAACTTTTTTTTTTCCAATCGATTTTCGAAAAAAAGCATGGACTACCCCCTTATCACTAAAAATTAATTTTTTTACGAAAGTCTCTGGAACCCATTGAAACGTACATATATAGAAAGGTTTTGTCAAATGCAACCAGCACATCCAAAGCAAACCCTTTTATAATGTCTAGTTTTCGAGATATTTGCATTCAAAGTTATTTTTTTAAATTATGAAGGCTTGTATGACTTTGGATGCCTACAGTTCCGCAAATAAGGCTATGACGTCATATTCGCTTGCAAAAAGCTTAATTAGTTTTTCAAGAGCTATTCATAGCTGAAAACTAGAACATTCTAGGAGGTCTGGTTGCGGAGATATCTTAATTCAAAGTAAATCCGTTAAAATCGATTTTTTTGAGTTTTGAAAGTTTGCATGACTTTGGATGTCTACAGTTCCACAAATAAGGCTCGGAAGGCCTTGCGGTTTATTAACCGCTTAATCTGTTCTTAGAGAGCTATTCATTGCTGAAAACTAGAGCATTTTGTGGGCTCTGGTTGCAGAGAAATTTTGATTCAAAGTTAATCTTTCTTGTTTCAACCCAAAAACTAAAAATCTTAATATGGCCATAACTTCCAAAATAAGGCTCGTAAGAGGTTGCGGTTAACGCTGTTGAACAGATAACGGTCTGGTCTATGCATTTCCGTTCAAAACTCAACTTTTTTTTCCAATCGATTTTCGAAAAAAAGCATGGACTTATCACTAAAAATTAATTTTTTTACGAAAGTCTCTGGAACCCATTGAAACGTACATATATAGAAAGGTTTTGTCAAATGCAACCAGCACATCCAAAGCAAACCCTTTTATAATGTCTAGTTTTCGAGATATTTGCATTCAAAGTTATTTTTTTGAGTTATGAAGGCTTGTATGACTTTGGATGCCTACAGTTCCGCAAATAAGGCTATGACGTCATATTCGCTTGCAAAACGCTTAATTAGTTTTTCAAGAGCTATTCATAGCTGAAAACTAGAACATTCTAGGAGGTCTGGTTGCGGAGATATCTTAATTCAAAGTAAATCCGTTAAAATCGATTTTTTTGAGTTTTGAAAGATTGCATGAGTTTGGATGTCTACAGTTCCACAAATAAGGCTCGGAAGCCCTTGCGGTTTATTAACCGCTTAATCTGTTTTTGGAGAGCTATTCATTGCTGAAAACTAGAGCATTTTGTGGGCTCTGGTTGCAGAGAAATTTTGATTCAAAGTTAATCTTTCTTGTTTCAACCCAAAAACTAAAAATCTTAATATGGCCATAACTTCCAAAATAAGGCTCGTAAGAGGTTGCGGTTAACGCTGTTGAACAGATAACGGTCTGGTCTTTGCATTGCCGTTCAAAACTCAACTTTTTTTTTCCAATCGATTTTCGAAAAAAAGCATGGACTACCCCCTTATCACTAAAAATTAATTTTTTTACGAAAGTCTCTGGAACCCATTGAAACGTACATATATAGAAAGGTTTTGTCAAATGCAACCAGCACATCCAAAGCAAACCCTTTTATAATGTCTAGTTTTCGAGATATTTGCATTCAAAGTTATTTTTTTGAGTTATGAAGGCTTGTATGACTTTGGATGCCTACAGTTCCGCAAATAAGGCTATGACGTCATATTCGCTTGCAAAAAGCTTAATTAGTTTTTCAAGAGCTATTCATAGCTGAAAACTAGAACATTCTAGGAGGTCTGGTTGCGGAGATATCTTAATTCAAAGTAAATCCGTTAAAATCGATTTTTTTGAGTTTTGAAAGTTTGCATGAGTTTGGATGTCTACAGTTCCACAAATAAGGCTCGGAAGGCCTTGTGGTTTATTAACCGCTTAATCTGTTTTTGGAGAGCTATTCATTGCTGAAAACTAGAGCATTTTGTTGGCTCTGGTTGCAGAGAAATTTTGATTCAAAGTTAATCTTTCTTGTTTCAACCCAAAAACTAAAAATCTTAATATGGCCATAACTTCCAAAATAAGGCTCGTAAGAGGTTTCGGTTAACGCTGTTGAACAGATAACGGTCTGGTCTTTGCATTGCCGTTCAAAACTCAACTTTTTTTTTTCCAATCGATTTTCGAAAAAAAGCATGGACTACCCCCTTATCACTAAAAATTAATTTTTTTACGAAAGTCTCTGGAACCCATTGAAACGTACATATATAGAAAGGTTTTGTCAAATGCAACCAGCACATCCAAAGCAAACCCTTTTATAATGTCTAGTTTTCGAGATATTTGCATTCAAAGTTATTTTTTTAAATTATGAAGGCTTGTATGACTTTGGATGCCTACAGTTCCGCAAATAAGGCTATGACGTCATATTCGCTTGCAAAACGCTTAATTAGTTTTTCAAGAGCTATTCATAGCTGAAAACTAGAACATTCTAGGAGGTCTGGTTGCGGAGATATCTTAATTCAAAGTAAATCCGTTAAAATCGATTTTTTTGAGTTTTGAAAGTTTGCATGAGTTTGGATGTCTACAGTTCCACAAATAAGGCTCGGAAGGCCTTGCGGTTTATTAACCGCTTAATCTGTTTTTGGAGAGCTATTCATTGCTGAAAACTAGAGCATTTTGTGGGCTCTGGTTGCAGAGAAATTTTGATTCAAAGTTAATCTTTCTTGTTTCAACCCAAAAACTAAAAATCTTAATATGGCCATAACTTCCAAAATAAGGCTCGTAAGAGGTTTCGGTTAACGCTGTTGAACAGATAACGGTCTGGTCTTTGCATTGCCGTTCAAAACTCAACTTTTTTTTTCCAATCGATTTTCGAAAAAAAGCATGGACTACCCCCTTATCACTAAAAATTAATTTTTTTACGAAAGTCTCTGGAACCCATTGAAACGTACATATATAGAAAGGTTTTGTCAAATGCAACCAGCACATCCAAAGCAAACCCTTTTATAATGTCTAGTTTTCGAGATATTTGCATTCAAAGTTATTTTTTTAAATTATGAAGGCTTGTATGACTTTGGATGCCTACAGTTCCGCAAATAAGGCTATGACGTCATATTCGCTTGCAAAACGCTTAATTAGTTTTTCAAGAGCTATTCATAGCTGAAAACTAGAACATTCTAGGAGGTCTGGTTGCGGAGATATCTTAATTCAAAGTAAATCCGTTAAAATCGATTTTTTTGAGTTTTGAAAGTTTGCATGAGTTTGGATGTCTACAGTTCCACAAATAAGGCTCGGAAGGCCTTGCGGTTTATTAACCGCTTAATCTGTTTTTGGAGAGCTATTCATTGCTGAAAACTAGAGCATTTTGTGGGCTCTGGTTGCAGAGAAATTTTGATTCAAAGTTAATCTTTCTTGTTTCAACCCAAAAACTAAAAATCTTAATATGGCCATAACTTCCAAAATAAGGCTCGTAAGAGGTTGCGGTTAACGCTGTTGAACAGATAACGGTCTGGTCTTTGCATTGCCGTTCAAAACTCAACTTTTTTTTTTCCAATCGATTTTCGAAAAAAAGCATGGACTACCCCCTTATCACTAAAAATTAATTTTTTTACGAAAGTCTCTGGAACCCATTGAAACGTACATATATAGAAAGGTTTTGTCAAATGCAACCAGCACATCCAAAGCAAACCCTTTTATAATGTCTAGTTTTCGAGATATTTGCATTCAAAGTTATTTTTTTAAATTATGAAGGCTTGTATGACTTTGGATGCCTACAGTTCCGCAAATAAGGCTATGACGTCATATTCGCTTGCAAAAAGCTTAATTAGTTTTTCAAGAGCTATTCATAGCTGAAAACTAGAACATTCTAGGAGGTCTGGTTGCGGAGATATCTTAATTCAAAGTAAATCCGTTAAAATCGATTTTTTTGAGTTTTGAAAGTTTGCATGAGTTTGGATGTCTACAGTTCCACAAATAAGGCTCGGAAGGCTTGCGGTTTATTAACCGCTTAATCTGTTTTTGGAGAGCTATTCATTGCTGAAAACTAGAGCATTTTGTTGGCTCTGGTTGCAGAGAAATTTTGATTCAAAGTTAATCTTTCTTGTTTCAACCCAAAAACTAAAAATCTTAATATGGCCATAACTTCCAAAATAAGGCTCGTAAGAGGTTTCGGTTAACGCTGTTGAACAGATAACGGTCTGGTCTTTGCATTGCCGTTCAAAACTCAACTTTTTTTTTTCCAATCGATTTTCGAAAAAAAGCTAGACTACCCCCTTATCACTAAAAATTAATTTTTTTACGAAAGTCTCTGGAACCCATTGAAACGTACATATATAGAAAGGTTTTGTCAAATGCAACCAGCACATCCAAAGCAAACCCTTTTATAATGTCTAGTTTTCGAGATATTTGCATTCAAAGTTATTTTTTTAAATTATGAAGGCTTGTATGACTTTGGATGCCTACAGTTCCGCAAATAAGGCTATGACGTCATATTCGCTTGCAAAACGCTTAATTAGTTTTTCAAGAGCTATTCATAGCTGAAAACTAGAACATTCTAGGAGGTCTGGTTGCGGAGATATCTTAATTCAAAGTAAATCCGTTAAAATCGATTTTTTTGAGTTTTGAAAGTTTGCATGAGTTTGGATGTCTACAGTTCCACAAATAAGGCTCGGAAGGCCTTGCGGTTTATTAACCGCTTAATCTGTTTTTGGAGAGCTATTCATTGCTGAAAACTAGAGCATTTTGTGGGCTCTGGTTGCAGAGAAATTTTGATTCAAAGTTAATCTTTCTTGTTTCAACCCAAAAACTAAAAATCTTAATATGGCCATAACTTCCAAAATAAGGCTCGTAAGAGGTTGCGGTTAGCGCTGTTGAACAGATAACGGTCTGGTCTTTGCATTGCCGTTCAAAACTCAACTTTTTTTTTCCAATCGATTTTCGAAAAAAAGCATGGACTACCCCCTTATCACTAAAAATTAATTTTTTTACGAAAGTCTCTGGAACCCATTGAAACGTACATATATAGAAAGGTTTTGTCAAATGCAACCAGCACATCCAAAGCAAACCCTTTTATAATGTCTAGTTTTCGAGATATTTGCATTCAAAGTTATTTTTTTGAGTTATGAAGGCTTGTATGACTTTGGATGCCTACAGTTCCGCAAATAAGACTATGACGTCATATTCGCTTGCAAGACGATTAATTAGTTTTTCAAGTGCTATCCATAGCTGAAAACTAGAACATTCTAGGAGGTCTGGTTGCGGAGATATCTTAATTCAAAGTAAATCCGTTAAAATCGATTTTTTGAGTTTTGAAAGTTTGCATGAGTTTGGATGTCTACAGTTCCACAAATAAGGCTCGGAAGGCCTTGCGGTTTATTAATCGCTTAATCTGTTTTTGGAGAGCTATTCATTGCTGAAAACTAGAGCATTTTGTTGGCTCTGGTTGCAGAGAAATTTTGATTCAAAGTTAATCTTTCTTGTTTCAACCCAAAAACTAAAAATCTTAATATGGCCATAACTTCCAAAATAAGGCTCGTAAGAGGTTTCGGTTAACGCTGTTGAACAGATAACGGTCTGGTCTTTGCATTGCCGTTCAAAACTCAACTTTTTTTTTTCCAATCGATTTTCGAAAAAAAGCATGGACTACCCCCTTATCACTAAAAATTAATTTTTTTACGAAAGTCTCTGGAACCCATTGAAACGTACATATATAGAAAGGTTTTGTCAAATGCAACCAGCACATCCAAAGCAAACCCTTTTATAATGTCTAGTTTTCGAGATATTTGCATTCAAAGTTATTTTTTTAAATTATGAAGGCTTGTATGACTTTGGATGCCTACAGTTCCGCAAATAAGGCTATGACGTCATATTCGCTTGCAAAAAGCTTAATTAGTTTTTCAAGAGCTATTCATAGCTGAAAACTAGAACATTCTAGGAGGTCTGGTTGCGGAGATATCTTAACTCAAAGTAAATCCGTTAAAATCGATTTTTTTGAGTTTTGAAAGTTTGCATGAGTTTGGATGTCTACAGTTCCACAAATAAGGCTCGGAAGGCCTTGCGGTTTATTAACCGCTTAATCTGTTTTTGGAGAGCTATTCATTGCTGAAAACTAGAGCATTTTGTAGGCTCTGGTTGCAGAGAAATTTTGATTCAAAGTTAATCTTTCTTGTTTCAACCCAAAAACTAAAAATCTTAATATGGCCATAACTTCCAAAATAAGGCTCGTAAGAGGTTGCGGTTAACGCTGTTGAACAGATAACGGTCTGGTCTTTGCATTGCCGTTCAAAACTCAACTTTTTTTTTCCAATCGATTTTCGAAAAAAAGCATGGACTACCCCCTTATCACTAAAAATTAATTTTTTTACGAAAGTCTCTGGAACCCATTGAAACGTACATATATAGAAAGGTTTTCTCAAATGCAACCAGCACATCCAAAGCAAACCCTTTTATAATGTCTAGTTTTCGAGATATTTGCATTCAAAGTTATTTTTTTAAATTATGAAGGCTTGTATGACTTTGGATGCCTACAGTTCCGCAAATAAGGCTATGACGTCATATTCGCTTGCAAAACGCTTAATTAGTTTTTCAAGAGCTATTCATAGCTGAAAACTAGAACATTCTAGGAGGTCTGGTTGCGGAGATATCTTAATTCAAAGTAAATCCGTTAAAATCGATTTTTTTGAGTTTTGAAAGTTTGCATGAGTTTGGATGTCTACAGTTCCACAAATAAGGCTCGGAAGGCCTTGCGGTTTATTAACCGCTTAATCTGTTTTTGGAGAGCTATTCATTGCTGAAAACTAGAGCATTTTGTGGGCTCTGGTTGCAGAGAAATTTTGATTCAAAGTTAATCTTTCTTGTTTCAACCCAAAAACTAAAAATCTTAATATGGCCATAACTTCCAAAATAAGGCTCGTAAGAGGTTGCGGTTAACGCTGTTGAACAGATAACGGTCTGGTCTTTGCATTGCCGTTCAAAACTCAACTTTTTTTTTTCCAATCGATTTTCGAAAAAAAGCATGGACTACCCCCTTATCACTAAAAATTAATTTTTTTACGAAAGTCTCTGGAACCCATTGAAACGTACATATATAGAAAGGTTTTGTCAAATGCAACCAGCACATCCAAAGCAAACCCTTTTATAATGTCTAGTTTTCGAGATATTTGCATTCAAAGTTATTTTTTTGAGTTATGAAGGCTTGTATGACTTTGGATGCCTACAGTTCCGCAAATAAGACTATGACGTCATATTCGCTTGCAAGACGATTAATTAGTTTTTCAAGTGCTATCCATAGCTGAAAACTAGAACATTCTAGGAGGTCTGGTTGCGGAGATATCTTAATTCAAAGTAAATCCGTTAAAATCGATTTTTTGAGTTTTGAAAGTTTGCATGAGTTTGGATGTCTACAGTTCCACAAATAAGGCTCGGAAGGCCTTGCGGTTTATTAATCGCTTAATCTGTTTTTGGAGAGCTATTCATTGCTGAAAACTAGAGCATTTTGTTGGCTCTGGTTGCAGAGAAATTTTGATTCAAAGTTAATCTTTCTTGTTTCAACCCAAAAACTAAAAATCTTAATATGGCCATAACTTCCAAAATAAGGCTCGTAAGAGGTTGCGGTTAGCGCTGTTGAACAGATAACGTTCTGGTCTTTGCATTGCCGTTCAAAACTCAACTTTTTTTTTCCAATCGATTTTCGAAAAAAAGCATGGACTACCCCCTTATCACTAAAAATTAATTTTTTTACGAAAGTCTCTGGAACCCATTGAAACGTACATATATAGAAAGGTTTTGTCAAATGCAACCAGCACATCCAAAGCAAACCCTTTTATAATGTCTAGTTTTCGAGATATTTGCATTCAAAGTTATTTTTTTGAGTTATGAAGGCTTGTATGACTTTGGATGCCTACAGTTCCGCAAATAAGACTATGACGTCATATTCGCTTGCAAGACGATTAATTAGTTTTTCAAGTGCTATCCATAGCTGAAAACTAGAACATTCTAGGAGGTCTGGTTGCGGAGATATCTTAATTCAAAGTAAATCCGTTAAAATCGATTTTTTGAGTTTTGAAAGTTTGCATGAGTTTGGATGTCTACAGTTCCACAAATAAGGCTCGGAAGGCCTTGCGGTTTATTAATCGCTTAATCTGTTTTTGGAGAGCTATTCATTGCTGAAAACTAGAGCATTTTGTTGGCTCTGGTTGCAGAGAAATTTTGATTCAAAGTTAATCTTTCTTGTTTCAACCCAAAAACTAAAAATCTTAATATGGCCATAACTTCCAAAATAAGGCTCGTAAGAGGTTTCGGTTAACGCTGTTGAACAGATAACGGTCTGGTCTTTGCATTGCCGTTCAAAACTCAACTTTTTTTTTTCCAATCGATTTTCGAAAAAAAGCATGGACTACCCCCTTATCACTAAAAATTAATTTTTTTACGAAAGTCTCTGGAACCCATTGAAACGTACATATATAGAAAGGTTTTGTCAAATGCAACCAGCACATCCAAAGCAAACCCTTTTATAATGTCTAGTTTTCGAGATATTTGCATTCAAAGTTATTTTTTTAAATTATGAAGGCTTGTATGACTTTGGATGCCTACAGTTCCGCAAATAAGGCTATGACGTCATATTCGCTTGCAAAAAGCTTAATTAGTTTTTCAAGAGCTATTCATAGCTGAAAACTAGAACATTCTAGGAGGTCTGGTTGCGGAGATATCTTAACTCAAAGTAAATCCGTTAAAATCGATTTTTTTGAGTTTTGAAAGTTTGCATGAGTTTGGATGTCTACAGTTCCACAAATAAGGCTCGGAAGGCCTTGCGGTTTATTAACCGCTTAATCTGTTTTTGGAGAGCTATTCATTGCTGAAAACTAGAGCATTTTGTAGGCTCTGGTTGCAGAGAAATTTTGATTCAAAGTTAATCTTTCTTGTTTCAACCCAAAAACTAAAAATCTTAATATGGCCATAACTTCCAAAATAAGGCTCGTAAGAGGTTGCGGTTAACGCTGTTGAACAGATAACGGTCTGGTCTTTGCATTGCCGTTCAAAACTCAACTTTTTTTTTCCAATCGATTTTCGAAAAAAAGCATGGACTACCCCCTTATCACTAAAAATTAATTTTTTTACGAAAGTCTCTGGAACCCATTGAAACGTACATATATAGAAAGGTTTTCTCAAATGCAACCAGCACATCCAAAGCAAACCCTTTTATAATGTCTAGTTTTCGAGATATTTGCATTCAAAGTTATTTTTTTGAGTTATGAAGGCTTGTATGACTTTGGATGCCTACAGTTCCGCAAATAAGACTATGACGTCATATTCGCTTGCAAGACGATTAATTAGTTTTTCAAGTGCTATCCATAGCTGAAAACTAGAACATTCTAGGAGGTCTGGTTGCGGAGATATCTTAATTCAAAGTAAATCCGTTAAAATCGATTTTTTGAGTTTTGAAAGTTTGCATGAGTTTGGATGTCTACAGTTCCACAAATAAGGCTCGGAAGGCCTTGCGGTTTATTAACCGCTTAATCTGTTTTTGGAGAGCTATTCATTGCTGAAAACTAGAGCATTTTGTGGGCTCTGGTTGCAGAGAAATTTTGATTCAAAGTTAATCTTTCTTGTTTCAACCCAAAAACTAAAAATCTTAATATGGCCATAACTTCCAAAATAAGGCTCGTAAGAGGTTGCGGTTAGCGCTGTTGAACAGATAACGGTCTGGTCTTTGCATTGCCGTTCAAAACTCAACTTTTTTTTTTCCAATCGATTTTCGAAAAAAAGCATGGACTACCCCCTTATCACTAAAAATTAATTTTTTTACGAAAGTCTCTGGAACCCATTGAAACGTACATATATAGAAAGGTTTTGTCAAATGCAACCAGCACATCCAAAGCAAACCCTTTTATAATGTCTAGTTTTCGAGATATTTGCATTCAAAGTTATTTTTTTAAATTATGAAGGCTTGTATGACTTTGGATGCCTACAGTTCCGCAAATAAGACTATGACGTCATATTCGCTTGCAAAAAGCTTAATTAGTTTTTCAAGAGCTATTCATAGCTGAAAACTAGAACATTCTAGGAGGTCTGGTTGCGGAGATATCTTAATTCAAAGTAAATCCGTTAAAATCGATTTTTTTGAGTTTTGAAAGTTTGCATGAGTTTGGATGTCTACAGTTCCACAAATAAGGCTCGGAAGGCCTTGCGGTTTATTAACCACTTAATCTGTTTTTGGAGAGCTATTCATTGCTGAAAACTAGAGCATTTTGTTGGCTCTGGTTGCAGAGAAATTTTGATTCAAAGTTAATCTTTCTTGTTTCAACCCAAAAACTAAAAATCTTAATATGGCCATAACTTCCAAAATAAGGCTCGTAAGAGGTTTCGGTTAACGCTGTTGAACAGATAACGGTCTGGTCTTTGCATTGCCGTTCAAAACTCAACTTTTTTTTTTCCAATCGATTTTCGAAAAAAAGCATGGACTACCCCCTTATCACTAAAAATTAATTTTTTTACGAAAGTCTCTGGAACCCATTGAAACGTACATATATAGAAAGGTTTTGTCAAATGCAACCAGCACATCCAAAGCAAACCCTTTTATAATGTCTAGTTTTCGAGATATTTGCATTCAAAGTAATTTTTTTAAATTATGAAGGCTTGTATGACTTTGGATGCCTACAGTTCCGCAAATAAGGCTATGACGTCATATTCGCTTGCAAAACGCTTAATTAGTTTTTCAAGAGCTATTCATAGCTGAAAACTAGAACATTCTAGGAGGTCTGGTTGCGGAGATATCTTAATTCAAAGTAAATCCGTTAAAATCGATTTTTTTGAGTTTTGAAAGTTTGCATGAGTTTGGATGTCTACAGTTCCACAAATAAGGCTCGGAAGGCCTTGCGGTTTATTAACCGCTTAATCTGTTTTTGGAGAGCTATTCATTGCTGAAAACTAGAGCATTTTGTGGGCTCTGGTTGCAGAGAAATTTTGATTCAAAGTTAATCTTTCTTGTTTCAACCCAAAAACTAAAAATCTTAATATGGCCATAACTTCCAAAATAAGGCTCGTAAGAGGTTGCGGTTAACGCTGTTGAACAGATAACGGTCTGGTCTTTGCATTGCCGTTCAAAACTCAACTTTTTTTTTTCCAATCGATTTTCGAAAAAAAGCATGGACTACCCCCTTATCACTAAAAATTAATTTTTTTACGAAAGTCTCTGGAACCCATTGAAACGTACATATATAGAAAGGTTTTGTCAAATGCAACCAGCACATCCAAAGCAAACCCTTTTATAATGTCTAGTTTTCGAGATATTTGCATTCAAAGTTATTTTTTTGAGTTATGAAGGCTTGTATGACTTTGGATGCCTACAGTTCCGCAAATAAGACTATGACGTCATATTCGCTTGCAAGACGATTAATTAGTTTTTCAAGTGCTATCCATAGCTGAAAACTAGAACATTCTAGGAGGTCTGGTTGCGGAGATATCTTAATTCAAAGTAAATCCGTTAAAATCGATTTTTTGAGTTTTGAAAGTTTGCATGAGTTTGGATGTCTACAGTTCCACAAATAAGGCTCGGAAGGCCTTGCGGTTTATTAACCGCTTAATCTGTTTTTGGAGAGCTATTCATTGCTGAAAACTAGAGCATTTTGTTGGCTCTGGTTGCAGAGAAATTTTGATTCAAAGTTAATCTTTCTTGTTTCAACCCAAAAACTAAAAATCTTAATATGGCCATAACTTCCAAAATAAGGCTCGTAAGAGGTTTCGGTTAACGCTGTTGAACAGATAACGGTCTGGTCTTTGCATTGCCGTTCAAAACTCAACTTTTTTTTTCCAATCGATTTTCGAAAAAAAGCATGGACTACCCCCTTATCACTAAAAATTAATTTTTTTACGAAAGTCTCTGGAACCCATTGAAACGTACATATATAGAAAGGTTTTGTCAAATGCAACCAGCACATCCAAAGCAAACCCTTTTATAAGGTCTAGTTTTCGAGATATTTGCATTCAAAGTTATTTTTTTGAGTTAAGCTGCAACTTTACGTTTTTATATCTTTTAGACTTTCCAAAGGCTTTTAACTCAATTGATTTTAATATCCTTCATAACAAACTTGTCACTCAATTTGGATTTAGTTCAATGGCAGCATTACTAATGTTAAATTATTTAGTGAAAAGTGGTTGTCTCAGGATTCCTCCATTTATCTTCCAGCATTCCCCAGGGCTCCATTCTAGGACCTTTGCTCTTTTCGCTCTTTATCAATGTCCTCGTCTCAAATTGTAAATTTGTTAATATTCATATGTATGTGGTTTGTAGTCTGAATGATGACCTTCTAAACATCTCGAGATGGGCCAGTGAAAACTTATTAAAACTTAACCCAGATAAATCTCAGTGTTTGGTAGTCTCTTAGTCGTCATTTGACGTAAGTGAGCTTCCGGTAACTTGTTTAAATAATAAAATAGTTCCGTACTGCAAAAAAGCACGCAATTTAGGAGTGATCATCAATAGTGAGTTATCGGCCTCAGGCCATATAAACTCTGTTATAGCAAGAGTATACGGTGGCCTCAGACAGCTTTGGCCCAGTAGTAGTTTTATTCCTCTAAAAACCCGTCTGAAACTTGCTAATTCACTATTGAGACCAACCCTATCTTATGCGGAAAATATTTTTCCCAATCCTGACTCTCAAAGTTTTCGCAAATTAGAGCTTGCTCATAATGCAATACTACGATACATCCACCGACGCCGTAAATTTGAACATACCTCTGATATACGAACAAACCTGCTTGGTTGTTCCATCCAAAAATACATCGACATGCCAAACTGTATCTTTCTCAAAAAACTCTTGCTACTAAAAGCTCCTCAATATTTATTTGTCAAGATTCGGGAATGTGTTCATGAGAGAACCTGCAATTTATTAATTCCTCAGTTCTATTTTCTGAACAGTAAAAGGATGTTTTTTGTCCATACAATAATTTTGTGGAACTCACTTCCGGTACATATTAAACATATAAGAAACCTAAATGAGTTCATTCGCTGCATAAAAAATCATTTTTCATCCCTTTAATTTCTATTTTTCTTTCTATTTCCTATTTTCTTTCCTTTTCTTAATTTATGTTTTACTTTTTTTTATTTCTCTTTTTCTTTTTACTACACATCTGTAATAAGAAATATTTTTTCAACAAAATGTTGAAAACCTAGTAAATAAGCTTAATTATATACATAACTTTGAATATTGTATTTGAATTATTCTTGATTTTTGTTTTCTTCTTTTTTCTCACATTTTGCCAGAATGTGTACTAAAATATAAAAGTGGTTCCAATACAGATATGTATTAAATTTTTAGAACTAAAATTTATTATTTGTTGATTGATTGATATTGATTTGTTTGAACTTTTTGAATGAAACAACAAAAACTTAAGTGTTCTACCACCAAGTTATTTTTGGCTGAAGTTATAGCTATGGAGTGCCAACCCGATCATCAGATTTTTTTGTGTGGTGCTGAGTCTTAAGATGTTCATTTTTATTTGAAAAGCTTTGCCCGTCATAGGGATTGAACTCAAGACATCAGCTATGACTGGAATTCGGAAAAAGCTAACTTGGCCGTAGAACACTTTAGTTGTTGTTGTTTCATTCAAAATGTTCAATGTTAATTGTTGTCTGCGCAGCGTGACTGCATTGAATGAACTTTAGTTCATACAAAAATCCTAATAAGATTTGTTTGATATTTTGCTTTAATTTTGTGTATTTAAAAAAAAATAGTGTAGAATAATACCTGTGCAAAAATTGTAAAACTAAGAATTCTTATAGTTTACAGTTGTAAAATAATCGTCAAATAACCGCTATTTAGAAAATAGTTGAAAACCCTAATAAGTATACAAAACGGCTATTTGACGATTATGGTACGATTGTAAACTATTAGAATTCTTAGTTTGATATCAGATTCAAACGATGTAATAAAAATAAAACAACAATTTTTGTACAGATTTTATTTTAGACTATTTCGAACTTTTCAGAAGAAGGAGTAATTGACCAAAAATTTGGTTTAACAACTTTAAACCAAGAGAATTGTCAAATTTGTATGAGGTTCGATCAGATTTGGTCAAACAAAAAATTTCAATAAAAAAAAATTAAAGGAATATGACACAAAACAATTCTAATCGGAAAATTTTAGATTAAATTTTATAAATTTGGTACATATCCATATTGGAACCATTTCTCATTTCTTCCATTCCATTCTTCCATTTCTGAAGACATTTCAAACATAAATTTCACAAGATTCCTAGTTTTGAAAAGGCTGTCTTTGGAACTTTTACATTTCGAACCATGTTCTGGCCTAAATTGTGAAGCCCCCATTTCTAGTATAAAAATAAGGCAGTATCGTTGAATTTTGCGTCCCAAATCATAAAGTGTACCAAAATTCATTAATTTCCGTCAAGAATTATTGGGGTAAGAAAAGATTTTTGTCCACAGAATTCAACGAACAGACCTCTGTGCGTAGGTCCAATGTTGATCGAGCTGCAGGCTAAACTGGTGTGCTTTTGTCTTTTTTAATACTTCCCAATACAATTTTCTTGTATGTAAGTTGTCATTATGTCTAGTCTACAATTTCTAGCAATATATTGCCCTGGACCAAAGAGCGTGTTCCTGTGATCAATATAGTCGTTCATTTTATTGGATTATCAGAAAAATTAAATAATTAACAATTGGTTCAAGAAGTCAAACTTTTTAAAACTCAACATACACAAAGTAGGCCATCAGTCAAATTCAACAATAAAATCGCAAAGCAGTGTACATAGTTCTGCTTTTTTGATATGTTGTTGGGCCGTGTTAGAGTAGTCTGTATCAAAGTTTGAATCAAAAAATCGTGCTCGCTGCAGGAAAAATGCAACAATAAGAAAACGCTGATACATCCTTTAGAACTTTGAAAATATGCAATTAAGGAAAAACCATCCGGTATAAATTTGTTTGTTATAAAATTTTCTACAAGTTAGTTAGTTTTAAACTGAGGCATGTTATTCGGTATTTTGACGTTCGGGATTTTACATGAAAATTGACAAATCAGGAATTTGCACTTCGGCGTTTCGATACCAATTCGTTTTCAAAATTCAATGATTTTATCAATTTTTACTCAAATAGTGGATGTTTCTTGAATTTTTATCTTTCAAATATTAAAAAATTTAAAAACTAACTAACAAGAAAAAACTTAGTTGTAAATTGTAATAATCAACCGCAGTTGCTAAAATGATCACCACTTGGTTTTCAGTGTTTGACTGAGTAAATAAAGTGTGGTGAATATGCCCATTTATATGCAAACAACGAGATCTTTTATTTTTCTTTACCAGAATAAATTAGTACTGAGTTGCGCGCCATCTTTGAACAAAAGATTATTTAATGTTATCCAATACCTAAACCACTCGCATCGTTATCCAATGCCTAAACCACTGGAACTACTATAATTAATTGGTCGAAAGCTTTTGAGAGCTTTTGAGCTACTTGTGGAGGAGAAGCACATTACAGAACCCTAGAAGATACTAGTAGCTTTTTCTCGGATATAAATACACGGCCAGCAGTCCGATAACCTCAGTTTGATTTTAAAAGCAAATGGATAAACGCCGCGCGCGTCGGTGTGAAAATAGTGAATTAAGAGTAACATACTTGTGCTGGTTATAATAAAAGTATTAGAAGTAAAGTATTTAAAGTGAAATAAAGGTGTTTTATTTTTATAAAGTAATTGTTGTTCAGTTTAAATAAAAAAAAAAAGTTTTATTTGCGAACGCTTGGTAAAATATTACAATAGTTTAAAGAAATTAAAATTTATTTGCTCCATTCTCCTTATCCTTAAGATATCTTTCATGTTTTAAGATGTCCAACTTTTAAATGTTAGCCAAAATTTTCATGAAAATCATATGTATTTTGTATATGTAGAAAAATTAAAAATTCAGTCCACACGGGTGGACTAAGACTTTCACAATATTTTTCTTTTTTTATTCTGAAGCATTTGTGTTCGTAAATTTATAAAAACCGAAATACAGTTGACGCCGCTTATAGCGACCGCCAAGGGACCAGCCGAATGTGATCACAATAGCCAGCTTTTTTTGTCTGAAAATCGTCGTTTTATGTAACTAGTCGTTATAGATGACAATTTCAAGACGAAAAGCTTATACAAATTATATGAAATCCAACCAAATTAAGAAAAAGTCGTCGTGAAAAGCGGCTCGTCGTTAGAAGCCACGTCGTTATAGGTGGCGTCAACTGTATGTGCAAATATGGGACACCCTTATGTAGGTAGGTATTTCAAAACTTGTATTTTTGTAAGTAGGTATTAGTTAATAAAAAATATAAAAAAATTATCCCTATTTAGTGTTTATCCTATGATTAATTGCATCTATTCAGAATTGAGTTTCAAATCATTGCTTGATGCTTCAAACACATAAATTTAATTTAATTTTTGTTTCGGGAATTCTCAACTAGCTACCCATTTAGTAAAGTCTCTTATCTCAATTAAAATATTTCACAATTAGACATAAAAAAGGCAAATGCATACCCATTATGGCTCGTAAAATATTCTATAAATTTGATTCATCAAAAGCTTAAGTTTATGTTCTTCTAGCTTAGTAAAATAAAATCCTCATTCCAACAAAAATAGTTTATTTTAAGAGCATAGCTATATAGAAGAATCCTTTTCATTCAAATGGACAACCATATCCGAGGCCATCATTCTTGTCCTCCTATCGTATAATAAAAAAAAAATAGAAGAGCAGTATAAATAAGCGTACATTGCTCTTGCAGACTTAAATGGAATCCCAAGCATTCTCTTATCACATTTCAATGGCACTATACTCTTGAGTGTCTTCCCATTTTAAAGTTCTTTCATTTCCTGATACTAAGCAGAAGAATGAGAGTAAATCGAAATGAATGTATATCCAAAAAAAAATAACGAACAGCGTATCTGTATACTCACTTTCGGTCACTAAAAATACTTTCGTAAAATACATACTACCTACGAACAAAAAAAAAATATAGCTAAGGAAGTAGGTATTCGACTAAGATGCGCATTATGTGTAAAAGCAGACTTCTTGCCATTTCCTCTGAGCTCTGAGCTGAGCTATATGTTATATAGCTGGCCATCCATTAAATTCCTTAAGATGAGAAATGAAAGCGCAGAGCGGCAGGCGACTAACAATGGACGCAGAAGAATGTACCGTACAGCAGGACCAAGGAAAGGCGCAAGGAAGTGCTTTTGTTCTTCAGACTTTTTTTCCGGAATCCATTCCATTGTCTTTTCGGTTCTAAAAAGAAATTTTGCCTGGACCGGGCCCTTGTTTTAAAAAGGCGAACTATGTGAAATGATTAAAATGCTACCCCAACGGACAGTACTCGTATGTATACATAAAAACGTATATCACAGGAGAGTGTCCTATAGTACCTAAGTCGGAGCCCAAGTCCAGAAATAAAAGTTAAGTATAGAAGATCTCACTCTCCCTCTGGAAGGATAGAGGATAGTAATTTCTGCCTCAGCTTTTCGTGTTTTTGTTCGATTTACTATAGCCTCGTTGCGTGTGATACCTACACAAAAAATAACCTCCGTAGATAGAGTAAATTGCTCTCAAGCAAAGCGTTAAGTTTCCGCTTCCGTTCTTCTCTGTATATATCTCAGGGAAGGGGTTTCTCTCACTCACAGGCACAGCAAAGGTCTGCTTTTTTCCCAGTTTCACAGTTTCAAGATGCAGACAGACTGGCTCTAATGTATTTTTCGCGAGCACACGCCTTGAGAGCACTTCAAATACGCTCTCTGCCAGAATTTATTCGACGGGAAATTAAAAATGTTACTTTTTTCATCCTACGTTCGAAAGTATGTATACCTACCTAAGGTGTGCATTTATTCATTTTATTTTCATGTTGAAGTAAACACTTAACTATGCTATGTCTACCTAGTTACAGTTCTTTTTACCTTTTTCATTTTTCCTTAGAATATTTTTTAGGGCTTGAGTTCCTGAGTTCCAGACAGAAGACACAAAAATCATCCAGTTAATCCTTCGAGAATGTATGTATAATAATGATGGAAACATTTTAGGGACGCCTAAGGTAGGTACTCGAAAAAGGAGTTCAGCTCAGATTGCAAGAATAAGAACACTCGCCGCTGCAGTAAATGTTGGCTAAGCATGTCATGCAGAAAATAATTCTTACACCTCGAATCTGAGTGGAGATAGAGACTTTTCTTTTGCTTTTAACGTTATTCATAAATTCAGTTTGTATTTTGTCTTCAAAATAACTCCTGACTGGTATTTTGGCCAGCAAAATAAATAAAGGTAGACAGTTAATTTGGTGAACAAAAAAAAAAAAAAAGGAGGAACAATGAAAAGCAATATAAGAACTACATGCCTGGTTTTCAATGTTTTTTAAACAGATTTATGGTCTGAGATTTTGAAAAATGCGTTAGGCAATAATGCCCAAGGAAAAAACGCCCACATCGATTTGGAAATATGGGCCAAGAAAACTCTAAACACCTCTCAGGTAGGGCTGGCAACGAGACGAGACTAGGTCTCGTGTCGGTCTCGTTTAATTAAGTCTCGCCCCGACCTCGTCTCTGAAAAATACGAATTCCGACCAACCCGTTGATTATTGGAACGAAATATTTTCGATTATAGTTTGAATATGTGCAGAAGAAAATAAATATTTACTTGAAATCGGATTTTTTAATTTATAAGACTCTCTGTACATTTCGATCCCAATTTACAATCTCGTCTCGGTCTCGTCTCGTTAAAAGTCAGTCTCGTCTTCTCTCGGTCTCTCATAACCAGCCCTACTTTGAGGATATGGTCAATCACCAAGCAGGCGCTAATGTTGTCAGTTGGTGTACTTTAAGTTTACCTATGTGTAATAAAGAGTACCTTGGGTTGCCCGCTTCGCGGGTTTAAGGATTTTAACTCCTTTTTGGGTCCTCTGTCCTGCTCACGTGACTCCGTCGCTCTGCTTAGGGTATGCTCAGTCACCAGGCAGGCAACTATATTGGCAGTTGGTGTGCTTCAGTTGAAAGATGAAAGCACACCAACTGACAACAGACCGCCGCGACGCCGCCGACGGAGTTGCGTGAGTGGGACAGAAAACACAAAAAGGGAGTTAACATTCTTGAACGAGTGCAGCGGGCCACCCAAAGTAGGTACTCTTTATTACACATAAACTTAAAGTACACCAACTGACAACATAAGCGGCTGCCTGTCAACTGACCATAACCCTAATTGGGGCAACGAAGTATTATGCAAAAAATATTAAGGGCCAGTTTGTTCACATTGGGTTAAATTTAGTATGTGACTTTCATAGGCTTTAACCCTTTCGGTACGGATGTGGTACAAGTCCATATAAATGTTCTTTGTCTTGTACCACATCCGTACCGAAAGGGTTAATTAACTAACGCTAATCAACCAAAATTGGCTGATTAGTGAAATCCATGATTAGCAACTCATACTTTGAATTTGTTAAACAAAATTTGATCAACAAAAACATTTGAGGATTTCCCAGCTCCACCAATCATGGATTAAAAATAATCAGCTGTGAACAAACTGGCCCTAAAAATTCGCTTGGTCTTAGGTGAGAAACAATTCCACAAAATTTAAGGTGAAATATACTCTCGCTCTCTCGGTGGGAATCAATTCCACTTTGAAAAGTGAAACAGATTCCCAATAAAAGGGAAATAAATTCCCATGTGGAGTAGATTCCCGTGGATTTATTTCCCTGCACCTAACTTGTTACACACAGATTTTTTTTCTTAAATAAATAATCAATTACAAAATACAATTTCAACAATTTCATTAATTTCATTAATTCCTTTTTAAAAATCAAACTTTCTTTGAAAATTTATTATAAATTGGCTCATACAAAAATTTGAAAGTCGAAAATATAAACAATGGTCACATATGCAATGCATGTTTCTTCATAAAATTAGATTACAGGAATTAAAGAACGCACACATATTTTTAACAAAATCTTTCGAGCGGCTTTTACATTTTTTAAAGGTTTTTCATCATATGTACACCAGATCAACCGTTTTGCTCTAAGAAACAAGATTTTTTCATATATTCAGTAATAAGAATTTTACCAAAACAAAGTACTAAGTTATTTTCGAAATAATGTATTTTCAAAAGAAATTTCAAAAAAATAATATTTCAAAATAGAATTACCAAATTTAAAAAAATAGTTCTACTAGTGGTGCCATTGAAAATCACTTTTCGATAAAAAATTACTACAAAAAGTGCCTAATTTTGAATTGATTTTTTTATTAAAACTGTTAGAAGCCGTTTCTTCAATTTCAATAATTAATTTAAGAATATATTTTGAGTTTTTTCTTCATAATCGTAACAACCTAGGAAAACCCTAATTGTGTTAAACGCCAGCTGGAAATCAAAAGAACTTATACACATACCACCGGAATAAGTTTTTTTTGTGAATTTACAATAAAAGAAAATGTCTATGTTTTCTCTCAATTTATTAACTTTTAGTTTCGCATAATTCTACAAAAGGCTTTGGATACAAAATTTCTATCTTTTGAATTGAGAATTAAATTCCATCTCTTAACATGGTGTCAATTTGAATAGAATATGTTTCTTACCATCTTTTTAATTTTATTAGCTCTTAAGCATAAGTCTGTCTATCTATAGATAATCATAAGTCCTTTAAAAAAACACCTCATGCGGATATTTCAAGAAAACTTTGTGTTTGCATATTAAGCATTATCACCAATTCACATTCGTGGAGGTTGTTAAATTGTCTTTTCGACAGAATCCTTATTTCCCAGAAAAAGAAAAAAACATAATGCCATTTTCAAACTTTTGTCAACAAAAAATAACACTTAAATATCCATACGAATAAAAATTCATGCTTACCACGCCAACATCCTCGTTAGCAACAAAAAAAACTGTCTAGACTGTTTATTCCGAAGCCAAAATATATTTTACAAATTTCATACGTAAACCCAACCATCCTATTTTTCATCAGAAAACGAAGATAAGAAGAAGTTAGTGATGAGACCTTTTTAATGTAGGCAATTGAAATTGAATGTCAATTTTGAGATCATTGGCCTTTTAAGTTGTCAAAGTAAGGAATTGTCACATCAAAAGATCCTTAATTCGAGTTGTATTATTCAAATCACATGCTATGAATGAAAATGAATTTAAACAAAAAGTTTTAAGTTTCAATATAAACACAAACACACACACCAACACGCCATAGCACTATCATTTCATTCATTCAGAAAATAATTGTTTGCAATTAATTAATTCAATGTCTTGAGTCTTGAGTCTTAACATAGGCATTCTTACATTAAGTGTGGAAAAGAAATTGAAATCAATTTCGATGAAAATAATTATAGAGACATTTTTTTTTGTGATGTTTAATTCTCCTACGCGGTACAGTAGGATTTTCAATTGAAAAAGTTCAAGGATATACCTACATACCAAGCTCGTGAAGAGTTTTAATTCTCAAGGACTGTTAGTTAATTGTAGTGCCTACATATAATAATTGGGTTTTGTTATTAATGATAACGTCAAACCAATAATTATGATCTTTTTTTAAGAGTCCTTTCGGGGAAATTTGACTTTAAAAAAGCCGACGATTATAATGTTTATTTTTAACATTTCTTAACTCTATAATGATACTGGGTTTTGAAAGGACTTAAGCTTTCAGTCAATAATATGTGCGCCATATATCGAACAACATTGATGGACAGCCTTGATTTCACAGCAATCGCATCGTCTAGACAAAGAAAACGTACATGTAGGTTCACAAATATTTTAGTTCTGTTAATTTTCTGTTTATTTATAAAGCACAGAATCGGGAGTCAAATGAAGGTGGGCTTTATTTTTGCTATGCCTTTTGCATATCAATTAAAACTGAAAACCCCAACGCAAACCTAAATGAAATAAAGAAACAACCTGAAAGTTTAATGTGATTTCGATGCTTGTTGATTATTTTACGCAGTTTTGGTTGCCATGGCTTGGCTAGTCAATCAAAATAAAGTTGGTTTCGATCCAAATCTATAAACCCCTCCTTACCCGCTCACATACCAAAGTTGGTTGGTGGTAAATTTTGGCAAATGCATGTGTGCTTAGAAATTAAACCGAAATGGCCTACACTTTTCGGCAACCTTAAATCCCACCCTTTCACGCAATTGGGATTATAGCGTTGGCACAAAATTTACATGATGCAATTGCAATCACATTTAATTGCAGATCGATATGGAAGCGAGAGAGATGTCATGTCACACTACCATCAGAGCTATGTGGCAAAGCGGTTTTTGAGTGGGCCTTTAAATCCTTCTGTTTTAGGATATTTTAATGAACGCACTATAAGGCATAGGAGTGAATGATATAAAATCAATAAATATATTATAAAATGTGATGTTTCAAAATAAATTTGGTTTATTTTTAGACAAATTGTTTTTATGGTGGCGCTCGTTAAAAGTTAAGACTTTATTCAATAAAGTTTTGATTGAAGCTTCTGGTAATTTATACTCATCAATAGAATGTAAAATTCAATTAGAAAAACTACATTATGCAGGTATAGGGGCTACCAAAAATAAAGGTTAACCCAAGAATGGAAAAATGGGACGACCGACCGACGCGTGGTAATGATTTTTGATGAAATTTGGCAATATTGATTATGTATGATGGCTTTTGTTTGTTCTGAATGCAGATCCATATCAGATGGCCTTGCATTATTTTAACTATACTATAAAGGTTAGCTAGTTAACCTATTATTAAGGAACAATTGCGTTCAACAGTTTGTATTATTGAATATTTCTTTAAACACGAAATCCGCCCGAATTCACTCATGCATTATTTCTGATAAAATTATCTCACTGGTAAATTATTAATATTTTAATTGGTATAACTTGAAAACTAAGCCGAAACTGAGAATTTAATTTAAGGAACTTTTTGTTAAAAATTTAATTTTCGAGCAAAGTGGTTGGTTTAAAAAATAAAAAAAGAAAATTAAGCAGCAAAATTTAACAAAAACCGTCCTAAAAAAAGAACAACCGTTGATTTTACTTTTGTTTACTAAGGGGCCAGTTATAGCTATCATTGAAAACCATTATTGAAAATATTAAATGTCAATTTTGAGATATTTTGAAGAATAAATATATGAATATTTTGATGCCAAAGTAAAGCTAATTGACTTAATAATTATTTCTGGGTAAAACAAAATTTTATTTGTCACAACTTTTCTCATAAAATGACTTTTATTTTTTCAATGATGAACTACCTTACCAATGATCATTGAAAAAATTAAAAGTTACGTTATGGGGAAGATATGGGTCAAAATTAATTTTTTTTTGGGGGAGAAATAATTTTGAAGTCGTAAGCTACATTTCTGCATTAAAATATTCTATGATTAAACTTTCGAAGGGTCTCAAAATCAACGGCTAACTTTTTCAATGATGGTTTTCAATGATAGCTATAACTGGCCCGTAACCTGCGTATAACTTTTACATTGGTGAAAATATAGGTCAAAATATGGCCCAAAACTACTCTTGCTTCAAATTATAAAATAGAAATGTCGCCCGAATATTTTGAATTTAAATTGATTTTGTAAAGTTTGGGGTTTTTTTCATCGATTTGAGCTGTGTGAAGTGGGAACCACGAAGTCAAAATTTTTGGGTGGGGTTTATCAGAATCGTTTGTCCACGTTTGTCCAACCAAAAAAATCGTTAGATTAGTCCACCCTCAGGAAAAAAGTTATTAAGCTTTTCTTTTTTATAGCAACTCCTCAAAATCAGAAACTCATCTACTGCGCCCAATAGATGACTAAGGAAGATGAGATGAGTGCGTTCGTTCGTTTTTCCAACGGCTGTTTAAGGTTATTCACCAAAAATAATCTTTTTTCCATCCTTGGTTCAAAAGTTATGTCGTTTTCGGTTGGAAGTTCGGAGTTACTCCTTTTTGACTCCACTTACTCCAAAATAATTCGATTGGCTGTTCCGAGTAATGTTTTCTTAGTTATTTTCTGTTCTGGATTTTATAAAGGAGTAGACCCAGTACACATATATACATACAAACTCTTTCATCGGATAACTTGTCAAATTAATTTTACTTGACTGAAAATGCAAAATATACATAAATATCATACAATTTACTGACACACACATAATTTTTTGCAAATTAGTTTTGGAACAACAGAAAATAATTCGATTGGAATCAAAAAGGAGTAGTATACTGTTCCGAAATCCAATCGAAAACGACATTATTCAACATTTATTTTTTATAGCAGCACCATATTTTTTTTTTTTGAAAAATCGTTTTAATCCCAATCAGGATTGTGGTGGACAAACACCGTTTGTCTAGGTTAGTCCAGCAAAACAAAAAAATTTCAACCTTCGTTCAAAAGTTATTCAACATTTCGTTTCCCCGAAAGTTAAAGAGCTTGTCCAACACCCCAAATGACAGGGGCGTATACAGCTTTAGTTCTTGGGGGGGGGGTCATGCCAAAAAAAAATAACACAAACTAATATTTGTTAAAAGTCAAGTGCCTTATGTTTTGTGTCTTCGTATTTTACTGTGCGTAGCTATATAAAAGAAAAGGGAAACAATCTTAATTGACTATACTAAAGGGTTTTCCAATAGGGACGGGTTGATTTTGACAGCTCGTGGCGGCCATATTGTTTCTTTTACTTTCGGTCAAAATATCGTCTTTTAATCAGTTATTACAGACAAATAATCATGGTGAGTTACAGCGTCGAGCAACACGTGCAAATGATGTTTTAGAGCAGTTAGAAGTTTATCCCAATTTTGGTCGAAAAATCATCTTTAGCGATGAGGCCCATCTTTGGATGAATGGGTACGTGAATAAGCAAAATTGCCGGATTTTGGACGACACTTATCCACGCGAGATTCACGAGGTGCCAATGCAACCAAATAAATTAACTGTTTTGTGTGGATTTTGGATCATCGGTCCGTACTTCTTCGAAAATGATGCTGGCCAGGCCATCACCGTCAAAGGCGATCGCTATAGGTCGCTGACCACCAACTTCTTGTGGCCTAAATTGTATGATATGGACACTGAAGATATATGGTTTCAACAGGATGGCGCTACGTGCCACACAGCTAAAGACACAATCGATATTCTGCACGTGCGGTTTCATGGCATGGTTATCTCGAGGCGACGTGAATTGGCCACCAAGATCGTGTAATTTGACCCCTTTGGACTTTTTCTTGTGGGGCTTTCTTAAGTCGCAGGTCTATGCGAATAAACTGCAAACCACCTCGACCCTCAAAGACAACATAATCGATGCCATCGGTCATATTCATCCTGATTTATGTGCCAAAGTCATCGAAAACTGGACCTTTCGAATCCGCGCCACCCAGCGAAGCCGGGGCGGCCATTTGAACGATGTTATATTACTATAATAGGGCTCTCAAATAAAGATAAAACCTTATTGATATCTTGTTTTATTCAATTTTAAAATCGACCCGCCCTTAATGGGAAACCCTATAATACATTACCTTTGTTAAAAATAAGTTAAAATAATTTAAAATCGTTCATATCCTGGAAAAAGATATCGTACCTTTACTCATTTAATTTCAAGACAGTTAAGAATCAAAAGTCGGCGTGAAATAGCAGACTACGAATGTAATACTAAATTTTCACTACGCCAAGTTAGGCAATTTCGTTGAAAATATATATTTCGAACTGCCAAAGCCAATTCAAAATGAAATGAGCTACCTATACAAAAAAAATTAACAAATTTAAGACGAAAGCCCTTTTTTGGTATTTGCAAAGTTACATCATTCTTGGTTCCAAAGAAAATTAAGATAAACAACTGAGTCGAACGAACCTTTATTAGCTGGACCAGTGACCGCGCTCTTCGTTTTTATTCCTGACTGTTACATTTTTTTTATTTCGGAGGGCCTCAGCAACAGCATACAGCAATCTCCAGTTGCCTGACCAAAAAAAATCAGTTTAGCTAGCTGTCAAAATACTGAGGAAAAAAATTTTTGGATCGCTTGATCATTCGTTTTGAATTTTATTCAGAATTTATTTTAATCCTATCAAAGTTTTATTTCAGCGAATTGAAGTTGCAGGAAAAATTAATAAAATGTCATAGGTACTGTGTACTGTTTTCTGTTTCTTAATTTTAGTAAATAGATTTAAATATTCACTACTGAAAATAAAAACAATAGCTCTGATTTTCAAAAATGACCACTTGTGTAAATTGCTCTTTTTACAATAGTGGAAAAACTAAAATACATTACATATTCGTATTATAATTGAATACAAAGATTCGTTTTCGTTGCGTTTCAAGAAAAGTGCGAACAGAGTTCACGAGTGATTTTGATATGCCTCTGATTTGAAAAAAATGTTTGTCTCTAAGACTGCCACTGATGGAAAAGTGAAAGGCACCTTACAAAATAAATATGTACATCAAATAAACCTAATCTTTTTATCTTTCTTACCAGTAAGCCTTTCTAAAAAAAATAATGGACAAAGTTGTTAAATTCTACGAGCCTAGTCGCTTTTCGTCAATAATTCCATTCATCTGGTCAAACGGTTCACCGCAAGGAGTTCCAAAAAATCTCCTTTACCATAGCTATTGGCTTTTGCATTATGGGATTCATATAGGTTACTTTGTAAAAGTAATCCACATCCAAATCAAAAACAATATTGTTCGATCGTAAATGTTGAATAAGTGCAAACAAAATCCTTTCATAAGAGGTTTTTATCATAGTTTTATATATTTATGTCTTTTATCGTTAACGTTAATATTTTTTGGTTAGAATAACTATAAATCAAAAGTTATCACTTTTTTGCTTTTTAAAAAAAATCTGTCATACAGAAATCAAACAAAACAATTTCTGTATGTGTTCTATAATGTGTTTAAAGATTTAATTTTCAGATAAAAAAATGTTCTTTTTTTGAAAATCCTATTCGTTTTTACTTTACTGAGTGAAAATTTGGTAACAACTCCGCACTTTGATTTCTGTTTGGTTTAACAGGTTTTGGCTGTCATCTCAAAACGGAAACTAGCCTATGCATATATTTTAAGATTTGAATGCATTATCATATTATGAGAAGTTTGTTGTTATGTTAAATTTGAGGCACGAGGAAGAAAATCAAAGTATCATCGATTGACTACAAAATAACGTAGGTATTCCATTGCCATGAAAATTAAATTTCTTATTGAATTGAAGTTACCAACATTCAAATTCTCTATTGAATTCTAAATTAACAATCGAAAATCCTACTAGCTTTCTAAGTAACCAACTTTCTTTTGTTTTTCTATGTGGTTACTAAATAATTATTTCAGATCAACAGAATAATCTTGATCCTGTATACGCCGTTGCCAAATGATAAATTATGAATAACTTTTCAACGAAGATTGAACAAAAATTTTGTTTGCTGGACTAACCTGGACAAGCGGTGGACAAACGATTGGGATTAACGGTATCATAATATTTCAAGCTAACCTTGAATTTGTAAGCTACGAGAGCGATTTAGTCATGTATTTTATTTTTACTCTGTCAGGTCTGGAAACAAGTCTTCATATTTTTGAAAAGGAGGATGAGATTTAATATGGACAACTATCACACACAAAAAAAAAAACATTCTATTTATTCTTCCTTTCTTCTAAATTGATTTTTCTGCAACGAAACAAAATTATAGCCTGAGTCTTTTTTGAAAACAATTTGAAGAATTTTCTCTTTAAGAATTATTCCTCTTAATATTGGGTCTGCATTTATGACCTCTGGCTATTCTTTATCTAATACTGAGACCGTTTAATATGATAAAAATAAACGGCATCAGCAGTCGCGAGTGTCCTTTAGTCCTTTTATTATGCCAAAACCTTTAATACCACCCGATGGCGACAGACAGTGTGAAGTCATATTGCGACCTTGATGTTTAATACATACTATTCCACAACCTATACAATACATAGTATGCTGAAGCTGTAGATATATGAATGTATATTCGCATTATGTTCACAGTTGTTTGAAGCCCAAGTTTTATTATGGCTGCGTGATGGTTCGGAATTCAGATTTTGCTGTAAGAAATTAATGTGAAGGTACATTATATATTATCTACAACTCAATGATTACAATCCAAATTTATAAAATATTCAACTGAGAGTAATCATGTCCCGTGTCCTTACAAATATTTCTATAAGCCAAAAATAAAACAGCAAAATTCTTGAACAATAATGCAAAAGCAGTTTCAATTCCCTACTCATGTTTATCAAATTGTTCTTCAACTGATTTTTGCATTAGTAACAAAACTATATGCTAACATTTCTTTCACGGATTTCTTTGTTCTTCAATAGCTTGTTGCCCTTGTTGGTTTACCGTACCGTACGTACACAGAAATACTTTGGTTTTAATTTAAAAAGAAGATTGAAGACTGCAATGCGCCGATGCCATCAGAACTTGTGTTATTTTTTTTTTTAACTTTCGAAAATAGGTACCATTTGTGGTACTATATACGCGTATGGCAAGTTATCGATTTGAAAAAAAAAAAAAAAGGAATGAATGTTAGGGAACATGAACAAAATTGGGCCTCATAATCCTGTCTATCCTCGAAGATAACGGCTGGATGTATTTTTGTAGAACTTTCTACTTAATGTTTTTGTTGGGTGTTATTTCACAATTTAATTTTATTTTTTCTTAGTAGTTTAAAGAACCGTTCCTGCCATACAAGTTTTTCGTATCCTGAAATAATATTTTTTGTCAAAAACGATTTTTATAAAAAAAAAGAAAGGGATACTTTTCTAGTGGAACCACCTTTCTGGTTATTGGTTGTCCCAAAAACTGTTCAGTTGATTTTTTTTTTTTAATTTTTTGAAGAGAAACTTCCAAAATATTTTTAAAGAACAATTTTTTAAAATTTAGAAAAAATTGGTCAATTTTATTTTGAAACTTGGTATAAAGTTATTTCTTAACATTTTCTGGAATTATTAAAAATTATCCACAAACGAACACACTTTAGTTCTATTCTTTAAGTAAGATTTCCCTCTAGTGGGCTTAAGGTCAGGGTTTGTTTTTTGTTTGTTAAATTTTCAAGTGACGTTTCGGTTGTGGTTACAACCTTCTTCAGACAGCTTGGTTATTTAAGACTCTATGTAAGATTTGATGATTATAATATGTAGTTTGTTTTTTTATTTGTTTCTGTTTTCAATTTAGTTAAAATCTTTAAAAAGACGTTCAAGCAAATTGTTTTATATTTTAATTTTAATATTCATCTTATTTATTAAAAAAAGGTCACGAAAACAGAAATTAGTCTATTCTTTAAAGTTATCATTAGGGGTGGCAGACAAACTTTTCGGGTTAAGAGGTGTTGCTATAAAAATGAAATGTCGAATAACTTTTGGTCGAAGAGTGGACAACATTTTTTGTTTGCTGGACTTTCTAAGACAAATAGTGGCCAAGCGATTCCACTTGAGACCATTTTTTTGAGTAATTTTTAAGGTTTTGTATTTTGAGGTATAAAAAAATGGGTTAGGTACGAATGCTCGACAAAAAAAAGTTGACTGGTCAAAAAGTCGACTTTTATCGACTTTTTTTGAAATATAAAATCCCGTCAATTTTTTTTGTCGACTAAAAAAATGACGACATTATGAAATCTCGACTACTTGACAAAATGTAAACTGCGTTGAAAAAAGTCGAGCAATAGCCTTGTCGATATTTGTTCTCAACAATTTTTTTACGAAATGCCGACTTTAATATTATCGACTTTTATAACATAGACAAAAAATGTCGACTGGTAATTGAAGACGATGCGAAACGAGCCACTAACGATCAGATCATTTTCGTTAATATAGGAACATACTATACTTACGAAGACATAAAACTGTATTCAGTTTCGAAACCGTTTAATGAGAGATTTTAACCGATCAGATCAAAATGTCAACTATCAAAATGTCGACTATTAAAGTGTCGATAACAGTCGATAATTTGAAAGTAGACATTTTAAAAATTACATTTTAAAAAAAGCGGTCTAGTTTTTTTTCGATATTTATCTTAGTAGGTCTTTTAAGAAGTCGACATTTCTTCTGACGAGATTTTGAAAGTCGATCTTATGGAGTCGATGTTTTGATATCGTACCCAATCCATACAAAATAAAAGTCTTGTATTTTTCTTCCTGATTATGGAAAAACCTTTTTTTTTTTTTTTTCTGAGAAACATAAAAAAGAGGTGAAAAAACGACCACATTTAGTTCCACCATACTTCAAAGTTGTTAATTGGGGGCAGTAGCAGTTAGTAGTCGACATTTTTGTTCTGCGCTAGTTGCTATAAAAAAAGAAATGTTTAATAACTTTTGAACTTAGCGTGGACATACGATTATTTTTGGTGGAAAGGCATGAACAAGCGGTGGACAAACGAACAAACTTAGCCCTATCTATTTAAGTTATAAATTGGGGAGGGTAGACCAAATTTTTGTTCCTGAGGTTGTTGCTATAAAAAACAAATGCCTAATATTTGTTTTTCCTGAAGGTGAAGACAATTTTTTTTTCTTGCAATGAGATAAACAGCCGGTGGACAAACGAACACCCTAGTCTCACCCTCCTAAGTCATGTAGACGAGTTTTTTGATGCTATCAAAAAACAAGCTTAATAAATTTTCTCCTGAGGGTGATGGGAAAACGTCATTTTTGGTTGGACAAACGTGAACAAACGATGGAAAAACGATTCTGATAAGCACCATCAAAAAATTTTGTGTTCGGGGTTCCCACTTCACACAGCTTTTATTTATCATCAACTTCGTTTTTTCTTGTTTTATGCTAAGAAATTGGTTTCTTTATTTTTAAATATCTTGAAAATTAAAAATAATAGGATTATTCGGTTTTCAGAAATTGACTTAACATTGACAAGAGCATTGAAATTTAAGAAATCAAAATTATAGTAGTTACTTAATTACGTAAAATTTTGAAAAAAAAATTGTTTGTAATTTGTTTTTTTTTTTCTAAAATTTTTAGCTTCAAAACCAATTTTTCAAAAACTGTTCATCAAAAGAACTTTACTTAAAACTAAAATAAGAGAAGAGATCTGGCTCTACACAAATTAGTGTTCTGCTTTAAGATATTTCAAAAAAAAATCAACAACCTACCCGTTTTAGCTTTTTGTCACACCTTAGGTGAAGCACCCTTTATAGCAATTATGTTTCAAAAAACGACTCCTACAATTTTTAATTGTTTTGTCATAAATTCGCTTGTTTTCAAGAATTAAATTAAATCAATTATCTTTTTTGCTCAGCTCAAAATACTATAGTTTTGGAATTTAAAATGAAAAATTAAAAATGTATTTCTCTTTTCCACTAAAGACGAAAGGCATCACCCATATGTCACCCCAAATATCTTTTAGGGATTTAAAGAATGTATGTAGAATAGGGGGTTCGAAAGACAAGAATTCATATTCGATAGGCCTTATTCAGCACAATGAAAAAATACTTTTCTAATTTTTTCACATTTTTATTCTTATGAAATTAAGGGTCAAACACCTATAAATTATCGTTTTGCTCTTAACTAAAAATTATTCCGAAAGGAAAACAATACCCCCCATGTGTTGCGTAAAAAATACATCTGAGAATTTGTATTGTCAATAGATTCAATTTCTATCTCTTCTTTCCAAGAACAATATTATCAATTTTCCATTTCATACCGAAAAATTAAAACTCGAATAATAAAATCTATCGTGTGCAACTAATACTCCCTCAGAGATCGCGACACGACCAAGAAGTCCTTAAGCTACTAGAAGTATCTTCAAAAAATAAGAAAGTACTTTAACCTTCGAAATAAAATATTAATAAAAAAAGAATATTCAGATAATTCACAAGCAGTTCAACGTTATTCCTCGTATTCAAGAGGTATTTTTTTTTTTTTTTCTTTTATTTTTTTTACGTACATAAAAAGGTCTACCTATATGTTTTTGTCCAACACCCTGAATATCCTCTATCTATATAACATGATTGTCGGATGAGTTATTTTTATGGTTCAGTAATTGTTAAATTTTATGGCCATTTCATATGGAAATGCATATAATTTTTTTGTTCTGTTCGACATTCACTTTTGTTGATCTGCATAATGGATTCCAAGGACCAAAAACGACATCCTTTTCTGAATATAATATATAAAGTATTGTTCTATATATCTACTCGTACATACTCCTGTTTATTTGTAGCAAGGATTCTTTTATTTCCGATGTAAAATAGATGTAAATTGATGTGATTTTCTCACAAGCGATGGCAAACAATATATATGTATGTATGTTTCTGGTTCTTGGGGCCGACAAATTAAGGACTTTGTTGGCACAAATTCTCTGCACCATTAAGGTGCTCTCTTCTCTATAGGAACTATTTTATATACATATATTGGTATACCATCATATACAGTTTTAAAGCAGGCTTTTTAAAATTCAGAACTTTTCCTGCAGTCCCCAAAATGCTGCTGCTACTTCTAGGTATACACACTTTGCTTGCAAGAAAAGATTTATGCTTTATTGATGGAGTGTCCTGCAGGATGCTTTTCAATTCAATATGAGAACGGGGGTCTAGAAAAGGTGAACCATATCCACAATTCCCCTTATACATCTTTATATTGATCTGCCAACAATAAAATTTCAACTCAGAAAATCGCAACGAAAGGAAAATGAAGTCTTGCTGGAACTTTTTATTGCGAATCCTTTTTATTCGAGTGTGTGCTTAATATATTCAAAATTTATTTAAATGGCCAGACATCCGGCTGAACAATCATTGGGTACTCTTTTATGTGTGTGTATATTATTATTCGTTTTTATTTTTTTTTTCCTCGCGGGACTCATTACGATGGCGAAGCGCGAATCTGAGTCATTGAGTCGAGTCGCTCCTGTTTTCATTCGGTTTGGTAGAACTGCCATCAGCCAACGTTCCTCTCTGGATGCTGGCTGATGGCTGGTCCTGATGACGACGACGACCATGATGATGATGATGGTGATGATGACAAAGAACCAGGGTAATACAAATTCCATTGGCACTTTGGTTGCCCGCTTTGGATGCAGGAGTATTAGGGTGGTCCTTGTAAATGCCATTATTTTATTTTGATTAACTTACCGCCCCCTTCCTATCCTGATATACATACAATCCTGTACAATTCAAGCTTTTTATATTTTGCAATAAAATTTGGCCCTACTACGTGGCGGAAGTATTATATGGGAAAGCACATTTTTTTGAATCAAACTTTGAATTTTTATAACTCTGGTTATAATTGATGAAGAAATTTGAAATTCGCAACAGAGGTAGTAAGTTATATGTTGCATAAAAGTGAATATTAAGACAAATTTAAAAAATTTATTTTCTAACTTTTTAGACGCAGAAAATTTCTTTTTTTTTTCTATTAAGTACTAAAATTAAATTTGCCAAAAACGCCAAATTTGCCAAAAACGCCTTTTTATTCATTAATTAAGTGACTACATTTCTGCCAAGTTTAATGATTTTTTGTTAATGATTACCAGAGTTATACAAATTCAAATTTAATTAAAAAAAATTAATGTGTTTGTCTTCTATAAAATTGTAGTAGGTACTCTAGTATTGTTTATTTCGACTTGAGAGCCGTTAATATATAATTCGAAAATTTCACAGGAATTTTTTTTTATTTATTTGGACAGTAGGAAGTTTCGTCAACTAAAATAAACAAAAAAAAAACATTTATACGGACCACCCTAATGAGTAATATAGACCATAGACCAAAAGCCATATGAATAATATGATGACGATGATGAGGATGCGACGCTGGTGCTTTTAGCAATTAACTTTAATTACGCATCCTTGGGGAACTATTGTTCTCATTATTTGCTCACACTCTTGTATGTGAACAAGATGGTTGTTGATTTTTTGTTCCTTCGTATTATATACACAGAGAACCTTTCTGCACTCTATAGCGAAAATATTCATTTGATTCTGGATGGAAAAGAAGTCGTTAAGGATTGGCTATTCAAATATATGTATGTACGTATGTGGCAAGGAATTCATCAATTCCTTAATTTATATTTGCAGTCACTCTGGGGAGCAGTTGAAGTTTTAATGGGGATTTTTGTTTTTTTTTTATTTTTTAAATAGGAGTGTTGCACGATGATGGTAGGTAGATCTATTTTATGAATATTTAAAGAAGGACACCATGAATTATTGAATGTGAAGCAAAAATTTATTATTGCCTTGGTTATTCAGGACATAAAAAAATAAATAAATCGGGTGGCACAACGGCTCATGAAGAACCAGGGCCTAGTGACTAACAACTCAAAACTATTCCTGTGTGCGCCTTTCGACAGGAATGGAAAGGGACCTACAATTTTATGCCGAATCCGAACGGCTAGACGAGAAGCACTTATTCGTGACAAGTGATACTCTTGGAGGATTTGTCAATTCCTCGCAAGAGGCAGTAGCCCTGACAAAAAAACTTTTTAGTTTTTAAGGTGGACGAGGCTGGGAAGCGATCCCAGACATCTAGCGTGACAGTCGAACGCACTAACCATTACGCTACGGGCTACTACGGTTATTCAGGACATGCATGAGTTATTTAACGAACAACAAATATTGAGGAGACATATTGAGGAATATGGGAATGCTTGAGTGGTGTTTTGAATTTATTTTGACATGTTGTGTGCCTAAAATTTGCAAAAACAAAGGCGCAAAATTTGTGCGAACATTCGGGTCTTCTCATACGGATTTAGTACGATACTTAAAAGATAAAATAGACAGTTGGTGGTTTTAACTTTAGTAAAATCGTAGGGGGATAGTACGATGCTAAACTCGTTTAATATTAGTCTTTAAAACATGGTCTAACAATTTTAACATGCAGCAGACCAGATATCTTAGATGTTTTGTTTTTTTAATACAAATTGTCCGTGTGAAAACATTTTGGAAGCGCATAACTTTCTAACATTTAAACCTTAAAAAATTAGTTAACATATGTAAATAGGAAAGTTAATTATCTAAAAAACAAGTTAAATATTTGGACGTAACATTAAAATCTTAATCGTCATAGGTGTTTCAGAAGTTTCAACCCAATCATCATTTATTTGTATGGTGCTGAGTCTAAATATGTTGACACAGAAATCTGATTGGCGGGGGGGGCAATTTTCATTTAAAAAAAAAAAATAAATTAAATGAAAAATAAATTTAAAAAAAAAATCAACGGCAACACCTACAATATTGTGCTATAGCCTTTTCTTAATGCCAAAACTCTGATCTCTTATATTAAAATTTTAAACGAAAATGTTATAAAGGGTGTTTTTTTAAATAAATATTTTTAATATGAAAAATATTGAAAAAGATATTAATTTAAAAGTAATTGGCCCAGAGGACCAACCATGATTTCCTGAGGTAATTTTAAGCCGAACAAAACATTTTTTTTTTAATTTCTTGAATTTAATTTTTTTTGTATTTTTATTTATTATTATTATTATTTATATTTATTATTATTATTTATTATCATATTATAAAAAAAAAAAACTAATTATTTCTCCTTAAAATACATAATATTTTTTTAACTAAAAATTACATTTAAAATCAAAATTAAAAAAAAATATTATGTATTTTAAGAAGAACTAGTTGGTTTTTGATTTTAAAAAAATGGTACGCACGTTCCTAATAACGTGTCCATGAAAAACAAAAATATGATACCAAAGTTAAACAACTGCCAAAGTTAAACAACTGCCAATATGCCAAACAAAATGGTATTGCTAACTTTTTTTTAATATTTTGAAAAATCGAAATAAATTATTTCTTATTTGATTTCATTATTTTTTTTAATGCAGTTTTTTAAAAAAACTTATTACTAAATGACAATCAATAAAAAAAAACAACAAAAACTGCTGAATATCGAGGAGGAAAAGTAAAATAAAAATATATAATATTAACTTAAAAAATCGAAATAAATTATAATTTAATTTTTTTTAATATATTTTTGAATGCAATTTTTTAAAGGACCAATAAATCAATCAGAACTCCAAAAAAAATTTAGAATTATCGTTATAGTTCTAGATATAATAAAATGTGAAGAGTGTAAAATTTCCATACTGTATGGGAAAAGTATGACCTTAGAGGGACGGGTTAATGACCTCGAAAAAAAAAATGTTTGGTCAATATTTTTTTCTTTCGGCATAAACCATCGATTGACGGGGTGTGCTATCCAAAAAAATAAGTTTGGGAAAGAACGGACAGCATGATGTATATGTCTACTTTTGCGATGTTTTGGCGCCTTTTTGAAATTGCTAAAGTCTTCAATAATTTTATTCAAAACCCGCTTTTGCAGTTTCCCATATTTATAATTTTTGATTTCTACCATTATTATTGAAATGAATATCGTTTTTTTTATCAAACAGGAATGAAGAAAAAGACGAGTTTACAACACAAAAACAAGCAAGACTTACTGCTTAATCTTTTACTGCTGCAGTCTACGCTGGATTATCCAACGATGTTCTCAGGATGCAAATTAGTTTTAGAGTTATTTTTTTATTTTTTTAATTATAAAAGCGTTAATTTTAAGTTTAATTAATTCAATTTGACAAAAAATCGAAAAATCACAGACTTTTCACACGACTTTTTTTTGTAAAATGATTGCAGATAATGCACACACCTATAAAGTTTATAATCATGTGTTTTTATGTTTGGACAAAGGTTCGTAAAAAGATTCGAATGACCAATGTTCACGTTTTGAGTTTTGGTCTTTCGAATTCTTGATAAAAATCTAGGGCTGTTTTTTTTTTACGAATTCATAACTTTGCATTAGTATTCGTATCTCCAAACAGAAAACTTAAAACTTCAAAAACCTTTTTATTTATTCTCGATACCGAATCCCAATATCGAAAAAACATTTAAACAAATAAGTACCTATTAGCTTCATTTTAGAAAGAAAATGATAGAAATGACGGACATGCTGTTAAGAAAATGTCGGAAATACTAATCTTATTTAATTTTAATCAATTCAATCAATTAATCAATTAAATTAATCTCAATTCATGTACAAAAAACGTTCCATTGTTTAGTTTAAAAATTAAGTAAATTCTAAAACATATAAAGAGTTATGTATTACATTTTTAAAATCAGTTTTCCTTGTTTCCTTTAATTGTATAGAAATCCATTCATCGGCTCCTGCATTTGAATAATATTCAATTTAACCCTTCCGCCCATTTATATATTATAGGACACCTCACACCATCTCATGTCACGTATTTCGATCCAATTTCCAAATCTCTTTATAGCCCCTCACACCCGACAACAGCGTTTTCGGATAAATGTCCTTCAAGTTCCTGTAAAACATAAAAGACCTTAACCCCCCTCTCTCCATCCCCTTTATCAAAAGCTAGCCTTTGCATTTGCACCCCCAACTCCATAGGGTGTCGTCGGTGTTCCCTCTTAGACCAGGTGTTAAACGGAAAATGGTGATGACAGATGATTTCCGTTTCTGGTGCTCCAACTCAACACGTTCATTTCCTCTCTCACAGCAGCTTATTCACACCACCCAGAACGAGGAAGCGAGCAAAATGTTTCATCTTAGAAATTACACTTTGCTTTTTGGGGTGAAACAAAAGGATTTAATTCGCTTTGCCATTAGCACGCTTTAAATGAGCTGGGAGCGGGGGTTGGAGAGTTTTCTCTATTTAAAACGTAATTTCATATCCAACACAATGTCCGTTTATAGTTTGTTGGATATATAAAATATGTTTGTATGTTTATAATGTGAGTGCGTTGTGTGTGTGTGTGAGAAATAAATCTTTTGTTTGTACCCAAACATGGACAGCTCCCGCCAGTATTACAAAAGTCATAAATTTTCACACCTGCTCTAAGTATTATACACAGGTAAACTTCAGCTTTTGATGATGAAGGATGCAGGGTGGGGCCCGAGGGTCTCAATATTTACAAGGTACACTCATCGCTAAGTCACATACATTACATTTATACAAAAATAGTTTTAGCCACTTTTTTTGAATCGCATCCATAGGAAAAGTTACGAAATCAAATTGCACTAGAGCCCCGCACGAATGCACACTACTTTAGAATTTACACCTTCGAGTTGCATTCAATCGTAAAACTGCTACATACATACCCTTCTCACCTGCTCTATTTCTAATCCCTTGAAGGTAGGTACTAGAGTATTACAGATCCAAAAAAAAAAATGATGGAACTACGCTGTTTGCAAATGAAGGGCACTCATTGCTCTCAAAACCATTTGGACACGACAAAATGGTACAGAAACTTTTGTACGTATATTAAACTCAATATCGCCCCCCCCCCCCACCAACACCCACCTTTCTCAGTTTTTTTTTTTTTTGTTGATCCTGTGTGTCTTTCCATTTTGGACTTAAACCGTTATTGGCAAGCATTTCAATTACATTCAATAGTTAGATGGTTGAGCGATTTATAACCCTGAGACTGAGATGAACACAAGCAAGGGAAAAGTGGGTTGGGTTTCTGTAAAAGAGGGGATATATGCACAAACAGGTGTGTAAAGTGTCGAAACTTTTTCGTTCATTTCCAAAGGATATCAGCAGAAGCTTAAAAAAAACTGCAAGCTGAAGGAAGCTATGATTTTTTTTTTCACTTTTTTTTCAGTCCTGGATTACAACAATAAGCTATATGATGGTTCAGGGCCGTATCTCATTTTATTAAAAAAAAGCTGTACTTTACCTAGTTTTTTCTTATAAAATTTCAGGAATGTGTTCATCTTAATATATTTGAAGCATCAAAAAGGACTTTAGGACCTTTCATCATTTTGCGCCCCTCTGAAAGCAGTCATGCCACCAAACAATATCTTCAAAGTGAATCCCTCCCTGAACATGTTTTAGTGAAAGAATTTGTTTGTGTCTTTAGTCTTTACCTGAAAACACTTTCATTCCAATTCTGTGTGTGTGAGAAGATAGTTTGAATTTTTTTTTTCATGGGCAGGAGGCAGGACATTCCTTTCTTTGTCTGTAGATAGGTATAAAGAAATAGACAATTCATCAGAGAGAGTAGAGGGTGTATTTGCGCCCCGGCCATTTGAATTGTAACAGAAACTATAGAAAAAGGACCCTTCTTGACGTGCTCTCACGTGCTCCTCCGTGAGAATTGAAGAGGTGAAGGGGGCGGTGAGCCCATGGCAAATGATGGTGATTAATGGAACTCTGACACTCAGGCGATTGTAGTTCAGACCTAATGATGGTTATGAATTGCTTGGCCCCTGCAAGTAGAAGGTGAAAAATGTCCAAATCGAGGCACAAAAAATAGGAAGGAATTTCTCTGCGTTCGGTCCGGTCGTCGAGAGATATATGTAGAAGACATTTTCGACACTGATTACCGGTGTCTGTTTTCGGCATGGACATTTCGACATGTCGGATGGTGGACGGAATAACGTCGAGTTGGTTGATTTTGGTTTGTTTGTGTTTTTTTTTTTTTTTTTGATTTTGTGTCTTCCTTATGTGGGGGAGAAAAAAATCTATAGGAAAATATAGGGCGATGAAGAGATGGTGGAGAAGAAGACCATCAGAAAAGTAGAAAGTTTTCTCCCAACTCATTGGATTTTTTTTTTTTTTTTTTTTGTATTTGTTCATTTTTGTATTTGTCCAATAGGATCTCAATGTGCGGGAATTGTGGCAGATGACACTGCAGTTTTCACAACATCAAGAGTTAATGGAATCGTATCTGATCTTTTGAGGAAATTAAGGTATGTGACAGGATAATAAATATTATTTGTCGTATACACAGAAATTGTGTTTGCATTGTGACTTGGATAAATGAAAATAAGAATGCGTGTGAAGCTTGATGGAAGAAAGTAGCGCAGTGGGTCAAAGGTAAATATCTCTAATATTAAGTTTAAATAAACGTAGCGTTAGAATTGGGGTGAGCGAATACCCATCAAGCCCGTATTGTGCCCTATTAGCTGCTGCGTTTTTTTTTTTTTTTTTTTTTTTTTTTTTTTTGCAAAAATATAAGCCCTTTTCACAGTACCTTATATATCTAAAGTTTTTATGACGTCCATCATTCTAGGTTCCAAGCAGTATTTTATATAATTTTGAATTGGTTAAGTCAAAGATGGAAAGTGTTTAATGAAAGACAAAGATGTGATGATTTTTGATTGTTGTTCTTTTAGGAGTTAGATTTGGGAACCAAATATAGCAAAGAAATATACACAAAATCGGAAATTTGCTAATTCAGCTAAATATTTTTTTTTTAATTTTTTTTTTTGGTTGATGTACATATGCACAAAGGCAATTATCGAAGTTATTATAAAAGGATTCCATAATTTTCGACTTTTACGACCTAAAATAAATTTTGCGAAGCGTAAAATTGTCACCGAACTTATCGATTTTATACAAAAAAAAAATTAATATGTGCAATTATTTGATAAATGTTGTATACTAAATTACTTATATACAGGGAGAATACGATAAGGCATATAAGAAGCGATAAAAAGCTAAGGCGTATTGTTTAAGTTTGATACAAGGACAAAATCTTATGGAAAAGTTGTCTTTTACACCTCATGAGAAGCGATGTTCTAAGAAATTGACTTAAAATCAAAAAAAAAATATATATATGAATTTTAAAAAAGAACGGCAACACTAAAAAATTTAAAAAACAAAGATTTTTTTTTCAATCGATTTTTTGAGAAAATTTACAAATTCCGAATGATCCGAATGGGTCTACACTTTTTCGAAATATTAAAAAATAAAGGAGACTATACTTCTTCAGTAAAAACAAAGCTGGTTTTCAGTGTTCAGAATAAAATGAATAGCATTGAATCAGTAGCGGATCTAGAATTTGGCTGTGGGGGGGGTTTGCAGTTTGGAGATCCATTTTGAGACCTTAAGTAATAAAAGTTGCTTATCCCAAGATAAATTTTATAATTTATAACAAATAATAGAGATCAGTTTAGGTTTAATGCAAGACCGTACTCAACTTCAGTCGAAGTAAACTTCACGACAACGCGGCAAAACATTATTTTCTATGAAATTTAAGGAGCTATATCGCACTATGCGGCAACTGAACTTCATACGAAATCGGGTGAAGTGTAGTTCCGATGCAGTGCAGTTCCGGCGAGTGCGGTCTAACCTTTAAGGCTCAAGTATTTTTTTTCCTTTTCGTTTAACGATATCCGTTTTTTGTGTGCCTTTATATCCGCTCCTGTTGCGCTTCAAAATGTTTTTAATACAAAGTAAATAACAATTATTCATAATTGCTGTAGCGGAGATAGAAGCAAATTCAAAGGGCACAATCATTTTTAGCCATATATGCTTGAACCACACGTACAAATTCGTTTATTTATATTATTTAAAAATTGATTAGGGACCTACATTATGTAGTTGTATTTTTAAATTAGCTGTGGGTATGTTTTGAACTTCCCATTTTTGACAAGATTTGAAAACTGTTTTTAATTGGCTAGTTCAGAAAAATTATATTTAAGTGTCCGTACTGGCAAAAGCTCATATATATATGCTTTGATACTGTATTAGTCCTCTAAGATCTCATTTTTCCTGAATTATCTAAATCAAAGAGAAACTTTTTTGTTCAAACTGACACTTTACGACATAAGACAAAGCTGCTCTAAGAAATAAGCCACGGCCCAATTCTGCCAGCGTGAATGAGTTTTCGTGTATACGCTGCATACGCTTTATAGGTATTCATGCTAAAAAAATATGTCGACAAATTTGCACGTCACTCTAGAGTCTAGAGGGATTGCAAATATTCATTGGCTTTTGTATGATTTTCTGAGCGCGCACAGAGAAAACTCACGATTTTGGAATTTGGCTCCTTGACTAGAGAATTTCTATGTTTTGTATGTACAATTGCCTTGGACCTTTCAAATTTTGAAATCGTAGCCCCAAAATTTCTAAGCCCAGCCAAGGCCGTAAGAAACAATTCCTGTTGTATTAAACATACACGGAACTTGACATCCCGTTGTTCTCCGTTTGCGTTTCTTTCGGTAAATTAACTTTGTTTTTAGTATATACAAGCCTTAGCCCCAACTTTGGACTTTGACAGTCCCTAGACTTGAGCCCCCAAAACTCTCTGGAATAAGGTTAGTTTTTAGAAAGTAAGTTGCTTAACCCTGGCTAGGTTTTTTGTCCAATATTCTCAGACCTTGTTGCGCCAAAGCTGGTTTTTTCGTCCCAATTTCCTGGGTTTAATTTAAAATAGTTCAGCCCCAACCACGTTATTTTGTCCATCAAATTTCATATCTTAACAATATTTTAGACGGAATATAAAATTCTACACGTTGTAATGTATTGCTTTCTATATTTCAAATTATTTTATGATTCGGCTGTGGGGGGGGCTTTAGCCCCTACAGCCACCCCCCTGGATCCGCTACTGCATTGAATACTAAAATTCAAAATCGTACATAAATTCTTAAAATTTCAAATTAACTAGTTTTAAAAAAGTTGTATTTAACACTTTGCTGGGAAAGTAACCTTTTTTTCCGACAGACGGGGTACCTACCCATTAAGGTTAATTCGAGTATGCTGATTTCAATGTTGATGTTAATTTTTCTGGATCTACGCAGATAAGAAAGATTTTCATCTTTAAAGTTGTCAAAGGATATGCTGTTCTAAAAAAAATTCGCCTCCAAGAAAATAGTTACCTCTTCTAATAGAACTAATATTTTTCTTTAAAACTCAATTCAAATTAGCCGAAAATCTTTCTCACCATTTAAATCAGCTTACCTATTCCGGTCTGTCGGTTTTTTTTTTTCGAAAAACTAGACCACCTCTCTCGTATTTACGCAACCTACATGGCTAAGCTTTTGTTTGTATTTTATGTGAACAACACTGTCTACAAATTTTCAAAATCCTCAAGACGAAAATAGGCACAAAACAAAATTTAGGTTACATAATTAACAATCATTTTGCTATTTAGAAAAAAAAATAAAATGGTCCTTCGCAAAATTAGGAATTTGGTGAATTTTTATATTAAAGTACAAGATGGGCACATGACAGCACTTTTTATAGAAAACAGAGAATGTTGGTCTTAACTCTACACCTTGCATCAATTATTTTCGGCGCTGAAAATAATTTTTTTTATCTCTTCGGAACTTGGCACCGCAAGTTGAGCACTATAACAGTATTAATTGTATGCTTTTTTGAAGAAATCAAAAGAGAATACAGACTGGTTTACAAAATGTTCAAATTTTGTTATGCTTTTATTTCCATATCAAGTTGTCCATATAACCGCGCTATTTTTCTCTGTTAGAAAATTGGCACGAAACATTTATTTATCATTCGTAGAAGGCGTAAATGTGCTATTTCGTATCTCACCGCAAATTGGTTGCACAAATGCACAAGTTTACCGCCAAACAGCACAATGTTTGCTTTAAGGAAAATTTAAATGAAAACAAAATGTTTCTTCACAAAATTTGCAAGTTTGCGATTTTGACTTGCGATACGTAGTATAGGGCAAGTTTAGGATTCGTGAAAAAAAAAAATCGAGATAACAATTTTCCCTAATATTACGATGATAGGGAACGCGAAAAAGGTGGGTCTCGCAATTCTGTCTGTCTGTCCCTCTGTCTATGTGTACATCGACCTGCAGCCTAAACGGCTGAAGCGATTTTCTTCAAACTTTGGACTTAGGGTTCCTATGTGATTCCTTAGAGGGAAAATTGAATTTTTTTTTTAGCTCAAAAAATAACGGTACCTGTCATACAACCAATATACAAAAATTGATTTATTTTAAAAACGGCTCTAACGATTTTCAAAAAAAAAATAACGAGGTACTAAAATTACTAAAATAAATATTTGGTAAAAAAAAAAATTGTATAACGGTTATTACCGATACCTGTCATACAACCGATTTTTTTGGTTTTCAAATTTCTCATTAACTACTACACTGATTTCAACCAAAAATTTTATACAAAGGTCGCTTACAATTTTGCATATAAAATTTTTTGAAAAAATAATTTTTGGATTTTTAAAAACATATAGAAATTTTTTTTGTTGAAAATTCAATACCTTGAAGACGGGCTTATGATTTTTTTTTTTTAATTTTGTGAAAAATTGTATTTTTATAAATACTAAAAGTTGGCATACTAAATTTTATTTTAAAAAATATTGAAGATTTTTTATATATAACAAATTAATTTAAAAAAAAACCGCTCTAACAATTTTTGAATTTTTTTGTTTCATAAATTTATATTTATTAAGCAAATCAGATGGCAACTTGTTTTTGAGCTCTATCTGTTTAAGCTATTAAAATAACTAATTTATAATAATTCATACTAATCATTTATATTTTAAATTTTGTTTCAACTTTTTTTTTTTTAATGATATCATAATGTTATGGAACCAATAAATATGTACATTGTGTATTTCAAGCAACGTTAAAGTTGTGAGCTACGAGAGCAAGTTTTGTGCAATCCAGTCGTGTGCATTTTTTCTATTTTATAGCACGAGGTACTATAATATTGGGCAAATGGCAGCACAAACACAATTTTTGACCAACAATTTAAAAGGGCTAACTTACGAACTCTAGAATCCATTCTGGTAAAATCGAAAACTTATATGCATCCTTGTGGAAGAAAACAAACACACTGTTCATTGGATTTTAATTTGGGTTTGATATTTATTGATTATGTTAGTTATCAACCCCATCGGTTTTCTTCGTCTTAAACACATTTTCAGAAATTGCTAAAAAATATACGAAAATTCATCAAACCTTTTAAATTTTTGTTGAATTAAGTTAGGAAAGAGTGCACAGAAATAACTTCTTTTTGAATTTATTGAAATGTTTGGAACAATTTAATTTTTAAATTTATTTGTAAATGTTTTTCGTTGTAAGCCGACGATATTAAATTTTAAAATAATTTTGCATCAAAAATCGTAATTTGTGTGCTCTTTAATTCATGATATTTACGTACATATGGTTATAAGATGACCTGAGAATATCTACAGTAATTAGTTGTTAAATTTTTCATTAGATGATACATCATCATGGTGTAATGGTAGAGGCTAGATAGCCTAAAAAAGGCCATTATTCAAGAACCCGGAGAAAGCTCTGATTTTGATGATTTTTTTTTTTTTTAAATGTAGGAAATTGAAATTAGAAAAAAATTAACAATTCGAAAACCGACGCTCTCCACAGGTTTTTTTTTGAAACTCAAAAAACCAAAATTTTCAAAAAAAAAAAATTAATTTTATTTGTAAAATAATCTTAAACTAATAAATATCACTACCAGAGATTATAGAAAGGATTTTTTGAGTTATATTTTGAAAGTCCGAAAACAAAAACCTACAGTAAAAACCGCTTATAGGGTAAACACACTAGTATCCGGACACTTAGCATATTTCTTCACTTTGCTCTCTATTATTTATCTTACTATAAAAGTTTTACTAAAAAGTTATGGTTTTTCTTAAAGTTTAGATATTTATTGATAATATTACATTTAATTAATTTATAGATTTAACATTTGCATAATTATTAATTTTTTTTTAGAAAAAAAGTTCTATTTTCGCTAGTATCCGGACAACAAAATTTAGTGTCCGGACGAATTAATTTTAGTCTCCGGACGCAATTGTTTTGTATGAAATTTTAGTGCATTATTAAATAGAATTAATGAAAAACCGTTAATTTTTATAAAATATAGTTATTTTAATTAACTTTTTCGCTCATAGGTACATTATATACAAAGGTTCGTATCATGAATGTACACTTGTACAGTTGTAATAAAGATCTCGGTTCAAACGTGTGTTTAATTACTCTTGTGTTCGTATCACGATTGGTAACAAATTATTAACATGGTATAACTCTTAAATACACCTGTAATCAAAAAAACGTGTAATCAGAACACATGTATAATCAGAATACATGTATAAGCAAAGTACACGTGTAAAAAACCGGTGTGTATTTTGTTCCTATTTGAACCTCCCAAACGGATATTAGACCCTTGGTGGCAAATAAGGCTAGTTTTGTTTAAATAATTCTTTGCTGCTTTCAGGCAATAAGTACTAGCTGCAATTTAGGTCAACAATCGTTTTAAATAAAATAATACTATGTCTATGACAATGTAATACTAAATACCCCTGTAGTACTAAAAACACGCATGTAAAACTAAGACCCTACACGTGTTAATACACGATTAATTCAATTGTTTAAAATTTTACCTATGTATATCTATACATATATCTATATATCTATCTATATATTCTTCGCATAGTCTGAACAAGATGCCTTTGTGCGAAGAACATGTGCTTATGGCTGGCCACGAGACGAGAGTGCCTTTTAAGCAACCGAGACGAGACCGAGACGAGACTGTATATTTGGACCGGAATCTATAAAGAGTCTAATAAATTAAAAAATCCAATTTCAGTTAAATATTTATTTTCTTCTGCACATATCACATCGAAAATATTTCGTTCCAATAATCAACAGTTTGTCCGCAAATCATATTTTTCGGAGACGAGACCGAGACGAGACTGAAAATTTTCGATATTAACGGGACCGAGACCAGACTTACAAAAGTCTCGCAGAGTCTCGTCTCGTGGCCAGGCCTACATATGCTATTTTTACATGCATCCACAGGATGTGATACTACATCGGCCTTCTACAATAATAAGGAAAAATCACACTTGCTAAAAAATTCGAAGATCAAAAACATTTAAAGGATGCTGCAAAAATATTCAAGCAACCGAATCAAGACAAAGACATCATTTATAAATAGAAAAGGAAGACATATTATGTAAATAATGTATTGATTATGTGCCTAGGTGCCTAACTATGTACCTAAATAAAAAATACTTTATTTTTTTGCTTTTCCAAATAAAATATAAATGTTAACATTAACAATGTTCTTAAATATTACATTATATTAAATTTAATGTTCTTAATGTTGTGTATTATAAAATATTTCCTCGTAATTAAAATAATAAGAACTATTAATTATTTTAAATAAAATTAAAGCAAAAATGTGTGCATATAAGCTGGTTTTACTGTACTTGGTTTTGAACTCTTTTTTTTTAAATAACATATAATAATATTTATTTTGAACTAAATTTAAAATATTTACCTAAGAAAATTGGTTTCATCACATGTGAATATAAGCGAGTTTTACTGTACTTGGTTTTGAACATTAGTATTAAATACTAATGAAAAAAAAAAATTAACTTTCGAGTGTTTTTTTATTTTTAAATATATTTTAAAAACAAAATACAAAAATATTTTATTTTTTTTTTCAGTTTTCGATTTTTGAGTTTTAACAAAATGTCTGTGGAGAGCGTCGATTTTTTAATTGTAAACTTTTTTCTAATTTCGATTCCCTGTACTTTAAAAAACAAAAATCATCGAAATCGGAGCAGTTTCCCCGGGTTTTTGAACAAAATGCTATCTAGCCTCCACTAATATGCAAGATGGGATGAGGTGCTTTTAATATTTTCTGAAATGTATCCTCTGGTCATTTTTCAGATATGAAACTTTTGAGTCATTCAATGCTCTCCTGATGTGTTATACATAGCTCCAAGATAAATAAGGTTCAACACCCATCACAATCCCCCCAAAAAAAAGAAGAAGAAGCATGATTTCCCTACCAGTTACTACACCTATGTATATCAAAAACGCTAAACAAGTCTGCATCTGGCAGAGGTTATACAGAAGTGTGGTAAACGAAATTTAATATTTTCACTTGCCTGTGGAAACTTTGTAGGTATTATTATTTTTTTATTTAAAAAAAAATTCTCTCCAACTCAACATTTCAACATCTTTCCGCACTTCTAACTGCCATAAGCATGTGGTAATCATATTTACAGTAACTAGGAAAAGCATAATGTCCCTTTTTATTATTTTCTGTTGTGCGGTAGTGTGGTGTTGTTGGCCAACAAAACTTTGTGTCGGTCCAGAGGAAACTTTGTTGTGAGAGTCGTCGTTTCTATTTCAACCTATTTTTTTTTTTGTATTTTCATAGCTATTTTATTTTTTGTATTTATTTTTAGTTTGTGTTCACCAATTCTCTCTCTGAATTTTGGCTATTTGACCAGAAATATGGTGGCGAAATGAAAAGTTATTTATGAGTTTTTAATCAGGACACAAGAAATTTGCAAACACCACCGTCCGTCTATGTATCTATATGTACAGAGGATACTAGAATATCCTGTAACATATGCAGAACTTGAAATAAAGTGAGAATATTGGTCTGCTAGCATACGATGAATAGAACTTTAAAACAAGTGGTTTTGTGGTTGTAGTTTTGAATGGAAATTTAATTTATAGTTAGTAGTTTTTTGCGTGTACATGAATTTATTTATACAAGAACTTGTATTTTTAAATTGCTAGCGAGGAAGTAGCCACAGAAAAAAAAATGCTCTGACATAGCTAAGGCGAGCATTTTAATTCTATGTGAATAAACAAAACATTTAAATAAAAAGCTATTAAATATATTAAAGACGAAACTTTAAAGCCGACAACAATGGCGACTGCCCCTGCTGATCTCAAAAACCGCTCTGTTGATCATGAACGTGGAATATAAATCTTTTCCATTCTTCAAATTTGTTGGTAAAACCGTGATATGCAGTATTATGAGCACTGGTCTAGAGATGACATGTACAAAGTCTAATCGAAATCACTAGAGCCATTTTGGATAAAACTTGATAGAACCAAAGTTCGAATTTGCCCTTTAGGGAATCACATAAAAACACTTCACATAAAATTTGAAGCAAATCCGTCTACCCGCGTATGATCTGGCTCGATGTACACCAGGACGCACAGACAAAAAGGCCGTCGAACGTCTTGACAAAAATCACTTTTTCGATTCCTCCATCATCCTAATGTTTGTTTTGATTAAGACCTCGACATTTTTTTTTGACACGCAACCAATACTTGCCCTACAGAGCAGGTAAAAATGTAGTAGTTGATAAATATGGTTTTGGTTACTATTGGTTACTATTGGTTTTTATCCATTTATAGATTTTGATTTTATCAAAAACGATGCAGTTGAAAATATTCATTTTTTTGGGAAGAATCATATACAAAATGAATACTTAAGTAAGTAAGTAAGTATTGTCCAGGCAAATTAGATTTTGGCATGTGTAGTATTGTACCTGTTATAGAAGATTGTTTTTATTTAGAGATTTTAGAGAGTCGACACTGAATAAATATTCAGGATTGATTTTATAATAAAAATCATTCAATGTGTAGCAATCAATAGAACCGAATGTGTTTTATTTATTTCTAAATACACTACAGCATTTATGTATGTAACATATACACCCGTATATATAAAGAAAAAATAGTTATTTTAGCTCCCGTGTTTAGGAAAACTACACCATGGAATAAAAATGTTCCGGGCTCAAATAGCACGAAGCCAATGCCTTTTCCTAAACACGGGAGTTGAAATAACTATTTTTTCTTTATAAATAAGGGGGATAGTATCTTAGATTTTTGTTTTATTCGATCAGAAATAATATAAAAAAAAGAGAATATTAGGTTGCTCCCGTTCAAAAAGGTGTGGTTTGCTGGAAAAATCAAAATGTTCAAGAAAGTGCATTATTCACTCCCTGTTTTTTTTTTTTTTTTTCTTTTCCTATATAATTTTAGAAACATGCATCCAGAAGATGACATTTATATAAAACTTTCTGGTGTTATATTTTTGTTGCCTTACAGCGATGACGTCAGAAGAAAGCTGTCTAAAAGAGAGTAGTTTTGAAGCGCTTAAGTGGCAGATGAAAAATGCTCCAATTCTTTTATAAATGTGGACTCAGATACTCTAGTCTAGGGAATTACAAAATAAAATATTGAAACCCTATTCAAATCAGTCTGATAGGTTCGGCATGAGAGGTAATGTTAAAGAAGTGCACCACGAAATAGTTGCATCAATGCTGTGGTCAAAGTTAGACATTTAAGCTGGCGCAAATTTTTGTACACATACTTGAAACCCCTAACTATCGTAAAGTATCGTTATAATATTTCTTTAATTTTTTTAGTCACCTTTGTAGCGATTTTAAAAGAGCAAAAATTGTATGAAAAATACTTTTTTTAAATAAATACAAATAATTATTTTATTAAAAAAATTTTATATAGATGCATGTTCCAAAGTTATATAGGAAAACAACAAACAACAGGGAGTGAAATGCACTTTCTTGCACGTTTTGATTTCTCCTGCAAATAGCACACCTTTTTGAGCGGGAGCAACCTCATATTCTCGTTGCTTACATATTTTCTGATCGAATCCCATTAAAATCTAAGATGCTATATGTTACATCCACATATGCTTCAATTTTATCCTAATTTGCCTGGACTAGTACTGAATACAAACATTTTAAAAATATTATTTTTTAAGATTAAAAAAAAAAAAAAAACAATTTATTTTATTTTTGAAAACGCAATATTTCGAAAACAATTAAATAACATTTTTTGAAACTTGGTTTTTAGTAGTTTTTTAACACTTTCTAGAATATTGAACAAAATCATGTTACTAGAATCAAAAATAACGGTATCTACAAAATCATACCTTGGAAAACCCGTTTAGGAAAATTTTACTTCCCTCGAAAAAAGTGCGTATTCTATAATAAGTTCAGTTTATTTATTATTTACAGTACTTCCCATTGAACTTTTTTTTATACTTTCGACTTTCTCATTATTGGATGAAGCGGTTAAAGTGTTTTTTTTTTTTACATAAAAGCTTCCAAGAAGTAAAAATAATATTGCATAAAAAAAACGGTCTGATGAAATTTAAAATTTAAAGTATTTTTATAAAGCTTAGTTCATTTAAGTTGATTTTTTGTTTTAAATACAAAGTTTTTATATACCACTCGCATATTCAGTTTTTGAAATTTTACATAACCCACTTGAACACTAGAACAAGTTTACTCGACCCAGTTTTATTTTTTTTTTTTTTAGATTTGTCAGTTTTAACTTTTTTTGAAAGCCAAAAAAAAACATTTTCTGTATTAATTTTTTTTAAATAAGCGATTTCCAAAAAACTGTTTTTGAAAAAAATTAGTTTTTAAATTCAAATTTCCAAAAACAAAAAACATTTTTAGTTTCAGTTTTTCTTTTTTTTTTTATTTATTTTTTTTTACAACCTCACTGCTGGTTGCACGAATATAAATTTAAATCGCCAACAAGTTAATGTTAAAAGAAACACAAATATTTCTTTAATTTAAAATTGATAATTTTCATACCATGCAAACTGCAAAGTAAGCAAAACGCTATGGCTGCTATAAAACTACTTGTAAGTAGTTTTAATAAATAACTTTTTTTTAAACAGTCTTGTTATAACCAATAACTTTCGGATGAAAAAATTAATGGACATAGTAAATAAAATGGTTTACTCAATAAAAAATTAATTATTTAACGAATGTTATTTAAGTTTATAATAAAATTAATTTATTCACTTAACGCATAAATCATTCATAACCGATTGAGTTTTAACTTGACTAATAAAATATAATTTCACTGACTCAAGCAAAAGTCCAGCAGCGAATAAATTTTAATAAAAAAATTGGTATGCCAACTTTTAGTATTTAATAAAATACAATTTCTCACAAAATCAAAAAAAAAGTCATTAGCCTGTTATCAAGATATTGAAAAGATAATGAATTTTTATATGCAAAATTGTTAAGATTGTAAGCGACCTTTTGTATAAAAATTTTGGTTGAAATCGGTGTAGCAGTTAACGAGAAATTTGAAAAACAAAAAATCGGTTGTATGACAAGTACCGTTAATAACCATTATAAAAAAAACACTGTATGTCAAAATTCTGTATAGCAAAATGCTGGTTGGTCAAAATACTGTATTTCAAAATTCTGTACATCAGAATTCTGTAAAAACGCTGTAAAAGAAATAAAATACAGCATTATTACAGAACTTTGAAATACAGATTATTTATTAAAGGTTTTATTGTCACGTCATAACTCTCTTATCACCACCTGAGATAGTAAAAGATCGAACTAATGTAGCGAAGCAAGCTTGAATTGTTGATTAATAGATGTAGGTGCCTAACTAGGAGCTAAGCGAAAAGGAGAGAGAAAATAAAATTCTACACCTATTTACTTCTTTTTCGTTTACTTCATTTCCCCCTAAAATTATTTCTTGAGTTCTCTCGTCTTTTTTTGTAAATGCCAATTTTTATAACAATTTGATAAAGTAATTTGATAATAATAGACGTTTTCTTTTGAAAATTCGGAGGAGTCAGTCCAATGTGAACACCTTCATGTTGAGTTTTGACACTGTAAAAATGAATATGGCAGTGTATCCTAGGACCCAAAACAGTGTTGAGCACTGGCATCGCCGGCTCAAAACTTTGATAGGACGAAGGAGAGCCGGTTTTTACAAATAAATAAGTGACTCAAATATTGAAATTCTATGTACAAAAGCTCAAACAGAAAAAGTTAAGGACGGGAAACACATTCAAAAGAAGAAAGAAACTAGTATTAAAAACATTCTGAATTGAACCACGTTGCATACCTAAAATAAATTGCAAAAAATTTAAATTTGTATTGATTTTGACACACGAGTATAGATTTATTTACTTTCTAACTTGCATATAGTACGGGAGGCGACCGTAATCTTACCTATCTCAACGCGGCTTTAGAAAAGAATGACGCCAATTAATAGCTTTAGTGTTAACATTAACAAAACCGCTGGTCGGACAAGGTTTTTCAGCTGGCAATGGGTAGAAAACGTACTTTTTCGGTTGCATTTTTGGCTTAGGTTACCTAAACCATAATGGATTTTTATAAATGGGGTATCAACTGAAAGCTTAGAATGCGGTCTTTACAAAATCAGTGGTCGGACAAACGTTTGTTGGTTGTTGCGGTGAGTCCGACCACTTTCGTTAAAAGAGCTATTCTTTTAACCTTTGCATTTAAAATGCATTTAAGTGGTAAAAGCTTGTTTCTATACGCTATATGAAATAGTTTTGCATAGTTGTCAACACAACACAATTATTTCAAAACTAGATAGATAGATAGATAGATATATAGATAGATGTTTTATTCATATTTCAAAAGTACATCAGTTTCATTTTATATACAATTCATGAATAAATAATACAAGGCATGACATATAATGTCGTCTCCCTGAGGGGCATTCTTGCCAAACATTTCAGTATAATAATAGCATTAATTTATTATTTCAATGCTCTTTAAAATCTAGCATTCTCTAGTTCTATTTTGGTAATGTTACGTTATTGTACAATATTTGTGTCTTACTTTTATTTTTTTTTTAATTCTTAAAAAAAAACTTGAATTTGAAACAAAATTTCGTATGACTTTTAGTTACATTTTTTGGACTTTTAGATTAGTTAAATGAAATTAAACATTTTTTTTAGGGACTTTTAGTTTCGTTAAAACGGAAAACTAATTGAATTTATCATAATAGAAAATAACTTTAAGACATTAATAGGTGCATGATATCTTTTGTTTTGTATATTATTTTTTAAATGTACTCATTAAGTATAGCAGAACGGTAATTGATTTCAAATATTTAAAAAGGTTTTCCCAATTAGCTCCATTTAAGATACTCTTTAAATGATCCATGGTGAGCGTTAAACAACCAAAACAACTAAGTCTAAGCTCTTTAAGAACAGGGCAGATAGCCAAAAAATGAAAACAATCTTCTTTTTCCTTAAGATTGCACAACGTACAAAAAGGAGTAGCGGTTTTATTGTACGGCGTGCCATTTAAGTTAAGAAGATCACCCCTCGCTCTGCAAATCAAGGACACTGCTTCCAAACTGAAATCGTCCCTGAAATAATTATTTCGGCCAAGGTTAAAGTTTAGTTCAGGGTAAATAATCCTGTTAACAGAAGATACCGCCTTCTGAATGCAGTCGTTACGCTGGTAAATGTCAAAAGCTTCTACTAAGTTATCGACTTGCGCTTTTAATGCGGAAACATCAGTCCACTGTATGTGTGTGTTTTTTTTTTTTTTAAGGAAAGGAGAATGGGCAAAAATATATGGGACCTGGTCTACATAGTGCCCAGAAACGAGACCTATGAAAATGATAAGGTACTATGGAGTGTACCAACTTACGAGTATTTTTCTGCCGTCCTAAGTAAAAAGGGCCTAAGCGCCAAAAATCAAAAATCGAGTTTGACGTATATTTGGAAACAGTATCTTATTTTGGTGTGTGTGCGAATTATTCGTCAACCATGATATTATTCGCTATTATTTGCCATTGGTATAAAAGTCTCTTTATTTTGTGGTATGTTCAGTTCATCGGAAGTGACTAATATTGTCATTTCAATGGAGCAATTGCAATTAAGTTTTGCTCTAGTTTCAATCATTGTTGCCATAAACTACCTAAGCCCCATGGTTAACAGTTTCGTGTTCATACAAAAAAATTATGTAGTAGAGTTAAGCTTTCCAAAGATATATATCTCGTTCGTGGGCAACAGGTAGACCTAAATACCCAATCTCCTTTCTTTTAAAAAAAAAAAAAACTGTATTGAAAATACAGTATTATTTTGCCGTACAGAATTTAACAATACAGAATTCTGGAAGACAGTATTTTGCTCATACAGTATCTTGAAGTACAGAATTTTGTGTTTACAGTATAATGACGTACAGAATTATGGTCTTACAGTTTTTTGACCACACAGAATTTTGTCATACAGAATTTTGAAAAACAGTATTATGACCCGCTCCCGAATTTTTTGTTGTATTTATCTAAGAATTTTCTTCACTGTTAGCTTATATATTGTTCTTAGACTCAATTTCCCAATCATTTTTCATTTAACAACTTGACACAATGATTGCTTAAATTTCGCACTCAAACAAGTAAAAAAAAATACAACTAGCACAAAATGTGACTGATTTAAGTCTGATGGAAGATTTAAAAGAAAAGAAACGGAAATGTGGATAGTATACTCCTAGAAAGCTCATGTTATCTGTTTTAACCGATTTAATTGCGATAAGATCAAATGTAGAAATAAGTTTATTAACTCAAAAACTCAAACTCCTATTTTAATTCGTTTTTTTTTTCACTTAAGCAAAAAACAGGTATTTTAAGGAACACCAATTCTACTTTGTTCAAATGTTTGTTTGACCAAAATAAGCAATACAAATTTTCAAGACCTTTTGTCGATCAATTTCAACCCACCAGTGTGAAAGCTACCTGAAGATTCAGTTTTCCAACCAAAGTAAACAAAAAAACCCACTTCCCATACGTTATCTAATTTTTGTCTGCCTATAATTACTATGGCAAATGCTTATACAATTATTTTATTGCCGTTTTTTTTCCTGTGGTAAAATTTGTTTGTAGACAGAACCTTTTTTTTAAATTATACTTCAGTGCCAACTTTCTTTCAAAAGCCGCTTAAAATTAGGGGCAATTAAATTTTTAATTTTTAAGCTGACCCACCATTTAACGTCTTATTGAGTTCTTTAAGAACCACTGAGAAGTTGTAATTATATAGGTACACTCGATATCTATAAGAACTTACCCATTCTATAGACAATAAAACCTTCGACAGTTCCTTTTTTGATTGGGACGCAAGATATAGCGACAACATAGTAAACTAAAATAACCCCACTGGTTTTTTTTTTATTTCATTCAGTGATCTCATTAATTTAATGTTAAATTGACAAAGTTCTGTTTGGTAATGAATCCAAATTAGTACACAGTTTCAAGAGAGCATTTGTTATTGCGCAACTTACCGATGGTCCTTAGACTATATTTGAACACCACTTGAAGCACTCTCAAACCCTCAAACTCACTCCAACCCAACCCCAAAATCCAAATTCGAAGCCGAACCCAAAGAATCAAGTTTGATGTGCGGATGGAAAAGTAGGTACCCTCTCCGTCAGGGTTAATTATGCGGCAGGGTTCCGTTTGCCTTTAATGATTATATTGTTGCGCTTTGAACGTGATTAGCACGGAATGTAAATTCAGGACATCGTTGTGCCGGGCTGACATTTGCAATCCGCCTGCTCGAGGTAGGTACTTATTTCCTTCGTTTCATTGTCTTGGGCGAAGCTATACTCTACTCTACTTACCCTCACTACCACCCCCCCGCGGCCATTCACCAAAGAGAATTAAATTGTAGACTGTTCTTTAAGTAACCTTTCGTGTTTGTAATTATTTTGTTGTAATTTCCCTGTCAAGCCCTCCGTTATTGTAACGGGAACAGGCGATGCGGCATGGTGGGCAGAGCACCCTAGCACACAGCACTTCCCTGCAAGGATTTTACCAAAGATTTTAACGATAAGTCACGCTTGTGTGAACCTGCGGCAAAGAAGATGGTGAAGGAGTGGTAAGTAGAGGGGTTTTAGAGTGGTCGGGGACCCTCTTGTTGACGGTTTTCACACAAAAGAACCTTTCAGTTGTGCTTTTTATTTTGATTTTTTTTTTCTAGAGGATATATACTTCTATACTCCAGAGATGACGATGACAATTTGTTTCCTACGTTTTTATCCGGTCGGCGATGGACGATTTTCCCTTCTGATTTTTGAACTTAGATTGATCCTGCGTGTTTCCCCAAGGGCATCTTCACAAGTGATGTCGAAACAAATCTACTATGACAACTATGGATAACTACGATGAGCACAAGATGGCAGTGAGCGAGAAGAAGAATAAATGTTTGATTCAAAAAAACTCACAAGAACCTCGGTTTCGTCCTCGTAATTGTTGGAGTCGTGTAATAAAATAAAAACGACGCCATCGGATTGATGCGGGGAGGGTTTTGGGGATAGGAGAAAACACAAAATAAAAAGGACGACACTCTTGGAGAAAGATGAATAATTAGGAGACGAATTTAAGTGGCAAATTTTATTTGCACGGACATTTCTTCTTCTTTCTGGTCCTTGTCGTCCTCATTTTTTTTTTTTTGTTTTTTTTTTTTCTTTTTTTTTAAATATGAAAGGAAGATTTTTTTCTCATTGTCAACTTTGTAAGCCAATGTCATTTGGTCGGCAGGGGATTGGATAGAAGCGACAAGCCAGTACCGCAGAGTTGAGAATACCTCTCTTGCTGTTAAACTTTTGAAAAAAAAAAAAAAAACGAAAAAAATCGGAAGGACTTCGAGGTAATAAAACGGTGGCAATAAAACAATCCTTGAGTTCGGCTACCAAAAAGGAATAAGATAAATCTATCGCAATAATTTATGTTTATTTACTTTTGTAATTTATGACCCCTAGAGGGCAGGCATAATAACACAGTGCGCTACACAAAACTTTGATGACGACCCATACCGAAATCCAAACTGGCCTGGCCAGTATATAGTTGTGGCGGTGGCGGTGGCATTAGAGATGGATGGCGGTAGCGAGATATAAGAGTTAGTAGGCCAACGGATCATTTTTGTAAGCACTTAAGGGGAATTGAGGTAATGAAATAAAAATGGCAATGTTTCAATATTTTTCAAAAGTTATTAATGGAATAAGTGGCTGAGATTGTGGTTGTATTCGAGTTTAAAGAGTACACTGCAAGGACTGAGGTGCGATGGTATGTATTCCAAGGCGGATAATGTGGTTCCCTTTTTGGCGCGTGTGTTTTTTGTCGTCCATGATATAATTTCTTGGATGTAATTGATGTCAGTCCATTACTCGTAGAAAATATAAACCTCAACTTACTCTCGATATCTTCGTTTAAGCATAAGGACATGGTGGTTTAAGTGGGTAATTGTATTGTTTATTATACCTGCAAAAAGGAAGAAACTTGATTTTGTTTACCAATTGCAAACAAAACCAACTGGTTGATATATTTACTTTTCTCAATGGGGTTGCTTACAAGAGGCTTGTCATCGACTTCTAGGGCGGCACGGTGGCGGTGATACTCATAAATTAGATACCAGTTTTAGATGGCCCGTCCTTGAGGTAGAAACAGAAGGGCGATTTATTCAAACGAGGAAATATTCAAAGTTTGACAAATAGTTTATAGACAAATTGAAAATTAAACATTAATTTATTGGGTAGGTTAAGAGAACTTAGGGGACTTGCAAGTAAGGCAAAATTATAGACTGTGATTGGCCAGCTGTCGAAAGTTCCCTTCATTTGAAACAATTTTTCGACAGCTGACCAATCACAGTCTAGAAATTTGTCTTACTTGCAAGTCCCCTAAGTTATCTGAACCTACCCATTGATACATCGTGTTTTGAAGTAATGTTTGAAAAAGGAAATATAAATTATATAGATAAAAAGTCATGGGCCTTTTGAATATCATACTGATCAATTTACATAAAATCTCTATCTGCACCCTTAAAAGGTTGGGAATTTTCTCGAATTTCACTGCAAACGAATCCATACTACAAAAAAAAACGTATTTTTTCACAGAAGGAAATAAAAAAGTAGATACGTATCCATGAATTTTTGTCAAAGATATTTTTTGTTGACAGTAAAAATTGGATCCGACAGGTGGCGCTAACGTCATGTTCTTGAAAATGACTAATGTTCACAACAAAAACAATTGTACATATATTGATTTTGTGTCAGACACGAAAACAGCAAAATATGAACTAGATAGATGGCGCTGTGGTCGATTATTGGAAAATTTTATATTTATGGAGTAAAATTACTCATATTTCCAGTATAAATCTGGTTTTTTACAAATAAGATTCCAAAATCCGGACTTTGGAAGGTAATAATGCGATAGAGTTATAAACAAAATCTATATCTAAATTTTTATATCTCAAAAAGTATTTAACCTATTTATTTATTAAGTTTTTATTTATGTTGACTCAAATATTCAATCATACTTACATTAAACTCTGATCTCAACAGCATTGTCCAATGGTGAAACAAAAACCGTGTAGAATTTAATGCTTCTAAAACTCAAAGCTGTCTACTGTCGTTAAAGCGGAACCTACCCCCTATGCTACTATCCATGAGCGGCACTTGCATTGAGGAAACTGAACAGCTTTCAGTTCTCTCGGTATGTGTGTCACAGCTAAGCCACCTTTTGTGTGACGACCACATATTTGACATCTCCAAAAATGCTGCTAGGTGTATAGGTTTTCTGCGTCGATGCAAGAAATTTGTCTCCCCTTCTGATCTGGCTTTAATCTACAAAGCCTTTATTCGACCAAAACTTGAGTACAACTCCCATATTTGGGCAGGTGCTCCAATAACTCACTTGAGTCTATTGGATAGAATACAAAAGAGAGCTCTAAAAGGTGAAAGTACTATAACGGAAACATTCACATCTCTTAATGTTTCATGTCTTTCGTTATCTTACCGATATTTCTACAAACAGTGTTCTAGTTAAGTAGCCAGTTGCATTCCTCCCCTTAAACAATTCAACTATAAAACTCGCGCTTCCAGGAATGCCCATCAGATTACCCTTAAGCCCAACTTCGGACGTATACTGTTAAGTACAGAGATTCTTTCTTTAGTCGCACTGCACGAATGTGAAATGCTTTACCAAGCTCGATTTTCCCCTCACATTGTGATCTACACACATTTGAAACCTAATCGCTCGTGCTGTGTACATCATTTTAAGGGTAGTCACAACCCCTTTGGCGCTCGCTTAATATACAAAAAAAAAACGATTTGATATTTAAAAAAATAATAAGTTTTTAGATAAAGCCAAAATTCGTACCCAATTGTCAGCCCTATATCAGAGAAATAAATATATCTCTAAACATTTTAAAGTTATCAACTTTTTTAAATTATTTGTATCCATCAGGGAATCTATTCAAGAGCAAACAACAGGTAGAGCTGCTTTGTTTCATTTTTAATTTCATTACGGAATTTCCCTTTTTTAGTTGCACCCAAAGTTTTGTTTTATTCTCCTCTACGGAAAACTAAATGCATGCTTCTTTTGAGTGAAAGAAATGAAAGGCAGTCAATTTTTGAGTATAGTACGATCGAAAGGCAGACAAATTAATTAGAAGAAGATTATGTAGGTACCAATGCACAGGAAATATGAAAGATTTCTAATTTAGATTCTGTACAAAATTTAAGGGGTGTGTGTGTTTGAACTAGGTATAGGTATGTTATGTAGGAAGAAAAGTGTAACATTGTGTGATCAAATTAAATATGCATCTGTATTTTTCGGCAACCGCCAGCGCCAGCGTCAACATCATCGTCGTCATAATTATCGTTATAATCACCCATCCAAATTCTCTTTTCAAACGACAGAAAGTATTTTTCCATCATGAACTAGATTTGGAACTAAATTTTTTTGCATTCTTTTTTCCTCTAGCGTTGTATTAGCTATTCTTAAAAAAAATAACACAGCTTTTTCCGTGTTATTTTTAGTAAGTTTGTTCAAAATGTTGGAAAAAAGGTGATTTGGTTAGAGTAAACAGCATTTAACTTGACTTCTAATGGTCGGATCTTCAAGATTGAGTTATTTAAATGAAGGTAAAATTAGGGTACGTGTATTAAAATAAAACAATGTAATTAAAATTGAAACAACTCGATGGTGTTTGGTGGTGGTTTTAAAAGTGAACACGTTAAGGATCAATCCAAATTAATTTATGGTCATACAATAATTTTCTATAAAGTAAAAAAAATCTAAAGTAAAAAATAAACAATAAAAAATTTCTCTTTCTATTACAATTTCCTCAATACAAAATGGCTAAACTTCCACCACATTGCGTTATGGGTATCCGGAAGAAATAAAAAAAAAATACATACCCGTAGGTAGGAAAGGTAATTTTTTAACAAAAAAAATAGAATTTTAAAAGTTTGCAAAGCAACGCGAGCAAGGTTGGCTAGTTTACTATTTGGAGCAAAATTATTATTTTGGTTTCGGGTCAAATAAGTTCAATAATGAGTAGAATCACGCTGGCCTAGAGTATATTTATTCTATTTTAAATTTACTGACAAAAAAAAGTTCACTTTGGCGTATACGCACTTTTTTCTTCTTATTTTTTACGAAATGTAATAGATTTTTTTGTGTACCCTAACTTGGTTTGAAACTTGGAAAAGTTCAATTATTAAATGGCACCTCTACTTTATTCATCGGCCATTGCAGCTTACGTTGTTGGAAGACGATCGAACGGCTTATTCAGCACTCAAGTCGGATTAATTTGGTTGGTTGTGAAGTCAGATGTCAGAACGCCGAACTCAAAATTTTTCGGTGGGGTTTATTAGGATCCGAGTTTGTCCACTTACAAGGAAATAAAACAAAAAAAATATATAAACAAATTATCTGCTAACAAAATTTAAAAAAAATTAAGACCCATATATATTATATTTTGAAATAATGTTTTCGCTTAACTTGTATGACCACTCAAATACCTAAATTACTTTCTGCCTCAATAGCAATCACAACATGGAACAAACATACAAATGGTCCATCATAAAATTAATGCTTTCTATTTCCACATTACACAAACACTTACGGAAAGTCTGGCACAATTCATTTGATCTATGTTTAGTAGGAAGGTCATCCATAATATCACCCCTGCCCTCTGCTTCTTTACCACAAAACTAATTTATTTGCTGCTTCTCTAACACAGTTAATAGAATAGAAATAGGTTTTTAATGTGCCTCACTCAGGGATTTGACCACAGTTTAACCACCATCAATACCGCAAAGTTAACCCATAACACTATGGTAGAGTGGTGATGGTGGTGGTGTTCGTGGTGGCGGTGGTGACAACAGTCCTGTTTGAATCCACCGTCTTCAAAGACACTTACCTTATTTCCCCAAAGGAATCTCTATATAGCTAGTTTACTCTCACTCACTGATGCTGCTTTTGGTTATAAAAGAAAACAACCGTACACGATTGTCGTCCGAAAATTCCAATTAGGAAAAGCCATCACCCAAAGTGTCCTTGTTGGTTATAGTAATAAATTATCACCCAAAATTTAACCTCTATACAAAACAAAACGAAAAAAAATAAAATTAGAGACTGGGAGTGTTTTATTCTATCAGAAGATCCTTAAAACAAACTTCCTAAATCAATCTCACACAAAATATTGGAAACATAGGAGTATCCGTATACATATTTATATCCTCAGAAGAATATTTAAAATAACATACTTCTACACCCACTTTAAGGAACTGAACTCTCAGGCAGAGGGTGAACCTCTTCAAAATCTCTCCAAACATACGAAGAGGACGACGCACGTGAGTCTGTGTGGGTTTATACAATATGGAGATGAAATTGAGATATATTAAGCAACATTTATGGGATTTTAGCATGGATTAAGTTTTATAGCATTAGAAATCAGTGTTCCCATTTTAAGTGGATATCTTTTTTTTTAAATAAACTTTTGTGGAATTTGTTTAAGATTAATTTTTCTCATGAAAGAAGCAGCATATTTAAAGCTGAAGGTATGCATACATTATAACAATTTATCTCATGAAAGAAGCAGCATATTAAAGGCTGAAGGTATGCATACATTTTTAAAATTACTCAAAGTGCAAAAATAAAATCGCAAAGTTCAACCAAATATTCAAGAATTATTTTTATTTTGTTTTAAATAAATTAACGGTTATAACATTTTTATATACAAACAAATTGTACGAAATTCTTAGCTTTTGGAAAGGAAAAGTATAATGAAGTTCTGAAAATTTGTATTTTTAATATTTTAGATAAGCAACTGTCTCAGAGCAAGTACGTGCGACATAAAATAGTGGACTTAATTTAATTGAATTTGTTTAATTATTTATTGCATTTGGTTAGTTTTTTACTTCTAAGAAAAAAATTATAGGTGCTCAAAAATAAAGTAAATTTTAATAAAACACATTTTTATTTCGTTAAAGTGGGAACACTTGTTATTTAAATGATTTGCATAATACGTAAAGTCCTTGAAAGATGGTTGCAAGTTTTGTTAAATATGGACTTTCAACTCGAACCTCACTACCACCTCGACACAAAGAAAATAATTCTTCGGCTTTATAGTTCTATAGGATCAGCTGCACTTCGCTGCACTGTGGTTGGAGAATCCTGACCACATCTCTCAATGGTTTATACAGTTATAGATGAATGCAAATGTTGAAACTCAATTGCTGGAAGAGTATTTTGCTGCTGTGCTTCCCTACACGTGCGTTGTTAACCCATTCATTATGGTTTCTTTAAATGCAAAATGAGATTCTGATCAAGAGACAATTTAAGCCCGCACCCCATTATATATGTTTAGCTTTAGTTTAGTTTAAGTTTAGCTATAGATTCACTGTGTTAGTGAGCGTTCTGCGGTCAGCAATTCGCTTCTATCTGATTAGGTATTAGACTGGAAAATGTGTTGGTTGACCCTGAGTGGATATGGCCGACCGAAGTCTAATTGGGGACCTGTTAACGAACTTCCTTTATGTACCGCACCTTGACCCATCCCTCCCTGACATATGGCGCAGTGGTAGTGGTGGTGGTGGTTTCGCTGCCTTACGCTTCCATTGCATTTCGCCCCAAAACCACCAATCATCGGAGTATGTACGGTTTTGCCTACTGGCCCGAGTATGGTTCCTTTGAATTGCTTCGCGCGAAGTGATAGATATATAGCAAACAACTGTTACGGGTTGATTTTGTACCCCGAATTGGGGTGGGCTACAGTCGACGGTCCTGGCCGCAACGGCTCCATCAATCTTATTAGAAATCCCGTAGAAATTTAAATTGTTTCCTAGTTTCCCATCAGGATTGCATCGGTATATCTCTACACACATTTATATATATACGAGGAATAGTGGAAACACTGCATGCGAAAACATTACGATAGGTTTTGAGGAAAGTTCTATGGCGCTTTCGCCTGTGATGTGAAGTAGAGATGGGAATGGGGGCAAAAACCGCAAATGAGATTGCCAGGCATGCACTGCAAGCACAGGTAGGTTAGTACACACTCGTTCTCAATAAATGCCAGCGAGTAATGCATGCAAGCTCATTTGCATTTAGTTGTTGAACTTGTATGTAGGTACCCTTCATACTGCCAGGGGAGAAAGGATTTAGAGAAAAGGAGATAGAGAATTTCCTATCCGCATACAAGAACTCTATGTTTAGTTTGGTTCATTGCATTTAAGGATACAAACTCGTATAAGCCATTTACAAGGATCTCTGTTGATTTTATATGCGAGCAATTAATTTCATAGAGCCCCAAAAACGCTTGCCATAGGTAAGATAAATGCTAAAATTATTCCTAATTTGATTCGGTGTTTTTTTTTTAGCAAAAAGTAAAAGTAGAATCCACATAAATCCTTATATCATAATCCGTATCCTTAATTATCATCACACTTAGTCTATGTGTGTGTGTATCTCCGAACAATCTCATCGATTTGTCTATCAACCCCCCTTCAACTAGAGGGAAGAACATATAGACTCTATATCTAATAAATCATCGATTGACACAATAGACCGGAAATCCCAGGGTCAGTAGCCCACAAATCTAGAACAATCCAATTTTCTGCCCATCAATCTTTCAGTGCTATCAAAATATCGCATAGCAGAAATCCAACAACCACCCACCAATATGCTCCCATGAGACTACGTTGGTCATCTCCATCAGAACTACCTTATAAATAGAAAACAAAAATAAATACCTTCGTACAAAAAAAAGTCGTTTGCCCAGGTGACAGTTAAAAACAAATTCATTTCTCAAACAGAGACATCCTTGGATCCTTTTGTGGTTATTGGAGGGCGTCCTGGTCGTTGGTCGTTGGTATATTGATGTCGTTGTCAAACAATTTTAAGTATTTTCATATACACCTCCCCAGTGGCGAACATTTTACTATGCAACTTTAAGTTGTATATATTTGAGTTGTATAAAAGGGTAAATCGATGACAAAAGTTTGAGGACATCGATATTTTTAGATGTCTGGCTTTACTTTTTTTTTTGTTATTCATGTTATGCTTAATATATTTTTGTTGGGTTTATCTTTTTAAGGGCAAAAAAGAAGAAGTTCTGTGCGACAAATCTAATAAAAAATTAAGTTACAAATCGGATTTTGGAGAAATTAGTTTTAGTTTTGTAGACAAAAACTTTGTAAACTGTCAGAAAGAGAAACCTTAGTTACGCGTGCTTTTACAAATGCCTATGAGAAAGTATAATATATGCAAAACTTTGTTAAAAATTCTTGATTCTTCTACGTTTACTGTGATATTTTGCTTCCAGTGCTTTAATTCGTGCCCTTTCTGTGATAACTACATAAGTCACTTCAGAACACATATTTTTGAGCACCTGGACAAACCAAATGATTTCGCTCAGTAAAAAGCCATATTGTTTCCCTTTACAGCGTCTTTCGCATATTATGTAACAAAAAGTAGCCTGGTAGGTTGTTTGGAAGAAAGAAAAAATGCTTCTGTGGAGGGTTTTAAAAATCTTTAAGAAAAACTGTAAAATTTACTCTATTATACCATAGTTTGTTTTTTAGAGGCAATTAAATTTTATTCCTTGGGAGTTGATCCGCAACGACTGTGGTGCGGATTTGAAATGTCAAAAATTATATGGAATGCGGATGTTCTTTTCAAACTACGTTACCGACATTCCTGTAATTTTTTACAGCGGATTCTTTAATAGAACAAAACTGTCAGAAGCCATCCGTAGACCATTCCTCGGATTCTGTAATCGGAATGATTAGTTTTTCTTGAAAACAAAAAAGCATAGACTGCTTTCACACAAGGAAATTGAGTTGCCGGCAACTGGGAGTTTGTAGGCGAGAAGGCAAGAAGTAAGGGGAATGAAAAAAATCGTAATGTGCGTTCAGCCAATAGACTCTACATGGAAACAAACAAAAATCTCAAGGCAATTAAAGGAAAACGTCAACAAAATCTCCGGCAACTGGTTTCTCTGTGCAAAAGGGGTCCTAGGAGTATTCAAAACCAAAACTCTTTATAAAACCCTTCTCTATGCAATTCCGATCTCTCTCTCTCTCTTAACTCAGCTTATTTCCAAATTAAATTATGAACCCTGTGGCTAAGTTTTTCCATTTAAAAGTTTAATTTTTACGTCCCCATCATTACAAGTAGGTATCTAAAGTATCTCATACTCTAAAAATTATCTAAACCCTTTTCACTTTGTAACTAAAAAAAAATCTGATTTGTCTGCACAAAAGCTTCAATTTTAATAAAAAAAAAAAGTAACGAAACGCAAAGTAAGACCTCAATTACCATCCCCTACCACACACAATTTCCATCAAATTAATTCAATTAAATACTAAATCCACTATAATCACAACCCTTTTATGCCTTTCACAAAAAAAAAGCAAAGATAACAAAGTGGATTAAAAATTCAGACAAAAGGCTACACTGGCATTGCCTTTTACCATTCCTAGTACCCCATATTTTGCATGACCGTTTCATCACACAAACAAGCATCACCCATACCACCACCGAGGCAGTCATTCCAATTTTTCCAAATGAACGGTTGGCACGATGAATAAAAAAAAAAAAAAAAGAAAAAAAAAACGCAGTCAAAGTTCCTTAAACTTTTCCACTGATCTTACAATTATATAAAGTACCAAGGGCGGATAAAGGCTCTTTCATATCCCACTGTAACATTTTCGATTAAAGTGACGGTTACAATCCCCGTTCGTGGAAGTATATGGTGGGTGAGCGCTAAACTCCAACGCCAGAGCCAACAGATTATTACAAGTACAACCCTTGGTCGGATTTTCTTCTTTCTGAATAATTTGCCTAGCAATCCCGCCACCATCCCAAACCAACCTTTGTTCTTCCTCAATCTCCACACGACCACAAACTGTGAAAATTAAAAAGTTTTTTTCCATATCAAATCCTTTATACCCCGTATCCGTCTTCTCCTGAAAATCTCTGTTAACCTAATCTCAAAGCTGGTAGGGGCCACTTCACTAGCTCTATGTTCTGATGGCCTTTTATCCTGCATCTGCTTCGGCATTCACTGTGTGCAGTCCAAAAATAAAAAGAAAAGGCTTGAAGAGCAAAAGACACTGGCACATAAGATTTTCTATATACCTTACCTACCTATATCGTCCTTGTGACTTGGAAGCGTTTCAACTTTTTTGGAGCACGATGTGCTGCACTCTCTTGCCGCGGAAGTAATTCGTGGTTTTTAGCTGCCCACTTTTCCGCTGCAAAGCTCCAACGAAAAATTAGTAAGCAAATTAAAAGTTTTATACTCTTCACATTCGTGCGGTGTGGTGTGTTTTAAGTTGATGATTGTCTGGATTTGGTGGTAAGTCAGACACACCGGCTTGGCATCGTATCGGCATGTTAAAAAGGAATTGAAGACTTCCTTCAGTCGCGTCGTCATCGGGGATCCGTCATTTTCGTTATATGCTGTGGTATGAGTATGAGGAGTGGGGGAGAAAATATCAAAAACTATTGCTAAACGATTTCACATGAGGAGAAATTAGTTCGAGAAACCACATTTTCCTTTTAAGAGCTGCTTTTGCTAAGAACCACTGCTATTGAAGTAAACAATGACTATTAAAAGCATTGTACTAGTTTAAACAAAAAATTAAAGCAGCATTGCCTTCAAAATTGAGTATTGCTAACCAATAAAAAATATTAATAATTATGATTTCATATTAAATCATAAACGATTTTTGATGTATTACATTATTGTATTTCTGCAAGAAAAAAAATAAGAATTTGTGTGTGTTGCTTATTGCAAATAAATTTAAAATTATTAAATTTTCAAAAAAAATAGTTTTTTTACTTTCAGTTCCGCAACTGTTTATTAAGAAAATTAACGAAATGGCCAGAGGTGTTTTAAATTTTAGAGAGTTTAGTAATTTATCATACCTTTCTGAAAAACAACAATTGAAATTTAATATTATACCCGTAAGCACAAAATTAAGCAAAACCTACGAAAAGTTTTAGTAATTTTTAAATGTCAACACTTGTTTCAGGATTATGAAATAATTTATTTTCCTCGATAACACTTCTGAGGATTTTTGGTTAAAAAAAATCCGCTTTATTTACAGACATGGTCGAACAACAATAAATCGCCGTTCCTAGAACCGTTTTTTTTTTTATACAAAAAAAAACCAATATTCTTAAAACGACTTTTTCGATTTTCTAAAATGAGACACGTAAAACTTTTTGTATATTATACAATATAAGAGTAAACAGATTTTAAGAAAAAGCGCTCAGGGATACATGTTTTTCTCTCAAAAACGGCTCCAACCATTGTGAACACAAATTAATACTTGTTTATGGTTAAAATGTAACTGACTCTCAAAAGCCAAAAGCGAAGGAAAACTCGAATGTGGTGTCAAATCAAAAACTCATCCATCGTGGAAACATCAAAGTTTAATTTATGTCAGCAGTTTGATGTTCCCCCGAATAAACAAGTGCAATCTCTTTGATATCTTACACCATACCATTTTGAAAAGAAAAATTAAAGCCTAATAGGAAGATACGACCTGACTTACTAGAACAAATGCTTTAAAAAAAACGTTGCTAACAGTATCTCCGATAGAACTGATTTTTGTATATTGGATTTTCCACTATCGGATAAAAAAAGTACCCTTAAAAAGTACAAGTGACCTCAACTCCAGAAATAATTGTGTTTCGCCCAAGGTACAACAGTGGGCTCTTCAGTCAGTCTGTTATACCCTACTAAGACACAAATTTTGGTCGATGTTTACCGACTCTTATAAAAACCACAGCAAAAAGATACTGTGAATTTTATTATTCTAGGGGAATTTGTTTAAATTCGTGCACCCAGAAAATAAATACCCGTGGTCAGGTTTTTTTATAATAAGAAGAGGAAGAAATTTAAATATGAAAATATTGAAATTACTTCTGTTTTAAGTGGAGTGAATGAATAAAATTCAATTAAAAAGTACAAGTGACCTCAACTCCAGTAATAATTGTGTTTCGCCCAAGGTACAACAGTGGGCTCTTCAGTCAGTCTGTTATACCCTTTATTTATTTATTTATTTTCTGGGTGCACGAATTTAAACAAATTCCCCTAGAATAATAAAATTCACAGTATCTTTTTGCTGTGGTTTTTATAAGAGTCGGTAAACATCGACCAAAATTTGTGTATTAGTAGGGTATAACAGACTGACTGAAGAGCCCACTGTTGTACCTTGGGCGAAACACAATTATTTCTGGAGTTGAGGTCACTTGTACTTTTTAATTGAATTTTATTCATTCACTCCACTTAAAACAGAAGTAATTTCAATATTTTGATATTTAAATTTCTTCATCTTCTTATTATAAAAAAAAGTACCTACATAATGCTCAAAATAACAGTTCTTAATTTGAAAAATGCAAAGAGTATTTTTTTTTCGAAATTCGAATATGTGCAAAATTTCATAGATCATCGCTTAATGTTACCTCGTACGACCGAGCTGAAGTTCACATACAAAATACACGTAGTTATCAAAAAATTTGTAGAACTGTTAAAGTTAATGGAAAATATTTAATTTTTCATCCCCCAATGATCAAAACTTCAAAAATATTTGTTGGTCCATATTAAGATGGTAAGAAAATCACTTTTATCTTACAATTTTGCATAATTTTATCAATTGAATAATGGTACCGTGAAGGTTAATGTGATGGTCATTGTGACGGCCAGTGTGAAAAAGTAGGTACTACAAAATGATTTTTGTTTTCATCAATTTTTCTTTGTTTTTGTATTTATTATACGTAACAAATACATTTACGCAAATTGGAATACAATTAAAAAAACACACACAGCCATATTAATAAAAACAGCGCTTAACTCACCTGTAACTTTCAAGCTCTCGTGTAGGCATGGATTAACTGTCTTAGTAACCACCTTCCTTGTTGGTTTAGCTAGCTCGAAAGTGGCAGAAATCGAACTCATAATCCACGAGTTAAAGACATTTCGCTGTAAGCTCCTTTATTAATAAAGGGGGTGAGGAATAATACTGAAATAACCAGCAAACGTAAAAAAACATGTTTCCGTTATGTGAACACAGACACAGTTAATGGATCCAATCACTTTGCACGGCAGTTTCCTGTTTTAAATTATGTAAACTTAACTTTAACTAAAATAGTTTACACGTTTATTCTGACGACAACGTTGTTGTCAGTGGACGGTATGACATAAACCGCCTTTTTGTACTTCTTCATCTATGTTCAGTTTGATTAAAACCTCGAATTTGTTTACACAAAGAGCAAATAAAGCATTGATTAATTTTCATATAGAAATTTAAGATTTTTAAAAATATAGACGCAAATACTTACAACTCCGAAGTTAACATTATAACTTGACCTTAAAAGTTCATAGTTAATTAAAAATGTTCAAATTGTACAAAACCAGAACAAAACACTTCCTTTATTTTCCCTCAATTTTTGTGTGTGTTTTTTTTAACTCAAACTCTAAACTCAAATAACGAAGACAAAAAATACAACACAATTAATTACAAATTCGTACAAACAAAACAAAAAATGTCAATTTATCAAACAATGATTCAAATCTCTGACAATATTTTCTCTTGTTTTATTAAATAATGAATCTGAAATTAAAAACAAATAAAAACAACAAAAAAAAAGCAAAAAAAAAAAAAAACAAAAAACCTTAATACAATTTCAAATCGATATTATCCCAATTAAGTATTTGGATTTAGAAATTAAACAAAAAAATATATGTTATACAAATAAACATTAAATGTAATTATTGTGGAAACAACTACCTCATTTATAGGTACCTACTACAATGATTATGCTGTTAAATAAGTATGTAGGTACATTAGGATGGCCCTTATATAGGTCATTGTCTTATTAAAATTCTAAATGAGCCTTAGGTAATTTTAAAAAAGGTCACGATGAAGGAATAATTATGGTCATTGTCTTATTTCGAATGACGCACCCCCTTATTTGTTCTAAATAAATAAAAAAAGTCCTGCAAAATCTTAGCTCATTATATTAATGTTAATAGCCTTTTCACACCAAACCCAAAACCCGGTTTTCGCGAAAATATCGGTTTTGGCTGAAAACCTAGATCGAAAACACAAGTTTTCCCATACATTTTTGCTAAACCACAAGTTTTGATAAATCACAAGTTTTAAATAAAACCTGTCCAAAACATGTTGGATTTGCAGGATGAAACAAACAAACACACCTGGTGAAACATTCAGCGCTCAATTAAACGTCATATAAATAGCTGACGGGTTGCTGCCAGGATAAAATAATTTTTCTGCTGGAACGCAAGAGAGCGCGACGCAGTGACGCGCATCCTTACTACTACGTGAAATTGATCGGTTAAGAAATAATTTAATTATAACGAATCAGGATTCATTGTATTTCCATTTTTAAATTACAATATTTATAAATTGCCTTTAATTGCGCATAAAACATTTGATTTTTGCCCTTTTCTGTGGCACTGAAAATTTTCAAAGCGGCGCTGCCCTTCCTCGAAACCATTGTGTTCAAGCAAAACAAATGAAATGTCAAATGAAAAAGTTAAATTTTCGGTGTGAACGAATTTCAAGTTTTCGTAAACCAATTGCCGAAAATCCGGTTTTGGGTTTGGTGTGAAAATGCTATAACCCGGTCCCCAAGATGTCTGAAGTCTTACATGGGAAATCCCATGCATTTTTGTACATCCAACTTTTAAAATTCATAACTTTGGTAATGATTGATAAAGAAAATGGAATTTGGGCACACATGTTGTCACTTTTGTCATGTTTAAAAAAATTGATTAGAAAAAATTTTACAACATTTATTAAAATTAAAATTAATTAAAAAAAATATATGTTGGTTTAAAAATGTCTATAAAATAACCATTTAATTTTTTTTTTTTTTTCTGATATATTTTTATAAACATGACAAAAGTGACTAGCTACATGTGTTCCAAAATTCAGTTTTTTTTATAAATCATTACAAAAGTTAAAAACTTTCAACGTTGGATTTACAGAAATATGTACATAGGATTTCTCATATAAGACTTCAGAAGTCTTGGGGGCCGGGTGAACGTTAATAATTATGAGCTAACTCTTTATAGGACTTTTTTTTATTTATTTAAAACAATATAGGGGGTTGCGTCGTTCAAAATAAGACAATGACATTTATAAGGACCACCCTAAGGTACATACATACATACATCAAAAAATGGACACGACTGGATCGCAGAAACTTGCGCTCGTAGCTAACAGCTTTATCGTAGCAAGAAATTGATAATGTTACTATGTATGTGTATTTGTTTCATAATATTATAATATTACTGAAAATAATTTAAATACATTTTTACCTTCTATAAACTAAATTTGTTATTTAAATAGCTAAAACAGATAGAGCTAAAAAAAAGTATGCCATCTGACAAGTATCACTTGTCACGAATAAGTGCTTCTCGTCTAGCCGTTCGGATTCAGCATAAAATTGTAGGTCCCTTCCATTCCTGTCGAAAGGCGCACACAGGAATGGTTGCGAGTTGTTAGTCACTAGGCCCTGGTTCTTCATGAGCCGTTGTGCCACCCGATTTATATTTATTAATATTCTGATATGTTTGATAAATATTAATTCATGCAAAAAAAAAATTAAAAATCGTTCTAGTGGTTTTCTTAAAAATTAATTTTTTTATATATAAAAATTCTTGAACAATTTTAAAAATAAATTTTTGGTATGCCAATTTTTATAATTTAATACAATTCAATTTCACACTAATTTAATAAAATATTTATTGACCCGTTTACAAGATATTGAATTTTCAAAAAAAATCAATATTTTTTTAAAAATCCAAACATTATTCTTTCGAAAAATTGTTTATGCAAAATCGTTAAAATCTTAAAGGATCTCTTACATACAAATTTTGGTAGAAATCGATGTAGCCGTTAATGAAAAATTTGAAACCCAAAAAATCGTTATAAATTTTTTTCTACAAAAATATTTATTTTAGTAATTATTATAGTAGCTCGTATTTATTTTTCTTTTTCAAAATCATTAGAGTGTAAAATTGGTTGTACGGCAGGTACCGTTATTTTTCAGGTCTATGTACACACAGACGGACAGATAGACAGAATTTCGAGACCTATTTTATTTTGCGTTCTATATCATCGTGATGTTAGAGAAAATTATTATCTTGAGTTTTTTTTTTTTTCACGAATCCTAAACTTGCCCTATACTACGTATATCGCAAGTAAAAAAAATATATAATGAATTATCCTCTCTCCAAAATATATCTGTTTGTTTAATTTTACACGTGTCATCTGATAAATTTTGTTTTTCTCTTTTTTTTATTTGGTATTTTTTTTTTTTTTTTTGTTATGTTATGTAATATTAAAAATGATTTTTTCCACATTTATGCTTGTTCCATTTTCATCCATAACAATTAAATTTAGTTAATAATCATTTTTACTATTGCAATTTGCAACAACATTACTAATGGAATTTTATCCGTAAAAAAAATAACTCCCACATACATACATACATACATATATCTGCAGGATTAACTCGCTCAAATAGGTAAATATAATAAAACAAAATAGAAAAAAAAAAAATCCTCCGGGATTGGATTAATTTTAATCGAGCTTTAACAAAAAATTAAAGTAAAAAAAAACGCTACTTCGATCGAATTATGTACCGTCCTAGATAAATTAAAAAAAAAAAAGTAAAAAAGGATATGCGAAAAATAATTAAATTTTATTGAGAGTCATAGCTCTTAGCTGACTAACAATTAAAATTGTTTTGCGTGCAGTAAACTATTTCACCAACAACCCTGCTGACTATATATTTATAATGTACCTACATTGCTGTTCTGAGCCTCCACAACAGGTGTGTCGATATGCAGCCATGGAACAGCAAAAAGGTTGTAGGGTCAATTGTGTGTATACTAATTGTCAATGAGGTGGTGAAACAAATTCAAAGGATACAAAAGCATTAAAATGGCTTCTCTTAGAGATATTTAAATTATAATTGTTTGTGCTTGTGACAAAGCAAGCCACCCCTAACTTTTATGAATATGAAGACCGGGGACGGACTGGGCCTACGGGCAACCGGTATTTTGAACGGTGGGCCCCTGGATGAACAAAAAGTACATGAAAGCCTCTGCACTACTTTTTATTCCTTAGGGGAAACTTTTCTTATAGAATTAGTGTTTTGAGGGTTCCCATCAGAGTAAAGATAGAGCTTTTTTGGCCCCAAAGGGATCTTGAGAGTGAAGAAATAATGTTCAACAAAATTGGCTTTTATACAATTCTACAAATAATAAAAATATTAATCACAGAATTTTGTAGGAATTTTGTTGTAAGCGAGAGAATTTTTAAAGAAGAGTTTTGAAAGAATAATTTTGACCCAGTCAGAACCTTTTTCTAAAAGTCCCGGGAGGCCCTTTGATCCCCAGTCCGACCCTGATGGAGACATGTAAGAAAATCTATTTTGTCAAATTGTTGAATATTTCATTTACAAGATCATCAGGTTTATTGATAAAAAAAGGTCAAAACTCTGTATAGATCTATCGGATTTTCAAAAAAAAGTGTTTTTTTTATAACTTCTTGAAATGCTATATTATAAGGAGTTCTAAATGAGTAAATCGTGAAATGGAGAACTGGAGAACTACAAGAAAGATTTAATTAAAATTGAATTTTTCTACGACCAAAATATACTTATCAGTCTTAGAAGTTCCGTCATGGTTCACGGAGATCCTACATGGTGGCAATTAGAAGTTTGAACTTTGGTATTGTGATGTGTCCTTTTTTTTTTAATAACACAAGCTTTCGTTTCAGCGACCTTTCTCTCATGTAAGTTTGGGTCACAAACAAGGAAAAACAAACAAAAAAAAAAGTGATGGCTTCTTTTGAAAAACCAAAGTCCCTTAAACCAATAAACGCCTCAAGCCTTGATATCTGAACTTAATTAAACGCGTGTTGACAGCGTAACAAAAATTTCAGTCAGTTCAGATGTTCTTGTGCAGGCAATAATGTCCTGTAGATATACAAACTCCCACGCACGCACACAAACACACATCCCTACTGAGTGAGTGAGTGACATAGAAAAACGGACAAGCAGAGTCTATTGTAAAGAGATAAATTCTATACGAGAGTAAAGCTTCTTTTTGAGTCAGGGATTTTGATAAACGTTTTTCTATTGAGTCAACAGATTGAGGGTTTAATTTTGTTTCAGGACAATAGCCTTCTGCTGATGCTTGTGATGTTTTTGTTGTGTCACTGATGGTTGCATAACCTTTCTCCACAACATGATGAAGGAGAGCTAGAATGTGTGAAATTCAACTAATACACCAATCATCGCCAGGACATCTCTGTTTTGGTTTGTTGGATTGTTTTTTTTTTGGTGTCTCTAATTTTGATTGTATATACATATTTTGTTTTGTTTAACTAATTCAAGAGTTTGTTTAGATTGAATATGATTTTTTTATATGGATAAATATATACCTAGGAACAAAAACATTTCTTTAACAAGAGGTATTGAATGTCAAGTCCATGAATTTTTGTTTATGAAAGCAAAGCCATACGTAGGTATTATGTATGCCATAATCAAGGACCAACTTGTTTGTCTGCATGTGATTATATTTTCTACATTTGAATTAACTCTTTGATGTCGGTTGTGTTGTGTGTCGTCTGTGTGTTTGCAATTCAATAACCTTATATTGAGAAAAGGACCATAGATGTCAGAAACTTTTCTAAATGTTAATGTCAAGTGTTGGCTGTCATTTTAAAGTGTGTGGGATAAAACAAATTTATTTTAACCTTAGATATAAGATTACAGAAGTTTTTCTATAAAATATATACACCAACTCATACAACCTCCGCTTTTAAAAATAAACATATTAATACTATTTGAGTGACAATGTTTCTTGTCAGAAAAACTAATTATTGCGAAACTTTCCAGTAATTACAATAATGGTTAAAAAGTAAATAACTAATTGCACAAGTATGTTATATAAAACTATTAGGGGTTACATAATTTTACTAATTAGATAATTTGTCATTCAAAGTTTTATTTTTTTTAAATCTGTGTTGTGTTCTAAGATCCTTCAAAGATTATAACTAAAGGATATCGAGCTTGGATATGGAATGAGGACAAATTTTTAATTTAAAAGGTGTCACCAATATTTTTAAAAATAAATGAAAAGAACTACTTCAATGTCTTGCAAGAAATGAAATGGATGGGGGGTCGAACGTTCAATTCGTCCCTTATCACGCTATCATACGCGACTTTAAAATCGATAAAGAGTTGGTGGTGTATCCTGAGTTTTTTCTAAAATCTCTCGGAGTGTGAACATTTTACGTGCCTGATAGGGGCTGATTAGATCGTTGACAAAAGAGTTTAAACGGTCACACAGGATAGCCGACAGGATTTTATAAGCGAAGCTTAGGAGAATAATTCCTCTGTGGTTGATGCATTTCAGAGAGTCTCCATTTCCTGGGATTGGGCACAGGTTCCATTCATCAGAGAAACTTTCGTCCGACTAAATTTTGCAGATGGATTGGTGTATGCTCCTTATCAATTCATCTTCCGCCGATAGTTCGGCTGGTAGGCCATCTCTATCACCAGCAGCCTTGTACGACTTAAGTTTAGATATCGCCAGCCGCACTTCGGTTGAGTCGGTTGGACGAAAGTGTTGGCCACCATCATACATGTTGAACGAAGTGTTCTGCCTACTATAGCGGTTTCTTAGCTTACTTCACCGTTAAGCAGTCTAGAGAAGTGTTTTTTCCAGATCCTCAGCACTGACGGCAGGATTCCGTTCTGGTTTTGTATCCTTGGGTGGATAGTTTCTGCCTGTGATAAAATTTCCGAACATCATTCCTGCCATTGTACTCGACCTCCCGCTTATCGTGCTCTCTTTTTCCTTCTAAAAAGTCGGCGTTACTCTTTTGTTTTAAGCCCATAGAGCTCAGCAGCTATTCTTCGATCCTGCAGCATTGCCTCGTAGGCCTCGTTCTTAGCTACGCCAGCCGGCACTCTTCATCGAACCTGGTGTTTCCTTTTCGTCGCCTAGTAAAACCCAGCACAACAGAGGCGGCACTTCTGATGGCTTATTTACAGAGTTGCCACTGGTCCTATGCACTTGATGCTAGTGGCGGACTTGCTGAAAGATTAAGAGTTAGGTGGTCAGCAAAAGTTCTGGCGGTATCTTGCAATTTTAGCTTCTCGACATCGATTCTTTTCACAGCATCATAAACCCAGTTTATTTAACACCAGGTGGTGATCCGGGTCAATGTTGGCCCCTCGGAACGTTCGGACATCCAAGAAACTGGAAGCATGTCTCGCGTCTATAGCAACGTGGTCGATTTGGTTCACGGTTCGTTAATCACGCGACCTCCAAGTCCTCTGTGAATATTGAGGTATGGGAAACAGGTGCTTGAGATGAAATGTCGTCGTGCAGGCTGTACGCCCTCCGACTATCGAACCAAAGATGCCCTCCTTTCCCAATCTTGAGTTGAATTCACCAAGAATGATTATCACGTCTTACTTCGGACACATATCGTAATTTGTCTCCAGAAGATCGTAGAATGCTTCTTGGGTTGAGTCATCTCTTTCTTCACGGAAGCGTGAGCACAGATCAGCATAAAATTCTTGAATTTGCCTTTGATGCGCTTTTGTGACCAGGCGATCGTCTACACTTCGGAAGCCCAACACTTCCCCTTGTCCCCTTGAAGCATCCACCGTAGTAGATGCCACACACCCAAGCTGCTTGTGACAATATTCTATTATTGAAATCATTTAACTATATCTTTTTTTAAGTAAGAGGCATTTCTTTTAACCTTTTCAATATATGTATAAGCCGATAAACACCAGCACTAAGCAAAAGTCATTAAAATCCTGAAATTGAATCTTTGATCTAGAAAAACCTTTAAAAGTTCAAGCAAATGTTTGTGTTCATTGATGTTTCGTCAGGTGCCTCTCGAGTTTTTACTTAAAAAGCTGAAAAAGTACCTATCACTTTACTAAACTACTGCAAAAGCTTAAAATACTTTATGTATTGTACCCGCGAAGAAAAACAATCTAGTTTTCGACAAGGCACCAGAGAGTTTTAAATAGATTCTGGCAAGGGGCTAGTTAGCAAAGGCTAGGACAAGGGCCTTGGTGATACTGAACCCTTTTTCCTTATCGGACAATAAAAAAGAGGTTGGCTTATGTGGGACTTGATCCCACGATCTTCTACTTGTCAGTCCAATGTGCTTCCCACTGGGCTTACTCGGTATACAAAAATCAATGTCGAAAGTGAATAATTTTCATACTCTAAAGATTCATATCATTTTCATAACAAATACATACAGAATAGAACAGAATTTTAAGTACTTGCTTTTTAGATATAACAACTAAGAACAGGTTTTGACAGATATCTCACACACATAATAAAAAGTGTGCTATGAAAAAGAAGACAAAGGAAATAGAGAAAAAAGTGTCGTATGATACTAAAATTGAAGTGGTTGAAAAGTTTCCCTCGTCTAAATTGTTGGTACTGAAATCCAGCAAGGGCTTGCAAAGCATCTGACAAGTTTTCCCTGTCTAGATTTTCCCTACTGAAAACTTACTAGGGCTTTGCCCAAACTAGACAGAAAGTTGGCATTTTCCCAGCCGGGTAAAGTATTAAGATTTGTTTTTATTAAAATTGAGTCTTGAAAATTTTGGTGCTCTTAAACATCTATGAAAATTTCGAAAAACTTTTCAAGGACTCTATGTCTATACCAGGGACTGTTTTAAGTGGTAGTTGTTATGTTCTCTGGTAGTTGATATTTGCAATTGGTAGTTCTTAATCACGTATCTGGTAGTTGTTATTTAACACTCAGCTCTTTTTTCGACCAGTTCAACACAAAGTACTTCTACGAATGTCAATTTTCAATCATAGTGTGGGTTCGAATATTTGCTGCCTATTTTAATTTCGAATGATTTATTACATTGTTAGGATTATCTAAGTATAGAAAACATGTTCAACTTGGGGCATTTGGTTTTGTTGCTTTAAACGACTGCACATGCAATTTCAATTGAATGTAAAAAAGAAACCTACATTTTTTGAGCGACTTATTTATGAATCTTTAACATCTTTTTTCAATTATTCAACTGCGACAAAAAATTGTTTAGCAAGCAAATCAAACAAATTTCAGCATCAGCCTTTAGGCAAAATTAAGGAATTTTTACAAAATGATCAAATTTTAATTACAGAAAATTTAGGTTTCGCAGCATTTTCTACGGTACTAACTCGTAACGAATCTTTTCCAAAAATTAAATAGCTATTTTATTGGAAAATGTTTCAGCTCCAGCTTGGTAAGAACAACAAAATTAATAAACTGTCTATAAAAAAGCCAACCGATAAACGGGCTACGTATAAGAAACTATGCAATTTAAATCGAAACGAAATTTCTTTGTTTAATTTTGTTCAATAATGATTTGTTGGTAATTCTGAATTTTTCTTAAAACAGTCCCTGGTCTGTACATACTTTTAATTGAATGAAAAAAAAAAAATATTTTTCAATATAAAATAAGGTTAAATGAAATTAATTATATTTTTTTCTTTTTCAACCTCTCGTTTAACCTCAAAGTAAATTTAAAAATTTCTGAAAAGTTTTTTTTTTTTGAAGGTAGTTAAGTACATAATGCATAAATCCTAAGTGCCTTCTTAACATATCAATGTCAAAAGGAAAATGTAATTTCCGAAAGTTCATTCAAAAATATAAGTAGGTACATATGTAGGTATCTAATTTTCTTAACTCTTGAAAAATATACATTTATGTATACAAGATGGGAAGGTATTATGATATGGGCATATCTAGATCCTAAAAGAACCTATCTTAGTTGAAACTTTCAGGGTTTTTTAACGTCAAGATCCTGTCAAAGAGACCCAACAAAAAAAATACAAAATTGTTTGAAATTATATACTATTAACGAATCAAGATTTAATGTTGGCAGAGGTAAAAGTATATACACAATGTCATATGGCACAGATCTGTATTTTTGAAATATTGAAATACTTCATAAAGTCCTTAAACTTTTTAACTCACACACACAACGACTCTGATGCGATATGGTTGCCTTAATTTCCTCCCAATCAAATTGAACCTTGAAAACTTTTTGTCGCAAATTACAAGCCTTACTGATGCTCGTTCTAGTGCCCCAGGAGTTCAAGTAGTATTTTTATATCTTTTCTCGTTTTGTGTGTTTGGTACAGATGCAAAGATGCCTACATATAACATACCTACAGAATGTCGTCACATCCGATTTATGCCACCATCCGCACGCAGAACAGAACACACATTCATCCGCTCTAAATATCAAGTCCTTGATGGTAAGGCTTCATATATTTAAAAATATATACATATATATTTATATCAAGGAGGTGGTTTTATATATGACGCGTAGCAGGTGTTTCGCTTGAGAACTCGAGTGGTTCGCTAGCTGCTCGAACGAATTTCCGTTCGATAGTCACAGACAGCAATTTATGCGTTTGACATGTCCTTCCAGTCACCAGTTATACCACCCAGCACCATCACCACTCACCTGACATTTTCATTTAATGGTTCGTCAGCACATTCATTTTTTATGAGATTTAGTATCTATGCCACATTTATATACAGTTATACATGAGAAGCTGTAAGTAAAAGTATAAATCAATTCCGATTTATTGTGTCCTTATATAAAAATGAATGAAATTCATTTCAAATAAAATAATGTTGAGTTGAATAAAAATAACGATTTTATGTCAACCGAATGATTTTTTTTTTTTAGTTTTTCTTTACAACCCACTGACAAAGAAGCAGAAGCAAAATATTTGCTAAGAGGATTGCGGTGCTTACTGACAAAATATCCTTTTGTTGTTTTATTATTCCCACTAACAAGTACAAGTGGAGGGATGGTGGAGGCGTAAGTAAATGATGACATTTTGAATAAATCGTGAAAGACAATTAAAAAATTAAACCCCAGTTTCCCAAGCCAGGCTTTCGAAATCTTTTGTTGCAGTCTGACTTTGTTGAAAACATCCTAAAAAAAATATTCTTACGTCTGTCCCTTAAAAATTTGTTTTCTTTTATTTTTTAGTGCGAGGGGGTATACAATATCCACCTGACTCGCTCCCACAAAAAATACTAAAAATTATCATAAAATCTTACGACAATAGAATATAGAATCAGAGTTCAGCGGTGAGTAGTGTAGCTGGCGGAGCAACAACAAAAACAACAACAAAGTATGTTCTTGTATATACTCGTATTGGGATAGCGCACGTAGCATAAACAATAAACGAAAACAGGATGAAATGTCCTTGTTGTATATTCTCATCTCACCCCCTCATCACACCATCATCAAAAATTATCACAGACAAAAAAATAACAAAATTGGTGCACAAGGCTATCCTTGGCGAACAATAAGCAACATTCTTGGGCGAAGAAAATCAAAAGACACACAGAAATAAACTGGGATAGAAGGATGGGGATAACGCTATAATGTGCGAAGGGGTTGCACAAAATAGCTCGAACTAATTTTTTTAAGGACAGAAAGAAATTCGCAAAAAACATGACAAAAACTGGAAGAAGTCTTTTTAAAAAAAAGTTTTTTTTTTTCATATTATTTACATTGTACATACATATGAGTAAACAGGGTGATGCGCATAAGGTTAAGGTGTTACAATAAGCTAGAGCGTGTAAGTTGGGTGAAATACAGTTTAAAAAAAATTACCGTTTAAAATATTTCAAAAACAAATAATGATTCCGACCCCGGTCTATTTTTTTTTCTACATATAATGACGTAGTCAACGACTGGTAATTTTTTCAAAAAAATTCAATAGACATTGATTTTTTTTTCCAAAAAAACTGCAAAAAAAACTACTAATAATCTTAAAAAATGTTTTTGAACTCAAATATTTTGAGAACAAATAATTATATCGTCTTCAAACTTTGTGTTATTTTAAAATTTTTAAAACCACCCATTGAAAGGATTTAAATCAAAATGTTTCAAAAATGACTTTTCAAAAATGTACTGATTCGATAAATTCTTACACTCAAAATCGTTTCAAAATCAAAATGTTGTCTTTTTATATTATTTTTACATAATTCCTGTTTAAGTAAATACTCCCCTGATTTATGGTATTTTTTGGCCAATAGTCTGTTTTGAAATAATTGGCTTGAATAATTATTACCTCCATACCGAGAGGGCTTAAATTAGCGATTTTTCAAGGCAAATATTATATATGAACGCATAAGGTTTTCAAGGACAAAAAAATGAGAAGTTACAAGTGTGTTCTATTGGAGAAACGTTCCATTATTAAGTGGGATATAGTGGCCCCGTAACAAGAGCGCGATCACGCCGTTACCAAGGATGGTGCATCCACTCCACCCCTGGCATATCCTAGTATAGATCCAGGGTTGTCAGATTGTGCGATTTATCGCCAAATGTGCGATTTGAAATTTTATTCGGCGACACGAAAATCGGTTTGGCGATGTACCCCAAAAAAGGCGATATATTTAGTTTTTGGCGATTTAATGTTTTTGCATCGAAATTCTAATATTCTTTTCTCAAATGTTCACTTTAACATCTTTTTCATCGCTATTTGCGCTGAACGCACCCCAAAACTGAACTTCGATTTCACTTCTATCCCTAAAATAAATGACGGATGTGTGTCAAATCAAACAACTTTGTTAGTTAACCAAAGCAAAGAAAGATGGATGCAAAATTTGCGACTGCGTTCGCTCAAAACTGATTTAGAACGGCCGGCATGCTGTAATTTCTTGCCATGTTGCAAAGGCTATAAAAAGGATCATGTATACATGGAATATATTGAATATATATACTAAGTACAAAAGAGTATTTTTTTTTTTAATTTTAAGTTTTTATGTAGAATTTTGCGGATTTTTTTTTTTCATTTTTAAATTTGGTGATTTTTTGGGTTGAAAATGTTGAAATTTTGCGATTTTTGTTGCGATTTAAATTTTAATTTGGCGATTTCGCTTTTTAAAAGCTGACAATCCTGTATAGATCACCTTCTTCGGTTGCACATCTTAACACATACACATACATTAGCATCCATCCATCGACGTCTTTTCTTTTTGAATATTCGTTGTTCTAAGTCAGTCGACGTAAAGAATGTGAACCGGCAACTTCCTTGTGCTCTAAGTCTTTTTTTTAAATTTAATCATTAAATTATATATTATTTTCTTATAAAAGAGAACCTCTAAGTGCATTTTTTATTTTGTCGACCCACATTAATTTTTAAACTCACATTTTGAGAAAAAAAATTAATACAAAAATGTTCAAATTAATTTTTGTTTTTTTTTTTTTTTCAAAATTTTACGTAGTTAAGTGCTATTTTTATTTTCAATGCTCTTATCAATTTGTAAGCAAACATTGAAAACCAAATGGTTCTAGGACTTTTACTTTGCAAAATATTCAAAAATAAAATAACCAACTAAATGATTCTTTCAGCAACAGGTTGATTTATCATCAGCTCCATTCTTTTCTTGGATTTTCTAAGAACTTCGCTGATTTATTTTTTAATATTTTGAAAAGTAAAAGTCTGAGAACCACTTAATTTTAGTGTTTGACTAAGAACTTATAAGAGCATTGAATTTTGAAAACAAAAAAACGTAAAATTTTGAAAATTTTGTTATTCAAATTTTGAGGTCGAAAATTGATTTTTTAAAAAACCGTTTCACTAAAAATAAAAAAATTATTTGAAAATAAAATAAAAGAAGGGATTTCTGGCTGTACATGTTATGCAATGCATTGTATTGCAAAATATACCTGCGGATGCTGTTTTTAAATAATTTTGTTTCTGTTTCAAGTCGATTTTTCTGAAAATTACGCTTCCTGCCTTAAATGGGAGGGGGTGGTTATGTTATTTTGCAATAATTTTTTGTTTTTAAGTTAAGTTTTTACATTTTGTCGTGTTCTCCTGAAAATTCGAAAAAGTGTCTTACAGTAATGCCAAAATTCAGTTGAGTCCCAACGTTTGCCTTGTAATAATGTATGCTTGTACCTATGCGCTTTAACATCTTGTTAAATGAAATAGTTGTAAGTATAACGGTATTTTTTTCATTCCTTATATTCATTCGAACTCAGTCATGAGAAAAATATCAAAATAAGCTCATTTTGCGCAATAAAAAATAAATATAGCCATTTTCCTTCAATTTAACCAACACTTTAATTTAACCCAATACTGGGCCCTTTAAATAAGCAAAGAAAAAAATTGTGTTTTCAATTTAGCTGAAATCATAATTTAAAATATGTATTCGCATATCCTTTACAAAAATCGTATTTGGCTGGAAATTTCACTTACTGGTAGACACAAGAGCGCCTCCTACACGATACAATATACCCCCGCACCCACAACTCATCCGACCATTTTGACAGTATGGCCCGGTTGTAGTGTGTTGGTTGTTAACAAAAAAATATTACACATCCACATATACATACACACACTCTCATACATATGTACATTTCTGTATATGAAATTATAATAATGAAAGTATAAGGACAGCAGAGGCATAAGCAAGTACCTACAGCAGTGCCAGCGACATGAGACGACAACGACGAGTCTCTAAAAATGAATGAATCAAAAGATAAAAAGGACGATGCCATGTAAAAATAAAAGTAAAACAAAAAAAAGAGAATAAATAAAAAATAAAAGATAACAGGCACTCATACTTTACAAAGTTGGTTACCTTGTTTTGTCTAAAGAAACAAGGTACCTACTCTTCGTTTGTACCTACCTATCCATATGTGCATGTGAAGCTCAAAGTAAAGGACCAAATTCGTATAGTGAATTTGTCGTTATTTAGATTCGGTTTTATTTGTTTTTTTTTTTTTTCGTTTTTCTGTTTTGGATAAAGTTTATACTTGAACTCCTGGAGGGAATAAAACAAAATCACACTAGCACATACAACACACATATACAGACACACCCAAACAACCATACCACATTCCTACACTTATGTTTTTAATTTAAATTTTCAAAAGAAGAACAAAAAAAAAGGATACAATGGTTTTTGTACCTAGCTTTGTTGAAAAATGGTTAGATGCTGCGTTTAAAACAGTAATGTTTAGTCCTTTTGTATAAACGGAGGCAACAATTGGAGGATTTTCCAGTAAAATTGGAAAATATTTCATTCTTTTGTTCTTATATAATACGTAACGTAGACGATTATAAAAAAAGGATGTTTGCATATTAGTGACAGAATTCAATTTGTATATATGATGGCAATGGCAAATGTAAAATTCAAACATACACATACCTATACTTACTCATCTATTCTGTATGGAGGGAGTGATGTATTTACATAGTATTTTTATTAATGTAGTATGGCTATGAAATAAAGTCCTTGTTGTGTGAAGTTTCCTTTATGAATGTGAAATTCCACCATACGAAAACAATTTTTATTTTGAAAAGTTAAATTTTAAAATATTTTGGAGTTGTAATATTTTTTTGCTCAAGTTGTAGGTATTCAGTACGTTAAAAAAGCATCTTGAAAAAGTTACATTTTAAAACGCTTGAAATTGAGTTACATTGAGTGAATAAGTCACTTGATGAACCATGTAATTTTTAACACTTAGTATTTGATTAAGTGCTGGCAGTGTTAAAATGAAAATGAAATAGCTTCGAAACTTTGTAGGTGGGTAGGTATACTTTAAGGCAAGTTATAATATTCTCTAAGTATAGCGACCCTGTGGATTGCTGTTTTGTGTTTGCCTATGTCTATTAAATATTTCTATGTTAGTCTAGTCAGAATTTAAAGAAAGGCAAAGTTAATACAGTCCAGGCAAATTAGGTTAAAATAGAAGCATATGTGTATGTAACATATAATAGCATCTTAGATTTTCGTGGGTTTCGATCAGAAATAATATAAGGACCGAGAGTATGAGGTTGCTCCCGCTCACAAAGGTGTGCTATTTGCAGGAAAAATCAAAACGTGCAAGAAAGTGCATTATTCACTCCCTGTTTTTTTTTTTTTTTTTTTTGTTATTATCCTATATTACTTTGGAAATATGCATCTTAGGAAAAAAAACCATCAAGACAAATTTTTTTGTTTTAAAAGTCTTCACAACATGACATATATATAAAACTTCCTGGTGTTATATTTTTGTTGCTATACAGCGTTCTGCACTTTCTTGCACGTTTTGATTTTTCCTAAAAAAAGCACACATTTTTGAGCGGGATCAAGCTCATATTCCCTTTTTTATATTATTTCTGATCGAATATTACAAAAAACTAAGATGTTTTATGTTATATCCTTGCCAAAATATAATTTTCCCGGACTAATAAGGGAGTTTGTTCAATAAATCGTCATGAGGAGTCTAAATTGTATACAATTTTAAATCATTTGCTTTGGACGCCACCTTAAATTTAAGGTTAATTGTTTTTTTTTCAAATAACTTGCCTATTTGCATTTTAAGACTAAACAAAAAGGTATTAATAAAAGTTGTTGTGATAATGACAATATTTTTATTTTTAAATTAATTTAGAATAAAATGCAAATGTTGCTGTGATAATGACAATATTTTTATTTTTAAATTAATTAACAATCAAATGCACGACTCAAAAATAATGAATTTATGCAAAAGTTAAGGAAATAAACTGCACGACAGAATCGCACAAACTGGCTTCCCTATGTATCAACTTTAACGTAGCTCGAAATTGACAATTTATGCTACTATAGTTCAAAATGATGTCGTAAGAAATAAAGTATTAAAAAAAATTTAAATATAAATTATTATGTAGTTTTTGATGTGTATAATCATCTCAGCTCTCGGTATGGGTAAAATTAAAAGTAGGATAGCCACGGATACAGCATTACTTATCCGGTCCGCACCATTTTGTTTACCGAACATTTTTGACTCATGGGCCAATGGTTCGTGCATTGAATATAGTAAATTGAGGTGATGTGCTACAGGTCTGTAATGTGATATAGGCAGTTTTGACTCATGAAAGCCAATGGTTGTGCATTGAATAGAATAAATTGCGGTAATGTAGTACAGGTCAGTAATGTGGTATAGGCAGTTCTTTTGAAAACCAAGCAACCAACTAGAAGTTTGGTATGCCTTGTATACACCCCTTCCATTGAGTCCCGGCACTCACACATTGCTTTGTAAATGTGTTATCAAAATAACTAAAAATGCCATTTTAAATAACTAGAGCTATATAATTTATAAAAAAATTAAAAATCACCAGCGATTTTCTTAGAAATTAAATTTAAATATGTACATAAGTTTTTTTTTAGGATTTTTAAAAATAAATTCTGGTATTTTTAGCACTTATTAAAATACAATTTTACACAAAATAAAAATCACTGATCCCTTTTCAAGATTTTTCAAGAAAACAATTTCAATATTAAAAATCCAAAACATATTTTTTTTGAAAATGTTGATATGCAAAATTGTTATAATTTAAATATGACTCATTTATAAAAAAATTGGTTCAAATCAGTGAAGACGTTAACGAGAAATTTGAAAATCAAAAAATCGGTTACATGACAGGTACCTTTAATAACAGTTATGGGTTAAATTTTGCTTACCAATATATATATTGACCTTACCCAGAAAATCAGAATAATGTTGTCAAATTCTTTTTTACCGTTATTTCTTGAGCTTAATAAAATTTAAATTTACCCTCTAGGATAGATAGATAGATTTGATTTTTATTATCTTTTTCCAAGTGTACAATTTACATAGAGTAGGTACAATTTACTAATAAATATTACAAACATCGTTAAAGTATGGCTTTGCCGTCTGTCCGATAGACAATCCCTCACTCTAGGCAATCCTCTAAAAGTCCAAAGTTTGAAAAAAATGCTTCCGTGGTTAAGGCTACAGGTCGTGGAACAGAAAGACTGACAGACAGACAGACAGAATTGCGGTTCAGTTTAAAATAAAATCGGATTGGCAAAAAAAAAATATGTTTGGTCCTAAAATAAAATATATGTGTTTGCACATTACCAAAAGAACACTATAGACTTTTACTATTCGACATACAGACGGACATCGCAATAGTTTGATCAAAATCTAGAGTTTAATTATTTATACAAATTAAATCCCTTCTTTATTTCTTCTTTAAATAAAGTTGTTTTAGCGAAGAATTTTCAAAAAATTAATTTTCAAACTCAAAATTTTGAAACAAAAAAATTCAAAGTGAAGTGCCTAGGGCTCTTACTTTTCAAAATATTAAAAACAAAGGATTGGAATCTTAAAATTTCCGTTCATATTTCAGATACTAGAATTTATTTTTCTTAAAATCCTGCAAAATTCGAATCTGAGAGGTATAAGAACAAAAATTCGTGAAGCAACATTGAAAAAAGTGAAGAAACTGCTAAAAAAAAATAATTGCTTGCAACCTTTTTCTTATAACCTGCAAACTAACAACATTTCCTAAATAATCTGCTTTACCTATAAAAAGAAAGAACATTAAATTTTTTAGAAATTTTCTTTTTCGAGATTGTTTTTCTCGGAAGGCTTAAACGCTAGTTTAGAATTCGAAAGGGTTTTAAATTCACTTGGTGCATTTTTTAAAACTTACGTTTAATTTTGGTTCAAGTGAGGAGTGGTATATTAGTTTATAAATACCATATTAAAAATAAAACTAAAAATTCCAGTTGTCTACTTTATTCATCATTTTAGGGTGGTATGAACCCCCCCTCGTCCTTCACCAAATCTTTCAAGTCAAATGTTTCAAAAAATTAACTTCTTCCTTAAACTATATAATTAACATCAGGCTCAATGCAGCAAACATTTAACTAAAGCCAACACATAACCCAACTTCATTCGTCATGCACACACACACACCACACAACCACAAGACAAGGCACAAAAATTGAGCCTCCAACTATATAATATGTAGAATGCAAAAGACAATAACATATTTTCAACTCCATTTTCATCTCATCGCTCAGTGTTACAAGTTCGCCTTGAAGGTAGTTGCCATCTGCGACCTTGTTCCATTCGGTTTACAAGATGCAAACACGCATACAAAACTACACAAATTATTATTTAGGTAAGTATATGTTTTCTTATATTATATTTTTTGTCTGTTTTTGTTGTCTTGCTGTCCTAAACAATAGTTGGGAAAATCCTTACTACAGTTACAGATGAAGAAAAGCTTAAAAAAAAAAAAAAAAATAACACTCATACGCCACAGTATACAAAAAGGGATTAAGAAAATGCAGTCGTGCATAAACAAGGAAACAACATTGTGTTCACTTACAAGGCTCTATTGTGCACCAAGAATAAAATGAAGAGACGCACCAACACCATCAGGGATGTATTTGAGAATGTTGGATGCCATAAATTCACGCGAGGGTCCTAGAGGGTAAAACTGGATAAAATGTTAGTAAAAATCTCGGAGATTGACAATAAGTTTTAGAAAGCTAATATTTCTGAAGAGCATTATATAGAAATGCTTAAAAGAAGCTGGTATGTTGCGGTCACAAGACGAGCTGAGGTGAAAATATAAAAACTTTACATATTTCCGCTTTTAAATTTTGGGCCTTAAAGCTTTTCCCTATGAAAAAAAGCAGCCCTGACAATTTTAAGTCACCTAGACCAACTTTATAGTCAAGCAGTAGACAGCCACGACGACGACCCACACTGTTTCATACATGAATCCAATTCTAGAGAAATAGAACAGAGGAGCGCAGTGAAGAAAGAAGACAGTAGATGAATAAAAAGCCTCGAAGGCATCTAGACAATCAGTGCATTGTTTCACTTGCAGGGAAGCGAGAGATAAGCACTAGCTTCAGCTTACATTCACTTGTGGTTACCATTACCCTATTTAGTACCGAATAACACACAAAGTGTTGCACCAACGACTCATTGTCAGTTTGATGCTGCAAGGGCAAAAGCAAGAGGAGTAGAGTATTAGCAGGACATGATACTCGTACGTACGAAACAGTTGCGCAGCAGCTGAGATTTTACCAACAACCATAACCCAACACACATAATAGTTAGTTCGAGGACAGAGAGAGAGATGCTTGCTGATGCTAGTGACGTTCAACCTTGGGTACCCTTGAAAATTAATTCCTCTGACGACGACGACGAAGAACGACAGGGTGGGGTTGCCGCCACAATCAGCAACAAATTTCTTGAAGTTGACAAGCAGCTGGCGCATTAAAGAGGACAACAACAACATAAAGGTTCAGATGAGAGTTTCTATATAGGTATAGTTGAAGTTGAAATTCCAGAGTAGAGCCATAGTTATAGAATTGTTTCATGGTTGATTCATATTATTCTAATTAATATTAAAAAAGACTATAATACCGAGAAAATGTTATACATTCAAAGGGAAGCTACGGAGATGACAGGGAACATTATTAAAGTCGAAAATATATGAGGAACTTAAGTCTATACAAATCGTGACCATGACCGGAATAAAGTTGGTGGGTTTTCTGTTTTGGTTTTAAATTTGAATGAGTATCTGAATTGGTTGTTGTATGATTTCATTTATTTTTTCAAGAAACTTTTATAATGGGCTTCAAAGCCTACAATAAATAATAAAAGTTAATTTGGTGAATTTAACCACAATTTTTTTGATTTACGTAAAGATTAAGAATTAAATATCAAAACGTCAAATTAGATGTCTCAAGATTTTGTTTTAACTAGCTGACCCGGCGGACTCTGTACCGCCATATATTTTTCGTGAATATTTTCTAAATTCCTGAAAGACTTGTTTTACTATTTATGCCCACCCCGGATTCACTAGGGTGGGGTACAGTCGCGGACTAAGAAAATGTGTCAATTATTGACAGGTTTGATGTATCTAATATGACACGTTTGATGTATTGAAAGTGATTAGCCCTTCAAATTAAATACCGGAAATACTACAAGCTACACGTTACGTACTTAATCAGATAAAATGAGACAAAGTTTTCAGTTTGAAAGGTCATTTCACACACTTTTAAAGATTGGCCTTAGGATTTATTATATTATTGCGAATGCAAGTCGCACTGGAAATTGGGCACATTTAAATTCAAAAGGAAAAGCAGTTGCCATTAGTGGTATTTTTATGGAATAAGCACATCCTAGCCCTTGAAATTTCCTACGACTATCGTAGATTCAATCTGAAGGCATTGCAATATTAATAAATAGTGCTCAATAGTTCCAAAATCGAGCGATTCATCCCCCGCCGTAGTAATAAACTGTTGGATTATATCTAAACGCCAAACGTTCATAGGAATTGTTACGTTTGATCATCTGTTTTCTTGCCTCGCGCTTGAAGTCTATGGTATGGGTTCTTCTGGAGTCGTGGTCGATCTCGCTTGAGAAAGTCTCGTTATGTTTCCCTCCAAACCCTGCCTAGGCTCTTCTTCCGTCTCATTTGTCTCGAAGATTGTGAACTCGACTTGCGTTGCGCGTACGCCGACCGATATTTTGATGTCTCACCAGTGGCTAAACGTCAATCTGTTTATGTTTTTTCAATATATTAAGGATCTATCACAGTCTTCTGTCTGATTCACTAGCTTAATTTTCATATTATGAGGTTTTAAAAAAATTTCTGTTCGATTGTTTAAAAAAAATTCTTCTATGAAAACCTTGTCGTGACAATAACAAACAAAATCGAAAAAAAGTTATCCAATTTAGAGCAGTCGTTCAGAAGTAATGTGCGTACATACATTTCGGCGATCTATTTTTATTTTATCTATTTTGTTAGGTTTCTATTATAAATCTTTATCCACCTCAGTGACTCTTTTATCCAGGCTGTGCAACAGCAATACTGAATTTAACGGAAGAATTAAATCACCTGAAGATTATTAAACAAAAACTCACAAAAATCATTACTGAATATGATTAGGTACACCTTTCTCCAAATATTGACAATTTAATAAAAGTTAATAAAGTCTACGAAGTAAATAATTTAATTCGCCATTCAATTTAATGGAAATATTAATTATATTTAGAAAAAGAAAATTCCCAGCATGTTACGACGAGACTCCACGCTCAAGGATGTTTTAGAAGTTAATGATTATTATATCGAAGAAAATAAATCCAAATAAAAACTTACCAGACGGCTTATTTCTAATTGAAATCATAATGATGATGATGATAATGATTATTCCCTTGGCCTTGATTGGACAGAAATTTAATTACTTTACGACAAACAACCTTTGAGTTCGAAAGCAATTAAATATTGCAACAACCGTATAACCTAGATTGAAGTATGTACTATGAAAGTTTTTGCTTTGAATTTAATAAATAAATAATAAATGCCACATAACCTTTTCAGAAGGAAAGGGTGAATATATAAGCTTCAAACTAAAAAAACAAAAACAGAGGAGAAGAAAAGAAATATTAAATCACTCTCTCCTCATTTTATTTCCCGTCTCGCATAAAAATAGTTCTGACTTATTGCTGGTGGTTTGGTTGGCTGATAAAAATAAATAATTGAAATTCCTTTTATATTTCTCCATCTTGGGTAACATTAGATTGAGGTGATTCTTTTTGTTTGGAAATTTTATTGGGTGGTGAATAATGGAAGGTTGAGGAGCAGAATAAACCATCAGCTTGAAATGGAAGACTGTCGTGAATAGCCGCCTCTCTCGAATATTTCTCTGCGCTGAATGATTAAGAGTCATTTTACGTGCCACTCTGATTTTCTTGGGATAGTTCTGGTGTGGATTGGGTAATTTCTTCCTCTAGATTTCCTTTTTTTTTTTTGGATTTTAGCCATCGCTTTTCTGAAAATAGAGTTTCCAATTAAACCATTCGGCCGGAACAATTTTTGTAAATTTCTATATTTAGGTAACTATATTTTTATTTTGCTTATTATTAAATGGGAATAAAATATAGCTTCACTTAGAGATGGGCGTTAAAGTACTACAGCTGTTATCAGTGACCTTAATCGTGAAAAAGGGTGTACCAGAAAAAATGTGTGCACTAAAACTATAATTATTTGTAAAAGAGCAAGGTATTCTGTAAGAATTGTATTAAAATGGATACAAATTTGATGAAGTTCCTAGCTTTCGGCTGGAAAACTTGAATGAAACCTTTGGTAAATATACTGGGTCTAGAAGTACTTAATTAAGGTTGTTAAAATGTTAAAATTCTAAAAAAGTGAAAACTGTCTTCAAGTATTCAGAAACGAATACGAGTGTTTACCTTTTTTGTATTTCCAGGTAGATTGGTTAGTTAACATTCAATATGTAAGTCACTTACATGGTTTTTCAGATTTGTTGACTTTTCTAATCCCGCAGCTCTTTTTTTACCGACTAAAGTGAAAATATGAATTTGTAGAAAATTTAACTTTCTTTTGTTTTGTAAAATAGACTTTTTTGCAAATACGCTGGATTTAGAAAATATTCTCGAAAAGCTTAAATAGGTGACTTTTAACCTCCTCCGGGGCTTATATAAAACTTCAGAAGTCTTGGGGGCTGGGTTAACGTTTATATAATGAGCTTAAAGGAGAATGGGCAAAAATATATGGGACCTGGTCTTCCTAGTGCCCAGTAACGAGACCATGGAAATTATTAGGTACTATGGAGTGTATCAACGTACGAGTATTTTTTGTGTCCTTAACAATGGGAGTTGGCTAAAATAAGCGACCAACAAAGTAAGAAAAACACTTTGTAAATGTGAATAAACATAGACGAATTGTTTTTTATTTTGTAATATACTGCCTAAACCCCATTGTTTACAGTTATGTGTCCACATTCAAAAACGATGCTCTTTAACTAAGCTTTCCAACGTTGTATATCTCAATTGTGGGCACTAGATGCACAATTATTCCCATCCAATAAATTCGCAAAATCGAATAAAATAAGTAGAATTTTCATACTGTTAAGCAAATTATTGGCCAACCATGGTGTAATTCGCTAATATTGGCCATTGGAATAAAAGTTTATTTATTTTGGGGTCTATTCAGTTCATCGAAAGTGACCAATACTGTAATTTCAATGGAACACTATTGCAATTAATTTCTAATTGCAATCTTTGTTGCCATATACTGCCTCAACCCCATGGCTTACAGCTTTGTGTCCATGCAAAAAAATTATGTACTAGGGCTAAGCTTTTCAACGATATTATATCTCCTTTGTGGGCAATAGGTAGACCAAAATGCCCATTCCCCTTTACCGGATTTTTTTATTTATTTAGAACAAATTAGGGGGGTGCGTCATTCAAAATAAGACAATGACCTTTATAAGGACCACCCTAATGTACCTATATTATTTTTCATGTGAGGGGTCAGAAAAAATACCTTTCCATCAATATCTATAACCAACTTATTTTATTTTTTTATAAATGATCCTTAAATTGAACACAATTTAACATTGGCTTAACTATCACAGTGCCAAATGAACCCTTCTCATGTTTTCCTTTATCACTGTCTGGCAATCAAAACCTTAAAAGTCTTCCTCCCCAGTACCATCACAATCAACTAACGAGTGCTTATGTTTTCTTTTTTTTGTTTTTCTTCAAAAAATGACGTCCATTTTTCGTGTTTGCCAGTGTCATTGAAAAACACCCAAGTATATCAACAGAATACCCGATGTTCGTTCGTTCATCACTCCGTTAGTGGATCTCCCCTATGCCCGCCGTCAACAGTCACAGTGTCTAAAAACCAATTCCATTCGCATAGTTAACTCCAACCTAGTAACTGACAAATATATTCCTAATATCGCAGTAGGACATCGAACAACACACAAAAAAGAAACAGTTCAAGAAGTTCCTTACCTCCTCTCTGGATTTTCATTTTTCATTTCTAATGTGTGTTAAAAGTGATGGGGAGGGTTTCATCCCCTACCCCCCCTACGTTGCACGTAGTTCGTGAATTCAAAAAGGGTTGTTTTGTTGAATGAGCCCATTTGGACCAGCATCAGTGTAAACGAACCTAGCGAAGAGTATTTTTTTTTTTTTTTTGTCGAGAAAAAATAACTTTTCAATTCGTTGTCGTTCTCCACAGATGTTGTTGCTGCTGTTGGGGTTTGAGAAAATTGCGCATATGAAGTGAAAAAGGATATTTTTTATTTTGACATTGAACACATTTTTGTTCGTTCAAAGTTTTTTGAGCAAGAAAAAGTTTTTTTTTTCAATTGCTTCACCAGACCGATAGAAAGGAAGAGATATGAGTAAATATCAATTTCATTCTTTCACTTATCAGTCAGTGTCGACTAAGGGAATGAGTTAACTTAATAGATATATATGATGGGAGGAGAAGGCGTTAACTATGCTCCAACAGAGTCTAACTAATGATAGGGTATAAATAAATATTAAGTGCAATACGTTTTCAGGGTTTATTATTTTTTATAGAAAATGTTAATTTGTGGAAAAATTTCTATGAAATTGTTGGGCAATGGTATGTGGTTTTGAAGTTTTGTCTTACTTAAAAATTGATTTCTTAAAAGCTGATGATTTTTGGAAGACGAAGTTCTATACTCTAAACAAAATAAAACTAAAAGAATGACCATTGGAGTAACAGACATGTAATTATGATGTAATTCAATTAATAAGCTGAGGTGACATCAACTCCAAGATGCGATTCGGTTTGGTTTGACAGTAGGCTCATTAGATAAATGCTGTCAAGCACTTCTAAGAGTCGGTAAACATCGACCAAAATTTGCGTATATGGCCTTCAATATAGCTTCCTGAAATTATTTCTTCTGTTTACTTCTGGAAAATATCCTAAATTTTTTTTTGTCGATATTTATTGGACGAACCCCCTTATTTAGATAAAAAAAATGGTATTTATTTCAGCTCCCCTGTTAAGGAAAACTATATATGACGGAATAAGGATATTCTGGACTCAAATGGATCAGTAAGCAATTGCCTTCAGTTTGAGTAAAATTCTAATTCCATGCAGTAGTTTCCCTAAACACGGGAGCTGAAATAACATTTTTTTCTTTATTAGTACAGGGGGAAATTTTTAGAGACCTATTAGTCTAGGAAAGATAGAAAATTTAATATGGGTAAGTGGGCAGTTCATGAAATTGTATTGCTAGTTTCGCGCAGAATTTTATCCTCTCCAAAGTGCCCCAAAATCGGCTCATTGGCTTTTTGTATAGACTCATTTAAAGACGTGGAGAGGAAACACCCTTTCACTACACATATTTTTTGGGACTCTTGGTAAACATGGCAAATTTTATTAATATCCCATTAATTTAAAATGGTTTGGGTACTTGTTGTACTTAAAAAAAGTCATCATTTCATAAAATAGACTTTAACTTTCTACAGGATACATGTCATCTTTTCAGTTTTGGTGTCTTCAGAATCAGCGTTGAAAAGTACTTACCCTAAAAACGTGTGTCACATCATTAGATTGTATTATAACAAATTTTTCAGCTTGTTCCCAATAAGGATATGTTGTAAAGGATGAAATTCTGCGTCGATACCATCTATTAAATTTCATGAATTAATTTTTGCCCAGTCATATCCTATCTTTCTTAGACAGTATTTGCAGTAAAAGCCTTTTCCGAGAGGGGGGAAATCCAGTCGCCTAGTTCTTGCATTCAAGGAGAGATATATATAAATTGAACTGTAATTGGATCTTATATAGTTTAAACCTGAAATGGACAAGCTCATCTCAGTTATGCTTGCAGTGTTTTGCAAATTTTGATCAAAGTCCTATACAGAAAATAAACTCAATAGTTTTTTTTCAGGCATTTCTTAAAATTCAAAGTCATTATTTTCTGGTTTCTTAGAAAAAAAATCTTACCTTTCCCGTGCCGTTGGTCATAGAAAACAGAAAACAAATCAGTTGTTTTTCCTTCATTTTCATTCTCCTTTGACTTATTTAGTTGAGGATTCTTCTGCATGACATTTTCAAGAATAACAATTTGCAGATTGCATTCTACGTACATAATATGAATACATGCGGTATTTTGTCTGAAGGAATTTTTTTTTGTTGTTTGTTCTTTTCCTTCACAACACTGTCTATCATACTGACATAGCTGAGATCCACTTTGTCTTTCTGTCGTCACACTTAAAAGTGTAATTTGTAAATTTTATTGTGTCGCCTCATGTTGCGATGGTTTCGTATAGCTAAAATTGGACAGCTCCATTTGATAAAATAAAAAAATAAAAACAAAAAAAAATAAACCAAAGAAATAAGTTGTATTCCCATCCTATCGTTCACGTTCTAGTTTTGCCTTTTTTCATCATCTTTTCTAGCAGCACAAGATGTCTCACCTCGCAAACTCAAGAGTTGCTATCTATGTATACAATAACATCATCGAAAAAGGAGCACGTAAAATATCAGATTCTTCATAATGTGTCATCAATTTCTATATGTGTTTCACACTGTCAGATGAGTTTGAAGTATTTTTTTTTTCATAAAGAACCAACTGCTGCCATATTAGTGGAATGAGGCAATATTTTTGTTTAAATTCACATTTTACTCTTGGACATATTGGCTGTCTATCAAATATAATATAAAGCTTTTCTCTCTGGCAAATGTCAATGTGTCACTTTTATATGTGTTATGTATGGTTGGCTCTGTTTTTTATCAATGAAATGTCAAAATAAAAGAACAAATTTTTAGGGGATTCTTTAAATGAAAATTCAAAAACAACAACTGGTGAAGTATAAATATGTATTTAATAGATTTAAGAATTTAAAATAAATATTAATTTTGTTGAAACATACATTTTGAATGCAGTTTTTTAAAGGAACTATTACTCAACAAAAATCGTCAAAAAAAACCTAGAGTATTTCGCGTAGCTCGTGAGAAAAGAAAATGTTGCAAAATGGTAAAAATAAAAATATGTAATAGTGTAAAAATAATATCATTAACCAACAACAATAACAATATTTAAAACAAACCATTCAGTTGAAGATAAAACAAGTAAGAGGCAAACTCAGCTAAAGTTATAGAACCCGGCTGCAAAAATGCCAAATTTCTGTCTAGTTTGGCCAAGGCCCAAAGTTTAAGTTTTCAGTAGGGAAAATCTAAACGAGGAAAACTTGTTCATTGCCAAAAATTTAGACTACGGCAACTTTTCAAACACTCGTGAGGATCTCCCTCGTAAAAACTTTATGTTTAACTTTTTAGGTTTTCACGGTTGTTTATAGACATAGTAAATTAATTTTCCGATCAGCCGCGTTATTTGAAATTAGTGTGCGAGTTTGTACTCACCCCGAACGTTTCGCATCAAATTACATTGAGCGTGGTCACCAGGAAACTGCTGTTGAAATGTTATGCATTAGATTGGCTACGCAAATCAAACCGTCAACGCACCGCTATAACCTGCGTAGCCAATCTAATGCATAACATTTCAACAGCAGTTTCCCGGTGACCACGCTCAATGTAATTTGATGCGAAACGTACTGGGTGAGTACAACATCGCACTCTAATTTTAAATAACGTGGCTAATCCGAAAATAAATAAACTGTTAAACATGTTTCGGTACCCCATCAGGAATGTCTCTTGTACACCAAAAACAAACATTTTATAAGGACCTAATCTTTCGATTTGGGGTGAGGGAGGAGGGGCATTGGTGCCATATTCAAAAAATGTCTTGAGGGAATAACGTACACTAGCAAATTCTAAAATTAATCGAATTTTTCAGAACACTGTGGTAAAATTTCAAAAGATTTTGTGCTCACAATTCATTCCTGATGGTTTTCAACAGTTTTTCAACAACAGTAGCTTAGGTGACTTGCCTTAAGGTTTCAAAGAATTTTAACATCTTTTTCGGGTCCTCTATCTCACTCAGCAAATCCGTTGCTCCACTAAGGGTATCATTATATTCAGTCCCCTGGCAGGTTCAAACGTCAACGTCAACAGTTTTCTTGGATAATAGCACTTGAGTTGGCCCAGTTGTTTACTTAATTGATGATGGTTAAAGTCCGGAATGTATTATGAAAACAAAATGTTTCGGAACTTTTAGCGGAAAATTCTAGAATTTCCCAGTTTCATGGTTGTACTTGACTAAGTCCTTTCAAAAATGAAGATTCGATAAAATACAACAAATGGATAAGAAAACTACTTTCAGTTGTTTAACAATTATAGACTTAATCCCCAGAACCTTAGTGTAAGACTGATATTTTTTTTATGACGCATAAAAGAAAACACATTTTTTAAGCAAATTATATAAAAAAAATCAGAAGTCATTGTGCAAGTATTATTTTGTTAATATTCTTCTGCTTTTTCAAGTTATTACTCCATTTGAATTAAACCTCCCTTCAACTGTCTCCCATGAAAATAATAAATCTTTTCAGTACTTTAATATTAATTTTTAAAAACAATCTTAATTATGTGTACCTACATATATTGAATCATGGTTATCGCATTTTAAGTGTCACAGCATAATTAACTCGATTAACCTTAACACCTTTAAAAATAAAACCAAAAGGTTGAAGGTATAGATATCTATACAATCATACATGCTCAACAAGTTCAATAATATGTTCAACTTTTCAAAATGAAAAACCAAAAAATATAAAAACAATTATTTTATTATTAAACAAACAAATTGAAACTCATATTTTACTTTTCCATTTAAGCTTTCCCATTTCAGATTAACAAACAAGTTGTAATTCACATTTCGACCACAGGATCAAACTTCACGATGATGGCGATATGGCGGGCGCAATGCTACCTACAATATTTCCCTCATTCATTGTGTACAGCTACAAAATAAACTTTTTAATTCTAGAGCCAAACAAAAAATTATCGTCCATCATTTTGTGCTGTCCAATTTTCAATTTTTCAGTCAATACTTTTCGATAATCGCTTGCACTCCAGAAGAGTTGCCATCAGCCGGATTCATCATCTACCAGCTATATAGCTCTCTACGTAAAAATAAAGAAAAACAATGTTAAAAAAAATACAAAATACTCATGGATAACATGATTGATGATGTAAATATGCCAGGATACGCGTATCGTTGAACATCAATGAATACGTCCATGACCGAGTTTACTATGACATTAACTGAGGTTTGTACATATACATTCGAGTAAGCATAGAAAAATTATCCCCTAGAGAAGGATTCCTGCCGGGAAGAATGTCCTGATTTTTTGTGTTTCTCTCTGATCAGGAAAAAAAGGACAAAGGAAACTCCTCGCATAGAACTTCATTTTTAATTCATTGCGGATGAGTTAAGTGAGATTGACAGGCAACCGTAATGGATTGGCCAGGATGTTGACTTTCCTTCGTCGTCTGCGTCTCCGCAATCGAATGCGCCTTCTCTTATAGCAAATGCATCAGCTATTCATTCTTCAGCCTCATTCTGCTAGTCAAACACTCCACTCTATACCGATGGCGTCGTCGTCGTAGTCGTCGCAGTCATCGTCCTATGCTAGGAGCATCAGAGTTTCCTGCTTGATGGGATGACTGACGTTGCTGCAGTACCAGTGATATGAAAAGGCTCTTGGTCAAGGCGAACATAAAAACTCCTATTTTTCCGCCATCGAAAGACTTTTTCGCCCATTTTCTTTTTTATTTTATCATTTTTTTTTATTTGCAGAAACCTACTCCATCACCCACCCCCTGCGGACAGTATTTCTGCAGGATTTTGATGTCAGAAATGAAATTGGATTTTATTTTAACAACTACAAGGATGTCGAGTGGATCATTGCTGATATATTTGATGTATGCGTACTTGATGCCATTCACATAGCACAGCCAACAAGGATGGGACAAAACACAGCAAGCTTACCATCATGGGCAGAGCGAAGGGACACAGCAGGCTGAATGGCATGGATTGCTAGATGGCTAGAATGACTGGTTGGCACCCAAGTAAGCCTCCCATCTACGATGACATTTATTAGTGGATGAGCGAGAACGGATTGACAGGATGATTAATCTTCGGCGGGTTATAATATTCTATTTGATGTGATTTAATATTTTATTTTTTTTTTGTGTTATTAAAAGGATTTCCGGGTTTTGCTGTGTTGGCCTAGGCTTAGATATGGACGTGTCTTTCTATTTTATGTGTGTTTTCTAGCAGGACGTGTATCTACTGTGTATTATGCGAAGGTTTTTTTTTCAATTGATATAAAGGTCGCAATAAATCCTGGTGATGTAATGAAGACACTCAATAAAGTAATAATAATATGATCTTTATCGATAAAAGTAAATTATAATTTTTTTTGTCGAATAAAAATGATAGGTGTTAACTCTTATTGTAATAGAATCTTAAAAATAACATCATCTTGGATTTTATTTCAGTATTACATTTAAGATTTCGGCTAAGGTGATGTTTTTGTAATACTTCGGAAAGGTACTTACCTGCCTGCGGAAAGATTTTATAATATAAGCTTTTATAATATTTAATAAATAGTCTAACAAACAAATTATAAACAAAAAAAAATCATGCAGTCGTTGCACTAAGTAATTTTTATACGTGTGCCTTGGAAATTTTGGAAACAGAAACTCAGCATTCAAAAATGATACTATACATAACTGTTTTGTTAAGCCAAATATTCATTCTTTTGTTTGGTTCTTAAAATATTTAATTTTAAGAAATTATTTTCAAAATCAAAACATTGTAAAAAAAAGTTGAACAAAATTAAATATCTGGGGTAAGGGCTGGCCACGAGGCTAGACTCTGCGAGACTTTTGTAAGTCTCGTCTCGGTCTCGTTAAAATCGAAAATGTTCAGTCTCGTCTCGGTCTCGTGTCGGTCACGTATAATTAAGTCTCGTCTCGGTATCGTCTCCGAAAAATACGATTTCCGAACAACCTGTTGATTATTGGAACTAAATATTTTCGATAATAGTTTGAATATGTGCAAAAGAAAATATATATTTAACTGAAATTGGATTTTTTTAACTTATTAGACTTTCTGTTAATTTCGGTCCAAATATACAGTCTCGTCTCGGTTGCTTAAAAGGCAGTCTCGGTCTCGTAATGCGAGACCGAGATCGATACTTTTCTTGTCTCGTGGCCAGCCCTATCTGGGGTAGAAATTGCACCCTCTGAAAGCTCGGCACCTCCGACACGAATAGCTATTTTTCGTTGAGACCATTAAACATCTTGGAACAAACGGCCAAAGAACGCTGTGGTTATGCCAAATACACGTTAAGTATTTCAGCAGTTTGTTTCCCAACTACGCCAAAATAAAAAACATTTTTCAGTGCAGTTGACTATAATGTTCTGGGTAAGCTCTAAGGGCTTTTGTGTTTCTGTTTTATAAATTATCTTAAACAAAATAATTTTTAAATTAAAATACCTACAATTGTTATTGTTTGAAAATGTTACTTTTTTTTAAATAGATTTACAAAAAAACACAAAAGGGGGCACCCTCGACATTGTAAATCGGTCCAACTCCGACAGCTGATATATAAACACAAATGTTAGCACCAATATGGATATGGATCTTCCTGGACAGAAAGATGCAAACGAAATATTATTTGGAAGATTTATTTTCTTTTCTTTTTTAATTTATTTATATTAAATTTGAGTTTTTTTTTAAGTGTATAAGGTACCCCAGAACAGGGTACAATTGTTTTAAAACCAAATAAAAGAAAATATTGTGGGAAAAAGCTTCTCTAGTCTAAACGAGGCGCAGTAGATCCCTATCTCATAAAATGTATACTTGGTCTATGTGCAAGTATTGGTTTCTTTAGTGTCAAAAAAACTTCAAGGTTTTAATCCAAACTAGCATTAGGGCGACGGAGAATTCCAAAAAAGTTATTTTCGACAAGACGTCCATCGGTCTATTTCTCATACATACATCGAGCTAGAGCAGTGTTTCCCAACGTGGGACCCACGCCCCACAGGAGCGCAATTTGATATTATAGGGGGGCAATTTCAAGTTATGCTGAATTACACTTATCACCGAAAAATCTATGCTTATTGTGTTTCCACCCTTAAAGATAAATGTATTTCGGAACGAACCCAGCGGGGATCTGCTTCTCTATTAATTAATTTAATTGTACCAACTTCACTCAACGAAATGACACTTGATGACAAAATATTAAGCGGTTTTTTTTTTTTTGTTGACGTTGATTTTTAACCGAAATCAAATACCTAACCCAATGCAACCAAATAAGCAAGGGAACTGTTTTATTACCTTTTCCATTTTGGTATTTAACTGAATGTGGATTTAGTGCCATAATTAATTTGATGATAACAAAAAAGAAATAGCCTGAATATAAAACAAAAACGGGAGACGTCAGACTGTGGCTGAATTGAATGACGCAATTACATAATTAACATAAGTAACAATTACATAATTATTAAATTATTTCTTATTTAAATTTCAGTTCTAAATTAAACTCGTATATTTTGAAAACAAAATTTACGGTTTACTTAATATCTATGCATTTCTTCATTATGTCAGCTGTTTAATTTTTACACTGGACATTTCAGATTTTTGATGCCCAAAATTATTTAGGTATCTTCATATAGGTAATGTAAGGGGGATATGAGTATTTTGAAAAGGTTCTGTGGTGCATAGCACACTTAAAGTGGGGAAACATTGAGCTAGAGCCTTAATGATTGGACGAATTCGCTTCAAAGCATTTGTAGTGATTCCCTAGAGAAAACTTTCGAATTTTTGTCTTAGCTCATCTAAAACGGGTAGCCGCCATACATCAATTTTAGTTTTATAAAGTTTTTCCGAAAACGGCTGTAACGATTTTAATAAAACTTCGTACATATAAGCTAAAAACATTCGAAATACTACTTCGTCTGCGGTTCCAACGCTCGTCTTCAACGACACACCTGCTGTCAGCTCGCAAGATAAAGCCAATTTGCTTGCAGCACAGTTTGCTGTTAATTCGACGCTGCCAGTAAGTGATAAAACTCCGCCTGTAATTGAGAGTGTAAACGATTTTATGGGACAAATCTTCTTTCGCACTCGTGCAGTTGCTAGATTTCTGAATGACCTTGACATTCACAAATTCGCTGGCCCGTATAGTATCCCTCCCATTGTTCTGAAGAGGTGTTCTTCAACGCTGGCAAAACCACTGCGTAAGCTTTTCCATCTGTCCTACTCTACTGGTCTCTTTCCAAGTGGATGGAAAACAGCATTTGTCCAGCTTGTCCCTAAAAAAGGCGTATCTTCTTCACCCTCAAACTATCGTCCAATTGCACTTACGTCCCTTCTTTCCAAGGTAATGGAAACGCTGATCAATTTTCAGCTCAAGAAATATCTCGAAGAACTTTCGTAGCAATAGGTCCACTGGTGATCTGATGGTATATCTCACCGAACAGTGGAACAAATCTTTACATTGTTTTGGAGAAAGTAAGATTATTGCGCTTGATATTTCAAGAGCGTTTGATAGAGTTTAGCATCAAGCTCTCTTATCGAAAATGCGCGCATTTGGTATCGATGAATCTCTTCTTCGATGGATTAGAAATAACCTTTCGGACCGCTCAATACAAGTTGTATTGGACGGTTTCAAGTCTGAAATCCACAAAATAAATGCTGGTGTGCCCCAGGGCTCCGTATTGTCTCCGACCCTCTTCCTCATATTCATTTATGATATGCTGTCTGAAACTTCTAATCCATTAAACTGTCTTACTGACGACAGTACCCTCAGCTTTTCATATTCGTTTTCAGATTCACACCTATGTCTTTCGGATGTGGAACTTGAACGGCAGCGTATGATAAGCTCATTAAGTTCTGATCTCGACAGCATTGTCAAATCGGGAATCGAAAATCGCGTAGAATTTAATGCTTCAAAAACTCAATGCTCTCTAGTGTCGTCAAAACGAAACACACACCCCATGCCACTATCCATGAGTGGCTCTTGCATTGAGGAAACCGAAAAGCTTTCAGTCCTCGGTATGTGTATCACAGACCACCTTCTGTGGAACAATCACATATTTAATGTTGCCAAAAATGCTGCTAAATGTTTAGGTTTTCTTCGGCGATGCAAGAAATTTTCCAACCCTTCTGATCTGGCTGTTATCTTTAAAGTCTTTATTCGTCCAAAATTCGAGTACAAATCTCATATTTGGGCAGGTCCTCCAATAACTCACTTGAGTCTATTGGATAGAATCCAAAGAAGAGCTATGAAAATTATAGGTGACAGAAATATAACGGAGACATTTGCCACTCTCGAACACCGCCGCAATGTTTCATGTCTTTCGTTATTTTACCGTTATTTTCATCAACAGTACTCTAATGAAATAGCCAGTTGCATTCCTCCCCTAAAACAATTCAACCGTAATACTCGTATTTCTAGGAATGCACATCAGTTTCCCCTTGAGCCCAACTTCGGACGTACTGTTAAGTATAGAGATTCTTTCTTTAGTCGCACTACAAGAATTCCCAGCCATTTTGATATTCAAAAGTTCAAAACCAATGTACACCGGCATCTCCTCTTAAATGCTTCCCTATTTTCCTAACGCTCGCACCGAGTTTAATCATTTTAAGGGTAGTAAGAACCCCTTTAGTGCGCGCTTAATTAAAAAAAAAAAACAGGTTGAATAATAGTGTATACCATGATTTTACCAACAAATTTGAATAAAGGCAATAAAGTACTGAGGTTTCTTGAGACAATTGCCTTTTTATGGATATTCCTGAAAACCTCTTCATTGACTGGTTGGTTTGTTCATCATTACTTTGCAATTTGGTACTTTTGAGTTAGTCGGAAATGATTGCATTCAAATCTTGTATCAATTGTTTTTTTGTGAGCAAATAAAATAAAAATAAAAAAATTTTTTTGAAGTGAAACTTATTTGCGCGAGTGAAATTTCAAGGTTGAATTTTTGTGAAACGAAAAAATGTAACGCCACATGCGCAACGCTGAGATCATTGATTAGCTTAGTTGTGGGAGTTGTAGTGCAATCATTTTGGATTTTATGATAATCTATATTATTATAGCAGATAAAATGGAAAATGTCCTTTTATGTCCATTTTCTAATTTCGTTAATTAGAATGCCACAGTTTTTAAATTTTTTTGGTAAATAGATAACGAAATTCTAAGAATCTTACTAGTTTAAGTTTTTTATCTATCTCCTATTGGTATGGAGATATAAATTATTTTAAACATATTATCTCAAAATAGGCAAATTTAAAAAAAATTGAATAAAATCAGTCCACTTAAAATTTGAATTATATATGGATGAAAAATAAATAAAACCAAATTTAAGTTGTCATGTACAAATTTTTGATTTTGCAGAAATTTTGAGTGTAGGAATTTTTGGAAATAGTCGGAAAACCTACCTTTCACCTTTTTTACTTTAAATTTTCACCATTATTATTTAATTTTCAAGTTTACAACCCTAACCCATCAATCATTTTGATATAGAACATATAGCTGAGTCTTATGCATGTAAGCTTAATATCCCTTTATACAAATCGAGATTTTCAGATCGCCAAAGAAGTTTCACTTATGCCACGAGTACTGAGTTACACCCGCTCTTTTTTTTATTTTTAACTTCGTTTCCAACTTTGTTTTTGTATTTAATGAAAAAACTTAATAATTGCTAATTTAGGTAATTAGTTTTTTGTTATTTTCTCTTTAGCGATATAAACAAAATCGATCCTTTATTTACACCGTCAATGTCTAGCTGTATTCTAGTTGTTAGCTACAATAACAAGTTTGTGCGGTCCATCAGTCGTGCATTTTGTTGCTTCCGGTTGCTTTAAATAAAAACAAAATTATAAACAATACAATTTTTTAAAAGGTGATTAAAATAATGCATCATGCATTTAATTTAGGTAACCATTTTATTTGGGTTGCCCTTAATATGTCAGCACCTTTTGCAAAATACTTAATTCCATGCTATGCTTGAGTGTTATTTTTTACTTTTCCAGCACTGATTCGCAGGTCCTTCAACCACTTTTGCCTGATGAGATCAAAGACCCTTATCTTAACTGTATAAACCATTTAAAGCTGGCAAAAAATCTCCACTTCCTATATGCCCTTACCCGTACCTTCTCCATTTAACTACAACTATTTTCCAGCTCAAGAACGAGGCTCACCAAAGTAGGTATAAGGGCTTCACACAAAAAAGAAAAAAAAACCCCAACCTCTCTCGTTTTTCCCGAACTTTGTGTTATTGTTGTTTCAAAACGGGCACTGCCATTCAACCTGGGTTGTCCGCCTAGTGTTCTATGTTCTATCAAGCAACAGCAAAACAAACCCTTTTAGGCGTTCCTCGAAAACATACATATAGGTACTAGTACCAACCTTCAAACGACCAACCCACTTACACCCTACCACCATCCGCCAGCTCCAGCGTTACTTGCAAGAACATGTGGAGGAGAGAATCCATTTAAATTAGCATTTTTAATGCTACGACACGCTGACTCAAGCATGACACACAAAACGACGAAAAAAAACTTGGTCCTTTTTAATAGTTCACCTACTTTGCGGTAAGAAACATAAGCCCAATTGACATGTGGGTGGTTGGCTGGGACGGTTGGTTTTGGTTGGTTGTGGGTGGTTGTTTAAATGAAAAGCAGTAGATGTGAGGTTTTGGCAACTATGTATATTTTGGTTCTCATGTTTGTTTACATTTAATGGGGTTTCTTATTTTGTTGTAACACTCCTCACTCTATATATAGGTATATGAAGTTGAAGTTGATTTTAAAAAGCCTATTTTCAGGATGTTTGCATAAGAAAAACGATTGTGAACTTTAAACCCAAGTGCCAGAAAATGCCATCAGAGAGAGAGAGAGCTTGCCAAAACTTGATGTTGTCTCAATTTGATTCCATTTAAAAATTGTTTTTAAAAGAAATTTTATAGACACAGGGAAATAAAACCTATTCAGAAGTTCATGCAGGTATTTTTTGTTCTAGCTCTTTTGGGACTTTTTTCTTTTTTTTCTTCGTCTGCAATTACAATCTAAGCCGCAGACGTGGTTGTTATCTCTTTTTATACTGTGGGAAAAAATAGAACTTAGTTTAATTTTAATTTTGTTAGCGTCGCATTAACGAATCCAGACAAATCCAAATTCAGTCACGACTAGACAGATTAATCAATTATTAAGACCAACACCGCGAAGGCGTCGAACAGATATTTGTAATAGCATTTTTCGATTTCAATTAACTGCCAGAAATTCAATCGTCGCTAACATCACACACACACGTCGCAGTCGTCGTGTCGATACAGTATGACGTCTTGTTTCATACATTTTGATCAAAGGACAAGGTTAAAGGTGAACGAATACGATTTCAATTTGAAATGGTTTTATTTTCTTTGATGTGCTGCAGTAACAATAGAGTTTTATCTGTCTCAAGATTGCAATTTAAGCAACTACTATAAATCGGGTATGGTTCGTTTCGTCTTTTTTTTCGTTTCTTCGGTTGTTTCGTCTAATAGTCCGGTCAGGAAACCGAAACCCGTGCGTATTTTGGGGGGAAGTTTTTTGTATGATTGAAATTTATTAATGACATGATTTAGGTGAAATCGAGCCTGGAAGTCATTTCTGAAATTTCAAAGTATCGTTATAGTATTTATTTCATTTTTATAGTCACTTTTGTAATGATTTTAAAAGAGCAAAGATTGTATGAAAAATGCTTTATTAAAATAATTATTTAATGGGGGGTGCGGGTCATGGTCTTTCTGACAGACCAACACAACCGCACCTTAAACACAAACTAAATTGTCTAAGTAGTTTGACAGTTTTCTCATATTAGGAACGTTGGGCGCCATTTTCAAAATTGCGGCTGAACACCAAAATTTCAGAACTGGCTCCCAGGCTAAATTTCACCTAAATCACGTCATAAATAAATTTCAATCATAAAATCTTTTGTTTAAAGTAAAGCCTAGTACGCTGCTGATGCGAATGAAATAGACAACGAAATGCTTTCGTAAACAGCGGAAAAATATTCATGGAGAGTTTCACAAATTGTAAATAAATAAAACAAAATTTAACGAAAAATCAAACAACAGCCATGCTGTAATGAAAGTAACAACAAATAAATACACGAACAAACTCAAATGTCATTCTCCGCACACAAATAAAGGTCCCGGCGATTTATTCTGTGCGAAAAGAGGGGAGACTTGTCAAAACAATCTGGTATAATCAACAATCTCGCTGGTCGAACAGCATACCTACTACAGAACGAAAAGCACAACGAAATTTTTCGTTTATGATTTCGTTATTTAATTTTTGTATGGGATTTTTCGTTTCGCATCAGCAGCGTTCCAGGCTCAAGTAAGAAATAATTTATTGCGTTCGAAGATTTAATAATAATAATAGTAAGTTTAACTACATAGGTATCTGCTTGTAAGACCTCAGGTCTCTTAAGAGCAATGCACGACATAAGTTAGAAGGAATTGAAGGAAAGAATTAGTGTTGTGACAAAATGTCCAAGGTTTTCACAATATTAAATAATTCGCTAGTTGATAAAACTATAAGTCGTTCTAACGCAATAACACCCTCGACAAGCATATCGACAACCGGCAAGTCGAAAACCACTTTTTCGGAATTCTCTATGATCGTAGTGTCGTAGATTTAGTTTCATCACCAAACTAATATCTACTTCTCCTAGGAGCACGTTAAATTGTGTTTCATTTTTGTTTTTATCGATCAAAAACTCATTTAAAATTATATATTTTTTTAGGCAAGGGAAATGTGGGTAAAACTTTAAATGGGGACAAATGGGCTTATTGAAAAAAGCAATATTTTCATTTGATTTAGCTATAGAAAGAATTTTGTTCTTACTACAAAAAGTTAACAGAAGCCACCAGGCATTCTCTCATATTAAAATGCAAAAGGTAAATTACAAAGACCAAAACCGTTTTTTGTTCGATATTTTTTAAGAGTGATACAAATTTTGTTATGTCTTTCGTTTGTTTATTAGGTATATCACTAAAAGTAAAATTAAATAACAGATTTCCATTAATTACAATAAAAACATTATTGTTCTTTAAATATTCAATTTAAGTTTTTTAATCTTATAATTACTTTTAGGGCTGGTCACGAGATGAGAAAAGTCTCGGTCTCGAGACGAGACTGCCTTTTAAGCAACCGAGACGAGACCGAGACGAGACTGTATATTTAGACCGACATTTATAGAGAGTCTTATAAATTAAAAAATCCAATTTCAGTTAAATATTTTTTGTCTTCTGCACATATTCAAACGATAATCGAATATATTTCGTTCCAATAATCAACAGTTTTTCCAAAAATCGTATTTTTTGGAGACGAGACCGAGACGAGACTTAATTATATGAGACCGACACGAGACCGAGACGAGACTGAAAATTTTCGATTTTAACGAGACCGAGACGAGACTTACAAAAGTCTCGCAGATGTTCGTCTCGTGGCCAGTCCTAATCACTTGAAATAATAAGGGAACATACAATTTCTTAACGCTTGCTGTTGTTGATAGGCACTGTGTTTTAGATACTTATTTGGAATATTTTTCAATACATTAAAAAGAGGATTAAGTACATTGCTCTCAATGGCCTAAATCGTTCAAAAAAAAAATCTTTTTCGCTATGGGTCCTATTTTTCCCATGCAAAAGTTCAGAACAGTGGGATAATTTGTCAATTATATCCCAATAATTCTCAAAACTTGAATATGAAATGCTTTACCTATATGAATTACTTTATTTTTCCCTTTTTTTGTGTTGTTGCTACTCCTGAAAATTTTATTTCGAATTTATGTCATTTCATTTTAAAAATAGATGTTCGTGCATGAATATTTCTATCTTCGTTTATTTTTTATTAAGATTAGACAATTTGTATGTCTATCAAAAGTTTGCCTCTCAAATTGTGTGTACAAGGTCGTAAACTTTTTAATTAAAATATATTAATACCGCACTCTTACAACTATACCGAGAAATGTTCACGAATGTATGTATGTGTTTTTACTTGCGATATACGTAGTATAGGGCAAGTTTAGGATTCGTGCAAAAAAAAATTCGAGATAATAATTTTCCCTTACATTACGATGATAGAGAACGCGAAAAAAGTGGTTCTCGAATTTCTGTTTTTTTTTTTTTTTATTATTTTTCATTTTTCTTATAACTATCTTAAAGCTAGATAAAAATTCATGAAAAACTAGCCTACTTATCAATATCTTAAAAATAACTTACTGGCCCTAAACGGGCGCTCTAAATTAAAAAATAACTAAATGCTAATGCCTTTCGGCCTACGAACTATTTAAAATAATATCCTATCCTGGTTTTATTTTTCCCAAGATAGATTTAAAAAAAACTTGGAAACTTTATCATTTTTTGTTTTTATTTAAGAGCTTATTAAAACTAATTAAAACTACTTAAAACTATACTTAAAACTACTATAAAACTACTTACAACTACCTTAAATCTAGAACAGCCACAGCAAGCATTTTCAATTTAGTTATTTTTTTGGTTTGATATTTGGAGAAAACTAAGTCAACTATATTGTATCTAATTCTTCATTTAACCACCAAAACTGGTTCTCCTGTTTTACCCTGTCTCTTCGGTCCCGATCGGACACAGTCCTACTGAACCGAAGGCACTTTGCTCCGCCCTGTGCGAGGACGTCTCGCCTATCTACAGTTCTGCGGCCGACGTGGTAGATTAGCGGGACCAGCGTTCTATCCTCTATCAAAATTCCTGTCTGTCTGTCTGTATGTACCTCGACCTGCAGCCTGAACGGCTGAAGCGATTTTCTTCAAACTTTGGACTTAAGGTTCATTTGGGATTCCCTAGAGGGGAAATTGAAATTTTTTTTTAGCTCAAAAAATAACGGTACCTGTTATACAACCAATATGCAAAATTTGATTTATTTCAAAAACGGCTCTAACGATTTTGAAAAAAAAATTACGAGCTACTATAATATTACGACAATTAATATTTTGGTAGAAAAAAAAAAAAAAAAAATATAACGGTTTTTAACGGTACCTGTCATAGAACCGATTTTTTGGTTTTCAAATTTCTCGTTAACGGCTACACCGATTTCAACCAATTTTTTATGTAAGTGTAACTTTACAATTTTAACAATTTTGCATATAATATTTTTTGAAAAATTAAATTTTGGATTGTTAAAAAAATATTAAATTTTATTTTTTGAAAATTCAATATCTTGAAAACGGGTCAATGAATATTTTTTAAATTTTGTGTGAAATTGTAAATTATTTAATTCTTAAAGTTTGCATACCAAATTTTATTTTTGAAGATGTTGAAGAATTTTTATATATAAAAAATTAATTTTTAAGAAAACCGCTCTAACGATTTTTGAATTTTTTTTTTTCGTAATTCACAATTATCAGACAAATCAGATGGCACACTTTTTTTCGAGCTCTATCTGTTTAAGATATTAAAAAAAAAAAACAAATTTAAAGTAAATTACAGTAATAATATATATTTTAAATTGTTTTTAAAACTTTTTAAATGATATCATAATGTTATAGAACCACTTATCCACATTGACAATTTTAAGCTACGTTCAAGTTGCCAGCTACGAGAGCAAGTTTGTGCGATCCAATCGTGCCCATTTTTTTTAAGTTATCATTTATTTTAGTGTGGATCAAATTGTATATGATAAATTATAAAGTTCTAACCAAACTGTTCATCTTTATTTATTTATGGTCACCAGTAATGTTTATGTTCGTATATGATGTTCCTTACAGACAGTATGTGTAAAAATACCCACACTCAAATCTGTCTATTAAAATTGAAGGACACTAAATGGAAAACGTTACCAAAACGACCTAGGTGTTCTCACCATCAGCATAATACAAAAAAAAGGAAAAAAAGCGGAATAAAACCAGAGGAATAGAGGAAATTTGTGTTTGCCATATCAAGGTCTGTTCATGTTCTTGTTCATGTCGACATCAACAGCTGTACTTCCTGTTCCACCATGCCATATCCGCATCCGTTAAAAGTATCCTGCAATCAAATGCTAAAACAACAACACTGCCTACTTCTATACTATACCTACCTATCATTATCGCTAAATAATACTCTGAGCTGTGTATAAACTCGAGTAAAACAAACAAGTGCATTTTCTATGAAAATATCGATTATAAAAGTTGGATTAATGCAAATTGCTGGGTCCGTCGTATACAATACACATATCTGTTTCGCTCTACCTAGATTATAGGACTTTTTTTTTTTAATTTACTTTATGGTAGGTTTTGCTGTACCATACACATTAATGATGGTTTTTATTTGTATAGCCATTTCGTTATTATTATTTTATGCTTTTTTTATTTTTTAAAATTGAGATTAAAGGGTTATGAGCATTCGATTAATTTAGTCAATAGAAAGTATATAATATTTACAAAAAAATGGATTTATTTTGTTTTTGTAAGTGTGACCGCAGAGTGATTAGTTTATTAATAAAAGTACAAGTATATAAACGTACGTTTTTTCATTTCAATTTTGCATTGTTTACGAATCAACAGATTTCGATTACTTTTTACTTGCAACTATTTTGTGTGGAATGTAGGTATGTAAGGGAAAGTTTTGCATCGGTAAAATATATTGATATCGAAATTTTCATCAACCCAAAATTACGAAGGTAAAATCTGCCTAAATGTATGTAACTTACCTTGACAAACAGTCTTAATGACTTCTTTAGAACCTTGGACTTCAAATTTGTATACGTTAGAGGGATTGATTGGTTTTAAACTCTAAAAATCGATTTTTGACTTTTTCGTTATTCTATTCAAGATTTCTTTTTAAATTGAAATAAAATAACAAAATTAATCAAAAAAAATGGACACGATTGGATCGCACAAAACTTGCTCTCGTAGCTAACAACTTTAACGTAGCTTGAAATATTCATTGTACACATGAATTAGTTCCATAACATTATGATATAGTTAAAAAAGTTTTTAAAACTATTAAAAATAAATTATTATACCTACTATAAGTTATTATAATTTAATTTTTTTTAATGGCTTAAAAAAGTTAGAGCTCAAAATAGAGTATGCCATCTGAATCTGATTTGTTTGTTAAATATGAATTTATGAAAAAAAAAATCAAAAATCGTTGGAGCGGTTTTCTTAAAAATAAATTTTCTTATATATGAAATTTTTTGCACATTTTCAAAAATAAAATCTGGTATGCCAACATTTAGAATTTAATAAAATACAATTTTACGCAAAATAAAAAAATTAAAAAAAAACGTCTTGGCATATTAGTCAAAAAACACTATATACCAAGTTTGAAGAAAATCCATCCAACCGTTTAGGCTGTACGGGCAAGGACAAACAGACAGAATTGCGGGACCCACTTTTTCGCGTAATGTCATCGTAATGTTATGGAAAATTATTATCTCGATATCAATTTTTTTAACGAATCCATAACTTACCATATAGCACCTATACATCGCAAGTAAACAAAATTGGATGTTAAAAAATAAAAAAATTTTTTTTTTTATTTTAGGAGAAAATGAATTCAACAACAAAAATAACAAAAGAAATGCTGTCCGATTTGAAAAATATTTTTTGACACTCAAAAGTATAAAATAAAATAAATCGGGTGGCACAACGACTCATGAAGAACCAGGGCCTAGTGACTAACAACTCGCAACCATTCCTGTGTGCGCCTTTCGACAGGAATGGAAGGGACCTACAATTTTATGCCGAATCCGAACGGCTAGACGAGAAGCACTTATTCGTGACAAGTGATACTCTTGGAGGATTTGTCAATTCCTCGCAAAAGACAGTAGCCCTTAAAAAAACTTTTTAGTTTTTAGGTGGACGAGGCTGGGAAGCGAACCCAGACCTTCAGCGTGACAGTCGAACGCACTAACCATTACGCACTAACCATGACTAAGAGGATAAGGCTAGACATTTTTCAATATTTGGCAATCCATAGGGTGAAGTGAGGCAAAACTGAAAATAAAATATGGTCGACATAAAAAAAATAACCTTAAATTCTCAAAATTATGCTAACACGATGGATGTAGGGCTGAATATTTTATAAAATTATGAAATTTTTACACAGGGTGAAATGGGGTTAGCGAGGGCCGTAGCTACAGCTTGTGGGGCCCCGGGGCAAAACCAAATATGGGGCCCTATTTCTGAATGACTTCCTAAATAATGGTTAAATAAATTTCAACAAAAAATTCTAAATGTGTTTTACAGAAATAAAATGTTAGGTAGTTAGGTACTAAAATAATTTTTATTCTGAATTTTGCAGAAGCTATTACTTTTCTCAAATCTATTTGATGTGCTCTTAGATTTTTGATCGATATCAATGATAAATTGTTAAGCCCTTTTTGTTCTACTTCCGCTTTTGCTATGTTAACAGAAATAGTTAAAAACATTATAAGAGCGATTCATATATCTGGATAGCTCGAACACATTGAAGAATCTGTAATGATCAAAAAAGTTGCCAATTAATGTTGACCTGATAGAAAATAACTGAGCCGAAAATCAGATGACACAAACAGAAGAAATATGACGCATATAAAAAATCAGCCCCAACAAAATGTACAAACTTTTAAGCCATAGCAGCAAGCGAAAAAAGTTACAAAACATAATTTGTAGAAAATTTAATTTGCTATAAATATGCGTATGCAATAGTACTTGGATAAAAACTACGTGAATTACGTATGAAAAAGAATTAAACGTTAAAAACAAAATGGCTATGAGCTTTCGCTAACCATGAACACATATTTTTAGAGTTTTCTCCCAATTCTTTTATTTTAATTTTACAAATGAATGTTTCAAGGGTCACATATACACAAAACGAAGCAACAAATACTTGAATATTAGTGGATAAACCTAGAATTGATGTAATGCATCGGTTAATTGAATTCACTACATAGTGAGCTTATACGTAAGATCTAAAGTTCGAGTTTATTAATGTTAGATTTTATTCGTCAATTGAATTTAAGTTGCAATGACTCAAAAAGTAGGATTGAGCTAAACGAAGCTAACTTAACAAAGTTTATACCGATTCGAGTGATACAAAAAGGAGATCTCCGTTTCGGGGCCCCCCCTGGCCAGGGGCCCCGAGGTATTGCCCCGGCTGCCCCAATGGACGCTACGGGCATAGGGTTAGCACATACAAATAGAAGGTAAATGACTATCTGATTTTGAAAAGACTTTTTTTTTTTTTTGAAAGTTAGTCACATCATGAAAAATGGGTAAAATGGAGTAAACACAACCCGTGCAGAAAAACAATCAAGTTTTCGACAAGGAACTAGAGAGTTTAACATTGGTTCATGGCAAGGGGCTAGTAAGGGTAATCAAAGGCTTGAACAAGGGCCTTGACACTTAACCCTTTTGCCTCGTCAGGCAAAAATAAGGTTATGGCTTATGTGGGACTTGATCCCACGATCTTCTGATCGTCGGTCCAATGCTTGTTCAAACATTTGTGAAAGTGAATAAGTTTCATACTCTAATTGTTCATACCATATTGCATAACAGGGGAGAGTTCGATAACTTGGGTGCCGGAAATTGATAACGGATTTTTGTAGAAGGTTCAAATACAAGCATTTTTTTTACTATGGGAGGGGGTCTATCTCGTCCCGTTTAGGAAGTAGGGGCGATTTTCGATAAAAACGACTTAAATGGAAAAACAAATATTAAAAAGCAACGACAATACATAAAATGCCAACCAATAAAGGCTTTAAAAGCCAGAAGTCTGATCTTTAATCCTACATTTAAACTAAATTATTTGTGTCAATTTGCATTCAAACTCAAAATCTTGATAAAAAAAAACAAAAAGAAATGATTGGATCAATTTTCCTTAAAATTGAGAAATAGAAAACTAAATTTTCTTTTTGTGGTCAATGTTATTATCAATTCTGAATCGAACACAAAAAAACCGAAAGCTTTTATGTCCTCTAGTTTTTGAGAAAATTGAAAATTACTCGAAGTACTTTTTTACTTTTTTTTATATTTAATGTGATCTTTTTTTGATAAAAATTAATGTTGGTGTTAGGTTGATCTTTTTAAAGTTATACAGTAGTGCTCAGTTAATGCGATTATTTGTATACATTTACATTTATCATATGTAGCTGTTGACAGAGAATACATTCGAAGTTCCTTAAATGCAAACGAAATTTGGCATACACCGAACCTCGCACATACATACCCGAAATCCTATATAGCCCAAGCAGGGGGGCAGCATGCTCCCCATACATACCTCGCTTTTAAAATGCCCGCCTAATTATTTAATCATCAAAGTTTGCATACACCGAACCTCGCACATACCCTAAATCCTATAGTGAGCCCAAGCAGGGGGTTGCAGGGGGCAGCATGGCCCCCAAACATACCTCATTGTTTATACGCCGCACCGTACGGCTGGGTGTTGGCAAAGTATGATTATTTAGAATCAATTTGTGTAAGAATTAATCCATATTCTATTTTTACTATCAAAATAAGACCACGTAAAATACTCAAGCAAACAAAAATGAATTGAATTAAAATAGAAGTTTTGGTAATTCTTAATTTTCTTGAAAACTAGAAGACATTTTCTATTCGGTTTCTGATTTAGAATTAATATGAGCAACGATTTATAAGAAAAAAAATATAATATAAAATTTCAAAATTTTGCAAAATTACACTTTAAACTTTTTTTTATGTTTTTTTTCTCCCAAATTTTGAGTTTGAAACTAGTTTTTTTCAAAAACTATGGATAGATTTCACTTGATTTAAAAACTGTCTAAAACAGAGTATTGGCTTTCGCTTATTCACATTAATAAAAAGTAATTTTATTTATATTTTGATTGACATTAAATATCTTTTATTTTTGATAAATAATATAAGAACAAGTAATTTGGCTAAGATACTACAGTAGGTATTACCGTTATTTTTTTTCTATTTTTTTTTTCTATTTTTAGTTTTTTTTTCATTAAATTGCCCTTCCCGCCGAAAGGGGGGGAGATAGACCCCCCACCCATAGTAAAACAATGTTTGTATTTGATCTCTCTATAAAAATATCAATATGTCGGCGCCCAAGTTATCGTACTCGTGCCGAAAAACAAATACAATCATACAGAATAGAACAGGATTTTATGTTTGCTTTTTAGGTAGAACAACTTAGAACAGGTTTTCTATTCTTACTTGTCTGACGTTGATGTCTCAAACGCATGGTTGGAATCCATATGATTTTTCGCTTGCTTTAATTATTTTTCATCATTAAAACGGTTTGGTAAAGTCACGTTAAAATGAGTTTTTTTTTGGGTACATCAAAACCAATTAGCCAAGTATTATTTGCTTAAAAATCGACATTAAATTCAAATAACCACAAATCCAACCACAATTCATGGTAACAAAGCTTCTACGTAGATATACCTATTACAAACACGGTCGTTTTTGCATTATCATTATACAACCCACTGCAAAATATGTAGGCTTACAAATCCCCAGTTAACCACTTCCGGATTTTTGGATTAACAAAAATTAATAACCAAAAACAGGAAGGACAAAAAACTAAAATTGCACATATCAAAGTCACTCAACTACATAGCTAGAAAACCACAATACCGACAGGACACCACTGTCATATAACCAATGAGGGATTACAATATATTTAACTCCCTAAACAAACTTTCTGAAGTTTAACAAAAATGTAAAGGCAAAGGTATAACAACTACATATACACAACCATCTGCTGGCTTTGAACAACAAACAAATCAAAAATATTGGTCAAAACAATAATAATTGATAAACCACAAATACAATATGTCAATTCAAGGCAACAGCAAAATTCAACATTAAACAAAAAAAAATCAAAACAACTGAAACCAACATCTCTATGACAGCCATCATCAGCATAGTATTGTTGCTGTTTAAAATACGAATACACTGCCTTTTACCTACTGGGTGAGAGAGAGAAAGGTATTGACATTTGGATATGTCAATGTTTGGTATAATTAAAAGTTGTTGATAGTTTTTCGTTTATAACCCGCAGAGTAAAAAAAAAAAGTACCAATTAGTTTTGAATATAAGAACGAACAATATGTAATTATTTATTTAATTATTATAATTAATTTATTTCGTTTGTTTTAGCAGGATTTTGTTGGGGGACCACATTGAAAAGTTATAATTCATTTGCTGACAGTCTGCTGTCAGTACAACAACCACTTTATTTTAATATTTCAAATAATTACCATTCAGTAAACGGAAATATTAATGTTACAAAATGAAGAAAGAATTAATGAAGAATTACTTGTTTGAAAATGTTCGTTAAATTAATTAGAGATCTTGCATTGATTCAATGCGGAATACAATAAGAATGAAAACATTGATACTCGATATGATAATAAATAAAATTACTGACTCACTTTTGTGGTTCAAGCATAAGAAATGTTAAATGTTTAAAAATAGTTATGTACTTAGTCAAAATTACTAATAATTGATTTTATGTAGGGACGAAAACACTTTTAAAAATCAATATCACTTTATAACTTCAACATTTCAGGAAGTTTAATCAATACTTTAAAAGCTGTTTTCGAGGAATTTTTAAACAAAAATTGATTTATTATTTGATTCACCTGCACATACTGGAGCTTTTTAAAAATGCTTCGCTACTATTTGGACTAATACAATGGTAAAAATTTAGCTTTGATTTTAACCTGTATTTCGCAGAATTGTTCTTATTCTACAAAAAAATCAAGCCTGTATTTTTCTTTGAAAATCCTCTAAAACAGCACCACCGGCCGGCGGCGGCGGAAAAAATTTCAGGGAATACAAAATTATTTATACGTACCTGCACTCTCTTTATTGAAAATTCAGAATTATATGCTTCGTGTTTCTCATTAACTGCTCATTTGACTACCTACCAGGAAATTACAGCTTTGATTGATTCCGCTTGAAAACGTTTTTTATTCAGAAATGAAATAGAGAGTGGACTGAGGAAAAAATCCTTATTAAAGTTGAAACTTCAAAGTTTGTTTCCGTTGGAAATTATTTTGAAAATGATCTGTTTCAATTTTTTAATTGTGGAAAACACGAACAGAAGCATTTAAAAAAACATCACAAATATGATCTCTTATTAAATAAACTTAATTTTTGTTTGTAATGTGTGCTTCCGGAAATCGGTTGTTAAAGTGTTGTTTACTTAATTTAAAAAGACTAAACAGCAATCTTTATATTCTCTTTTGATTTTATGCAAAAAAAACAACACCAGTGTCTTATCTTATGTAGGTATGTGGGGATGTTTTATGAAAGATCAACATTTCTTTTTTTTTATTTCAATACCTACACTTTTTCCCTGCAAATTTATAAGATAGCTGTATCATGTACGGTACCTACGTTTGTTTATAATATATGTTGTTCAAAGTAAAATTCCTAGGCCAGTATCTATCTACACTATACATGTTGAATTTGACATTATCCTCCGAAAGCCTACATTCAATTTATTTGGAGTGTTTTTCAGGCTCTACCTACCTAAGCTACCTATATACGTATCACTTACCAAGATGATTAAGCTTTTATTTAATGATCGTCTAAAATCTCCGGATTTCGTAGGCAGACGAAGTAAAATCAACTTTGAAGTTGGATATGTGTTTTGTTGTTGTTTTCATAGAATACCTTCTCCAGATATAGGTGGGTAGTATAAGGTAAACGCAGGATAATATTGCTTATAAGAACCACGTCTGGAGTATTAAGAAGGATATAATGAAAAAGACTTAAATGCCTCGGCTGTTTTTGTTGTTTTAAGATATGGGTTACCTTAACAAATGCAAATATAATTTATTATTGAGTGCGGATGAGTGGCATTTCATCATTAGAATTCAATCATTGACCATGATTTGCACATGTCCTGTCATTGTTAATTTCCTACAGCTATAGTTACCAATATACCAAAAGTAACAACAACAACAAAATGTTTCCATGTCATGCTCGAAGGTATTTTTTTTTTGGTTTGTTTTTTCTGTTCAAAATACTAAAGATTCCTTTCGTTTTCATAAGCCTTTTCAAAAAAAAAAAAAAAAAAAAAAAACCGATGGTATGATGTTCATTATGTTTGATTTATGAATGCAAAAAGAATCTATGGACAAGACAAATTGTTTGTGCTTACAAAACTGAAACAATAAAGAGGTCCTTTTTTTCTATATATATGTATGCGTGCATTATTATAGTAGAAGATATACCTATCAGTAGATTTATATGTATGTATTTGGCTTGTAGAGCAAGAAGGGAATTGCTATCGAAATTAAAGATTTTTCGAAAGGTTGACAGGGGTAGAATAGATTATTTATATATATTTTGTACGTTTGTATGAGGAAATATGGAAAGAAAAATTGATTTATGAAGGCTTTGGGGTAACAAATTCCCAAAGATGTTATTTTTCCCATCATATAAGCTTGTTTGTCTGGCCAGAAAGAGGTTCTTGTCTTTCATTAGTGTTAAGGTTTATTGTGAGATATGCTATAGCTACTTTATTTACACATTTATACAACCTACCTTCTTTCTAGTATAGATGTTTTTCTTAACTAAATTCAAAAAGATTATGGTAAGTTAAATTAATGTTAATGAAATGCAATTTTGACAAATATTGGAATATTATTAGGAAAGTTTGAAAAGTGAATTTCAATAAAGTGAACATTTTTTTTCATAAGGTTCAAACATAACCAACTTCGGAAGAGATTCTTTCTTCAGTGGCACTACACGAATGTGGAAAGGTCACACATATTGAGGGTAATAAAAACCCCATTAGTGCGGGCTTAGAATAAACAAAATATATATATTTTGTGTTGCTTTGAAAATATCACTCATTAAAATCAAACGAGAAGATTTTGTAATACTTAATAGTTCTAACTGGTTGTGTAAACTCAGTTACTCATCAAATTCAAATTAACTAACTTTTTGTTTATTTGAATTGTTTGTTTAATATGAAATAAAAAATGGGTCCCGTTTACTTGAGGTACCTTGAGGATATGTTTACAATCCCCCATGTAATGAATTATGGGATCCAAACGGCGGTGCCGCGCCGGCACCATAACCGCCGCCACCGCCCGCTGCGGTGTTTGTTTTTGGGCGTTATGACATTTGATGATTTGGGGCTTATGACGTTGGGCGAAAAGTATTAAGAACGAAAATAAATAAAATTGTTGCAGGACCCAAAAAAAATGTCAAAACGCCCAAACTCTATGTCATAATGCCCAAACTCAAAATCAGAAAATATTTTGGGTGATATGAAAATGTTCGATTTGGGCATTTTGTCATTTGAGATTTTTTTTTTGGTCGTAATGACATTCCTTTTGGGCTTTGTGTCAATTTTTTGTTCAGTTTTTGGGCTATATGACAGTTTTTGGGCTTTATGACTTTTTTTCAATTTGGGCTTTATGGTTTTGGGCGTTAAGACCTAACGCCCTTATTGCTAATTGGGCCATGGGCCAGGCTGCCCGTGGCCGCCATTTCGACCTACCTGCCTAACTTAAAGTTGATTAAACAAGTTTCTCGCTTAACATTAATATTTATGAAATTTTTGGATCTTAGTAAAGATAAACGAGTATTTTGTATAAATATAATCTTTTAGCTAGTTTGTTTTAATCAATTTTATTTAACCGAGTTACCAACTGAACTAAGTTGATTCTAGCATCATATTTTTAACCTTTTGTTTTTAATCCAATGACAAAAACGATCTTGGTTAAAAGTCATCTGTCTGACAAGGATCTGTAATCAGTTATATACCGCTAAATGTGTCCTTTCTTCTTAACTTTTAGTAATATCGTAAGATTAGATTCTTAAATACCTTTGTAGATAAATTAACATGTACATGGTAAACCTCACTTCCTTACTTACTTATTTAAGGTAGCGTTGCAGTGCGGTGTGAACCAGGGGCTCAACCAACAAGCTTTCTCCAGCCAACCTTGTTCCTAGCTAGCTGTCTTTGGTTTTGCACGCCAATTTGGCTGAGGTTCTCTTCCACTTGTCTGAGCTATGGGTTTTGCGGTCTATTTTTTAATGGGCCGCCCATCGGGGATAGATTGAAAGACTATTCAGGCCGTAGCATTGGTGTCAACATGGTATACCAACATATGATTATTATTATTTTAGTATACAATGCTCTTAAAATAATAAACAAAAAAATATAAAACGAATAATTAATGAATCTCGACAGGTAGTACAAAATAATTTATATTATTTTTCCACGAATTCATGCAATTTTGGTTTTAGTTAAATCTGTTACTATTTTTTGTAATATACATTTGTATGTGTATACTTCTTGTATGATAATAATATTTTTATGAATTTTAATTAAAAAAATCGACAGATTTGCATTTTAACTAATTTGTTATTTTAGTTAGAAAAAAGCTCTTTATAAGTAGCGAGAATTTTTTCATACACTCTACACACGCATTAAGTATTTTCCAAGTGTCGATATGTTGCTCTATTATGTAGAAAATAAAATAAAATAAAATTTAATTTGAATTTTAATTGAGTATTCATTTTTTTTTTTAATTTTATTTTTTACTTTCGATATAAAATCAGATGAGTATTGGTAATGTAATTTTGTGGGATCAATATAATTCAGATGAATGATATGAATTGAATTTGTTTTAAATTTTAACTGTGGAAAATAAACATTTGTTATTTAAGGCGTGAAATAAATCAGAATTTAAATGCAGCCATCTAATTTGTTTTATTCATATTCATATTCATAACTTTTAATCTAATCTAAATAAAAATTCTCTATTTTACAGGCAGAAGTTGAATAGATTAGATTGAATAGATTCATTTATTAAACAGTATTTGCGTTTTTAAATATTTAACATAATTGTATTACAGTGTTTTGAATGAATGAATAAGAAGACAATGGTAATAATACCGTCTGCCAGATTTATAAAATAATTATAATTTTTGTTACATAACTTTTTTTTGTTTTTCAGAACTTGAATAAATATTCTTATAGATGTTTTGAAAATATATTAAAAAAAAAAATTTTTGTATGGGACTTTTGTGTTGCCTTACTAGAAAGATGAGTACTGCCCTATTTAAGATGAATCAGATAATAAATTCGAATGTTCCCTGAAGGTTCTAAGGAGAATTGCATGCGAATGATATTTAACAAATCTGAATCGGTCAACCCATTAAGGCTAGAGATCAATGTACAGCACTGAGGCACTGGCTGACGGACGTCCCGATTAAAACCACTTTCTTAGACTTCTCCGTCATTGTAAATTTCAACTGGAATGAAACCATAACTTTTATACCTGCCCAATAGTTAAAGAGCAAGTAAAACCAATTCACTAGATACATTAGAGTGCAGTATTATTTAATTTTATTTGGCGCAACCTTCTGATTTCTGTCTTTTAATTTAAGTTAAACCGTCTCAATTCTTTTCTCTATGGTCAGCTTCCACTAGGGCACCAGCTTGCAAGAACTCAAATAGTCCAGCCAACAAAGAAAAAAAAAACTGCCTTAACTTCAAAACAAACGTATCTGTCCTGAAACCAGCTTGTGGCAGTGAAGCGAAACATCTAGTTTTTTTTATTTTTTTTTTTTTTCACGTTTATCTTGGAAACTATTTCTGGAATCAAAAAATAATCTTCTACAAAAATAAAGCTTATTATTATTTCCCAAAACAATGATTTTATAATTTAGAAAATAACTCTAGCGGAAGCTAAGAAAAACATATTGTTTCATTGGTATTTCCCATTTATCTTGGAAACAATTTCTAGTATCAACAAATAGTTTTCTATGAAAAAAGAGCCAAGAAAATTTTCTAAAAACTGATAACAGGCCCCAATTGATTAGGAACAAGAATTTTTTTTTTAATTTTACACAATTGTTCAAACCATTATTGAATAAAATGCTGTTGTACACAGCTACAATCTTAAGAAACTTGTAAACTATGGAAAAAACTAGAAAATAAGAGTCAGCAAAGCAGAAGCATTTCAGGAACGAAAGTTAAAATTAAGGCTAAAATTGGAGTTAAAGTCAATAAAATTACAGTTAACCAAGTTTACTACCAAAAGGCCAACAAGGTCACTCTCTCAAAAATCTACTTGGTGCGTAAAAATTAATTAAGTAAAGAAAAACCCCATAATCAATACGATAAGAAAGAATATCTCGAACTAAATGACTTCCTTTAGGAACACAGGGGCGTAGCTACCGCGGTATCAGTTGTATCAATTATACGGGGCCCCCGAGATACAGGGGCCCCCGAACCGAGATAAGTTTGTAAGAAACTGAAATACATTTGAAAACAATCAATAAAATAAAAAAAAAATCACTTCTTGGCAGAGAGTTGTTACCAACTGTTTTTAAAAATAAAAGAAGGAAAATAACGAAATGCTTTTTTGACGAATTATCAGAAAATGACAATATCAGACCCCGGAATCTTAATTCAAAGTCAATGTGTACTATTGCTGCTTAGATATATTGATTTCTCAAACTGAACAAAGATTTCAGAGCCTCTATGATCTATGTAGTTATTTATTTGAAGTTTTACACCCAGAAAAACGTTTATATCTTTTCAAATGAAAAAAATTAAAAAGGAAGCAGGAAAACTGGTTGCTTAATACAATGATCAGTATAAAAGAAAAGCAAGAAAAGTTTTTATTTGAGTTTTTTTTTTACTGTTAGTTTAAGTTTTATAGCACCTACATTTATGTATGTACCTATTTAAAGACCATGGGGCATATTCATAGTCGCAGATAGACCCAAGTTTAACTAAACTACAGTTTAAGACAACTTTGGCTCAATGAATACAGACCGATTTTAATTACAAATTGTTGGTTTTATATTTTTATAAGATAATTAACTTGGTATACTACATAAATAACTTAAAATATTTTGAAATTATATACTTAACAAAATAGAATCAACGTCCGAAAATTCAACAAAACCTATGTTTAACTTAGACCTAGGTCTAAAATGACTATGAATATGCCCCCATATGTATGAACCTTTAAATATAGGTACTGGATTTGTTATTGTGTTTTTCTTGGTTTTGTAAAAATTGTTTTTTTGTTTAATTTGTAATTTTAGAGGGGGGCCCCCTACTAATTGTTGATATGGGGCCCCTCAAGGGCTAGCTACGCCACTGCAGGAACACATGAACTATTATCGGTTCCCAATTTTTACAATTTATTTGCATACTGCAAATTAGATATAAGACCGAAATTGCCTCATTATTGGGTTCTTCCCACCTCGTAGTTTGCTGTACAAATTTTGTTACAATTTTGCATAAAAATAAAGCTAACATTTTACAAAAAAATACTTTCTTATGAAGAACAAAATTACGGAAGAAATTATTTTTTTACATTTTAAATTTGTTCACACTGTTCCAATTGGAAAGCGGGGAACAATTAACCCCAAAATCGAGCTTATTAAAATTTGTTGTGATCTGAAATCAAAGTTTGATGTCTTCTACTAGGTATAGTAATCAGAAAAACAAAAAATGCAAACTACCTGTTATTGTGAGGAATAGGTTTACCATTATATTATTTGTATAATTTGTATAAAGTGCCTGAAGAAGACTGAAAACTCAGTCGAAACGTTGGGAAATCTAATGAACATCTTTCATTAATTAACTATAATGACCAAAAAAGCCGAAGAATTGAAAACTTCAAATTTTAAATTTTAAATATTGAATTGGTCAAAACACCTTAAATTAAATATTATTTTTATAGTTCGACACTTTTCTATAAAATAAAGAAATAAGAGAAAAATCTTCAAAAGATCCCAAAATAGAAAATACCAACTCAAAGTTAACTTCTATAAGTTTCTCGCGAATTAACCATTGAAACCACTTTAGTGTTCATTATTCAAGTTTTGCCGGTGGTTCTCAGTTAATAGAAAATTCATGAAAAAAAGTCAAAAGTAGACATACCTATGCATAGCATATAGCAGGTACTCGCACTTATTCGATATATCTACCTCTTTCAAGAATTCCATAAATCAGTCTTTCACTCAATTTGATTTACCTATACCACTCCTAAAACTCAGCAGCTCTTGCTAGTTTAGTCAGAAATAGCTTTCACAAAAAAATAAAGTGTACATAGGTATAGCAAAAAGAATGCGCACAACCAAAAACCTAGACCGCACTTTGGGGAATGGCCAATTTATAACGTTTCCTGAAGGATATTTATGTCTTCAATTCATTTAAAGGGCACACAAACACACATTATGTACCGTGTACCCCCTTAGGAACTCGATTTCGTATTGAATAAACACGCTATTTTCTGTACTCAACGAAAAAACTATATTCAAACCCTAGGTAGAGGTACAACACAACGAAACGACAGCTGCACAAAGGATTCAATCCGAAAATAAATAAATATTCCGCAAACTAAGTTCCTTAATCAAGGGAAATGTAATTGAAGACATTTCTCAGTGTGAAACCGTACGCTTTATATCACTCCCCTATTTATTTATTTTTTTTTTCTTGTCTGTGGGTGGGTTGGGTACCCGCTCCAAGTTATACCTTTTCAAAACGCGGGGGCTAATCAAAATTGTGCGGCTGTGTGGCAGCAAGGATACTCTACTCCTAACCTTACCATCTCCCCGATTTTTGTGTGTGTTTAAAATAAATGACATGAATTTTTGATTTGCCATCGAGTGGCGTGCAACAATTTGAACAGAAATAATATAAAATCAAAATGTAACTAAATATATTGGGGGGAAGGTAGGTACCTACAAATATGTCCTTGGAATTGTGCAAACATTTTGTCAGCGGGAAGATATGTACCTCGCAGTGCAAGGACGTTTCAGTTGTACGGGACGATGGCTGCGGGTGCGGTGGAAGCAAAGAAACACACACACACACACATGGGACGATGTTGAAGGACTTGCTAGTTAACGATCGCATCATTCAGGACATTTAACGTTTTGTTCTGTATTACCGAACGCGTACGAGTTGGAAATAATAATTGCGAATTACCATAAAATATTCAAGAATTACAAAACAGTAAGGACCAGGCATAAACCATACCTATACACGCTACACCCACACAAAATCAAAGAGCACCATCACACAAACACAGATGTAGGACAGTATAGCCAGATAGGGTTTTGTTAGAGGATGATGGTGGGGCGGGGCGGCGGTGGTGAATAAAGGGATGATGTTGAACAGAGAGAGAAACGAACAAGAAAAATATGGAAAATTGATTGTGCAAATATTTGAGAACTTAACGAGAAAAATGGAAAATCGTATTTTTATTCTCTGCTGCTGTGTTAACCCCCTCATACCTATACCTTTGCATATTGAAAGGTGCCTCCTTTAGTCGTCATCGTCACACATTGATTCAGCAGCTGAATGGGGTCTCTGTGTTATTTTTTTTTTTTTTGTTTTGTCTTCTTTTTGTTGTTTTTGTTATTTCGCTGACAGCATCATTTGAAAAGTAAACACTGGAAATGCTAACACATGTTTCAAACACGCGCAACTGCTTCAACATGGATTGCAAAATGGAGTACCTACTATATTGTATAATACTTACCTACTAACCAATGTTTTATCACTTTGTAAACGCGCAGCATTATAATCGACACAAAAAAAAACATAAAAAAACGTTGCTCAACGAAGCCACAACATCATATGAATTTATGTAAAATTTTATTATACATAATGCAAATTCATAAATGTTGTTTTATTTGAAAATAACATTTAATTTGTATGACTTTGTGATGAGCAAGGGAGTGACAAGTTATGGAAAAAGATAAAACGAACATCTTTAAATTTCCTTATTTACACAAACATTCTTAGTAAACTAGGTAAATATGACGGTATTTTTGCTTCATTTACTTCAATTTTCGAAAGTAGGTACTAGTTTACAATATGTCTGTTCCTTTACTCTGAATTTCTGTGATTTTCTGTGCATTTGGGTCCCAAGTTCTGTCAATTCCATTTTTTTATATGAACTTGACAGGACTTCGGACTAAAAATCACAGAATCTCAAAGTAAAGGAACAGACCTAATATAACTTTTAAAGTGATGAACTATTTTTGTATTAAAAAATATCATTTAGATTTTTGGTTGCGTCAAAACTCTGACTTAGGAGCGTTATTGCCGTTTAGGTACAGCATATTTACTATTACCGCTTTTATCACCGGCTATGTAGTGTGCAATTACTTAAATTGGAGCTATCTTTTTAGCATTTATGATGAAGTTTAAGGATGAAGTGGTTCTGCTAGTGGTGGAATCAAACGCTTCCTTTAATCATTTTTCTAAAGTCTATAAGGAATTACTTTGGCTCTTTATTAAATCCCAGTGAAAATGATAGAGTAAAATTCAAGGGAAAGTGTATTTAAATTTAACTGTCTTAGGTATGAAATGATTTTTCATGGTTAGAACAACTTTGAATAGGTAACCAGGACAAAGCATACAAACTAAATTTCAGACATAGATAGGTATGTGGTTGCTGATGGTTGCTCCAAAATGGACTAATACTTCACTGGCGTAGTCGTTTGACTATCGAATATGGTAAACTATGTAAAGTCATCATGGACACTTCATTCATTTCCTAGAAATGGTACGAAATCTAGTGTTCCGAAGAGATGGCACCCCGGTACGTTTGATTGAAAAGCATATATCATAATATCGATTATGAGAATTTTATAACCTGGTATATTTAAGAAAACACGGCTACTGCTGGTACTCCATAGAATTCCAAATTAAGGTTTGTAGAAGTTCGGCGTAAATATTGTTTTACCATTGGTTCTTCTTAACACTAATCATTGATTTCCAAAGAATGATATAACGGGGGTTCCTTAAAAAGTCGAATCAAGGGATGGCAATAGGCGTGGTTTTTTAAGACCTATATGTTAGCTTATGAAAGATTGGCACAAAAAACGCTCATCGTTGCTTTAGGAAAGAATTTGGCACCACTAATATAACAATGACATTTTCTGTAATAAATATAAGGGCGAAATTAAAATGGTTAAGAGTAATTACATTATTTCTCAAATTACTGCAAAGCCTGGAAATCCAGTAGAAATGTGGAAAGCGTTAAAAAATAGTGAGTTAATAGTGCAAAATCGAATATAATAGAAAGTGTGAAATTCGGTGAAGAGACATTAACTACTCCAAATGAAATTTCAAACAAATTTAATACATATTTTGTAGATAGAATTCGGGAAATTAATGCTTCAATTGAAAATGTTGAGTCACCAGAAATAAGTTGCAGTTCTATTTTTACTTTTGATTTTTCTAATGAAGGATCATTGTATAAACTAATACAAAACTTAAATAATAAAAACGATATGTTTAGGCTTAAAAGAGAAATAATTATGCAATCAATAGAGATAATCGGTCCAGTTCTGTTAAAACTCGTTAATAAATCATTGGAAACAGGAATATTTCCTGATATATGGAAGGAATCAATGGTTGTTCCGGTTGAAAAAGTAATAAATAAATGTGAAGAGTTTAGACCAGTGAATATGTTGCCTATCTCACTATCTGTGAAAAGATATTAGGAAAAATTGTTGCTGAGCAGTTTCATAGCTATTTAGAAGATTATAAACTTATTGATTGAAGAGCAATCTGGATTTAGAAGAAGGCATACATGTGAGTCTGCCATTAATTGTGTTGTGTGGAAGTGGAAGTGGAAAAGACAAATTGACTGTGGAAATTCAATTATAGCTGTTTTTTTGGATTTGAAATGGGTTTTGAAACTATCGATAGACACATCTTACTTAAGAAGTTGTGGTTGTATGGTGTGGGTGAATTGGATTGGTTTACATCTTATTTAACAAATAGAAGTCAACGAACTAAAGTGAATGATGAATTATCTAGTGTTTTGGGTGTATTTCTCTTTCTTTTATATCAAAGGGCACGGTTGTGCCCAGCCAAGTACTGGCACTACACCCTTTTTACAGGATCAAACTCAGGCGATTTTTGCCCCCCTCTAACTTCAGTACCAATAAGGTCAGAAACTTCAAACTCGCAGCATTTGGCTTCTCACCAGGTTTAGACAACTCACCAAATTTCAATATTTTAACATCAGTGGTTCCCGAGATATAAGTTTGCGAAAATAGCAAAAACCGTAACTGACTGACTGACTGATTTACTGACAGATCATCAAAATTATGGAGCACTTCCCGACGTAGTAGAATCTTGTAAATTCACACAACGGCAGGCTTTGTGGTCTATACAAAGGAAAAAATCGAAAATTTAAGATTTTCCATTTAGGGGGAGTGGTACCCGCCCATTTTCGTAGAATTGCTATAAATTACTTGGAGCGCTTTTGATTGTCGTAGATTGGTGAAATTTAATACAGCGGTAGGGTTTTAAGTGCAGGCAAAGGAAACATTTTTAAATATGAGATGTTTCATTCAGGGGGCGTGGTATCTGCCCATTTTAATAGAATTTTGAATAATTTGGAGCACTTCTGACTGTCGTGGAATGATGAAATTTGGTACAGCGGTAGGGCTTTAAGTGCAGGCAAAGGGAAAATTTGAAAATTTGAGATTTCACATTCAGGGGCGTGGCATCCGCCCAATTGAATAAGAATTGATATCAATTATGAGGAGCACTTCTGATTGTCGTAGAATGATCAAATTTGGTAGAACGGTAGGCCTAGAAGTGCAAACAAATCCAAAATTTTAAAATTTGAGATTTTACACTCAGAGGGCGTGGCATCCACCCATTTTCTCACAGTTGTTATTAATAATGTGGATCACTTCGGATGGTGCAGAATAATAAAATTTGGTAGACTGGTAAATCATGTCGTCAATGTCCATTCAGGGGCATGGCACCTGCCCATGTTCTCAGAATTAATATCAACTATGCACTGAACTTCTGATTGTCGTACAGTGATGAAATTTGGTAGAGTGATATGACTTGACATACAAGCAAAGGGAAAATTAAAAATTTGAGATTTTACATTCAGTGGACGTGGTAACCAACCATTTTCACAGAATTAATATAAATTGTGCAGGATTATGAAATTTGGTAAAGTGGTTAGTTTTCAGGTGTAATAATAAAAAGTTGAAAGCATGAACTTTTTCATGCAGGGGTGTTTCTCCCACGCACTTTTCCTGATAAAAAGAATCTTTGCAAAAAGTAGTGAAATCACACCAAAAACATAAATGTTAAAAAAGGAGCCAAGTTCTTCTTTATACAAAAACTTTCCGTAACAAGTCAGCCGTAAAAAGTAGTGAGATCTAAAAGTACGCCAAATTCAAAGTTTATTAATGTTAAATATCAAATATTTTAGGTAGAGTAAAGTGGAAGAACCTCAAAATTATCAGAGAAATCTGTTATTTAATGATTACTGACTGAAATTGAGTTGGTTTACTAGTCAAGTTTTCATTTTAAAATTGAATAATTTGGTAATAAAAAAAAACTTGCCAAGTAAACTAACTCAATTTAAGTCAGTAATCATTAAATAACAGATTTCTCTGATAATTTTGAGGTTCTTCCATTTTACTCTACCTAAAATATTTGATATTTGCCGATGTTGTATTTGTTATTCGTGTAAGATCCTACTATGTATAGCTACTATGAATAGCTTTTCCAATAAAACACGGGTATTAATAAACTAAGAACTTGGCGTACTTTTAGAGCTCACTACTTTTTACGGCTGACTTGTTACGGAAAGTTTTTGTATATGGAAGAACTTGGCTCCTTATTTAACATTTATGCTTTTGGTGTGATATAAATGACTTTAAAAAGTGTCTGAAATATTGTAGTGTAAAACTTTTTGCAGATGATAGTTGGATTTATATTTGTGGAGAGAATAGTGAAACAATGTGCCAAAGGTTAAATGAGGATTTGATGCGAGTAGACAAATGGTTGAAAATTAACAAACTGAAAGTGAATGTGAGTAATACTAAATGTATGAAATTTTAAGTGAACAATGAAAAAGATGTGTGCATAGATCCTGTGGCAATAAACTGTGTTGAGAGTATAAAATATTTAGGTGTTATCATAGATGAAAAGCTGAACTTCGTAGCGCATGCAAGTCACGTTTGTGCAAAAATTTCGAAGAAAATTTATTTTTTGAGTAGAATTAGAAAGTAATTGACATTCGAAGCTTCTATTCTTTTATATAATGCTCTAGTGATTCCACACTTCAACTACTGCTCAACTTTGCTGTTTGGTACTTATGCTGACTTCAAAGACTTCAGAACAGGGGAATGAGAGTTATATTGAAGTTGAATATCTACACTCCAATTCGAATTATGCTAGAATGCTTAAAATGGATGAATGTTAAACAAAGAATGATTTGTGATGCAATGGTTTTTATATTCAAAATGCGTAATGGTATGCTCCCGGAATATTTGTCTGATGGAATATTGGAAGTGTCTGAAGTTCAACCATTCAATTTCAGAAACGGCAACAATTTAAGACCGGAACGATGTCGGTTAACTAGCACCCAACACTCAATTTTACATGATGGCATTATTTATTTTAACAACCTCCCTAGTGAATTAAAAAGTGAACCCAGAATAAAAACATTCAAGAAAAAACTCAGTGCTTTCATTTAAAGTAGCATCGTGTAGTCAAAATATGTGCTAACATAAAAATTGTGTGACATTATTATATTATCGTTTATTTTAAAGTTATTTTAACTAATAATCTTGTTTCTTCAATTCATCTACACCTAGGGAATATAGAGCCCAATCTTGACGTTAAGATGGGTACTCTTGGCTTTAGCCAAGATGGTATGCAGAAACTCTATATATATATATATATAAGTTGGCACTGATTTAACCCTTAACTGTCATAAATTATCGTTATAATATTTATATCTTTTCTTAGTAACTTTGGTAGCGATTTTAAATATTTGAAAATTGTTCGCAAAAATGATTCACGAAATCATTTTTTATTTGTACAATGCAAAATTGCTACCAAGGTTGACTAAAAAAAGATATAAATACTATACCTAACGTTATTTTATGATAGTTAAGGATTCCAAGTACCTACGTGTAGATTCAAAAATCAGTGCCAATGCCAACTTAAGTATCTAAGGCTGGCTACGAGACGAGACAAATCTAGGTCTCGAGATCGAGACTAGACGAGACGAGACTGGCTTTTAAGCATCCGAGACGAGACCGAGACGAGAGTGTATATTTGGACCGAAATTTACAGAGAGTCTAATAAATTGAAAAATCCAATTTCAGTTAAACATTTATTTTCTTCTGCACGTATTCAAACTATAATCAAAAATAATTCGTTCCAATAATCAACAGGTAAGCCGGAAATCGTATTTTTCGGAGACGAGACCGAGACGAGACTTACAAAAGTCTCGCATAGTTTCTTCTCGTGGTGCGACCTATTCTCACGTATGGTTCGATTGTGTGGTGGCCAGCATTAAAGAATTTGTATAATATCAACAAACTTAGGAAGGTTCAAAGAACAGCTAGCATTGGCACCACAGGGGCTATTCGATCCTGTCCAACAGATGCTTTAGGAGTTTTTCTACACCTTTTACCACTAGATTACCACATTAAATACCTAGTATCTTGCAGCGCGATAAGGCTAAAAGAATCGAACTCCTGGTTTGCCAAACCCTATGGGCACAGCAACATCACGGGTTTAATTCCTACCGAAATGTTTTCGACTCCGACTGATTACTGCATCCCTTCAATGAACCTCGGTAAAGATTTTAAAGTTATATTCCCATCCAGAAATGATTGGAATGATGACGTCGTGACTAAAGACTTCGACAAAACTATCTTTACTGATGGGTCAAGGATGGAGTGCGGTGTTGGTGCGGGTATTTTCTCGGAGTCCCTAAATATATCCAGGTCTTTTCGGGTACCTGACTTTGCTAGTGTCTTTCAGGCTGAAGTACTGGCGATCAGGGAAGCATGCAAACTACTTAAACAAAATCCAAACCAGAACCGAAATACAGCTAATTTCTCAGACAGTCAAGCGGCTGTCAAAGCCATAAATTCAGATACATCATCCTCAAAATTAGTACGACAATGCCAGGAAGAGCTTCTGAGTCGGAACACTAACCTCAGGGTCACTCTTATCTGGGTTCCGGGTGACAGTGGCATTGAGGGGAATGAGCGCGCTGACGAGCTGGCCAGGCAAGGTTCAGCCCTTCATAACTCACTTGCGGAAATAGTCAGTATTCACCTTGGAGTTATGAAGGCAATATATTCTCAATTTTTCTCTCAGAATCTAATCGTAGGTGGAATAGTTTAACTAACTGCATTATTGCTAGAAAAATCTGGCGTACCTATAATAAATCCCGAACTATTAACCTAATGTGCAGACCCAGGCGAGACATAGCAAGGATTGTTGCAACATGCACTGGACACTGGCCAAAAGGAGAACATGCGGCGAAGCTTGGCATCCCCTACAATACTCACTGTCGTAGTTGTGGGGACCAGCAGGAAAAGGAAACAGTCTTTCATTTCCTCTGTAAATGTCCCGCTTTGGCCAGAATGAGGCAACAATCTTTTGGGAAGCCCTTTTTTGACGACCTTCACGAACTCTCCGGAACGAAGATCAAAGATTTGACTTCTTTCCTCAACGCGACGAAATGGATCAAGGAATTACTTCGGTTCCTCGTGCACCGTCTTCTTCCCCAAACTCCTATGACTGCGAGCTAGCAGACTAACGGTTTTTGAAGGTGGCTCATGGTGCACGAGGACCGGACGATCACACAATTGGGCCGATCTCCACTTCAATACCAGCCAACAAGTGCCTAGGTGGCACAGTGTAGATGGGTCTTAGTTGCGGACTTCGACCCTTTTGAGTGTTTTCCTTTTTTTCAAGTTCAAGAATGTTTCAATGGATCTAGAATTAACTTCGGTTTCCTTTTGCACCATTTTCTTCCCCAAACTCCTATGACTGTGAGCTAGCAGACTACTGGTTTTTGAAGGTGGCTCATGGTGCATGAGGACCGGAGGATCACACGGTTGTGCCAACCTTCGCTTCAATACCAGTCAACAAGTTACCTAGTTGGCACAGTGTAGATGGTTTTTAGTTGCGAACTTTGGTCCTATCGGGTGTTTTTCCTATGTCCAAATCCTTAATAAGTTTCATCTCATGTCTAAATCCAATAAAAGCGTCTGGTCATACAGGCGGGTGGTACTTTCTCTGGTAACCACAAGTCATGTTGTGCAAACAGACGGAGGTGTAAAGAGATAACCATATCCGAGTGTGCGACTAGACGATCACCCTTAGGGATCAGATCGTATGCGTCCCGGGCAAATCAGCAAATTGCTTAGCGTAGCATACTGCAGCTGAACTCCGGCGTAGGCGATGATCCGTTGGGAGATCTATCACAAAATACCCTCTTTTTCTTTAAAAATGTTCTTTTAACCCACAGGTTAAACGAGTTATGGTATCAAAACGGCGCATTACAGCGTTAATTGGGTAATCGAGCAAGGATGCTTGTGACCGCCATCTCTTCCTACCTACATTCTTCTTGTGGCCAGCCCTAAAAGTGTCGCACTTTGACTACAGCAATAATACAAACATTGCGCGTTGCACTTAGTTATCATCATGTTACTTGCCAAAACTATTGGCTAGACCGATTTGCATTAAATTTTTGAATTTCGGCTTGCAATATTCTACACTATTTGATTCCAAAATTTTACCAGAATTGGACAATTTTGTACCTTTTTTTCGAGTGCTTCAAAATTACTTAGTTTTTCAGATTTTTTTTTAATTTATCGTTACATAGCAACACAAATTCCTGAATTGCATATTTTCAAAGTTATAAATGAAAAATCAGAAGAAATGGTGTGATTTTAGCAATCTTTCACTATTGCATTTTTTCTGCAGCGAGAACAGGTTTCTCAAAGCTACAAATTTAGCTACAGACATGCCCAAACATGCTCTAACATGCCTAAACAACATATCACAAATGCAGCGATTTCAATGTCGAATTCGACTGGGTTATATAGAGCAAGTTAAATTATATAAAGAATCGTTTTAAAAGCTCTGCAGAAATTCACTTTTTATGTTTTTTTTTTACCCGATACGATTTTAAAAGGTTCAAATCAGACATATAAAACAATGAAAACCTTTAACATTTTAATTATTTAAAATTGATTTTCAATATTTTTAAACCATTTGTAGGGCGGCTTAAGCTAGGAATCGACTACTCAAGAGTCAAGATTACAACAAGAAAAAAAAACAAGTATACGCCACAGTGAACACAGCTTACTTATATTCGTCGAAATAAAACTATTTACAGATTTAACGTTGATTTTTCTTCAAAAATAAATAATTTTTTTTTATTCTGATTATAATCCCAAGAAATATTGCACCTTGGCTCAAAACAAGTCCATAAAAACTAAGTAGATATGTATTTGTTTAGCTAACAATTTCAAAATCAATATTTTAACAAAAAAAAAATTCTAACTTTATGAAAAGAAAATTTTTAGCTTTTCAACGAATATGACATCTCATTTTGAATCCCTTTTCAAACAGAATCCAAAATGATTTCCCTTTAGAAATGACACAAATGAAAATATATGTATATGATGTATCGCTCAAAAAGCCAGACAAAACATGGAAGGATATTTCTTTTTTTGCTATCAACCTATTGGTACATATCTTCATTTCTCATTTATTATAAACACTCCATTTACACGAATATAAAAGGGATAGAATAATAAAACTGGCAAACAAATCAAAGGACAATGGAAATTATTCTCGCTGTAAATTGAACCCCTAAAATATTAAACATTCTTTTACTGTCTCTCTACACGTTGTGTGGTGCCTCTGCTTACTTGCAGCGCCAGCGTTTTCCCCATTCTAATCTTGCATCTTTCCAAAAGAGACATGCCAGCACCACTCACTAGCATCAGAGCTACCAGAGCAAAAATGAAAAATAAAACTCAAACAAGAAGGTAAATCCCCAGAAAGGATTTCATTTTCAACATCCTTTCATCTACATTTACCTGCCATTCCACAATCTCTTTAGCACGAAGCTTTGCACCTTTACCGTTGTAGCGTTGCCCGTTCCGCAATATTGTTGGTTAGTATATTGGTACGGCATCCGTTTTCCTTATATTGTTAGGGAACATTCCGTCAATCGTCGCTTTCGCTTAAGTGGCTCTTGCGAATGCAAGCTGAATTCATATGGTGGTGAGAAATGAAAGAGCAAGACGCTAAACCACACAGATACCGAATCCAGAAACGTTGTGGCAACAATTTATAGTCCTTAGCGTACCACATATACCAGCATAATGCATATACCTACATAAATATGGAGCTAAACCAAAGGTATCCATAACGAAATTTTGTTGGAGAACTGAACTTGTACAGCAGCCATGAGAACTTCAGCTGAACACAAAATCCGTGGAAAGTCCACGATTTATTATGAACAACGCAACTTATGACATGACATACCTTCGTTATTTATTTATTTTCATTTCATTTGTCGTCGTTGTCGTTCTCGCGTTGTCCTTTGTGTTTTTATATCTGAGTTTATATCCTTTCTATAAAGAGTGGCTGCTTACAGGGTCCATTTAAGCTATTTGTCAACCCTCATGTATCGTCAGATTCGGCCCTATACAGTCACTGTTAAAAGTGCATTTCAACAAAAATCAGCAACAATATTCGGAATAGAAGGTATAGCGTGTTGAATACGAAAGAAGAAATCTATTCGAAACTTCTGGAAGTTATATAACTAGTGTCATGCAATCAAGGCTGCATTTAAAACAAAACCTTAAGCCTTACAGGCATGATAATGAAGATATTCGTATAACAAAATTTAAGATGCAAACCCATAACGTCAAGTAAACAAATAAAATTGGAGACTTCTTCTTGTTTGTTTTCAATTTCATCTAAAAACTTTTCAACTGATGTCTTGTTCCTAAAATATAAATTCTTCTTTATACCAACACTCTATATTTTTGTTTTGATTTCTAATTACGCTAATTTTCTTTTTTAAATGACACGAATTCGAATTTTTGTATTCACTACTGTTAATTCTGTAATATGAAACATATTTAACAACGTTAGAAAATCAAGTGTTTGAGCTCTGAAGGGGTAGCAATGTTGTTTTTAGATATTTTACAAAACTTATCTGTGTCTCCTTTCAAATTCTTACCGTTTTTTCTAACACTCGTACTGTGTTCAATCTGCGTAAAAAAACAAAAAATGTACCTACTCATCAAAAAATGCTTATAAAGTTTCGTTTTCATGGGAAACAGACACAAAATGAGATTGGGCTGAACAATTTACATGTTATTTAATTTTGTTGGGGCTAAAGCCTTAAGGGAATTGGAAAAAAGCAAGAAAAGGCTACATATATACATAATGAACATGTTTAATGCAAAGAAAATTATTCCCTAAAAACAAAGCCCAGAAAATTGGGACAAAAAATCAGCTCGGGACTAAACCATAACAAAAAATAAAAATTTAACTTATTTCAGAGAGTTTTTGGGGCTTAACTGTAGGGACTGTCAAAGTCCGAAGTTGTGGCTTAAGCTTGAAGAGATACTTGTAAACGGGCTGAACAATTATGTAACATGTCAAATCCAAAAACAATTTAGTCTAAAAACTTAGCTTAGAATTGGAGAAAAACCAAGCGACCTGTCAATTTTAGTGTAATTGTTTAAAGCAAAAGGAATTTTTTCTTTCAGCCAGCCAGGGCTTAGACGATCTTGGCTTTATTTTCAAGCTCGAAGTCAATTATACATACCAAACATTTTTGGACTAAGCGATTACATACAAGAAATTAAGTCAATGAGCCAAATTGCAAAACCGTGAGTTTTCTCTGTGCACTCAGAAAATCATGCAGAAGCAAATGAATACTTGCAATCTCTCCAGATTTTAGAGTGACGTGCAAATTTATCGACACAATTTTTGAACAGAAATATATTGTGTATGGAGCGTATACACGAAAATTCATTCACGCTAGCAGAATTAGGCTGCATGCTATTTTAAAAATCTTGAAGTTTTGACATTTAATTTCTAAATCGGCGAAATATTGTTTTCTGTGCTTTTCAGTGACAATTCGAACAAAACAGGTACCTACTCTACTAGTTGATTTGGCTAGTTCAATAAAATGAGATCTCCAGAGGGCTTATGCCATCAAAACACATATATGAGCTTTTGCCAGTGAGACCTCTTACATATCATTTTCATTTTTGTCTCAAATTGGATCTCTTAGCCCCCCATCAGCCAAGTCCAAGTCCGCTATTGGTTCAAAAATTATGTTATTTTTCTTTGTTATATTTATATGCACAAATTATTAACAGTGCATTCTTAAACCATTTCTTTATTCTTAGAAATTTCTCCAAGAAAATTTCATAGGGTTTTTAATTTTGTTAGCAGTTGCTTCTTGAAACTGTTGCCGAAAAACCCGTGAAAACACATGTGTAAATGGTAGATTACCTCTGTTAAATATACATATTTAGCTATTTATATTTCTTACATATTTTGTGAGCATAATCAATTTATATTTAAAAAAAAAGTCAACGCCGTGAATAATATTAAAATCAGTCAAGAAATTATTGGGCTAAAAATCGGTCGGTAGAATTTTTTTTTTATTTTGAACATTTGTTGTCTAATATATTTTAGTACATACGAATTAACAAACATAATAATTTTCTCTGTTATAAAATAATGTTTGAGTGAAAAAAATTTATAACACCCAAAACTATTGCAATTACATTTTAAGATAAATGGCATTTAAGGATTCTCCGTTTGTTCTGTTTTCTTTTTTAGCGTAGATTTTGACACCAAAATATTGCAGATCATACAATACATCAGTTTCTATGGTCTGTATAGTTGCAGTTATTTTGGTATATTCAAAAACTTCAAATCAACCCAGGTCTTTAAGATGTTTCAGCATCACCTTATATGCTTACTGACTTGAAAACCCCTACGTCATTGACTCATGTAAATAATTTGGCTTTGTTGTTTTTTTTTTTCAATGTAATTCTTCTTGTACGTTGTAAGCTTTTATGTATGATAATACAAGTACGAAGTGATCTACAACTGACTGCACATAGCACATCCAAACCAAACAAAAGAAAACAAAAAAAAAATAAAGATGATCAAAAAAAAATATGTAAAAAATATGTACATGTCAGGTATTTATGAGTTTAATTCTATTTTAAGGATAACAAGCTGTGACAGCAACAAAAAATAATAATTTTAAAAAAGGTACACTTTACTGTGGCAGCAGATAAAAGACGGGAATCTTCCAGGAAATTTATTTCATATAATTCTTGATTCACCGATGACACAGCAAGGATAATAAGGGAGAGCAACGCAACTTCACAGGAAGGATAAAAGGTTAAATATGTAATCAATTTATATTTTCTCCGGCCAAATATTATATTCAAATCAAGAACCTCAGCCGCTTTTGAATATTACAATATCCTCATAGGTATAGGTAGGGGTAGGTACCTACTATACAGCAACGTCCAAGGTCAAAAAATATACAACACAAAAAAAAGATGAATCATTGCAAAGCATAATAAATTTATCCAACCAGAAAAATGGGCAGTTAGCTGCAAGCTTTGAAAAAAAAAAAAGATGGGAGAGAGTTTTCTTTTTTTTTTTATTCTATCTTGTATATGTCTTAACTTTCTGGATAAAGGATTCGCATCACGTTCTTTTTTTTAAGTTGAGATTGGCGTCTGAGGGCGAGATATGGACGTTAAATGACGGTCCTGAGGAAACAAAATATAAAGTCAAGGAAAATAAAACGTTCCTCGTCGCTTAGGAAGTGCTTACGAGGCGTGTATATAGCTGAAAAAAATAAGGAGAGAAAGAAAAAGTGGAAAGGAAATTAATGTCGGCGATTCGGATTGGGATTTTGTTATTTTGTTTTTTTTTTACTTCAACTTTCTTCCTCATTTTGTTCTCCCTACGATGGCATAAGAGAAAAGGACACTATGAAGGATATAGTTAGTTATTCTGTTTGCAGAATCTGAGGGATTCGGATTTGCTTCGTTCTGCTTTTGTCTGTTTTGCTGGTTACATGTTACAGGTTGAGGCTAATAAATAATCTTAGTTCGTGGTAAAAAAAAAAAAAAACAAGCAAAAGGAATTGCAATCTATATGTCAGCAGAGATGTGTATATTTTAAGCTAAAGCAATATTTAAATGGAAGATGTGATTTGAATATGTTTCTACATAGAATATTTTGCTTATTTTTTTTTATGTTGCTGTGGTTATTACGACTAAACGTGCTGATCTTAGACAGTAATTAGGTTTAGGTTGCATGATATTTTTTTTGGTTTAGGATTAGGTAAGGTTTTATTTATTGCACGCTCTGATGCTCAATGGAATGTGAATTTGGTTGAGTTCACATAAGGTTTAAGTTATGAATAACGAATATAACGATGGACATGATGGTCATCTTTTTTCATAATTGGATTATGTCTGTTAGATAGTTTTAGGTAACATTAAGTTTTAACTAAAAGCAACAAATAAGTCTAGGGTCGATCCACACTAGTAACTTCCCACTGGTGCACTTGAAAACCATATACATAGTTACCTTAGGTGGCTCGTGGCTGGTAGAGTATATATTACATAATTATATATTATATAGTGTAATAACTGGGTTTTTGGATAATCAGTATATTGAGACTAGTGTCTATGGCCGCTACCACGGACATTGACCATAGATAAATCATTATAAATATGACAATCCTCGGTTTATCTGTGCTAGCGTTCATGTTGTGTAGTTCATGAAATGCTCACCAGGTTCGCATGATAATTTCCTGGTGCTAATAGGTACGTATAGATATAGAGATACAGGGCAATATGTGACATTATCTATATTTTGTACTTTAGCTATTTATAATAGTAAAATTCTATTTTTTTTGTTAATAGCTTACAAAATTCTAAGAATCTTACTTATAAAACTTTTTTCCCAACTCTTCTCGGTATGGAGGTATTAATTATTTAAGCCATTATTTCAAAACAGACTAGCTATTGGCTTAAAAAAATACCAAAAATCAGGGGAGTGAACTTAAAAATAAAAAAATGGTTTCAAACAATATAAAAAGGCAAAAATTAAGTGTCATATGCAAAATTTCGATTTTGAAGCGATTTTGATGGTAAGAATTTTTCAAATTAAAACATTTTTGAAAAGTTTTTTTCTTGCAACATTTTGATTTTTAGCTTTTTAAGGGTGGTTTGAAAAATCTCAAAATTACACAACATTTAGGTGGTATAGGTATATATTTTTGGTAGAAATTTGAAATCACTATCATTGTTTGTTTTTCAAAATATTTGAGTTGAAAAACATTTGTTAAAAAATTTTAATAGCTTTAGTTCCAGTTTTTTTGCTCTAAAAAAAAAAACTGTGTATTGAATTTTTTTAAAAGAATTATCAGTTGTTGACTACGTCATTATATGTTAACAAAATAAACTGGGTTCGGAATCCTTTTTTGTTCTTGAAATATTTGAAACGAAAATTATTTTTCAACTGTTTTTCTTAGTTTAAAAAAAAAGTGTCTGTTGATTTTTTTTTTAATATTTACCAATTCGGTATTGTGTAATTATGTGTAAATTAAAATTAGTCTGAAGTGAATATCTTACTCCGTTCTCGAGATATTCGAGATAAATGACATTTTACAGCTCCTTTTTAAATTGCTGTAGTAAAAAAACGGTTTATTGAATTTGTTAGAAAACGTTTTCCAGTACGTTATGACAATATTATCTGTTAAATAAAAATTTATCCGAGGTCGATATCTTTATTCATTCTCGAAAGATGGTGGACGAAAAAAGTACCCCGAGCGTACGTACATACAGACATACAGACATCTTTCTAAAAACGACGAATTCCTATTCTAGAGACCTCAAAACGTGAATATATGTCAACATTTTCAATTCGACAAATCGCACCAATTACAATAACTTCCAATGGGAAGTTAAAAAATGAAAGTCGCTTTAAGAAGACTCTTAATTTAAACAGCAAAGATAAGGACCCTACAAAATTTAAGCTATAACAACAACACAATTGAAAGTAACTTTAAAGAGACCTGGACCAAGGGGACTACCTTGAGGTACACCATAATAGTTCACGTTTATTGAATCTCAATCATCAAAGCGAATTTGATATTAAAAATGGGTTTTGTAACAAATGACTTTAAAGAGAAGTGGACCAAGTGGACTGTCTTGAGGCACACCATCAAAGGACTCCTTTATTAAATCAGAATTCTGGTTTCCAAATCGTTGTTGTAACAAATTATAAAAAGAAGGAATTTCGCCAGATTAACTGAAGGGTCTCTTAAAACCTAGACAATGAGGAGCGAAACAGTCGCTACTAACTTGCTATTGGAGCTTCAAACATTGTTAAAAACTAAACAGATTTCCAAAAGTATCGTTTGAATTCTTTTCTTATGAAATCAGTTATCTGTGATCTCTACATGTCTAAAGTTGTATGGAAATAATCTATTTTCCCTTAGCTTGTAAAAAAACTAAAGGAAAAAATATAAAAACAAAGCAACTAGGCACCATAAACTGTATGAAGCCGTTAAAAAGCACAAAACACGCATCATATCTCCTTTATTCATTCAAATCAGAATACAGAGAAGGTTCATGTCTTAATAGAATTCTTAAGTACTGATGATGCCTACTCTAAGCCAAGCAACACTTCACACACATTTTTCTAACGCGTAAATCTTTGTATAGGTAGGTAGGTACAAAAATGTGTGATTTTTTCCTTTGAGATTTCACAACAAATAAAATATTCAAAAGCGCAAGAGACATGCATCATCCATGATTTTTTTTTTCTTTGTCATAAATGACATCACCAGAACCGCGACGACGAACGTTAAAAGGAATGAAATGTTGCCAGAGAGGGGAAACCATGATGCGCTGATATACTATGAGAAGCAAAAAGCGTCAGGGAAATCCTTTCAATCTTTTATATCCGGAAATTCACAGAAGACTTAAATTTATTTGATGCATTGTCATAATGTTGGTTTTTTATTTAAAAAAAAAAAGATCAAAAATTTAACATACACGATGTGGTTTGTGTTTGTGGGAACATATAGGTATAGGTACATAGGTAACTAAAAAACAATGTCAGCATGATATTCAGAAAAAATGATTTAAGTATTTTTTGAAAGATGAGACGAATGAAATATACATACATGCATACATATGTAAATAGTTTATTTTATTTTCTGGATATTTTCTTGTATTCTTATAAGTTTTAAGAAGGTAAGACTTTAATACGATTTATATTATGACATTATTTAAACGTAATGCAGGAATAATGAAATTGTAAAAATAATGGTGAAATTTATTTAGTACTTTTAATCAATGGTTTTTACGATTATTTAAGCTCGTTTTTTCTGCTTAAATTTGTTTATAAAAGGAGAATGACCAAAATGGTCTACCTATTGCCCACGAATGAGATACACCTATGTATATATCGTTGGAAATCTTACCACCAGTTCTCACTGAATTCGTATATCGTCAACACGCAATTCCTACTTCTTTCGCTCTCGCAAGTAGGTCTTTAGTTTGCACCGTGTGCGGAGAAATCATAAAAAGAAAGTGTCATCGTGTCGTTTGCCGTTCGCTTTGCGGTCAAACATTTCACAAAGAGTGCGCCGATCTTAATGATAATGAATTTAATTTCTTAAAAAATCCTAATGTTTTCTGGAACATGTATTACATCTCCATTAATTTCAAATTCTACACTTGTTCAAAAAATTTAGGGATTATCATCCATTGTGTTAGACTTGAAACATGAATTATCATATCTCAAGCTAAAAGTGCAGACAAACTCCGTCTCCGAGATTGAACACAACATTGACTTTCTCGAACAAGACGTTGACGACTTAAACACTGCCGAAAAAAATTCAAATGAAACTGAACAAGATCTCAATCAAAACATTTCTCTAATAGGATCAAATTTTAATTTAATTCCTCAATTAAATTCAGTTTCATTAAACTCACATATTCCTAATCCATCGTCAGTGCATTCTCTTAATGATAACTACTCCGAATATTCTTCTGAAGAGAGTTGTGCTACCATCTTACATAACAACAATAAGATCAACACAGACAGAAAGTGCAAAACAAAAAAGTCAAAAATAAATTCTCTTAAATCTGTTAATAATATTAATCATAAAAATTTTGGTACCAATTCATCATCCCTACTCAATGATTTTGCAATTCCCAACATTAAATGGTTTCATATTTCTAGATTCCAAGTTGACACCCCAACCGAATCAATTATAAATCATATTTCGTCTAAGACTCAAATTCCGAAAGAACAAATTCAATGCTATAAGTTAGTAAAAAAAGATGCAGTATTATCCGATTTAAAGTTTGTAAATCTCAAAGTTAGTGTCCCAGCCAGTAAACTCGATTCTGCAATGGATCAATCGATTTGGCCGTCATATATTCAAATAAAAAAAATTATATCTGTAAAAAAAAAACGAAGGGGCCCCAACTCCAATAACAATGACTTAACAATAAGTGATCTCTCCTTCCTCAATAATAACAACAATGGTGATGATTAGGGCCCGGATTTCTATGCAAATGCATATTTGTTTTGGAAAGCCTTAGAAGCAAAAGAATAAGATAGTTTTTCGAATTAAGAAATTTGCTTTGAAATGGCATTCAATCGTTAGTGCATATTTGATATAAATGCATATTTTGGCTTATTGAGCATTTTTTAACAATGCATATTTTTCCTGTATATTTTAAGAAAATAAACTTTGGCTTTCATAAGTTCAAACTATGTGTTTCTCAGTGAGACTATAGTAAAATTAGAGGGTTGGAACTCGCTAAAAAACAAATTCTAATGGAATTTAATGGAATGCAGTAGAGTCTCCAATGGGTCAATCTATTTGTATAAAAATAGAAAATGTTCTTTAAAAAACGAAGGATATATGAAAATGGAAAATATCTGCACATCCTTAAATGGGAATGAAGAACAGTGCTTCGATATTCAATAAATGAGATTGTTTCATTAAAAAATGCTCCACTAACGTCTGGTAACGTGGAGAGGTCATTTTTCATGTACAAAAGTTTTTGAAAACTTCAGATAAAAATTTCATGATTCATGCTAACAAAACCTTCTTAAGAAAATAATGCACATATTATTAAAAATAGTATTTATTTTTTGTTAAACCTACCTGAGTTTTATGTTTATTTTATTTACTTTTTGCTGTAAAAACTTTATATGGATAAAAGACTGTATTTTGTTTTTTTTTTATTTAAATGGTTTTTCATTTACTTTTTGCATATTTCTGCAGCATATTTTGAATTTGTATGGCATATTTTGGATTTTGTATGGCATATTTTGTATTTTGTATGGCATATTTAGTAATTTTAAGTGCATATTTTAGGCGCATATTTTATGTTTTTTAGAGCATGAGGGCCCTGATGATGATGTTCCAACTGACTTGATCTCATGCTCACATCCCCTGTCTCCTTCTATCAAAAATGATTTTCTCCTTTACTACCAAAATATCGGTGGTCTTCGTACCAAATCAAATAAATTGAATTTGGCTTCATTTTCTTCACAATATGACATTCTTGCATTTACTGAAACTTGGCTGAATGATAACTATCTGAACTTTTTGATGAAAATATATTTTCAGTTTTTCGCAAAGACCGAAGTATGGTGAAATTAAAGCAATCAAGAGGTGGCGGTGTATTGATTGCCGTACATTCATCATTCTCATGCCGCGAAATTGACCTACCATCTTACTCATCGGAACTAGATGTTGATCAGCTTGCCGTATGTGTCGCCGTAAACAACTCAACAGATGTATTCATCATATTAAGTTAAATACCACCAGGTAGTTCATTTGAATTATATAATTTGTATATTGTAAATACTCGCTTCGTTTTAAATACTTTACATTCTAACCAACACTCAATTATTTTGGGTGATTTTCACCTGTGTTTATTAATTGGATTCTGGAACCTGACCTGATGAGTTATTTCTTATTCCTTTTAATGTAAGAAATGATCATGAATCCTTAGTTATAGACTCATTTTCAGAATATAATCTTATTCAAATTAATAAATTTAAAAACGATTTAAATAGAATTCTAGACCTAGTTTTTGTAGATAGAGAATTATTTACTAATATAATTAAAAACATTTGCCCGTTATTTCCGAATACGATTCATCACTTAGCGCTTTGTATACTTTTTCCTTCTATTGATGAACTACATAAATATTACTATAAAAATGGTAATTTTAATTCAATAAATATGTTTATTAATTCATTTTCTTGGAGCTGCATTTTTATGAATGATTCACTTTCTATTGCCTACGATTTATTTCATGATGCTTTATTAGAAGCTATAAACCTATATATTCCTAAAGTCCGAGTCCATAAAAACTCTAAACCAAACAGGTTTAATAAAAGATTAAGTAATTTATCAAATAAGAAAATCAAGGCTTATAAACTTTTTCGGAAGTCCAATGATGATGCTTTTTTGCTTGGGAATTACTTACGTATTCAAAAAGAATTTGATGTTCTTAATAAGTTCTTATATAAACCCTATCTTTATCGTACAGAATCCAATCTGAAGCAGAATAGGAAACATTTTTGGTGTTTCATTAAAGGTAAGAAATGTTCCAATGGGATTGCATGCAATACTCGGAGACTACATCCAGTGATCTAACTACGATCTGTAACTTGTTTTCTTCATTTTTCCAGTCGGTTTATTCCCCTTCTTATGTACCTGCAAATTTCCCTTCTATAATCTCTGCTAATCAAGTCAATATCGGTTCCTTAAATTTTAGTTACTCTGATGTTGAAAAAGCTCTACGCGAACTGAATCCGGATAAACAACCCGGCCCCGATGGCATCCCTCCAGTCGTATTAATGAAGTGCGTAAGTTCTCTTTCAGAACCATTAACTCTGCTCTTTATTGCATCTCTGAATACGGGCTTATTTTTAAATGATTAGAAAGTGTCTTTTATTATTCCTATACATAAATCAGGACCAAAACAAGTCATTAATAATTATCGTCCCATCAGTAAACTTTCTACCATTCCTAAACTATTTGAAAAATTAGTTTATGAAAAGTTAACATTCATTGTTAAGGAACTTATTTCCCCATTTCAACATGGATTTGTTTCTGGCAGATCGAAAACTACAAATCTTTTAATTTTGTGTAATGAGGTAACTAGGCACCTTGAGTATGGCTACCAATGTGACGTCATTTATACCGATTTTGACAAGGCCTTTGATAGGGTAAATCACGCGATATTAATAAAGAAACTTTATGCCGTCGGCTTCCATTCAAATATCTTGAAATGGTTTGAATCATATTTGGTTGGCCGTACCCAGTATGAACGTATAAATGATTAACTGTCTGATCCCATCATCGTGACTTCTGTTGTACCACAAGGAAGCCATTTGGGTCCATTGCTCTTCTTACTTTTGATTAACGATATTCCTGATTGCATTAAAAGCTCTATCTGCTTTATGTTTGCAGATGATATAAAGTTACTTCGCTGCATAAAATCTTCTGATGATTGTCTTTTACTCCAGAAAGACCTTGACTATTTAGCTGACTGGTGTATGTCAAACCAGTTGTTCCTAAATGTTTCCAAGTGTAATGTAATGTCTTTCCGCCGTATATTTTCCCCTGTAAATTTCGTTTATACTATTGGTGGAATCCCATTGCAAATTGTCGTTGAAAAAAAGGACCTTGGCGTTATCTTTGATCCTAAGCTCACTTTCTCCCTTCACATCGATTTTGTGGTGGCTAAGGCAAATTCTTTACTTGAATTCGTTGCGCGTAACTCAAAAGAATTTTCTGACCCTTTACACCCTTAGAGCTTTATTCTATTCGTACGTAAGACCTGTACTTGAGTATTGCTGTGTTATATGGAATAGAATTAAAGCATCAAAAAAAGATTCTACAGATTGGCTGTATTCAGACTAAATTGGAACGAAGGACGTACTTTGAAATAATTTTTGTTCGGAATATTCTTAAAAATCAGATTGTTTGTCCTTTTCTTTTATCATTAATAAAAATGTATGCTCCTTCTAGAGCTCTAAGAGTACAAAGTCTATTCGCTGTTCCGTTTCATAGAGTAAATTATGGACTCAATTAACCGATAACACGGTGTATTATACAAGCTTACTTAATTTGTAATAATATTGATTTCTACGATAGTCTAAGTCGAGAAACATTCAAAAAACATGTTATCTATATATTAACTTTACTTCACCTTGGTGGTTAGTTAATAAGTATTAGTAAATTGTAAGCTATCGCATGCTACTTGTATATTTCAGTTAGTGATAAGTTAATAAATATTATAAAATTGTACAGTATTGCATGCTGCTAGTGTAGTTCTGTAGTCTATAAGAGTATATATTACTGATTTGTATTATATAGTCTGCTTGATGATAATAAATAAATAAATAAATAAAAAAAAAAATGCCAGTATTGGTAACTTTTGATGAACTGAAAAGACCCCAAAATAAAGGAACTTTTATACAAATGGCCATTAATTGCGAATAATATCATGGTTTCCGAATAAGTCGCTTAACAGTATGAAAATTCAACTTTTTTTAATCGATTTATCGAATTTATTTAATGGGAATAATTGTTCATCTAGTGCCCACAGTTGAGATATACAACGTTATAAAACAATTCAACTATGTTTATTCGAATTTGCAAAGTGTTTGTCTTATTTTTTTTGTTCGCTTATTTTACCCAACGCCCTTTGTTTAGGGCAAAAAAAATATTGGTACGTTGGTACACTCCAGAGTACCTAATCATTTTCATATGTCTCGTTTCTGGGCACTAGGTAAACCAGGTCCCATATATTTTTACCCATTCTCCTTTGTTTGAAATATTTATTTTTGTAGTAAATATTATTTCCAACAAAAAGTGGTTAAAGTTAAATTCTCAAATTCTGATTGGTTTATACTAAAAATATTGGAACGCGCCCAGTGTGACGATTCTCTCAGAAATGCTTGGGTAAATTAGGGACATTGTGTGTTTTATGAACGCTTTTATGATCCACACAAACATAATCAATAATAAAGGCCCTTGTACGCAGTTCTACCTTGTTAAATAAAAAAAAACAGTTTTAAGTCACTGATCGACAAAACAAATTAAAATACAAAAGTAATAATCTTCCACTTTCTTTAATTGTGTAATTTGATGACTCAGATATTTTGACATTTCCATCGATAACAATAAATAAATAAAAATGCTAGCGCAACAGCTCGTGAAGAATCAGGGCCTAGTCTATTACAACTTTCAACCATTCCTGTGTCCGCGTAGTGCGTGTCGACAGAAAAAAAAAAGGGGGGGATTTACAATTTTTATGCCGAATCTAAACGAGAAGCCAAAGTGATACTCTAGTAGTCCAGGCAAATTAGATTTTGGCATGGATATAATTAATAGTATCTTAGATTTTTGTGGGATTCGATCACAAATATTATAAACATAATGAGAATATGAGGTTGCTCCCGCATAATAAGGTGTGTTGTGTCGAGGAAAAGTCAAAACGTGCAGAAAAGTGCATAATTCACTATATGCTTTTTGTTATTTTTAGGAAAAAAAACACAAAGACAGAATTTGTTTGTTATAAAATTCTTCACAAGATGACATCTATGTTTATAAGTATATAAAACTTTTTGATATTACATTTTTGTTACCATAGCATTGAAGAAAAAAAGAGTAGTTTTGAAACGCTAAATTGACATTACAAAATCGTCCAACTCCAATACAAATGTGGATTCAATTACTCTAGGGCATAAGAAAATTAAATATCGAAACTCAATTTGAATTGCTCTGATAGTTTTGTCATGAGAGATAATGTTAATTAAGTGCACAGCGAAATTTTAGCATCAATGTTATGGTCAAAGTTAGGCATTTGCACATACTAATGATAAGTTTACACAAAAGTTTGCATGAACGACCTTTTTATTCATTTGGTTAAATGTTGTGTAATTGAATCAGCTGTTCGTTTATTTGACAGATTTGATGTGTGACACATTAGACGTGTTTAGATTTGGAAGTTAATTTTCAATAAAGAACCTCTCCCGAACCAAAACGAAATCGAAGCCGAATGTCTCGGAACAATAAAAATGTAAGATACACGATGACAATAGTCGTAAGCTCACGGTAGTGGTCGGACGAAAATGAGCGAATACAAAAAAAAAATCATATAACAAGTGCGCTCATAATGTCGGTTTCTTGCTTTGCTAAATATTGCTTTCGATAGTGCGAAGAGCGCCCCCGACTGCACCTCATTGAAGTCAAACCGACGTTTGTGGAACGAACGAAAAAAGAGATACAGTGAATTATGGCTCAATTCTGATTTTCATTCTTTAGAAACTTATTCTTCATTGGCTTATGACATCTACTTCTGACAACTTCCGACTATTAAGGATCACCCAAACCAATGCGAATCATTCGTTGACGAAGAAGAAAACTTCTACGCGAAAAGTAGCTTTCCTAATCATTGATTAAATGAAGACGCCCCAATAATCTTTGCATAAACAACGTTTTACTTCACTTTTAACGCCAACATATCGCGATTCGATAGTTATAGAACACTGTCAGAGTTGTTTTTTTCGTTCTCTGAGTGAGATATCAAATTATGATTATGATTTACATATTTCTTAAAGTCACAATGACGTTTGGATAAGTTTAACCAAATAAATCTGGTTAATTTTATCCATCAAAATCTTTGGATAATTTTAACCAAATTGTGTAAACCATTTCCCATACAAAATTTGACAGTTCATTTACCAAATGATAAATTTAACCAAATCGTAAACTTATCTAGTGTCTAACGACCGCGACGTTGCATGAATACCCTTAAAATAATTATTTTAATTTATTTAAAAAACCATTTTTACATACGAATTTTGTTCTTTTAAAATAGCGACAAAAGTCACTAAAAAAAATAAAATAAATATGATAACTTTACGATAGTTAAGAGTTCCAAGTATGTGTATACAAATTAGCGCCAGCTTAAATGTCGAACTTTGACCACTGCATGGACGCAAAAATTTCGCGGTGCACTTAATTAACATTATCTCTTGCGCCAAACCTATCAGACCGATGTCAATTGGGTTTGATATTTCATTTTAAAATTCCCCAGAGTAGGTACTTAAGTTCATATTTATAGTAGAATTGGACCATTTTTTATCTATCAGTTAAGCGCTTCAAAACTTCTCTGTTTTTACAGTTTTTTCTCAATTCAGCGCTGTATAGAAACAAAAATATAACACCAGAATGTTCTATATAAATGTCATCTGGTGGAGAATTTTATAGCAAATAAATTTGTTTCAGATGTTTTTTTTCCAAAGATGCATATTTCCAAAGTTATTTATTTAAAATAACAAAAAACAGGAAGTGAATAATGCACTTTCTTGCACGTTTTGATTTTGTATGCAAATAGCACACCTTTTTGAGCGGGAGCAACCTCAGATTCTCGTTGTTTTTATTATTTCGGATCGAACCCAACAAAAATCTAGGATGCTTTTATATGCTCCATCCAGATATGCTTCAATTTTATCCTTATTTGCCTGGACTATAGGAGGATTTTTCAATTCTCGCAAGAGGCAGTAGCCCTAAAAAAAACAAATTTTTTCATTTTAATGTGGACGAGGCTGAGAATTGAACCCAGACCTCCAAGCCTGACAGTCCTCTATGGGCTACTATACGACTATCGATAACAAAGTTAAAATGTCTGCTACATTTTAAGTTAAGAATATAAAATTGTTTGGACTTAGCTTAGTCCAGATAGATTCAAATTTCGTTTTCTTGGTTCGACTTTGCTTGACTTCTTGACTTGCAACAAAAAAACTTGCCTAATATTTTTAAAGATTGGACTTCTATAATTAACTGCTAAATAGAAGGAAACTGAAAAAAAATTCCACGTTCATAACCCAGCTCGGCAATTTAAGAACGGATAGCTTTTGATATTCTAGGTTATATATATTACATTATATATAGTTTATATATTTCATTCGTTTTACAAGTTAAAACATCCATAAATTGATAGTTTTGTATAAGTTTTTTTCTTTAATTGTTTCTATTAGACCACTTTTTGTACGTCACTTTTGTACGCCTTGAAACATTCAGTTCTTCAAAAATGTCTGCAATGATTTCGACGTTAAAAACAATATTTAAAAAAAAACTAGACAAACTACATATGCGACGATAACGCTCATTCGAGGAGTTTTCGTACGTTATATATATAGGTAATCTGAAATCAGATTAAGAACACACACGTTGTCATTCACTTTTATCTATCACTTTACCCTCTTTTTCCATCTTCAAATTGCTGTTTAAGTAACTTTAGACAGTTAAATCATTTTGTCAGTTAACCAGCCAATAAAGAAGACTAAAACAAAATACATTCATATATATTTTCATAGAATTACTATAAAGCCAATCATCCACCTACTTTAAGTGTGATATCAGCAAAACGAAAAAAAAGTAACAAATCGATTCCGAGCTTACAACACATTTATCGGCAGCCGTCTTGCCGACACCCTTTCTCTCCTATTTCTATTTAGATTCTTTGTCTAGGATTTGTATGCGTTTTTGTTTCGCCCTTAAATCTCTTAAGGGAACTGGTTGGTTGGTAGTGATTTTCCATTTAAACTACCTACAGCTCAACGAACAAAAGCAAAGCTTCTAATCCTATACTTCATCCTCTTCCCAAGGTAAACACATCGTTGTCGTCGTAGTCGTAGTCATTGCATAGTCGTGGGGCTGCGTCTGCCTATACAGAGTCAAATCAGACAAATAACCCAACCCCATCTCCAAACCTGCTGAGAGTTCTCTTTTATCAAAGGAAAGGTTAGGAAGGTACAATTCAATGTTTTGTATGAATTTGAAAAAAAAGATTGTGGAGGTGGTGAGTAAAAGGGCCTTAAAGGGGTGAACGAGACGACGACGACAACCTCAACGACGATGTTATAGAAGATACCCCCCATAACCTCATCGTATTTTGCCGGGCTATCGACCCCAGGATTATTCGCGTGAACACAAAAATCCGTCCATTCATCCAAACGTTACTCCTGTTGTATCTATGTTTCCAATACACATTTGCAAATGATGGCTAAATTACATGATCAAAGAGAATGTAATTTTGTGTTGAACATTATTCTACCTATGCGTGCTATGGTTTAGATGGGAGAGCTTGCTTGGGTAGTTGGGGGATTTAGAAATCGAACCAATGCGATGAACCCTTTTTGAATTCATTGGGCTGTCTACATAAGGCGTTTGGCTAAATATTCCAAGGGAAGACAGAATGGAGAGTGGGTGTATGGGATTTTGTTAATTCTTTACACATTTATAGTTGTATTACATTTAATAATTTTCGAAGGGTAAAAAAGGAGGCAACCAGAATTAGTTTGGAATCGTTTGATTTTATTTGAACTTGTTTTTTTTTTTTTGGTAAATAAATGTAAAAATAGAAAATCAAACAGTGGCTGGTGAAACCAAAAACATACGTACATCACGGAAAACAATAAAAACTCTATCATTAATAACAACCAGTTTTCAATCTAAGGGGCGTTTTTGGGTTTGTTAAATACATAAAAATACATACATAGTACACAATATTATGGCAGCTAAGGCTGGCCACGAGACGAGAAAACTCTAGGTTTCGGTCGTGCATGACGAGACCGAGACGAGACGAGACTGCTTCTTACGCATCCGTGATGAGGCCGAAACAAGATTGTATATTTGGACCGAAATTAACAGACAGTCTAATAAATTGAAAAATCCAATTTCAGATAAATATTTATTTTTTTTGCACGTATTCAAACTTTATGGGGAACAAATTATATTTTGACGTATCGAAAATATTTCGTTCCAATAATCAACAGGTTGTCCGGAAATCTTATTTTTTCGGAGTAGAGACCGGGACGAGATTGCATATTCAAATTTTCTCGCGAACAAGGTGAGACTGAGACCAAGACGCGACTCAATTATACGAGACCGAGACGAGACTGAAAATTTTCGATTTTAACGAGACCGAGACGAGACTTACACGAGCCTCGCCGAGTCTCGTCTCGTGGCCAGCCCTAATGGCAGTTTATGAAGTTAACTTAAAAGTAGAAAGGCTAAATTTGAAAGAATTAAAATATTTCAAGTTACAATATTTCTTTAAATAAGAAAACGATAAAAATGTTTTTTTTTTTTTAATACACGGTTCAAGTAAACAAAACCTTGGATTTATTCACTTCCCATTTAATTTGAAATCGTAATGAAAAACGTGTCTGTTTCAAATTATTATACAAATTTTATTAATTTCTCATTTTTAGAGGTGCGTTAACAACTTAACAGACAGTTAAAATTGGGGCTTGGAGTAAGTTCTTGGACTTGGACCATGATTCAAAATAAAAAGGACAAAGTGACCTCAACTCCAGAAATGAATGCGATTCGCCCAGATTTGACAGTGGGCTCATCAGTTAGACTGTCATATCCATCCACGGCGCGAATTCGGGTCATATTTGAGCGAAGCGCATTCATTTCTGGAGTTAACTTCGCATTTATTTAATTTTAATTGAATTATATTCAGTTTTTAAAATTTTACGACTCTTATACTTTGCTGATTCAAGTAATTTTAGGTTAATCAGGATTTTGGCTAGAAACGTCTAATTTTAAAAGATTGTGCTTATACGAAACTAGCAATTTCTACCAGTTTTTAATTTTAAGACTAAAACCCATTATCCAGATGAACGAAAAACTGCAAGATGGATTTGCTTCAAATTTGGTGCGAATCATTTTTATGTTTTTTTATTTTTTTATAATCTACACGCACTCAAAGAGTTGTTACTACCCTTAACATCTAAAACATAGAGCGATCGTTAGGAAAACAGGATAGGGTTTAAAAGCAGATGCCGATTTACCTTCATTGGTTTTGAATTTCTGAATATCATAATAAGAGGGAAAAATAGAGTTAGGTATAATATTCCACATTCGTGTTGTGCGGCTAAAAAAAGAAAGAATCCCTGTACTTGACGTGATGGCCTAAAAGAAAAAAAAATATTTTTCTGTAGAAAACATTATCGTACCATTTCTATACACCGTCAATATGTCTACATTCTTTCCAGTTGTAAGCTACAAGTAGTTTACAGTAACACAGGAATTGTAAATGGAAAAAAACAATATCAGAATGAAATTTTGCAGGTCATTTCGGGTATAATTAGTGAACTTAAATTCGAATTGGAGACCTCATGTCTCATGCAGAAGCCCAGTTTGAAGGGGTGGATTCACACTGCAGTGCCCGCACTTTTCTTACATCGTCGTTTCTTGGAAACAGTTCTAACGATTTAGATGAAATTTTCAGAATTTGTTTTTAAAGGCAAAACAAAAATAAAAATGTAGTTTCAATTAAACCAGCTTTCTCCACCGCCCACAATTCTACAATCTTTTTTTCTTGGGAACGACTCAAACGATTTGGATGAAGTTTTACTAGTCTGTGAAATCCACCCCCTGCCACACCCACTTCTTTATGATATTATTGTTTCTCAGGAATGGCGCAAACGATTAAGACGAAATTTGTTTACCTCATTTTTATTAGCAAGAAACAAATTTTAGAAGGACTTTAAATAAACTTCGTCTAGTTTTACACACAATTCTAAATATTTTGTATTAACGTTCACTTCCCGTCCACCTAAAACAAAAAAGAACATGAAAATTTTTGTTCAGGTCTACTGACTTTTGCGACAAATCCTCCAAGAGTATCAATTGTCATGAATAAGTGCTTCTTGTCCTTAGAAATAAAATTGTAGGTCCCTCTCATTCTCTCACGCGCACACAGGAAGGGTTGCGAGTTGTTAGTCACTAGGCCCTGGTTCTTCACGAGCCGTTGCGCCATCCAATTTAATTTATTTTTATAAACGTACATAGCTATATTATTTTTTCAATTATTTTATAGCAGAAGAATTTTGTTTCAATTTCACTTCCAAATTTTGTATCTTTGTGAAACGCAGATACAAGAAAAGTGGATGTGGCAGTGCGAATTTACCCCTTAAAATCACGCTTCTACATAGGGTAGTAGGTCGCTTACTCGGATTTAAGTAGTTCACTAATTATACGCGAGTCGACCTGCAAAATTTAAACCCATTACTATTTTGTTTCCATTTGATCAATAGTAAAATTGCTCTGTTTACTGGATCAAAGAGCAAGTAAGTGAGACCCAGTCGTAGATTTTATTATTTATAACAACATTTTTTTCTTAGAAAGATATTTACTATTGTTTTTTTTTTATTATTTTGTAAATTAAAAATTGCTCAAAAAGTAGAATAGCAAAATATTTTCTAGGTGTTGCCGTTATTTTTTAATAATAAATTCTCCATTTGAGTTTTTTTGTTTTCTTTTTTTTTGAACCTGCTGCTCTGATATTAACACAACATTAGAGCCAGTGACTCAATCGAAAATGAAAGTCATTGCCCTAATTACTGCTCTTTTCGTTTGACACAGCCCCAAAAAGAAATGCACCCTATACCCACTAAAAAAGCTCAAAAAAATATTCAGTTCAAACTTATATTTACTACTTAAATATTCAATTCAATTTAATTCAAAAATAGTATACAATCCTTCAACATAAATATTTTGTTTGGCCGTTTCTAGAGAGAGAATAAATTAAAAGAAGCGGCTGTCAATGTAAGCCTCTATAACCAGCAACTGTCAATTTTGTATTCTCGACAGGAAAACAAATTAAATACAAGTAAATTCAATTTCCCTTCCAAATTCCCACCCACTACTCTTTCGTAGGCCATACTCAAATCCCCACGTTAGCTTCCCTAAAGTATTTCTCTACATAGTATCTGTAATATTTTTTTTTATTTATTTACTTCGTTTTTGTTTCATATTGCGGCCTCTGATTTTTTTTTTATTATTATTTTTAAAGGCATATCAAATTGATTAAAAGCTTTTCAGATAATAATTGAGCGAATAACTACGAAGAAGGAACAAAATAATATACATATACAACAAAACAAAAAAGGATACCCAGCTCAGCTCAGTTCCGAGGTCCTTTTGACACATAAAAGGTTTTGGACGAATTAAGGAGGGGGGAGCGTGGGTTGTTGTGTAGTCGATATATCATTGTTTCTTTTTTTTCGGTTAGTATTTATTTTTTATTCACTCATCCTACTGGTATTATTTTTTGTAGGAAACAAACGAGAACGCCTGTAGATATTTGCCATCCCTTAAATGCCAGAAATTATTCATAAATAAGATTTATTTATTAATGTCCTTATACTTTGTGACTCGAATGGGACTCTGACAAGCGACACGGTTAGGTATGAAATATGAGATACAAATCATTGTCACCCGAAAATGTGGGTGTCACAGTAACGGTAATGGTGAAGGTATCGGGAGCAGAAGGTAGACGACGACTTCCTGCCAGCCATCAATAACCGAATAAAGGAAGATTGGGGGAAGCCAAATTATTTTTTGGTCGAGCTCCAGCAATATATTCAAATCCTCGTTCGTCTGTCTAAGCTCACAGAAGTATCTGGTAGCCTTCGTTTCTTCTCTACACCTACCTACCTTCCTACCTTCATACATATGAACATTATATCTTTCCATAATTTCAGTTGAATCCGCGCGTAGGTAAATCGATGTGAGGGCTACCTTTAGCGTTGATTTGGGATTATTTACTTTTTCCGAATCCTGTTTTTGGTTCTTGAATTTCCTTATTGGGTGATTTAGGAGGGGGCAAGAGTTTTTTTTTTATTTGAGATTTTATGGATAAAGAAAAGTGATTCAATATTTTTCCCTTGAGAATTTTTCCAGAGTTTTACCTTGAAGGAAGAAAACGCGAGCAAAGTGTTATTATTTTATTTGCTGCAATGAATTGTTGATCAATATTTTTCTACGGTTTGATATATCAAAGAAGACAAAATGCGTAGGTGCCTGAACTGATGATTTAGGGTAAGGGTTGCCGTTGCCGGTTTTATGGGTACATATTCATGACACAATTGCAATTATTGGTTTGAGTAAGCAGTCATATAATAGAAAGCATAAAAGCAAATGATGAGATTAGGAGTTTGTTTGCTTTGGAGATGTCTTAAGCTTTTAAGTCCTTGTAGATTTTTGTGCTTTAGAGGATTATGGTCGAAAATAGAAATTATATAGGTAAGAGATTAGCCAGCAAAAAAAATCAAATGAAAAATCCATATGCAAAAATAGAAGTAGGTTTGGTTGTTATTCTTAAAGTATAGCTTACATCACCACTTTTTGTGTGTGGGAAGTTTATTTGAACATTCGCATCATTAATAATTGAGTTTAAAAATATTGTTGGCATTGATATGATACAAATGTGTTACCTTTGGATATAAATGAGCTTTATTTGGATATTGTTAAGATAGCCATCCACCTACAGTTGAGCAGTTAAAAATACATATGTGGGATGCAAGTTCTCAATGAAACTCCTTCATGTCACCTTCTTTTCTAAGGTTAAGATCACCTTCTTTCTTGGAAATACGAGAAAACCAAGAATATGGAAACACGCCTGCTTTGTAAATAAAGGTTAACATGTGTTTATTCTTATTTTCAGAAATGATACCAAAAAGCCAAAGATAAGAAAAAAAAAAAACACATAGACCTCATCAGTTAGAGCTGTAATTGTAACCTTTCAAAAACAATATATGTAACTTCTATTGTTTAGGTTTTGTCTTTCTTTAAAAAAAACACATATTAAGTTATGTATCATACTGGTGTGAAAAGCATGCAACACAGGAAATACGAAAACGCCTATTTTGTCAGGGACAGCAGATAGGGCGTCAAATTGTCCGCTTACTGCCATAATGTTCTGTTTTATGAAATCGTCACATGTGTGCAAGAACTAGGTAACAATTTTTTTTTTTTTTTATTTTAGAGACAGGAACATTTTTTGGTATTTAGCTACCTGGAGAATAATGAACGTTTTCTTTTTTACTCTTCGAAAATATTCTAAGCAACCTAGTTCTTGCATTTAGATGTCTAAATGCTTTAGCTTCTTCCAGTTCTTGTCCATAAGTTTTTGATGGTTTGCCAATGAGCATTCAGGTTATGATGTTTGTTGTCATTGACCGTAAAAAGTGCCAGTTGAGAACAGCTTAGCTCAAGTAAGATGGATTCAACGGCGATCCACGCGCCACAGCAAAACATTACCATTTTCATAATTTAGAATTTAAAAGTGAAAATTGGAACAAACAAAGAAGTAACAAGTAGGTATCTCTATTATATTAAAATGGATCGTGGTTTGTGCGGCTGCTTAAAACTAGAAAACGACTGGACCAAATTGGATACTTCCTTCTGCGGGTTTGTTTGAAATTACAACGCGTAGGTTTAGGAAAAAAAAGAAAAGTCGAACAATTCTCAACAGGTGGCGCTAAAGGTAAAATTTTTTTTCAGTAGGATAACTCGACAACGGATCGTACGATTTTCACGATATTGGTTTTGATGGATTTGTAGTGTCACAAAGGATGATACTGTGGATTTTTTGGAAATTTTCATTGGAAATCAGGGAAGATCCGGGTTTGAGTACATTTCTTCGCATTTAATGGAGTGAGAAACGGATTTCGATTGACTCGCATTGAGTCAAGATTATCGATGAATTGATGCAAGCAGTCGATAACGCAAATGGTGGCATTTCCTTCCTTGACGCGTCCAGTGGGATTTTGGGTACGATTTGTACGAGGTCTGAGATTGCTTTGGTACTCGCTTCTTAAGGGATTGAGGCTACGTTGTTAGAAGGCGGTCGAACAATTCTGCATTCAAATTGCCTTTAAATCGGCAAGGGGATGAAGAACCTACATGCAACATTTATAAGAATTCTTCGATTGCGTAAGTGTTTGCAATGCAACACTGCCAATGGCTGACAAACGCGTGAAAGACGTTTCGGTGGCGCAATGATTATGCTTCGGGTGCGCTGCATGTCATTCTAAGATCAACTCCTCCGGATGAATTTAACGATTGCCTGAAGTCGTCAGCATTATTGAGATATTAGAAGAAATTGCAATTGAAAACGAACACGCGAGTTGCTCTACGAAATGACCAGTTATTGGTGATGGGAAAGATACCAGTCGACTTACTCACTGGCCTGATTAAATTTCAGCTGCGAAAAAACTGGGTGTCGATCACTTGAATTTCGTCATTCAAAATCGAATCACCGAAGAGTTACATTCAGTAAAATCCATCGACTCTTTGATGGACGAAAACGAAGCCAAACTATTTCAGGGAATTCGTCATTCAAGCGACAATTTGGACGCGAACATTTTGCTTATTCCAAGCGATTTGCAACTCGTAATTAAGCGTCTTCAGTTTCCCGTTCGTCTCTCTTTCGCTATGGTAATTAATAAGTCGCAAGGACAAATGCTCTATGTTTGTGGCATTATTCTTTAATTCCGATGTTTCTCACTTGGTCAACTGCATGTGGCGTGCTCACGTGTCGGCATCCCGCAGGATAGAGCGATACGTCAATCACTGCCGTATGATTGAAACACAGCGACTTTGTTATACCTCCGTTATTGAATAAATAATTTAAATTGACCGAATTATGTACATGAAGACCCATGTGCCTGGCTCGGAATTATTATTTTCAATACATTAACTAATTTGGGCCGGAACGAAGTGAGCTGGGTCAGCTAATAGATCTATAAAAATAATTTACTCCAAAAGGTAAATTGTCCAACAGTGAACCAATTTCTTATACACAGTGAACGATGAACCAAGGAAATCTTTTACTATTGTTTTTATCTACGATATAAAAGTACTACATACATATATGGCAAGCTATGGATTCGCTAAAATTTGTGTACTCGAAATTTTGATCAAACTTTCTATTTCAATTATAGGAAAGACGATTTAAATGGGTCTCGTTAATCTGTCTGTCAGTTCCTCAAACTACAGTTCTAGTGTTTTTTTGGTAGTATTAAAGAAATAAAATACCAAAAATAACCCAACTACCATTGTTAGGAGCTAGGGTTCCCAGAGGACTTCTTTTGGTACCCGAGAAGTGGTTATGGCACGGTATTTTTCATTTCGGCTCAGCTCGTCTTTTGGGTCAGTTCTTGCCACTCATCAGGGTACCTACTGCTGGACTAAACATTTTATTTAATCGTGGCTAAGGTAGATGTTACTTAGCTTGACACAAATCTAGAGATTACTGACTCAACCTACCGACTTAATGTTTCGAAAAGGCCTTTTTTGACAAGGACATTTTTTTTTAGAATTCGGTATAGTGAGATTTCTGTAGACACTATAGAAGATTTGTTCCTTCTGCCAAAAATAACGCTGTCTATCACCAGCAAATGTTGAAAACCTATTAGGAATCTTCTTGACAGCATATCCAACAATTTGGATGAGAAATATTTTACTGACCAATTTGGATATTACGAAATGAACGGAAGTGATTAAAAAAATCTTTCCGTCAGCTGTTTTGGTCACTGTAGTTATGACAATGAAACAACCCAGTAACAATAACGTTTGAGAGGTTTCGGCAGGGCTTGCGAAAGTACAATGGAGTTACAATTAAGTGCATAAAACAAAACAATTACACTCACTTTGTTTTTACTAAAAATTTTAGTACTAAAAATTTAACATTTTATGTTGCAAATTCGGTAAATCATTTAATAAAAGGAGAGAAGACTTCAAATGAAATTAAGTCTATTTGAAAGAAAAATTGGTTTTAAATAAAAAAAATCAAAGAAATTGATTTTAGAAAGAGACTTATAAAGAAACGGGAGAACAATAGAAAGCAGAAATTTGTTGGGTATCTAATTTTATATTTATATTGTTGTTGTTATGTATTATATGTAGTGTTTCTGGGAGTATATCTTTCGATATATTTATTGAACAAAATAATATTTACAATTTGACTTATAACTAGTCAGATACGATGATATTATACATTTATACATAGGGGGCCTAATCTTATACTTTGTCTTAAATTTAAAGGATTATAAAATATAAAATACATGTCAAAAAATTAAAAAAATCAAATGTCAAGTTGTGGCTTTGGTGGGGGGATGGGTTGGCATTTAGCCGCGGTGATATGCTGACACTGTGTCAGCGTAGAACGAAACTGCTGGCTCGTTGCATGTGATAACGTTGTCAGCCAGGATTTCCATCGTACTGAGGTATCTCGGCTCGGAGTGTCGCTGCTGAGTGGCCATCCTTCTCATCAGTTGATTTGGGTGACTGTAAGTGAGTCCTACAAGCTTCTTTGCTTGAAGCAGTAGGTACCTGTCCAGAGGGATGATGCTCGCCTCTGTGTAAAGACGCTCGTTGCTGTGATGTCTCATTCGCTGCCGATCAAAATGTAGTCCGGTACAAATCCTTAGTAACTTTCTTTCGAACATTTGAAGTTCCTTCATGGCCGTCTTCGAGATGGAGAACCAGGCAGGGAAGGAATAGCTGATTACAGGCCGCAGGAGTTGCTTGTACATAAGTATCTTCGTCTTCTGGCTTAGTCCGTTTCTGCGTCTCATCAATGGGTGGAGTCGGTGGAAGGCCCAGTTGGCCTTTTTGAGGACGTTTCGTGAGTGTGGGTTGAACCTTAACAACCCGTTGAAGTGGATGCCTAGTTACTTCACGTTCTTTTTAGCTGCTATTGTAGATCCGTCCCGAAGTTTCAGAACCAGACTTCTGCACTTGGCTGCGCTGCAACTACCTCTACTGGGTCTCCTGAAACACACAAGCTCCGATTTGGAGGTGTTTATCCGGATGCCCCATTTCTTATAGAAGACTTTCGATATATATTTCTCCGGATTAGGTACGAATGATCGACAAAAAAAGGTCGACTGGTCAAAATTTTTATTTTATCGACTTTTTTGAAATTTAAAATGCCGTGAATTTCTTGGTCGACTAAAAAAAGGTCGACATTATGAAATCTCGACTTGACAAAATGTCGACAAGCGCGCGCTTGTAAACATCATTCCATAAACTACAATATGATCAAAATGTCGAGTCATAAAATGTCGATTAACAGAATTTCGACTATCAAAATCAAAATCTCGATTGTTAAAATGTCGATTACAGTCGATATTTTGACAGTCGACATTTTCGCATTTTAAAAAATTGGTCTAGTCTTTTTCGATATTTTGTTCAGTCGGTCTTTTAACCAGTCTACATTTTTTCAGTCGAGATTTTGAAAATCGATCTTATGGAGTCGATGTTTTGAAAGTAGACATATCGTATCCATTTCTCGTCTGTAAAATTTTGACACCTATAAATTCTTACCGCTTTCGATAAGGGCGGACCGGTCATGAATTTTTTTTATTTTTAGAAAGATCCGGCCATGGAAAATCCAATTAATGATCACTTACCGCTGTCAGTTTTACTCTTAAACTTACCATAGACCACAATAAAAATGCTGCTACAAACTATGTAATTATACATTATTATGTATTATAAAATTATTTATACTTATATACTCGTATCATATTAATCAACAAAACTGGCATGTTTCAAAGTTCACACGCATATGTTAGGTTTTTTTTTTAATTTGTCGTTCACTGTCCACACGTAAATTAAAATAAACATCCGGATAGCTTTTCCATAAAAAAAAAAGGAAAATACATCCACCTATTCTTCAGTTCATTACGACTGAAATGATTTAGGAATGTTACATAAGAACAACACAAACAAAAAACCCTCAGCTAACCAAAGAAACAAAAATCGATTTCATCATCAGTTTGTGCCATCAAGTGAGTGTAATAAGTTTGCCAAACGTGAGGCTTATTGCCACACACGTATGCCAACAGTTTGGATAGGAAAGAAATATAAACACATACGATTAGGACACCATCAGAGAGAAACAGGATACAAAAGCTACTCCTAAATTCTGAATGCCAGGCAGTAGATATAGTATTGTCATCCTGTTGTCTTCGGCGCCATTCGCACTTTGGTCCGCATGAACATGAACGTTTGGTTTTTTTTTTTTTTTTTGTTCTTGTATTGCGCTTCTTCCTTCTCGTCCTTATGTGGCAGTGACAAATCACTTTTCACGATTTAACGACGAAAATCTTTGACAAAATGGATTTTTTCATTTTGGTTGTCCTATTTTTTTTTTTTTTTTCGAAAACGACATCATGGTGTCAAATGTCCTTGGTACAAAAAAAAAAGAAAAATAAGGAAGAAATTTTATTTTGTTCCTTATGTGTGCGCGAGTGTGATGAGAATAAAAAGGGGGTGTTTAGGTTTTAGTTAAAGTGCGTTGGACTTTAATTTTATTGTTGATTGTCAGTGATTTGTGTTCCATTGGCAACACGCACTAGCAAACTACTCCTGATTGTCTTTGGGTCATATATCTTTAGATAGCTTTTAGTAGACACTGTGAAGTTAATATGTTGACATAGTTAATGTTTAGATAATGGCTTGGTTATACATACTTACGATAATGTGTCATAGACAGGTTTCTATCTTTTGTTATATTTTTTTAGTTAGTGAAATGGAACACTTTTTATTCTGATGATGACAAAAACTACGCCTTAATAAATTGAAAATACCTATGCTTTGATGTTTTGATAGAGATTTTTAAACATTTTGATTTAAAATTTACGAAAACAAACCAAACAGTAAGAATATCTCGAAATACATAAAAATTGTTTTTGAAAAACAAAAACAAATAAATATTGTATTTTATTAGTAGAACTTAATTAAAAGCTCAAGTGACCTAAAATACAAGATGCTTTTTGCCTAGGTTTGACAGTAGGTTCAAAAGTTAGATGCTGTCACTCCACCTAAAACAGAGGTAATTTTTATTTTCTAAGTTCCTTCATCTTTGATATTTTATTATTTTATTAAATTTTAACATTTTATTTCTTGGTGTCAAAATCGTACGCAGTGCTTTAGCAATATCGCTGGCTTTCAAAAAAAAAAAACCCTCAACAAAATTTGTCGTCCCAATTCTTTTTTTTTAGTATTAGAAAAAAATATATGAATGACTGGATCGCACGCACTTGCTCTCGCAACTAACAACTAGAATTTAGCTAGACATTGACAGTGTAGATAAAGTAATAATAATAATAATAATAATAATAATGCTAAAGAAGCATTTCCATACTGTTAAGCGAATTATTCGCCAACCTTGATTAATGGACCACTATTGCATTTAATTTTTGCTCTAGTTGCAATCTTTGTTGCCATTACTGCCTAAACCCCATGGTTTACAGCTTTGTGTCCATACAAAAAAATGATGTACTACGGCTAAGCTTTCCAACGATATATATCTCATTCGTGGGCAATAGGTAGACCAAAATTCCCATTCTCCTTTGGAGAAAAAAAAAATAAAAATAAAAATGTATTCTTTGATATTGTTTTTTCGTAAACAACAATTATTATTCATACAAATTTTAAATGCAATATTTGTTGACTAACTAAGAAGTACCGAATCGCAAAATAATATTAAAATCGACAAAGCTAATTACGAGATATTATTGTTTATTTTGTGTTTCAAATCACTTAACATTGGTATGTTTTAAATCATTTATAATTAAATTAATTTTCTAATATTATTATTATAATTTAAAATTGACTTTAAATAATACTACAACACTTTCTTTTATTAAATTTATTTATATTATTCATATGAAGTGTCATTTCAGGCAGACGGCAGGATTGCCATGTCCTTATTCTTAAGAAAACTTTGTAAAGCTTGTTGATGAAATAAAGAATTTATCTATCTATCTATCTAATGACGAGATATGAGGGAATATACCTATGTCAGTATACAAAATAATTGCATTTTTCCAACAAAAAACATAATTTTATTTCCATTATTCGAATTTGTTGGTGAAAACGTGATAAACAGTATTATTAGCCCTAGCCTATATCATAAGCATTTGGATATATTTTTTTTTTTTTTTGCAGTATTAATTTATACACTAACTTTAGGCTTATACTCTCTTTTTTCACATAAGGTTAATGACATTAAGGTTATATGGCTTTTTTTAACAGCACAAGGTGAATCCAAACTTAACACCGAAAAAATAGTTTCCGTCATCCTTTAAAATTTTAAACTTTAAAAGTTATTAATTAAAAAAATTCAAAGAGTACCCAGAATTCGTCTCGAAAAATTGGAATTTTCAAACATTTTCAAAACATTCCTTAAGCATGAATAATTCAAAAGAAACACCGGTAAATTGCTTTTTAGAATGTATTATCAAGAAATAATATTTTTGTTTTGTTTAAATTTTATTTACTTGTACAAAGATGGTAAATTTGATTACAAATAAGTCTAGTGATGATCTTGACAAAGAACGACAGGATTTTGAGGATTTTTGTCTGCAATTGCTGATGAAAATTCAAGCTCCAGTTACAGTTCCAATTCAACATACTTGGAGCTTGATCAAGGAGATCATGAGCGTTCGCATTTTCCCTTCCAAAGCAATTGCAATTTGGCTCTGAAAATATTTGTATAGAAAGATTTAAGATTTTAGAACTACCGTTATTGCCTGGGCAACCATATTTACGAGAACATTGGTATAAGCATATACGCTCTCATCTTAACGCGCCTGGGTAGCAGTGGAGAAACCCTAAAGTCTCCTCCCTGGATCAGGTCTTTCTTTTATTTATTGGAAAGTAATATTCATTTTAATTAATATTTATACATACATATGTTTACAAATAAACAAATTTTTGGTTGTCACCTTTTTTTCCTTAATTTTTTTCTCGATCAGTCGACTCGTGATTCAAGATCCATCTGTCAAATTATGAATTTTTGACATTGTTGAGAGATCATCGGATAAACGTAAAAATACTGTTTGGAATCACTGTTTTTATTTTAGCTTAATTCTTAAGCAGAGATGTTTATCGCCGCGAACTAAGCATATTTGTTGTTGTATTTTACATTGAAATTTGTTTTAAGCTCACATAGAGGGCACTGTAAAACACGCCTATTATTATCTCGGAAATTATTTTTTTACCTACACTCGGTAAGAAAAAATCGAAACTGAGTTCACTCTTTAAATCAAAATGACGGAAGCCCTCAAGGGATTGGCAGGCGAAAACTCTGTCTTAAGCTTTTTATCAAGTTTTCTAAAAGTTGACATTAAGAAATGTCTTCCCTTATAACGTATTCAATACCCATAGGAATCATGACTAAATATACTGGATTAAAAAAATAATCAAAACGACTATTTTTAAGTATTAAATTTTGAAAAACCGAATTTCAAAATTAAGAATTTTCGCTCAATTTTTAAATATGAAATTTTGTGTAACAATAATTTGGAATTAAAGATTTTTGAAACGCAGAGTATTAAGAAACTGACCTTGACCATAAAACATTTCGACACCAATCCGTCTAAAAACTATCACAACAAGTTTTTCCTGGGTGGATAATATTTTTTACCGCCATTAATTTATCAAAGACATAGTACAAAACAAAAAACCAGCCCAATAAGAAGAATTTAACCTTGTATAAAAAAAACCCAAAATGTTTACAAGGCATTTTAATATCGTTAGATGCAAGTTGAAAAAAGAATAGTTTTTTACAATTTTCTCGGCGACTATGAGTTTTTTTGATAACAAAGAAATATAATATGACTTCCATTTTAAGTGTGGAGTGATGAATTTTTATTGCTCAAGTGACCTCAATTGTAAGATGAGCTTTCGATATTTTATAACCTCACCGCGGGTATTTATTTTTTAGGTAAACATATTTAAACAATATCCCCCAGAATAATAAAATGTACAGTATATTCATGCTGTGATTTATATACAATATAGTATAAGAGACCATAATTTTCGTCTTATATGAGTACGACACCATCTAACTGATCAGCCCACAGTAGTACCTAGGCAAAACACAACTTGGATTTGAGGTCTCTTAATTTAATTGAGTTTTTTTTTTTGTATAAATACAAGAATTGTAATTTATAAAATTCTACTATTTTTAACGTGAGAACAACACATTTTGAGAAAGACGTGCACAAACGTCTCAAAATGTTTTAATTTTATGAGTTAAAACAACGCTGGGGTAAAGTTGGTACTTGGCGCATTTACATCGTTGAAAATATATTGATTTTACGAAAAATAGTATAATTATTTTTTAAAATTAAAAAAAAAATGATATTTATCTAAAAATAATAACAAAAAACTTAATCAAGCTTTTTTTAATAAAATAAAATCAGGAAAAAATTCATTCTCGGCTAGCTTTTAAGTTCTTAATTTTTAATAACCTAATTGTTTCTAACGTATTTACTGTTCATTTCATTCAATTAAATTTTTCATTTTAGTTTCGTAATCTCTGTCATAGTAATTATACAAACATCTTCGTTTTCTATCGATTTAATAACTTGTCCTTAAATTACGTGGCCTTTCTTATTTAAAAAAAAAAAAAATCCTCACCTCATCACAAAAAGTTTACCCATATTAATAATTTATGAATACTGGATGGAGAGAAGGTAAAGACACGTGTGCCTACTTTTTTCTCATGGCATCAAAATGAATCCATTTGCTTAATATTTCATTCCAAATTCTTCACCACGGTTAACAAAATCAAACCTTTCCACAACTTTAAGCTGAACAATTAACTTCCTAGGCAAATATACTCAATCAAAATGAGTTCAATAAACCCCAGAACCCCACAACCATTACAAAGATATTGATCTATATTTATTTTTCAATGAAACCCTCACATATTTCCTGTTTGCCTTTATTTTTACATCAAGGTCTCCAGAGCAACAGTATATATAGAGAATTGATTATAATTATCTTAAGACGCAAGCTACAAAGAAAACAAAAACACGATCAAGCTCCCGAACCTTACCACAAAAACACGCAGCCAGAAAAAAAAAATAAATAAAACACAATAAAATAAACATTAATATTCGATTCATGACTTATAATTTGCAGCTGTCAGTCAACATTTATGAGTCGTTTTTCATGCATTCGCACATATGGTTATACCATAGAGGGTTTTCTTTCATTCATTTACATTTCACCCTCAGATAAATATCAATATACAACATACAAAAAATTAACAAAAGAGCGACCACTACAATGAGGCTGGATGAGGCAGGATATCAGAATTTGTATTATGTCGAAAATTTCATCTGATATCAAAAAGGAAGAAAAAAAAAAAAATCAAACGGATATCGATTATGTTCAGCCTATAAAAGTTCACACAATCAACATTCATGGAATTTTGTTTGCTTATGTACATATATTTGTTCTGGATTTTTGTATGTTTTCCATAAATCTAAACAATGAATTGAATACCTCGCCAAAACACCAACTCTACTCAGCTCTATTTCCAAAGAAATAAAATCATACACTGACCTTTTACACGCTGGTTTCGGTTGAAAATTCCAACATCACATTTCAATTTCAAAGACTTCTATGGCTGTTTTGTTTTTTGTTGTCCTTGCGCACTTAGAATATCGAAATGTTGCCTGAACTAAAATGTTGCTAAGGGATTTCCTTAACAAAATGATTGCATAATTCTATACTCTGATAGTGTGTATAAGGTAAAAACTGACGAATCTTCGTTCAGTTTTATTTTGGGACACATCATGATATTTCTATAACACATTCCCTCATATTTATGTGATGGTTAAGGAAAACATTTCGAAAGTAATAGCTCTTTGGGAATTAGCCCAAGAAATTTTTGTGTATGTGTTATTATGTATTGATTAAAGACCATCAACGAACTTGCTTTGTGTAAATATTACTTTTGGGAGTTTTTGACTTATATGTAGGTACAACAATGTCCTCACAAGGGATTTATTCTCAACAAGATATGGGATATCTATAAATGATAGAGAATGTTTTCCTATTTAAATGAATAATTTAGTTTAACATACCAACTACAAGGATGCTGCTTGTATAGAGAACTAATGACTTAGACTCCTTTGAACGTTCAGTAGGTATATTTAGACACTTTGCTATTTGTTTATTATTTCAGACTCTCTGTCAAAAAAATTAACAAAGGTTCCAAGAAAAATTACGCTTTGTGTGTAGTCTCCTGTTGGTTTAATAAACGACGCACGATATGACTCTACCCTCAAGTGGTATCAAATCAAAAGTGATTGACAACTATTAAATGAGGAATATAGATAGCATTAAGGTATGATTTATTTGTATGTACCTAAATGTAACACCGATTTAAATTCTTACCAACTGACAGAGGAAAAATTCGAACCACTGAATTCTTTAAACACATTTATGATGGCTTGAATAGAACTATTAAATTAGGTAGTGACTTACCAATGCGAGAAATCACGTATCTTGGTATTCAAAGAAACACGACGGTAACGTTTATTAAATCTTAAGACCACAATGTGCTGCACCTGCAACCAATATATGGCGGAATAAGCTCCAACATTTTTTAACCCACACCGACAGTTCTTTTTTGCAGGGTTAAATGAGATGAAAATACTGATTTTTATCTTATCTCGTTTATTTTTACTTGCGATTTTTACGAGACAACAGTGGGTCCTACTAGGTGTGTCTGTTTGTCTGTACCTCGACCTGTAGCCTAAGCCAGTGATTTTCTTCAAACGTTGGTCTAAGAATCAGGGCTGCCAAAGTGAGTACTAAGGGAGTATTACTCCCCATTCACTAAGGACATAAGAAAATATTATTTTGTTCTATAAATATGCTTAAAAGCTTAATTCTGATTTTATCTTTTGTCTTTCTTTTGTTATTGGTGTAGTATTTTTGTTCTCTCTGTGCAAAACTGTGTTACTATATGAGGGGGAAAACCCCGAAAGTGTTAAGTGAAGTTGTTCTAAAACGTGTTAAAAATGTATAGAAAGAAAAACGCAATATCGGTTAAAACAAGACCAATTTCTCCTCCAAGCCGTTTCCCCGTTAAGTATCTAGCTTGTTGTAGAGTGAACGTACAGCCACACATACCAATACCAATGGACTTATTAGTAAACTGCGTAGTGTTGGATTTTATTAAAATGCCTATATTTTTGAACCGAAACCAAAGCTTGTCCTTTAGAGCAAGTAAAAAATTATAAAACCTTCAAAAATAGGTGGTAATATACTTCTATTTTTAAAATTCTCCAACTAAATTGAGGTGAGTTTTTTCCAGGGAAGCATCATTAATTTTCCCCCGGACAATAGATTTACGATATCTACTTTTTTCATTGGAGTTTTTTTTTTCCCATTTTTTGAACATTGTTTATGATTGGAGAGTCTTATACGGGGGAAAAAATCCGGGAGAGATTTTATTCCCGATAAGGCTGAATTAATTTTATTATTTTTAGTTATTATATAGGAAATATTTTTCTTATAATAGTTCTTATGTTAGCCAGTATATGCATGTATGAGCCAAATTTAAACATTGTCTATCAACTTTTAGCGATTTTTTTAATAAAATACTATTGAAATATCAATTGCTTAATGGCACATCAAACCCGTTAACCGATTTAAATGAAATTTTGCAGAGCTTTTTTATTATTATGCTTACTCTGAGGGGGGTGAATAAAATAAATCTGAACAACCTCAAAAAAAGCCCCACCCGAATTTTTATAGGTAGGTACTTTTCCAAAACTTGGAAAAACATATTTAAAAAAAAAAGTTTAATTGAATTTTTAAAAATTATTTTATGTTAAAACCGGGATATAAATCAAAGATGTTCAAAGGCATATACTGCATAATTAATTCTTAGAAATGCTAAAGTAGCTCCCTAAATAGCTTGAGCTAGTAGGAATTTATGCGAAAAAATTGGAGCTGTTTTGTAAAAAAAAAAAATGGGCACGACTGGATCGCACAAGACTTGCTCTCGTAGCTTACAATTTTAACGTAGCTTGAAATTGACAAATTGAATATGTATTGGTTCCAAAACATTATGATATCATTAAAAAAGTTTTAAAAACAATTTAAAACATAAATTAGTACTAAAAATTACTATAAATTGAAATAAAAGACAATGTGCAAAGATGTATGGAGCAGTGGCCCAGCACCAATAAGAACGGCCATCATACCGTATATTGGTATATATTTATGCATTCATTATCCATCTATCCAAATTCCAAATTCGATGTGTGGCAGAAGTTATTTAATTTTGAATAAAATGAGTTTTAGGTTAACAATTCCCTATTTCCTAAGTTTATCGTTAATATTTTGTCCATTTTTCATTCTTGGCCAGATTTGCCCATTGTCCTTTGTTATTTTAATAGCTAAAACATAAGGAGCTAAAAAAAAGTATGCCATCTGTTTTGTTTGATAAACATACATTTATGAAAAAAAAATTCAAAAATCGTTAGAGCGGTTTTCTCAAAAATTAATTGTTTAGAATAAAAATTCTTGAACATTCTTAAAAATAAAATTTGGTATACCATCTTTTAGTATTGATTAAAATACAATTCTGCACAAAACTAAAAAAGATTATTTAACCTGTTTTTAAGGGGAGACCCACAAAATAACCAAGCGCAAAATCCCCAAGTCCTAAAATCTCCATGTTTTGAAAAATTTCTAAAATAAAATTCTCTAACCCCAAAATGATTATATTCTAAATCCTCAAAACCAAAATCCAAAATAAAATTAAGTTTAGTACAAAAAACTTTGATAACTGAACGACTGACAACATAGGCGCCTGCCAGACAACTGAGCATACCGTATGCGGAGCGACGGAGTCGCGTGAGCCGGACAGAGAACCCGAAAAGGGAGTTAAAATCCTTGAACCCACGAAGCGGGCCACCCAGAGTAGTGTTTAGTACAAAAAACTTTGATAAACAGACCGACGAACAATATAGGCTTGCGAAATAATTTTTAATTTTCGCGCGCCAATATAATTTCTTAGATATACTCAAAATATGGGGATTCTGGTGCTTGGAAATTTTGGTTTTAAGGATATAGTGTTTGTAGATTATAAATTTGGAGATTTTGATTTTGAGGATTTTAATTTGGGGAATTATTTTTTTGAAATTCTGTATATGCAAAATGGTAAAATTAAAAGAGGACCTCTTGTATACAAATTTTGGTTAAAATCGGTTTAGCCGTTCACGAGAAATTTGAAAACCAAAAAATCGGTTCCTTGACAGGTACCGTTCTTATAAATGATTTTTTTTTCTACAAAAATATTTATTAAAGTAATAATATATATAATCGTAAGTGCCCTTTTTGAAATAAATCAATTTTTTTATGAGCTAAATAAAAAATTTCAATTTCGCCTCTAGAGAATTTCCAAATAACCTTAAGTCCAAAGTTTGAAGAAAATCGCTTCACTGATTAAGGCTGCAGATCGAAGTACAGACAGAATTGCCAGACACCCTTTTTTCGCGTTCTCTATTAACGTTATGTTGGGGAAAATTATTATCTCGAGTTTGATTTTTTGCACGAATCCTAAGCTTGCCCAATACTACGTATATCGCAAGTTAAGCAAAACATCAAGCAAGGCGCTTACGAAATTTTGAATTTTCAAATAAACAAGTAAAAAAGGAAGCGAAAACAAAAACATGTTTTTTTTATGAAAGAGATACCATTAATAGCCATTTTCCGAATTTTGCTTTTAGAAAGCTTTTCCTTTACACATTAATAATAATGTGGAACCATTTAAAAAAGATATGAATTTGAATGGCTGAAAAAGTTGTGCGGCAAGTACCGTTAGTTTTGGCCATGGAAAAAATTTAGTATCGTGTTGAGAAAATGCCAATCGATACTAGTTATTTTTAAGAAAATGGATAAAGACGTTTAGGATGTAGCCAAACTAATAGACGAAGAGAATTGCGAGGCCTTCATTTTAATTCCTACTTAATATAAAGTTTGGTAAAAAAACTTTTTTTTTCCTGAATCCATATTTTGTATAGCAAGAACAGAGGAGGTAGATTACAAAACAACAGAACTTCGCCCAAATTCTTCCCCTTTCAGACAGACTTTATAAGTCATGCCCAGGGAAAGGATTTTGCTGACCTAAAACAAAATCAAAAAAGGCAAACAAAAATTCTTAAAAAGTCAAAAAAAGGCATTTATGAAATAAGGAGAATATAAACATAACTTAACATCTAATTATAATAGCATTGAACTACCAACAGCTTTTTGAAGTTCTCAGGTAACAGCCTTCTACGATTGTCTCTTAGAAGCATCTAAAGTACCATTCTACTTGAGCAGAAACAAGTGGAGCCCATTTTAAACTCTACATCATTCACTTCAACGTTTTCGGAAAGTGTGGAGTTGACGCTGCATTTATTACAGCATTTGCTCAACAGTTTTAGACTCCACGATTTACATTAAAAACAGTAGTGAACTTTTTCAACACTTCATTTGCAATTATTGGCCCTTTCGCTTTTTCCAAATTTTCATTGATATTTGCAGTGCAATGAAATGCACCATCATTCATAGAGAAATGCAAAGATCTAGTTTTTATGAGTAAAAAAAACAAAAAAAGGACAAGAAATGTTACTAAGAAAAGATCATTTTAACTCTATCTGCAGTATACACTAACTGCTTTCTTTTTCTTGTAAATATATTAAGTGAAATAATCTCAACTGGAAATGGAAAAAGTACATGCAGTTTATATTTGTAGAATTTTTTTCGTTTTAAAAAAACAACTAACTTTGATAAAAAAAAAGGCAATTCAAAATTGACAAAAAAGACACTAACGGGTAAAAAGGCAAAAAAAAGCACCAACGCCAGAAAAAGGCAAAATAAATAATGAATCGTGTTTGTATAAAATCGATACTTTCTTACGATCACGGAAAAAAAAGGCAAAGTTAGCAAAATCCTTTCCCTGGTCATGCCTTAATATTTAGTCATGAGTTGTATACAAATTGAAACTGTATTTTTGAAAATGTGAATAAACATCTATCTATCAATCTATCTATATTATGATTCCAACAAAAATAAGCTTGAAATTCTGTATAGACAATTTGCGATCACACTGTAATTAAAGCTCTTTAGAATTCTAGAATTTTCTATTTTCATTTTCGGCTAGAGCAAATTATAGTCCTCTTTTTTAGGCTTCAGATGCTTTGTTATAAAAATTTTCTCTAAAAATTAATTTTTGAAACCCAATGTATGGATTTTTTTGTCTTCTTCAACATTTTGTATGTATTAATTTGACAAATGGAGAACATTATTTTTAACATTTTGTAAGTGCATATTTCTTAAGATAATAAATCAACAAAGAAATAAATAAGTTCAATTTATTTCCGACAATCTGTTCATGATCTATGTGTACTTTATAATGTACCTATATATACCTACTTACTAACTACAAAAAAATATACGGTCGTGTGCACTCTTTACACAGCACAATGGCTGACAAACGATTTCGTTGTTCTTTATTGAGCTATATCGTTTACTCTTTAGTTAAAATTAATGACATATACGCACATTTTTCATACAAAACCATAAAACATTTTCAACTCAATAAACTAAGGAGCACATAACGTGCTTCGCTGTAATTCATAAAGGTTTTGTTGTTGTTGTTATTGAAACATTAATAGGTATACCTACACTTTTCTATGTTTTTACGTACAAATAGGTCACCAAGAAAATATGGCACAACAACAACAATGAACTAATGGATCTACTCAAAAATATCATCGTCCTCAAAATATAAATACGTCGACATCATTTAAGTCCTTAAACTAATTCCCTAAAAAGGATTTAATTGCCAGAACGACAGACAGAACTGCATCACCCGTTCCCATTTTTCTGCTTAAAACATCATATTGATGGGTGTCTGCTGTCTTATCTACAGTTTCATAATTAATAGTGGAGAAAGGAGTAAACTACGAGTAGGTAATTTTGTCAAGGTTTGGGTAGCTCAACGTCAGCAGCATCAGCCCCGCCACCACATCGCCTCTAACTACCTATACACTTGCTCTCATTATGACAGCGACTAAACCTCAGTTGGGTTTAAAGGGATTCCTTTCCATGCTGTCATCTTCAGTTGTAATTATAAAAGATGTCAACGAAGTGGAGGACCATTGATTGATTGATGTTCAACACGTGTAGAGGAACAGAACAGGGTGGATGTCGATGGTATGGAATTGTGCGGATGAAGGCAAAATATGACCCAGAGACGATACCCACCACACAGTTTCTGGGTGATTGGGTCAAAATGTCAAATGAGGATAAAGGATAATCTCGATAGTCCTGGATATCGAATCAATATAATACCAACGTTTTGAATCTGAAAGCCGGTTGGTCAAGAACTTGAACAACTTGCTGCTGCTGGTTGCTGGGATTTATCCAATAGATAGACCGCTCTTAAGATATCAAAGTAATGGCGGTCTCGGGTAATATCTTGGATGCGAAGAATGAGTTCTCCCACATAAATCGATATGGACTTGTGGACTTGTAAAACGTTAACTATACACAGAACGATGAAAGATAGGAAGGTGCTGATACTCGACTATTGGGTGAGAAATCGATGAAAAAAAGATTTTTGCTTTACCCCAAAACTTGATTGACACAGAATGATAGCCAGTGAAGAAAATTTGGCCTTGGATAAGTTCCATTGAATCTTTTTCGTACATATATATAGATTTACAATTCTTTTCAATTTGCAGGACAAGGGAAAAAGGCTTAGGTTGATTGAGAAGTTAATTTTCGAGTAATTCGAAAAATAATACAAGGGAATATAAGAGATAAGAATTGTTGTTGTTGTTGTTTATTAACAAGAATGTTTCCAGGTGGAAACATAAGAAATCAATGAACTGGAAAACAGAAGTTTTCTATCAAAGTCAAGAGGCAATGAAGAGAGAATAGCTACTCTTGGAAATAATTCACTTAATATATTTTCGGAATAAAAATCAGCTTAGGTGTTTTGTTTTTTGTTCAACTGTTACACGAGCTTTGTAGAATTACATCAGAGAATTATTAAAAAAAATAGTGTCATAGTTTTATGATAGCACATGTTATATTATGTATAGAATTAAAATAATCCGAGTTCAATATGATTGTTTATTCTCAAACTATTCGAGCCAAAAAAGATTTTTTAACAAATTAAAAAGTACATACATAGGTCTTTGATAAAAAAAAACTTTCAATTGAGTTTTAGGATTCGTGCAAAAAAAAATCCAAATAGTAATTTTCCTAACATAACAATGATCGAGAATGCAAAAAAAATGGATCTCGCAATTCTGTCTGTATGTCTGCCTGTCTGTACCTCGACCTGCAGCCTTAACGGCTGAAGCGATTTTCTTCAAACTTTGGACTTAAGGTTATTATGGGATTCTCTAGATGGGAAATTGATTTTTTTTTAGTTCAAAGAATAACGGTACCCACCATACAACCAATTTACAAAAATTGATTTATTTCAAAAACGGCTATAACGATTTTGAAAAAAAAAAATTACGAGCTACTATAATTACTACAATTAATATTTTGGTAGAAAAATAAAATTTTTATAACGGTTATTAACGGTACCTGTCATGTTTTCAAATTTCTCGTTAACCGCTACACCGATCTCAACCAATTTTCTTGTGTAAAAGGTCCTTAACAATTAAGCATATAAAATTTTCCGACAAAATAATTTTTGGATTTAAAAAAAAAAATATTGAAATTTTTTTTTGAAAATTCAATATCTGGAAAACCGGTCAATGAATATTTTTTTTTAATTTATATTAAGTTGTATTTTATTAAATTCTTAAAATTGGCATACTATTTTGGCATTTTATTTTCAAAAATGTTCAATAAATTTTATATATAAAAAATTAATTTTTAAGAAAACCACTGTAACGATTTTTTAATTTTGTTTTTTTTTTCATAAATTCATATTTATCAAACAAATCAGATGGCAAACTCTTTTTAGCTCTATCTATTTTAGCTATTAAAATAACAAATTTGTAGTAATTAAAAGTAATTTATAGTAGTAAATTTTTATTTTAACTTGTTTTCTTACAACTTCTACATATGCACACTGTCAACTTCAAGCTACGTTAAAGTTGTTAGCTACGAGAGCAAGTTTGTTCCCATTTTTTTGTATGGACACAAAGTTGTAAACTATGGGGCTTAGGCAGTATGGCAACAAAGATTGCAATTAGATCAATAATTAATTGCAATAGTTTTCCATTGAAATGATAGTATAGTCACTTTCGGTGAACTGAATAGACCCCAAAATAAAGGAACTTTTATACAAATTGCTAAAAATAGCTAATAACATCTTGGTTGTCGAATAATTCGCTTAACACTATGAAAATTCTACTTTTTTTATTCGATGTAGCGAATTAAATAATGGTAATAATTGTGCCTCTAGTGTTAGATATACAAAGTTGAAAAGCTTAGTTCAAGAGCATTATTTTTGAATATGGACACAGAACTGTAAACCATGGTGCTTAAAAAGATGGAGCTTTAAAATATTATTCCTTTTAACAGTATAAATTCTACAACAATTCTAAAAACATTTTGCTTATTGAATAACAATTAAGCAAAATGTTTTTTTTTTTTTTGGTAGTTTATTTCAATCATCTTAAAGTGTATTAAATAAAACAAATGGTCCATCGATCATATAAGATTATAAAATATAAAATAATTGCCCCCGTATTTATAAAGAAAAATAGTTATTTGAGCTCCCGTTAGGAAAACTTCGCCGTGGAATAATAATTTTCCGGACTTACCAAGCAGTTGAAGTTGCAGACACCTTTATTGTTCAGAAAGCTATTGAACTGGAAAAGAACCATTCGTCTGTATTAGTTGTTGGTGAAGACGTGGATCTGCTTGTATTATTAACAGCATTGGCACCACAATCCACAATTATAAAATTGCTGAAACCGAAAATAAAAAAAAATCTACTATTCCTTCACGCTATTAGTGGTTGTGACACTACGTCCGCCATTTTTAGTGCTGGAAAAATGAAGGCAATAACGACGATGCAAAACCATTCTAATCTTGCTAAAATGGTCAGCATTTTGAGGGAGCCAAATAAAAAAACTCGACGACGTGAGAACAGCTGGGGAACGATTTATGGTTGCGTTATACGGTGGAGAAGGTAATTCGCTTGATGACCTCAGATTTATGCAATTTAAAAAATCTATACAAAAAAAATAAAGTTCAACTTGGCTAGCCTTCCACCGACTAGCGAAGCAGCAAAGCATCACATTAACCGGACGTATCACCAGGTCCAGCAATGGCTGGACAATGATTCTGTCGCAACTGAACGAGGATGGAGGATGACGAATGAAGGTCTCATTCCGATCACGATGCTTAATGATCCGGGACCAGAAGATATCCTAAAAATAATATCGTTTAAATGCGCAAAAGGCTGTGGCAAGGCGTGTGGTTGCCGAAAAGCTGGCCACAAGTGCTCCGTGTTATGTGGTTCTTGTAATGGCTCATCTTGCACCAACGCCATCAAAATCCAAGTTGAAACCGACGAACTAGAGCAGCGGTTTCCAACCTTTTCTCGGCTATGCCCCACCAGAACCTTTCCAAAATCCACATGTCCCCCTGGCCCTACGTTAAAGTTTAGGTTAAGTAAATGAGCTGACAGTCTGTCTTGTTACCGTCACATTAAGATTGGACATAACATTTTATGTAAATACCTGAACCGTTTCAATCATCAAAAATATGAAATCCATAGAAAATAAGTAAACAGTAAGCTAATTTTCAAAAGGTATAAAGAAGTTAATGAAACTCAAAGAAGAATTATTTTCATGTTAAACTGTAAATATGGAAAAATATGCATAAAATACAAATGGGGAACGTTCATCGTGGACAGCTGCAAATTTTAAGTATTCCTGCGAACATTCTTGTGTACGCACCTGTGGGAAATGCTGACAACCAGGCCCATAAATCAACGTTTGTAGTCAAGTGTCATTGAGTGAAGTGATGTTTGTGACAAACAGTTGATTCGATTGATGAAAGCAGATCCTGATGAGTATGTTCAGAAATATATCTTTATGGGTGGAATCATAGAAGCTTGGATATATCAGAGAGAAGTGTAAAAGGCCATTATTTTAAATTGCCCCCCCCCCTATAACATCAAATTGCCCCCCAGTGGGGCGAGGGCCCCACGTTGGGAAACACTGAACTAGAGGATAATAGCCAAATAAGAAAACGTATCGACTACCTTGAACAAAATGATACACCTAAAACATGTTCAGTAACCATTCATAAGAGGATAAGAAAATGAATATTTTTTTTTATTTGCAATAAAAAACTTAATTTTTGTCTAAAATACAAAATAAAAAGATATACTATACGAGTTAAACGAATTTCATGAAGTTTTTTTAATCGGGAATAAGCTTGCATTCATTTTTTTGGTTCGTATTCAGGGTTTCTGTTCAAATAACGACACATTTACATATATTTGATAATTTGTTACACATAAATAAAATAAATAAATTGGGTGGCACAACGACTCGTGAAGAACCAGGGCCTAGTGACTAACAACTCGCAAACATTCCTGTGTGCGCCTGTTGACAGGAATGGAAGGGGCCTACAATTTTATGCCGAACCCGAACGGCTAGACGAGAAGTACTTATTCGTGACAAGTGATACTCTTGGAGGATTTGTCAATTCCTCACAAGAGGTAGTAGCCCTGAAAAATTTTTTTTTAGTTTTTAGGTGGACGAGGGTGGGAAGCGAGCCCAGAACCTCCAGCGTGACAGTCGAACGCTGTTACTCATGTAAAATAAATTCTCAAGCGTCAACTATCGATCTCGAATTCCAATTTCCAAACTTTCATTCTTGAAATTTCGAGTATACTTAGTTACATTCCAGAAAAAAAATTAGTTCAAAATATAGGAAAATATCTATATTCCTCTTTTCTTTTATTTCTTTGACTGGACTTAGTAGTTCATACATCTGTAAGTCAAAATTACCTAGGCACCTTAAGCTTTCCAAAAATATATCGGTTGAAATAATTTTGTATCCAATTTTCCAAAAGCTATAACTTTGGACTGCGATATCGTATCATCTTCAAAAATATATCAAAATTTGTTAAACTTTGTGCTCTACTACTAAATCATAAGAACAATTCACATTAGTTACTAAAGAAATGAGAAAAATGCGAAAAAGTTTTGATGTCAAATAAAACATTATTTTATTACCAACAAATTTTCTTATGACAACTTTTCATCTAAAATCAATACTTTCGGAGATATAGATCAATTCGCGTTTTTCAAAATGGCGACTTTCCCCAGCAGGATGATGTCCCGAAAAACTCAACATAAGCTTTTCTCATAGCCCTCTTTCAGGTGTAAAAAATTCAGCCATCCTATATTTCGTTCCAGAAAAAAATCTATCTTTCCTGTTCTACCAGTGAACTGTTGTTAAAAGTTTATTTGCTTACGGAATTTTTAGAATAACATAAACAAATTAAATTTTTAACATTCAAAATTCAATAAAATAAATAAAAGACGATTGTTTAAAATTAATTTGTTTACAGTAACGAACCTTTTGTACTCTCAATAAATATCATGAAACCATACCATTTATATCAAAATACTTAACAGATATGAATGTTTCCTGTGCTTTAAGATGACATTTTTCAATATATTCTAACTCATTGAATGATTACAAAATATGTATACGGTCAGGAAGCTCAAATGATTTAAATACTATTAAAAACTCTACGACGATTGGTTTTCAAACACTGAGCTTGAAAGATGGATGAAGTGGAATTTAGAATTTATACTTCTTAGTCATCATCACCAGTAAACCACAAATCTACTGAATCATTGCAACTTTCCACCCGTAAACAGAAATAAAATAGATTTCGAAACTTTAAAATATATTTTATCCTACCTAACAAACATTTTTCACACCCAAAACATAAAACAGAACATTCACTCTGATTAAAAAAAAAAAAAGTCACCAGAAGAAAAACCATTAATCTTCATAAACATATGGTTGACTCACTTGATGTATTGGAAAAGTTTAATTTCAAATCTTCATCCTATCTACTTGTCAAATTCAATCAATTTTATATGTTTCCGCACTTGTTAGTGATTTTATAAATAAAAGCAAAAACTAAATTATAAAAAAATACAAGAAAAACGAAAGAGTCATTTTATATCGGTTGACAAAAAACTGTCAATCGCATCTGTTTGTTAAGTTACAATTTGATATCTACCTAATATCAAATAAAAAAGAAAAGAAAATTAAGGCTCATGCACACGCACTGCACATAACCTCTGAAATCTTCCATCTGATTCTGTCAACAACAGTCTTTCCATTCAAAATCGATTATAGTGGTCATTTTTCTATGAACTTGAATATTCATTTAGTAAGTAATACCGTTTTGTTAAAACGAAGCGTTGAAGAAAAATATTCAACATTTCAATAAAACTTATAAAAATACAAAACATGCTATGCATACTTTTAGACAAGAATTAAAATAAGATTAAATGGAAAAAGATTAAAAATTAAATCGCGTTAAATAAAATAAAATAAAATAAAATAAAATAAAATAAAATAAAATAAAATATTTACAAATAAAATTTTAAAATAAATAAATAAAAATTAAAATAAAATAAAATAAAATAAAATAAAATAAAATAAACAGCACCAAAACAAAATAAAACAATAGAAATAAAAAAAAGAAATAGAAATAGAAATAAAATAAAATAAAATAATTAATTAAGAGAGATTAATTATATATTATATATGTACATTTTCTTTTGTTTACATTTTAACATCATAAATAGTTGAGGCATCACAATTTATGTCGTCTGCCTGACGCCTGGCTTTACATTTGATTGGTATTGCTCAATTTAAGTTTTTATTTTACAATAATTCAGTTATGAATAAATTACTTTTAGTTTAGCCAAAACGAAAAAAAATGTGCAGAACGCTTAGATTTACAATTGAAATTTGACACTAATTTTAAAATTTGCAATTAATTTTTGACTTTTAGTTTAATTAAAAAAATTTTAATTTAAAAGTTTTCACTTATTATTCTGGCTCGGTAAGCTGCGGCATTTTTACAGTACACCACAAGCTGCATCCAATTTTCACCGTTAAGGATTCTTAGCACTTCGTTTTCCGGCAAAATATTTTGGCCAAAGACTGTTCTTCTAATTTCACTTAAAACTGGACACACTCCCAAAAAATGACCAACATCTTCCTGAATAAAAATAAACAAATAGGTAGGAATAAAAATAAAATCCAAGTAAATAAGAAATAATATAAAAGTAAATACAAAATAATAACAATATGAATAAAATGCCATTAGAATCGAACAAAATAATATGAAAAATTTAAAGATTTTGAAGTTCTTTTACTCAGGACGGGACTTACAGTCCACGATGGACTACGACCTTAAGGTAAAGTTATGAAATGACCAAACTAACTTATGTATTTCTAAATTTATGTAGGTATCTTTGATGGAAATTTCTTAAATTGAGTTTTTTAATTTCTTAGACACTAAGCAAATTCTGAATTTTGTGAACATAAATTTAAACACTTATCTCTTCTTTTTATTTCAGTTTTTTTTTTAAAGAAAACTCTTGATCCTTAAGTATATAAATCGTCAAGAAAAAAGGTTTTACCAAATTATTTTTTCTAACTTGACTTATTTATTGAAGAGTGCTTTGCTTCCCCTTCCCCAACAAGTAGGTAAGACACATAAGATAAAATCCAAAAAAACTCCCCAAAGTTATTTAACTCTACCCCCAAAGCTATAAAACATGTCAATTAAACTTTTGAAGAGCTCTCTCTAGCTTAAACATAAAGTAGCCGCTTGGCAATGTAAGGGGAGAACATCAGAAAGACAACATACCTACCTACATATTTAAAAAAAAAAAACTTCTCAACCGTAAGAAAAGAATGAAAGCATTCTTACCCCCGTTGTAAATGGCTTTAAAAAGAAAATTTGCATATCATAAATTTTAACTACCAACGGCGCGGCGGCGGCGAGGCGCGCACATACTCCGGCATTCTTAAATTAGGTCTGTGCCCTAGAAAATGAAAACAAAAAAATAAAACAGGCTTCTTGACGAAAAAAAAAAAACAAGTAAAAAAAGTTGGTAACAGGAAGGCTTATCTCCATCATTTGCAACATTTATCTTTGCATAAGTTAGGATCAACAGAAAGGCTCTGCTACAGAGTTGCATCCTCATGGCATCACCACAAAAGGAGCATCTTGTGATTGCATGGACAAAAAAAAATCACGTCATACAAACACATACACACTTAAGTGGGGAAAATGAAAAATATAAAAGTAGGCTCCGTCTTGGTCCGAGGAAAAAAGTGAAAATTAAATTCCATAAATTTTCCCGCCTGTGCGCCTCAGCCGGACCGGATGCTGAAAGAAGAAGTTTTTAATTAAAAAAATAAAAATCTTCGATAAGGAATTGTGTGTGCACTTAGAAAGAAAATGAGGGCAGAATAGGCTCTGGAAGAAATAGAAAAACCATCTCCGGAAGGATCTCCACCAGAAATGCATTTAGCAGCTATAAATCTGTGCTCTGTGCACAAGATTCGTCCTATTTTAAATAAATTCTTTATTTTTTTCCTGAGTGCTCGTCTCTTTTTTTTTTTTTTGTATTTGTCTGTTTTGCTATGAAGACCGTTTTATTATTCTGCTTGGTACCTCCAAGCTGCGAGCCTGCCACGGAGCTGATAAGTGATAAGGTATTCACTTGGTTGAAACTTTATCCCAGCGACTCCTGAACGAGAAAGTCCTTTGCATTTTCTCGATCTTGCCTTCTTCAACTACTGCGATGAACAAAAGCAAAAAAATAACTGAAAAAAATATGGAAAGTTCGATAGGATACGTAAGGTGGAGTGCAGTGCAACGAGGGGATGAAAAACTTTTTACAACTTGGCAAGCAGACAAGTTGCTTGTTCATTTGCTCTAACTTGGTATGTAAATCGACTTGAGGATGGGTTGAGTTGATGTTGTTGGTGGTGGTGCTGGTGGAGAGTTAGAGTGTATATTGGTTTGGTGGTTGCAGCAGCAGCAGTAGCTGTTCTCTCCCCAAAAAAAGGATTTAAACCTATTAAAATGAAAATAAAATGCATTCCACTTAAAACGTCTGAAAGTGTTTTGTTAGTTCTTATTGCTTCTTCTTTTCTATTTCAGAAGAAATTTTATTTTAGAGTAAAATATTAATCATCCTAAGTTTTGTTAATTATTTTTAAAATATAATAGGCGTATTTTCTAGGGCTGGCCACGAGACGAGACTCGGTGAGACTTTTGTAAGTCTCGTCTCAGTCTCGTTAAAATCGAAAATTTTCAGTCTCGTCTCGGTCTCGTATAATTAAGTCTCGTATTGGTCTCGTCTCCGAAAAAATACGATTTCCGGACAACCTGTTGATTATTGGAACGAAATATGTGCAGTCTCGTCTCGGTCTCGTCTCGATTGCTTAAAACGCACTCTCGCCTCGTCTCGGTCTCGTCATGCGAGATCGAGACCGAGACCTTTCTCGTCTCGTGGCCAGCCCTAGTATTTTCTTTCTTCTTGCCAAACAAATTAAAAGAGCACACTCGTTTTTTTAGTTTTTTGAATGTTTTTCGGAGAACTGTATCTCTGTGACAAAAAGTCGTATTGAGATGAAAACATAAGATTTATTTTTCTAGTTTTTTTTTTGAAAATTATTTTTTCTTAAAAAAAAAAAATTGTAATTTGTCTTAAAAAATTAAAAAAAAAACATTTTTTTGAAAATGTTGATATGCAGTATTATTTATGCTCTTTAGCAGACTCTGTAGAAAAACAAATAATTTTAATCGGTGTATTCAATAATGAGAAACTCGAAAATATGAAAAGTGGTTCTGTAGGATCTCCTGTTACAACGCAAACAAGAAATTGTTTATGAGTTCACTAATAAAAGAACACACACATTTTCGAGTAAAATGAGATTTGTCAACATTTGTATGGTAAGTATACCCCAGGGTCTTATTTTGAATGACGTACCCCCCTAATTTGGTCTACATAAATAAAAAAAAAACTTGTAAAATTTTAGCTCATTTTATTAACGTCTACCCCAAGATGTCTGAAGTTCTATATGGAAAATCTCATGTATTTTTCTACATCTAATTTTAAAAATTCATAACTTTAGTAATGATTTATAAAGAAAATTGAATATTTGCACACATGTAGTAACTTTTATCATGTTTAAACAAATGTAAAATTAACACCATATATTAAAATTCAAATTAAATAAAAAAAATATTTTGGTTTAAATGGCTATAAGTAGGGAAATAACTGCTGTAAATTTTTTCTGATACATTTTTATAAATATGACAAAAATTAACACATAAGTTCCAAATTTCAATTTTTTATCAATCATTCCCAAGTTAAGATTTTTCAAATTTGTATATAAGAGATACATGGGATTTCCCATATAAAACTTCAGACGTCTTGGGGGCCGGGTTAACGTTAATATAATGGGCTAAAATTTTGCAGGATTTTTTTTTTATTTGTTTAGAACAAATTTTGTGGTGCATCGTTCAAAATAAGACAATGACCTCTATAAGGACCACCCTGGTATACCATTATTTAAGGAACATGATTTTTCCAAACATTCTAGAAATACTGAAAAACCATTTCATAACAAATTTCAAAATAATAGGCAAAGTCGTTGAGTTGTTGAGTTTTCAAAAAAAAAATTAACCCTTTTCGGAAGCTTCTTCATAGAAAAAATATCGAGTTATTTGTTTTATTAAGATTACTTGAGTCGTTTTTGAGAAAAATCATATGTTCCTTTTTTATCAGGTAGCAAAACTACTAAGTACTAAATATGAAGAAAATCCATCCAGCTGATTGAGTTGGAGGTGCGGAGATAGGCTGGCAGACAGACAGAATTGCGGGAACCACTTTTTTTGTCTCCCCTATCATCGGTATAGCAAGTTTGGTAAAAATTCAAAGTTAATTTTTTGTTACGAATCCATAGGTTGCCATATACATACATATTAATATCATACTGCATTGCTAGTGCATGATGAATAATTAATCCTGCACTTAATTGTGTAGCTTCTTTGAATTAACCTGGACCCAATCTCCAACGAGTTAATGACAAAAAAAATATCATGTCATGTAGAACGAAGTAACAAAAATATGTATACTCGGGCTTGCAGAAAAACTGCAAAGTACCTTAACTTAAATAAAATTCTTTACCATTTTTTAGAAGTCAAAAATGGGTGTTATTTCAAGTATAACATCGACATCTTCCTATAGCTCTAAAATCTAAAACGTGCGACCCAGATGTTGTTAATTTCATTTACTTATACTTTTTTTGTTGCATCATCTTTACACTGTTTTAACTCTTTTCCATTCGTTCCCTCTTCGTAAAAGGTATAGTGACAGCAGAAAGCAATTAAATTAAGCAATACAGGATTAGCTCAAAGTTAGACATCAACATCATGATGGTGTCTGCCTGCCTGCCTGAGTATTGCTGGATTCGTATTGTACGCTTTGTCTAGGTGCCTGTTTATCAAATTGACTGAGTGCCAACTTCATTTAAAACTGATTTGATTTTATTCAAAAAGTTTCTATTTTTTTTTTGTTAATTTGCTCTTAGCTCTTACACTATTATATACGATAAGGCTATAAATATAGTCCCGATCCAATTAGTATTGAATTCAAATTCTGCCTAAGTGCAAACCAACTCAGGAATATCCATCGATTTGTATAGCGTTCACCTGATGATGCCGGATAAAATAGATTAAAACATTTCGTTTTTGTTTGAAACTGCAAAATAATCAAATTTGTTCGCCAACACTAGGCACATATACATCACAAACACACATTTGTAGAGATAGACAGACACAAACACAACAATTGCATTCACAATTATATAATATATATGATGGGCTCACTTTTCCGGGTCTCTTGATTACCACCCATTACTACAGTTGTAGCTACATATTTGGGAAATCGTCGAGGACGAGACAATAGAGAGATGATTGACACCCAACTCCAGCGCAATTGGTTTAAGCAGTAAATGAATCGATTTGGCGTAAAATTGTGGCAAGTAAACACACATCCGCTTTTCTATTTCAATGAATAGATGTTTATTTGAGTGCATCTACAACTGTTGATGATATGGGCCACTGGATTTATTGATGAGAGAACAGAGGGGCCTACATTTGAATTAGAATTACTTTGGGGGCAACACCGTGTCTATACATACACATAAAAGGGCAAAATTCTTTTGGTTAGAAAATTTAAGTTCACCGAAGAGGTTAAAAGTATTGGTTTTTGTGATTGAGCCTGGGGTGTGATTTCAGTTGATTGGATTATGAACAAAAACAAAACAAAATACAATCCACCGAATGTTATTGCAATGCTAACTAACAATGCTATTCAGCTCTACGCATATTGAAGCCAGTGAAAGACGGATAATCTGGGTAATGACTTTGGATCAAGGTATACAAATCGCTTACAGAAAAAAAAATAAAAAAAAAAAACGAAAGGATCGCAAGAACTCTTGCAACTAGAATGTAGCTAGATATTGATGGTATATAGTAATAGTTCAAACAAGTTCAAATACAAAAAAATTTGCAATTATTTTTATCTTTGAATTTATTTTTTTTTCGTAAAAAAAATTATTCATTCAAGTTTTAAATGCAAAATTGTTTAATTAACTAAGGAGTATAGAAACGGGGTAGGGGTTATCTGGCGGAATTTGTTTGGCTGTTTTTCATTTCGCAATGATTATTTCGCATTTTCTTGTTTTGCAATTTAATCATTCCGCAATAAATTATTTTGCTATGTTATTGCTTCGCAAAATAATTATTTCGCATATTTCACATCGCAATTTTTAACTCGCATATCATTATTTCCCATTTGTCTATTTCAAAAATTACTATTTCGCATTTTACTATTTCGCATTTTATTAGCACGCAAATTATTATTTCGCACTTTATTATTTCGCATAGTATTATTTAGCTTTTAAATTGGTTTGACTTTCGATATTTTAGGTACATGTTTATGAATTTCGATAATAATAAGAAACCGAAACCATGCATACATTCAAAAGTAACGTCTACAAATAAATTGAATGTCTGTGTTACTTTGACAATTATCAACGAAATTTCGAGATAACGAAATGGCGAGGCTAGGAAATGGCGAAACAAAGAAACGGCCAGATGATAAAGCAGCCAAACAACGAAACGCGAGTTAAAAAAATGCAAAATAATAATAGTCTGACTGAAATTTAGCAAAACAAGAAATTGCCACCTAATCATTTGCGATATAAAAACCTGCGAAGGAACTTTTGCAAAATGATCGGTTTGCGGGTTAAGTCAAAGGCCAAAAGAAAATTTGCGAAACAACTTTTGCGAATCGATTAAAATATATTTTGATAATTGCGAAGTAAGAATTGCGAAACGATTTTCGTCCAAACGGCCGGCACCCATGGAAAAGGAAATGCAAAATAATGACCAATTCAACCAAGCCAATGACGAGCTACTCTGGAATATGCAAAGATAAGGCAAGACAGTGAAACCTCCCAGGCGCACAGCGACGGTGACAATATTGTCCGTTCAAGGGAAAAAATGAACATTATCTCATGCCTGTTCCTTTACTATGAATGCCTGTGATTTTTTTTAAGCATGCTACGCACTGAAGGGGTTTTTACTACCGTTAATATTACAAGCACAGTACAAGCGTTAGGAAAATAAAGAAGGATTTAAAAGGAGATACCGAAACACATTGGTTTTGAAGTTCTGGATATCAAAAAGGGGGGGGGGAGGTAGGACCAGGTAAGGCATTCCACATTCTTGTTATGTGACTAAAAAAAGAATCTCTTTACTTTACGGTAAGACCGAAGTTGGGATCAAGGGTAAACTGATGAGCATTCTATTTTTTGAAGAGCAATGCATTTCATGCCAAGGTCCTGTCAGTTTTATTTTTGTGAATGAACTTTAAAAAACTTGGCTAATGGATAGTTTTTCAGAGAAAAGTGACGGACATAACATTTTTATTGAAAAAAATAACCAAAAAATGCCTCAGTGAACGATTGTGAACGTTTAGAATTAAAAAAAGAAAAATAACAAGCTATTATAAAGTATTGCTGAAAAGAGATGGACAGAAAATCACAAATTACTGAAGTTTTTGTCCGCCTAAGAGAATTAAATTAAACAAATTACTGCTGATATTCTTGTCCGCGCCCGATCAAGGGAGTGTCCGCATAAAGGAACATAAAATGTATGGAATTTAAATTCTATATTCACGGTCGTGAGAATTTGTCCGCCTAATAGAGCTGTCCGCAAAAGTTTTGTTTTTTGTTTTATGATTTTTTTCAAAAACCTGGTATACAGTATTATTTAAACTGTTGATAAAATTACATAAACTAAGTTTTGTCAAAATCATTGAAGCTGTTTTTGAGAAAACTTGATAAATCTGAAATCGTTGTATGGAGCTACCCGTTTTAGATGAGTTAACACAAAAATTTGAATTTCTCCTCTAGGGAATCATATAAAATTGCTTCACACCAAATTTTAAGCAAATTTTTCAAACCGTTTAGGCTAAAGCTCGATGTACATTAGCACAGACAAACATTGCTTCACACCAACATTGCTTCAGACCATTGCCGATGGATTCGAAAATCACTATTTTTGTTCTTTCCATCATAATCATTGACCTATAGGGCAAGTAATACAAAATTAACCAGACTTTTACGTTTACATTTTAAAACTGTCAAATAAGAGATATTGTTCAATATAACAGTAAAAAAAAAACTTTTTAATATTTGGCTTCAAAAGTTCTTGCAACCATCCTTCGTATATCTACTTTTGGTATATAAAATATCGAATAACAAAAATCAGTATTTACCGAATGCAATATTGTTTTTCATCAAAAAGATTCCCTTACCAATTTCTTCGACGACTTTTATCATCATTCCAATTTTATCCTTGGATGCCAAGTAAAAAAAAAGAAAAACCTCAATATCTTTCACGCTATATTCCCTTGAGGCAAAACCAATTCACATTGTACCGCAGGGATGGTTATAATAAAGAACGTGACCTCAATAAACAATACAAAACAACTATTTTCAGATACATAGAGGTACTATGAAGAAGCACCCAAGAACTTGAATATATATGAAAAAAAGGACGATCTTCATGTTGATACAACATCCCCCGCCAAGTGTCTAGAATTGAAAATATGAACAAAAATAAGAACTGAGTTGTTATTAAAAAAAAAAACTTATGGGACATGTAAACAACACAGCTATTGAAATTATTCAATAAGTCAACGAACTCACTATAAAGAATTGTTGAGTGAGGCAGTATGAAAAAATACAATACCAGGAAAGCATTTTTTTATAAAATTCTTTTTAATAGTAAAACATATTATAAACGAGAGTGTACAAAATTCAAGAGATAAAAAATGTCAACATAAGGGAACATAGAAAATTGTTTGTTTTATAAGACTCTTGTCTTCATTTTTCTCATTTATACATTATACATCGTAATTATTCATCTCCATTAAATAATAAGTATTTTGTTTTTAAGCTGTTTTGTAAATTCCATCGATGGTATAAAATTGGCATGTATTGCTTACAAAAACCGCAAACGAGTCTTGATGGGAAGAGAAAGTATTTTCGATGCTTGAAAGATTTTTAAGGAATTTGTATTTTAATAAATATCGAGAATTTGATCTTATGATATGCCACAAGCCAATATGTAATGTGATAACAACATTTAGTGGGAATTTCATTAAGTGTAAAAGAATTTAAATTTTCATTAAGAGAACATAAATTGCCTAAATTCGATTGAAATTTGAGAACGATTAATAATAATTGATTTTCATATGGGTTAAATATATTGTTTTATGAATGTTTTAAGAATTGTTTTTCTAGAAGTCACTCAATTATTTGTGCCCCTAGAAGTTCAAGAACTTTAACAAAATATCACTAGGGCAAGATTTTTATTCGTAATTAAAAAGAAATCAAAAATTGAATCAGACTTAATTTTACGATTCTGTCTGCCGCCACAAAATAAATTCCAATTTAATTGAGACCAAAAATTAAATTTTGGACTTTGTTGAAGTTTTAAGAATTTATGGGTTTTCACTTGATTGTATTTGGCTTTTTTTCATGGCACACCCAACGCCCAAGGAAAGTACGCCCAAATCTTCCTGGAAAAACCCTGAACAATTTGTATTTTCATTTTCCCGAACATGCAGTTTGGCTTTAGGGAAAAGCACTCCACTTTGCATCCGCTCCTGAAGTTCCAGCATGACATCACCATAACTCAATAACCATAGTGTCACCGTTGGAGGCTTTCTGGATGTCGAGAAAGCATTCATAAGCTTCGCCTATTACATTTACTCCCGTCAGTAATAAAAATTCTTTTTTTCTTTTCTTTCTTCCAGATAATACTACGTACAAATGGACAACTTCAAATCACAAGTGAAGAAAATCAAAGCCGGAGTTGCCCAAGGTTCGAAGTTAGGCCCCTTCCTCTATAGCCTTATGACATCTGACCAGCCTGTGTCAACTCAATGCGAAAATCTCATGTATGCTGATCCCTGCCTTACGTATGCCGCCTCGATGTCTCCTCTGGTAATTTAACGAAAAGTTGAGCACCACGTCAATAGTCTCTACGCATTCTACAAGAAATGGGCTATCCGGATAAACACCTCTAAATCGGAGCTTGTGTGTTTTAGGAGACTCAGTAGAGCTAGTCGCAGCGCAGCTAAATACAGAAGTCTGGTTCTGAATCTTCTGATCTTTAATAGCAGCCAAAAAGAACGTGTAGTACCTAGGCATCCACTTCAGCGAGTTGTTAAGGTTCAACCCGTACTCACGAAACGTGCTCAAGAAAGCCAACTGGGCCTTCCACGACTCCACCCATTGATGAGACGCAGAAACGGACTAAGCCAGAAGACGAAGATACTTATGCACAAGCAGCTCCTGCGGCCTGTAATCAGCTATTCCTTCCCAGTCTGGTTCCATCTTGAAGACGGCCATTACGGAACTTCAAATGAGCAGCAACATTAGACAAAATAAAAACTGGTATCTATCTATTGTTTTGGATACTGTAAGAGTTTGACCTCTAAGGTGAGACATATGTAAGTGTAATCAAAATTTCAAGATTTAAATTTTCCCATTGGAAGTTATTGTAAGTGGTTCGATTTGTGGAATCGAAAATTTTGACACTTCTTCACGTTTTTAAATCGTTAGAATACGAATCAATCGTGTTAAGAGAGATGTATGCGTGTGTGTACTTTCAGGATACTTTTTTCATTTTCAAAAAATTCTTCTATAGCGAAATAAGAAATAAATAAAATATCCTTCATCACAAATATCTCGAGGGCAAATAATGTTATCACCTTCAAATTAATTTTACTCTACACATGATGAGGGTATGAACAACTGAATTTTGTTGTTAAAGGTCTTAAAAACATACAACTATGGTATGAACAATTGGCAAGAATTTAAGCAAATATCAATTGATAGTTTTTTTTAAATGAAAAAATAGTATCAATTATTTTGAGAACAAATAATTATAGCCGAGTTTTTTTAATACTCATTAATTACTCACTTTTAAATTTAATAAGCAAAACAAAAACAAAACAAAAACTGAGTAGTCTGATTTGTTTTTGCTTTGCGTTTAAAATAAAAAAGTGAGTAATTAATGAGTATTAAAAAACACGGCTTGTATTGAACTCAGATTAATTTTATTCTACACTAGGGCTGGCCATGAGACGAGAGAAGTCTCGGTCTCGCATGACGAGACCGAGACAAGACGAGACGATATTGCCTTTAAATCATCCGAGACGAGCCTGTATGTTTAGACCGAAATTTATAGGGAGTCTTATAAATTATAAAACCCAATTTTAGTTAAATATTTATTTTCTTCTGCACATATTTAAACTATAATCAAAAATATTTCGTTCCAATAATCAACAGGTTGTCCGGTAATCGTATTTTTCGAAGACGAGACCAGGAGCAGACTTAATTATACGAGACCTACACGAGACCGATACGGAACCGAAAATTTTCGATTTTAACGAGACCGATACGAGACTTACAAAAGTCTCGCATAGTCTCGTCCCGTGGCCCTATTCTAAGCCATAATGTCCATTATTGATAATTTGTTAGGAACTTAAAAATAAATCAAAAATTTTTTTTTTTTTGCAACAAAAAAACTAAAATTAACTGCAGAAAAGTGTTAAAAGTGTTTTTCGTCTCGATTCTCTCAAGAAAGACTTCGGATCAATTTTTTTCTACTCATACGGTCATTACTGATAATTGAAAGGATTTAAAAAAAAATTATTTGACACTTTTTTTAAATAAAAAAATGTAAGCACATTCATATATGTTAAAAATCGTTGAATACGCAAAATCTAAACAAATATTATGTAAACAATTTTGTAGAGTACAATTTTTTCGTCAAAAATGGTTGAAGCTGATTTTTTGACACAATCAATAACACCATATAATATTTCACATTCGCGAAAAACGAAATAAATTTTATCCCAACAACACGGCAACTCTGGAAGATGATTTTAGTTTCCCTTTTATAATACCTAAATAAAATCGAAACAAAATTTCTTCCTCGCTGTAATATTAGAAAAAAAGGAAATTCTTCAATTAGTCGCACAAAAGAATATGTGACACGTGTCAAATTATTTACAATTGCAAATTTCACTCCGCTACTAAGTGTAGCTTCTTTTCAAAGAAATCCGCAACAAAAATAACGATGGTACTGATACCTAGAGCAATTATTTACTTTTTCTCAGAAATTAATTTGTTTCTGAACCAGAAACACTGTTGGTTTAAGCTGCAGCAAATTATTACATCGAACAAATTATCGCCAAGCTGAAAATTGATAGCTTGAATAACTAGTTGGGCCTTCATTCGATAACAAATAGGTAAATATACATTTAATAAATCAATAGTTAACTCCTGGTGCTGTGGATGGAACCCGCCTTTCCAACTATACATAAACTTGCAACAACTTCTCTTTCTCTGTCTCTCTTTTTTGATACATAATTAAAACGCAATGCACCAACGCAACGCAACGAGCCGTTTTCGATGATGCAATGTTTAATATTTACGTAAATGCTATTATTTTTCGTGGCTCGATTGCAAATCAACCTTTACACCAACAACCAAATTAAAAACCCATCATCCGTAGGTAAACAACAACAAAATGAAAATGAAAAGTAAAACAAAAATTTACAAAAAAAATAACAAGAAGCTAAAATAAATAAATAAAAAGTACACCGGATCGGCCAATTGAATAAACAATCAGCGCGTTGTTGCCTCAACCCGTGTCACCACCATTTTGTTTACTTGACTCACAGGCCGGACCTGACCCGCACCCGACCGACATCGACACAAGCCAACTGAGAGGTCTTGCACTTGCCATCATCCCAAACAATTGACTTTGTGTTTGGGGCATTCCATTCCAATTAACTTGTTTTTGATAAATTTTAAAAACAATTATTTTTTATGATCCGATTATCCACGGCATGTAGGGACAACATAAACTATATAAAAGTGAAGCCGTAGCAAGGGACAGGGAAGGGCCAGGAGTCAGGACATGGTCCGCGCTGGGACAAAACCGGCACGTTGATCTACTGTTGCAATTCCAAAGTAACCTGATGGCACGCGTCGACGTCTCCAGCTGTAGCAGCTTTAGCCTGCTACGAGTATGTATACAGCCACTCCACGTCACACCAAGCCACGCCACGTTTGCGTATTAATTTTCAATTTCATTTGCAATCCAAGCGCATATCGCTGGGAAATTAATGTTTACTATTTAATTAAGTAATGAAAATCAATGGTTAGCGAGGAAAGTGTATATTTGATTTATGTGGAAGGCACGCAGCAATCACCATCATCAATGGGTACGAGGCGATACGAATTCGATAAGCGCGTGGTGTAGCCCTATCTCCTACATACTCGTAGTATAATACATATATCATGTCCCAATTGCAATCCTGTGTGTTTTTTTGTATATGGATGATTCAATTTTAATTGGGATAAGTAAACGTTTTAACTTGATATGTTGCGGAAAAGTCCTTTGAAGGAAGTCAAGTTGTATAGCGAATTGTGCGATATGTAGTAAGTGTCCAAAATTAATATATTATATCCTTTGAAGTGTATAGGCGCATATTTACATACATTTTTGCAAAAATACATTTAAATGTAATTTATAAAGGGAATAATGAGCTTGTATGATTTGTGAATGAAAAAGTAAAGTGATGTGATTTAAGTATCAATTTTGTATTTTTTAATTAAATGTGTTGAAAGAAAATTAACGTTTCATCATTAATCATTGATCAGATTGAACAATTTATAATTGGAAATTAATGCTTCAGAGTTATGTACTTACTCGTTCATTTATATTCTGTTTACTTTTGCTGAAGAGTGGTATTTGTGTTACAATATTTTACAAAATTGACCTTATGACGTATTGAGCAGCGGTACAGGCTTTAATATGTGTGGACTGCAACGCATACAAATGTCTCTGTACTATGAAGTGCCCAGTAACCAATATGCTTTGTAAATAATATTTTGTTTTGCTAAAAAACCAATAACAGGAATAAGGTTTTAGGGTTTTTGAGCAAATTGCTTGTTTTAGGATATTCCCGATTACTCGTCGGTGGCTTGGTGGATAACCCACTTTTAAATAGATCAATAAAGCTTCCTAACTTCTGCAGTGTCTTCCAAGCGGAGGTATTTGCAGTTAATGAGGCAGCAAAGCAACTTGCCACATGTGAGCTAGTAAACAAGAAAATTGACATTTTCATAGACAGTTAGGCGGCCATCAAAGCCATCTACTCAGTTGTCACAAAGTCAAAACTGCTGGAATGTTGTCGCAAAGAGTTGAGATTACTCAGCGCAACAAACACAGTTACCCTACGTTGGGTCCTAGGACATCAAGTAGTTCCTCTAATACGATGTCTGCTATGATGGGTGAAGCTGGATTTCCCATTGGCATCCCGTTCCGCTGTTGACAGATCTTATCCTCGTATATCAGGTAGTTATTGCCAACTACACAAAACCGTAATAGGTCCAAAAACGTTTGTTTTGGAATTTTTGTATGCTCTTTTTTGTTATCCCCTTTCGTTTGAATAAGTTGTAGGGCATGATTTACAGGTATGTTAGTGAAGAGGGAAATAACGTCAAAAGAAACTAGAATCTCATCTTTTTCAATTTTTATGTTTTCAAGTTTGGATTTCAAATGAAGTGAGTCTTTAACGTTGTACTGAGATCCTTCTGTCAAGTTTTTAAGTATTTTTATAATATATTGTGCAAGTTTGTAACACGGGACATTTGTCGATGAACAAATTGGTCGTAAAGGCATTTCTTCTCTATGAATTTTTGGAAGACCGTAAATTCTGGTGGCCACCGGATTGTGTATCATCATCCTCTGTTTCTCTACTTGGTCAATGATATTTTTGTCATAAAGCTCTTTTGTGAAATTATTGTTCTTCGTCTGTAGTTTGTTCGTTGGGTCCGTTCTAATTGGCCACTATATATTTCTGTCCTCCATCATGTGTTTCATTTTTATACTATATTCATTTTTGTACATTACTACTGTTACGTTGCCTTTGTCGGCTGGGATAATAATCAGTTCTTGATTCTTTTGAAAAAATCCTTAGTTTCTTTCAGAATGCACAATAAATATCTGTTTGAATATCTGAATATCTGATTTGTGCAAATTTTCCACGAGAAGTTTCACGTTCCTCATTATCTACTATTGTCTGTATGCATTCTTCACCGTCAGCGATTATTTTGATTAAAATGTTCGAGGTGGTTTTTATAGAGCTTGGCAGATCAAATTTTGGACCAAGTGATAATAGGTATTTTATATCCTCAGAGATGGTAACACTAGTTTTATTAACGAACCATTTCTCATTAAAAGTTATTTTGTGTTTCTCTCTCAGCTTCTGCGTAAGTGATGAAAGTTTTTTATCATGCGGATTTGTCTAAGTTGCTCAGTCATATTGTTGGAGTATATATCTTCATATATACAAAATCTTTTGTATTCTACATCTGTCAGCCTGTATGCCAAGATGTTTTTAATTTTTTCAATTTTAATTTCTGTTTTCGTTATGTTTTTGAATTTTGTTGAAATGCAGATATTGAGAATGCGGCAATGGAAATTGTATTTTGTTTTCCTAAGTGTGTTATTAATTAAAATATCTGATTCCTGGTTAAATATAGTGTCAATGGTAGTTGTTGTATTAGTAATAAAGTTTGGAATTAATCCAAGATTTCTGCACCTCAGCAAAAAGTTTTTGCTTTGTGTTTTTAGTTTTGTTTTTAGTATAATGAGTGTTCTATAGTTTTTCATTTTGTTACAAAGATTAATACCATAATTTTCTCTTATGTGTTGGTAGAAAGAAATTGTTTATATTTTAGAAACAGTAAATATAATTTTCGACATTTCTTGTATCACATACTTTTTTGTAAAACTAACAGTAACCAAGATATTTAATATAAAATATATAAATACTCGTAAATCCAAAATGGTAAATTTCGAGACTGCAAAAAATCAGGGAATGGACTTTTAAATACAAAAATAAACTTAGGACCTTTTACAAATTGCTAGGTCACATTTTAAATGCACTGGACTATTAAAAGAATTAAGTTAAATAACTTAAAATGATCATTTGTCAGCCAACGCAAAAAAAAAGAAGGTCGAATCAAATTTTTAAACTCTTTATTAACCCGCCCCATATTAACTCTCTAGTTAAACTAAAAAAAAAAAAACTACAATTTTGTTTGCATTTCACAAAATCATTCCAACTTATACAGCAAATTTAAGAAAAAATACTTTTGAATGAATCTTTAATTAATGCTTGAGGATGGACCCGAACTGATTTTTAACAACAAAATATTTATATTATGTATAGGTTTAATGTATGAATATTTTAAGAAATCAACATATTTTATGACTTTCTATCAAATTGTATGTACAATGAAAAATAATTCCACTCTCGTCAGCTAGACCATTTTAACATTATAAATCTCTCGCATCTGTCATTGCGTAACATATTCAATCCCAGCGAAGACTAACACATCCTGATGGAATATCTTTGTTCAAGAAAATTTGTTTTCAAAAATATGAAACTGAAAAAGATTAAATCTATGTGTACTAAATGTATATATGTATGAGTAATATGTATAGAAAACCTCATCCGGGTTCATGCACCATGCGAAACGGAAAACTAATTCCATTTCCCATAAATCATCAGCACCTCTCATCACTGCGCACCGCTTTTATTCATCTTGTAAGGATATTTCCATCCAACAAATTTAAAGGTATGTAGGTCTAGGTATATAATATATCTACTGTAGATAGGTATATCTTTATTGTTACACAATCAGAGTTTTGGTTATAAATTTTATTTTAAACACAGTGAAATCATAATAATTCGGTGAAACATCGCAAAAGGGATCAAAATTTCAGGCTAATGGAGTTCACTGTGCCAGCCTCGCTGGTAATACTCTAAATCCCTCATGAACCGCGTACCGCCGCGCCGCCACCCGATTAATTTACCCATAGGGATTGTTTCGTTATTCTTTGCGTCACTAATGTGTGTCAGATTTAACAACAAGCCGCCCCCCCCTCATCCAGGGATGTGTTATGTTGATTTTGCTTTAAATTGCGCGTGGGCCTCAAAAACATTCTTCGTCCCGCTATATATTCCAGGCTTCAAAAATAGGTCCTTGCTATATGAATAATTAGCTCTGACACATGTGAAAGCAGAGAAGAACAGAATTTTCAAAAAAATAAACGAAACAAAACCTCTCTGGATGTAAACAGAACAAAACAAAAGAAAAGTTTAAAATGTTCAAACTTTCGTCCTTGTTTTGCTAACGCGAGTGGCTAAAACTTTTCTTCGCTTTGGCTCTTAAGGACCTGGCACAGGCCTAATGGCCTAGCAATTTGTCTCCATCTAGATTGTATAGCTGAGACTGAGACTCTGAGGCTCTGAGGATGAAGAAAATAATTTGCAGTCCTAAAAGAATGTCTGTCTGTCATGTCATCATTAGATTTTGTGTCATGTAATCGCTTTTGCAAAACAATACACTTGAAGCGTTGACAGCGTGTCGGCCGCCTTAATGTCTATGACTGCTGCTGACAGCGAAGGAGTTAAACTGATGCCGACACATACACACACACATACAAATACATTTATATTCTGATCTCATCTCATCATTATTGTGTTGTCGTTTTTGTATTAATATTTTTCGTCTTTCACATTTAATTAAATTTCCTCGTAAAGGATATGTCAAAGCGTCTTAACAAGAGAAGCACAATTCTTAATTACTGCGACTACTTTTGTTATGGCGTGCAAATTTGAAACTTTGCCCAAATTGGAACGCTTGTCTTCCGTGGCTATAAAAAAAAGAAGAAAATCCTTCCATCACAGGAAGATGAGGAGGGATCTTTTTTTTTATTTCTCCTTGTACTTGTATACCTTCCCTATTAAACCTATGTATGTATTAAAAAAAAAGAGGGGTGTTAAATTTATTTAGAAATAAAATTCCAGGAGCAATTAAAATGGAACGTCCATCAGTTTGATTCCTGGTTCGGTTCCAAACATCCTATATATAGCCTTAGTTTAGTAACAAACTCCCTGAACGTCCGGTGCAGTTTTAAATTTTTTTTTTTTCAACCCTTAGACTCAAGCCTTTTCGTCGACAAAATGAGGTTAAGTTTTATGGGAATGTAATTTGAACTCGGAGTTTCAGAAGTATAGTATAGTTGTTCCCTTGGGACAGTTTTCCCTCTTTTTTCATTCGGTGATTTAATTGATGGTTATTCTCCAGATGTGCCACAGTGAAATGGTCTTTGGAGAGTTGTCATTATAATAAAATAAAAATACCTATGCACTACATACATATGTCACGACATGACACAAGGAAAACTTTATTGCTGAACTGGGAGATGCTGGATGATGGTGAAAAAGAAAATTTAAATTGGGTCAACTCGAGTGTTGCAATTATTTATGAGAGATATCGCCATATTTTAAGCAGGTTTGGGTATAGAGACTTTATTTAGGTTCATACAGTAGCTTAGGGTGGTCCTTTTTTAAAGTCATTATTTTATTTTGATTTCTTCCAATTAAACAAAAAAACAATGATACTGAACTTTGAAATGTCCGCTGATGTTTGAACAACCACCAAGTCATAATACTTGGTCGATTTAAAAAACAAAACTAAATGGCGCGGCAGTTACTTCGTCTCAGCAAAATCCAGTGCCGATATTTTTTAGTTTTTTTTTATTTGCCTTAACAGAAAAAATATAGCCAACAGATTCAAAAGCCACCAAAAAATTAACCAAAAGAAACTTTTGACTTTTGTCACCACTGTAATATTGGACGCATTTTCGTAAAAATTACGGCAGTCGCTTTGTCTCGGCAAAATCTAGTGCCGATATTTTTTAGTTTTTGTCTTAACAAGAAAGATATGGCCAAAATATTAAACACCTTCAAAATAAAGTACTCTCTTTTTAATTTCTCAAATTTTATTTCTTTTTTTAGTTAATTTTTTCGTGGTTTTAAAATCTTTTGGCCATAACTTTTTTGTTAAGACAAATACAAAAAAAAAAACTAAAAAATATCGACACTAGATTTTGCCGAAACGAAGCGATTACCGAGACCGAAAATTCAAATTTTTGTTTTAGCTCATCTAGAACTAGTAGCTGCCATACAACGATTTCGGTTTTATTAAGTTTTCTCAAAAACGACTCTAACGATTTTGATTCATCTTCGTACAATTGATTTCTAAAGCAGTTTTAATATTATTGCATACAAGGTTCATGCCAAAAAAATGCAAATAACGGAATTAAAGTTTTGAAGATGTTTGAGAAAATTGTATGTTCTTTTTAAATGTTTTGGGGTATTCGAATCCAAGAGCTTGGTTGATTTTGTCATAATTTTCGCGAAACACACACATTTCTGGAGTTGAGGTCACTTGTACTTTTTATTTGAATTATATTCATTCACTCCACTTAAAACCAAAGTAATTTTAATATTTTAATATTTAAATTTCTTTTTCTTTATTTAAAAAATATTGCATTTAAAATTTGTATAAAGGATTTTAGTAACGACATAAAATAAAGTAAAATAAAAAATATTTGTTTAATGTTATTCTTATTATTTATCACTGAAAGAATCAAAATAGAATTATTCAAATTAAATTAATTGGAATAAACTTTAAAAAGCAGGAGTTTTTTTAATACTTTTTATTATTTTATTTGTTTAGTACATCGAGACATTTTACAATAATAACATTCTACAAAATAATCCATTTGTGATCACTCGAACATCCCCTAATTTGTTTTATTTAACACCGTATACTAACTTCAACATTCAAGACAAAGCAAGACAAACTGAAAGCCTATCGGCATCATCGTGGCCATTGAAAATACCTTTGCTCAAATATAAGCGACATCCTCTTGCCTAATTGCAAACTAATGCTTCCATAAGCAAAGGACCCTGGATGAGTTTCAATTGTTAAACTAAAGGTACTATAAATACGGACACAACACCACACGCCATTATTGTCCACGGACAGAACACACACAACACAACAAGCGCATAAATCATTTCATTATTTTGTCTGATCCTACGAAAATCGCTTCTCTCCCTCTTCCTCCAAACCTATAAATCCCACTTAATGTATTTGAGGCTGTGTTTTTGAGTTTTGTTTGTGTATGTTCTATTGGCCATGTTGCCATCTCTCATATCGATTGTTTTGAATATTCACCTACGTTAGCACATATCCACCACATCCGGATTTCTGAATGGCGACACCAATAAAAGCGAAATAGGTATTTACGAGTATATATTGGGGATAATGGTGACGACGACGCGGCACGGCCGAAAAGGCCAATGACAACTAATCCTTGCTTCCGCGGCGTGCCTTTGAACGAGAATGAACTTTCAGCTGACTTTATAATTATATTAAGCTAATATTGCTGGTGTTTGCGTTGAATTGTATTTATCTGCTTCTGTTCCTTCAACACTTCTCCCATACTCTATTTCGGACTTAGGCTCATCTTCCTGATCTCCGTAGTCTTGACTCTGGATAGGATGTATACCAATTTCGGAGCTAAATTGACTATTACCATAATTACAAGGATTCGACACAGCATTCGTGCCTACATATATCATTAACGGATTAATAAAGGAATATGTACACTAAACCGAAAATCACATAAAGTTAAATCTGTAACAATTCAAGTGTAATACCTAAATCTCCAAGTGTGAGAGTGTATTTATGTGACGAATTTTATTTGAGATATCATTTTCGTATACTTTTAAGTGGACTTCAGATTACTGAGCTTAATGAGACCTCTTAAAAAAAATCAGTATCGTGAACTGAAGGATTTGAAAACTTTTATCTATCAAGGTTTGATTATAATAATTTCTTGTTTTGTAGGCTATAGGTCATTATTGATTATAATGCAATGTAGTAAGACAGAAATTGCACAGACAACATGTTTACAAGCAGAAATTTGGTAAATATTGTTTTCTTGGAAAGTTAATACATCTGTCAAATTGCGCTGTTTCAAAATATAGCGCTTTTTACATAAAAATCAAAAAAAAAAATTAAGTGGCGCAACGGCTCGTGAAGAACCCAGGGCCTAGTGACTAACAACTCGCAAACATTCCTGTGTGCACTTGTCGACAAGAATGGAAGGGACCTACAATTTTATGCCGAATCCGAACGGCTAGACGAGAAGCACTTATTAATGACAAGAGTCAGTAGCTCTGAAAAAAACTTTTTAGTTTTTAGGTGGAGGAGGCTGGGAAGTGAACACAGACCTCCAGCGTGATAGTCAAGCGCACTAATCACAACGCTACGGGCTACTACAAGCGCTTTTCATATAGGCGCTTTTAAAGAGGGAAAGTTTGAACTTTATCAAAATAAAATGTTTGTTTTAAAAAGTCTAAGTGCGAGTATGTGACACATGATCTTAGAGTACCTACTAATCAATGTTGAATTTAATGAGACTAAAAGCAAAAAAATACTATGCTAGATAATTACAAAAATTGAAGTGTTTTGTTTGTATGTTAGAATTGATGAGTTTTTTAAGCACAACATTTTAAAAATAATACCGAAAAAGCTTTGAGATTAATGCTAAGCGTATGTTAATGAACCTTGTTTTACAAAATATAAAAATAAATGTTCAAAAACTATTAGTTAAAACAACTGGTACCCACACAGCAAGTCATTAATAAATAAAATGAAAAGGACAGACCCTAAATGGCTACCCTGTGGTATTCTCTGGTATACCTCACTTCTACTATTATTTGATTTTCTACTATTAGTTCAGGCAAATTAGGATAAAATTGAAGCATATGCGGATGTAACATATAGCATCTTAGATTTGTATGGGTTTCGATCAGAAAATATGTAAACAACAAGAATATGAGATTGCTCCCACTCAAAAAGGTGTGCTATTTGTAGGAAAAATCAAAACGTGCAAGAAAGTGCATTATTCTTTACCTGTTTATTTGTTGTTTTCCTATATAAATTTGGAAACATGCATCTTAGGAAAAAACATTGAGACAAAATTTGTTTGTTATGATATTGAAATAAAATTTTCTGGTGTTTTTTTTGTTGTTGCTATACAGCGTTGACATCAGAAAAAGCTGTAAAAAACAGAGTAGTTTTGAAACGCTAAACTGACAGATAAAAAATGGTCCAATTCTACTATAAATGTGGACTCAGATACTCTAGCCTAGGGAATTACAAAATGAAATATTGAAACCTTATTCAAATCGGTCTGATAGGTTCGCCATGAGTGGTAATGTTAAAAAAGTGCACCGCGAAATGTTTGCATCAATGCTGTGGTCAAAGTTAGACATTTAAGCTGACATTTAAGCCATTTGTTTATATTATTTCTGATCGAATAACACAAAAATCTAAGATACTATATGTAACATATATACCAAAATCTAATTTTCCTGGACTATATGTTGAATATTATCAAACCGAATAAGATCTATCGAATTATGTAGATGAGATTAAAGCAACATTAAAAAATGAAATCTCAGTTTGATTCATAGCAAAACTCTATGTGAAAGAATGTCAAAAGCCTAACTGAAGTCTGTGAAGATACATACTGCTTACTTTTATGTTTGAATTAGTTAATTCAATTTGTCAGTTCTAGTGAAAAGTACCAGTAGCTCTGCTTAAGACTTTCAGGCTTTACAATTTCATTACATTTACTGTTAGTGATAAATTATATACAGCGAGTTTGAGCTGTAGGATCTTAGATATAAAGAGTATAATCATGATTTTTCGTAATCAATATGAATTTAAAATAACTTCCAATGGGAAGTTAAAAAAGTAAAGCATAGCATTCAACACATCAAAAATGTAAAGCTTTTTAAGAAGTCATCTTGAGGCTTTGATACAAATTGCAGCTTCTATAATATTTATATTTTACCCATTTTGAATCTCTTAAAAATATAAAGATGATAACACATTTATTTCGTCTAACAAAATTTTAATCTGTTTTCTCTATCCCTACTTGCCACTTAAAAGCCATAATCCTAGTCAATCAAATTTAAAATATTAAAGGCTTCCTTACCTGTTATTATTGTGTCCTAACATCACAAAGCTACATACCTAAATAACCCAAATTCTGAAAATGATTTTAAAATTTTAATGTTATCACCATCGAGTCTCAAGTTTCCTTATCATCAAACAAAATTTCCTATACCTATATTCAACATTATTAAAGTAGATTATTATTCCATGTTTCCCTTTCTGGAGCGAAAAAATAACCCACAAAACTGAAGAAATTTAATACTTTACTTTAACCCTGCATTGGCTTATACACACAGAAAAAAAAAACATTTCCTAGGTAAGGATAACTAAAATAGCAAATCTGACAAGTAAATCGCATTAAAAACTACCCCATAAGCAAAAGAAATAAGGAATTAAACTATGGACAAAACGAAACACAAAAAGGACCTGGGTATCCAAGTTTTATGCTTTTTATATCATATACGTGTGCAAATGTTATTCCACCATACCGTCAGTTAAAAGCGAGTATCCCATTAAACCGCGCCAATACTAGGGATACCTATAGCATTAGCATAGGTATCCCTTCAAAACCCTTACCCAGCAACACAAGTCATTCAATTCGGTCGGTTGTAGATAGACACCGATTCCCTCATAATCACTTTGAAACCAAAGCCTAGATGCAGACCATTTATGTATTATGTATAGGTTGGTATAAGTTTGCTCCTTAAACCCCATTCTCTGTCATATAACACCCAATCTGACATAGCCCAGCACCAGCACACTATACTCGGTGTTCTTTCAGGACATAAGCATTCACCGTTTATCATCACAGTAATGGTGGGTCCTGGTTATGACATTCAGGTCAGGCATTTAATGGCATTCAAATGCTTCATTTTGTATTCTTCCATAGACAATTATGAGCGCCACATATATACCTTAATTACACACACACATAAACTATAAGAGAGTTGCTTGTGCTGACGAAAAAAAAGGGATATGGGCTGAGCCGCCAGCAGCAGCGCCACCACAGAGTTGGCAGGAAGTTGTGCGCTTCTTCATATGAAATGAAAACATAAAAGTAAATTATGCTACTTACACTCTCACTCAAGTAGTGTTTTTTTTTTTTTTTGTTTGCATAACTGTTTTTACACACCATCCACATCGACAGCAACTGTACTGGGCTATGTTAAGCTCATTTGTAGTCCCGGCTTAATGGGGCCATCTGGGGAACAAAAGCCATGTGGACTCTTGGTCTATTCGCGTTGTTGAGTGATGTTCTGAAGATGTTGTTAATTCAAAGAGTTTTGCTAGTGCGGCACCGGAAACACTACGCTAACCTGCATAACGGAAGTTTATGCAGCCATCATGAATGTTGAAAGACATTCTGTTTTGTTTTTTCTTTTGTTGTTGTTCGAGTTGTTGTTTACCTCTGTGGTCATTGTTTATATGCTCATGCAAGTCGCTGTGTATTATTATTGATGGCTATAAAGAGCAATATGCGATGTTTTTGTACTATATTATGCTCTCTTCTTATTTTTGTTTAAGTAATAGATGGATTAAGGACGTATTTTTTTAATTCATGAAGAAGCAATTAGAACAGTAGTAATGTTATTTTTAAATTATTCATAATTCCAGTTGTTTATTCAACAAAAAAAAAAAAAAACAAGGAAGTATCCCAGATAGAAGTAATCACTTACCTAATTCTGTGTTATTTTTTTTATATTATGGCTTTATTCCACAAAGCCTGGAGAAGCGACAGCAGGAAGAATGTTTTGATAAAAATGCTCTAAAGTTTCATGCAAATGAGCTGCGAATTTGATTTATAATTTTTAAGCTAAACCAAGACAATATATCAACTTATTTTTGTTTTAATTTTTCGACGAAATTTATAAATAATAATAATTTACAAAATTAAAAAAGAAAACACTACGAAAAATTTGTTTAACTAACAAAAAATTATGAATGTTTGAATTCTCAACAACCACTTGAGTGGACTACCGACATTTTTATTTGGCTGGAATTATTGCAATTTCATGGCTGCCACACCAATCGTCAGATTCCTTTAGTGGTGCTTAGTCTTTATGTTCAATTTTTAATTTATAAATTATTATGCACTACGCACTGCGCCACCGAGGTCACCTGATCATGCCGATCCAATGTAGGGTTTTGTCTTTATAAATTGCATTTTGAGACAACTAGCATTTTTACTACCAACACAAGTTGGTTGTTGATCATTACATTTTAATATTTTTTAAAGCGAGCAACAACAAGCTTCTGCCAACTGTCAAATTTAAATTCAAATGTAAGATCCACTACAATAGGACGCGTTCCCCAAAACGCCGAATAAATAGTTCGCACGAATTTAACCTCAATTAAGTGCCATTCATATGAACCCCGACCTGCGTCCGCGAATTGCGAATGGTCGCAGAATTTGACATTTCATTCATATGAGTGGTCGCAGGGAGCTGCGAATTGTCATACAAAAAGTAAAGTCTCCTATAATAAAAAAAATTTATTGTCTGTTTTTAGAAAGCAATAAACAAGGATATTTAATTATTTGCAAATAATTTTAGCCTTTTTTCTGCGGAGTCACTCACTTTGTTTAGCAACTTAACCAAACAACACGAGTAACAACAGACCAGTGCTGCGGGGCTTTTTTGAGAGAATTCCCTTTTACCAATCCTCAAAATCCCTATTTTTCCCTTTTTTTCCCTCAGAAAAAACAGCAAAAATCACATTATTTATGTACAGGGCAGGTTTTTTAATTTTTCTTTAATAAATTTAGTTCTTGTATTTACATTATATACACATTAGATTAAATAAAAAAGAATATACATATGTTCAAATTCGTTCATTAGAAACATTATTTAGTTTTGTATATATGATTAGTAAATAACTTGAACTGGCGATCACTCACTGACTTCGTAATCTACACATGTTTGATTTTTATTAGCTAAAGCAAATCGAAAAACGTAAATTGAGGTGAATGTGCTGTTATTCATACAATTTTTGTTTTTTTGTTTTAACATCGGAGACGATGCTAAAAATTCTTCCAGCCGCAGCGTTAGAATGAGGTAGAGCTAATCCAAGCCTTAGTTTTTTTTTTTTTAATTTGGATAGGTACACAAATTCTGTCAGTCTTTTAAATTTAAAATTTTTGTCCAGAAGTCTTCGATATTAAGCTTTTGTTTTGAGTGTCATTAAAGTAAGAAGGAAGTGATCGCCATACTCAAATATAACTTTGGAAGTTTCCAAATTAAGAATTTTGTTTAAAATTGTTAAGTTTTTGTAATTTATCCTTTCTGTTAAATTGAGGACCATATTAGGATTTAAGAACTCTAATTCATTAAGTAAAGGATCTTGTTACGATTATTGTGGGCAATTAAATGCCACTACTTTGTGACCAGTAAAAAAATCGTTTTTTAACTTCTTTACTTTATTAAACGTGTATAAGCACGTAACGGCAGGCGGCGTGTTAAAAATTACAGTCTTTTTTATCTTTATAAAATATATCTTGGATTTGGAACAGGGATGTAACATGTAAGAACTTTGAATAAATCGGAACTGATAAGAACCTTCATTTAATTTTTCGGATTTAACAAGAAATTCCCACAAAACCAGTCGATTTTTCCTTTTGTCCCTTTTGAAGTGAGAATTCACACGAAAAGGGATCTTTCACACGATCCCCCAGCACTGTTCCAGACATTTTATGTTCGAGGTTAAATTCGAGTAAGATTCGCAGCTTTGTGGAATGACATCAGTGCAGAGATCAAGCGAAAAATTACTCTTGCCAACCGCTGTTTTTCAGGTCTAAGAAGGCATTTAAGTAGTAAGAGAGGTCAGAGAACCAAGGAGACTTTATACAAGACCCTTATCATCCCGGTCCTGCTCTATGGGTCAGAAGCATGGACACTGAAAGATTCGGATAAAAATCTGCTAGGGTGCTTTGAGAGAAAGATTCTTCGTGTGATTTTCGGTCCGGTGTGTATTGAAGGAGTATGGAGGAGAAGATTCAACGACGTGCTCTACGGGCTATACAGCGACGTTGACCTGGTCAAAAAGCTGAAAATACAGCGACTGAGATGTCTGGGGCACGTGGAGCGTATGGACAGCAACGCACCTGCCCGACGAATCTTCGAATCCAACCCCGATGGTGTACGCAGCAGAGGAAGAACCCGTAACAGGTGGCGCACACAAGTGGAGAAGGACATAAAACAACTCGGTGTGCGCAACTGGAAGCGGCTAGCTAGGGACAGATCTGGCTGGAGGGGCTTGTTAGTTGAGGCCGAAACAGATCCTGGGCTGTGAGCGCCATTTAAATTAAAGTAAGTAAGTAAGCTTTGTGGAATGCGTCTTGTATTTGTGGACTTCTGAATTTTCAGTTGACAGTTCGCAGGTCGTAGTTCTTGGTTGCGTAGAAAATATTAAAACGTGATTTTTTTAGTAAGTTTAACTAATTTAACGCAATATTTTCTATTTAAATTTTTAAATATGATCATTTATTCCATTTGTTAACCAACTAAAATAAGAATAAGTTGAGTTGATTATTCGCAGACGCAGTTTGCAGCTCATATGAATGGCACTTTACCGATTTCATTCTCTGATGTTCAAACCACTTAACCGACCAACAACTTATTTTCTGCGAACTGTCAAACGTAAATTCTCGATCCACAACATCAGAACGCATCCACAAACCAGCGAATGAAAAATTCATTTGGTTACGAGTTTAACGCCTCAATTGGGCTTTTCCAAAAATTATATCTTTGTCTGATTTTGAGTCGTTCCAAAAAAACAGCACACGAAAATCTATTTTGAAGGAAAACAAATACAATACAAACAAATATAAATATAAATATAAATATTCAACCACTTTACACGTTTTTGAAAGAGTTTGACTTCCCTTTAAGTAGACCTGTCAAACTATTGTTTTTGCAATCCTGGTGGAAGTTCCGAATGTTAAAGCAAAAGTACGAAATTGAAAGTATGTAGGAGGAGCCAATAGGCCCAGCGCCAGCGGGTAGATATGAGTGTGAAGTGCGTAACCCAACGGCTCTAATATTTTGGACTCGCTAATTTCTCAAAAATGCGAAACGTGAAAAATGTATTGCATCGACGATTGAAAGCAATTATTTCACTTCATCTACTGGACAGTATTGCAATTGCCAATGGGTCTCAATTGACGCAATTTAAAGAAATAAAATTGGCAGTTGGGTGCCTTAAATATTGTCAATGGAACCACTGCATTGAAGTACAAAGAATTGAGTCAGAAATGCGTGATGGGGAGTATGAAGTGCGGAGTGCAAAATGTGGAGTGCCGAGTGCGAAGCACAAACTGGAATGCGAAGTGGTCTGTGGATTGCAAAATGCGAAGTGCAAGATGTGGATTTCGAAGTGCGGTGTCAGAAATGCCAGGTAAGGAGTTTGTAGTTCGAAGTGCGAACTGCGGAGTGTGCAGTCCCGAGTCCGAATGCGGACTGCGAAGTGTGGAGTTTGGAAGTGGAGTCATGGAGTGTGAAGTGTGGAGTCAGAAATGAGAGGTGTGATGTTTGGAGTGTGAATGCAAAGTGAAGAATGTTAAATTCGAATTATGGATTGCGGACATTGAAATGTGAACAGTTAGAACAATTAGAACAGTAGTAATGTTATTTTTAAATTATTCATAATTCCAGTTGTTTATTCAACAAAAAAAAAAAAAAACAAGGAAGTATCCCAGATAGAAGTAATCACTTACCTAATTCTGTGTTATTTTTTTTATATTATGGCTTTATTCCACAAAGCCTGGAGAAGCGACAGCAGGAAGAATGTTTTGATAAAAATGCTCTAAAGTTTCATGCAAATGAGCTGCGAATTTGATTTATAATTTTTAAGCTAAACCAAGACAATATATCAACTTATTTTTGTTTTAATTTTTCGACGAAATTTATAAATAATAATAATTTACAAAATTAAAAAAGAAAACACTACGAAAAATTTGTTTAACTAACAAAAAATTATGAATGTTTGAATTCTCAACAACCACTTGAGTGGACTACCGACATTTTTATTTGGCTGGAATTATTGCAATTTCATGGCTGCCACACCAATCGTCAGATTCCTTTAGTGGTGCTTAGTCTTTATGTTCAATTTTTAATTTATAAATTATTATGCACTACGCACTGCGCCACCGAGGTCACCTGATCATGCCGATCCAATGTAGGGTTTTGTCTTTATAAATTGCATTTTGAGACAACTAGCATTTTTACTACCAACACAAGTTGGTTGTTGATCATTACATTTTAATATTTTTTAAAGCGAGCAACAACAAGCTTCTGCCAACTGTCAAATTTAAATTCAAATGTAAGATCCACTACAATAGGACGCGTTCCCCAAAACGCCGAATAAATAGTTCGCACGAATTTAACCTCAATTAAGTGCCATTCATATGAACCCCGACCTGCGTCCGCGAATTGCGAATGGTCGCAGAATTTGACATTTCATTCATATGAGTGGTCGCAGGGAGCTGCGAATTGTCATACAAAAAGTAAAGTCTCCTATAATAAAAAAAATTTATTGTCTGTTTTTAGAAAGCAATAAACAAGGATATTTAATTATTTGCAAATAATTTTAGCCTTTTTTCTGCGGAGTCACTCACTTTGTTTAGCAACTTAACCAAACAACACGAGTAACAACAGACCAGTGCTGCGGGGCTTTTTTGAGAGAATTCCCTTTTACCAATCCTCAAAATCCCTTTTTTTCCCTTTTTTTCCCTCAGAAAAAACAGCAAAAATCACATTATTTATGTACAGGGCAGGTTTTTTAATTTTTCTTTAATAAATTTAGTTCTTGTATTTACATTATATACACATTAGATTAAATAAAAAAGAATATACATATGTTCAAATTCGTTCATTAGAAACATTATTTAGTTTTGTATATATGATTAGTAAATAACTTGAACTGGCGATCACTCACTGACTTCGTAATCTACACATGTTTGATTTTTATTAGCTAAAGCAAATCGAAAAACGTAAATTGAGGTGAATGTGCTGTTATTCATACAATTTTTGTTTTTTTGTTTTAACATCGGAGACGATGCTAAAAATTCTTCCAGCCGCAGCGTTAGAATGAGGTAGAGCTAATCCAAGCCTTAGTTTTTTTTTTTTTAATTTGGATAGGTACACAAATTCTGTCAGTCTTTTAAATTTAAAATTTTTGTCCAGAAGTCTTCGATATTAAGCTTTTGTTTTGAGTGTCATTAAAGTAAGAAGGAAGTGATCGCCATACTCAAATATAACTTTGGAAGTTTCCAAATTAAGAATTTTGTTTAAAATTGTTAAGTTTTTGTAATTTATCCTTTCTGTTAAATTGAGGACCATATTAGGATTTAAGAACTCTAATTCATTAAGTAAAGGATCTTGTTACGATTATTGTGGGCAATTAAATGCCACTACTTTGTGACCAGTAAAAAAATCGTTTTTTAACTTCTTTACTTTATTAAACGTGTATAAGCACGTAACGGCAGGCGGCGTGTTAAAAATTACAGTCTTTTTTATCTTTATAAAATATATCTTGGATTTGGAACAGGGATGTAACATGTAAGAACTTTGAATAAATCGGAACTGATAAGAACCTTCATTTAATTTTTCGGATTTAACAAGAAATTCCCACAAAACCAGTCGATTTTTCCTTTTGTCCCTTTTGAAGTGAGAATTCACACGAAAAGGGATCTTTCACACGATCCCCCAGCACTGTTCCAGACATTTTATGTTCGAGGTTAAATTCGAGTAAGATTCGCAGCTTTGTGGAATGACATCAGTGCAGAGATCAAGCGAAAAATTACTCTTGCCAACCGCTGTTTTTCAGGTCTAAGAAGGCATTTAAGTAGTAAGAGAGGTCAGAGAACCAAGGAGACTTTATACAAGACCCTTATCATCCCGGTCCTGCTCTATGGGTCAGAAGCATGGACACTGAAAGATTCGGATAAAAATCTGCTAGGGTGCTTTGAGAGAAAGATTCTTCGTGTGATTTTCGGTCCGGTGTGTATTGAAGGAGTATGGAGGAGAAGATTCAACGACGTGCTCTACGGGCTATACAGCGACGTTGACCTGGTCAAAAAGCTGAAAATACAGCGACTGAGATGTCTGGGGCACGTGGAGCGTATGGACAGCAACGCACCTGCCCGACGAATCTTCGAATCCAACCCCGATGGTGTACGCAGCAGAGGAAGAACCCGTAACAGGTGGCGCACACAAGTGGAGAAGGACATAAAACAACTCGGTGTGCGCAACTGGAAGCGGCTAGCTAGGGACAGATCTGGCTGGAGGGGCTTGTTAGTTGAGGCCGAAACAGATCCTGGGCTGTGAGCGCCATTTAAATTAAAGTAAGTAAGTAAGCTTTGTGGAATGCGTCTTGTATTTGTGGACTTCTGAATTTTCAGTTGACAGTTCGCAGGTCGTAGTTCTTGGTTGCGTAGAAAATATTAAAACGTGATTTTTTTAGTAAGTTTAACTAATTTAACGCAATATTTTCTATTTAAATTTTTAAATATGATCATTTATTCCATTTGTTAACCAACTAAAATAAGAATAAGTTGAGTTGATTATTCGCAGACGCAGTTTGCAGCTCATATGAATGGCACTTTACCGATTTCATTCTCTGATGTTCAAACCACTTAAGCGACCAACAACTTATTTTCTGCGAACTGTCAAACGTAAATTCTCGATCCACAACATCAGAACGCATCCACAAACCAGCGAATGAAAAATTCATTTGGTTACGAGTTTAACGCCTCAATTGGGCTTTTCCAAAAATTATATCTTTGTCTGATTTTGAGTCGTTCCAAAAAAACAGCACACGAAAATCTATTTTGAAGGAAAACAAATACAATACAAACAAATATAAATATAAATATAAATATTCAACCACTTTACACGTTTTTGAAAGAGTTTGACTTCCCTTTAAGTAGACCTGTCAAACTATTGTTTTTGCAATCCTGGTGGAAGTTCCGAATGTTAAAGCAAAAGTACGAAATTGAAAGTATGTAGGAGGAGCCAATAGGCCCAGCGCCAGCGGGTAGATATGAGTGTGAAGTGCGTAACCCAACGGCTCTAATATTTTGGACTCGCTAATTTCTCAAAAATGCGAAACGTGAAAAATGTATTGCATCGACGATTGAAAGCAATTATTTCACTTCATCTACTGGACAGTATTGCAATTGCCAATGGGTCTCAATTGACGCAATTTAAAGAAATAAAATTGGCAGTTGGGTGCCTTAAATATTGTCAATGGAACCACTGCATTGAAGTACAAAGAATTGAGTCAGAAATGCGTGATGGGGAGTATGAAGTGCGGAGTGCAAAATGTGGAGTGCCGAGTGCGAAGCACAAACTGGAATGCGAAGTGGTCTGTGGATTGCAAAATGCGAAGTGCAAGATGTGGATTTCGAAGTGCGGTGTCAGAAATGCCAGGTAAGGAGTTTGTAGTTCGAAGTGCGAACTGCGGAGTGTGCAGTCCCGAGTCCGAATGCGGACTGCGAAGTGTGGAGTTTGGAAGTGGAGTCATGGAGTGTGAAGTGTGGAGTCAGAAATGAGAGGTGTGATGTTTGGAGTGTGAATGCAAAGTGAAGAATGTTAAATTCGAATTATGGATTGCGGACATTGAAATGTGAACTAGAAAGTGCGAACTCTGAAATGCAAAGTGTGGAGCATAAAGTGCGGATTGCGAATTGTCGAGTGCAAATTGCAAAAAGTGGAGCGTGGAACTCGAAATTGTGAACAATTTTTTATGATAAATTAACTCTGCAACATCCTTTCCCGAGCATTCTTCATATAAAGTTGCGCCACAATTTAACTCGTTATCTTAGTTTCTTAGAAATTCTGCACCACAGATAACTAGGGCTTGAGTGAAGCTCGAATGTATTGTGTTGTATTTCTTTCTAAATGCAAAATTTTTAATTAAAATTAATTCAATTTTGTAACAGTTAAGATATCATCTTTGCAGTCAATTAAATACAAAAAATCTGCTTATATAATTTTAAAATAAAATATTTCTATATCCTACAAAAACTTTGTTCAAACAAACTGAAAAATACAATATTTTCACTTTTCTGCTATAATAGTGTGCCAAATTTATCTACATTAATTTACATAACAATATAAAATTGTATTTAAGTTGCTTAAAATATACATCACGAACATTCACTAAACTCAAACCTTTTGTTTTTATTTCTTTAGTTAAATATACAAGATAAAAGCTTAGGTATAGGTAGACCCAAGCTCCTTGGGCACAATGAGTAACATTTTTATTTATTATGCTTAGTTGAATCAGCAGCCAAATGAACCTTGAGACGCTCTCAGCATTTTCAAAACTCTCAAAAGAAGAAATTAATTGGCCAACTTAGATACAAAAAGGCTTTAACACACCCCCTCTCCCCCACCCCCTCCACAATAACGACCGTTTCAATTCAATTAATGTGCATACGTGACGGAATAACTCGTATGTCTCATCTGCGCATATTTCATCTTAAGTGGCTCATGGGTTCGCGTACACACCGGAAGAAACGTGCAGCCTTAAACTTGCATACATTCCAGACTATTATTTGAGGTTATGCGTATTAAAAAGGAAACAAAAAATACCAACTCTAGGGTTGGGGTTGAAAACGGGACAAGTTCTAGTATCAGATGGTTACGGTAAGTTGGAAAATGAGTTCTCATATACGACTTGAAAAAAACAAAAATCCAACATTTAGAACCCTACATTCATCTTGGCAGGATAATAGACCAAATGGTATTTCAAGCCCGACACACACACTCACACACATAGACAAGCCCCTTTCGTATTCGTTTCGTACTATCATCGTATAACCGTGTTTAGCTAACTTCGTCAATGAGGCACAGAGACGGAATCTTAAGCACTTTATTATGCAGCATTTACGACTAGCAAGGATATTATGGAAATTAAGTCAGACATTAATAATTTCCTACTCTTTGTTTAGCTGTTATTATTGTTAAAGTTATTATTGTTTTAGCTTATGGTACTCCTAGTCCTGGATGCCATAGAGAATCAGCTCATGGGCTTTATGGCGTCGTCGCGGGAGACCTTTGCTTACAGTTGCCATGACCTCGCACATTGATAGCGGATAATCAGGATCATTATTATGGAACTCATCATTTCGGAACGGAATTCATTTTTTTTTTTCAGTTTTTGTTTTGTTTTGTTTCGTTTAGTCTCTCGTTTTAGTGTATTTTGGTAGCTAATGGTTGAAGCCCAGAACGTGACTGTACTGGAGTCAAAAAATCCCAGTTACACACCATAGAATTGTTGATAGAATCAATATGTTCATCGTTGTTGGACCTCACTCTGCGCAACTATAGGAATGACGACGACGATGACGGCGGCCGGCGCGGCGTCGGTCGGCGACACACGGTGGCATATTGAACGAGGCTTTGGCAAATTCCATTCGGAAAACAATTTCCAATTTTGATTTATTTATAAATTCAGTTTAGTTTTTGGAAATAAAAGGATAGGGGATGGGAGGAGGTTTAAGGTGATGCTCTTAGTAATAGGAAGAATAATAATTATACGGAACCCATCAGGCCACAAGAACATTCTCCTGCTGTATCGTGGATTTCCATTTATTCTGTGGTGTGCATTAGCGGAAGAATATTCAGGAATGTTTGGAAAAAAATTCAAGTTTCCTGCGATTGTATCGAGTTTAATTAGCGTACCACTCTACTCTCACTTGAAACACAGCACAGAGTAAAAGACAGAAAGAGATAGAGAAAGAATAAAAAGAGAGAGAGGGAAAATAGATTAAGATATGTACATGAATTCGTAATGAGAAATACTAAATATTCCATTTTTCGACAGAAATAAGGCTGGGTTGGGCTATTGATATTTTGTTCTGTATGACCAAAGTCCTGAAACTGGTAGAACGTGAATACCAATAAATTGAATAAAGGTATAGTGTATCTAGGATATCTACATACATTTTATTTTTTTTTGGCGATATTTACACGTGATTTTAAATGAAGAGTGAAGACCTTAAAATGTACCTACTTAATTTAAGGCAACATTTTTTTATTTTAATTATGTAATTATTTAAGAAAAATTATGTTTTAGAGAAGAAAACACAAATTTTTTCTAAGCATGAAACATAAAGATGGAGGAGGACGAAACAATAATTTTTGTTTTCCAGGGAAATCTCAAAAAGTTTTAAACTGATTTACGTGAAACAAAATTTATAATATTCCTTATGTTTATAAAAGTAACATTAGTCTAAGAAAGATAGGATCTGACTGGGAACAAAATAATTCATGAAATTTTACTGCTGGTATCGACGGAGAAAAGCATTGGCTTTTTGTACAGGCGCATTTAAAGAGGTGGAGAGGGGGAGGAAGCGGGAGTTTATCAATCTGAAAAATTTGTTACTTGAACCCAGAAATCCATTCTTGAATTTTCTTCTTAAACAAAGTTATTTTAATCGATAGTTTTTTAGAGATTAATTTCCAAACTCAAAATATTGAAAAAGAAATTTGCTCCAAGGATCCTGTTTTTACTAAGTAAATTCTTTTTCAGAATGTTGAGTTTGGAAATTAATTTCTCAAAAACTAGCGATTAAAAATAACTTTATTTAAGAAGAAAATTCAAGAATGGGTTTCTGGGTTCAAGATGAACTATGGGAGAATATTGTGGGTGTTATCATCATTTTGTATCAGTTAATTTGCTTAATTTTGTAGTCGTATACTTACTTATTTCTTCAAATTTTGTCAACTTTTTTCTTTGAGGTTGATCCAAATATTTGCGTCTGCAAAAGCTTATATAAATTATATAGGTTCCTTTGCACAAACAAAAAGTTAACTTGTCTTATTTAGATTCAGTTAAATGTTTAAGGGGCGTGTTTGTGTGAACTAGGTAGTTATGTTGTGTAGAAAGAAAAGCTTGACATTGTGTGATCAAATTATTTGTGTATTGTGTATTGATCGGCAATCGCCAGCGCGGCGGCGGACGGCGCGGCGGCGCAACTCCAACGGTCGTCGTTCTCATCACTGGTCTAAATAAATAAATAAAAAAAGACGGAATAACTCGGTTTTGTCCGTGTTATTTTCAATTAGTTTGTTCAAAATGTTGGGAAAAAAGTGATTTGGTTCGAGTAAAAAGTGAATAACTGGTCTTCCCACGATCGGATCTTCTAGAATGAGATCTTAAAAAGACGGGAAAAATAGGCTTCTGTTTGTAAAACATTTATTTAGCATTTAAAATTAAAGCAATTAGATGACTTTTGGTGGACATTTTAAAAGGGAACACGTTAGCAATAATTTCATGTGAATTCGCTCTTAGAAAACATTGTCCATCGGAAAGCTTTGTACATACATATGTACTTATAGCAAACAAAATATTATTTTTAAGTTTGCGAAGCAACGCGATCACTGATCGGCTTGATTTTTTTTTATGTTTTGAAAAGTAAAAGTCCGAAACCCACCCAGTTTTCAATGTTTGGCTACGAATTGATAAAAGCATTGAATTTTGAAAACAAAAATAATACTTATTATAATAATAATAATGATTTTAACTACATTATGTATATGCTTGTAGCCGTCAGATCTTTAAATTCAATGCACGGCGCTAGTAAGAAGGAATAGAAGGAAAGGAAAGACTTTTTCAATGGAAATTACATAACAAACAAATTTATGATGGATGTTTTTTTCCCAAATTTCATATTTCTAAAGTTATAAAGGAAAAAATCACAGAAAATTGGGTGATTTTAGCGTTTTTTTCACAGTTGCATTTTTCATGCAGCAAGTACAGGATTTTCGAAGCTGCAAAATTAGCTTCAGATTACTCTAACAGGACCCAACAACATATCAACATGCAGAACTACATCGCGCTTTGTGATTTTAGCCCTTTTTTTGTAATTTTTGACTGGGATATTAATTACGTAAAACTTTGAAAAAAATTAGTTTGAAATTTTTTTTTTTAATTTGAAAATTAATTTTACAAAAACTGTTAAAATAACTTTATTTAAAAGGCAAATTCAGTAAGGGACTTCTGGCCTTACAATAGGTATAACATGGCATAGCAAACTTTACCGTTACTTTTTAATGTAGTTTTCTGTTCTGTCATTTTTTTTAGCAACACGGGGAATAGACCCCCTCTCATACGATTTTTGTATTGTCTCGAGCCAACCTTGAAGTTCTTATAATTTTTAATAACTTTCTAGGCATAAGTATTATGTCAATACCTAACATTATAATACCAATATCATCTGTTTACTAGGAAAAAATAAGCACATAGCTGTAGGCAAATTTTTGCTGCTCAAACAACCCTCGGTTTATTGTCAATAAGAAAACTTTTCTTTGACTTTAACTGATCCACTATGCTTCAACTTCTCAAAGTCCAATCGACACACTGCACAAATATTTAAAGTATACCCTCGAAGAGAGTCAATATATATTTTTTTTCTGGCAAAACAACAACAAAATTACGAACAAACTTCTCCAATATAACATTTAGTTTTCCAACCAGTTTCCAATGAAAAACAAAAACTGTACTTTCAAAATCAAATTATAGTAAAATGTTAAATTTGTATATATCCTTCATATATGTATCTCTTAACAAGAAGGGAGATATCCTGCATCATTCTACATACAATGTCTGTCTGCTTTGAATGTATCTTAATATATTTATCAAAAAACACAGAACAACAGGGAGACAAATAAAATTATAAGATGTAACACAAAGCCAAATAATCAAACTAATTAAATCGTTATTTGGGGAATTATTTCCCTAGAATGAGACACAAACAAAAGCCCTTTTCGAAAAAAGTCCTTACAAACAAAGACGAAAATTTTCTTAATTTTGTATCTCTCATTTGAAAGAAAACTGCAAAAAAAACAAGCAAATACAGATTGTTTGTTGGGCACTCTGAGATCTCTGAATCATACTCGTCGTTGGCTTCGTCGTCGTCCTCGGCCCGACGGGTCGGTAAGGGATGCGACAACTGTTCTCTCTGCCGTTGAATGGTGTAGGAAGTTGGAAAAAGGGTTGGTATATGGCATTTGATGGGACTTAGCTAGCAACTAACAACCAAGGAGCAGGAATGAGTTAACAAGAAAGAAACAAATTTAGTCGCAGAAGTTGGAAATAATTTCTATGTTCAAATATTTGTCGCTAACTTAGTGCCAAGGAGGAAGGTCTTTTATGTGTCGAGTACAAGGATTGTGTGCTTCTGCTTCTGCTACTTTTGCTACTGCTGCTGTTGCAAGGCAAAACATACTCCAAGCTATGACGATAATAATCATTCGTTGGTATCCTTGCTCTAGGGAAATAAGTGAAACACAGAATAGACACCCACCCCCCATCATACATACAATTCCCATTCTCCCACTCTCATCCCACGACCATTGGCTCGTTCTATGTGTAATCGCTCAAAAAGAATAGAATGTAAAGTGTCTGAAAGAACACATTTTAATGCAATTTACATCCTTTGACAAGGACTCAAGGGTATCTTTTTCTTCTGCTTCTTCTTCTACAATGATTTAAATTGACGCAATACAAAAATACAAAGTGAATTACAAAAAAAAAAGAAGAAAAAAAAACAATGAAGAAAGAGTTGTTGGATGTGTGTGATGATGATTTTCTGAGTAAATATTGTTGTACATTTTAATCATTTTTGCTTCAGGGAAAAATGGAAAAAAATTTCCTATGAAAGGATTTTGTACATTTTAATTTTCAAAGTAAAATCAAACAAAAATAAATTTAAATGTAATCAACTCATGTAGGCTCTTACTCTATAGAGTGAACATACATAAAAGTATTGATGTTTTAATAGGATCTTAAAGAAGATGGATGTATCATGTTCTATGTCGAAATACTTTTTACTATTTACTATAAAAATTACAATTTTAACATTAAATAAAATTGCAATTGTCTGAAAACGTGTATTAAGGTACTCACTCTGTTATTTTCTGTTTATTAATAAAAGGAAAAAATAAATAAAAATTAATGAATTCTGCATAATGCATACCGCAAAGCTTCTAGGTTTCTTTCATCTTAAAAGCCTGATTTTAACATGATTTTCCAGTTCAAGCGCTTTATGCGTTGAAATTTAAAAATTAAACAATGGTTTTTGTGATTTTTAATTTGACCCACGCCTTAGGATTAAAAAGCTTGAAACTTTGATAGATGGGCTATTATTGATATGGACTGATTTTTCGGTACCACATTTTACAAAAATTATAATTTAAATCGGTTTATCTTATAATGAGAAAGTCGAAAATATGAAAGGTGGTTGTGTAGGAACTACCGTTAATAAGAAAACAAAATGAAATATGTATTTTTATTTGAAAGTATACATATGTATATTGCTAAATTAATAGGTATGACACACAACTTTCTATCTTAATTCTTTGAGCTGTTGTGAAGAAAAATCAAATTGTTCTTAACAGTTCTTTAACATTTCCATAAGGAAGCTACCGTTAGTTTTGAATTTGGAAACATGATTTCTGCAAATATTCTAAAAGATAATAAAAAAAAGTATTTTAAACTGAGTTCTAAAAAAATTTGTTTAGGTTTTTAAAAATGTTGGTTGACAATAATGACCAAAATTTGTAGAAACTTCACCATAAAAAAAATTGTATGCACCAACGCAGAAACGTTTTCGAGAAAATCAAAAGAAATTGACTTACTAGAGGTACAAAGGTAGTATACCGTAGCGTAATGGTTAGTGCGTTCGACTGTCACGCTGGAGGTCTGGGATCGCTTCCCAGCCTCGTCCATCTAAAAACTAAAAAAGTTTTTTTCAGGGCTACTGCCTCTTGCGAGGAATTGACAAATCCTCCAAGAGTATCACTTGTCACGAATAAGTGCTTCTCGTCTAGCCGTTTGGATTCGGCATAAAATTGTAGGTCCCTTCCATTCCTGTCGAAAGGCGCACACAGGAATGGTTGCGAGTTGTTAGTCACTAAGCCCTGGTTCTTCATGAGCCGTTGTGCCACGCGATTTATTTTATTTTATTTATTTTTAGAGGTACACAAAAAAAACATTTAAAAAAAATAAAAAAATTTATTCCAATAAGATGTGTTATTTCGATATTCGAAGAAATTTTTTGAGATAAATGATCGGATGTTTATTTCAATGTAAAGAGGAAAGTATGCCATTAATAATACAAAAAACAATATCAGCAAAATGGCCGCCACGGCTACGCTTACACAACAATATCCTTTTCATGAAATTTTCCATCACCTAATCGCAAAGTGGCTGCTGTATGCCGTCAATAGCTTCACGAGTTCCATCTTTGAGGTCTTGAATCGACGCTGGGCTGTTGGCGTAGACCTTATCTTTCCCGTGGCCCCAAAGGAAAAAGCCGCAAGGTGTTAAATCATAAGATCTCGGTGGCCAATTGTGATCACCTCTTCGAGAGATAACACGATCCAGAAACTTTTCCCGTAAAAAACGATGGTTTCATTGCTTTTGTGGCACGTAGCGCCTTCTTGTTGAAAGTAAACATCAAGACCATTCAATTTCGGGTATACAAAATTATTAATCATCTCTCGATAGCGCAATCTATTCACCGTAGCTGTTGCTTCGGCCTCATTTTCGAAAAAATAAGGCCCAATGACCCCGCCGGACCATAAACCGCACCAAACAGTTAACAGGCTTTTCAACAATTAATCTTGGGTTTTCCGAGCCCCTGATGCGACAATTTTGCTTGTTGACGTAGCCACCGAGGTGGAAATGGGCCTCAAAAGTAAAGATGATTTTTCGATGAAATTCCGAATCATTATCATGCATTTTTTATAGTGAGTTTTAATAATTTCAATGCGTTGTTGAAGCGTGTATCATTCCATTTTTATTAATGGTGTAGTTTCTACTTGTCAAATATCAACAAATTACATCTTCAAAAGTGACAACTACCGAAATAGCGGGCTATTCAAAATAACACCTCTTATTGGAAAACCTCTATTTGAAAAAAAAAATTCCAACTAAAAATTGTTAGAAAATCAATTTAGAAAAAAGTGCGTATACGCCTAACGTGGTTTTTATAGGGAAGAAAACCATGGAATTTCTACGGTTTTATTTTATCGTTTGACATTACATGATTTAAGAATGCCCACAGTTTTTGAAAATAGTGAAATTACACCAAATATTTACTCTAGGTCGAAAACTTGCGTTAGGTTAAATTTTTTTGACTAATAGGGCAAGTTGTACAGTTTATTTTAGCTTCGACTCAAGATTTTATGCCACCAATTTTGACCGATTAACTGAAATTCAACTAGGGATCAAGTGTAAGATTGTGCTCTTTCACATTGGGGAAAAAGATTGCTGTGTCCAAAACATTATTTTGTTTTTAAATTTGTTAAACCTTTGGACTGATCTCTTTTTAAAGATTATTGAACCACCCTTTTAATTTTTTTACCATCCGTAGATTTTTTTTTTTAAAATTTTATTTTGAATTGCTCAAACTTGCTTTCGTAGCTAAAAACTTAAACGTAGAAATTAACGATGTAGGTATGCATGTTGTTATTTCTATAAAATTATGAAGTTTTAAAACAGGTTAAAATATAAATAAGTTTAAATTTTCTTTTCAAATAGTTAACAAAAAACATTTAATACAATTATAAACTAAAAAAGCAAGCATAAATTCAAGAACAGTCGACGCCGCTTATAGCGACCGCAAGGGACAAGCCAAATGTGGTCGCAATAGCCGGCCGTCGTTATATGCGATTTACCACAAAACATGATTCAGAAGAAAAAACAGATGTACCTTCCTAAAAATGCGTTTTTAAATTTTATGAACAGAATATCAAAGAACCTAATTCAATTCATTCGCGAATAAAGGAATTTGTGTATATTCGAACACGTTCAGTTTTTAATTCTCAGAATTTTTCGTCATTACGTCGCGTCGTTGTAAGCGGCGAAACGGATGTATTTTTGTCTGAAATTCGTGGCTATATGCAACAAGCCGTTATAGACGACGATTTCACGGCGTTATAAGTGACGATAAACTAATACAAATTGTATGAAAATTAACCAAACGAAGGAAAAGTTTATAAGCTACGTCGGTAAAGGTGGCGTCGACTGTATGTATATGAATTTATAAAAAAAACGTTCAAAAGTCCTCAAAGCGCGTTTTATTAAAAAATTATTTTTTTTAATATCTAAAATTTGGCATCACAATTTTTAGTATTTTTAAAAATATAATTTAACTTTACACAAAATTAAAAAAAAAATACACAAACAATAACCCCTTTTCAAGATATTGAATTTTACAAAAATAAGAATCCGCAAAACTTGACCGGCAGTACAGTGCTCGCGCTGTCTTTTCTCTACTTCTAGATTTTAGTGGAAGGAAAAGAGATTTGTACATGCAAAACTATAACAATTATAAAGGACCTCTTGTATACTAAATTTGTTTTAAACCGCTGAAGCTATGTTTACGGGAAATTTATAAAATCAAAAACTCGGTTCTATGACAGGTACCGTTAGTAACCGTTATTGGTAATTTTTTTCTCACCAAAACACTGACCACACCTTTAATAGTAGTTCATAATTTGTTTGATCAACATCGTTAGAGTCGTTTCTGAAGTTAATTATTTCCCCTCTAGAGAATCATCTAAGAACCTGTAGACCAAAGTTTGAAAAAAATCTCTTCAGCGTTTTAGGCTGCAGGTTCAGGTACAGAGAGACAGAACTGCAAGAGCCACATACATAATATTGCCGGTTATCATTGGCGGATCCAAGGGGTGGCTATAGGGGCGTAAGCCCCTATCTCAGGGCTAAGAATAATGGATGTGTTTAATGCAAAGACAATTATTCCTTAAAAACAAAGCCCAGAAAATAAGGACGTAAAAACTAGCTCGGGACTGAGGCCTGACAAGGGATGGACAAAATCGGGGTTAAACAACCAATTCCCTAAAAACATAACTTATTCCAGAGAGTTTTTGGGGCTTAACTTGAGGGACTGTCCGAAAGTTGCTTGAAGAGATAATTGAAAAACAAAAAAAAACGGGATAGGGGCTGAACAATTAATAAGTCAAAAGCAGCAACAATTAACCCTACTAAAACAAAGCTTATTGAAAAAAATAAATGCAGTTGGGGCTAAAACCCGATTACAATTTGAGAAAAACGAGATGCCAATTTAAGTGTCACTGTTTAATAAAACAGAAATTGTTTCTTATGGTCAGCCAGGGCTTAGAGAATCTTGGGTCAAAGTCAATTTAGAAAACATTTTTCGGACTAAGCAATTACATAAAAGGTCTCCAGTCAAGGAGCCAAATTCCACTAGCGTGAGTTTTCTCTGTGCACTCAAAAAATCATGCAGAATAAAATGAATATTTGCTCTAGATTCTAGAGTTACGTGTAAATTTATCTACATATTTATTTGTGTTTTATGCAGCGTACATATAAACAAAAATTCATTCACGTTTGCAGAATTAAGGCACTTGATATTTTTTAGAGCAGCTTTGTCTTATGTCCTTCTAAAAGTCTTGAAGTTTTAACATTTTATTTTTCAATCGGAAAAATATTCTTTTCTGTGCACATATGAGCTTTTGACAGTGAGACATCTTAGATATCATTTTTATTTTTGTCTCAAACTGGATCTCCTAGCCCCCCCCCCCCCAAGCAAAATAGTTTTTTGAAATTCTGCGTTCGATATCGATGATACATTGTTATGAATTAATTCGTCCAAACCCCCACCTCAGAGACTAACATTTTCTCCAAACAAATTATAAAAAATTTATTAAATAAATTGGGTGGCACAACGGCTCGTGAAGAACCAGGGCCTAGTGACTAACAACTCGCAACCATTCCTGTGTGCGCCTGTCGACAGGAATGGAAAGGACCTACAATTTTATGCCGAATCCGAACGGCTAGACGAGAAGCACTTATTCGTGACAAGTGATACTCTTGGAGGATTTGACAATTCCTCGCAAGAGGTAGTAGCCCTGAAAAAAACTTTTTAGTTTTTAGGTGGACGGAAGCTGAGAAGCGAACCCAGAACCTCCAGCGTGACAGTCGAACGCACTAACCATTACGCTAGGAGCTACTACTTCAAACAAATTGTATACTTTAAACTTTCGTGTCTCAGCTTTTTCATTATATAAATATCATGTACAGTATGTATGTAGATATACGGTACCTTTATACACCGGTACACCTTTTGCGAGTTCCGATTTAAATATTAAATTGAACAAACTTCCTCACCTCACGAATATGCTATTTTATGCATTAAATTATTCAAAAGCTTTTCCAATTGTATTGTTTCGTTTTCGTTTCGTCGAGAAAATTACACCTGATTAAAATTGGCTAAGAATCCTCTAGGAAGGTCCTTATTTCCTATATCCAACCCCTTTTTTTCACCATACATATGTATGTACTACTCATTGTTGTATATGTACATATCAGTGGCGTCTCGTCAGGGTGATCTAACGACAAAAAAATCCCTCACCAAACGTTATTTAATTTTACTCAAAAACATGCACAATTATACAACCTACCAACAGCCTACCCATTTGCATCCTTCATTTTTTTTTTTTCATCTTCATCGAATGTTATGTAATCATACACACAAATATGCCCAATTTCACAACCCGTTATACTCACCTGCAATATTTTTTTTTTCAAAATTCCTTCATCGTTGCGTGAAAATAAGCAGCACAAGTAAACTCGTACGAAACCTCACTGTGCACTTATTCTGTTTAATTCTTCAAATTACTTAATCCAAATTGTACAAAATGGAAAGACGCTTTACGGAAAGGGAATAGATACAAATAAGAGAAAACACAGCAAGGGTATTCATGCAACGTCGTAAATTTACAAATTGTGTAAAATGATAAGTTTACACAAAAGTTTGCATGAACGACCTTTTTATTCATTTGTTTAAATGTTGCGTAATTGAATCAGCTGTTCGTTTATTTGTCAGATTTGGTGTGTGACACATTAGACGTGTTCAGATTTCAAAATTATTTTTCAATAAAGAACCTCTCCCGAACCAACACGAAGTTGGAACTATGACTCAATTCTGATTTTAATCCTTCAGAAAGCTACTTTTCATTGGTTTATAACATCTGACAGCTTCCGGATATTAAGGATTACCCGAACCTATGCCTATAATTCGTTGACGAAGAAGAAAACAACAATAAAAACAAGTCGTTGATATAGTTTCGAAGTCGTCAACGAAAGGTTCGCATTGATTGGGGAGAACCTTTATAATTCTACCTTAATAGTTTACGAAAAGTAGCTTTCCTAATCGTTGAGTTAATGTACACGTCCGAATTATTCTTGCTTGTACTATTCACAATTTTTATCGCCAACTAAATGTTTTTCAATAGTTACAGAACACGGTCAGAGTTTTTTTAGTTCTCTGAGATATATTTATCATATTTCTGAGCACGCCTAGTTTATAAAAGTTTCAATGACGTTTGGATAATCTTACCAAATCATTTTCCCAAGGAAATTCGTTGGGGAATTTTATTCAATTTGAGTAAATCATTTCCCATACAAAATTTGACGGTTCATTTACCAAATGGTAAACTTACCCAAATGGTAAACTTATCTAGTGTTTTACATCGTTGCATGAATACCCCTAACAAAAACAGAGACTGAAGTGCTCAGAAAACTTTCGAACGAGTTCACTGCAAATTTATCAGAATAAACATTATCCGTATGTATGTCGTATGGGTGACGAATGACGATGGGCATGGCTACTGTTACTGGGTAGAAGCAGTGGGTACCTACAGGTTTGCAGTTTGATAATTTTGGAAGAATTCATTTGACGAATATAACAGAATAAGTGCACAGTGAGATTTGGTACGAGTTTACCTGTTCTGTTTATTTTCACGCAACAATGAAGGAATTTGGAAAAAGAAAATATAGGAAGGCTGTGTCTAAGGAGGTATTTATTATGGGTTGTGTAATTGATGAAGTTTACGCGTACGAAGGATATCTATGCACTTCAGCCAGAGCTTCTATTCTGTTTTATGTTATCATTTAATTTGCTTTTTGTGTATTAGTTTTTAAGTGTCTACAGTTTGGTGTGGTGCTTTTACTTTTTTATGCGATTGTTTTTAATTTAATATTTAAGAAAAAAGGAAAAATAAACAATGAGTGAAAGTGAAGACGAAGATCGCGTCAATGGTTTGTTAGAAAAAGCGTATGTCGAAAAAAAACACAATTATTTTTATTTCATTTTGTTAGATAAAACAATAAATACGACATTTTTGTAGGCAAGTTATTGCCAATATCGAAATTTATTGATATTTAAAAACAAATATATTATTTTCACGATTTGCGCACCCATATAAATAATCCACGCGACGCCACTGGTACATATGTACCTCTACAAGGTGCATGTACAGTACACACGTGGTTTATAAACATACCTACTTCATACATTTTAAATTCTCGTGAAAGTAAATTGATTCCTGTTGACACGCGATTTCTGTTTTTGTTATTCTGTTGTTGCTGTTGTAGATTTCTCTATTCAGGCATCTAAATTATGAAAAAAATCCGCAACATGCGAAACAATAAAGTTCTCAGTTAAAGACTCAAATCTAAAATCCTGGCACAAAGGCACTGCTACTGACTGCTAGCTGTTTTATTATTTATTTGAAGAGAAATTACCCAGCAAATAGAGTTGAGTTATTTTCTGTTTCTGTATGTACAATTGTCTTTAGAAGTTCAAGGCTTTCTGTATCCATTCTATGAAATTTCCGTGTAGCGGCAGAATATTAAACAACTCACTCCATTTTTTAATCGGTACATGAAAATGTGGAATGTCAAATGTAATTTAACAAATAATTTTAAGGTTAGTTCTGATGACACGATTTTTTTTTTTGTGAATTAAACTCAGGAAGTTTTTGATTATAGTATTGTTTTTTTTTTCTTCTACATAATGACGTCTCATTATAATGTGCTTTATGCTATAAGGATAGCTTAGCATACGATAAAAAGCTAAAGCATGTTGGTGGGGTTGAGACAAGAGAAAAAGGAAACGTGGGTCCATTTCCCCCCATTAAGGCAGGAGGATCAACTTTCTAAAAAAAAATACTTAAGCCAGAAATTCGTTTTATTATCTTGTGTGAAAAGCAACTCAGTAAAATTCTTTACAATAATTTGATTTGTTATTGTTTTGCGTTTAAAATGTTTGCTAAGTTTGCTCTCTCAAAAAATACAGCTATTATATACTTGTTTGTTCATGTATTTCATATAATTCAAATCACCTATAATAAAAATGCTATCCTTACTTCCCAACTTTTCCACAAACAAAACATGTCCAACTTAATAATACTTTTTTAATTAATCACACAAGAATAAAAATATTAACAACATGATGCAATCATTTCCACACGCAATTAGATGAAATATTACCACACGATTATCTAGCAAAGTTTTGTGGTTAACACTATACTACCACAATAAGCATCATAACATGCAGTTATAAAAGGTGTAATTCATATAATATGAAACTTTTTTCCACGCAACAAACATAAGCGTTAATCTTAATGCCTACACATACAAACGTATAAACACAGTTAACTTAAGATATTAAATTGTAATCCAATCAAGTATTTTTGTATGAAAATAACCCTTATAAGCGTATTAAAATTATGAAAAAAAAAGTTTTGTCTAGGAAGTTTTTATTTAAGTAGAAGTATAGGAGGTGCTAACAAAATAATATGTACATAATGTAGGTATAGTAATTTGAACGTTTTTATTATTCGTATCAAAATGTACCCTATTGTGTTGATGTAAAAACAGGTAATTTGTTTATGTCTTTATGAGGATAACATTTTTACAATACATGGTGCCTTGTTAGAAAGCTAAGATTAAATGCTCTTAAAAACTTAGCCCATATACCTGCTCAAATGGATAACTGTTTGTGAATAGGTTTGATATGGCGAGTTAAGGAATAACCGTTAATTTATAACTTAAAATTACATAATGACACTTTCTGTGACTAAAAACTCATAAGAGCATTAAATATTAAAAGTAAAACTGTACCTACTTAATTACGTTTAAATATGTAAAAAAAATAATTGTAAATACATTTTTGTTGTTTTTTTTTTCAAAAAAATTGAGTTTGATAAAACAATTTTAAAAGCAAATTTAATTAAATTGATTAATAGATACTTATGGCAAAGAAATTAAAATAGTGGATTATTGGAATGCCAATTTATTAGGTACTTATAATAAATTATAGTAAGCTAAATGGGCTTCAGGTCAAATAAAACAATTAATTATGTCACCACGTTTCGTTTGGACATCATCAGGTGCGAGCAATGATGGTTTCTATATTTTTTTTATTTATAAATGATAAATAAATATGTTACAAAATCAGTTTTTCCCATTAAAACATAACAAACTCACAATTATTACATTTTATTTTGCACTTAAAATAAACAATTTTTGTTCACATGAACAGAGATCATAACACTAGCAAGTTGGTGACGTGAAATAAGGCCCAACGAAATAAGACCAAATCTCAAATCTGGCCTTATTTCGCTTTGAAAATGGAAATAAGGTCAAATTGGCTTTATTTCTAATTCCAAAACGAAATAAGGCCAAATTTCATTTGGAAACAAGACCAAATTTGTTTTTACGAAAACATTCAGTGATAACAGAAGCTTTGAAAGCAGACCGACTGACAGCATAGGCACTTGCCAGGTAACTGAGCATACCACCCTAAGCGGAGCCACGGAGTCAAGTGAGCGGAATAGAGGACCCAAAGAGGGAGTTATAATCCTTGAACCCGTGAAGCGGGCCACCCAAAGTACTGTTTAGTTCAAAAACTTTGAAACATAGGTGCCTGCCAGACGGGGGATTAATTCCTTTTTTTTTTTTGGGAACTAACCCCCGCGTGTGCTGGTTCCCAAAAAAATGGAATTGAACCCCATCTGGGAGGCACCTTTGTTATGGTCCCGTGACATTATTTTGCCATGTGTCATATGGCCGTATTTTGAAATATGGCCATTTGACACATTGTGAAAGCGTCAAATGTCCATATTCCAACATTTGGCTATTTGTCGGTTTTACAAACTGTCATACGGCCATTATGGCTATATGCCACTTTCAAATTATCCTTTTGCCAGAAGTAAGCGCGAATTTAAACAAAATACTTTTAAACGTATTCAGAAGGTTGTTTCGAATTTTATATTTTTTGTTAAGTATTTCTTAAAATGTTCTGGGAACTATGTATCTTTAAAAACAAATTTAAAACTTTTCAAAACAACTTTTTGATAACGTTTACAAGTATTTTTTAAAAATTCGCGCGAACCAAAACACTTTAAACTAAAATTTATAAAACTAGTTAACGAAATTAAAATCCATATACCTTATTCTAACATCCTTAAAATAAAGTATGTCAAGTCTAAGAAAATATGTTTGGCACGTCCAAAACTAAGCTTAAAAATCTTTCCTGTCTACACATCTTTTTTTTCTAAAAGGCCAGTACTACAGAAAACTAAATATAGACTTCAGAAAATCCAAGTAAGGCCCAGTTCACACGAGATTATACCGCACGTTTTTTAAGCTGTACACATACGAAATTTACAGGTAACAACGTTTTTGTAGAAAAATCACCGTGTGAACAGTTCTATGTAAATGTATGCGCCAATGCTCGTTTGTTCAGATGTTTACAGCTTAAAGACGTCGGTGTAAACTCGTGTGAACTAGGCCTAAAAATATCTATCGTAGGAAGAAATGTGTCGATCAAAAATTTGTAAATGATTTAATTTTCCAAAATTTGTGTCATTATCATTTTCAGTTATTAAAACTAATCGAACAAAAAACATCATTTTAAAAATTCAATATGGATCCACAATATGGTCAACAAATTGAATATTGGATGGTAATGTATACTACCTATAGGTAGACTACTTATACTCTGTGAGTACCTTATTCATTTTTCATTCCGGGTTTGCTTTCTGTGCAAAATGACTAAGCTATTTTATTTACAATAAAGAATGTGACAAAAACGACACAATAGGAAATAGCATTTTGTTTTGCTTTGCAAATGGCTTTTGCAATATTAAATGATTAACTTCATAGACGATACGTTCTGCAGCAGCATCATGCTTATTTCCGATTCCGATGGTTCTCAGACAAATCCTTTGAAGTTGACATAAAACTTATAGGAAAGTGAGTTGAGTGTTAATGCTTGTAGCTTCAGCCATTTGAGTGACACATAATAATTTACAATTTTCTCACTTTTCAATGCGAGTTGTTTTACTTATGTATGTATTCCCCTTAGAGACTTGGACTTATAGATTTGTTTGTATAGTTGCAGAGAAAAGCAATGAAGTTGAATAATCATTATTTTATCCTGAACATCAAAGTCCAAAATATACGTATATGTAGGTAGGTAGGTTCCTTTGTATTTATATAAAAGGGAACGAAGGACTGTGTAAAAACATTATGGTAGGTACTAGGTGACGAGAGGAGATGCTATGCGATGGGAGGAAATCACAAAGAAGGCCATTGAAGCATCACGTTATCGAAGGACGAAGAAGGATGCTTGGCTAAAGCAGCAGGAATATTGAAAGGAAGTGAAAAACCTAATAAAACTTTTGCAATTCCATTGGGCCCCTTTGAGAATTCAAATGGATTACTTTTTAGTGTTTGTCCTAAGCCCGGAATTAACGGGACGGGAATATTCAATTTCAATCGGTTTAGCAATTCCGTCTTTTTCTATCCTTTTTATTTTTAGCATTGTTTTTTTGTTTGTTGTACTTTTTGTCCTATATATGTATATATTTTCCTTATGATGGTGATGTTTGGATTGGAAAAAGGAACTGACTCTATATCAGAGTAGAATATAAAGTAAAGTATGCAAAAGGACAAAGGCGAAATGAATTTGTCATGAAATGCATTTGGGAGAAAAGTAGCTATTTTCAAAAAAGAAGACGAAATTCAATGTATATAGTCAAAACAAAAAGAAAAAAATAGAAAAAAAAAATGAACTTAACTGTATAACCATTCATCCATCTTAGTCTTTGAGAGAGTTCTCTTAGTTCAAAGATTACAATTTATTTCGTCATGATGTGCCCTTGGCTGGTGTTTGGTGTTTTATGTTTGTTGAGAAAAGAGAAAAGAAATGCGCATTTCATTTGACAGGAACAAGCTAATGGAATAAAAAGGAGTTATTTTCAAAATGAAGCCCATTAATTTTAGATCCTTGAGGGAATTCTTTTCTTGCATGATTTTGGATTTAATTACCATATTGGATTGTTTGTTAGAAGTACTTAGTATTTGTATTTAATAAAATGTCAAGAACCTTGTTAGTTTCAGTCAGTTCTAGAAACCACATAAAGAATAATACGAAAGAGTACCTGACAATGATTTCATATATTTTAGTTTTATTTATAAACGAAAAGAATAAATGTTTGATCATACTCCATAGATCGATTTTTTATTCTGTGGTTGAATGTTTTTTTGTGGTTCAGCGTTAAATAAAAATTGTATTTTGTTCCGCAAGAAGATGCAAAAGCTTGTGTGAGCCCTGAGCGCTGGGGTGGAATCGGCTAAGGTGATAGTTGATTATCAATTGTGGTGATCATCGTTTTGAAGATAGCTGTCTCTATCACATCTAAAGGCAAAAATAGAGACAACAATAGTCAAAACGACGATCACCACAATTGATAATCAACTATCACCTGAGCCGATTCCACCCCTGGACTTTTAAAACAATACTCGAAAATTCTTGAGCTTCACAAAGCAAGCTCTTATAACTCTAATACTCCGTTTCCACCGACCACTAAACCAAGATTTATGTAATGAGATTTATTTGGTGTTTCCACTGCACAAAAAGATCAGAAAGAGGATTATGACAAAACATTAAAATATGGTGTTTCATTTTTTTGATATGAAGTGGAAGTGAGATAGATAGTTTTTTTTTACATTTCCAGCTGTCATCGGAAGCAAATGGTGTTTAAATGCTGAGACAACTAATATTTTTACTAGTCTTTTTTAGTCTTTTCTAGTCTTTACTTCAGTATAACTGATTTTCAAGGTTTAGATCGTCTCAACTCTTAAAACTTGCTATTCAGTCAATTTTAATCTCAAGCTAATTTTAAGTTAACAACTTCACTGTCCCCATACAAACTGCTTTACACTCCACGTCCACTATTTTTGTTCAAGAAAAAAAAAACTTCCATCCCACGTCCAGTGTATCATATATGATACACAGAATTTTTGTTGTCCTTCAGCTTCCCTGTCCCATGTATCATATATATGAACACAAAACATAATTTAAGAGATTTGCTTCACTGTCCCCATACAAACTACTTAAAATCATCCCCCACGTCCAAATTTTTTTTTTCGAGAAAAACCATTACTTTTTGGTAATATTTAGTGTGGAATGGTTTTTTTCGCATAAATAATGAGTTCTTGTAGTTGTGTTCATAAATGATACATGGACATGGAACGGGAGGTACAATTTTGTTTGGAAACATTAAAACAGATTCCTGTAGAGGAATCAAATACAAGTATATTTTACTATGGGAGGGGGGGGGTTTATCTACCCCTTTATAGGTGGGCAATTTTTGAATGACTTAGAATCAAAAAGATATTATTTTAATACTATGGCTGCACTCAGAACAAAGTGTCAAAGTCAAAGTCTCTACAATTTAGACCATCTAGACAATGTAAACCTCACTGTTTACTACATACTATACTATTAATACCATACATTAACATCCAGAACATCTTTATTCTAGAATTTTAATCTAGACTTTTGTGACCATCTAGACCAGTGTTTCCCACGCCCGCCCCACAGGGGGGGGGGGCAATTTGTTATTATAGGGGGGGCAATTTAAAGTTATTCTGCATTACACTTCTCTCCGAAAAATCTATAGTTTTTGTATTTCCACCCTTAAAGATATATTACGGACGTACCCAGGATCCACAGTACACATATCTAAGGTATATTATATTGCGCAGTTCCAGATGGCTGTCCTTTGTGCTAATACACAGTAAACAAAAACAAATTTGTTGTGGCTAATTTTTTTACTATTGATTTTGACAACATGCGCAGAACTAAACAAAAGTGATCTAGACCATTTAAACCGTTTAACACATTTAGAGCATCAACAACTACAAAGTGTATAGACTTCATCAAGTCTTTAGAATATCTAAATTTTCTAGACCATCTTTACTTTAGACTATCTATTAGACCATCTAAGCACAGGTTTATAGCCTAGTTTAATTATAATATTTAAATCCTTCTTAATCCTCTCCTACTTACCTAATAGCTCGTGCTGTGTTAAAAACATTTTAAGGGTAGCCATAGCCCCTTTTGCGCGCGTGGAATATAAAAAAAAAATTACAGTATTGCTGACAAATGCAGGCTCTTAAAAGAACCAATTCTACCTAAATTAAGTGTAAATATAATTTTACTCAACTATACAGTGATTATACCTACACATGTATGTTCTTCAGGCTTGAACCAACAATCACAAAAAAAAAAAAACTTCTATTCGCAATCACCACTCTATATTTACACAAAACTTTTTGCAAAGTCCAATTGATATGAGGCCTAGAAAATTTCATCTCCCTAAAGGTTTACTTACACCATCAAACTACGATTGTATAGCCTCAAAAATTACTCTCAATTATCTGGAGAAGCAACCTTACCATCATATCAGAGAATAAAGGACTTTAGGTGTATATGAGTGTACTACAGACCTTTCACATTTATTCTGAAAAGGATACAATTGCCTCTTTAGTTTTTACTGAAACTGAAACTAATCAACCGAAACCCTGAAAACATTCACAGCCTCCTCGACCAGTATGAATAAGGATAGAAACACAACAATAACAAAACAAACAAAAAAAAAACACAAAAAATAGTATGATATCTAAGTACAAAGGCAATAACTCGCACAACACAACAAATTTCACAAAACCCGAAAAATAACTAAAAACTTAAAAAAGAACCACTCTGCTACAAAGAAAAAAAAAACAAAACAAAACAAAAAACTGGTATTCTCTTATAACAAACCCTTCTTTTGGATGGATTTCGATTAAATAGCAAATTGTATTTATTCCAATGATTGTTCCGTACCGTTTTTTTATGCCAGGCGCGCTCAATTGAGTTTCGATATTTTGCCTTTTTTTTTTTGTCGAGAGCTTTTGTGTACCGTAAGCAATTCCCATGGAAATAGGACACAAGTTTCTCATTGATTAGTTCATAGTTGCTAGTTCCTGCCTGGTCCGTCGTTTTCTTTTCCAAATAATCGAAATGGAAAATTACAATTAAAACACAAAAACGGTAAAAGCCCGATCGGAGCTGTATAAAATGTATACAGAAGAGGAGGACTAAATTGGGGAGTGAACGGTCGTCGCGTCCGTATCGGTCGGTCGGTCGGACAGAGTGGAGGTGGACAGAACATGGGTCTGGCTGGGGGTCGATGTACCTATATATTATATAAGTAAAACTGCAAACTGTTTCCAATCATTTCATCCTCGGTGATTAGAATTTGTGTCGTGGGTGGTTGGTAGAGGATGTGCTTTTGCAGAATTCAAGGATGCAGGACGTAAAAATAAACTCGTACAAGGAACGAAAAAACAAAAAACACAAACAAAAATCGAACTAAATTGGTATTGGTTCGTTAGGCTTGATGGTTGTATCCAGTTCTTAGCTGATATTTATTTTTTGTTCCCTTTGTTGATGTCAATATAAAAAATAAAAAAAAAAACTGTTGTTACGTTATTATGTACATATGAATAGTTATGTCTGAACCTTTCTGTTGGTCTGATTGGCATCCATCTTGAAGAAGAGATGGATGGACAGTTTTCTGTTTGTCAGATAATTTTGAACGCAAAAACGACGTACACTCACTTAGAAGTTGAATGTCATTTTGAAATGATCATTTCTAAATGGTTTTTGCATCAAATAATTCTTTGAAAATACCTATATCGACATACAAAATAGATTGATAAGCAAATTTTTTTCAGGAAAAGCACAAAATCTGATTAGATTGGATATGGATGACATAAAAAATGTTGAGTGACTATTGTTTTTTTTTTTTTCAATCTCTTGTGCAGAAACAAATAATGAATGGAATCTTTTTTTTTTCAAAACTTCAAATGTTTACGTAAAAAAGTAGATTTTTTACACTGATAAGTTTGTTAATTATGTCATTCTTTAGATCTATCCAGTTGATTTAAATAAGATGCAATAAGAACTAAATCGTGACAAGAAGAAAATTGTATAGCAGTTGGATTATATTTTTCCTTGTTAGGTAGGAGCGGCTATTTTATAAAAAAAAATCACTTAAATTGATTTTGGAACGGTTCTTCTCTTTTTTGTATGAAGCCATCTTTATTTTTTTTTATATTTATGATCGTTTAGTCGATAAGTAATCCGACGAAAGGGTTTGTATGCATAAGTGTCCGAGTCTACTGCGCTTTATTAAATCTGGAACAGAAAAACACTCCGAAAACATTACTCGGAACTGCAAAAATATTTTTAAGTAAGGAGTTAAAAAGGAGCAATTCCGAACCTCCAATTGAATCTAATCGCAAAAAAAAGTTCGTAAAACACTAAATGAAAAGCCGGCGGAAAATCGAAAAAAATCCCAAATTATGGGAATCCATGACATCTGATTTCAATTTTATTTTCATTGAATGGTCATTTTTGGAGTGAAATGGAGTACAAAAATGGAGTTAAACATAAAGGGTATTCATACAACTTCGTAAGTTTACAAATTGTGTGAATGCTGTTCGTTAAATGTCAAATATTAAACGTCAAAAAATAGACGTGTTCAGATTCCGAAGGTATTTTTGAATGGAGAATCTGTCACAAACCAACCCGAAATTAGAGCTTATGCTCGGAACATTAACAAGACAATAGTCGTGCTTTAATCGTAAGTTATGCTTTAAGGTGGAACTATAATATTCGGAAGCTCACGGCAGTGTTCGGACAAAAATGATCGAATGCTAAATATACATAACGTGCGTCGGTTTCTTGATTTTTCATTAACTTTGCTTTTGGAAGTGAAGAACGCTCCCGAGTTCAGCTCACGGAAGTGAAACGGAAATTTATTGAGGTGTTGAGGAAGGAACGAAAAAAATAAAGAGTGAATTATCGCTCAAGTCTGATTTTGGTTAATCAGAAAGCTAATTTTCATTGGTTTATGACATCTGCTTCCGACAGCTTCCAACTATTAAGGATCTCCAATCCAAACCAAGAAAACAACAATAACAACACATTGTTGATGAGTTTCGTCGTCGACAACGAATATGATTCGCATTATGGTTTGGGAGAAAAGTAACTTTCTTAATCGTTGAGTAAATGTAGACGTCCGAATTATTATTCCTTGTATTAACTACGTTTTTATTCACAAACTTTTATCGCCTACTAATTGCTATTCGATAGTTACAGACACGGTCACAGTTTTTTTAGTTCTCTGAGATATTATATCATATATATATATATATATATATATATTCTTTAATAATAATTTTAACTATACGCCTGTAAGACCTAAGTAATTTTAAATGCAATGCACGACACTAGTTACAAGAAATAGAAGGAAAGGAAAGATTTTTGTTCGCAAATGCAAATTAATTTTATATAATTTGTGTAAATATTGACAGTTAATTAACCAAATGGTAAACTTTCGCAAATGGTAAAACTATCTATGTATAGTCCTAAGGTCATTGATCCATGAATACTCCTATTGTTTTAAAACTCCAACTCCAGGTAAGGCTGATAATAGAAGATCACTCTGTGCTTCTTGTGCGTTGTTTTTACAATTTTCGATTTTCTTCAATCTGGGTTCATAGCGATTTTTTAATACCTCAACAGCGTATTTCGCTCATATGAAACGACAAATGGGCTAATCAGTTAGATGATGTAATACCATGAGCAAATAGGGTCACCAGGTTAGCTTTGTAATTTATAAAATCATGAATTTTATATTCATGATATATTGTACTCATGATACATTTTTGGCTCATAAGACAACTAACTTCTTGAACTAGAAAAATGGTCGATTATTATTAAATAATTCCAAAAGTTTTAATATTTTGAAAAGTTTAAGTCCTAGAACCATCCGGTTTTCAGTGTTTAACTGAGAATTGATAAGAGCATTGAGTTTTGAAAAGAAAAATAGCACTGAACTATGTAAACACTTTGAAAAAATTTAGTTGAACTTTTTTTTCATTCAGTTTTCAATATTTTGAGTTTGAGAACTCGTGTTTTCTAAAACAACTTTGCTTCCAAATAAAATAAAATAAATTAAATAAAATAAAATAAAAATAAAATAAATTAAATAAAATAAAAATAAAATATTCTGTGATTTTCTGTGATTTTTATTCCAAAGTCCTGTCAAGTTCATTAAAAAAAAATGTAATTGACAGAACTTGCGACTAAAAAACACAGTAATTCAGAGTAAAGAACAGTCATATGTTTTGTTTATATTTAATAAAATGTATATTGATATTTGACTTTTTTTTTACTAGAAACAAAATGTTCAAATTTTTGACTTTTTTTTGACTTGATTTGGAAGAGATAAAAATAAAGCCAACAAGTCAGATTTGACTTTATTTGGAATTTCGACTTGGCAACACTGGGTATAACATGTAATTGTTACCGTTGTTTTTAAATAATTTGTTTTCTTTTTTACCTATTTTTTTTTTTTAGTGAATTGCACCTCCGACCTAACGTGAGGAACAAACTTCAACCTCCCATACAATTTTTGTATTGTCTCGACCCAACCTACACGCTTAAGTTTCTTATAAAAAAAAATTGTTGTATAAGAAAATGATAACAAATTTTTTATTCTGATTCGACGATATAATGAAAATGAAGAAAAATTATAATGATTACAATTTCTGAAAAAAAATCAAAATCTGGTAACCCTTTCCCACTTACAATACTACAAAAGATCATTGATAAACAGCGACAAAATTAAAATTGTCCTCTAAAATGAAGAACATAAAGAAAAATGATACTCCTTTCAAGCGTCAATGCATATTTGACATTTTAACTATTTTTGTTGTTGTTTTGGAAGCACTGGCAAGGGAAGCAAAATATTAAAGTTGCACTGAAAACTTTTCTATTAAAAAACTTTGCCATGTGATTATTTTTTATCGTTTTTATTTTTTTGCGTAATTTTGTATTTACAATAAAATTGATGAAGGACACCCATGAGACGAGAGAGAGAGAACAAAAAATATATAACAAACAACAACAAGGACGCACAGTAAAATACAAAAACCATCTGAACACGGTGTCCAAAGCTGCAACTACACACTGCAATCACTGTCTTTATACTCGTACTATATCATCAGCAGGAAAAACACAGTGAGTTTAAAAACGAAATGGCAAGGTCCTGTCCTGTCCTCCTGTCTTGACTATGGGACAACTAGAGAGAAGCTTTCCTGCTTGGTTGTCTAGCTTCTGCTTCTGTTATTGCTGATGCTGGAGCTGGTGCTTATTTTGTTGGAGTAAGTGTTCTGCGGTAGCTCGTCTGCCCGGTAGTTCACCATGTCCTCGACATTGTTTAAGTACTTCTTGTGTGTGGCACACCACTCAAGGATGCTTCATTTAAGTTTCAGTTTGAGTAAGAATTCTCATTTTGTTGTTTCTGCTTCCAGGTGTATCAAGGTTCCTTTCTCGATTTTTTCGCCAAGTCTTCTTATTATTTTGTTTTTAGTTTAATGTCCTTCGGTTTGACAATGATGGCGATGATGAAAGGTTTTTTTTCTAGGTATTTTTTTTTTTGTTTTGTTTTTGAAGTTGGTATCCTTACTTCGGCTTCCCACTTGAGAGTTGTTATTAAATTTTGTGTGGCAAAAAGAATCTGCACTCAAACGAACTATGTTAAGGATGTCTGTTGGTTCTTCTGGTTGGTCATGGGGAGTTTTTAGTGAGTCGTCGTTATCGTTGTCGTCATCTTTTCACCTTTCATTATGGTTTTTCTGCGTTAATGGGAAGGAACAAATTTTAGTTGATTTAGGGGGGGGGGGGAGAATTGTTGGTAATGGCTATAAGGTGATTTATTAAATGCAAAGACAATATTGCTCAAGTAATGAAGTGCCATGTTAAAGTGCTTTGCTGCGGGTAAACTTGAAGTTAAACAAAATTATAAAAAAATATTTAGTTACCTTGGTTATTTCTATTCTATTATACCTGTGGCGAACTTTTTATAATTGACGCTGGTATATTTTTAGGTACGCAGAAGGATCTGTTTTGTAGCTACATTTATGATGACGAAGTTTCAATCTGGTACCGAAAACCAAGAAAGAATAGAAAACTTTTTGTTTGGTCTTTTTTTTTTTTTGAAAACCCTAAGTACTTGAAAAGTAAGTTGAAATGGAATAGCATGAATTACATTCTGTAGGTTATTATTATTATTTTTATTATTATTAAAAGCTTTATTTACCATTTCAAATTACCTGTAGGTAGGTTATTTTATTATAGCTATATTATAGTTTATTATATTACTGCAGTTATTTGGCAATTTGGGTTACTTACTTTTAATAACCGGAAGTTGCACTGACAAAATATATACATAAATAAACTTTATTTATTCTGATTATATTATTTTATATTTATATAACTCACCTAGACAAATTTAATTTATATTAAATAGAATCCCATCAGTATAATTATACCTATGTAAGCTAACCATTCGTTTTGAGATTACTCAAATGCGAATGATATATTTGTATGATTTATTTATAAGTGAATGTTTCATAAACCAGCATAATGAACCGGAAAACTACATCGGATAACTTTATAGCAACTTATGTATGGGTATGTAGTTTATATCAATTTATTCTCAAAAGATTTATCTGATTGTGAGTCCAGGCATCTAGGTATACTATATTTCTATATGCGATCCTAAGTTCTGTATCAAATTTCTAAATAACCTTACATGTACAATAAATGGATACATACAAATCTAAAGTAGATTTTAATAAAATGAAAGTCAACCCCAACAATAAGTATGAACTACCTTTGCTTTTAAAGGTTTCGTATAATAGCCCGAGGGTTAGCTTTGCAAATTTTAAATTTCTCATTAAAAACTGAAGAATTTGAATTTTTTGGAAATATTAAAAAAAAAATTAATTTCCCCTTTAACAGTCATCAAAGAATAATCAATTTTCCTTTAGTTTATAAAATAAAGGTTTTTAAATTATCTTAAATAAATTTTAACTGTGCTCGATAAATAATTATTGTTTTCGTGTCAAAAACGGGTTTCGCGGCTTTAGTCGATGATTGATAGTTCCAAGAAATATGTTTTCAACATTCTTTACGTCACACCGCTTCGGTCTTGTCTGTGCGTTCGGGTTATTCTAAAGCCATAGAGTACTTTTTTTTAAACAGTTACTGCTATAAAGTGGCATTTTTGAAATCCTTAACCTTGAAGATTGGAACTTGAGAAATCAAATGGCAAACTTCTAACTGGGACCTAAGACCAGAGTACAAGCAACGTGTATTTATTTTATATTTAGGTAACAATAATTAACGTACATACCAAATATTTAATCTCGTAATCTATGTAGATACAATGAAACGTTCTTACACCCGGCATTAAAATAGAAAACTGTATTGTACTCATTATCATTTGGAACCATAATAGCAAATCCCGTGTGCGATAAACAGAAAAGTGGGGAGTAGAGGAAGCTGTAACCTTTACATAAAACTTTCAATGAACGATTTTTATGAGTACAGTCTGATTGGAATCACTGGATTTGTATGCGATGAGTACTTATTATTCATGTAATGATTACATAATATTTATGTAATGATTACATTATATTTATGTAATGAGTTCATATTATTTATGTAATGAGTACAAATTATTTATGCCAGGTTTAATTTGGTTTATGGAATGAAAACATACTATTTATATAATGAGTACTGAGAGTAGCGCTGCGAAACTGTAGAGTTTAAGGTTTGAAAAAAGCTATCGCACAATATTGTAAGTGTTGTCGTTGTTTTTTCATTGGAAAATGCCCCCATCTGCTTAAGCGGCCCCGTTCTCATACAATTTTTTTTGTCTTGGAACAAGTATGTATACTTTGGTCTCATTTTAAACCAATCATTATCGATTTTTGAACAAAATATTTACATAATTAAAAATTAAACTAATTCTCGTGTAAATTACAGCGTTTATGAAGAAAAAAACTTAAGATAATTTTTTTAAATAATTAAATTTCCTGTTTAAAAATCTCAGCCAATATTGTCAATGGATCAACGGTTAAGAAAGTAAGCACTTTCAAGGTGTTTTTTTTCTCTATATGAGCATATAAGGCCCTCTAAGCCAGGGACTGTTTTAAGTGGTAGTTGTCATGTTTTTTTGTAGTTGATATTTCGAATTTGTAGCTCTAAATCAATTTTTTGATAGTTGTCGACACAATGTATTCTTAAGAATGTCAGTATTCAAATAGTTCAACTATTATCTAATCTATGATTTTAAACGGATACTTGAAACCTGAGCTTAACCGCATCAAATTTTCCCGCTCGGTTTAGTTGCCGTAACGACTTAACATAAAGTTTTAATTGAAAGTCAAAACTAAGAAAGTAAATAAGCCAGCAATTCAACAGGCAAGCTGTTGGTTTTGTGTGTTTTTTTTTACCTATACAATTTTTCCTTATATTAGGAATATTTAAATACAAATGCCTAGGAAAAAAAATTTAAATCCAAACGAAAATTGTATGTTTTATTTTATTTAATAATAATTTGTTGGTAGTTGGTAGCTCTGATTTTTTCTTAAAACAGTCTCTGCTCTGAACGTTAATATTTTTAGCCCATTTTCTTAAACAATTTTGTTGAGCCCCAATTAAACAACTATTCATGGTATAATTATCATCAAAATAAAAGGAACTTCGTTCAATATGAAAAATGTCAAAAGTAGATACTTAAAACATGGTATTTTTGTTTGACATTTTTGTTTATAAACAAAAATATTTGTGAAGTTTTTTAATGTAATAGCTCCGATCCTTTACATTGTGCACAGAAACCGACAATCTGTCAAATTCTGGAGAGCAAGACGGTGTTCACATTGGACTGACTTTTCTGACTATTTTTGACTTCTCTGAAATTTATCTCACACCCACTTCATAGTTAGAAAGGGAGAAAAGTAGTAAATTTTTAAAAAAATTAAAAAAATTGTGAATTGACGTTCTCTTTTGAAAATTCGGAGGAGTCAGTCCAATGTGAACACCGTCCAAGTATGAAATAGTCTCAAAAATATCAAAACTGTACAAAAGTACGAGAACGAAAATTCACACAAATTCTGTATTACCTAATGTGCCTGACAATTACGGCACTATGTTTGGCTTTCATTCTTTTACTCTCAAAATGACATTTGGATGTGCTGTGATTTTTTGCCCAAAGCCTTCCTCGGACAGCAATTCAGAGGTAGGGAAAATTATTTACTCTCTCGTGAGACTTGTCTTTTGTCAAAAACTACCAAATTTTTGTGTACGGAAACGGCTGTGGCCTGAAAATCACTTAAAATCAGTTCACTCACGAAATCAGCTCAGGATCTATTAAGATAAACCCGAAAAGCCCAAAGTACGGTAATTATCTTTAAAAAAGCAGTCTTATCAATTTTCTTACATGTAGGTACGAAATTGAGTCAAAATCGTTACAGTCGTTTCACCGATATTTTATGTGACATTCAAAATGCTTCAGACTTTTCGTTATGAAAATAGTTTTCGATCTTTCCTCAAACTAACACTAGTTAAAACAAAATTTCAAAAAATCGGATATCTACATACGTGCACCGAATTTTTGTAATAAACGTGCATTAAGACAGTTTTCTCCAAATGTAGTCGATTCCTTAATGATTGGTATAAACTGCAAACTGGTCTAATGCACCTTCAACAACTGAAGTACATCTAAGATGTTGGCAAAAGGCCTTATACCCCTACACAATATAATACAATGTTACATCCTGGACTATAAAACGATTCAACACACATTGCAGGTTTACACATTCGATACACATGTCAATCGTATGTAAATTGTACTGTACAACCACTTTAAACTCATATCTGTACTTCTTACACCGAAAATCCCAAGTATGCAAGCAACAGTCTACTCAAATCAAAACTCAGAGTTAAATCACCTGGAAAATGCTTCTCTGTTAAACAATCATTAGAGTAGTGTAAATGGAACTTAGCTACATTGAAATAATCCTTTTCTCATAGCCAAAGCCAAAGCCAGACATAGATACAAAATCTATAACCATATTGCACTGACAAGGATACTGACAATCCTTAATAATTAAAGATGAATGTATGTAGGATTGTAGGCATTATGGAATGGTGTGTCCTAATATATAGACGTAGGTATGGCAAGAAAATAGATGAAGTATAACATAATCCCCCGGATGATTGTGGCGAGCAGAATGTAGCCACAAAATACTTCTAGCTGATGGAGCATCCTCCCAGTGCTGGTGCTGGTGCTCTGTTGATCCCGGCTATTTCCTTTTGGAATCTTAAACAAACGGATTGTTGTTATTGATGTGGAAAAGGATGTGTTACTAGGATAATAGATGAACTCATTGCATTTGCAATATTATCAAGTCGTCTTGTGGGGGGCTGCCCGTGCCCAGCCCGTATTGTATCTATTTTTATTTTTGCGTCTATTTTGTGTTGTTTTATATTTCAATTTTATCCTGATGCTTCAGGCACTCGTCATATACCAAACAGGAGCTGCTGCTGGTGTGGTAGGTAGGTAGGTGCTATATCTTATACTCGAGTTCTTCTTTTCTTGATAATGATCGAAGAAAATATCGATTTGGTAGATGGATAGATGGAAAGGACATCTCTGGGATTTGTGCTTATGCTTGTGTGAAAGATATAAGTTTTGCAGAGCTGCTGGGAAATATTGTTTATTGAGGTCACGTATTTATTGTATCGGATGTAATAATGAATGGCCCAGAGCAACCGAGAAATGATTCCTCTCTCTCTCTTAATACATGAAGTCAATGTGTGGTTCTGCTTCTGATGGCGCTGATCTTTGTATATTTATCTAGGAATATTTGAAGTTGAAATCTCAACTTTATTATGGATTAAGTTGGTCGACTAATGTAGAGAAAAACCATGTGGTAATATCTATTCTATATATTCTGAATGTGGCAGATTACTTGAGTGTGAGATTCGTTTATTGACAGACACGAAAGAATGGGGGGTAGAGGTGGATGTTGCGGATACCAAGAGTTCAAGTTTTCAAAGTTTATAAAGTATTGTGTGAAAGTTTTCTATAAGCTACAATGTGCATAGATTTACGCAACGATATCCTCTCGAAAATATTTATATAGTCAATCGGAACTATTTCTTTACTCTCTCTGTTGTATAGGTACTTATTCTTGGGCAAACAAAAAATATTGGAATCAATTTCCTATTGCTATGGATTTTGTAAACGTACATATCTATATACAAGTTCATATGCATTGTATACAGCATGGTTTTACTAGGAAATTTAGAAACACTCGTAAAATGTTCATAGCATGAAAAGAATTTAGAAAAGCCTCGAAGGTATTTGTTTCCGGTTGTCATATTTCACTTTTCAAAATAGTTTTGGGCAAAATTTCAAAAGTCTGATATACAATTTTTATTGGAAAAAATTTATTCAAGAAAATTATAAACAAAACAATTTTTATAAACCGATTCTTATCAAATCAAATTTTAAAATTAATTGTTGTTATAAGTGCTTACAATTTGTAAATAAATCTTGACTAAGCTTCTTTTATTAAAAAAAATAAATAAAATAAATTGAGTGGCGCAACGGCTTGTGAAGAACCAAGGCCTAGTGACTAACAACTCGCAACCATTCCTGTGTGGGCGTGTCGACAGGAATGGAAGGGACCTACAATTTTATGCCCGAACTGCTAGACGAGAAGCACTTTTTCATGACAAGGTGTACTCTAGGAGGATTGTCAATTCCTCGCAAGAGGCAGTAGCACATGACTTTTTAGTTCTTAGGTGGACGACCTAAGACCTCCAGCGTGACAGTCCAACGCATAAACCATTACGCTACGGGCTACTACATAAATAATTTAATATGAACTGGCCATACATCATAGTGCACAACAAACAGAAACTAAGAAAAAGCAATACAATAATTAGTACGTATACGCCGTAGTGCACTTACAATAATTTCATAGTCAGATTTTTGATAGTAAATAAACTTAGAGTTGTTTTTAAAAAATTATCAAATTTGTATTTTTTGATAAAATACACGACTGGGTCGCACGTACTTGATCTTATATGCGATCACACTTTCCGTAAAAAAAAAAATTGTTTTGTTTAAATACCTGTTAGATTTCCGAAACATTTTTCTACGCACATCTTTTCAAATTTAATTCAAAAAGAAATAAGCGTATTAAATAACGAATTTAAAAAAACTCATTTTTTTAAATTTCAATACGCAATATTTTTAAACTTAGGAGCTTTTGTATTATTTTATTTATTTTAATTAGGTAACTCGAATATTAAAAATGCATTTCTATTTGAGGAACGTTGATACCAGTTTTAGGTATTTTACCTACCCGTTGCTTACTAACAAATAAGCCGTACCTACATAAATTAATTACTCCTTAATCGTAAAAATAAAAATTCATATGACATTTGTGCTGTGCCGTTCTTTGCCGTATTTTTGGTACTTATAAAAATCTCCTGCGTTGGTTTTGTCAAAAAAACGCTATCAAGTTGGAAATAAAATCGATTCAACCCCGAAGGCTTTAAACAACGCTACACTTTGTTTGCCTACCCTATTTTTTGTAATTTTAACTTTGATCTATCACATATTTTTTGAATTTTAATTTAGTAAAAATTAAAAAAAAAGATTTCCTTAAATAAGAAAATGTACCCTTTTATGCCCAACTCATCTTCTTATGCTTCCTCATCTTCTCTGCACATGTCCTGTCCTATCCCAAAAACGTAGGCTCCATCTCGGAGACTTCTTCTTCAATGATCCTAGTGATCTGATAAATATAGATATAAGTAGTCTCGCACGCTTCATTAGAAGCTCCAACTGGTTTTAACGAGTGGGGAGAAAATCTCTCTAGATTCACGTGGTATCACAACGGACCAACTTATGGTCTAAGTGTGTCAGTTCTTTGCTGGCAGCCACTTCAACCTAACCTAACCTATGCCCAACTCATGCTGCCAAGTTGCATAGATGTAAACCTTTTTTTTTTTGTGCGCGCACTAAAAGGGTTGTGATTACCATTTATATTATAGTACGATCTTAAGGAAAATAGGGAAGGATTGAAGAGGAGGCATCGATGCACAAAAATTCAATATTTAAAGACTGTACACATGAGAATGAATGAACAAATGGGATTTAAAACATTAATAAACCTAAATTCTTTACAAAATCCAGACAAAATGGAAGAAATATAATTGAGGATTATTTTAAGATAGTAAAATTTTAGTTGCTAAAACAAGAGAATTTTAAGAAAACAATTTTTTCGTCACGAATAGCCGCAATTCCTTACGGCCAATTTGTTTTCTCAAATTTCTCATATTTAAGCAAATAAAAATTTAGATTTTATAATTTTAAAATTAATCTTAAATCTAATTCTACCATTTTGACTAGATTTTGTGAAATATTAAGGTTTATTAATTTTTTTAATTCCCATTTGTTTGTTCATTCGTCGGTCATTGGTCGCTCTCATGTGAATGGTCCTCAAAGGTTGCACTCACGAAAGATTACCTTCAGGAAGGATTAGATTCACGAAAGGTTGCTTTCTTTTACAATCCTGCACGTATCAGGTCATCAAATTCAGATTGTTTTAGAGTAATCGACATACCTTACCACTTATTACTTGCGAATAACTGAATATTTACTTTAATTTAATTTTCATTTTAGAACATATTGAAAAGCTGTAAAGCCGATTCTGAAAAGCGCGGCGGATCGCAATAGCGCAACATTATTCATACTTGCATTTTTTTTTCAATTCGCCACCTAGAAACCTATCACTTTCAAACTAAAAATGGAAAGCAAAAGTACATTTGAGAATAAGAAAATACAAATACGCCAATGAAAGCGATCCACCGCGCTTTTCAGAATCAGCCTACTGTTTTAGTAAATTAATATCTAATTTTATCGGTTATCTTTCTTGTGTTGTACCATTTTGAAAAGTACATTAAACAGCCAACTTTTTAAAATATTTGGAATCTTATGTTTTTTTTTATTTTATAGATTAGCAAGTTTTTGGGAAAATAAAAAAGTACAACAAAGTATACAAAAATAAAGTTAACAAATTTTTAAAGACAACTGTAATAGCAAGTATTAAATTTTGTGTACTATAGTATCTATTTTATTTGGAGAATTATTCTAGAATATAATAAAAATATAAAAAAACAATAAATATCATTCAACCGAGGTTCATGTTTGTGAGGGAAATCGTACTTTTTGAATTGTTTTTGAAAAAAATCATAACCTGAAAACTACAGGGAAAATATTTTTTTTCTGCCAGCTATAAGCGGTTGCAAGGCTATCCATAATTTACTGGAAACCGTGTATAAGGCCGGTGATAAACTTGAACAATACAGAAAATAATAAATTTATCTCAGCAACCACCTCGCAGACTTTTTTTTCTGGTCTAATGAAATAAAGTCCAATGGACAACTATTTCCAACACGATTTTGGACTTAATTTCAGGCTGAAGATTGTAATAAAATCCAAAATTAAATCAATTAACACCAAGAAAACAAAAAAATATTAAGAATGCTCTTCGTATTAAAAACTGTCAACAGTCGAATCTATGGTCGGCAGGGAGGAGAGAACGGCATGGTGGTCGAAAATCGTTCTGCACTTTATTGGACTCTTTTAAAACTTATATACTGTTTTATAGTTATGCAGACAATCAATTTGCGTATTCTTTGTATTTGTGTACCTATGACCTCTGTTGGATTTAACAAGAAGTTCAGTTAAATTTAGTTTTGACTTGTTTCGGACTAGAATATGTCAAACAAAAATAAAAAACTTTTACTCATGGTACAAAAGCTTAAGTTTAGGTACTATAAGAATAGGAAAGTTTAGTTTTATTTTAACAAAAAGTTCTGATGCTTTCAACGCAAAGCTTTAAAATAGTATACGGATTTTTCAAGGACTTTTGTTAGTGCATAAATATTGTTAGTCAGGGGGTATCTATAATAGGGCGGATAGCTTATAAAACATTTATATTTATTTGTTTTAAGTTTATTATTTTAATATGTGGAATAGTTCATCAACTTTCTTAAAGCTTTAGGGCCAGTTTGTTCACAGCTGATAATCTTTAATCCATGATTAGTGGAGCTGGGAAATCCTCAAATGTGTTTGTTGATTAAACTTTGTTTAAAAAATTCAAAGTATGTGTTGCTAATCATGCATTACACTAATCAGCCAATTTTGGTTGATTAGAGTTAGTTAATTAAAGCCTATGAAAGTCACATACTAAATTTAACCCACTGTGAACAAACTAGCCCTTAATTCAATACAATATTTACTGAATACTCAAAAATGCATATACATTTAATTATATTCCTTCCAGACTTGAAACTCTTTTTGATCCTTGGCACTTTATTTCTCAAAATATTATACGAGTATACTACGAACCACTTGACTCTGATTTATACTACACATTTTCGATACGCCTGCAGTTTTTACACAGACAAAAATAATAATTGCTCTTTTTAATTAACAATAATCAAGATTTATTCTAATACAATGCCTGTAAGACCTAAAGTCTTTCAAATACAATGCACGGCAATTGTTAGAAGGAAAAGAAGGAAAGGAAAGAATTTCTGTTGGTACCTATTAAATTTTTTATATTTTAACTAACTTAATCTTCTTTTTTTTCAGGTATAGACGTCTCTGTACGTGTATAGTTATTTAATGTTTATGCTTTTTTTTTCCTTTAACTGTTATTTGTATTTTGAGTAGTTTTTAATTTGTATGTTTTTGTAGGTGTTTGAAAATTCAGAAAGCTTACTTATAATTTACTGCCTCGAATTCGGTTGTACTTGTAGTTTTCCAAAATTGAATATGTACCTGCAAAAAAATATTTTTGAATGCACTCATAGATAAATCTAAGAAACTTGAGTTAGCCGGGATCATATTAAGTGTTATAATTTAAAAATAGAAGCATTTAATTTAATCTTAATTTTCTAGGGAGACGTTTCATTAAAAGATAGAAGGCAAACACAAATAAGAAGGTTACTCAATTGTTGGTAGTTATCTGATGGAAAAAAAAGTTATTTAAGAAAATAAGATACTACAAAGTAACTTAAATAGATAAAAAGCTCCTTTATTATTTTTATGAACTTTAAATTTTCCATCTACACCCAGGTCTCTTTAAAAGCTCTTCATGTGAAATAAATACTGGTGAAAAGTTTATATTTACAACTGTTTTCGAAACGAAAAAATGCTTTATGAAATTGTGGAACACAGTCGTTTGCGTAGGACTCTTTTGTGTATAAATGATTTCTGTAACACATCTTTTACCTTATTGTATAACAGTTTTAAGGGATTTTCTGTTTCCGAAAACAGTGGTGATTTTTTCTAACGGATTTTATAATGATAACTGTTACTTAATAGACATAGGCACATACATCTAGTTGTGACTTCTGGTTTCATACATTTTTATTTGTAAATCTCTGGTTGTTATCCTGGATTTTTATTTAACTGCAAGAACTTCAGAATAAATTTATAGGTTAGCTTTGATAAAAGAGTAGGATAGGTACATATGTTGTTAATGTAAAAAGCTTTTAGCTATTTGTTTAGACATGAAGTGTTTTTCAACCATAAGCAATTGTATATGTATGATATATATTATGTATGTATAAGCAATTGTAGATGTGAATTTAATTTGCGAAAGGGTGAATTTGATTTACAAAATGATGAATTAAATTTGCAAAACTATGAATGTCATTTGAAAATAGTGGAATTTAATTTGAAAAAGGATTAATTTTATCTGCAAAAAGGTGAATATAATGTTAAAAAAAAAATTGTAGGAGCAAGAAAATTTTAGCTTACAACTTGGAATACATGTTGTCAAATGTACGACTTTCTACAGATACTTAGGAAAACAAAGTTTGTAAGCCCCCGGTCCGGTTAAAAAAAACATGAAGAAACTTATGCTTGGAAACTTAACCGCCCTTTATCTTTGCCGGAGCTAATATTACAAATGTTCAAAAATAGCCGAATATTTCTTGCCCACCCAGGGTTTAGACAAGCGAGAAGAACTAGTAGCGTTTATGTGTATCAGAACACGAGAGAGCCAACTAGTAGCCCAAATAGTATAATATTTTTGCCTGCGAGTAGCCTGTAGTGTAGTGTATTTTTTTCATTTATTTGTTTTGTTTCCATAGTTTCCATAATTTGTATATTTGTCTGTATGAAATATTTTTAAAAAATCATACTAGTTGACAAAACGCACAAAGAGCTACTAGTCACACATACATCCATAAAACTAACACTATGATACAAATGCTACTAGTTCTACTCGCTTGTCTAAACCCCGGGTCAAACAATTTTTTTCTTAGACAAAAAGGAATTATTGGAAAAATAAATTTAAAATATAAAAATGGGCACGACTGGATCGCACAAAACTTGCTCTCGTAGCTAACAACTATAACGTAGCTTGAAATAGTCAACGTACATATGTATTGGTTCCATAACATTATGATATAATTAAAAAAAAAAAGTTTAAAAAAAAATAAATGATTACTATGAATTATTATAAATTAGTTATTTTAATAGCTAAAACAGAAAGAGTTAAAAAAAAGTATGCCTTCTGATTTGTTTAATAAATATGAATTTATGAAAAAAAAAATCAAAAATCGTTAGAGCGTTTTTTTTTTAAATTAATTTTGTATATACATATAAAAATTCTTGAACATTTTTTAAAATAAAATTTGGTATGCCAACATTTAGTATTTAATAAAATACAATTTTTCACAAAATTAAAAAAATTCATTAGCCCGTTTTCAAGATATTGAATTTTCAAAAAAAAAATTCAATATTTTTTTAAAACTCCAAAAATATTTTTTCGAAAATGTTTATATGCAAAATTGTTAAAATTGTAAGCGACCTTTTGTATAAAAATATTGGTTTAAATCGGTTTAGTAGTTAACGAGAAATTTGAAAAGCAAAAAATCGGTTGTATGACAGGTACCGTTAATAACCGTTATACAAATTTTTTTTTTCTACCAAAATATTTATTTTAGTAATTGTAGTACCTCGTAATTTTTTTTTTGAATATCGTTAGAGCCGTTTTTGAAATAAATCAATTTTTGTATATTGGCTGTATGACAGGTACCGTTAGTTTTTGAGCTAAAAAAAATTTCAATTTCCCCTCTAGGGAATCACATAAGAACCTTTAGGCTGCAGGTCGAGGTACAGACAGACGGACAGACGGACAGACAGACAGACAGAATTGCGAGACCCACTTTTTTCGCGTTCTCTATCATCGTAATGTTAGGGAAAATTATCATCTCGAATTTTTTTTTTGTACGAATCCTAAACTTGCCCTATACTACGTATATCGCAAGTAAAAAATCGGAAAAAGTTGTCAGGGAGTGCTGTTAGGGGAAATATACTAAATTTTCAATATTTTGTGGTGTCAAAGTCTAGTTCGACATACATCCGAATTTTGTCGATTTGTAATAAATTAAGAATAGCCAACATTTTTTGACTAGTTGAACCTAATAATTTTATATGGACTTCTGAAAATAGCTGTATTGTTTTTAATTTCCTTGGGCGAAAAAATGATGAAAAGTCGAGATTTATGTATACCGACAAGTCGAGATTTAAAAATGTTCAATTTTGTATTAATTATTAAAAAAAAAATAGTAATTTTGCGTCGACTATGTATGTAAATTGGCAGCTTTTTAAATCGACATTTTGTTTCTCAATCACCCATAACAGTAAAAATCCGAACTTTATGGACAGTTATAATATTCAGACGGGTGTCAAAGTGCCTAATCAAAGAAATTTTTCTTTGAAATATCAAGATTTTGCAAATGATAAAAACTATGACAAGCCATCCTAATAAAACAACGCTCTTTTTGACAGTTTTAACTTTGTTGATTCAACTCCTCTTTTAAAATTGTGATTTATAATTTACGAATAATGGAAAAAAATCTGATTAAAAACAAAACCCGAACAAATGTAACGTGGTGGTGTGATGAGGCCTCACAATTGCTTGGCTTGGGTAGTATATAGCCGAGCCGTAGCCAACTAAAACTTTTGCAGATATTATTGACAGTGAAGGGGTTTAGAAGTATTCAGACAAGTTGTTGTTTATTAATTTAATTTCATTTATATAAATGTCATTTGCGTTTCCTTTTTTGACAACAGCTGTAAAAAGTTCAGGGATATGTTGCAAATTAGGTCAAGTTCATATAGCCTAGAGTGAAGTAAAATTATTCAATTAAAATTTAACACCATGTCCAACAGAATACAATTTTGATGTTCTTTTTTGTTTTGAATAAAATGACAATTAACCATGTTGTAGGTATGTATTTGGAAAACGTGGTCGTGTTTGCAAAAAGCTAACAGCTGTCAACTTTAATTGAAGTACCCAACCAACCGACACAGTCCAGTACAGTCCAAATGAAAACTTGTCTAACCGAAAGTCATCATTTTGCCAGCCCAAACACATTTAACATGCATTTAAGCCAAACTGTCATTAGTCTTTGTCCCTGGTAGCTATATAAGTCCGTCACATGGCCAGGGCCACTGGCATATCCTATAAATGCAATAGATATAAATATGTCTAGATAGGTAGGTACTTTTTAGGGAGATGAATACTCACTCTTAAATAATCGCAGATTTACATTGCCAAAAGAGTGCCCGTTACAAATTCTCATCACCAGATATACTTAGATACTTGATACTTCGTGTGGCAGTGTTCCATATAGCCAACCGGAGAGATATGATTACACTTTGTACCCATCATAGCCCTTTCTACTTCCACCATCCCACATTTGAGTGTCCTTTGTTTTTGAAGGCCGGTCCTTTCAGCATCGCTAGCAAGATATAAGTATGTATGTATGTTCGCACTGATGGTATATCTACTCTTTTATCTACATGTTGAATTTAGACTAAAGTGAGGAACATTTTGGCCAATGTTTGTGTTTAGTTTAGATAGGAATTGTGCGCTGTTCAATTTCGTTAAGTGGATGGAATGCTTCCTCATCCATGCACCCAACTAAATTTGTTTTCATCGATTTGAAATTGAATCGCATTGTGATGGGATATGGCAGGAAATGTGTGTGCTTTGCGAATATAAATGGCACTCCTGCTCTTACATATACATTTGTATCTCTAACATTCAAAACACAATCAATCTGAGTAATATCAATAATTTGATGGATCTTTCATGTGCAACATCAGTTGTATAGTAAGCCATACAAAAGTATCCCTGAGAATTCATCTGTACGAGCGTGAGTATGGGATGGAATCGAATGAAATTATTGTTAATGAGGTCAACACGTTTGATGCGTTGCATTGTTCATTTGATGCCTTTGAAAAGGTGTATAGGTATTATAAGGTCCTGGTGGAAATCAGGTGTAACTATTACGATTATAGTATTGAGTTGAATTTTAATAGATGTCGCGCTGTTGGCATTATGCAGAACTTAATTGTATGTATGTGTGTGAGGGTGGTAGTTATTTGAATAACAGGGGCAACTGGGTACTAGAGCATACCTAAAACATACCATTTGTTGAACAACAACTGAAGATGCATATATTAAGGTACTTTCATATGAAGTTGGTTGGTACACACAAGTAGACACAGACAATAGACGAAGTTCTTGCATAATGAATCTATTGGATCGAAGTGTGTATAGTACTTGACCATCATCGTCGTCGCTCTATAAGAAGGACACTTATTGATTTATTTTGGCATTGAGAGTTCTAGCAAGACACATAAAAGTCGGTAAACTTTTGCGTATGTATCTTTTTTGTATGGAAAATAAGCAATTTATTTGCTAATTAAATTCTGAGCTGATGCAATATTTTATAAAACAAGGACTTTCTTATAGTCGACAGAATAAAAAACGAAGACCTATCAAAGATTCAAGAAGTTCGAGAAGGTCAGTTAAACTGTATAGATATATAATCATTATACATATACCCCCTTATTTATAAAAAAAAATAGTTATTTAAGCTTCCTTGTTTAGGAAAACTACACCATGGAATGAAAATGTTCCGGACTCAAATGGAGCAGTAAGCAATTGCCTTTAATTTGAGTCTTTATCCATGGTGTAGTTTTCCTAAACACGGGAGCTGAAATAACTATTTTTTTTTTATAAATAAGGGGGATAATGTACTTCGAACAAACTTTCTTTCCTTTCTTTATGAAATTATCGAGTTGATAATAATAAGCAATTAATTTAATTTGAAAAAAATGTATTTTATTTTAACATAAATTAAAACTGCTCTTAGATGGATAGAAGAGAATTGCAATTTATGGATTGGTAAATAAAATCAAACTGGAAATCATTATTTTCCCTAACATTACCATGGTAGAGAACGCGAATTAGTGGGTATCGCAATTCTGTCTGTCTTAATTATTTTCTCAAGAAACGGCTCCAAGGAAAAAAAAAATTCAAATAATTAAAAAAGGGAAAGGCTACTTTTAAGTATTTTTTTTAATGATTATTTTTAGTACCGTAATTACCTTGCACCGATTTTTTGAGTTATTTCGAAAAATCTCAAAAATATCATACAAAATAGTGTGAAATGATTATTCTCTCTAAGAACTCTTAAGGAAATGTATCTGCTTGCGAATACTTATTTAAAAACCCATTTTAAATCAATTTTTACTTTGTTGAAAAGTGGAGCAAAGTTGTACAAGGGAAGGGGTTACTTTGCTCCGTCCGAAATTTTCTATGATTGTGCTTATATTTGAAATGCTGGAGCAAAGATATTCATACATTTGAACATTGCTCCAATCCAAAGATCGTTTCTGTGAAAAAGATAACTATAAGCAACACATACTTTTTTTTACAAAAAAAAAAAAAACATCTGCATTTATTTTTCTTAATAAAATACAATTTTTTCAGCGTTATAAATAAAGGAAAATAGGAGTTTTTATCAGGTAATTCAGAAGCAATAAATAACAAAACATAAATCGTATTTAAATTCATAAAAAAAAAAATAGTAATTATAATAAAAATTAGGTAACGTTTAGTCAAGTATAGACTTTAGTTCTAGAACAGAGAATGTACCTTTTTTAGAAATTGGTTTTGGTGGCATAATAGAGCCTGAAACGTTTGACCATGAATAGATTAGCTCATCTCTTACTATACTGACCATTTACATAGCTTCAATGATTTGTGCATGGAGTTAATTCTTACAGAATTTTCATCAAACGAGACAATTTGTCCTGGATATATTTGTCCTTCATACAAAAACACGACCAACTTTCGGACAACTTCTTGGAAATATATATTGCGTCGCGAGTCGCCTTCCAAAAAGTTCACAAATTGGTTTTCTATGATTTTTTCGTTTTTTATTTCATGAAAACTTACATCATCAGAAGAGTTGTCGTCAAAAATCATATCTGTACCAACGCGAGAAGTAGTGGTTCTTTGGCCAGAAGTACTTGGCTGATCATTATCTTCATCTCTGTATCTAATGGGGTCGGCAGACACTTTTCCCAGCTGGAATGTTCATTTTGTTGCGTCTTTTTACAATCACATTTGTAGCCTCTGCCCTCTTTCCTTCAAAAGCTTTGAAAAACTCCGACTGCACGGTATTTCCATGGCAGGACAAAGGAACCTAGTTACAAAAACATATTTTGGGGAAACTTTGCTCCGGAGCAAATAAGTCCCAAATTAACTTTCGGGCTTACTCCAGTGCAAAGTTGCCCCAAAAAGACGATAAATTGCATGTATTCACAAAAAAAAAATTGTCAAGACCTGGTAGGTTAAGTTTATAAAAAATTAAAAGAAAAAAGGACATTTAAACAGGTATCTAAATACTTACTTTGTATATTTGGATGCACACACCTTGGAACTTGAAATTTTCCACTACATAAAAAAACAGAATTACGTCAATTAAGCGTAGACATGCAGCTGCACATGGTTTTGCGCACACACACATACACATTGTGTTATGTTACAGTTAGACCGGTGAGCAATACTTAACGCGTCTGGGCATGAAACAAATATTAAACTCTTTATGTCAATGGCGCAAATTTACACTCGCTGGCGCAAATTAACCCCGTCTTACGGTACCTCTAATTAGTAGAACCATTTGTTGGTTTTTGATTTTCTCGAAAACGGTTCTATTGATACTTTTCGTTTTGTATTGGTCAAGCTTTTACGAAGTTTTGAAATTATTGTAAACCAACATTTTTAAAAACCGTTTTTTGAAAACTCAATATTTTGAAAACGACTTCGTCAATACTTGAAAAACCGTGTTTCTAAGTTCAAAAATAACGGTACCTTGCATACAAATGTTGAAAAACTGTTAAGAAAAATCGTCTCAAAAACAACTGCAAAAATTTCGATTAGAAGATATAGTGTCAAATTGAATTAGTACATTCTACTTTCTAATTAGAAAATATTTTTGTTTTGAGTTCTTATTAACAGTACTTTTCATATTTTCGACTTTCTCATTATTGGATAAACCTATTAAAATATTTTTTTGTATGCAAATGTTCTTAAAATTTTTAAATAATATTGCATATCCAAAGGTCCGATTTTTTTTTTTTTTTTAAATTTCACTTTTTTTTGAAAAATTGATTTTTTAAGTGAAATTTTTTGAAACCGCTCCAATGATTTTTAATTTTTTTTATAAATTCATATTAGTTCAAGAAATCAATTCGAATCTTTTTTGTTAAGCTCACACTAATACATGTAGCTAAGGAATTTTGAGCAATTAAAAAATTGATTTCATAGTTTTGAACATTTTTTTAATATCCATGTTTTGAGATAAAACTTGTACAGACAATTTTGTATTAAATCTTAAATTTTCCAAATTTCATTTTAATTCTTTAAACATTTCATTATTAAGCCGTTAACATACATTGTCAATACGTCAATGTTTAACAACATTCTTGCTGTCAACTGTGAAGACCAAGTTCGTGCGATTCAGTGGTGCATTTTATTTTTTTTTAGAAAATCCTATGCAGCCGTTTTTGAAATATATAAAATTATTTTTAAAGAATACTAATATACGGCATGCACATCGGTGAACGAATAAGTAACCAGTTTGGATAAAAGACAATTGAGCCATTTGCGTAGCCTATAGTCGAACGAACAGACAGAATTGCGAGACACCCAATCTTGGTCTTCCCTATCGTCGTTATATGAGGCTTGGTGACAATTTCGAGTTATTTATTTAAAAAATCCATAACTTAGCATAGGTATTAGTACCTACCTGAATATGCCTAGGTACTGATAACTACACCACCTTGGTCCTCACTTTTGATTCAAGTTAAATCAATACTTGGGATGCATATTAGATTACATAGATTACATTCAGCCCTATCATAAGTTCCATCGCAATCGAAAATTTTTACGAATCCCAAAGAAACTATCACCGAATCCGTTCGTAGTGGTAATTTTGTATGGGATTTTCTACTACAATGGATTCTGTGAACCGGTTTTTTAGGGTAAAGTAACAAGTAACAAGTTTCCTATTACGATGGAATTCGTGATAGGGCTGATTAATTTAATTTCCATTATAGAACAAATAAGCCTAATGGGTAATTCGATTTTTTAAACTATGTAGGTACTTTGGTACTATGAATGTAATGAATAATTAGATTAATTTTAATCACATTTTACACAGAATATCTAATGGCTAATTTGTAATTGGTTAATTAAATAAAATACATATAAAAAGCTGACACATATTATATGGATGCAGTCTCATGAGGAATTTCTTTTATGTAATGTTCTAAAAATGAAATCTCTTTAATCCTTTCGGGACGGAATGGTATAAGACAAAGAAAATTTATATGGAATTGTACCACATCCGTACCGAAAGGGTTAAATGCAGTAACTACAACTTGTTGCAATATAGGTTAAAACAAACTAGACCATTTCCAGAAATAGGACAGTAGTTGGGCACATGATGACAATGCATTAAAGCAATATTCAAAGTTCATTTACAAAATTTATTTCACAAAATCTCCTTTGTCAACAATTTCCCTTTTCTCCATGTATCTATAAACTTCCCCACAACATTCCACTATTCACCTGTAACTGCGCATAAACGAAACAAACAAAATCCACTTCTACATCTATCATCTACAATTTATTCCCCGCAATGAACTCTTTAGGTAGGTCAGTTGTCAGTTCATCAGTTCTCACACTGAAAATAAAAATAGTCGTTGGTAAACATACTTAAGCTACACCAAAACAATGTGAAATGCGTCGACAGAGCAATCTTTCATCGCTTTTGTGAAGACTGAAAAATAGTCTTCCTGTTCCTTCTCTGTATCTGTATACCTACCTACCTTTTCGTGTAATTTTATATTCATTTTATTTACATTGTTTAAGTAAAACGTTTTAATTTGTTCGCTTTTCAGCCAGAATTTACCTGTCTGATGTCAAAGTGACAGCGCCTGCACAGACAAAAACAAAGCACGACTTTTCCTGTCAAGGATATCTCGCCATTATGCCCACTTTATCCTTCGCTTTATGTCACCCACAAAGGTCCATTACAGCATTCCCTTTTGTCCGCGCATTTACTCCTTGATCTTGTGCGGTAGCCAACAACCAACTTAACTATAACAAAACTATGACACACTCACTTTTCTATAACCCTAACGACATACAATTCCAACCTTCACAAACATGTGTGTGCACTTTCGGATGCGCAGGAATATGAAAAAGCAACGACAACAAGCACCTACCGTTAGAAAGCGGATATTCCATTAAAATGTCTCAGTGCAACAAGCATACCGGTGTGTGTACCTGTGTATACATACATATGCGGATGCACAAAATAAATTGTGTCAAGTGATATTTTTGAGGTGAGGAAGGAAACGTGGGTGTGCAGGAATAAGTGCTAGAAATATCCTTGACGGAAAAACGCCTAAGGAGATGCACTGGGGCATCATCACACACGGAACATCATGCTTCGTCCTTGACTTAGAACGGCAGTTATTTTTTTTTTCTTCGTTTAATGCCGATGTTGAAGACCGACCGACAACGGACGATACGGTTATATAGGTATAAGAGTGCTGAAGTGAAGTGAGGTGAAGCGAGGTGAGGTGAGGTCTGAAATGTCCTTTCATACATGTGAAAGTATAAATTGTAAAGTTGTCGAGGACAAAGTTGTCCGTAAATCAGACTACACTTTGTGATGTCCACACACAAAGATTTATTATAGATACTTGGGTCTTCTTATGCGTTGCGGTGTATACCTAAGGTTGGTTATGTATATATGTATGTGTATTGATGTTTTTTTTACGACACATAGTTAAATATATTGACAACTTGTATCCTTGATACAGTGATGTTACACAGTAAATAGGAAACGGAAATACGGATTATAACGGATGAAGAATTTGATGAAGTCTTATAACGTTTTCCATTAAAAGATCTCAAAGAACTTCATGGACTTTCGTTTGTCAGTTATTATTTTGAAATGAAATGAAATGAAATGTAACGGGGTTCATTGATTGGATGTATATTGTGTTTGCTCGATGTTTTTGGTGCATTCTAACCCCTGTAAGATACCGATACACAATAGTGTGTTTTTTTTTTCAAGTATCAGTTGTACAAAAAATGTTGTTCAACCTGAAGTGCAAAACCAGTCATAACTCAAGCACATAATTGTCTGTAATTATTAACACACATTTGAACCCAGATTCATACTTGAACCACGGATATAAATCGCGAATCAACGATTTTAGTACATAAACCATTTTCAGTGAAGTTCAAACAGTTGAACCCTGAACTATAGGTTGAACCTCTGTTAATCCACCGTAATCGGTGACTAACGATGTTAATCCAACTATTTCGCTGCATTCATTGAATTTCAACCTTTGAACCTTGAAACATGGTTGAACATCAGCTAATCCGCGAAAATTGGTTGAGAATGGGTCAGTACGAACCGTGAATCAACGATTTTAGCCCATCGATTTCAGTGGATTCACTGAAGCTCTCAACGATTTTGGTTGGTTTACTGTGGTTCAAATCAACCAAACCAAAATCAGTGGTGAATCCACTGAAATCATCGATTTCAGTGAATTCATTGAAGTCCCACTGACTGAAGCCATGGTTAACCCTAGTTAATCCGCCGAAATCGGTGAGCAGGGACTAGTACAAATATTTAAACGGGCCGGGCGGCAGATCGACGAATTTAACTCACCCATCTTTGTTAATTCACTGAATTTCAAACAATTGAACCCTGAACCATGGTTGAACTTCATTTAAATCATCAAAATCAGTGATTGAGGACCAGTTCAAATATTTGGGCCGTGGATCAAGGATAGGATTGAAACCCATCAATTGAGCAGAGAGAAATGCAATAACAAAAAAAAAAAAAACAAAAAAAAAACATTTTAAAAAACTGCAAAACCTCTTAAAAAAAGTTGCAAATTCAATTGAGAAAACAAAAAAAAAACAAACTCCGAAAAATGTATAAGAAAATAACATCCGACCTCTAGCGTCCAACGACACAACGACACCAACGGGAAGTTACCAGAGCAGTACGCACCCCAGCCTCTTTTTACTATGACACCGTAAAAAATAAAAAAAAATAAACTAAATATGCAAAAACTACTATGTGTAACATTACTGTGTCTTTTTGTCGAAATATAATTTTGTCGATTTTATTTGTTGACTTGTACCTACCACAAAATATCACATCAATGTACGTATGGATACAAATCTACTTCATCGACAATATAAGTTTGCTATTCGCTTTGTCGCTTCTTGCTTTTTATGACTTTTAATGTGCATTCCGTGAGCTCATTGTCAGAGTCAGCACAGCATTCAGCATCAGCAGCATATCCTTCCTTCCACATCCTGTCACATATCGGTAGATTTTACATCCGCCATACACACGCAACGGAATTCACAAGAAGGGTATACTACTACTACCTACTAAACCTACTCTTGCTAGAGCGGAATGGAATTTTTGAGTCTTTACGAGGAACATTTTACGCGCTGCTAACATTGCTGTAGCAAAAAAAAAACAGTCCTTTGCTCTTCTACTTCTTCGACCATATACATATATCCTTTCCTGTTATGTCTGAAGGATTTTAAAAAATGCATTTTTACAAGAAAGTCTTGTGGAAAAGAAAGAGAAAAGAACGCACCCTCGCCTCACCAGTCACCATCACCACATACTGGCGGCATGACGATTGTTGTAGTTGTCAGTGGCTGGCGACAGTAATTTAATGACAGTCGGAAGTTGATTGTTACACTCTGGGAACTGTCATAAATGTCATATTACTATGAACGTGCCGTTCTGTCTTGGGTTGCCATTGCCATGGAGCTGAGAAGAACTGACTTGGATATATGGCAGCAAAAGCAGCAGCACGAATGGCAATTCGTTTTTAAAATGGCTGTAAATGGGAACTCAATTCATATTTTCGTTCGGTAATTGGGTGCTCTGTCTTGCTTTTATGAGCTTGATGTCTGTGAATGTTGGTAATAAACTTTTTACTCTCTGTGACATTTCCTGTCTTATTCTTTTTTTTTTTTTTGCTTGGTCTTCATTATTATTAGAATAGTCGACTTTTTGTTAGCAAAAAAAAATGTACGAGTACCTATCAGTATGCTTATGATTTTGTTACTGATTTATGATTTCGATTGATCACGAAATCTTTGGGAATTATTGCAGCAATAATGTAGGTATTTATGACCAAAATTTATTATTATATCTATAATAATGTACCTACCTACCTTAGTAGGTATAATAAACAAAGTGTTTCTTTCAGATTTCTTCAAGAAAAGAGAGGCAATATAAAATCATCTCTAACTTCTTTTAAATATCATTTAGGAGGTTGTAAAACAGTGTAGGTACAAGGTATAAATTTACCGTCAAATAAGTGCCTTGTCAAGTGTCAGTAGGTCAGTTAAAAATTGAAATTATATTTTATGCCGTTCCCAATTTTTTGTATGGTCCTTTTTTGGCATCATATAATATACCACCACTAATATTGTGAAAAATCTATTTTTATGATATGATGGAAAATGAGGAAATTCACTTATCAGAAAATCAGTAAGCAGCGTTGGCACCAACGATTAAAGAGAGGGTGGTAACATAGCTGTTACTATGTAACTATAAACCTTGAAAAAAAAATATTTGTTTTTATTCAATCAAATAAATAATTGAATAAAATTCTCTTTTTTTTTTGCTTTATTTGTTAAGCTGGGTTATAATAACGAACAAAGCACCCGTGAAGTAATAAAATGAAGCTCACCTATTACAGGAACCTGAGATTATCTAAAATGTTCAGATAAAAATGGCATTGCAAATGGAACAAGTATTTTTTTTTTTCATAAAAGTAACTTTAACAGACCGTCCGAATTTTTGATTTCATCCAATTTGTGTTTTCCACGTTTGTGTTTTCCATTCAGCTTTTGGAAATATTGAAAATTAGTAAAGTAGTTATTAGAGCTTTTTTCAGATTAATAAACACACCATAACTGGACATAAACACTTCTTGACGAAGATACAAAACCGACACGATAGACAGAGACAACCGCAGAAATAACTTCAAAATATTTTCTATTTAAAATACATAACTTAAATATATCCAAAACTAACGTAGAAAAATAATTCTGTCTTACGGGTGCTCACGGGTTTTGAATTTCTTATCTGGCAGGTCAGCCTCAGATAAATCACAAGATGAAAGTGAAATTAAATTAGTATATTTTTATTTTTAACAAATTTACTTTTTTATGGAAAAATACCATGAAATGTCAATTAAAACGATTCTACGATAGTGTATTTACCTATAAAACACCATTCAACTTACTTTTTGTGGAATATGAGCAAAAACTTACTTGTGAAATGAAAACTTTTTGTTCTCCTTAATAGACGTTTTTACGCGATTTAACGCAGCAACGCAGGTTTGATATTTTTGTCAATAAAATATTTCAATTATTTTCTGTTATAATTATTATTTCACTTTTTTATTTAGGTAGTTTTAAAGTCTATTTTTCACTATTTTCGCAATCTGAAAATCTCAGAGAATGTTCAGAAAATTCTCTATTCTGAACTAAACAAGAAAATCGTTTTTTTCTTTTTGATCGAAAAATATCAGCCAAACCGTTTTCCCGAAAATTCAACAAAAAAAATCGTTATACGAAATTGAGTTATACGAGTAATCATTTTTCTGACATTATTTTCCTACCACAAAGTAGGCTCAGGATCTTAGCACTTCATTTATCGGATAATTGCAAGAAAAGTTTAGATATTGAAAGGCCTCCAAACGATATAAAATTTCAGTTTGTTTCAGTAATATTGGTCAGCAATTGAAATGCACATATAAGTTCAACTTATTTCATTACTTAATCAGCCCTATTATTTTTTTGAAGGACATAACTTTAAAAATGTGTTAAAAATAAAAGCTATGGCTGACTAATTACTGAAGCTAGATGACCATTTAAATATGACGATTTGGTTGCCTTTCAAATGGTGTACATTTTTTTTGCGAATATCCCATAAATGAGGTGCTTAAAATCAAGTGTCTTAAAAAAAACTTTAACCAAAGATTCAAATTTTCCTATGGCTGCCCAATTTTTACAACTAGTTTTTGACCAATTACAGAGCTTTTAGATGGTATAGGTATAGGTTTTGAGTTTTCTTACTTTACTTTCTTCGCTCTTATCCTGGACTCTTGAGCAATTTCACCTCTAAGTGGAACTCTTGGCTATAAGACGCGCAACTATATTGGTTGCGGTAGGTATAGTTCACCTACACACATCTTCCTTGCTACTTAACTCCGAAGTTATATTTTTTAATCATTCATCCACTTGGAATATCAAGAAGGTTTGCTACTGAGAGTCCAAAGTATTTATTTCTATATATGAACCCTTATACCTATTAAATATTAAATAATATAAGGATATTAAATAATATCCGTAGATCTCTTCATGGGATAGTTCATTTAAAAACATTAATTTAAAACATTTAAAAGGGTCAGTACCTCACTAATTCATTCTACCGTACTTAACCGCTCACTATACCCAGTGAATCATTTTTATATGTACATAAGTACAAAACGTAGTAGAGGACTTCTACACACCTTACGTGATTTGATTAATAACAAAGGATCTTAATTACTTGTTCCTACCCTAACATTTACCTTGAATATTGGAAAAAACCGTTTAGCTACCTTTCTTGAAAAACGAGCTTTCTTACCACATACATCTTGTTTACAAGATACTCTGCCATTTTCTTAGAACCCTATTTTTACCCGAAGAATCCATATATGTATGTAGGTAGACAAGTATCTTCGTTGAATCTCTATTTCTAAGGACTTTATTGTTTATGCACCGCAGCCCAGCCTTAAAACTCAATTAGCGGAAATACTAAATTAAACCTTGATTGAGTAGATTAGGAATGAAACACAAACAACAACTACAGTAGGTACTGATGTGTCGCACTGTATGTATGTACAAGCATACATATACGTATGTAGAACTTGCACTGCACAACCAATTTCGAATTCATTTCGTATGTTCCCAATTTCTAAATTGCATTACCATATAACAGTAAAAAGGGTTTTTTGCTTGTCGTCATCATCACCATATATGCAGATTTTACCTGTTGGCAAGTTGTACAAAAGTTGTGACTCTGCCAGAGTTTTTCATATTTCAAAAAATATACATATGCGGAAAAAGTTAAATTGCCAACGTCGGCTTCGACATCACAGAAAAAACAACAAACAAGAGTGAGACGCAACGAAGACCATCAGCCGACGAAACAACCTAATCCCATCCCAATTTTCTCTATTCCCGTTCCCAACTTTTCAACATGGAACCGAGTTATCCCTAACATAATGTAGATATATGACGACAAAGGACAATATATGAGGACCCGATGACATTCTCTGGATGTGACGACGCAATTTTCAGCAATCATCTGTTTTGCAGTTTCATATCTCAAAATTGAGTTTAGTCCAAAGTTGTGCTTTTGTAATAATTTCTTTGGCATTGTGCATCTGACGGTCTAGAAAAATGGACCAAACCACATACTATACGAGAGTATATGGATGAATGCATAACCCGAATATTGACAAGGCAAATATAACATATATGAAAGCAATGTTGTGCATTTTGGTTTAATAGAGTTTTACTTGCCAAATCAATATTATGTTGTGTGGATTAGTTTAAAATCGAGTTTAAGCACATATTTTCAATTAGTATATGCCCCTAAAAAAAGCTACTGTCACATTCTACTCGTGGTTCATAGATATGGTTTTATTTTATACTGTTGGGGTTTTTGTTGCTCTTGGAATTCTTGTTAATTCATGTGATGATGTCCTTTGGTCACTATGAGCTTTGTAGGAAAGTTTTATTATCCAAAGGGCACGTAGCTTCGACTCTTAGAGGTCGAGGCAAAAGCCAATAACTGTCATTTGAAGTTAATAGATTCAAGTCATACATATGTAGATATTGATTATATTTTGACTTGGTCTATTTGATTTAACTTCAGAATGAAAACGAAAATCGTACACAGGTATATCGAAGAGTTTTAGGATAACTAATGTTCTGGACAAAGGATAGTTATGAAATGAGTTTTGAAATCTAAAGTAGAGTAGAGCTGCAAATGTTATTGCTGACTGCTAGCCACATGATGGACCTTATACGAAAACGGCACAGGATCGCAAAAAACCTTTTAGACTTAAACAACATTGAACTGGACTTACAATCTGAGACAGAAATATTTGCATGGCAATATGCAAGATGCATGCAATATAACCTATCCCACATAGTCTCGAAGAGGATTCAATATTTAAAATTACATTTACATTTCAACTGCGAACAAATTTTAAGGAGCTGAAATACATCTCCACGTTAGATTAGTAAACACATAGGCACTTTTAAAGATAACATTATATACTAAGAGTACCTGTTTCAAAATTAATACTCAGACTAAAGAGTATCACATGAAACTTTAAATTCTCTTTTTAGGACACAGACAGTCTTCCTACGATGAAATCGTCAAATCACCTAACTTATGTCTATCTCTATGTCTAATTTAAATAAAGAAGTAAACCAATTTCCAGATTTGCATACCATTTTTAGAAAATCTGCCTCCTATAGACACAATTTTATTTGTGTCTTAACTAAAAAAGTTGTTCTGCCTAATTGCTTAAGTAAACTTCCTGAAAATATTTTAGTGACAAAGTTTGAAACTTATGGCCACTATAATAAGTTTATTTTAAGTTGACTCTTCTCTTAACATGACTGCACATCGATACTATGTACACTGCATTCTTCTTCTTTTTTTCTATGTGACAAAACTCTGGATATAAATTTCAACTTATTTTAATACGACAATTTAGTAACTTTATGCAAAAAGCCTTTTATTTTATTTCATTTCATTGTGAAAGAGGATGATGCTCACTATTTTGATGATATCAACCGAAAGTAAAGCTTTAAATCATTTGCAAAAAACGAAAAAAAATACTAAAACTTTATTGAATTGAATTGTCCACATAGTTTTTATACCAACTACTATAGAAAAGAGCTCACTTTAGCATTTTGTCAAAATCAAAGGCGGAAAACTAGTAGGAAACTTTTTATCTTTTTCTTTTTATTTGTTTTTGTTGAATTTTTTTTAAAGGCTAGAAAAGTTCAAACGATATAAAATCAATTGAAAAAGTTTAATTTGTTGTCACTTTTAAAATACAAAACGAACAGACAGACTCTTCAATGAGACTAGAAGTTAGAAAAACAGATTTTTTTTTTAAGTTGACTGTAGTGATAGAAAAGTGTGATCGAACATTCCTATGATACGAGTTTATATATTTGAGAGGATAACAAATAATATAGTAGTAGTATAGTGGAGTTTGAAATATCGAAGTTGAAATTTTATAAGACACAACCTTACATAATGTATATCTGTCTGTAAGGTAAAAGCTTTTTGTGAGGATTTATTTTTTTTCAAGTATTTTTGTTGAGAATTTGGTATTGTTTGTAGAGTTAAGTGTACGAAACAACAGCAGAATATAGCTTTAAGGCAACGTTGACATCTGCCCTAAGTCTACGCGCCGCGCCACCGGTAGTTTTATTTTTCTGATGGGGCGACACAAAATTGATATTCTGTATTTTAGAAAACAACATAAGCACACCTTAAGCTTTTTTTTAGCTCAACCGGACGTCGCTATTTTTTTTTAAACTATCTCCTTGTGACATAACATGTTAAATATTAAACACGCGATCTAAGATGTTACACAACTAAAATCGTTCATACAAATAACATATTATCATTTTTAAAAATATCCAACTTTTCTCAAAAAGCCATTCGCCGTTCATGAATGCAACGCAATCGTAAGTGTGATCACAATTACAACCATATCTCAAACTCATAACCTGCTTAACTACAAAATTACTTTCCCATTTAAAATTTCTTTTACAAAAAAAAAAAATAAATAACACCATTTCATCCCAGCAACTCAGAAAACCCCTTATCCTGCTGTCCATTATAGCAAAAGTCTCAAACCCACAACTTTCAGTAGATTAATATACAAATGCATAGATACACAAAAACAGATCCGACTTTTGCATCCGCTTTGCAAAAAGACACCGTTTCGCCGTTTCTTCCGGTTTTTATCCTTCGAACTATAAATAACATTTTCTACTGCAAACCCTCTTTACATTGGTCTTGGTCTTGGTCTAGTTGGCATTTTGAATTACCATTTTTGCACAGATCAGCACCTCAGCGAGCAGCCGAATCCACTCTAAACTTATTATTAGTTTTAATCTTTGATAAATACGCTTCCGTTTCTTCTTCCTTATTTGCCCCGTGACCATCAGAGACTTCCGTTCAGTGTTTCCATTTCCATCGTTTTCGAATACCTATACATATTTATTTTATTTTTTCTTCTGTTGCATTTTTCTTCCTGATGATAACTGTGATTTCCTTACCAAGTGCGAGAATATTGACAAAGTCCTGTAGCGCTTATATAATAATTATGATTTTCTCGTTTGCAATCAACGAAGTAAGTTTTTTAAAAGAAAAACTGACTGTTCGTCGTCTTCATCCCATTAACACGCTTATGAGAGCCAAGTTTCCGTTAAGTTATTCAAAACTTAAAGGTAAATCTTTGTGCACGTATCTTTGGCAAAAAATTTAGTTTTTTTTAACGTGTTTCTGATTATGGAAATAAAAAAAAATACATAAAATACAAAATGGAAAAATACAAATTTCAGGGAATATTACTTTTTTTTACAGGAATGCACTACAATAACTAGCTATGCCCTGCAAACTGTAAGGAACAGGCAACAAGAACAGCAAGTGCACAGCAACATCACATCGTTACACGTTTCTAGTGGCAACGACAAAGGAAATTAAATGAACAAAGATAACAAACTGCTGCAGATGGGTGATGGGTTTGCTTGCGATTGTCAACCGGATTTCCGGGAAAATATCAGATTACAGCACGAAAATTGCAGGTTCTCGTTGAATCGTTTGATAACAGAGTTCATACCCTTGGTTCCTTTCATTCGCTTTATGTAATATGGCAGTCAGCCATGCCCATGATGACAACAACCAAAGTATGATTGCTGTGTTGTTACGAGTTTGCATCTTGATATAGCACAAGATACTCGTACTTTACATATAAATGTTATGTAGGTATGTCTATCTGGGTAGCTTGGTACCATAGTTTGGAAGCATACTTATAACTAGTAACATTTATGAGACAAAGTAATTATAATGAAGCATGGAAGGAATCAAATAAGGAAGTTCAAGATTTTTTACCAAACACAGTTTGTTAACGTTTGCCAAAACAATAGAATTTTTTTATTATTTCAATTAAAATATTCAGATTATTAAAATATTCAAAATAAGTACAAAATTTGACTGTCAAAACCTATAAAAAAAAAAAACAACTTTGCGAAACTTGGTGAAAATTTCAAGCTACCAAAGAGGGGTATTGTATTCTCTTAATCTGACCATTTACTAAAACTTTTAACAATTTATTTATTTATTATTGAAAAAAATACTAGTGAATTAGAAAGAGTATGCATCAAAACACGTTACCGGATGATGACTCTTATTTGAACCAACCCATATTAATCTGAATATTTTTAAATGTTCAACAAATTTGTCTTGTTTGGTACAAAATCAGCGCTATCTATAAATGAGTTGAAGCAAATAATTCTTTCGTCAAACTTGTCAAACAGGTTTGAGCGGGCAGGAGCGCGTTTGAGAAATTCAAAATTGTATCCAAAAAAACTATACCAGCAATGAAAATAATCCAAATATTATAGACCAAGAGCCCACAGCAAATTTTGGGAGGGGATTGATAACCAAAATATGAGTATGAGGGTTTGCGGTTGGATATATCGTGTTATCGAAAACAATCGTCTGGCAGGTTTCATATTCAGCGTTTGGCGGGGGTGGGGTTTGAAAACAGCGATTTTCCAATTTATTTTTTCAGAGCTATTACCACTTCAAAAAATATATGCCGTGGTGCTCTGTCATTTTCTTTAAATCAAAACGTCATAATCTTAACAATCGATTAATAAAACTCAAGATATAAGCTTTTTAAGCGAACCTTATTTTTTGATAATGATAATTTATTGATAATGAATTTTGTTCCAGTTTGGTGAAGTTATGGTTTGGTTTGGAAGTTTTGTACACCATGTAGAAATGTTCCTTTTTCATCGGTACATATTTGAAGCAACAATCAACAAGGGTACAAAATTAAGATTTTCTGTCCGATATATAGTCGATTTTTTCTAATATATTTTCAAGTCATTAAAAAAAAGGTTCTGCTAACATCCCTAACACTGTTTCATGTTAGTTCACACTACATACAATTTCCAATAAATTATTGTTTTATTTTTAAAGATAATTTTAGTTCGTTTTCTGCTCAATGAGCTAAATATGATTCAAACAGGAAAAATGCAATTTTTGCGATTTTTATCAAGTAAAATGAAAATTTCTGAAACTCGTGTTATAAACTACCAAATACATTTTGTTCATGAAGAAAAGAAACTCATGCAGTAAGGGGTTTTTAAAATGATGATTCTTCTTCTTAATTTGAAAGTTTAAACAAAAGTTCCTTCATTTCTGAAAGAAAAATTAAGAAAATTATTTTTTAACAAAATTAATTTTTATTGTGAGAACTCAAACAAACAGAACTTTTTTTTAAATAATAAATTCAATTTTAATTATTTCATTTTTGAAAAATCTCTTTTGAGGTTACAAAAATTTAAATTTGTTTTTACTGTTTAAGTAAGTAGGTATAATTAAATAATATTTGTATTTCATAAGCCAGTTAAGAAATCTTTTAATTAAACAAAAAAGTATTTAAACCGAACTTATCTAACTGCTTCATAAGGTTGTTGTCTATAAGCTAAGATAACATACGTTACGTTAAGTACCTATCTGTAGTAACTACTTATTTCGACATTCGAAATTCGAACTGTTAAAACTAAAGAAACTTCATTACTTATAATTTTGTTGTTGTGTAATAATAATTATGTGATAGGAGTCAAAGCAATAAATAAATTGGAATTTTTATTTTTAGTAAAAAACAAAAATAGGATCTTCTGATCAAAATCACCTGCGTCTTCCTTCCTCTTCACAAATAATCGTCTTCGATTGCTTTCAAAACGTCCAAGATTCGTTCTTCAAGTCTTTGATCTGGCTCATCGATATGATTCGAATTAGAATCGTATTTAACTGTCGCTTTCGTATTTGTTTCTTCAATTGGACATTTCTTTTCTTTATTCCATGCATCTTTCGCCGCGCTCGTCTCTTCACAAACTCGAAAACTGAGTTCTTTTTCTACAATCAATGTTTTATTTTCTTTTTCAATTTTCACAGGTCGTACGTCATGGCCTTTTATTTTGTGTTCATACTTTTTGATTTGTTTAAGTGTATTACTTCGATTTCTCGACCTTTTCTTCTTTTTCTTAGGTGTAGGTGTTGTTGTTGTTGAAGGTGTTGTTGGTGGTGTTGTAGTTTTTGTTGTTTTTGGTGGTGGTGTAGGTTTGGTTGGGTTTGTTTCTACAAAATTTACTACAATGCCCTCGAAATTCTTGATGACGGACACATTGGGATTATGCAGAAAATTACGTCCCAAAATTATCGGGTAGTTTTGCACCTTATCCTCAACAATTATAATTTCTATCAACATCTCGACATGTCCTGCAGTCAACGTTTTATGGATTTTCCCTAATGCTCTTGAAAATTCCTGGCAAAATCCTCGTACTTTCACACTACAGGGGAGCAACTTCCAAGAGTGTTTTTGAAATTCGCTCTTCTGCATAGTGGTAAATTTTCTTGCCAAGTCAACAAAGGCATTCAAAAGTACGTACGCTACCTTGACTGGTATTACAAGATCACAATATTCCTCGTGTAGAATTGGGGGTACCATTGGAATAGGTCTATTGGAAGACGATTCCATACATGGTTTGTTTGAAGTCTTTTTGTTAGATTCCTTTGTCTTGATATTTGAGTTTGTATTGTTTTGAAGATTCTGACAACGAGCATTAGTTTGTTGTGTCTCGGAATCAGTCCATTTCGCTTCTTGCTCATGATTAAATTGTATAGTTTGTATCCTGGACAATAGCTCGGGTATGGAAGTGCAATTATATGCAATGAGCCGATTTCTCATGTTCGCATCAGGCAATCCAGAAATTATATAACTTATTGCGGTTGGCAAATTAAAATTGCAATTACATGCCATCTGAGCAACATCATACGCATAACTATCAAATGGCTCCGCATCCTCCTTCCTGCGTCTCATGAGCTGACCGATATACTGCGAAGGATGATGCGAACTTGGGAAATCTCTAACAAACCTCGATTTGAATTGCTGCCAATTACAACAATTTGCCTCTAACCAAATCTTGGCTTCATCCGCGAGACGAAGGGATGCATACAATACAGTAAGCTCGTCGGTCCAATTGTTAAGGGCGCTTACATTCTCCACTTCGTCGATCCATTCTTCAGAATTCAAACTCAAGGATGAATTCGGGTTGAAAGGTGGAATTAGAATTTGTATTTCAGCTGCGCTGAGATTTCTTATTGGAGTTTTTGACGCAAAAGCATCATTTTCTATTTCCAAATCGTCCTGCAAGGGAGCTGCAAATGCAGCTTGGATCTTCTCCAGTTTTTTATTTAGTTTAGACCTTTTTCTTTTTCCAAAACATTTACTTTCGATATTCATTTTGTTTTTTTTTTCAAAATCAATCAAAATTAAGCAAACTTTCTTAAATCTTGCAACAAACTAAAATGTAAACAAACGAATTTCAACCACGAACTGCACTAAAATTACAAAAGTTCTGTGAAAAAAAAGTTTCTGGATTCGGTTTTGCCGGCAAAACTCATACGTTGAAAAGATTCTGCACTCCTCCAAAGTCCAAAGCTCCAAAACTCTGCATTTAGACCCCTTTCACACAAGGAAACTGAGTTGGGGGCGATTTGTTGTCGAGAAGGGCGTAAAAGGAAGACAAAAAATTACCCCTCACACCCTTCTCGACAACAAACTATCCAGTTTCTGCAAACTCAGTTTCTGCAAACTCAGTTTCCTTGTGTGAAATCCGTCTTACTTTCAACTTCAACTGACTGACTGCGACAAAGTGCACTATCCATGTGCATGTGTAAGTTATTTCAAACATCCACACAGCACACTTGCACCACTGATCTCTATAATACACTGGATAGTGGATTCCCTATACGTATAACAGTTTTTTTTTTTGAAGCAAATTGAATCTGACAATTGCATCCTTGCACACTTTTGTCTCTTTTTTTACCGAAGGAAAGAAAGAGATAGTTTTTTATCATCACAGAAAATCGTGCATTGATATCAGTGGTTTGTTTGACATCACTGGTTTGGTTTGTTTGTAGTACAAACGCAAACGAAAACAAAACATAAATAAAATTGTTTAATTTGCTATTGTTTTCCATTAATTTTAATAAGTGTTCATTAAAAATTGTAATATTTCTATCAAACTTAAATACATGTTGAAGAAATTCAGTTTAAGAATTGTTTCTGCGTATTTAACAGATAAAATATATACCGAGCGCTCGTTTTCCGTAGTACGCGTCTTATAAAATGTTATAAAATTAAAATTGTTAATTAAATTAAAAGTATCTCAGCCTGTTTGGCTTGGATTTCTTCTTCGAGTTTGATTTTCTCGGTTTGTTCCATGTGTTTAGCCTCTTCGAGACGTTGCAACATTGATTGTAGCTCCATTTGGTGGAGTTCGAGCTCGTCCTTTGCCGCTTGCAATTGTTTTAATTGCTCTTCAAGACGACGAATCATCTCTTGTGCCTCCATGAGGTCCTTTTGTGAACGTTCCATTTCCTCTTGCATCTGCTTGAGACGGTCTTCGTATTCCTGTTGTTTCTTTTCGACGCGTTCGCGGGCTGCCAGAGCCAATTGCATCTTTTATCGTTCCTGTTGCTTGGCATTCTTCTCCTCCCTGGCTTGTGCTTTTATTTGTTGGGCATCAATTGTGTCTGGTTTGCGACGACGCATATACAATTCATGGTTACCCTTGCATAGGTCCAAAATTCTCTTATTGATCCTGACGCGAGGGGCAAAGAACACAAAGTCGGGCGTTTTTTTGTCAATCGGTTTAATGATGAAGCGCTTTTCTGAGAATGAAATATTCCTGATCTCAGACCATGGGAATCCAATTTTCGGAGTTAGCTTGTCTTCCTGTTCGTAGATACTCAAACCAAGAGCATCCACACCCAACCACAAGTCAGTTCCTTTTTTGTTGCGGATCTCGAAATAATTTACTCCGTACTATGAAAAAATCAATTAAAATCTTTTTTTTTATGATCTATTATAAATAACTTACTTACTCACTCGCGAAAAACATCAGCCAATAAAAAAATGTAAACAAAAACCACCATTTTAATACAATTTTAACTGTTATAAACTAAAAAAAAAATTGACAACTGTCAACAGTTGTATCCTTGCACTGTTATAATTTTCCTTCAATTTGCTTCAAGATTTTTATATGAATCCACTATCCAGTGTATTAAAGAGATCAGTGACTTGCACATATCCTACGAACACGGTTCCCACTTGAAAAGAAATTGTTAAGGCTTAACTACATAGGCCTACTTTTGTACAAAAGTGAGAAATAAATACCTATTCTGAAGACACCTGCTTGCAAAAAAAAACAATGGAAAATTGTGCATGGTAGTTTATGGGTCAGAACAATTTTCGTATGTTTTTCTGCAAGCATGTTTCTTTAGCGAGCATTTTAATTTCTCTCTTTTGTACTTTTGTACAATAGTAGATCTACGTAGTTAAAGCCTTATACTACGCTTTCACTGGGCCAAATGGGGTAATTTCGTTGCAAATTTCCAAATGAGATCCGAAATTACCTCATTTCAACCAAATTAGCACGAAACTATATGCCGTTTTCACTGGGCCAAATGAGGTAATTTCGTTGCAAATTTCCAAATGAGACCCGAAATTACCTAATATGCCATTTTTACTGGGCCAAATGAGGTAATTTCGTTGCAAATTTCGAAATGAGATCCAAATTACCTCACTTCCCATACAAAATCACATTTCGAAATGAGGTAATTTCAACCTCATTTGCACGAAATTAGGTTGGAAATTAGGTGAATGCATCCAGCGGGAATCAGTTTCAAAAGCTCTTAAAAGCTTTTGCATGAAAATATCAATACACTATACTCAACAACATAAAACAGAAAGAGAAAACAACAAAAATAAACGGCTTACTGCCATTCCAAATTCAAAATGAAATGAGATGTCAAACGAAATTAGCTAATTTGATAATGAAAACATTTTTTTGCCAAATTTCGAAATTACCTCATTTCGGCTCTAATGAAAACGTAGTATAATATGTCGTTTTCACTGGGCCAAATGAGATAATTTCGTTGCAAATTTCCAAATGAGATCCGAAATTACCTAATTTCCCATACAAAATCACATTTCGAAATGAGGTAATTTCAACCTCATTTGCACGAAATCAGGTTGGAAATTAGGTGAATGCATCCAGCGGGAATCAGTTTCAAAAGCTCTTAAAAGCTTTTGTATGAAAATATCAATACGCTATACTCAACAACATAAAACAGAAAGAGAAATCAACAGTATGGGAAATGAGGTAATTTCGGCTCTCATTTGCAATTTATTTAAACTCTCCATGAATATTTTTCCGCTGTGTTTTCGTAAGCATTTCGTTGTCTTTTTGGAGACCACAGGAAAATTTCATTTCGCATCAGCAGCGTACTAGGCTTAAGGCGGTACCTAAACATGATTGAAATAAAAAGTCGCACTCGACGCATTCAAATCAAATGTTTGCATGTGTTTTTTGATTCAAGGCATGAGGACACAAAAATTTAAGTTTCGTTTTTCTCTTTTTTTAAAGCTAGTGTACAGTTCCTCAACAAAAAACTACATGCATTTCTTAGTTTGTCGTTTTTTTTGGTATCGAGCTAATCCTGACAAACAAGATGTACCCTCCACTGCTCAAGCCTAGTAAGCTGCTGATGCGTAACGAAATTTACCTGTGGTCTCCACCAAGACAACGAAATACTTACGAAAACACAGAGGAAAAATATTCATGAAGAGTTTCACAAATTGCAAATATGTACATAACTTATAATTTAATGAAAACAATCAAAGAAACACATGCTGTAGTGATAGACACAACAAATAAAAACACGAAAAAACCCAAATTAATTTTTCCGCACACAATTATTGGTCCGGGAAAATAGAGTGGAGACTTGTCAAAACAATCTGGTATATAGCATAGTACGCTGCTGATGCGAAACGAAATTTTTCTGTGGTCTCCAAAAAGACAGCGAAATGCTTACGAAAACACAGCGGAAAAATTTTCATGCAGAGTTTCACAAATTGCAAAAAAATAAAACAAATTTTAACGCAAAAATCAAACAAAAATCATGCTGTAATGAAAGTAACAACAAATAAAAACACGAACAAACCCAAATGTCATTTTTCCGCACAAAATTAATGGTTCGGTCAATTAATTCTGTGCGAAAAGAGAGTGGAGAGTTGTCAAAACAATCTGGTATAATCATCAATTTCGCTGGTCGAACAGCGTACTACAAAACGAAAAGCACAACCAAATTTTTCGACTCAGTGTACCTGTTGACAAACTGAACCCTGCTCTTTGGCCAGTATTTGTTAAAGTGAAATTGTTCGTTTCATTTTCAAAAAACGTAGAGAGCCAAAGACAACTGATGATAACATAAGCTTTAATAATCAGTTACCATTTACCCCCCACGTAACTTGCTCCCGCAAACGTCTCTCAATTCGTCTTGTTGTACCACAATGTCGGTGGCTTAAGAACGAAAATGCAATCTATTCTTCTTTTCTCTTCATCACAACAATTTGACATCATTGAGACATGGCTCACTGAGAATCATTTTAATGCCGAGATGTTTGATAATCATATGTTTAATGTTTTCCGTAATGATCGATGTCGTCACACAACTGGGCTAAGCCGGGGTGGTGGTGTGCTGTTAGCAGTAAGTTCATCATTTGTGAGCTCGCAAGTTGTTTTGCCTTCTTCGTCGTCTGAACTATGTTCTCAATTCGATGTGGACCAGCTGATTGTACGCATAAGCGTTGATAGTTCTCATGATGTGTTTATTATTTTAAGTTATATCACACCAAATAGTTCTTTTGAATTATATAAATTATATATAGATAATTGTTCTGAAATTCTTAAAAGTCTTAAAGATAAAATATAATAATTTTGGGTGATTTTAATTTACCTTTTATTAATTGGGTACACGACCCAGAAGAAAATTGTTTAATTCCTTTTAATGTAAATAAAGAGTGCGAATGTGTGGTTGTTGATACTTTAGCTGAATTTGTACTTAATCAAATAAATTGTTTTTTTTGTTGATAGTGAATTCAGTGTGAGTAGGTATTAGACGCCCCATATACCACCTCCCCTTCCAAACTCTGATAATCATGCAATTCTTTGCCTAAGCATTAAATTTTATGGATATATAAAACAAAATACTGAAGATGATTATATTTATAATTTTTAAAAATGTTATTTCTCTGAATTATCTAATTTTATGAATTAAATTAGTTGGGCGCCTGTTTTAAGCAGCATTAACTTAGAAACTTCGTTTAGCACATTTACAAATTCATTAAAAGAGCCAGTTGGTTTTTTTTAAAACCAAAGTACTTACGTAAATCCTCATCTAAACCAAATTGGTCTAATAAAAAACTTATAAATATTAACAATAAGAAAAATAAAGTTTTTAAGTTGTTCCGGTCCTCCAATAACGATGTGGCCCTCTATGAGAAATATAGTCGGTTGCAAAAGGAGTTTGATTTTTTTAACAAATTTCTTTACAACCAATATGTTCTCAGTATGGAATCAAAGTTAAAAAAAAAATAGCAAATGTTTCTGGAAGTTTATAAACGATAAAAAACGATCAACTGGTATTCCTAATTTTATTCATTATTTAGGTGAAACATCAAGCGATCCCTTAAAGATTTGTAATCTTTTTGCTTGTTTTTTCGCTCAGTGTACAATCCATCATGTTTAGGAAATACATCTAACCTTGAAGCTTTCCTTGAGCTTATTAGTATTGGTAACTTGCAGGAAAGCTTAATTGAAGTTGAAATCGAATTAAATAAACTGAATGAAGATAAGCACCCAGGTTTTGATGGCTTTGCCCCTAATGTGTTAAAGAGGTGTGCGGGCGCTCTGGCAGTTCCGCTTCAATTTATTTTTAACCGCTCTCTTCAGGAAGGTGTTTTCTTGGAGACTTGGAAAAATTCTTTCTTAACTCCAGTTTTTAAGACAGGGTCAAAAAGTGAGGCGACTAATTACCGCTCTATTTGTAAAATATCAGCAATTCCTAAACTTTTTGAAAAAATAGTTTATAATAAATTGGTTTTTCTTTTTAAGGAAATTATTTCTCCTCTGCAACATGGCTTTATCCCTGGGAGATCTACTACAACTAACCTTACTATTTTTAGTAACTATGTAATAGATTCTCTCGAATGCGGTTATCAGTGTGACGTCCTCTACACTGATTTTTCTAAAGCGTTTGATAAACTTAGAAACTTAGGTTTTCACTCAAATTCATTAAAATGGTTTGGTTCGTATCTCACTTGTAGAACACAGTATGTTCGTATTAATAATCTTCAATCGGATCCTGTGATAGTTACTTCTGGTGTACCCCAAGGGAGTCATTTAGGGCCCCTCCTATTTTTGATTGTTATCAACGATATTTAAATTATTGTAAGTGCTTAATGTATGCGGACGATCTCAAACTTTATCTGACTATTAAATCAACTTTAGACTGTGATTATCTTCAGAAGGACTTAACTAATTTATTTGGTTGGTGTAGTAAAAACGTTCTTCATCTTAATATTTTTTGCTCTTGGTGTCTTTTCTTTGTCCCTTTCCATAGGGTTAACTAGGGAAATAATGAACCACTACCGCGCTGCTTAAGGCAGGCGAACTCTGTTTGTAGCGTTCTGGACTTTACTATGTTCCTAAGTAGAGATTATGTTTTAAAAAAAAATTGTTATCTTTTTTAAACATTGGTGGTTAAAATTAAGTATCTGATTTGTATAATTTTTAGTAGTCTATAAGAGATCTGTATGCTCTGTTTGATGAATGAAATAAATAAAATAAATAATATTTGGAGACAAATGATGAAAGTGGCAATTATGGATAATCTGTCATTCCTATGTATATTCATATGTACCAATACAAGCTTGCCGATTGCGCGATTTATCAGATCACCGAACGTCAATCGAGTTTTATACTACGTTTTCACTGGGAAAAATGAGATAATTTCGTTGCTAATTTCCAAATGAGATCCGAAATTACCTCATTTCCCTTGCAAATTCTCGTTTCCAAATGAGCTAATTTCAACCAAATTTGTACGTAATGAGGTTTGAAATGAGGTAAATCCATCCATCGAGGTCGGTGCAATTAAGCGGGGAATACTTGTATTAGGTTGAAAGCCTAGTACGCTGCTGTAGCGAAAAATTTCATACAAAAATGACATGACGAGATCATAAACAAAAAATTCCGTTGCGTTTTGCGTATCGCGTTCTTCGGTACGCTTTACAACCAGCTATGTATATTGATGATTAACAGATTGTTTTGACGGAATCTCCACCTTCTTTTCGTAATGGTACTTTTCAAACTCTACTTTTCTTCAATTTTGCAGATGAAGATACGATACCTACATGTAAATCCACCAGACAACATGTAAATCAAAACGACCATGAATCCAGCATTTCGAATATATACCCCGTTTACAAACAGAATCGAGAGCTCGAGTTGGATTAGGGTCGGATTTTCGACCCAGGTGTTTCATAACGTGAGTTGAGAGCCCCATTTGAAGTTGAGTTGATATGGTTTTGAGATTACATTTAATTGAATGGCAACAATATATTTATTTTACACAAAAACAGTTCAAATTTTATCAATTTTAGTACATACTTCACATAGCTATCAAAACAAATAAATTATTTTACTCGAACATGTGCAAAAACACTGTGGTGAACACATCCTCAAGACCGACTCTTCGACCCAGGTTTCTTATCAACAATTTCGACTCCGATCCTGAAGTGGAATCGAGTCGGTTGAAGCTCATTTCAAGTCAACGCAGGTGTACAAAGGGGCCAAGCGAGCTTGAAGCTCGCTCGAATGCCTCATGTAAACGGGGTAATAAAAATGTTCGTCTTTATACTTGGCTAAAATGTGCATTTATAAAGATCTTCTCCATTTTGGTCTACTTTCTCTAGCCAGCATAATGTACATTTTATATAGAACAACCTTTTTTTGGAGTCGTCAGACGAAGATTACACGTAAATCCATCATAAATGCCCAACAATAATCTGTCAAATATTTATTAATTTTTTTAATTCATTAATTATGTTCCTAAATATTTAATGAAATGATTTTCTTAGAAGAAAACATCATTGTCATTGTATTATTTTTTTCCAAGAATTTTAACATTTGGTTCCACAATACGTCTGCGTCAGGTCAACCGCCAACCAAGCTCGTTTAGCTTTTAGCGTTCGATCAACATTTTTGTTGTATAGGTATATACTCCATACAACAAGATTGTACATAGCTACTTGGTCGATGGTTGTCTGGTTGTTTCGTTCGCTTGGTTGAACAAACAATCGAACCAAAATGCTTTTTGTTGCACAAACATCGAAATCAGGGTAGTTAGGAAGGTATGATATTGTGAGGAGAGAGGAATTATCTTACTTTCGTTCGCCAGCCTGTTTCTTTTTTGAATTACGTCGAACAATAAATCTATTATTTCTCTTCTCGTACAAGTATTGCATGTAGGCATAAGTTCTTCCAACTTCAATGTTCAATTTTTAAAGTGAATAGTGAAATAAAATATCCTCGGCTGCTGGCAGTGGCAGTGTACAGTTTAGTTTAGAGTAGTAGTAGTTTGTTGGTTGGATAAAGCAGCGTGAACGTGAAGACAGTGGATGGAAATCAGTGATACAAATTACGAAGTACTGCTAAATCAAAATTATGGCATCTAAAAATATTAATGCGCAGTTTGTTTCGTTTTTAATCGAAGAATATAAAGCATTACCATCACTGTGGGAAGTCGACAGTGAGGCCTACAAAAATAAACACATTAAAAAAGCAGATTACAATGCGCTTTTGAAAACAATGATGGCTGTCGACCCTCTATTAACAATGGATGAACTTAAAAAGAAAATAGCCAAAATAAGAACTTGCTATCGCCGGGAACTAAAAAAAATAACAGAAAGTATAAAATCGGGTGCAACAGATGATGATGTATACGTTCCAACACTTTGGTATTTTGACCAAATGGACTTTCTTCGATGGCAAGACCAAGAGCCAAAGCCATTGGAAACAACTACTGACAGATCTTCAATATATTCAGAGGACCATCAGGATCAGGACGAATCTGAACTTTATGTAGAAGAATGGAAGCCGCCAGTTCCACGAAACGTTGTTGTAAGTTCAAATGACAAACATCTATTTAATTTGAATATTCAAATGAATTCCGTTTTAATTGCTTTTAGAAAATGAAACCTCGAAGTGCAAAGAATTTTAAAAAATCATTTGTGAAGAGAAATACTTTTCTGAATAAAGAAATAAAACTTCCGGAAGCTGTTCAACACCAAAATCAAATCAACAAAGATGAAGCAGATGTATTCAGTGAAACTTGGGCTATATTGTTCAGAAAACTTTCACAAGATCAGCAACTGTTTGCAAAGAGATGTATCGATGAAGTTCTATACCAAGGTCAACTTGGTAACTTAAACCATTCTACATATGGCAACATCGAAAAAAAGTAACAAGGGCTCAAACGACTCAAACATTGAAATGAATTCTTTTAATTGTAAACAGGTGTGATGTTGACTTGAAATTAATTCCATTTTAAAGAAATTTGTTAAAACTTATTCAAAATGTTCGATAGACTTCTGCTGTTCGTATGTTTAATAAACAAAGCTAAAACATTAGCATTTCATATTTATAATTAAATTTGTTTATATAATACATAGCTACCTATACATAGGTATTTTATTTTCATAAAAAAAAACAATCTGAACTTGTATTATGTATTCTACCACCATTCAAAACTGTATTACATTAAAATCTCAATCTATCAACCATAGATAAACAATACCTAGATGGGAATATTTCGTTCGTATTACCCCACCCCCCCAAAGCCCATTTGCTTACATTGTTGTTTTTGTAATTCCATTTCGTGTCGATGAATAGATGTGAATTGCAACAACAATTTAACGCGGTGAGTTTGATTTGTTTGACAGTTCAATTACTATTCCCTTCAAGCAAAATCACGGACCCAAATTTCTCGGTACACTTGGGACTCCAAAAAAAAGAGTGTGTCACACACAATAACAAATTTTCTGTGTACGCATGTAAAAAGAACGAGAATCGTGAGTATTTTTTGTAAGCACCGAGAAATAGAGACAGTAAGTGTATTCATCCAACGTCGGAAACTTTCCGACGTCGTAAAATCGTAAAGTTTCCGACACACGTTTCATGAACGCCCCTTTATCTAATTGCATTATGATGCGGTGAACAAATTCGGCAGATTTAATTTATTTTGTTTAAGCGTTTGAATTTGTTTGTTGTTGTCAAATTTTGATACATAAAATGTCATAATACTTTTATAAAAAGTTTTCCACGTTTACTATACTTTCATTTACGACGTTTACGACAAAAATTCGTGTGGGAAAGTTTACGATTTATCGTAAAAGAATTTTCATACAAATTGTGACAGTTCGTTTACGACGTCGTAAACTTTCCGACGCTTACGACGTTTACGATGGTTCTCCGACGTTGCATGAATACCCTTAGTATAGGCATAGATACACAAATAAAGATACAAATCTTTGGCTGTCAATCCGGTTTGCCTTCAAGCTAAAAGGTGGGTTTAGCCGTGGTGGAAATCAGTAAGTTTTACTAGTGTGCTTTAAAACACGCATACTAGTGCAACTTACTGATTTCCACCACCGTAACTTTGTTGTTGGATTTCACATTTATTCATGGAAACAGAATTAAATTACAAAAACAACAATGTAAACAAATGGGTTTTGGGGGGTAAAACGTACGAAAGATGTGTATCTTTATATTGTTTATCTATGGTATAGGCGAAGTATACTTATACAATCATTTTGCCTTAATTTCCACCACTTTTTTTTAGTTCAGTTTTGTAGGTAGCGGGGCGAAGACGGTCGCTTTTTTATCTATTTTTTTCTTGTTAAAACTTTGAAAAATTTCCAATCAGAAATGCAAGTTTCTATTTATTAAATGTAAATTTATATTTGTGGAAATATGTCATGTTTATTAGTGCGAAATAGTCTTTGGAAAACCTTTCATGAATGATAAATAAAAAAAACTCTTGAAATGAAAAAAATTCTGTTTGTCTTATTTTTGTAGGCAATGGAGAAACTGGACTAGGTGGGAAGTTTTTTTAATACATTTGGGTTGGAGATGCCTCAATTCATAAATTTTTTTTGGAACCGTTTTAGATTGCATTTGATTTCGGTTCTCCGAGTATGATGAATTGAAAAACTCTCTCTCTCACAATACATTCACATAATGGCTACGTGGTGATTAATTTCCATACTAATTTGAGCTGCAAAACGCAGTTTTTCGATCCGTATTTGGATCCGAATGCGAAGTTGTCCATACGTTGTTTGATACGTTTGCATGCTTGAAGGGTTGTCGGGATGTGTTTGGAAAATTCTATATGAAATTATTTTAATTTATACCTGAGGCGGGGTACACATTATCAAACCTGTTCACGTTTTATAATGTGTACTCTCTGTTTGACAAACACGTTCTTTGTTCATAAATTTTTTTGATACTGTTTGATGTTTGACGTCTAACAGGTTTGTCAAACAGATCTGATAATGTGTACCCCTCTTAATGGTTGGACTGCATCATGGTCAAATTCCGATGTAAATTTTTAGAAACTAATTTAAGGCTCTCCCAAACCAATCCGAAAAATTCGTTGCGGCGAAGAAACATTCGTCAGTCAAAATTAATTCATATGTTTCTCCGCCGCGTTGGTGTGGGCACTCTCATATATCACCATGTAAATAAATTTTGACATGCGAATGTTTCTTCGCCGCAAAGAATGTTCCGCATTGGTTTGGGAGAGCCTTTAAGGTATCCCAAACCGATGCGTTGATAACATTTTTCTCAGTCATCGGGTTTATATGGAAAATCGTACCGCTTTCATTGTGGCTACTCTCAATTATTGCCATACAAATTAATTTCAAAAAGTTAATGTTTTGTTGTCGTGAATGTTTCGCTCCGATCGAACGTTGATTTGAAAGATCGTTTATACAATTTAAATTGTGTTGCAACAAAAAAGGTCTCCTAAGGCAATGCAAACAATTTGGAATACCAACAAAACCTTCATCTGCAAGAATTAATTTGTATAGGGATAAAAGAAAGCACCCGCCGTAATGTGAATCTCGTCTGTTCTAAATTGCAAAAACATTTCAATAGATGCAATTCTGATTGAGGACAACATATAATAGGCGTACAGAACGATCTTACGTGCATTACAAATACAACATCGCTAGTAGCTCTACAGCCGAAAGAAGTTAAAGTAGAATAGAGACTCGAATAAACGCCAAAAATCAACCCAAGGTGGGATTCTAATCACATCGCACATAGTTTGACATAAATGAAACTATCTCATTTCGACTTTTTAATAAAATATGCATCTAGGGAGTTATTTGCCAAGTTTATTCATCTTTTTAATCTTTTTGTGTGGTTAAAACATCACATATATTTCATAAAGTTTCTCCCAAACCAACCCGAAAGCGGCGCGGAACATTCGCCGACGGCAGTTTTTGTTGTTATTTAGCATTGTTTATCTGTCATTTTTGTTTTTATTGTGAATGATTCGCCCTGCATAGCGAATGTTCCGCTTTGGTTTGATAAAGGCTTAAATCTAATCAAAGTATAAATGAAAAGTAAAAATTAAGGCGAGACCGCACTTAACTTTCAGTGGAAATACACTTCACGACGCAACGAGGTAAAACATTTTTTGTATGAAATTGTATATGAGCTAAATCGTACCAAGCGGCAACAGAACTTCATAAAATTTCATACAAATTATTGTGAATCGCAGTTCCGCTGCAGTTCATTTCCGCCTAGTGTGGTCTAACCTTAAGCGGCAACTGAACTTCAATTGGATACGAATTCTTGTGAATTCCGCGTCGATGCAGTTCCGCCGAGTGCGGTCTAACCTTTAATTTCACATCATATGATTTACTTGTTTTTGCTTTTTTTCATCATCCACTTTTCAGTGCACCTCGCATTCATAGTTATGTGTAGGTCAACTCTCATTCAAAAATAGAAATCCCTAAGCAAAACTAAAAGATAAATTGAAACATTTAAAAGCACTACTTCTAAGATAATTTTCCAACTCCTAGATAAATGTGTGTTTATCTACTTCTTAATTTGGATTTCCTTTCAACTAAAAAATCAAATCTGTAAAGGAAAAATTTGATTTGTTTAAATAAAAGATCAAAAATCAAATCTTTACACCGGCTTGCGCACACGTTTTTTTTGCGAGTTCCTTACAACAAAAATAAATTTGATCTGCAATCGTTGAAATGAAATCGACATAAAACAACATACGAACTTCAGCACTTTTTGAACAAACCCTTGGATTTTTAACTATCCGCCATTTTGTTCACGAACCGAGGTGACACTCGGATTTTGTTCACGTACGTCTGCACGTACACTAGTGCAAAAATCCGATGTTCACCACGGCCATTTGACGCTTGAGCTTGTAGGCAAACCGAATTGATAGCTGTTGTTTCCCATCTAGGTATTGTTTATCTATGCTGTCAACCATAAACTAAATTTAAGGAAATACTTTTTTGTCGATATTTTGTATCAACAATTTAATCTTTTTTTTCACAGCATTTAGTTTTATGCACCACTGTATATCATATTCGTATCGTACGAACGTCGCGTCGTCAGGCTTTCCAACCGATTCATCGAATACAAAAGAACCAAACCAAACTCATTGCTATGCGTGTATAGGTAAGTTGGTTCGGTTGTACAGCCTTTCAAACCAACTGATACTGATGCGGTATTATATATAGTCGCACATCATTATGTCAAATACAATATGTAGAAGATGGCGAGGGGAAAGGAAATTATACCATCACGAACTGTATAGGTAGGCTAGCCATGCAATGATATTTATATATCTACTCTATAATTGTGTTCTCACTTGTCGAACAACCAGAACTAGTCTGTTGTATTGGAGACAGTGTACCTCTGTTTACTTATGTCGGGCCGACTTGTTCAAAGACAAAAACTACCTACCTAGTCTGTGTTTGGTAAACAAAGTGTGAACATTGTAAAAACGGAGTGTTTTTTTGAAATAAAATTATGGGAAGTAATAGTATTGCTGCGCAGTTTGTAACCCTATTGATTGAAGAATATAAAGGGCTACCATCCCTGTGGGAAGTTGACTCTGACGAATACAAGAATAAAAATGTTAAAAAAAATGATTATGAAACACTTTTGTATACAATGTTGGCTGTGGATCCTATATTAACAATGAATGATCTCAAGAAAAAAATAGCTAACATAAGATCATGTTACAGGCGGGAGGTTAAAAAAATTTCAGACAGTATTACTTCGGGTGCAACAGGGGATGATGTTTATGTTCCAACACTTTGGTACTTTAATCAACTTGATTTTCTTCGGGATCAGGAACCAAGGGCACAAGCAGCATCAAAATCAACGTTGTTAGACGATGATCGCGAACAACAAACACCAACTCAGCGACAAGTGGTAGGTTTATTTGTTTTGCTATTTTAAAAAGAAAAACAGTGTATGTTATGTAATAGATTTAAAGTAAACCGTACTGTTTTGTTTATTTATTATTTTTTTTTTTCAGAAAGTAAAATCTTGGAGATCAAACCCATATAAAACTGAATTTGTTAATGTTAGGGCATCTACCAATGGAACTATTAAACTCCCAGATCTTGAAGAAATTCCAAAAAATCGAATTGAAAAACCTGAATCGAACACAATTAAACATAATCGAAATGAAAAAGACGAAGCAAGTACATTCAGCGAAACATGGGCGGTTTTATTCAGAAAACTTTCACATGAACAGCAATTATTCGGAAAAAGATGTATCGATGAAGTTTTATATCAAGGGCAGCTTGGTAATTTAAACACTGATTCGTATCGTAACATCGATACAAGTTGCAGATATTCGTCAGATTCTGAAAGTTCAGTGACAAATACGGGAAACTGTGCCAATGCCAACATACAAACAACTGCTTCTAACTGCAATAATTACGATGTTGCTTCTAAAGATATGTCATCATTTTTTCATTAATTATGTGAGAATTCATCTGGCACTTGAAAAAATTATACTTCAACAACTATCATTACATTTAAATAAATATATCGTTAATTTTTTTTTAAGCAAATTTGTATTATTTCCTTTTCGAAAGTTCATGTTGTGCAATTTGTCAGTAGAAATCGGATAAACGAACTAAGTCGAGTGAAAATTCTTTACCATTTTATATTTTGTAGCACGGTTTTACCAACCACTGTACGTTAACTTATGATGTTTACTGTAATAAAAAAAAAGTATTTTAGCATCATAAACATGCATACTTATGTATGCGAAACTGCAAGTGAAGCAAAAGCCGGCACGGCAAACGTAACCCTGAACAAAATTCAAAATATAACAACAAAAATCTGAGCGTGCTTGGACTTGTTGATCTACTATACTTGTACGATCTAACGTTTGGTGTTATATATATACTACATACAAAACTTAAAACGTTCTCCCTTTCTTTTCAAGCATGCTGAGAGCAATTTTTTTTTTTTAATTTGTTTGATTTGATTATCTCCAATGATAAGGTGACCATCCTTATTCTTTTATGATGAATATTCTTTTATAATGACTAGCATATTAGATACAAAAAATAAATTTTTGGACGGTCTTCGCAAGAGTATGTCATAAATCAATGAAAAATAGCTTAAGTGGCCGTCCAAGAGTTATATTTTTTCTTAATGGTGGTTTAACATTTGCCTGCATTTGATTTCTGCAAAAGAAAAAGGTGGATGTAGTTCCGACCTAAATCCACCATAAACGAATGTCAACAAATCTAACAAATAAAAAATCACTATACCTAGTTCTACCTTTAAATGGAATCCTTGTTTTCTGAATTAGGAGTTAAAAAAAGAAGAACACTTGACTTCAATAAAAAAAAAACACTTAATTTTTTCTCCGAATGTTTTCAAAAATGAGTGAAATGGTCACCTCACGATATATTTTACATTTATATATGGGTATGTACATTTATATAGTTTGTCTCCACTTTGATGATTTTAGATTTTTTTTCCTATATTCGACGTTCGTAAGGGGAGCGAAAAAATCTTTGTATGTATGGACTATGGAGAATGTATTGTATGGAGTGTAAGTAATATATTTGGTTTTTTTCAGCGGTAAGATGTCGTTGAAGTACGAGACAAGTTCGCTTCGCTAGTTTGTTTTTATTTTGTATGGTGTTATGGCCTGTTCAAACAGAATGCGATCTGGCAGTGCGGTCAACCTTTTAAAGGCAAGGAATGAACGTGACGGGCAAATTCATGTTGTAAATTTCTACAAAGATTGGAAAATCGCGCACTGTTTGACTAGCCCCTTAGGTCGCCTTTATTTATACTTAAATAGGATTTGGAATTCATACCTATTTACTTACACAAAAACAAACATACCAACAGCGAAGAGCGAGAGCAACAGTTCACAGTTGTAATTTTGAAGCGATATTGATCAGTTGTGCGTTGTAAATAATTTTTATCAATCATGTTCAAAATCAAGTGAAAATCTTAGAGATGTTAAAAATTGCTACATATAAAAATTCAAAAGAAATAGTGTAGACCAAAGGCTTCAGATCCGAACAAGTGAATACGTCTAGCCCTCCTATTATGAACACTGAAGAGATCTTAGATTTAATTCCACCTTTTAGTCCCAGTTCTTCGAAAAGCTTAAGTGCCGAAGAGTGGATTGAAGCAATTGAAGATACAAAAGCGATATATGGGTGGAACGATCGTGTAACGCTTGCCAACGCTAGTCTTCAACTTCAAGATGTAGCCAAGCAATGGTTCAAAAAAAATGTATGTGATTGGCCAGAGTTCAAATTGAAATTGGTCCGCCGGTTTCCTAGTCGCAATACTAAACCCAAATATTTCGAACAATTACTCAATAGTTCTAGTAGTGGTATACCGAAGGAAGCAACAGAAGATCATAAACTAATTAAAAAACACTGCAACAAATGCAGAAAAACTGGCCATTCCGCTAGCGAATGCTGGTCAAAAATTGCAATGGTTGATGAAAGAGAGGAAATCCGTGTGGGGCCTGCCAACAAACGGTTAGTCCTGTGCGTAAATTGCAAGAAGTACGGTCACTACGCAAGCCATTGTTATTTAAACGAAGATTTTTGCCATAACTGTAAGCGGAAAGGTCACAAGTCTGATGATTGTTGGTTTAAAGCGGATGAAGAACTTCATGAAGAAGGTAGGGATGAGCGAGATTCGGATAATTTTGAGAAAGTAAGAAAAATAAATAGAGAACGATTTTGCGTGAAATGCAGGAAAATGGGCCATTATTCAAAAGAGTGCAATTTGAACGTCAAAGGTTATTTCAAGGAAGACTTTTGCAATTACTGCCAGCGAAAAGGTCACAAGTCATATGATTGTTGGTCTAAAGTTAACAAAGAACTTCGTGAAGAAAGGATAAGTCAGCGAAACTCGGAGAACTTTTGTCATGAGACAACATTCAACACTCGAGTCTTTTGCGTGATATGTAAAATAGAAGGTCACCATACAAATGATTGCAATTTCAACGAAGGTTTTTGCCATAACTGCAAACGAAAAGGTCACAAGTCCAATGATTGTTGGCTTAAAGCAAATGAAGAACTGCATACCAATAGAGGGAATGACTCAAATTCCGCGAATTCTCGGCAGGATTATAAAATCAATAGTGATCGGTTTTGCGTGAACTGCAAGGTAGAGGGCCACCATAAAAAAACTTGCCCTTTTAAAACCAAAGGTTATTTCAATGAATCTTTTTGCAATAATTGCCAACGAAAAGGTCACAGTTCATATGAATGTCAGTTAAAAGTTGGTACAAAATTTCGTGATGAAAGGCGAGATGAGAGAAATTACGAAGGTAATCATACAAGGAATTCTTGTGTTAGAGAAATTCTTCCCTATGGAAGTGGCCACAAAGATGGTCCCAAAAAATTCTTTCAAAAATATCACGACCAAAGAAATGATAGAAATAATCAATATTGGCGTGCTGTCTTTTGTCGAATATGCAAATTAAAAGGTCACTATACCGATGACTGTAAGTTGAGCGGAACGAATGATAAGGATCACCATTTAAACGAAAATCCGTTTAAAAAGGAACCATGTATAAGTTCGAAAAATACGTGCAATAAGTGTAAGAAAAGTGGACATTATACTTTACACTGTCCATTAAACTTAAAACGACGTATTGATAGCATTTCATATGAAATTCCAGAAAAGAAAGTTTGTGTTGCTGAACAAAAAATCCAAATTAATCCAAATTTAAGTGAACTCTTGAAGCCAGTTAGAATCGATAATGTCTACATGACTGGGTTTGTGAATCTTGCAAGTGATTGTACGACCCTCCAAAGGACTGAATTTGAAAAACATGACTGGAAAATCAAACCTTGTAATATAGAACTCAATAGTTTTGGCGCTGGCGAATCGACGACAATTGGAAAAATATCCAAGAATGTATGCGTTGGAGAAGTTGAGTTGATCATCGATATTCTTGTCGTCGATGACAGCATTCAAGATTTCCCACTAGTGTTGGGATCCAATTTCTTGAACCATCCAAGCGTGTGTGTAGTAAGGAAATTCCGAAGTCTTGAAATAAAATTAGTCGAGTTAAAGACAGAAACAGTTCCAGCTACGACGACACTTGCAATTGAAAAAGAAAATTTACAAATCAAAACTGAGCCTGGCATTGATATGGACGAGTTTCAATTGCTTGAGTTGTTGGATTCGATTGAACAAGATTGCTTGTAAAAAAGAACTAATACAAAATTACTATAAAATTAAAGAATTTTTCGTGTGTTTTAAACATACTAGGGCAAGTAGACTAATGCATACCAAATTTCTTGGTTGCGAGGTAGCAACCTAAAATAGTTTGCTATGTAGCAATCAAGTGGCAAATATTTTTAAAATTATGCAAATTTAATAAAGATGTTGAATTATATACATGAGTATGTATGTACATAATGTGTTACTTTTTATTTTGAATCCCATGTCTGAACAGCTGTGCTGAGCTAGGTTAAAGTTTGTTATTCAGGAAATAAATGATGTTACTAAGAATTTTATACAAGTTGTTTCATTTTGTATATGGATTTTGTATTGCAAGAAGGTTCCAATTACAAATTTGAGCAAAATTGGTTAAAAAAAGTTTGAAAATTTTTAAATGTTATTAAATATTATATTTTATCACGAAAAGTCGAATTCTTGACTTGAAGGACAATAATGTTTCAACTCCGATTTAAATGAAAACATCTATTTTTAAAATTACTGCTGCCTGAGCAGCACAAGATTTTTTAGTTTTTTTTTTCAAATCGACAAAAAAACTAATTATTTCATAATCATTTGCATACAAATATGAATTAGTTTATTATTAAGAAAGTTGAAAATAAAAAAAAAAAATTATTTAAGGTATCTAGGTACTGTTAGAAGGTTCCTTATTTCATTTAAACTGTTTCCTGCCGAGAATTAGGCTGATATTTTTTGAGAAAGAAATTATTTTGTTCATATTTCTATAAGCATTTATTGACTGGTTTGTATTCAAAGACTGCTAAATTCCTATTCTTAAAAACTTTGGGCGAGATCGTATTGCAGAAATCTGCGGCAAGCCTAGTACTTGCTTAGCTTCTGCATATCGAACCCCAAACCCCTCCCCTGCTTTTACGCCTGGAGTACTACTATTATAGGTACATACATATAACTGAGGACATGGATATTTACTAAAGTTACAACATATTATATCACCTGGAAAACTGAAATTTTTTTTACATGTATCTTCATCTGCAAAATGCAGAAAAGTAGAGCAGGACAGATGTATACAAAAAATCCGAGTGAGTGAAAGAGAACCATCAAGAATGTGAACATGTTCGTCTTCATTTCAGCATTTTGGCACTTTCCTATAATGCAGAAACGAAGTTCTTCTGCATTTTGATCTTTTCTTTCTATCTAACAAATATACATTTTGTATTTGGCATCCCTTTTTGTGTGCAGAAACCAAATGCAGATACATGTAAATCCACCAGTAGTTTGTTTCTTCTGAAACTGAGCCTTTTTATTTAGTTTCATAAAGGACAAATTCACCAGTTTATTACGAGTTTTATCAAAATAAATAAAATAACTTCCAATGGGAACTTAAAAATTGTTCAGACAAGAGCTGTTCCAATATTTAAGCAATTTGCTGAATAACAATCTCAAAATACACGACGATCGTCGAAAATGGTTTCCTTGACCCTGATGAATCTGAAATGCAGTAATAACAATAATGTATAAAACACTTATAAAAACTTGTTGTTGTTGTTCAAAAATTCAACTTATAAAAACATTTGTATATTTTATTTAAATTTAATCACAATAATTAAATATAATTTCTTTCCATTTATAACTCGCGCTCGCCGATAAAATAACTATTATTGATTGTCATGTTGTGCACATGCGAAATGAGACAAAACTTTATGCATCGTATACATCGCACTCTTTCTTCCCTTTTACGATAGAAGAGTTTCATTTTTTTTAGGAGAAACAAAAGTCCTTTTATTGAGGGGAGAGTTTTTGGTAAATAAAGAAACACACACATTTATAGAATGCGTTTTATTTGCGGTTGTGTTTCAAGGCAAACTACTGAGTTTTGGTTTGCAGGGTTGTTAAATAATTTATTTTTATTTTATTGTTATTTTATTTGCGACAGATAAAACAAGAACATATTTGCAGTTGAAATTAAAAATTCAAAGTAAGAAATAAATGGAACTGGGGGAGGCCTTAACCACTTGCAAGCTTTATCTCACTAGAAGAGGCTGTAGCAATTTTACTAAATTACCAAAAGTAGTTGAACCTATGTGGATATTCAATTGGTGTATACCAGACCAATTTACTCCTAAGCCCCTTTCCAACTTCATCCTGCAACAGAAAAAAAACTCGGGCAGATGCAGACATTTTACTTCAGTATTAAGAAGCAATCGCTTTAAATACAAAAAAAATAGTTTGGCCGAATTTAAGGCTATCCCAAACCAACGCGAAACTTTCGGCGTGGTAGCAAAACATTCGCCATTGGTATGGGTAATCTCATTTATCACCATGTAAATAAATGTTGATAGGCGAATGTTTTTCCGCCGCGTTGTTGTGGGCACTCGCGTTTATCTCCATGTAAATACATTTTGACTGGTGAATGTTTCTCCGCCGCCCGGATGTTTCGCGTTAGTTCGGAAGAGTCTTTAAAGGTGAAGTTTTGGAGCAACAATATCAGGAACAACATCAAGAACACCAACATGAAATTGAAGAGCCAGTAGGTCCCTATCGCAACTTTTATTCAACAGTTTTCATTTTGATTGCTTATTTATTTACTAGTTATTAAAAACAAACACATTTGTTCTTTAATTGTGCATCGTTCTTTAATTCTGTCTGTCGACTTTAGACTTTCTCTTGATCTGGACAGATGTTTGTTACTTTTTCATCGTTTAAAATTCTATTACAAATTTGTCACGTCGTAGAAGTAATTTTCAAGAATCATACACACGTTAGTATGAATTGCTGAACAAAATACAACTAATAAGTAAAATAAAAAATAGGTCTTAGTAGATAAGAAATGTGGTTTGCTCGTTTTGATAAGGGGCTAGAGTTGCCGTAATTATCAATAATATCGTCTTATTATTTTTGTGTTGTACTTTTCTTACATAACACTATCATTTTAAAATTGTATAGAAGCTTTGACAAAATATTCCTATTTTATTATAAAATTTACCTAACAACAAACATCCCTGGAAGCCTCACAAGTCAAAATAACCTTATAACTCGTGGTGAACTCGCCTTATAAAAACGTATGGTGTTTTTGATTGATAAAATAAATCAATTTATTTTTGATTTAAATCTGTCAAATCTTAGATTTTACATTCCAATGGGCAAATAAATTGATTTATTTTTTGATTTGCAGATCAAGACTTTTCGGCAGATTTACCCCTCCTACACTAATAACTATACAATTTTAAGTTGTCACTTCACAAAATTTTTTGTATTGTTTCAATTTATTTCGGTTAGTGAAAATTGTGTTCTAAATATAAAGGGAAGCGTTTCTGATATAAAATGGAAGATGTTAAAAATTAATTGGTAAATTCATGAAGCTCATTGTTTTCTTTTGAAAGTGCATCAAGTGATGACGAGTTTTGTGATGTTATGAAACATACATAAAATTACACGAATAAAATGACAAAAATAAATCAATTTGAATTGGCGTTCGAATCACCACGAAATAATCTAAATTTAAAACACCATTACAATTTGTGCTCTGCTCCTTGGCAGATCACAACTCACGTTATTCTTGTGAGGTATCTTATGAGGGCTCCCACATAATACGTGACCACCTTATAAGAAACTTCACTCATAAAAAATTGTGAACTGTGAGCCTCGCAACGGCAGAATAGGGCCATTAAGTCTATTAATTGACATTGAAATACAAATTATTGCAATAAAACAAAAGCAAATTTCATTTTAAAAAAAAGAACAAAAATAGATCCCTAAAGAAAAAGATGTAAAAAAGATCAGAGTGAAAGAAGAGAATTTGTTATCTTTTTAAGAGATAAGATGGACAACATACCCCAAACCAACGACAAAGTCCCTCATACCGTTGTATATGAAAACTATAGTATTATCAATGAGTCGTTTTTATTTACGCTGGATTTCGACGGCTGGTGGCGCATGTTTTTGCAACATGTTTTATGATTTTGACAGCGAAGACATTAATGTTTAGAAAGAGTAAGTCTAGTTATATTGTAAGGGAGTAAGAGAGTTAGATCTCGACTTTCAAATTTGTTTCCTCAAAAAAAAGTGTTGAGAGAAGTTGATGGATTTCGACACTACGTAACTCAGTAGTCGTCGATGCTGATGATATTACTTAGTTTTCATATACAAAGCTAATACATAAGAAAATACATCTTCAACTATAATTACAATACCAGATCACCACTATTGTCAAATCATTTTTTGAGTTGTTCTCTACTGCTACTTATAAATAAACATTAGGCATTTCATCACAATTTCTTATCACAATTTTTGTTTACCCTTTGCCTACGTCCACATGTAAGTATGCGAATAAATGCGCGAGTCATATACCAGGCAATAAAGAACACAAGTGACATCAATTAAACAATTCCTAGATTAAGTCTTAGAATATTTTGTTTATAACATATCGGTATTATTATAAAGTACCTACGATTAAGAATCTCAATAAAAATTCAATGAACAACGATAAAACTAATGAATTCTTTAAATGTCTCAAACCAATAAGTTTTAATTCAATAGGGTAAGGTGGCTTATAATGCCCCCCCTTAACGTTAAATGGTATACCTACTGGTATGCTATTTCGCCCATGCAAGTAAACAATTTTCATTTTAATTTAAATTTTATTTAAAACAAATCAAAGTTCAAAAAATACTTTTCTTAAACTGAACTAAATAATACTACGTTTTCATTAGAGCCGAAATGAGGTAATTTCGAAATTTGGCAAAAAAGTGTTTCCATTTAGCTAATTTCATTTGACATCTCATTTCATTTTGAATTTGGAATGGCAGTTAGCCGTTTATTTTTGTTGTTTTCTCTTTCTGTTTTATGCTGTTGAGTATAGTGTATTGATTTTCGTACAAAAGCTTTTAAGAGCTTTTGAAACTGATTCCCTCTGGATGCATTCACCTAATTCCCAGCCTAATTTTGTGCAAATGAGGTTGAAATTACCTCATTTCGCAATGTGATTTTGTATGGGAAATTAGGTAATTTCAGATCTCATATGGAAATTTGCAACAAAATTACCTCATTTGGTCCAGTGAAAACGGCAAATCACCGTACTTACTCCGTATGAAAAAGAATAGGAGCAGGCTTCTACAAAGTCAATGCAGTTTTTAATGCAACTAATTTCGGATTTTCATTTTTGTTTTGTATAAAAATGCTAAACATTATGTAAAAATAGTAGCCCGCAACGTAATGGTTTGTGCGTTCGACTGTCACGCTGGAGGTCTGGGTTCGCTTCCCAGCCTCGTCCACCTAAAAAACTAAAAAGTTTTTTTTTCATGGCTACTGCCTCTTGCGAGGAATTGACAAATCCTCCAAGAGTATCACTTGTCACGAATAAGTGCTTCTCATCTAGCCGTTCGGATTTGGCATAAACTTGTAGGTCCCTTCCATTGCTGTCGACAGGCGCACACAGGAATGATTGCGAGTTGTTAGTCACTAGGCCCTGGTTCTTCACGAGCCGTTGTGCCACCCAATTTAGGTATTTATTTTTTTTTATGTAAAAAATATTTCAATGATCAAACAAGTTTAAACGTTCAGTTTGATTTCTTTGAATTTATTTGTTCTTGAACAGTAAAATGGATTTTCATATTTTGCTCACAAATCAATGGCCGCGTTCGGATACGTAACCAAAGGTATTTGGATTTGTTCGTGTTGTTGTAATGCCTAAAGGAAAACCAGCTGACGAACCAAACAGCTGATGTCAAAAAGAAATCTAAAGCTATCCCAAAAATGTTCGGATTTGTTTGGATTATACTAACAGCTGACATCTCATCTGTTCATTTTCTTGGTTTTGTTAGGTTTGGTTCCGACCAATAGAACTGGAGATATTAACAGCCGTATTCATTAGAATCCGCTGAACAGATGAATAGTTATGACCTGCATAAGGATTTATGTAGCCACTATACAACGTTGCATAAATTGTTATGCATAACATATTTTTCATCCCATTATAGTTATAATGAGCTTGTGTCAAAATAAGTACCATAAAGGTGAAATCTATTACATTTTACTTTCAAAACTGACAAAGGAGACCCAGCTGTGTGTGTGCTTTGTGAAAAATCAATAGAAGTAATTCTTCTGGCGATTGGATTCTTTTTGGTTTTTTATTAATTTATTTTAATATTATTATAATTCTCCAGTAGCTTTGTTGTTTTTTTGTGTTCCCAAATAAAATTAAAAATATTTAAAACAAAAAATACGTCGTTTTTGATTTATTCCATAAATTGTTCCGTTCACTCACATCGTTGTGTTTTTGTTGAGCAGAAAAATAAAAGGGTGGTGCTTATTTTGTAATGCTTAAATTTCATTTGTTTTTTCCCGTGAAACTGATGAAGGTGATTCTTTTTATAATTTGATTGAAATCACGCATGCCGTCGAGCATTTGCAAAAGTTGTAAAATTTTATGGAAAATCTTTAAATCTTGCACATTTATAAAGCAGATTCTATAAAATAAAGTGCACGAAAAATATTCTTAAATTTATTTAAAAAATATCACAACAAAAATGTACAATTAATTAACAAAACCAATATTATTTATTGTTGTATTTAATTTTATAAAATATTTTGATAATATCAGATTCCAACACCTCAAAGATTAAAAAAATAAGCGCCCCCTAATATCTATCTACATCATTGTTGTGTGTGAGTCAAAGTGACATTCCGATACTAAACAACCCTTAAGTAGGCACTATACAACCTCCAAACGCGTTTAGCTTATGTTGCCTCTATTCAACGTTGGTTAAGGTTTTTGCGTTCAGACGCATTATAAAGAGTGCATAGCGCTATGCATTCGCTATAATTCCTTTATGCTGTAAGTTCTTAAGCGAACCTTAATCGATTTTTTGGAGACTTTGTTTTGTTGATTTGTTGTGTTTTATAATTCTCCAAGAAAAAGACGATAAGGTCCTCTTAAAAAGCTTATATTTTGAGTTCTATAGGTCGGATTGCCAAGATTATGACGTTTGTACTTAAAGAAAATGACAGAGCATCACATAATATATTTTTTTAATTTATTGAAGTGGTAATGCCTCTGACAAAATAAATTGGAAAATCAGTGTTTTCAAACCCCCGCCAAAGGCTGAAAAAGAAACCTGCCAGACGATTGTTTTTGATAACAAGATATACCTTTGCACCTTTGCACCTACAAACCCTCATACTCATATTTTGGTTATCAATCCACTCCTAAAATTTGCTGTGGGCTCTTGGTCTATCAAACTAAGTATGAATGAATGAGGGACTAGGAAGTCTTAGAGCTATAATTACTATGCCTCTATCCACTAGTATTAAAACACGTCAAACAGCGATTGTACCTACCTAGAATAGTAATAGGTAGGCTGGAAGTTTATGTTGTGTAAGATGCGGAATGCCATATATTTTGTTTCCAAACATTAGTTTTCCGACTTTTTGACATGTGTTGATACTCAGTCGGGTTTTTTTTTCAGTTATTTTACCTTGAAATATATCTCACCTATGGCATAGGTCATTTTGAGGAAGTAGTTTTGCTTATTTTGCACCTAATTATTTTTAATTTAGGCTGAACTTTCCTTTAAGGGCGCACGAATTTTAACACGCGAATACTTTTATTTAATAGATTTATGACTAAAAGTAATAAATATCACAATTTTAAAGTGAGGAAACTTTTATTTATATTTTTAATTAATTTTTAAAGTTTCAATTTTTCATACAAAATGTATGCAATTGACGACCACGAAGCACTGTTTTTTTTTTTCTTTTGACAGTTCTTTACCATCAGGGGATATACATGTGTGGTATGTGTACTGTGCTCTGCCATCACACAAGTAAGAGTATGTTAATGTGCTATGGTAAGTGTTGGGATATGTGGTTTTTTTTGGGATTTTTTTGGGAGCCACCCAAGGTATTGTTTACTACAAAAAACTTTGATAATAGATCGACTGACAACATAGGCGCCTGCCAGACGACTGAGCATACCCTAAGCGGAGCTACGAGTCGCGTGAGCGGGACTGAGGACCCGAAAAGGGGGTTAAAATCCTTAAACCCGCGAAGCGGGCCACCCAAGGTACTGTTTACTACAAAAAACTTTGATAATAGATCGACTGACAACACAGGCGCCTGCCAGACGACTGAGCATACCCTAAGCGGAGCGACGGAGTCGCGTGAGCGGGACTGAGAACCCGAAAAGGGGGTTAAAATCCTTAAACCCGCGAAGCGGGCCACCCAAGGTACTGTTTACTACAAAGAACTTTGATAATAGATCGACTGACAACATAGGCACCTGCCAGACGACTGAGCATACCCTAAGCGGAGCGACGGAGTCGCGTGAGCGGGACTGAGGACCCGAAAAGGGAGTTAAAATCTCTAAACCCGCGAAGCGGGCCACCCAAACCTACTTTTTATCGAAAAAAAAATATCCTAATTCGCAAAAAACTTCCCAAAATAAAATCCCACACGCCATTCAACACTTATCATAGCAAAGTTGTTGAATAGTAGAACTGTCAAAATAATTGTGTGATTTTTTTTATTTAGTGGCCTCAGATTTCATCAATTTTATAACTTTAAATGTTTATTAAAAACTGAAATAAAAGTTTATTGATATTTAAATTATTGAATTAAATTATTTAATCTACCCAAAAAAAAGTATTCGCCTGTGAAAATGTGTGCTATCTTTAGGGAAACTTGAGTAGTGTGAAAAAAAGTGCCAAAATCGAAAAATTTAAACATTTTTTAATCATATTTAGGGGGTTTTCCTCACCGTAATATTTTAAAGCTGTTCTATAGAGACTAGGGGTCTCACTGTAAAAAAAAATCACAATTCTAGCCCTTAATGGAAAGTCGCCCCTTAATTTATCTTATTTATTTTTCGTAGTAACCTATCTGGCTATTTATTATTTTATTATTTCATGCCATAATATATATTGTCAAATGTCCCACTGTGGTTTTTGAAAAATAATTGAATCATACTGGTAATTAAAAATTAAGTATACATTTTCGTACCTACCGAACCTGTATATACACTGCATTACATGGTTTCCTCCATCTACTTATATAAATCTTACAAGAGCAATAGGGGCGCAGATAGAAGCTAACGATATGTGCTGAAACCTTTTTGTATATGGGTGTACATATACACCGTGACCGTACACAGTACGTATACGTATCCATATATAAGCTATACCAACACACAGATGAAGGGAGACATTATCTAATCTATCCATTAATTTTTTTTTTCATTTCATGTCTGCCATTAGCATTGAAAGAAATTTAATTTGTTTTCGTGGTAATGAATTATTCAATTAAATTTTACATTGGTATAGGAGCGCACAGCTTTTTCTGTGTAGCGTTTTGCGACTGTGTGAAACTTTTTTGTGTATTTCTCTTGGTTTTTGCTTTCAGTCTATCATTTTCATTCGTTGAGTGCTTGTACTTGTTGGTGGCCAAGCGATTTATTTATTTTGAATTTTGTTTCAAGATTTTCTGTTAGTTAAATGAAAATAATGTAAAGTAAACTGTAAAAATAACGTTAAATTGTGTGTGTGTACCTATATAAAAGTACTTAATCGTATTCAATAATTGGGTCAGCAATTCAGAATTGATTGTTGTTTTTGTTTATTAAAGCGAGCGGCTAACGTTTTTTACAGAAAGCTGTTTTCTTTAACAGCTGCTGGCTGCTGCTGTTATTTCTGTATCTGTATTTCGTTTTGTGTTTGGAAGTGAAATACTAATCAAAAAAAAGACACAAAACCATAAGCAAAAATCAGTTAAAAATGGATTCCAGCTTAGATTCAGAAGAAGATAGTATAGTGGATCCCTCATATGTTGATATTGAACATTCTGTAAAACAAGAAGTAGATCAACAAAGCTTTGATGATTCTAGTTTCCATTCAAATTTAACAAACAATTTTTTTAAACAAGAAGCCGGGTAAGCTCAGTACCTACATGTAGGTACATTTTAAATGTTGAATTATTTTTAGGTAAATTTCATAATTTTAGGTCTTCTTGTTCTTCTGTGCTGAACACAAGTTTAAATGATTTCGGAAAAATGCCGTTGATCTTTAATGGAAATTATTTTAAAGTTATAAGACGGGTAAGTTGCGAAGCCCTTCATAAAATTATCCATTAGGTACATTTGTAAAAATGTACCTACTTAGGTCAGGTACCTACTAAAAATGGAATTAGGTAAATTTCATAAACATTATATAGGTACTACATATGTACCTATTATGTAATGGAAAAATGGAAAAAAGTAGGTCGGTACCTAGATGTAGTGTGTATAGGTATGTAATGTACCTACCTTATGGTTCATTACATTTGTATTAACGGAAAAAAAAATCCAATACATTTTCAAAATGTAACGGACAAATTTAAATAAGGAACCTACCTTCCTATCCATTATCTTTTAAAATCCAATTATGTTTTTAATATCTTATTAAATAATATTTAATTAGGTAGGAACCTTGGTTTAAATGTACTAGCTAGGTAGGAATTTATTTCAAAATTTACTGAACATTTATTTCTCCTAACATTATTTTGAAAATTGTATGGGTAGGTAATTAGATATATACCTATTACATAGAGTAATGGGTAGATTTTAATCTCTTAAACTTAAAATAATACAACGCTGTTAGATAGGTAGTTACCTTTAAGACTTAGATACTAATTAGTACGAAACTTACACATTTCACATAAATATTCAATATTTAGTGAAATACGAAGGGTGATTCACACAAACAAAAAGTTATAGGTTTCAAATTGCAAAAATGCAGATTTTTTTTAAATGAGTAAAGTAATGTTAGCGGCTTAATTAACTTGGTATACTACAGCACTACTACCTATGTAGGTATAATTATCCAACATTAAATTTTGCATTGCATTATCTACATTTTTTGTAGTTTAAAATAAAATCTAATTACAAGTTAAACAAAAATGGAGTTGTTAGATTCTATACCATATCTTAAGAACGGTTGTCAAACAAAAAAAATTGTAAATTGAATTCTCCACAATTTATATTAGAACATTGTCTACCGTAAAATTGAAAATAAAAAGTTATAAGTTTTAGTTTAAAATAAACAAACATTTTCAAGAAACATACCTACCTTAAAAATTGAAAGTTTTTTGTTTTATTTTAAAATTAACTAATAGGCTAGTAAATATACCGGAATATAAAAATGGTGATAACACCAAAATCATCGAAAAATGACCAGTGTGACCATTTTCTCAGATATGCTTGGGTGAATTTGGGCGAATTTTGTGTTTTTAGCAAACTTAAGTTCCAAAAATAAAAACCCGCCAACGCAATTGTTCCTTACTAAATGGTATATTCACTAGCCTATAAATGGTTAATTTATTTATGTACAATCATAAAATCTTGAGTGCATTAAGCCATTTAGGCAAATAACGATTACTGTTAGAATTTTGGCCAATGGACGATATTACTACGCGTTAATATCTATCACCTAGTAGTTGTAATAGATTAATATAAACGCTTTGATAGTCCAAACGAATTTCAATACAATTATTTTTAAAGGGTTTACAAATATTTGGCAAGTTTAAAAATAAAAACATAAAATTTCAGGTTGGAGATACTGACCACCAAAAGAAAGCCAGAGGAATTTTAGCCCAGTGTAATTTTTGTATTACAACTAAAATAATAAAAGGTTCTTTAAATATAACATCAAATTTTATTCAACATCTCAAAAAAAGACATCGCAATAAATATGAAGATTATCTGAGAGAAAAAAATGATATTGCAAAATCATCAAGAACTATTATAGATAGAGCTGCGATTCCAATTAATGAAACAACGTCAACAACTGAGTTTGACGAACAAGTGTTGGCATTTGTTGTTGAAAGTATTTTGCCTCTGTCAATAGTTGAAAGTCCATCGTTTATATCATTATTTAAGGGAACAGGATTAGTGATGTGTACTAAAAGGCACCTTATGAATATGCTTGATACAAAATATTATGGAATGATGACAAAACTACGAGATACATTGGAGGGTGCATCGTATTTTTGTACCACAGTTAATGTTTGGCATTGCGAAAGAAAATACATCTTTGGATATACTTGCCATTGGATTGATGCCGCTAATTATTCTAGAAAATCAGCAGCTTTGTGTTTTAAAATCTTCAATGAAGAAGGAGCATTCGAAAAAATACAAAACTCTCTAGAACACACCAATAATGCGTTTGGAATATGCAATGATAAAGTCATTAGCACCATAACTGAAAGTGACGACAATGTAGTTGATGCTTTTAAGGAATTTGGACTTAACGGTAAGTCGATGAAATAAATATCAAAAAAAAAAAAAAAAAAAATGTTTTTGTTTGAACAATTTTTACTTCAAGATTACTATGAATTTAGCGACTACGATGACCAAGATATATGCGATAATGAACAAGCCAAAATATATCCTGATCTGTGCAATATTTTCCAACAAGTTTCAAAAGACGATATGTGTGTCATTCATAATTTATTTTCACTTGCAACAACTGATTTTATTGATTTATTAAAATTAAATTCCAGCCTTTATCAGGTACACCAATTGGCATTCAAACGGTAAGGAATCAATTATTATAATCTTCATGATGCCTCCATGTATACAAAATAATTTTTGTTTTATTTTTAGATGTTCTGAGATTTGGAGTAAATGTACAACACCTGAAAAATCAGAAATGGCAAAGACATTCGTCCCCTTTACTTTAATATTTCCCACATCAACCAATTGGTGTACGTTATACGATTCCATACGATGTTTGTTAAACAACAAAGACAAACTATATAGTTTGTGTTACTTTCTCGAAGCATGTAATTTCAATCAGTCCGAAGTTGAATATTTAGAGGAATATTGTCGATTAATGGAACCAATTGCTGAGGCATTAAAATTTCTACAAGTAGAATCTGAAATGCTTTATGGTTATTTCTTACCGACTTTAGTAACTATCAAGGTGAAATTTATCAAACTCGATTTTGATTCCTTCAAATATCTGAAGGAGTTAGGACAGCAATTGGGAAATAAATTATTTGAAAGGTTTCAAAATTTCTATGAAATTAGACCAGAATGTGTTGATTCAGTAGTTGCATCTGTGTCTTGTCCGGTTGTTAAATTGAAATTCGTCAAGGCACTTAGTCAGATTGCTCCAAACGTAACTGTTGAACAAATTAAATCACATTTTATTGAGTATGCCAAGGAGTTTCAGAGAGACGTAGACACATTTAATCGACAAGATACATTGCAGGAGACTTCAACTGTTCATGAATTCTTTGATTTTGGACAATCTTCTAAAGGTGAGTTGCTTTAAGTGTGTTCATTTTATTTCTGTAAATTTTATCAGCCGTGTTTGGATGAAATTTTTTGTTTGCAATATGCAGACAATAGTCCCAGGCTCCAATCCAACACCCATTTATTTTTTATTATTCTTAAGAACTGAATACGCCACATATAAATACCATACATACCTTTATAGTCTTGTACATTTTCTTAGCTAAATTTTGTTTTTAATTTTCAGTGACCGTTAAGCAGGAAATTGATCCCCTTTCACACATTAAAAGAGAATTCAACCGATATTTAGCTGACGACGACAATAGCCTGAGCTCTTTAGATCAATATCCTATTGTTAAAAAAGTATTTATAAAATATAACACACCTTTACCATCTTATGCATCAGTTCGAAGACTTTTTGCGTATTCGGGTGTTACTTCTAGTAAAAGATGTCTTCAAATGTCAAGCCGACATTTCGAGAGACTTGTTATGATGAAAGCAAATTAATAATTCCGTTGCAATAAAAAAAAAATATTTGAAGTAAACTGCATTTTTTTAAATTAAACCATATTTACGCCAACACCTACCAGCATTATGTTGATTTTTGTTTAAAGTCATAAGTGCATGGTTTTAGGAGCTGAAATCAAAAAACAAAAAAGACGGATATTTAAATTTAATTTAGAAGAGCAGTGTTATTATTTTGACTCCAAAAATACTTGCAAAAATGTATTTACAAAATTGATAGACATTAACTAGTATGTAGATTGTAGATATTAATTTTAATTAATAAGCCCCTGTTCTAAAACATGTAGATAATTAAAATAAATAAACAATTATCAGTTTTAGCGAATGTTTACTACTCCTGTGCAATGGGGGTAAATTAATTATCATTTACTTTTTTTTTTATATTAGCTTTCAGTTTATTTTGTTTTTGTTTTAATCTATTGCTGGTTTAATAATCCAAAAAATTTTATTATTTTCTTGAAAGCCTAGGCTTTTGAACATTGCTCGTGATGCAGTATTTTCTTCTATTACAGATGCCATTGTTTCAATTCCTTTTGTTGCATTAATTTTGGCCATAGCTCTAACCACAAGGCTGCCAAGACCTTTTCTCTTGTGACTAACTAGTACTTGAAGCAATCCTAAGGATCCTATTGGCAGAACCAAACACCAAGCAACCAATTTTGCATTTTCATCGTAGGCGCCAATATTTTCATTGAATTTTACTAAACGACCAACAAATAATTCTGATCCGTGATGATGATGTGGCCATTCATTATTGATGGTATCGATATCATCTTTGCGTAGAGCTGATAGAGTTATTCCTTTTGGTGGACTAAAATCAAATAAAATTGTCTTTATAGTTTATAAGAAGATACAAAAGGGAACATACTCTATAATAAATTCTAAAGCTTTTTTTAGTTCAATATGATACCAAATCATCATGGACAATTTAAAGGACTCTCTATTAATGCCCAAATCTGTTAAATAAGCTTCCATAGTTTTCTGAATTTTGATCGGACAGCCTAAAAATGAGTAAGCTGGCTTTTTATCCAGACAGTGAAGTGCTGCAAGGAGACGTTCTTGAGATTTTTCGAGTGTATTCGTCATGATATAACAATTATGATCCTGAAAAAAACGAAATACACATATGTAAAGATAACAGTTTTTTAGATTAAAAATGTATTTCTATAAGCACCAAGCTTTAAGTTTCAAGGCAAAAAAGCAAGACACCTATAGAGCTTTGGTCAAATTAAATCTAGGTACCTATGAACATCATTGATACAACTATTTGTAATTATTCTTTCGTACTTGAAGTATAAAAGTTCCATCACTCCAATCACCGTTGAATGAATACAATTTAACAAAATCCTTAAGAAACGGATCTTTGTGAAGCCAATTGATGTAATTTTGAATCATACTACAAGAACTCGATTCTAACTTGTGTTCCACATAGAGATCACAAAGTTTTGGCCAATCTTCGAGTGGAATTTCTACAAGAGCATTCTTATTCATTTTTAATTATAACCGTAAATGTATGCACTGGGACGAAAGGGAACAACTGCAGAAATACGACCGATTCTGAAGAGTTATAAGAACTTAACTGACAAATTGAAAGTTTTTGTTTCGACAAGAGAACTTAAAAAACAATCTGTATATGTTTTATTGGTAGTAGCTAATAACCTTGTTTTAGCACCTCCTGATAACCGATTTGTGATGAAGATTAGTTATTGAGTAAGTAATTTTAGATAAAAATGTTTTGATAAAATAAACGTTGTAATTCTTAACACTACAATGAACACGAACGAATTTATGATAAAATTTCATAAAAAAAGAAATGTTAAAAACATACTTACATGGATACTAATGCTGTTTTCCCATAAACGTCCGGAAGCGTCAAAAAGCGTCTGATAGTCTCTTAAAACCATTCTATTAGCACATAAAAAAACGATTCTTACGATTCTGAAAAGGGCATCTGGTGACTGCATTTATAAACCTGTTTGTTTACTTGCAAAAAATCACAACTTTAGTTCTAATGGTCAGATACAACCAAGCTTAAGGTCTCTTAAAAAAAGCTGAAACATGCAGCTACCTATGTTCGTGTATGAAAATTATTGAAGGGGGGATTTGGCAAAAAATAGTTTCTTCAGAGGTTGATGAAAAATGTCACAGTTTCAAAAAAAACCTATTGTGGTTTACCCAATGTTTAAATTCTACAACAGTTGATTTCTGTAAAGTGCCTAGCTACTAAAAACTTTTACAGAAAAGAATACATCTATCAGTCGTTATTTAATTAAAACTGCATTTTCACACCTCAATTAGTATTCAACTAGAAGTTGTATACATACATGTGTCGAATTTTGTTGAAAACTTAACACAACAACTACTGCCAATTTGTAGTTCGGGAATACCAATTCATTCTACTATGTACCTCATGAGGAGGACTTAAACAATCGAGTATTTCTACAATAAAACGAAGAGGCATCTATATCTACATACGTTTATATGTATGTATAAATAGTGATGCCAATATACAGGGTGATTCGCATGAGGTCGTGTGATAAAAATCGTATGTGAAAGAGGGACTATTCTCCGCCGCCGCGCGCCGTTAAGGCAAGATGGCAATTTTCTAAAAAAATAGGTACTTAAAACAGAAAAAAAAAATATTCACACCTATTACGAAACTCGTATTATTAAGTCGTATTTGGTCGTATGTTGGGCTTGTGGTTTCCTTAATGGTAAAATGTCATCTTTTTTGGTGCAAAGCTTTTGAGAATTTACGAATAGAGACATTGCGATGCTGATATTTACCTAAACTTAACACTATCATCATCAAAAGACATGGCTAAAAGAACAATTTGTTTTCTTTTCCGACAATTTTTGTTATTTTCGCCATGCGTTTTGATAATTATGTTTTTAAGTTTAAATACCAGCATCGCAGTCTCTATTCTTAAATTCTCAAAAGCTTTGCACCAAAAAGAATGATATTTTACCATTAAGGAGACCACAAGCCCAACATACGACCAAATATGACTTAATAATATGAATTTCGTAATTGGGGTGATTAAAAAACCAACGACGCCGACGCTTAAATTTTCATAAATTTTATTTTGAAATAAAGTTGTTCTCATTTCTAAACCCAAAATGTTGAAAAGAAAAAGTGAAAAAAAATTCAAACTAAGAATTGATAAAAGCATTATATCTTGAAAATAAAAATTCTACTTTTTTTTCTTCAAAATTTTGAGTTTGAAAAATAGTTCTGTTTTTTTTTTAGAAAATTCGTTCTCCCGCCTCAATAGGGCGAAATCACCCTGTTTAAAGGATGTTATTATGTTACCGAAACACATCCTTTGCACCAGGATCTTTCAAATCGTCTTCGTCGTTTAAGTAATTAGTTTTACCCTGGCAATTCTAAATCATCTCTTCTCAGGTCCTATATAACTCAGTTTATATGGTATTTTAGGTACATTACCTACATTATATGTATTAGAATAGTGTACTACCTATGCTATACCTGCGATACGACTGTACGAAGCTGATGATGCACCTCTTAATAACGTATCTGTGATGGAGATGAAATGAAACTTTTTTCAGAAAGTATTTTGTTCGATATAGAAGTGCACTGCCACCACTGTGTAGCTTGTACCTACTTATACCACCATATGCTTTAGCGCTCCTCTAGCAGTTCCGATATATACCGCACAGACTGTAATCAAAGTGAAACTAATTAACTTGAATATCCGTGAGGGAAAACAGAGTCGCTCGCTTTCTATACGGATGCCATAACGCATCCTTTTATAGGTACATCTTTTGCGGTGCAATTTGTGATAGGTAGAGGTATAGTCATCTACTTTCATATTGCCTTTATGATGATGGTGATGAATGAAAGCGGATCTGTTTGTATTTTGAAGGCCCTTTAGGTCAAACAATAAAAATTGTACCTACATCCGCAGTCCCATTAAGTAGTAACTACATACTGTTATAAAAATGGCATGTCCTTAGTCACTTCCTACAAATAATATTTTTACATGAGATTGTAAAATCAGAAAGAGGCTCAGCTCAGAAGAACCTCAAGCTTAAATATGGCATCCAGACGGAAAACATAAATTCGATAAATCTCAGGATCGTTGATAAAATTTGTATAGTAGGTTCGTTTTGCTACTACTTATGGTGGATTTACATGTATCTGCATTTGGTTTCTGTACAAAAAAAGGGATGCCAAATACAAAATGTATATTTGTTAGATAAAGAGAAAAGATCAAAATGCAGAAGAATTTCGTTTCTGGATTATAGGAAAGTGCCATAATGATGACATGAAGACGAACATGTTCATATTCTTTATGGTTCTCTTTCACTCGCTCGGATTTTTTGTATACATCTGTCCTGCTCTCTGTATGCCAAAACTCCGAGTGTGTGAAAGAGAACCATCAAGAAGATGAACATGTTCGTCCTCATATCTGCTTTATGGCACTTCCTATAATCTTCACGCACGAAGATCTTCTGCATTTCGGTATTCCCTCTCTATCCAACAAATGTACATTTTAATTTTGCACCCCCTTTTTTCTGGCAGAAATCAGACGAAGATACATGTAAATCCACCATTAAGGTTACGTGCCTTTAGTTTGGAACGCTTTAAGTTGGTTGAGACCCACTTTGCCTTGCGTTCGCGATACTTCTTATAATTCGTCGTCCTTCGGTAGTTAACTCAAAAAATTTGCACGCAGGCAGTGCATTGGTGCCCATTAGTCGTTGAACCTTTTCTCTTTTGGCTGTGTTAGTATATTAAGTCCTAATTGGGGGTTGTTAGGAGGTTAAGATTTGTTTTTTGATCCCTCAAGTCATCCTGGGGTTGGGGTCGCCTCAATGTGTTTTTTGAAAAGCTTCAACTCTCTTTGGCGCTCAAATTCTGTGTTTTTGTTGAAAATGGAGGTTGAGTTGAGGTAAAGAATAAACTGTCAAACTAACATTAGTTGTAAAGCATTTTTTTTGTTGTGGACTCGATTAGAAAATTGTTTATTTTTGAAGCAAAAGCTACATTCAGGAGACATAAGGGACTTCATATGCAGTCGACTACATCCATTGAACCTAAATTTGCCTCAAGTTAACTAACCTTTTGTCCACATATCATTTTGTCAAACTTTGAACTTTTCTTCAATACTGTACCTCAAGTAGTTGATAAGAAAAAAAGAGAATACCCGACATATAGATACACCATTTCATCGTAATGTACGTACGGAAAATTAAATTTAAAATTTACTTAAACTTGTAACCGCATAAGCATTTATTAACAATTGAACAGATTTTTAATTTCGCAGCTGACAATTTTGACAAGATTTAAAAGAAAGTGAGATATTTCTTGTCTAACTTTCAAGTCACTTTCCAATAAAAGTTTACCTGAACGTACCCAATTATAAACACAAGTGGAAATGAAGTGGCAAAATTGTCGTTTAAAGGACCAAATTGACAGATGTCAAACGGCGTCAATTCAATAACAAGTGGAAAGCTAACATATTAGGCGTGTACCATCAGCTGAGCGCTCCGAGCCCTCAAGGATTTTTTAAGTGAGACAAAAAACTGAGCACTGAGATTTATTGCGGAGATTTCTGATCCAAACATTTCTTGGATTCACTATTCATTTGAAACAGCTGTTTGTTTGACAACCAAGTTATAATTTTTTGAGGGTGTGCAAATAAGAAAGTGGTAAATAAATACAAAATAAAGACGGAATGTTGGTGAAAACTCAAACTAATTGAATTAGCTATAATGATTTTCATTAATTTCAATTAATTTTTTGCTTTAACAATTGAATATTTAAAGAAAAGTTGAAATCTTATTTCCAAACTTGTATGAGAATAATAACACATGTTTTTTTTTTTGATAGAGAGCGGAGAATGTTGTCCCACCAAATGATTCTGCCTCCGTTAATCTGACATTGAACGTTTAATGTGCGCTCAGTTTGTGGTACACGCATAATAATTAAAACTAATTCCAATTAATTTACATTTGCATTTTTTGATGACATGCAAATTAAGAGATAAGTATAGATACTAATTTATCTAAGGAGTTAGGTTTTTTTTACAACCAAATCCCTCCCTGATTAATTTTTGGTTAGTTTGTATAAGTATAAAGCTATAGAATATGTACTAAACGTATGACGCTTAAAACTTTTCGCCATGCCTATCTACATTTGAAGTTTTAAGCAGCTTCCAACTTTCAGGAGTGGGTGGGCAGGTGTTTCTTTGAATGGCATCATCATTGTTTCAACATTTTCAAAATATATTCAAAACGCCCTCTTATACGTCTCTTATACGTCTTTTTATGTAGGTATTTCTTATAAACATACAATTTGTGATGTGTACAAATAATGCAGGTAGGTACTGATAGTACTTATCAAAAAACTTTTCCTTTCAAAAACCACCTTAGCTAGGTTATCTTCAACCATTGTCCTTAAAGAATAAAGATTAAATGCGATTGACAGCAATTGTCATTAATTTTGACTCATAACTTCCCTTTAGATTTCACAATCACAATATCATACAATTCACAAAGACCGTTTAAATAATGACAAAAGGATGCGCTGATTGCATCGCAAAACTCATAAATCCATAATATAGAAAATGCCACCATCTCTACATGGATGAATGGTTATTATCTTGTTCCGTAGTTGAATGTCTTTTGTTAATGAAATTCATGCTTGATGATATAAATTAATACCGTATAAATACCGCTACAATTTTTCATGTCCACAGATGATGATGGACATGTGTAAAGCTTGAAAACTCTAATCGGTTGAGTGACAATTGTGAAAATATTCATAGTATACATATTCATGAGATTAAGATTTTTTTCAGAAAAAAAAACAGGTCTAAAAAATGCATTTCTCCTGGAATCATAAAAGCTGAGGGAAACCAAGTAGGTACTAATTGACGATGAATGTGTTTCAGAGGGTTTCTTTTCATTTAAAAATTTAATAGCTAAGATTTTTCTTTAAAAACCCGACAATAGAGACAATAGATCACAACTACTGCTGTGTGTTTGGTTTTTAAAGTAAGACTTTCTTCTTTGACGCTATAAGAATGAAAGAAATTAGATGTGAGGAAGGACGGTTTTGGTTGAGCTTAAATATTTAAGTTTCGTTTATCAGTAAACACTTTTTTAAATACTATACTCTGACTAACAGCAAGATAAAACAAGAAACTCTTCATGTTGCTGCATAAGTATCCAGGTCATTTGGAGAAGCGTGAAAACTTGCTGCGAATACGACACACCCGCAGACCCACGACGACAAGGACAACATCAATCGTGCCATATGCTGCATTTCTCTTAGCTTGGACGTGTAGGAATCTTTTTTTGTCATTTTGGTATGACATCAAAATTCGTCGCTCAAAATGGAAAAGAATCTTATTTCATAAATTTGCATATCACACACTAGTTCTACTTTCAAAAACCACACGTAGACGGGTGCTTGGTGCTTGAATAGCTTTGCGATGAAGGATGCCACTTTGAAGTGGTGGTATCCTCTCCAGGATAGAAAACAAAAGTAAAATTGCTCAGATAATAAGATATACAACAGGATGGAGGTAGACAAAAAAAAACTACCCTCTCGCGGCATGAAAGATAGACAGAGGTTGCGTTTTTAAAGCAATTGCACATCCGTACGGTTGAAAAGAATGTTCTGGGTTATCGAATTTCCAGCTAGTGTATAGAAGCTTTTATTTATCCTCTCATGTTCTATTATTGTGTGACTTTTTGGCGATGGAATCTCCATGTCCTTTCTGATGGATAGTGATGCCAGATGTTGATTTAGCTGACGAAATTGATTGTTGATTGCTGCTGCTGACTTCCTCCCACATACAAATGAACGTTTTCGTCGTCGTTGGTATTTGCCAAAAGTTATGAAACTCTTCTTTTTTTCATTTGCTGGAAGAGCTCAATTCAAATTCTTTTAATTCGCAGCTCCAGCTTGCAGTTGTTCTTTTCACACAGGATAAAAAAGACACTGAAGACAAAAACAAAAAAACATCATAAAGTTTTGTACAAACTAATTTTGTTGCTGTTCAGTCAGTCTATCATACCCAACTAAGACACAAATTTTAGGTCGATGTTCACCGACTCTTAAGGCTTAACTACATAGGCCTACTTTTGTACAAAAGTGAGAAATAAATATCTATTCTGAAGACACCTGCATGCAAAAAAGCAATGGAAAATTGTACATGGTGGTTTAATTTATGTTTCAGAACAATTTTCGTTTGGTTTATTGCAAGCATGTTTCTTTAGCGAGCATTTTAATTTCTCACATTTGTACTTTTGCATATAGGTACTGTGAATTTTATTATTCTAGGGGAGTTTAAATTCGTGCACCCACAAAATGTAACAGTATCTTCTTGCTGTGATTCTTATAAGAGTCGGTAAACATTGACCAAAGTTTGAGCCTTATGCTAGGTTTCCACTTGTCATTGAAAGACACAGTTTGACAGGACAGGGTGGGTTAAACCTTCTCTCTACTAATATTTTCTTTGCTTTTCTTGTTGGTACTAGCCACCCTGTCTTGTCAAAGTGTGTCAATTTGGGTCTTTCAATGACAAGTGGAAACCTAGCATTAGAGTATGACAGATTGGCTGAAGATCCCACTGTCATATTTGTGCAAAACACATTCATTTCTGGAGTTTAGGTCACTTGTACGTTTTAATTGAATTATTAGAGAAAGCTTAAGTGACTTCACTCTTCTTCACGTTTTGCTCGATAACGACATTAACCCATTTCGAAATCTGAATGGAAACAGCGCATATAGTGGTCTCGGATAATGTCAAACTATTAGATCGTATATTTGCCTCATAAAATACAAATGATACAGTTAAATTTGGTTGGAGTAAATTTGTTGCATTAAACGCATCATAAGCTCAAAATAATAGTTTCCGAGAATTAATCCAATAAAATTCATATTCAATGGAAGTATATTTCTAATTATTATTCCAAATAAAATTACTTTATTAGAATAACATTTACATCCCAAAACTTAGTAGTTCATCCTTTTTTGTGTGTGTATAAAATACATTCAGTATTTGAATGCATCCTACAATACCTACATAAAGTTTCCAAAACAAAAGTTACATCCATTTCAAACTATAGCAAAACATTTTTCTGATTTGTTTAAAACGAGTACTAAACAAAATATTGCATAATACCTATATAACTACTTTTAATTATTTTATTGCTGGCTTGAACCGCAAAACGTATGTAATATCATTTCCAAAAACCAAACTTTCAAACAACTTTATCCAATTCACTTTGAATTACAAATACATTTATCCATATTTGCTCATATACGAGTATGTATGTATATGAATTTCCATGCAAATATGTATAACAACTTTTTTTTAAATAAAATAAAAAATGTATTTTTCATTCGCATAAATAATTAAACGATTCGTGTAGAGCAAGAGTGAGTGGGAACGAATATACATATTTGTTTCTGTCTGTGGTTTACCACTTAATTAAAAGTTTCCATTTAAAAACAATAACATACAAAATCCGCACAAAGTATACACAAACAAACAAACGCTATCAACGCAACGATATTCACAAAAATGTATTATCAATATGCATACATATATGTATGTATTGTTGGTACCTATGTATGTATATGTATATTGTAAAAGGATAAACGTGCTTTCACAAATCCGCACTTTTTCACACAAGAGCTACATACATTTGGTTTCATCAGGATCGAATTTATCCAACTTTATTACAACAATGTGCTAACGTACGAATTCAAATTAAATCAATGCTCTTGGTTCTGGGTTTCTGACCCAACACGTTTCCGGTTGTATATTATTTTTCGTAGGTTGACTGGACCAGTCCTAGTCGCTATTAGGAAGTATATGCATCCATTACATTTAATGAAATTTTTAAAAATAATTTCGCAAAATTTTAAGCAGCGTAATATTAAGGTTTTAGTATAATATTACTTATCATTTTTCTTCTTTTAAAATAGTAAATACTTTTTAACTAGTATCAAAATAAACCAATTTCCTTCATAAACTTTAGTAACGCGTCCAAAAAGTGACAGCTGGTAAAAAAAATCTCATTTTGACATAAGATATCTAAATCCATATGACACTTTGACATTTATAAATGTTAAAACGAGGTATGTTTGTGAATTTTTTGCACCATCCGTCACTTTCTTGGGCGTGTCTAGTTAAGCTGAAGTTTATGATGGAAATTAGCTTAGTATGATTCTAGTTAAAAAATTTAGAATATTTAAGTAAGCTGTTTTAAAATTGTAAATATTTTAAGTGGTGTCATACTAGAACCTTAATATAAGGCTGTTTAAAATTGAAAGGCAATGCATTTACAACATACAAATTTAACGTAATGTTGTAACGCAACATAAGGAGTAGGGGTGCAGTCTAAGAAACATCTATAGGGAGCTGGAGTAAAGATAAGAAGAATTATATAACTTTTTTCTTTGTAAAACAGAACACTGTGTTTTGAAACTTTTGGTTTTATACTTTGTACCCAAAAATTTTGTATACAAAAAATCTTGTCCTACGAAAAATGAGCAAAGAACAGCGCAAGGAACAGTTCATAAGTTGCGTACATAATTTGATAAAATATAAAAGTCCGCTCTTATTGGTATCTACCTAAAATTTTACTATCCCTTGGGATTGAAATGGACTTTATAGCCTGCAGTTAAAATACAATAACCCAGTCACAGTGGCCTGATTAGGGAATACGAAGCGAATCTTTTTCAATTCGATATCTCCTTTTCGACTCGCTGCGTATTGATAAATTATCGAACTCGAAGCGAGTCGTAAATTATACTCCCAAGATTTTCAGATAGCTGACAGCTATTTCCAGGAAACATTTTTTGAGAATTCAACTGGTTTTCTTAAGTTTGGCTTTGAAATTAAATAAATGTAAATACAACATTGAATTTGGAATAGTGTATTTTAATTTTTTTGGACAAAACGCTAAGCTAAAGAAAATATATAAAAATCCTTGAATCTGAGTGTTAAAAAAAAATGATTGCAAAGTTCTTCATCGCATGTGTTTTTTTGAGTGTGTTTATTTTGTTGGTCATTTCATTCACTTAGTTCTTTTGGCTTTCTTTATTTTACACAAAAAAAAAACATTTCATACATTTTTTATAGGAGTCCCTGGACTATTTAAGAACGCCGTGAGACTTTCCCAAAGTCATGTGTGGGATTTGTATTCAAGTGCATTGAGTGCTCCTTTGGCTATCCCTTTATTTGCCTTTTAAATTCAATGAGCGAATAAAATTGTTGCTGGTTCGTTTGTTCCTGTTTGGACTTCCACAACCCACAAGTTTGTTTAAAGAAAATATTGTTTATTTTTTTAGTTTGTTTTAATAAAAAAAAATTTAGTTAAATTCGCATTTTCATTCATTTTAATTAAAATAACAAAATACCGCTTTCGAACGTGTCGATACACCAATCGAACCAAAAAAACCTATCGGAAATTCACGCGTTAAAAATTAAAATCCCTTTTCGCATTCGCTTTCGATTTCAAAAAATAGGGCGAATGTAAAACGACAGTGACGAAAGCGAAAGCAGTAACACCAAATCTCATTTTCGACACCTAAAACGATTCGCTTCGTATTCCCTAGTCAGGCCACAGCTTCTAATAATTATTAGTAAATTTTTTTTGAGCACAACATTTTCTAATGCGGTAGGTATTTGTATACATTATCAGAAAGAAATCAAACATTTTAAAATTCCTTCTGGGGAAGCTTGTAAGCTATCTGATTTTTCGTTCAACGAAATCGATTCAATTACAATTTTTCTAAATCGATTTAATATTGAAATAGAATAAAATTCTGGAGAAACACGGGCCTCAAAGATTTCCGAGACGTAACACACAGGTAGTTTCTACTTTACCTAATGGATAATCAGCAACCAATGTTAAAAAGTGCTTCTGTAGTAAAAACCAAATATTTTCTCATTAAACTTTAAAACAAAAAAAAAACGATTTCATAAAAAAAAAACTTAAAAATACACTTTTATAAATAAAATCGATAAAAAGTTTACATGAAATAAAAACAACTATACCTATACTATTTGATACAAGAATATTGCATGCGTTTTTCGATGATAAATTAAATTTACATTTAACAAAGTGCACACCCACGCTATGCGTCAGAAACGATAAATTAAATTTAGGACTCGTCGACTGTGAAAACGAACAACTAAAAACGACGATGAAAAAGCTGACGGAGCAATAGCTGTGTTATAAAGGATATGCATATAAACGATAGAATATATAGCATTAACCATATGAAAGTCAATGTTGTTTCTATCCTGGCTCTGACTCTATCTCTCTATAGCTGGCACAATGTGAAGGAGTCATAAACGTATTTTCAGCTTGAATAAAAATCCCACAAAGATTAATGATCATTAAATTACTTGTTAATTTTTTTTTCTGTCCGCCATGGCTTCCGTGTGCAATATAAGGATATCAGGATTACAGAATGGATATGAATGCAAATTTGATTTATTATCTGTGAACTTAAGCGCGAACGTTCTCACTTTACTTTATTAACATGAGTGCCAAATAATAAATAATACAAGAAGAAAAAAATAATTATATTATTATATAGTGTCAGATATTTTATGAAATTATTTTGTCATTTATGTGATGTGCAGTGTGGGGACAGAAGGACAACAAATTGGACTCAATTTGCAGAAAAAATTATAATCGACGACAACCGACTTTAAAGTTGACCAATAAAATGTTGCTTTACGTTTAAACTGTAGGTACACAGATAAGGCCGTCAGATATCAGAACTTAAGTTATGGGTTTTGTAAGGGAATTAAATGTGTATATATGTATGTATGTACAAGTAGGTACCTACATATTATGATAATTTAAAGGATCGGAAGGAAAATTACCAAACAGAGTTATATATTTTCCATTTGGATTCATTTTCTTGACTTTTGTTTACATTATTTGTGATTTATTTTCAATAAAATGTTTTAAAATTGTATAACAACTACCTTTACCTACATAATGTACAATGTACATATATGTACAAGCATACATCTGATGTGATATATTAAAATAACTCATTTATTTTAAGTACGAATTAAAGATATATCCAATTTGCGGGTGGCAATGGCACAGTGGATATAGTGTTTGACTGCTAACCTGGCCGTGTGGGTTTGAGCCCCATTCTAGGTAGCATTTTCATTTCAGTATTCCCCAGTTTCAACTTTACACCACCCGTGGAATTTCATGCGATAGTTAACATCTAATTCTCAATCCACTGTGCCAACAAAAATCTTTCCTTTCCTTCTATTCCTTCTAACGAGTGTCGTGTATTGCATTTAAAAGACCTGAGGTCTTACAGGCATATAGTTAAAATTATTATTATTATTAATAAATCAAACAAAAACTGAAATATGTAGTTTAATTATCTTCTTTAAAAAGATTCTTGTGATGAATGAAATTAATGAAAATATACATCAAATAGGTAAACAGATTATTCATCTCTATTACCTGCATATTATGCAGATGATTTTTAAAACAAACAACGTAAAAGACAAAATCACAAAATACCAGTAAAATTACTTTAAAAAAATGTATGTGTTTTGTAAAACCCATATTGAGCTAAAAAACTAAAAAATCCTTAAATATGGATTATTTTATTTGGTGTTCTTATTTGTTTCTTTTCTGTAAAAACAAACAATATATTTTAAATAAATTTTACCATGCTTCAATTTCAAACTTTTCGATAATTTAAAAAAAATTTCATAAGAAAGTAAGTATACGCCTAGGTGTACAATTTGTATTCATTTCATTTAAAACTCGGGACCTCTTTTATCAGTTGAAGGGATCATGAAATCAGACCAATGTATTGATAAAATGGTGAGATGATTCATACATACATACATATATGGTTTAAAATGATGGCACTTTTCAGCATGATGTGATCGATGCTCTCTTGAAAAGTGAGACAGTTCATCAATAGAAATTAAGATCTTGGAATGGTCTTGGAGATCACGCCACCCTAAACTTGAAGGACAATTTTCGAAAACATAGTTTAAAAGATGTTATTGTAGCAAAAAAACAGAGATGCTGTACAGGTTTAGTTTTATGATGTTAATTTTACAAATACAGTCAAACTTCTTTATAACGAACTTTCAAGGGAACCAAAAATTGCTTCGTTATAAAGAAGTTTTATATAAAATTCGTTATAGAGAAAATTATATTTTTAAACTTTGCAAGTGTTCATTTATGTTTTCAAAGAAAATTTGTTCAAGAAAGAACTGTTTTGTTTTATTATTTAAATCATCCAATCATCATCTCTTGTTTCAATAAAATATCAATTACAGTACTCTTCTGCAAACATTAAAATTTGAAGGTAGCTCATTTTAAAAAATTGTCGACAATGTATCTTATAAACGATACACGCAATACCAAATTCCTATGCAATATCTTTTTTCTTTTCTACTTTTTTTACTTTTTCAACAATGGACATTGGACTATTTCTGTGAAAGTGGAATAGCCTTGCGCTTCGACAGTTTTTTATAAGCGTATCACGAGCCTAAAATGCAAACTCAAACCCCTGTTGATATGCGTAATATTTCTGCTACACATGTACACTTTTTCATTCATAATATTCTTGCCAAATTAGGGAGTTCCCCTTTTAAATTAGGAAAACAAGTTCGCAGAAAGCTTTGTTTTTTAAAATTTGATATTTCGTTATAGCGAAAAAAATTTGCTATCAGGAAAGGAAATTAGTTCTTTATAAAGAGAATTTCGCTATAGAGAATTTCTAATTGTGATTGGAAGTGATTAAAAATAATCTTTCCGTCGGCTTTTTTTGGTCACTGTAGTTTTTGCAATGAAACAATTAAGTTACATTAGCTTTCCCGACGTTTCGGCAGGGGTTGCTGCCTTCTTCAGGGGAATTTAATAAAACTGTGTTTAAATTTAAACTGACATTTAAAATTATTGTATCTAATAATTGTAATATTATTTACAAAAGTAAAGAAATAACCACTTCAAACGAAGTTTAGTCTATGGAATTTAAACAAGGAGTAAAGAAACTGAAAGAATACTGTGTTATGATGAGACAAGAGAACAATAGAGGACAAATGTAGTAGCCCGTAGCGTAATGGTTAGTGCGTTCGACTGTCACGCTGGAGGTCTGGGATCGCTTCCCAGCCTCGTCCACCTAAAAAACTAAAAAGTTTTTTTCAGGACTACTGCCTCTTGCGAGGAATTGACAAATCCTCCAAGAGTATCACTTGTCACGAATAAGTGCTTCTCGTCTAGCCGTTCGGATTCGGCTTAAAATTGTAGGTCCCTTCCATTCCTGTCGAAAGGCGCACACAGGAATGGTTGCGAGTTGTTAGTCACTAGGCCCTGGTTCTTCATGAGCCGTTGTGCCACCCGATTTATTTATTTTTAAATTTAAACACAGTTTTATTAAATTCCCCTGAAGAAGGCAGCAACCCCTGCCGAAACGTCGGGAAAGCTAATGTAACTTAATTGTTTCATTGCAAAAACTACAGTGACCAAAAAAAGCCGACGGAAAGATTATTTTTAATCACTTCCAATCACAATTATTAATTCCAAATTGGTCAATAAATCATTTTTAGTATAGAGAATTTCGTTATAAAGAACCTAATTTATATAGGATCTTTTTTTAAGGGGAAGGGGAACTATATGCAATTCGCTAAAGAGGGAATTACGTTATAAGGAAGTTCGTTATAAAGAAGTTTGACTGCAGTTGTGAAAACCACGCGTCAGATCGATGACAAACAAAAATAATTTTGAAAGCTTTTAGTAAGCAAAAACTTCGTTCGAAGGTTTTTGTTATGTATAATGTTTATCTTTGTGTGCAACCTAATCTTCCTTAAAGACAACCTTAAAAAAGACGACCTTAAAAAATACAACTCACAGCATTTTTTTGGGTAAACATGCGAACTAGGATGTTAGGGTGAACAAAGCTTAGAAGATCGGTATTTAATTATGTTTAGCCTGGTAGCTAGCTTTTTCTTAATATCTATATAAAGTTCTTTAAAGCTTACATATAGGTGCAGTACAAACAAATTAAAAGCTCAACCCTTTAATATGACGGATGGAAAAGATTTGTTGGATATAAAAATTCGAAGAAATATACCGATCCAAATATAACCATCATTTTATTTTTTTCCAGTTTTTACTCGTCAGCCTTAATTAATATTTTATGAATAGGTTTGATGATTTTTTTAAAGTTTTGGTTTACGATACATTAAAATAAATTTTCAAGAATTTTTCCAAAGTGATTTAGGCGAAAAATCATCTTTTCAGACGAGGCGCATCTTCATCTCGGGTTAACAAACAAAATTGCCGCATCTGGGGCTCGGTGTACCCGCACGTTACTCTCGAGAAGCCAATGCATCCACATACAGTGACAATTTGGTGCGGATATTGTGGAGTGGTGGCATAATTAGACCATTTTTCTTCGAAAATATGTTGGGAACAACATTTCGGCCAACGGTGGGCGTGACAGCGCCATGTTAACCGACTTTTTTTTATCGAAATTGAAGACATGCCACACAGCCCATGCCACAATCGATCTTTTGCGAACCAAATTCCCAAATCGTGTTATCAGCCGTCTTGGCGATGTCGATTGGGCGCCTTAGAGCTGCGATTTGACCCCTTTGGACTTCTTTTTTTGTGAGGAACCGTGAAGGACCGACCGATTTTATACTAACAATCCGGAAACGATTCAAGCACTTAAAGCCAATATCATCGAAGCAATCCGTGAGCTACAGCCCCGAAAATATTCAACAAGGTCTTGGAGAATGGGAGTGACAGAATGCGTTACTGCGAATCCCATAATTAATGAAACATTTAAAAAAAAATTATTTTGCAATGTAAAAAGAAAGTTTTTAAAAAGAAAGTTGTATTTGGCTATTCCTGTATAAAGGTTTTAGTATGATAATACTTATCACTTTCCTAATTTTAAAACAGTTTACTAAAATATTCAAAATGTTAAATACTTTCATTATGCTAAACTTATTTCCTTCATAATCCTTAGCTGAACACATCCTAGAAAGTGACAGCTAGTGGAAAAAAATCACAAGCACACATCTCATTTTTATATTTAAAAACGTCATATTGTCATACGGATTTGTACGATAAAATTAAAACAGCCTTTAGGTCACTTTAACTTTACTAACATGTTAAGAGATACAACGAAATTTAACTCGTTTAGAATTAACAAAATACAATTTTTTAACTGGAATCATATGAAAATGATTTAACACGTACTACATCGAATAAAATTTTGCGCCATTGATTCTTCGAATTTTGTTAGGCCGGCTGTTTTTAACTTTTCCTGGTTAATTTTTTTCTCAAATTTTCTAAATCTTCAATTTTAGAATAAAATCTAATTACCAACAAAATTTTTTTCAATTTAAATTTTCAAATTCGGTTTATTTTTCAATTTTCCAAAAATATGTAAAAGTGACTAGTGTGGCTATACTATTCAGACCGCACTCTGTTTGATTTCAAAAAGTTAAACATTATTTTTTTTAAATTTCTGCTATATCGTTTTGTGAGTCAACTACAACGAGTCGCATCTATGACACAAAATGTTCTTAAGCTAACGATAAAACGGCGCGCGGTGGTGAAGACTCGATATATTATATCTACTGCAAATACCATTAATTTAAAAGACCTTTTTTATATTCCTTCAAATTAACATCATAAAATGTCAGCTTAAAAAATTTTCGTCAACAGAAACGATTATTAAGCGAAAAAATACGCTTTTAAAACAAACTAATTCTCATCATCGCAGTTGCATCTTTAATTCAATCAAGCCTCTGAAATCCTCTACGTCAATTAAAATTCACTCAATAAAAATTATATCATCGCACAGGCCATTAATCCATTGCGTTGATGTTCTGGGGCGAAATTCCTTTATAGTCATAAAAATCAATCAAAAGTGATGATAACTTGCCTTGAGCTTTCAGCTTTCATCTCAATACAAATAAACGATGATGATGTGATGGTCACATCTCGCATCAGAGCGTTTTGATTTTTATTGAATCAAAAGGACTTTATCAAGTTTTCAGTTCAAATCCTATATCCGCATATAAACCTCTAGACCTAGACCCATAGATATATAAATGATACCAACAAAAACTGGTGATGTTTATGGATGATTGTGAAAAGTGCATTTCGCAAATTTCTATAAAAAAAAACTCTAAGGGTAAGTTTGGCATCCGTAAAAAATATCAGCACAAGAATATAAGTCCGTACCTAGAACAACATGTTATAATGTCCACAGTGAATTTGGTGTAGATGGTATACTTTTAAAAATGTAAGTTGGTTCTATTTAACGATATTTTGAACCCTTTTTGATCAAATCGTGCGCCACCACCTCAAGTAGCAAATAATGATAAGCCATAAGATCAAGTTGGTCTATGCTACCAAGACGTCCTCCTTATAAATCGCATCTAGTATGTCGATACTTTTAGTCTTTTAGAGCTTTTATTTAAATCCTTTGTTAGCCGTCTTTGCGTAGCACTTTGCTAAAAACTCAATTAAAGCCTTGACAAAGTACTTTCTATTAAGTTTTGATTTCCTTCTTAGATTCAATTTGCTTTGCAAATTGGCAGTAGAGAGCATAAAATAGATAAAAAAAAACATAAGGGCAACAGGAACAGGAAAAGGACGACGACAACGAAACGAACGAATTGGGGGTTAAAAAAAATATCCAGTATTCTCCTTAGATATCCTTGCCAAATCCTTAGCACTGTGTGTGATTTATCCTATCCACACGAAAATCCCTCCTTTTGAAATATTTCAATTGACATTGACCATGGCTATGATAACATTGCTTGGAATTTACGAGATCTCTGATATCCTTTCGCATTTTGCATTGTCAGGACTCAAGAATGGTATAAAGACGATACGTACATACGACGACGAAGAAGAAGGAAATTCCTCAAATACTACCAAAAGGGGTGAAATATGTATGTACCTACAATGGTGTATAATGTAATCCTTGGAAGATCTCTAATGGCATGCCAGACCGTACTAACTTGCATACACTACACATGCATATATGGTTAGCAAGAAGTCTTCCTTGCTAGCTGACTGCACTATACAAGCATGGGAATAGAGTAGAATGACATTCATCTAGAAGGAGCCATTGCAAGAAAGAAATGTATATGCGGTTTTATAATTTTGTGGCAAGGAAAACTGGCTACATCAGAACCTGGCTACGTAAACTTACTTTTTTTCATTTTTACTAAGATGAGATAAAGTAAAAAAAAGTTTGAAGCTAAAGTAAATTCGTTCGCAAAGTCGCCCTTAGCAAGGAATTCCATTGTATTTTTTTTTTTTTAATTTTTGTTTTGTTAAAAAAAAGAGGATATGCAAAGGATTTGCATATCTGACTATGTGTAGTATGGAGAACGAATTTCGTAGTAATATGCTTTTATGGTTTTTTTGTTTTTATTTTTTCTGCTTTGATTTCCTATATACAAGAAAGTTTAAATTAAATTGGAATGAAGTAAGTTTTTTATTTGGATTAAGATGCCTTAAGGAAATTGTGTTCATTTGTGTAATTTTTGTAATTAGAAAATTATAAAGTTAAGCAAATTGAATATAAGAATATGGTTCTCGTTTTACTTTACAAACGCCCGTCTATACAAACAAATTGCAAAGTGAAATGTAAAATTTAATTAAATCTCAAATCTTTCGGTATGATGAAATCTTTAACATTCCTGTTATCTCAGGACCATTTATACGTTTCTATGATATAATTTCTGAAACTTCGAAAAAAGAATCTAATAAAGGAAGAAAATAGAACTAAATGCAGGTATCTTATCTAGGGTGTATCTGTGTATGCTATATAATTTATACATTACCACCCATTTTTTTTTTAATTAAAGTTATTTGTGTGCAAAGTTTTTGTAAAAATTTGGCGCCTACTCCTACTTCCGAACAGAAAATAAAGCAAATATTTTGAAAATTTGTATGTTTCCACTGTTTTAATAATTTTAATTCTTAATCGAACACTGAAAACCAGATACATACTAGTATTTACAAAAAAATTGAAAATTACAAGTCTCCTATAGTATGTACAATTGTACATTTGTATTGCTCTTAGCAACACCTTATGTAAACAAAAAAATGGGCACTACAGGATCGCACAAACTTGCTCTCGTAACTAACAACTTTAACTCAGCTAGAAATTGATAATGTACATGTACAAGTACATAGGCATTGGTTCCAAAATTGTATGGTACATATCACTAAAAAAAAAAAAATATTACAATAAATTACTATAAATTTATTATTTTAATGGCTTTGAAAGTAAGAGCTCAAAATCAAGTATGCCATCTGCTTTGTTTGATAAATATGAATTTATGAAAAAAAAATCGTTGGAGCATTTTTTTTTTAAATAAATTTTTTATATATAAAATTTTTCGCTCATTTTCAAAAATAAAATCTGATATGCCAACATTTAGTATTTAATAAAATACAATTTAAAACAAAAAACCGGTTTTCAAAATACTGACTTTTTTTCGAAAATTTGTATAAGTAAAATTATTTGAATTGTGAAGGAGCTCTAGTAAAAAAATTTTGGTCGAAATCGGTACTGCAGTCAACGAAAATATTTGAAAACAAAAACATCGGTGCTATGACAGGTACCGTTATTAACCGTTATATTGGTAAAATTTGTTTTCATCAAAATATTGAACATACCTTTAATAGTAACCGCACATCTTTTCATCAAAATTCTTGGAGCCGTTTTCGAGAAAAATAAGTTTTTTCTTAACGGTTTTTCTAACGTTTGTATGGAAGGTGCCGTTATTTTTGAATTTAGAAACAAGTGTTCTACAAAATTATAAAAAAATATTTTGCACCGAGTTTGAAAATATTAACCAAGTCGTTTCCAAAATATTCAGTTTTCAAAAAAAAAAAAAAATACCTCTGATAAAAAATTGAAAAATCGCTTTTTTCAAACCCTTACCCAACCAAAGGCTTAAAAAAATGAGTCATGAGTCTGGGGTCGACCCACACTAGTAACTTCCCATGCACATATTTACTTAAGTGTTGGGTGTTAGAGTATATATTATATAATTTTATATTTTATAGTGTAATAATTTTGGGTTTTTGGATAATCAGTATAAATGTAAGTATAGATATAGAGATACTGGGCAAAATGTGACAGTACCTATATTTTATACTTTAGCTATTTATAATAGTAACATTTTTATATTTTTATTTGTAAATAGCTTACAAAATTCTAAGAATCTTACTTATAAAGAACCTCGGTATGGAGGTATTAATTATTTAAGCCAATTATTTCAAAACAGTCTGTTGGCTGAAAAAATACCAAAAATCAGGGGAGTGTAGGTACTTAAAAAAAAAAACATGGTTTCAAAGAATATAAAAAGGCAAATTAAGTGTCGTATGCAAAATTTCGATTTTGAAGCGATTTTGATGGTAAGAATTTTTCGAATAAAAACATTTTTGAAAAGTTTTTTATTGCAACATTTTGATTTTTAGCTTTTTAAGGGGTGGTTTTAAAAACCTCAAAATTATACAACATTTAGAGGTATACATTTTTGGTAAGAATTTGAAATCGATATCATTGGTATTTTGTTTTCAAAATATTTGAGTTAAAAAAACATTTGTTAAGAATTTTAAAAAGTTTTTTTTTTCAGTTTTTTTGCTCAAAAAAAAACTGTTTATTGATTTTTTTTAAAAGATTACCAGCTGTTGACTACGTCATTATATGTACAAAAAAAAAATAGACTGGCCTCGGAATCACTTTTTGTTCTTGAAATATTTGAGTTGAAAATTATTTTTCAACTGTTTTTCTTAGTTAAAAAACAAAGGCGCAAAATTTTAGACGATTTAGTACGATGTTAAATCATTTTTAGTATGATACTAGGTTCAAAATTGTGTTTTGCTAATTTTAAACGAGTTTAATATCGTACTATCCCCTAACATTTTACTAAAGTTAAAATCACCAACTGGTTATTTTATCTTTTTAGTATCGTACTAAATCCATATGAGAAGACCCAAATGTTGCAGGTTCGAGTCCTGCTGGTGCCCAAATTTTGTTTCTTTTTTTCATTTTTTTTTTGTAAATAATGAAGTCAAAATGATAAAATGTAAATATCGAATACTTATTTCAAGCACATGATGGTTTTCCGTTAACATATAATTAATTAACAACGCATAAAAACAAAAATTGTGTTCATTAAATTCAAACCCTACAAATGCAATTTACTAGTTAGCAAAAGGTTAACAATTTTGTAATAGATAATAAATTGCTAAATACTTAGGAAATTGTTAACTAGTAAAATGTTAAGCCCTTAACAATAGGTTGTTTAAAATTTTGCGCCAAAGTGTCTGTTGAATTTTTTTTTTTTAATATTAACTGCTAAAAACGACGGATTCTGATTCTAGAGACCTCAAAACGTGAAGATATGTCAAAATTTTCAATTCGACAAATCGCACCAATTAAAATAACTTCCAATGGGAAGTTAATAACCTGTCAGACTTTTGTTTTTGATACCACAATTTATGCACCTACAAACCCTCATACTTATATTTTGGTTATCTACCTATCTACTCCCAAAATTTTCTGTCGGCTCTTAGACTATAATACATGTGAATAAAGTTATCAGGGAATTTATATTAAAAGACATATGTATGTACAGTACCTATATATATATATAAGACATACATAACATATATATAAACTGTTGGATTTCCAGATATGGGTCAACTTTATCAAAATGTAGATAAAGTGCCCAAATGTTGATAAAATGTTTAAATTTTTTTAATTGCACATTTATTACGTAATAAAATGTTGACTTTTTTTAGTTTGCGAGATACTGTGTTACCTACCTGAGTTTTAAGAGGAACGTAGATATGTTTGATTCACCATTATCTCGAGAACGAATGAAGATACGTATTTTGGTTGAGTTTTATTTTTTTTGGATAATAACTACCTCAGCCGTCTTGTAGGCGTTTCGAGGGTCCAAGCTACCTAATCGCTCGTGCTGTGTATTGCGCGCGCTAAATAGGTACAAAAAAAAGCGCAATGTTATTGTTGGCCTGCCTAAAAATAATTATAAAAGTCATAAATCCTTATCTCATGTAGATTTACAGATCAACAATATTTATGAGGCTCACTTTTTTCGTCTTCTTTATCATATATATTTAGGTATGTCATATAAATTTGGTATGCCATATAAAAATAAAATCGTTGTGTTTAACAACAACGTCATAAATGCTTTTTTGTTTGCTTAAATCATCATTCAAAATGGATTTTTGTTTATTTGTTTATTTATGAAAAACTTATTGACTGTTGAAGCGTTATGGTGAATAAAAGCTTAATTTATTTTGTTTATTAATCTGGTTTCTAGGTGGTTTTATTTTACTGAATAAAAAAGCTCTGAGAAAACAACTTTAACGAGTCGAGTATATCTGGTATACATATATGTACACACATATATATACATATGTAGTTAGGTATTTCTCAAATTTGTGACATTGGTTTATTGTTGCATCTTGAGAGATTGTTAAGGCAAACAAGGAATTATCTTTTAAAAGTGAATGTCAAGAATGGTTTTTTAGATTAATAATACAAATTTCACAATATACAATATTTGAATTTTTTGTTTTATTTCGCATTTTAAAAAAAATACCTCTTGATTACCGTTTTTAAAGTTTATTCCGTTGGTCAACCTTAACACTCTTGTTTTACACTTTTTGTTTCATTCCCATCGAAAATGTTGAGTGAAATATTGAAAATGATGGAGTGGCCAACAACCGACAAATAGTGATCTTGCTAAAAAGTTCTAAGTTTTACCGGTAAATTCTGCATCAAAATGAGTTGAGCAATGTGAGTGAACAACATTCAACATCGTCTGAACACCGTCCAACCCATTGACCAAAAAACAATAAATTTCATCGCGTTGTCATGGTATTTCGGTTAACTAAGTTAATATTATTTAAAAAAGAACAGGAACATTATTACACTTTACTTAAGATATCTGCTAAGTTTAAAGAATATCTATCAACTTTTTCGACCGTCACCCTATAACATGTATTCTTGTTTGACAGTTGTGAAAGTAAAATGTAATAGATTTAGTCTTTTTGGTACTTAAGTTGAAGCCAGCTTTTGTACCTATAATGGGTACGAAAATGTGTTATAAGTAAGGATTTATGCAACGAATTTATATATTGTATAACTTATCAGCATTTTACTTAGACGTTGTGAAATAATCCCTTAAAATAAAATAAATGTAAATTTCACCATTTCTCTTTATGTCCCCTTATTGCACCAGCCTCCTCTATTTAATAAAACCTTACTCATCAACTGGTCGTCGCCATCGCCAGTCGGCAGACGACTCACCAAAAGCACATTGAATAATAATAATTGTAGCAGAAACAAACGTTCGTTGTTGAAAGAAGGTGGTAACGTTTTATTGTGTTGTGTATGTTTTCTGATTTGAGATAACCTAATTTGTTAATGCATTCTTCATCTAAATCTAAACACAATATGACAGACTGTTCAAATATAAGCCTTAGCCTAACTCCAGTGCCAAATGGTGAATTAGAAAATCTTCGTGACCTCTATCTCCAAGATTGGCCTGTAAACTGTGTTGGTTATTATACTTTGGACAACTTTATCAGATGGTTGCAAAAAGATCCCCATATTAAAGCTCTGTCCATTCTCACTTTAAATAACGATGACTGGCGAATGGATGGAACCTTTGTGCTTGTAGTAAGTTCGTTGGCTTGGAAAACTTATAATTATTCTCTCAACTCTCATTCATCCATTTTTACACTGCCTTAGGACAGATATCAGCTTTTTTTGAACACGCTAAATCCAACGAACGAAAGACTGAGAATTGCACTTTCATTGTTGGACTGGTCCCGAGGCTATAAAGTCAGTTCATTTTTGGAACGGCATCGTCCTGCAGTGGTGTCCGTTGTTGAGTCCTATCAACTGCAAAAGGAATACGATAGCCTAACGTTGGTCTATCACATGCCGCGTAATGAAGCCATTCAGATGGAAATTGAGTAGGCATTCCGTTCTGAGCTTTTATGGGGGTTTACTCGTTTACGAGCAGATGAAGCTGGGGGGGGGGGGGGCTGTAGGAAATATGCACTAATGGTTTTTAATTATTGACAGTTGTCCGGACGGTTTTGTCGTACGAGAAATGGATGAGGAGGATGCTATTGTGGCAGACAATGCCTGGCCAAATCAACACGTGGGCTCGTTGTTCTTATTGAAAAGATTGATTAAATGGAATCCGAATGTGGGTGTATTTACAAAGGGCGAAAATGAGCTGGTTGCGTGGTGCCTTAGGTGAGTTACTTATCTTTCTATAGGTATATGTACATATTTGTAATTTTTTTTTCAGAGACTTAAATTGTATGTGTTTATTAAATTTTGTAGGCTACAGGGGGGATTTCTTGGAGCACTTCAGGTAAAAGACACTCATCAGCGGATGGGACTTGGAAGTCTGGTGCTGAGAGCGATAGCAAAGAAAATTGGTCAGATGAATCACGATGTTACAGCGTGTGTGGGAATCCAGAATATGCCATCGAAGGGGATGTTTGAAAAATGTGGTTTTAAGGTGGTCGACAAGGCATTCTGGTTAAGGACATATCCCACAAAGGCCTTTGAATGGACTGATGAATGATTGTGCTTGTGTTATATTAAAAAAAAAAAATGTGTGGGTTAATTAAATGAGTGCAATTAAGAATTCAAATTTTGTTTTTCTTATTAAGAACATGTAAATCTCATACCTATCCTCATTCAAGAATGATTTATTGAAAGGATTTCTGCCTTTTCTACAATCTACAGTAATACATCCATTAAAAAATTCTTTTTGAATTTTAGCACAATAATTCGTTGTCGTACAACGAGATTTTAAGTTTATATGCATGAACATATGTATGTGTACCTCCTTAAATGAGAATTCAGAACGAATTCAAGTGGATAATTCAAAAACCTGTCGTCCACTCTACGAGAATACCTAATTGAAAATAATGGAATTCTAAATGAGCGTTCCTTCATTGTGGTTGAATGGAGCTGCTTCCATGCTATATATGGCTCTTAGCTTGCAAAAGAGATTTATTTTCGCACGGACAAGTCCTTATTTTTATCGTCCTTGCGCTTGATGGTGCTTACCTACCCTCAGTTGAATAAAATTTATGGAATAAATTCAAAATGGGCATCACATTGCTATTGCAGGTGGAAAAAAATGAATGTCAACTACTTTTGCAAACTATATTTGCATCTGTTTTTTTTTTCGACGGGACAAAAAGAATGCGGGAAGCCTTGCATTTTTCATTGCAAAATAAAGAATATGAAAATGAAGAACGTGTGGGAGCTTTTATTTTATATTCTTATTTTCTTTGTTCAAGAAAAGGGTTAATGTCTTACTTTGAAATTCAAATTTCAAAAATAAAGTCAGCCAAACCCAACCGACTATGCGAGTGCTGTGGTGTGGGTTGGAAAATTGTAAGAGAGAAAAGAAGGATTACCTTCATCGTCAGTTTGCTCACTAAGTTAGTCGTCTCGCAGTTATGGCAGTCATGGCTCATAGTGTTTAGTGTTCCTTAGACTGATGGTAGGTTGTGTGAGAAGAAAGAAGTGTTTAACACAGGTCCGCACTTGAATTAAGTTTTTAATTTTACAAAATTTGAAATAATTTAAAAATTCAAATTTGTTAGTGTTTTGTATACAAAAATTAAAAAATAAAACACGTGGCTGCAGATGTAGTGGCGGGCGCAAGGGGACCGCAACAACATTATGTCTTTTAGCTCAAGACTATATAATGCCGATAAAATGTTGACAGAGTTGACACAAATACCCTTTTACTTTATTAATTAAAATTGCTTAGTTATGGCAAACAAGGCCGTAAATACAGGGGATCACAGGGATCTCAACTACCCCTCAGGAAATTTTCAAAAAATGTATGTTTCAACCACACAGAAAAATAATCTAGTTTTCGACAAGGCACTACAGAGTTTTACATAGATTCTGGCATGGGGTAAGGATGAGCAAAAGCTAGATCAAGAGGGACTTGATCAAAGCCCTATTTCCGGTTTAGTAAAGGAAAATGAGATTTCAGAGACCTGACTGTCAACACTGGTGTAAGCAAATCTAAAATTTGTTTGCCTCACGTATGTTGCCCGGAAGAACTTTCAGATCTCAGTTTCCTGATTCCTGAGCTTGTCAAGTGAACTCTTTGGTATGAAACTGAAATGCAGCTATGAAGTTCAATAAAAATCGTCAGAGTCGTTTTCGGAAAATTTTGAATAAAACACTTTAGTTTTGTATTGAATTTTCAATCTAGCTAGCTAGAACGGGGGGTTGCCACGTTCAAGATGAGCTAGGACCAAAAATAAAATTTCTCCTCTTAGAAATCACAATGGGGCGTATTCATATAGTCGCAGATAGACCCAGGTTTAACTAAATTACAGTTTAAGACAATTTTGGCAATGAATACAGATCGATTTTAATTACAAATTGTTGGTTTTATATTTGTATAAGATAATTATCTTGGAATACTACACAAATACCTTCAAATATTTTGCAATGATAAACTTAAAAAAATAGAATCAACGTCCGAAAATTCAACCAAAGCTATGTTTAACTCAAACCCAGGTCTAAAATGACTATGAATACGCACCAATGTATTAAGCAAGTCGATTGGCCCCGTTTATGCTCTATCTTGATGATACAGTAGAGGTGCAGACGCACAGACAAACGGACGTCTTGACGAAAATCAATTTTTGGACTTCTTTATTATAGTCATGTTGGATTTCATCAAAATATTGGTTTGACAAGTAACGCCCTGTACAGCAAGTAAAAAAGATAAATGAATTTTCTGATTACTATTGTGAACAGGCCAGGAAATAACATTTAAAAAGTTGTTGAAAGAACTTGCAATTAAAAGTGAATAAATATTGCAGTAGCGCCTTGCAAAATTTCTTCTCAACATTCACCTTCTTTGAATAAATACTTCCCTGAAGTGAACACAAAGTCTACAACTTAAATTGCACGAATGCACAAAGCTATAGAGCCAAGGTCCTCTTTTTTGCTTGGCTCTCCATCTTAACACTACACAACACATCGCATGGACACAAATTATTCGCTTTACACCTTATGGTGTGAATTTTTCTTCAACATTCTCTCATTCTTCACTCTTGGGTGGTCTTGAAACAACTTTACCGTTCGTCAAAAAAGTGAAAGAAGAAGAATTAGGAAGGAAGGAAGAAACAACCAGAGAACAAAACGAGCCATAGCCAAAAGTGAAGAGGAAGCGGAAAAAGGAAACCCCCCATTGTGAACTTAATCATAATGCCTGGTGTAACGTAAGGGTAATTTAAATAGTCACTTTGTATAAGGGATTTACGTTCACCAGCACAAGTTGTCGCCTCCTCAGCACAGAGGGGATGCAGCTCGAGTACAGGCTCTTTGATGCACTTAGCGAACAGTTTGTGTTCGTTAATGTTGGGTAATTTGTTTATGCGATCCTAGGATGGCATCAGGAGTGTGCAATAAAATTCTTAAGAGAGAGTTTATTTCTGATGACACACTTAAAATGCAAAACACAAATTTTGATAGCCATAAATGTCACAATATGGTTCACGAACGGACGACGACGGCGACCGACGTTTTGTTGCACCGCTGCTGGACGTCTTCAGGGCAAATGATTAAGCTCTGCTCATAATTTGAACTATTTAAATGCAAGATATTCACTTTTAAGAACATAAAAGGATTGTGTTTAACAAAAACAACAACTACCATTAAGCTAATTCGGATCCTTTTAAGTCTTTTAAACAGAGAAAAAATAAAACAAAGTAGAGATCTCGATGGGGCTTAAGTGGACTGGTCTGATGTTTAATTTATATGTCAATGTGATGGGATTATCTGATTTTGCACTCGAAAGGAATTTTCTCGCAATTAGCTAGTGTTCTTTTTTGCTATGAATAAGACTTTCAAAGTGTATAGTTTTCCACTTGGCTCTGATATTGGATTTTACATTTCATGACAATGTATAGCGCTGGGATAGATGAATGGGACTTAGGGCTATTTTGGAAATGAGAGGTACAGTATAGATAGTTGGTTGTACTTCTGGGTAAATGTATATAGTTACGAATTCCTTATTTTTAAAAAAGAAACCGTTTTCAACATTGAACGGCGAACTAATGTAAATGAATGCAATTCAATTTATATTTAAAAGAAAGAAGAGAACAATTCAAAATTTCCTTTTTCAATTTTTGAAGCTGATGTTTAAAGAATAAATGACTAAATTTCAAGGAGAATGTTGAATTCTTTTACATGATGAAATCACATTTAATTGATGCAATTTTAAAGTCGCCTCAGCCTTTAAATGTGAAGATTTGTTTTCGCTGTTAACTTGAAAATATGTATATATTTTCGTCAACATCTTTTTTTCTTTTTTAAAGAAATGCACGAAAGAAATATTACTAATATGTAAAAATCTCGTGTCACGGTGTTTGTTACCGAACTCTTCCGAAATTGCTTGAACGATTTTAATGAAGTTTGGTGTGTATATTTGGTAGGTATGATAATCGGTTTATAGTATACGTCTTACCGATAGGTGATTAGGGTGGCCCTTTCCAGAAATATTTTTTTTAGTAATTTGATGAAATTCAAAAAATAATTATATCCCCAAAATTTCAACCTCCTACACCAACCGCCCATTTTAACATAGCGATTTTAGTATTTTTGTATGAGTAATAATCAAATAATTTAAGAAACAAAAAGAAATTATTTATGTTGGTGAATGACAAATGTCACTACGTCTTCCTCATCAAACTTATTCATTGACATGAAGTGTCGCGTCACTTTGAATTTTGAAAGCAGGAATTTTCTTGCAGGAATTTAGCCAACAAATTATTTGGCACACAGAAATTTGGCCAGTTAAATTGTGCGCCACCAGAACCATAACAAATATTCAAGAGCATTGAATTTGCACGGGTTTTTAGTAGGAATTAAAATTAATTTACATTTTTAAATTTCTCAATTTCCTATCACAACTGACTGTCACAAATGTGATGATCACAAATCACCTTATGCCTAACAAATCAGCGGGGTTCAATTAACCATTTGAAAAGCTATTCTACTTATAAGGGAAATTTTCAAATGCAATTCTGTCGGTCAATTAAGCGGCATGTTTAATTATGGGAGGTGCGACTAAGCGGGGATTACGTATTTGTGTTTGTATTACAGTGAACAATGCCAAATGCCAGCACGACAGTCCATTCTTTGATGAAGATCAAACGGATATGTGGTGGGGATGGGATCTATGACAGAAAGATGAATGGAGTCTTCTATTTTATCGATAAACGATCGTTTCATTTTATCGAAGATATTCGATCAATGTTATCGAGTTTAAAAAAGTTTATATTGCAGAACAACTTTTTTCCGGCTTTGTTGAAACTGGCTTTGTTGACACTCAAAAATTGCTCTTCATTTTTCTAATAAACGATACAAAATATATTACTTAACTATTAGAGACCAAAAAAAAAAATATGTTAATGAAATACAATGAATTGAGAAAATAAATGGTTGGCACTCCATTCCTTTTTCATATATCCAATCCGGAATCTATCCTCAACGGCGGCGAATAAGTTGTGTACACTGGCATTGAACTTGAAGTTACTGGCCCGGTACAGCTACACCCGAAATCGGGGCCGAAAAATTCCTAGAACAGAAGTGCGACACACACAACGACTAGATACACCAATAAATGCTTGATCTTGATTGTACCGATATTTAAGTGCTCAGAACCGATATAGTACAGCGACATTTTTCTTCTCAATAGAAGTCTAGAGTCACGATCGTATCAAGTTTGTTTATCGAATGACAATGTGCACCGTCTTTGCCGACAGCATAAATGCCAAACACACTTTCTTTGAAATCGTCATTCGTTCTATTTCATCGATAAACGACCGTTCTTGATCACATTCGATCAATTTTATTTATCGTTAAAACATTCAAACACCCTTACAATACATTCTTTATATCTTACTTATCAACTAAAACATTGGCTAGGTTAGGTTCAGAGGACTTAGGGGACTTGCAAGTAAGGCAAATTTCTAGACTCTGATTGGTCAGCTGTCGAAAAATTGTTTCAAATGAAGGCAGAATCACAGTCTATAATTTTGCCTTACTTGCAAGTCCCCTAACCCATCTGAACGTACCCATTTACTATAAATAATTTATTTTGCAGAACAACGTTTGCCGGGACATCTAGTATATTTATATTAAATTAATCTTCAAAAAATTTTACGAGCGCGTGTTTGACATTTTTTTAATCAAGAACATTTTTTTTTTGAAAATTTTGATGTGCAATATTATTTGTACATTTTAGTAGCATCTTGATAAAAAAAAAATAATTTTAATCGGCTTATATCCAATGAGAAATTCGTAAATATAAGAAGAAGTTCGATGGGAACACTGTTAAAATAAAATGTTGTTTTTGCATTCAAAAAACATGACTTTTTCCAGAAAATAATAAAAAAATACTTTAAACCAAAGTTTGAGATTTTCCTTAAATGATAAAACTTTTGTTTCGGGAGAATGTACAAACACGTTATGTGTACGCAGTTTAAGAAATTCAACCCATTCGGTTGGAATGCTACTGAACAGACAGACATGCTGAGTTATGGGACCCACTTTTTTTGTATTCCAAATTTGATCAAAATCTCGATTTTCTCTTTTTTATTCTTCGGAAGTTTCCTTCCTATGTAGATAGATAGATAGATAGATAGATAGATAGATAGATAAGTTCTTTATTTCATCATCAAGTTTTACAATAGTGTTATCTTAAGAATAAGGACATGGCAATCCTGCCGTCTGCCTGAAATGACATTTCATATGAAATAAAATAAAATAAAATAAAGTGTAAAGTATTTACAATAAATGATTTAAGCAAAAAAAAATATAACAATACCAATTTTAATTGAATTGAAACAAACCAATTTTAGGTGATTTGAAACACAAAATAAAATAAGCAATTTTGTAAAGTTTATACAATTTTGATGATTTGGAGCCTAAATGATATAAGATACAATTTTAAATGATTTGAAACATACCAATTTTAAGTGATTTGAAACACAAAATAAAAATAAAAAAATTCTGAATAATCGGCAAACTACAATAAGAAAAGTTTAAACCGCAATAACTATTGAAATTAAGAAAATATATAGGCTTTATTACAAAAAACTGTTCCGATATGCAAGAGCATGTTGGCAATATTTATAAAGTCTGAGCCAGCCCCGCTGCTCCATTTAAAATTTCGTAAAGTCGCTGTAACGAAAGAAAACTTTCATGGAAATATAACCGACGAATTTCCTGCAATAATGGACAGACTGCTAAGAAGTGGTTAATATCTTCTAAATCTCTTCTGTTACATAAGTTACAAAGCTGAGTCAGATCGTTTCGGTGCGGTATAAAGTTTAGATTTAAAATTTCAACTCTGGATCTAAAGATAATACTAATGGTTTCGACTGAAAACTCCCTCCGAAAAAAATTGGCATCAGTTAAAAGTTCGTGGTTTAGGTTTCTGTAGATGGTTCTGGATGTCGAAGAATTTGCACTGGAAAGATTTTCAGTAAAAATTTTTTGGTCAACATTAGCGATCACCTTTGAAAATTGCTCATGCCATTCGTTCACATTTGACTCTGATAGAGAAAGAACTGCGTCGTGGCGCAGAGCGAGCTGGTTCCACTCTTTGAAAGGTGATGCATTTATCTGGAGAAGTTTTTTTAAAATGGCTTTGTGAAGACAGCTATTGCTTCGCTTCATAATACTAGTAATATAGTTCGCATTTATTTTTAAATTTTGTATGTATATAGGTGTAATACCGGACTCTACGTATATAGCATAATTTGGTGTTGAATTTGGAAGTTTAAATAAGCGCTTAAAGAAATGCCTATGTAAACTTTCAAAAGCTTCAAGCGGTATATACCCGAAAATTTGCATTCCATAAGATAGGCAGGAATTGACGGTTGAGTTAAATACTCGGTATTCTTCCTATGTATGTAAGTATTTGATTCAATTTGGTGGCACAAATCGAAAAACCTATGCATATAATTCTTGCATTGAGAGTAATTTATAATACATAGAACAAAAATAATTACAAAATAATAATTTCATAATAATAAAAAATGTTCCACATACGCCATAGTGACCCAACATTGTTTTATTTATTTTTTAACAAAACTTCGTTATAGTAATAACGGTGTGCACAACAGTAACTTTGGGTGGCTTGCTTCAAGTTTTTGAGGTGGCGATCTTTTAAAACCCACAATTTTAAATCCGCAAAAAATTTGTTTAAAAATAGAAGCAAGAAACAATTTTTTTAGTTTTTATATTTTACACCCAAAGTTGCAAGTGCGTGTCTCAGGTATATTCTGCACAGTTCCGATCATTTACAGTTTATTGAAATCGGTAGAAGGCTGTTTTTATATACATAGATGCTCATCAATAGCTTCGTAGTTCATACAAAATTAACTAAAGTTAAAGAAATTTTAATTCAAGAATTAAAATTTCTTATTAATACAAAAAACATTGATATTTCATTAAATTAAAGATTTGATTATTTTAATTTCCTTTCACAAACAAAAGCCATAAATCAAAGGTCATATAAGCTTGGAACCAAAAGTGCAATAATCTTGTTATTCTCACGCCATTTTAGTTTTTTCTGAAAGGTAGAAGATATTTTTATCTGATTTTTCTTAAACTGTAATACCAGATTCACGTATTCATAATATAAATAAAATAGGGTTAATCGGAGAGCGATTAGGGCGAAAGGTATCCATTTGAACATAACCTCGATTTGTGTGTATAGATACATAGTTACCTCGTTTATCAAAAAATTTCGTAGTTGATAAGCTTTGATAAACGAGTCCCGCGAGCATTTCTGAGTCTTGGAACTATCTTCACATATTTCTCCTTCAGCAACGACGCTCTGCCGGTGCCTTATGAACATTTAATTTCGTACACAAAAAGATGGTTGTTTTACTACTTTATTCTCCAGTACCTACATAGAAATTCACTTAAAATTGTATTTTGATAAAAACATCATCTCTATAGATCATAATCTCATTCATATTTGAATTTTCTATTAAAATCAAGAGGAATTACTGCTGTGTACTACCAAAATAACCAGAAGCAGAACCAGGTGTTCCTTACCTACTGCTATCATTCGTTCATTCTCTGAACAGACAGTTCAGTAATTAAAACTTACAAGTGTTATACACTGGCTAATGACTTGCTTTTACAATAATACTCCTATTCGTATATTATACTCGACCACAATTCTTTAAAATTCTCCTGCAACTCTTCTTAATTTCAAGTCCATTATAAACCATCATCACCCGCACTGTTCGAGTCTATATGTCATTTTGTGGCTTGAACATAAATCTATTAAATTTAAGCTGCTTCTCTCAGCAAATTCTTATTTGCCATTGCCATTTCAATGCTGGCTCCCATTACACAGAGACAAAGAGTGAATAAGAGCCCTTCATTCAATATTTTCCATCTAAAGATAAACCTTGTTGCAGCTTTTAGCGCTGCCTCTAGGGAATACACTCTGATGTTAACCACACAAAGTCACCTCTCTTCTCTAAGTCCTTCATTCCCAAAAGGATCATCCTTCTGGGCTAAAGTCTGTTTAAACTTTTTTTTTGGCACACACTTTTTTTTTTTTTTTTGGTTTTCTAGGATTGAGATTTATTAGTTCTGTTTCGAATTTAACAATGGGAAAAAGATAACCAAGCAGAGGTGCAAACTGTTCGATAAAAGAACACAAACATTAACACAAATAATAGACTTTTCAGATGAATATACGAGTACCTATATGTATACACAAATACAGTATACCTACCTGCAATAAACATTTGCCTGGAAGCCTCCAATTTTGGTAAAGCTTATTGAAAAATGTGGTTTCAGAAAATGATATTATATAGCTCTTGCCAATAACAACAACACAGCTCTGGATAGAATGGTCCTTTTAAATAAATTTTATTAATTTAAAACACACAAAAACAAATCGACAATGACCGCAATGCTTTCATTTCCAGAATCCAAATGATAAATAACCACACGCCAACACCAGGTGTAAAGGTTAAACCTTCTAGTGTGGTATATGGTTTAATATATGTTCTCTCCGTGATGGATTTCCATTGAAGCCTATAAATATTTGGCATAGGTATATTGGAATAATCCCAAATAGCATGCGACGGTCACAATTAATCAAGGTAACTGACACGGAATAGTGATGTTCCGGTGTCAATTGCACTCACCGGTCGATGGCCCTTCTATAAGTACATTTCAGCCAGCCGCCATGCAAGCCGCCCGCACCGCCAATGAAATCAACCAAACGAAGGGTTTTCCGCAAAGGCAATCGTGTACTAGATTCCTCTAGCATCACAGCTACAGATCCAGCTGCAGCCTGTAGCGGTAATGTTTGATATTATATTCTGAAATTGGTATGAATACACTGAAAGGAAAACATGTAAAAAATAGTTAAAGAACTAGAGGCAGTCTGATGTGAAATATTAGTAATAGAAACTAGAGCTGAATAACCTATTTAGTGTATGGTAGAATATAAATGAAGGCATAATCCCCGATTGCGGTTATCGATTTGCAGATCGATTAACGAATTTGTTCAATCGTAAATTTTTCTCTTTCATATGTACTTATGATTTTTGACCCAAATTTGTTGGTTTTTGTTGTCGATTGCATTAGGATAGGATAGGATAGAAATAGAATCCAAGGGTTTGGAACTCGAATCCTTCAGGTACCCAACATTCTTTTTCTTTGACATCAATTAAGTTAAAACTATGTATATGAATTGTTCACAACAACGCATAAACAAAAATCAAATTCAAACCCTACAAATGCGATGAAGTTTCATTCATGTAACACAACATAAAACATGACAACTTATCGATCCAATCGATAAAATTGTCAATTTTGCCACAAATTAACTTGATTCTATAAATAAAATAAATTCCAATGTTCGGATCTTCAAGAAGCACAATTTATGGAAAGTGACAGACAAATTCAAACTAAAGGGTTTTAAATAAGGGCGCGTAGATGTTAAAATGCAACAAAACAAGCTGTGTATGAGGTATTAACAAGATTCCTTTTTTTTATTTGAAAGGCCCATTTATGCCACGACGTATGTAATATGGCATCGTTCAAATGCCTGGCTTGGCTTCTAACGGTGGCGTGGATGCGAGTGGTCCAATTTTGAATGACTCTACCGCATAGATCCGGCTGAATTTGAGCGTTTGTCTGTGTTATGTTCCCCTTAAGGGCATCAATCGATTTTGGGTTATTCGCATGGACCTGCGACTTCAGGAAACCACACAAGAAAAATTCTAGCAGGGTCAAATCGCACGACCTTGGTGATCGTTTTCGAAAAAAGTACAGGCAAAAGACACCGCGCCGCAGCGCCGGCTGGTGAACCTCGTGTGGTTTGGTGTTGCCCCAAAAATGATAATTTTGCTCCCTAACATAGCCATTCATCCAAAAATATTGCCAAAGATGATTCTTCATTGGGGTTCTCTTCCTAACTTATTTTAATAGTTATTATTAAGTAATTAGAAGATGAAGAAATTTAAATATTAAAATATTGAAATTACTTCTGTTTTAAGTGGAGTGAATGAATAAAATTCAGTTAAAAAGTAAAAGTGACCTCAACTCCAGACTGACTGAAGAGTCCACTGTTATACCTTGGGCGAAACACAATTATTTCTGGAGTTGAGGTCACTTTTACTTTTTAACTGAATTTTATTCATTCACTCCACTTAAAACAGAAGTAATTTCAATATTTTAATATTTAAATTTCTTCATCTTCTAATTATAAAAAACCTGACCACGGGTATTTATTTTCTGGGTGCACGAATTTAAACAAATTCCCCTAGAATAATAAAATTCACAATATCTTTTTGCTGTGATTTTTATAAGAGTCGGTAAACATCGACCAAAATTTGTGTCTTAGTAGGGTATAACAGACTGACTGAAGAGCCCACTGTTATACCTTGGGCGAAACACAATTATTTCTGGAGTTGAGGTCACTTTTACTTTTTAACTGAATGTTATTATTAAGTTCTATCATTTGGACGTGTTGTTCAATCGTTTAACTTGCCATGGTGATTTTGCATTTGTAACTGAATAATGAATAACAGATTTGATGTATGTCACTAAAACAACATGGCCGTCACAGACTATCAAAATCTAACCATGAAAAACCCTATGTATGATGGTGGATTTACATGTATCTTCATCTGCATAATGCGAAAAAGTAGAGCATACAAAAAATCCGAGCGAGTGTAAGAGATCCATCACGAAGATGAACATGTTAGTCTTCATTTCTGTATTATAGCACTTTCCTATAATGCAGAAACGAAGTTCTTCTGCATTTTGATCTTTTCTCTCTATCTAACAAATATACATTTTGTAGTTGGCATCCCTTTTTTTGTGCAGAAACCAAATGCAGATACATGTAAATCCACCATGAGGATGTGGATAGAAATTATCATAAATCAAAAAAAAAAAATAGTGTCAGCAAATTGAATGCAAACATTTCGTCAGAAGAGGCTATACTGATATAGAAGCACTCGACTCCAACTCTGAGATCCGTCAGTATACAATGAATTATGAAAATAAAATATTTCAAAAATTTACTAATGTCGATGAAAAATTCTAAGTTTTAGCTGTTAGTTTTAGAATTTTCTCATTTGATTCATGTAAAGTTCGCAACAAAACTTTCGAAAATGCAACATTTGGCTGTGGCTATAATATCCATAAATATACCGTATGGAATCACGGCGCAGCAATCTTTGTCATTCCACTCCATATTTATACGGGAACTAGCGGCCCAGCGAACTCCGTTCCGCCCATATTGTTAATGTAATAAAAATAATAATTCCGAGCCTGGCACATGCTGCTTGATGTACTTAATTCGGTGAATTCAAATTCTGTATTCAAAATTCTATCAAATGCTTTGTTTAAACTTTGTTTAAAATGTTTCAATTAAACCGCAGTGATTGACGTGTGAACCCGCTTTTTTTTACTAAAGTGCTTTATGGTAAACAACGTTTTCTCGTCCTATCCTCGACTGGGTACACGTACAAAGCGGGATGCTTACCGACACGTGAGCACGCAACATACAATTGACCGTATGAGAAACATGGAAATTCAAGATTAATGCCACAAACACCCGCAATTGTCCTTGCGACTTATTATTTCTCATAGCGAAATCGAGACGCAGGGGAAACTGAAGACGCTTAAACACGAATGTCAGGTCGCTCGAATGGCAAATTTCGTGATATAGTTTGTGGCTTCGTTTTCATCCATCAAGGATTCGATGTATTTGTATGAAAAAGCGCTAGTTAGTTCTTGTTGTTTCATTCATGAAAAATGTTAAGTACAATTGATGTTTGCTTCGTAAACCAGAAAAAATTGATTTTTTGGTCAGTGTATGTATTTTAGCACGAAACTAATTTCGTATTTGCAAGTTGTTAATATGGTGTCTCTATTATTAGTAGGTTACCGTTATACATTACGTTGTAGGTAAGTATACCCTACACTACTTGGTGAATGAAGCTGCAGTCGTGGTGATTGAAGGTTCATAGACCTCGGTTATATCGTCGTCGTCGGGGCGTCGTTGTGGTTCTAGTTGTCGCATTTGTCGAGCTTGCTGTTCTATATTTGCTGTATATCTAAACAGAGAAGATTTAAAATTTGGTTGTAAATATATTCTCTCTCTCCCTTCGAATAGGTAGTTACCAATGATGGTAAAAGGGTATACTACGTGGGTAATTATTTTATAATTACAGAAAGGAGAGCTTCTGTGGCATTCAGTTTGATTCAAATGATTTCTGAATAGAAACGTGTGTGTTGTTGTTGTGTACACCTATGTACATGAATTTTAAAACATTAAAAAGTATTCCTAGTATTCAACTGGAATAAAAGGTTTGAATGTGTGGTCCTGATCAGAATTCAGGATGTGTTTTATATTTGAACAATAGAGAAAATGTGTTGTGTATCTTGAAATGTATTCCAAGTCTTTATGTTAGTTAACATGAAAGATAGAGCGATGTAAATTCGATTTCCAAGGCAATATTTAATTAAATGTGTAGGTATGCCTATACATCATTTTAAATGCTCCCCATGATGCTGATTTATTTTTAAAAACAAACTTTGATTGTAGTTTGTGTGAAAATTCTGGGGGAAAATTTGGCTTCTGCTGTAGGTAGGAGAATAAATAAATGTTTATTATTGTATTGTTTTAATTTGTGCAATCAGTAGGTGCACTTTTTTGTATTCACTATTACCTACTTCACTTAACTCTATATTAAGTCTAAGCTTAGTACGCTGCTGATGCGAAACGAAAAATCCCATATAAAAATGACACAACGTAATCATAAACAAAAATTTCGTTCTGCTTTTCGTTTTGCAGTACACTGTTCAATGAGCGAAATCGACAATTGTAGCTGATTATTTGGAGAAGTCTAAACCCTTTTTTCGCACAGAATTAATTGAACATACCATTAATTGTGCGCGAAAAAATGATATTTGAATGTCATTCGTGTTTGTACCTATTTGTTTTTTCTTTTATTACAACATGGCTTTCTGGTGATTGTTTTCGCTTTGTGTTTTTGTTCTTTTTTCTTAGTTTGTAATTGGGCGTTTCGTTGTCGTGTTGGAGACCAAAGAAAAATTTCTTTTCGCATCAGCAGCGTACTAGGCTTTATACCAGATTGTTTTGAGAAGTCTCCTTTCTCGTTTCACACATAATTAGTTGCCCGGACCATTAATTGTGTGCGGAAAAATGACATTTAGGTTTGTTCGTGTTTTTTTTGTTGTTTCTATCATTACAGCATGGTTTTCTTTTATTTGATCGTAAAGTATTATTTTATATATTTGCAATTTGTGAAACTCTCCATGAATATTTTTTCGCTGTGTTTTCCTAAGCATTTCATTGTCTTGTTGGAGACCATAGAAAAATTTAGTTTCGCATTATCAGCAGACTTTAAAATCGACAAATGATATTTTATCTTTTCAAACTTAATCCATATAACGCATTGACGTTTATAAATGTCAAAATAAGGTATGTTTGCGAATTTTTCACACGAGCTGTCACTTTTATGGACGTATTCAGCTGAAGTCAATGAAGGAAATTGGTTTAGTATGATACTATTTAAGAAAAATATTTAAAATTTAGAAAACTTAAGTAAACTGTTTCAAAATTATATTAGAAAAATGTTCAGTGGTACTAAACTCTTAATACAAGGATGTTTAAAATTGTTTGCCAATGTGTTTTTTTAGTATGTTTTCTGGCATATGATCTTCCTGATCAATAGTAGTAAGTTATAAGTTTGTTTCAAAAGTGGAGATTTTTAAGGAAAATGAGAAGCTTGAAGAGACGTAGGGGATTGACAATTAAAGCATACAAAAATTGACCCAACGAATTCATAAGCGAAAGACTTGTTCTTGTTTTGTTTAGCAGAACGCAGTTAAATAGCGAAAATGGAAAATCGTAGAAAATTACTAGAGTCAAGTCTTCACTTTTTTCCGCACACATTTTACTATCCGTAACAATATTGCTGGGGAAAATTTGACATTTTTTTAGTTTTTGTTAGTTTCCGTTAAAGAAACAAATTGGACGAACATTGTAATTAATTTAAAATTCAATTTTTTAATGAAGAAATAAAATGAAAATGAGCCACATCATTCTTTAGAACTCGGAACAGAATGTGTATTACCACAAATTAAAGCTTAGTATGCCACTGATGTGAAACAAAATTTTCCTTTGGTCTCCCATATGACAACGAAATGCTTACGAAAAAATCAAAGAAAAAGCATGCTGTAATGAAAGAAACCACAAATAAAAACACGAACAAACCCAAATGTCATTTTCCGCACACAATTAATGGCACGGGCAATTAATTCTGTTCGAAAAGAGAGTGGATTCTTGTCAAAAAAATCTGGTATAATCATCAATTTGGCTGGTCGAACGTGTAATATCGTACCACCGAACGAAAAGCACAACGAAATTTTTCGTTTATGATTTCGTCATGTCATTTTTGTGTGGGATTTTTCGTTTCACATCAGCAACGAAAAAGAAAATGAAGAATTTCTATATTCTGTATGAAAAATTTGAAACGTCTTTCGATTTTTAATTTTTGACATACAGCTCTTCATAAATATTTTTCGAAGCCTTTTTGTGTACGTTTTCGCTGGAATAAACGATAAAATACAAACACTTCAGGTTGGTTCATAATTTGTATAGCTTTTTTGTTTGGCATATCTCATGACCGAATACAATCTGTCAATTTTTAGATATTGCTTTTCAACTGAGAAAAACTAATTTCTGTACTTCTAGTCCAACTCCGGGATTAATGTCTCTTCTAATAAAGCTGATTCGTGGTTCATCGATATCCTCGAAAAACTAAACATCGATAAGAGTGCCCATCTGGGTTTGAAGACAATGTACTAGATGCGTTTTTATTACAAGCTCCGATAATATACCAATTTGCCTGGAGAACTCTCAAAATGCGCCCCATTCATCAAGGCATGAACAAAAATTAGCTCTCGCATATTATCTCAAAAACTCGTAAACACTTATTTTTCATAAGCTTAAATCCTTAATTAAATAACTACAAACTGTCACACGTGTGTAGGTATTAATTAGATTAATGTTCAAGTAATTAAGCACGTTTAAAGCCAAATCGTTTTAATTTTTTTTTTTTGTCAGCAACACTTTGCATCAACAGGAAATTAAGTAAATTTTTTCAAAAGCAATGTTAATTGCTTGTAATTACGGCCAAATACTGCAAGATACACCAACGACGGGTGACAAATTGAAAAAAAAAAAGAATTCAATTGCACTCATTACATTGACAGCCAATTGTTGTGCAAATTTTCTATATAAGTTTTTTTTTTGTTCGTTTTGTTATTTTGTCGTCGTTGTTGTTTTGTTTCCGGTTCCTGGGTGCTTTTGTCTTCTTCATTCCGATGTATATTGAATTCCACGGTATATACATTCACATGTATACCTAGATAAAGGGTAGGTATTCTTGTTTTGTGGCTGTCAAACGAGTCCTTTTTGCTTTTTATTCTTTTGTTTTTTTTTTTGTTTTATCCACCGCTGTAATTACAGACAGCAACTGTTATGTGTCGTGGGTTCTTTTTTTTTATTTTTCATACTTCCTCTGAATCGTGTCTCAAATGTGTCCGTGTGTTGGCCATTTCAACAGAAACACCAGTAGTCCACTATAGAAGCAGCAGCATCAGCATCAGCAGCACCAGCAGGAGCAGCGGCATCAATAGCGGCAAAGCAGACGGCCAAATGTTAAACGATGTCGGTTTATTTTCAGGACACACATATGGAACTGTAATTGACATAATGCTCTGTGCTGTGTAATCCTTGTGCGAGTGGTTGATGCTGAGTCGATTCTATACATTGGCCATTTTATTTATTTTTATGTATGGTGTTTCCGGTTTGGGTGACCAGTTCTTTTTATTGCTGGTCATTTTGCTATTTATCCCCATTTTGGGCCTGCAACGCGATGGATATATGTATGTATGTATGTATGTATTGTATATGCGTTTGAAAACGACATTAAATGATTTTTTTCTACTTATTTTCTTTGATGGTGAAAGCGATTGACAATCGAGGCTATAATATACATAGGTACTTTCGTAGTTGATGCCGCAAAATGAAAGACAGCGAATAATTGTTTTTAGTTTTATTATTTTAGTGGCAATACTTATTGGATTTTTGTTTTACATTCTTTGCAATCCTGATTCATGATATATATAAAAGCAGACAATAATTTAAGAGTTTTTAAATTGAATTTATTACAGCAAATATTTGAGTTGGAATATTTCACAGAACAAGGCTTGTGATCAAAATCAAAACTTGAATAATGGAGATATAATAACCATTTTCGTAATACCGTTATTCGCTTGAAGCCTTCGTCAGTCTGTGGCTATTTTCAGCAAAATCCACTTTATGATTTTTTTTTTCTTAGGAAATTTGCAGTGAAATAAAATAATTCTGATGAATAATTCATCAACAGATAGGTATGCCTTTTATAAATTCACGTTTAAAATTTTTTAATCCTCCAAGTTCTTCTGTAAAAAATGTTGAAAAAACATGCATCTGCATCAATCATTTTAAAAAGAAAATATTTAATTAAATCAGAAAAGAATTTCACTAAAGATTCACCGGCCGCTGTGCTGCGCTGTAGGTAACTATAAAATCGTAAATATAAGTTTTGATGAGACAGTAAAATTATTGAAACCTTTTGAATACCTATGCCGTCATCCTTACTACACACAATAAAATCCTGAAAATGATTCAATGAATTTTTCTCTCATAATTTTCGATTTCCTAATAACAAAAGACTTGACACAAAGCTCTTAACAGATTTACCTTAATCACATGACTGTAGTGTTTTTTGAAAAAGCAAGAAAGTCCTTTTTAGCACGTCGGAAATTCATTTCGATTATAATATAGCGCATTTCCCATTCGGAGAAAAATGCATACAAAAGCAGCACTCATCAGCAGTAGCAGTAGCAGCAGCAGCAGAATTTTTACCTCATCCACTTCCACCGGGAGTAGAGAGTATGTATATTGGGCATTATGGGATTGCAATCTCAGATTCTCAGTTGGGTGGAGAAAAATTAATTTTCACTTTTCAATGCAACCTTGCTTGCTTGTGAATGTCCGCGTCGGCTTCTGGGCTCCGGTGGGGTTGATTTTCGCACTCCTTCCTAATTCATGATCATGATTGTCAAAGACCGGATTGAAAACTGCTTGCATAACATCCATCGTCTTGTAACTTGGCACTAAAGCGGAATGAGAAATCTTTAACTCAATATAAAAGTTTCACGCGGCAACAGGGCCGACATCAGAAGGAGTTTATTTTTCCTTTTTCAGCCTCTTTTAATCCTGATGACGTAAAAGAACTTGCTCATTGTGGTGATGGCGATGGATGATGGTGGATGGTGGAGTAATAGGTCAGGCATGATGATGTCCTTCGACTACGGCATCCACGCGATGTGTTTAAAAAAAAAAACTAAAAGTACATTACTCAGGCAAAAAAATCCCATTTCCTGACTGTAGTTGCAGTCATCATAATCATTGCCATCGTCCTTGTTGAGATAAGTGTGCTGTGACTGCCGGAGTGCTGGTGGGTGTTTTTTTTCCGGAAAAATCCCCGTCTCGAGTGTATTTTATTGGAAACAAGGTTGAAAGGGTTTTTTGCGCACCCATTTATAGTACTTTTATGTGTCATTGCGGGACTCTTTTCTGACTATGGGGTTAGGTTAGATGGAAAACCTGAATTATATGCCATTCAGTGGGAAATATTCATATACAAAAGTAGCCATAGCAATGAGAAAAACCATAGTTTATAATATGGAACTTTTGCAATAATCCTTGAATACATGGTACCTCCATCGAATATATAAAACTGTGTGGCATAAGAAAAAAAAAAGTTGCCAGTTTTGTTGGTAGCCAATTTCCCATAACAGATGTCTTTGAAATTTCCTCTGCTTCTTTTTTTTTATTATATATTTTTAATAGAATTTCCATTGAACTTACAACTGACTGTAACGAAGGAACAAGAAGATTATACTCCTAGCTGTGCTTAGATCGTTGAGATGGATGAGATCGAAATATTTCAATACACTTATATAAAATGGAAGTTGGTTAACGAGATAGATGTGTAAGCTGGGAAAATGTCAAGGAAACGAATTCAATTACCTTTAGCATTGCTTGTAGTTGAAACATGAATGAAAGATACAAAAATGCCATTCAAAATTGAAGGGACCTATTGAGTGTATTTAAAAATTTAATAAAAAAGATAAGAAATGGAATTTTAATTTGTTAATAATGTGGAAATTTGTTAGAGGATGTAATCATTTTTATTTTAAAAAGCTTTCCGGTGACAAACTTTAAGCGAATCCTGGAAAAGTGTAACACCAAAAACTTACTCTCATATATAGTGTGTCGGCCTCCTCGGCAGGAATATTGGGTACCTGCTGATTGAGATGTTTGTACCAATATAATAAACCACTTTTTCTAAAATTTCTTTCACAGTAGTGTAAAACAGCCACATTCTGGTATTCATCGAGGATTTATCGGGGGCAATTCTCCTCGAATTTTCACTCGTTACTATTCTGCTTTCGGCTTTCATTTCATGTGAATGTGGATTAACGTGTCGGTAATGTCGGTAATACGGTGTGGTATTGTCTTAAGGGCTCAATACACAATACAATTTATTATTGTACCAATTATCTTTTAAACGTTTAATGACATGCGATGATTGTAAAGTGTGTAAACTAAAGTATACTGTACTGAAATCGGATTGTCAAATGCTATCGAGGAAAACGAGTGGTAGCAGTAGCATACGACTGCTTTGATAAGAATCGTACCGTTTGTGACGACCGTTCAACCGATGATGCTTCTATTTTAGCTGATAGCAGACACATGACAAATCCGAGAAAAATAATGAGAAGAAATTGTGCTTTGAATACATCGAAAAATACAGGATGAAACAGAGAAAATTATTTGACAGTTGATGAAATCGTGAGTTATTCGTATGGTGTGTGTGCGCTCACGTGCGATATCGATATCGGTACAACTCAAATCAGTACTTTATTTTAGTGAGCGCACTCATTCTATACAATTCAGATCTGCATATAAAATATTTCAGGTTTTCAATTGTTGGTTAGTCCGTCTGGTTAGTGCTACTAAGAATATTTTTTTTTTTTGGAAGTGGAAAAATTCCTATACTGTCCATATCTGTTTCTTCTTCGTTTTCTTTTTTAACTTCATTGAAACTTCTACATTATATCTAATATCAGGGAAAATCTGCTTACGTAAATGTCAAATTGGATTGGGATAATATATGTAGTTCACCTGATGATTAAAAATAGAATGGAAAGACAGAGCAAACGTTTATCAAAGGGTAAATCGAATTTACGGTTCACATGAATAGCAGAACAAGGCTGTCAGGTTTGATTTAAATGCCGAAATGACTTTTCCAACAAGTAATGCTGTACGATTGGATCTTTTTCTGAACCGTGAAGTAGGAAAATTGGATTTAAACTTTTCAGGAAAATTCCAACTTCTTAACTTATTTATTAAGATCGATAAAAAATAATTACAACAATGAACGACCAGAAACTTGAATTACGACTTGTAAATGAAAAGACCTTGTTTTTGAACTTTAATGTCTGAGTTAACGTATGATTATGATTTTCTTTACTATTCTTCTTAAAATGTAATATCGGTTTCTTCTTAATAATAGCGTTACATCGTAAGATACAAAAAATTAAATATGATGAACCTTGGTATTCAGGCGGGAATTTCCAACATTCCCCCCACTAGAGGAGATAGCTTTCGAATAGGGCGACGAATAATGCCCCTAGGCGCCTTTATATCTGTTACTCGAACACATCCATCTTCTCCTTGAATGACTTTGACGACTCTACGAAGTAGCCATCGTTGGGGTGGTATATTGGCTTCATGTATAATGACTATGGCTCCAATGTTGAGATTTTGATGATCTTTTGGCCACTTTGAACGATACTGCAGCTCGTTTACACACTCGATCGTCCAACGCTGCCAAAAATGTGACTTCACTGCCTGGACACGATGCCATCTTTGTAGGTAGGATATGTTTTCGACTTCGATTATGGGTTCTGGAATGGCCTTCAAGGACGAACCAATCAAAAAGTGTCCCGGGATAAGGGCTTCTAAATCGCTGGGATCGGACGACAATGGTGTTAATGGACGTGAATTCATCACCGCTTCGATGTCCACAAGTGCAGTTGAGAGCTCCTCGAACGTAAGCTTTGCGTTCGCCAAGGTACGGTACTAGTGGCCTTTTGCAATTTTTAAGGCTGACTCTCATAGACCGCCAAAATGAGGAGCCCTAGGTGGAATAAAATTAAAAGATACATTTTGATTAGTACAAAAATTTACAATATGATTTTTAGTGTTATTTGAAAATAAAAATGTCTGAAGATCATTTAACTTGGAACTAGTCCCTACAAAATTTGTGGCGTTATCACAAAATATGCTAAAAACGCTTCCGATGATAAATCTGAGACAGCTTCAAGGTGAACTGCTTTCGATGCATAACACACAACTACTGCTATGTATGTATGTCTTATAAGGTGTCTTCCCACGAATTCTTAAATAGGTGAAGAAAGGTCCACAAAAATCAACACCGCAGTTCTGAAATGGGCGTGACGATGGGCCAATCCGCTCTGCCGGTAAGTCTCCCATGATCTGCTCCATAAGTTTTGGATGATATCTGACACAAAGTGTGCATTTTCTCACTGAATGACGTGCTATTTCACGTGCATTTACAATCCAGAACTTTTGGCGAATAAGAGCAACAAGTGCTTTTGGTCCTGCATGGTAATTACCCAGATGCAGGTCTCTGACGAAGAAGAATGGCTTGTTTTTGCTCCTCTGGAATTGCTGCTTTATCTAACATTCCTCCTACTTTTGCAATGTCTACTCCACTGCACTCCTCAAGAAATGGATTAAGCCATTTCATTGAACTCTTCAAAGTTCCTTTCTTTCTCAATGACTTCATTTCCTCAACAAAGTGCTCCTGCTGAATATTCCAAACAATTCTCAACACTGCACACTGGACCTCTTCTACAATCAATGATGTACTTCGTACATTATCCTCTTTTGCCTCCAGAAAATTCAACTCTTCTCTAGAAACTGGCAAGTTGTCTTCTATTCGCTTTTTAATTTTTCTTACTTTGAAAACTTTGACAAACCTAAGCATGTATGCAACAATGCGAACCATTTTTCTATATGCGCTATACCTTTCTAAAGCTTTGAGAATATGATTTGGTTCTAAATTCCTGGCGAGCAAAACAGTCTTACGCATCTCAACGGTTGCCTCTTTAAATATTGATTTTGATTGCTAAAAATGGGTGGCCATTCATCATAAGATTTTGACAGAAACTTGGGACCACAAAACCAAATTGAATCCTTTAACTCTTGAACTGTACTTCCACTCGATATAATGTCAGCAGGATTATCCTGTGTTGGAACATGCCTCCAACTTTCCACCGATGTTATCTCCTGGATCTCTGCAACCCTATTGCCAACGAACGTGTTTAGTTTTGACGTATGAAGTACTACTTCTGAATCTGTCAAAAAAAAAAATACCTCAGGATTCATGCCTACAAACAAACTTTTTATCTTTGACTAACTAACAGATGTGCGCCGCACAACTCTAACCTTGGGAGGCACATCTTTTTGGCTGGTGAAACTTTAGATTTGGCTGTCAACAACTTAGTGGTGATTGATTCCGATGAATCAATGGAGCTAACATAGATGCAGTAACCATAATTGCTGCATCTTTTTAAATTGTTTTTATAACGTGCCCCAACAAATGCTTGGTATGTATAGCTATTAAGGGAAATAAACATAAACATACAAATCTGCACTTGGTAACTCTTAACTAATTTAAAAGCACCAAGTTCTCAGCCTTACGTAATGCTCTCATTCCTGCCTTTAATACCCATGCACTTGTGATAAATGAATTGAGGAACAATAAAGCAATAAACTTAACCTAGAGCTATTGCCACAGCTTTTTATTCATCGTCTTGTTGATATTTATTTTTCGATATTTTTTGTTTTTGCTCAGCAGAATTGCAAATTGTTTAGTTTTTGTTTAGTTCCGTATTTTGTGTGCTCAGTGGCAGTCCGAGTGTTTTCTGTCTCTTATTTTAATATTATCATACTTATTTAAAAATGAATTCAAACACTCTGGTAGCAATTCAATTCCAAGATTGGTCCAATCTATGTGATCTTTATGCAACTCGAAAGTTAGAATCGAATTCTTTTAGTATGTTAAAAAATTATATCAATTGGCTAAACAAAGATCCGTTGCTAAAGGATTCTGTGAAATTGTATTCATTAAACGGTGATTGGAGTGATGGAACATTCATACTTCAAGTAAGAAACTCTTATTATTTCTTTCCTCTCATTTCGTTTACTCGAATGTCTGCCTTTTCGCTCATAGATATAGGCGATAAACTTAAACCTGAATAAAGAAAGGCAGCGATTGCAAAATATCGAAATGAATAAAGACCACGATCAATAAATTAAACTAGGCCGTTTTAGTTTTTACTAAGTCAAAGTAAACTCTCTTAAATTTACTCTAAATATTCTTTTTCATTAAAATTATATGGGTGGATGGTTTTGCTTGGACGTAAATAATATTTCTTATCACCGACCGATCATTCATTTATTTTATTATCCTTATAATTGTATTCTAATCAAGTTTTCTGTGTTTTGTTAATTACGTTATAAAAAAATGCACTGCTGAATCGTAGGAACTTGATCTTATATAGTTAAGAACTAGAACGTAGACCGGTGTTTATTTAATGGTTCGATAATATTTTAATGTTGTTAACGAAAATTTGCATTTTTTTGATTTAAAACAAAAAAAAGTGAGGAACAGACAGAAATTAATTTTTTTTTTGATTTGATTTCTTGATACAAACGTTATTTAAACAAGTTTTCAATTCCATAATTTGTTTGCTAGCTTATCAACCAAGATTTTGCGATACAATCGATTGACTGACGATGTATTTGTGAATAGAATACAAAAAAGGCAATTTGCTCGAAAAACTTCAAAGTCTTATCTTCGAATTTGTTTGGCAACAACCTGGTATGCAGTATTTTTAAAAATATTTTATTAATTAAAGGAGAATGGGCATTTTGGTCTGTCTTCCTATTGGCCACGAATGAAATATATATCTTTGGAAAGATTATCCCTAGTACATCATTTTTTTGTGAGTTCACAAAGCTGTAAATCATGGGGTTAAGGCAGTATATGAAAACAAAGATTGCTGTTTGAGCAAAAATTAATTGCAATAGTGTTTCATTGAAATAAAAGTATTGGTCACTTTTGATGAACTGAATAGATAACCAAAATAAAGGAACTTTTATTCCAATGGCCAGTAATTAATATCATGTTTGGCGAATAATTCGCTTAACAGTATGAAAAGTCTACTTTTTGTATTCGATTTAGCGATTATTTTAGTTGATGAGAATAATTTTGCGTCTAGTGCCCACAATTGAGATACAACGGTGGAAAGCCTAGTTGAAGAGCATCATTTTTGAATAAGAACATAAGAACTGGGGCTTAAGCAGTATATTACAAAATAAAAAACAATTTGTCTATGTTTATTTGAATTTGCAAAGTGTTTTTCTTGTTTTTTTTTGGTAGCTTATTTTAGCCAGCTCCCAATTTTTAGGACAAACAAAATACTCATACGTTGACGCTCTCCATAAATACCTAATCATTTTTTCATAAGTCTCGTTTCTGGGCACCAGGTAGACCAGGTCCCACATACTTTTGCCCATTCTCCTTTATGACGTTTAATCAAAATCATTAGAGACGTTTTTTTTTTAGAAAACTTGATAAAACCAAAATCGTTGGAAGGCAGATACCCCTTTTTGATGAGCTAAGACGTAAATTTTAATCACCTGAAAATGCTTCACTCCAAATTTTAAGCAAATTTGGTGAATTAATTTTGGCTCTAGGTCCATTTTTTGGACATCTCCATCATCGCTATGTTAGTTTTGATTAAAACCTCTATTTTTTTTTTTGACATGAAACCAATATTCTTGCCCTATTATTAACCTTTGAGCTTTGGTGGAACCCAGATTATTTTACTCAGTTATATTAATAAACGAGTGCAATATCTTAAACGAGATTATCTTAAATGAGATTATAAATCACATATACATATACTGTAAATGTATAACAGTGAACTAAAACCGTAAATATGAATTTCAGGACCAAAAAAGTTATATCATGATGAATACTCTCGAAGATTCCCAGAAGCGTCTTCTTGCAGCACTGCATTGCCTCGATAAAAAAGAACTTTTCGTATTATCTGGCATGCCATTAAGAATAAAGAAAACTATAGAAGCTTATTTAGCTGCTTTAGGAATTAAAGAAGAGTCATTCCAATTTACCACGACCATTTGGCATCATATTGAACTAGAAAAAGCTTTGGAGTTTAATATTGAGTAAGTCATACATTATAATCTTTTTAATTATCTAATTAAGTTCGAAATTAAAAACAATTTAATTTTAGTCCACCAAAAGGAATAACTCTATCAGCTCTACGTAAAGAAGATATTGAAACCATCAATAGCAAATGGCCACATCGTCATCCCGGATCGGAATTATTTGTTGGTCGTTTAGTAACATTGAATCAAAATATTGGTGCTTACGACGAGAATGGAAAATTAATTGCTTGGTGTTTAATTCTACCAATAGGATCATTAGGATTATTACAAGTACAAGATGACCATAAGCGAAAAGGATTCGGTAGCCTTATGGTTAAGGCTATGGCCAAAATGAATGCAGAAAAAGGAATTGAAACTGTAGCACCAATTGTAGAAGAAAATGTTGCATCACGAGCAATGTTCAAAAGTTTGGGTTTTCAAGAAATTGATAAGGTATTTTGGTGTAATAAACCAGAAATAGCTTAAGGAATTCCAAACATCTACTATAAAATATATTAAGTCATAAACATAATTGTTAAATAAGAATATTTATATTTTATTTTCACTACATACCTGACCTCATTTAGAACAACAAAAGTTTTTTGAATTTTTGGAACACGGAACGTACATACTTACTTTCCGTTTAGCAATAAGTTGTTATAAACATAAAAATAAAAATTTACACTTGGTAACTCCTGACTCAATTTAAAGCTTTAAATTCTCAGCCTTACGTCATGATCTCATGCTCGCTTTTGATAAATGTATACGATAAAGTTATAAGCAAAATCAAGAGCCAGTGCCATAGCTTTTGATTCACCATCTTGTTCTTGTTGATACATTCTTCGATATTTTTGTTTGGTTTAGTTTTGTATTTTCAGTGCTCGGTGGTAGTTCGAGTGTTATTTTCGTCTCACAATTTATACTTATTTAAAAATGAATACAAATACTCTGGTGGAAATTCCATTACAAGATTGGCTAAATCTATGTGATCTCTATGCGAATCGAAAATTAGAATCGAATTCTTTTAGTATGCTACAAAATTATATCAATTGGCTTAACAAAGATCCGCTTCTTAAGGATTCTGTGAAATTGTATTCATTAAACGGCGATTGGAGTGATGGAACTTTTATACTTCAAGTAAGAAACTATAAATATACTCGTAAGTCTTTCCTCTCATTTCGGATACTCGAATGTCTGCTGCTTTGTTTCTAATTGATATAGGCGATAAGCCCAAAAGAGTTCCTACAGTAACGTTCTACAAATAAATACATAACATAGTAAAAGATAAGTAGGATGGACAGAGTACAAAAATGGTACTGATTGAAAAATTACGAAATGAATAAATTTAGACCGCGATCGAAGAATGAAATTATACTGTTTTGGAGCAGTCATTATTTTTTTTTTATTAATAGTTAGAAGGAATAGAAGGAAATGAAAGATTTTTTATTGGCACAGTGGATTGAGATTAAGAAGTTAAGTATATCATGAAATCAGTTGAAACTGGGGAATATAGAAAAGAATGCTGCCTAGACTGGGGCTCGAACCCACACCTCCAGGTTAGCAGTCAAAAACTATAACCACTGTGGCATTGCAAATTTGTTTTAAATTATTTATGTTCTGTCTTTTGATTATTAAATTTAATTCAACTCTTGTGGGTTTAAGGTTAACAATTTTAGTCTTCTTCAAGATTAAAAAAAATTGATTCGAAATTAAAAAAAAAGAACTAACTTCATTAAAAAAGATAACAAACTAAAAAAAAAAAACTAAAATCATCCAATTGTATAGATAATTTAAAATACCAACTCTTTGTGAGGAAGTTACTTGAATGTTTTTTAAATGCTAATCAAATACTGACCTAAGTCCCACAAGTCAAATTCTTTACTTTGTACACAGAAACCCACAAAATGTCAAATTTTGAAGAGCAAGCATGAAATTTTCTCAAAATCTTCAGAATTACATAGGTAAAATTCGTGAACTAAATTTCAAACCAATTCTTTAAGTATTCCTTAAAAATTTGTGACGGACAACTTCAAAAAAACAACGGAACTATCTTTGGCTTTCATTCTTTTACTCTCACAATTACATTCCGCTGAACTGTGGATGTCCAGCCCAAGGAATAGCAACAAAAAGTGATATTCATATTTTATATTTTTGCCGTTTTCCTTTGGCCACACTTTACACTTTTTTTACTCATATGTATCTCCACAATTTGGAGTTATGATTTTGGATTGTTTTTTTTTTCTTGGAAATGTACTCCGAGCGATCACCATAAAACAGACTATATAATGTATGTTATGAAGGTGCACATAAAACACAGATGCGAGATCACCAAAAATGTGACACATCAGTAAAATATTCTTCTTCTGATTATGTATACCTACTCGTAGTTTCTGAATTTTACAAAACATAAATATTCGTCTTTTTTATTGAGATTATTGGTGGGTAGGGTACCTTAGCTTTGTTTTAAGGCAAATGATATTTCTTATCACCGCCAGCCGAACATTAATTTGTTTTACTATCATAAATTTATTAAAATCAAGCTTTCTGGTTTTTGTTGATTCAGTTATTAAACAAAAAAAAAAAAAACAGGTAAATAAGCAAATAGATGCTTAAACAGAATTTAAGTTACAAATTCTTCTTTGGACTTTTGGTGCAACCGAGATAAATTAACTCGGTTATAATAATTTTAGAAGTGCGATAGTTTGAATGGACATAATGAATATATACATATATTGACATAATAAATCAATCATACTTAGCCCAGTCAAATTAGACAAAAAAAAATTCTAACCCGGACAAAATTTCTTACAGGTATATTTTTTAGTGAAAATGTTCAGAACAGTGTCCTTAATCAACTGTTAAAAGTCCCAAGCAATTCGCGTCGGCGTACGACCACAATATTGAAAAAATGCAGCCATCTTGCACTCTTTGTTTGTTGCTTGATGTCTAGAACTTGTTGCCCTAAAAAGACCATTCAAATGTCAAATGGACAAGCTTAGATTGACAAAATCATGGAATTAAATACAAATTAGTTACAGGTATTGCATGGCTACTGTCTTGAATTAAATGAATTAAACAAAGTAAATTGCAGTGCAAATTCGAAAAAATTAAAAATGGCCTATAAATATTTACCTAAAAGCTGAAATTAAGAGGACATGTTCACAACAGTACCAATAATCATATGTGTAAGTTCCCCAAAAATCCCTTTTGTGGTTAAACTGCCATTTATAAAAGAATACCATCATTTATATTTGTCGGCTTTTGGCTATACCTGGGGTATATTTTTGTCCTAGAAAGATCATTCCAACGTAAAATGGACGTGTTGTGTGGGGATGGCCATAAAAAAAAAGATTCTTAATAGCTGATCCTGCTCCAGAGGATATTCTAAAAATTATATGATGCCACTGCGAATGTTAATGCGAGCGTAGCTGTGTTTGCCTACAAAATGGTCTTAGCTGCATGGAAATCTGTGGTTATTGCGCCGTCCGGTCATGGTTGTTTTAATTGACCAGAAGACATCGACTCGAATACATGTCAAAATTTCATCCACAGCAGAATTTTACTTTAGTTTCTTATAGGGCGTAGAACTACTTAGCGATGTTGTATTTTGTATGCGTGAAAATCGTACTGTACTATGGATAGTTTTACCAATAAAACACGCATTTTTTCTTCCTTAGACCAACGTTGTATTTTTCTCTGTTAAAACACCTGTTTCTTATTTTGTGTTTGCTTTGCTGATTTTGAAGTCAAAGTCTGTCCATTTTACGCTTGCATGGTCTTTCTAGAACAATTAGATAGCCAGAATAGCAAAAACCCGACAAATTCAGATGATAGTACTTTTTATTTAAATGGTGATCTAATCCCAACAGGGATTTTTTGGTAACTTATTACCGCAAATGATTGTTGGTATGTTCTGAACATGTATATATGGGATAAACGTATTTATTTTCGAATTTGCACTGCAATTTACTCTGTTAAATTCATTTTATTCAAAAAAGTAGCCATGCAATACCTGTAACTTATTTGTATTTAATTCCCTAATTTTGTCAATCTGAGCTTGTCAATTTGACATTTGAATGGTCCTTTTAGGGCAACAAGTTCCAGAGATAAAGCCACAAACAAAGAGTGCAAGATGACTGCATTTTTTCAAGATTGTGGTCGTACGCCAACGCCAACGCGGGATTGCTTGGGACTTTTAACAGTTGATTAAGGACACTGTTCTGAACATTTCCACTAAAAAATATACCTGTAAAAAATTTTGCCCGGGTCAATGTCTAATTTGACTGGGCTAAATTTTAGCAAGTATAAAATCAAAATAAAGCCATAAACATAACTTTCAGGACCATCAAAGCTATATCATGATGAATACTCTCGAAGATTCTCAGAAGCGTCTTCTTGCAGCACTGCATTGTCTCAATAAAAAAACACCTTTTACATTATATGGCATTCCTTTCAGAATAATGAAAACGATAGAAGATTATTTAACCGATTTGGGAATAAATAAGGAATCATTTCAATCAAGCACGACCTTTTGGCATCATATTGATATACAGAAAGCTTTGGAATTTAATATTGAGTAAGTAATATATCTATTTATTTATCTATTTGATTTCTAATTGGACGATTTAATCTTAGTCCACCAAAAGGAGTTTTTCTATCAGCTCTCCGCAAAGAAGATGCTCAAACTATTAATAACAAATGGCCACACCGTCATCCCGGTTCGCAGCTATTTGTTGATCGCTTGGTTAAATTAAATCAAAATATAGGTGCTTACGATGACAATGGAAAATTGATTGCTTGGTGTTTGACTCTGCCATTAGGATGTTTAGGATTATTGCAAGTAGAAGATGATCATAAGCGGAAAGGATTCGGTAGCCTTATGGTTAAGGCTATGGCCAAAATGAATGCAGGAAACGGAATTGAAACTTTGGCACCAATCGTTGAAGAAAATATTGCATCACAAGCAATGTTCAAAAGTTTAGGTTTTCAAGAAATCGATAAAATATTTTTATGTAATAATTTCCAATAATTTACTATTGAATTTTCTAATTCATAATCTTAATTGTTGAATAAAAATACATTTTATTTCCATAAGACCTCTGCTCTCTTTGAGAACAAAAATTTTATCTCCATATTTATTCAGGTATGTAGTTACTATTATTTAACTATATTTTTAAAAAAATTAGTAGAATTGTTAATACCCCTGATAAGAAATTTAAAAAATCTCTATTTTCAAGCCCCCCACCCGCGGCAAAGGCTGAAAAAAAAACATGGAGACTTTTCAATTCGATATCACTAAATATGAATCAATAAACCCTCTTAATCAGATTTTGGGTATACATCCACTCTCAAAATTTGCTGTCGGCTCTCTTGTACTTCTATTACGTTGAATGTAAACGAAAAAAATTTCAAGCGCTTTATGACGATGTATCGTTATCTCACCATATTCCCTCTAAAAGTTACACTCAAGGTATTCCGTTTTATACAGGAAAAATCCTTTAATTTAAGAATTGAAATATTTCAGTACCTAAACATTTTAATTAAAAACAAATGTTCAATATTCATCCGCATCATTAAAATAATCGTGTATAATCAACAATATGAAATCCATTTATTTTCTTTCAATTTATTTAAACAATAAAAATTGCAAATAATAATAAAAATAAAATAAATTCAAATAAAAATATTAAAATAACACACTGATAATTACTTTATCATCATTAAACTTAAAAAACTAAACAATTTTCGAGAATATAAAATATAAATAATAATTTATAATCATAAATCAATTGTATAAATATTCTCTTCCTAATTTATATACAAAATAAAAAATTTGAAACAAATATTTGATAATAATATACATAATGTTTAATTTTATATGTTATTTTAAACTATCAACAATGTTTTATAAATGTGTATTTATGTATGTGTAGTTATAAATATACATATATTCTCTTCCATCACACTCTGTATATATATCGTTTATCGTCACATCTAAACAAAAATTTCTTGTTTATGAAATTTCAATTGCCGGTGATGGTGGTGTACTTTTTGGTACCTAAACGAAACAATAAATCGAACATATTTACACAAAAATTCTGATATCGAATCCTCATTAGCATGCTTATCCTTCCAAAGTCATGCAAATAGAATAAGCATCCCTCTGTGCCCCCGTTCCCATCATCAATAACATAAATTCTGTTTCTCTCTTATTTGGTTCCATTTAAATAATTAATTTTCAAAATTTAAAGCAAATTTGAGAATATACAGAAATGATGTACATGTACATACATACCAACCTACATTATGTAATTAAATTGACTTATATTTATACAAAATAAATAGAACTTAAATAAAACAAAACACAGCATCAGAGTATAGGTATAACGTACAACACAAAACAATACCAAATCACTTAATTTTACTTAAAAACTATTGGGCATGCCGCGTGCATAATGTATGGAGGCCTTTTAATAACCCTCTGGGATTTATGCAACATCCCCTGTAAAGCCTTATCAAATAAATATTTATTTTATCAATTGCATTGCATTAGGAAAACTGACATGCACCACAGATAGGTAGGAATTAGTTGCTTGCACTAAGGGGAAAGATCGAAAATGATGATGTTTCGCGTAGAGTACATGTTGTGTTTTAACCCTGTGCAAATGTATCTATAGGAACCCTTAAATAATTTCCACCCCCCTCCTTTCACGCCTTCTTGTATGCCCCAAATGTAAATGCGGTCAACCCCTTTGTCTAAACAGGACCTTTCGGTGGGTGGTCGGTATGGTAGTGGTAATCGTGATTGCACTTAATTGCATGAATAAAATGGTTTCTGAGTGAGTGGAGTTATAATGTTTTTATGACCATAATTTGATTTTTGTTATCACCGTTCGAATCTGGGATGAAATTGCAATAGTGGTCGGTGTAAATATGTATATTAATCCAGGCTCGAACACACCAAAAGTGAATGGGTATTTTCCAAATTAGTTTTTGGGAAAACCGCGTAATGGATGCCACGATTCGCGGGTTTTTAGGATCTTTTAATTCGTTTTGTTGGTAATAGAGGTATTATGATGACGATGATTTATTAATTTAATTATCAATCAGATTTACTATTGCCCAGTAGGGGATCTTTTTGGTCTCTTACTTTGAAACATTTGATTCTAAAGTGATGGCACATCTCACGAACCTGAAAATAAAAAATTAAAAAGGTAAAGATGAAAAGAAATAAATTTTTCTGCTAATTTAAAAGCCTTTTTTTGCAAGGATTTCAAATTTAATTAACTTACCACTCCTTGGCCGTAGTGAATGTGAGCAATCGTACTGAATATCGTCAGGGCATACACAATCCATTGTTCTGCATGCACTGACAGACTCAGTCCGAGTTTGCCGTAGAATGGAAAACAGGAAACCATGACGACAGCAACCAACGGCCACATGAGGATGTTGAAACCATCACATCTGGTGTCAGACATCTGAGCGACAATCAAACGGCACTGCAAAGAAGACACCATATGAATATCAGTGTTGTCCTATTGAGGGGAATATTTTCCAAGGAAACAAAAATCAAGGGAATAATTGGAAGGAATTGAAGAAAAAAAAGTTGTCTGAATTTGCTCCCCCGGATGTGAGTTTAATTTTAAAATTCCTCCTATGTTTTAAGTTGGAATTTAGGATACGCAGTAATTTACAAGACAAGGAAAGTGCTAGAAAAAAATGAAACTTTTGGTTTAAAACACTAATAAAGGAGAAGAAAGAAAAGTTCCAGATATGAGGAACTCTTGAAAAATTGTTAAAATAATTAAAAAGCGCAGGTATGGAGTTTTTTGAATTTTAAGATTAATTTTGAATTTCAGTTCTTGCACTCATACGGAAAATTCAGACTTTGCTTAGATGGATTAAGCCTTAAACGATGTTGACGTGAAACGAATCCAAAAATACAGCAAAATTCTCACGAAAACTCAACGGAAAAATACTCATAACTGAACAAATTCGACAAAAATAACAGAAAGCCATATAAAGTTTTGACAGAAACAACGAAATCAAACACGAATAAAGCTCATACAATGTCCTAGTACTGTATCTCTGTTCTCTATCTACTATAGAATAAAAAAAAACCGAACGAAATATTTCGACAGTTATTTGAGTACAAAGTGGAGACTTCTCCAAACAAAAAATTAGATACAATTATTATCAAATTCACTCCTTGAATGCTGTATCTACAGAAGAATGATATAGTGGAGACTTTGCCAAATAATCTGCTTCAATAATCTGCTACAATTATTAATTTTACTCGTCGAACAGCATTTCTAATGTAGAATTAAATTTGTCTTAAATGGAGTGTGCGAGAAATAGCACTGGGAAAATAATCTGTTAAAATTATAAATTTTGTTAATTACGTGAGTGGAGATTTCACGAAATAATATGCTACGATTATTAATTTCGCTCGCACCAAATTGTATTCTTCAAGCATATTACGCTGCTGATGGGAAATAAAATGTTCCTGTGGTCTCCAACAAGACAACGAAATTTTTAGGAAAACACGGCGGGAAAATATTGTTAGAGAGTTCCACAATTTGCAAATAAATAAAAGAAAATTTAACGAACAAAATCAAACAAAGATATTGTTGAAATGAAATAAATAACATAAGAACACGAACAAACTCAAATGTCATTTCTGTGCAATCAATTCTGTGCAAAAAGAGAGTGGAGACTTCTCAAAACAATCTGGTATAAATCATCAACTATGCTGGTCGAACTGTGTACTGCAGAATGAAAACCACTACGAAATTTTTCGTTTATGATGTAGTCATGTCATTTTTGTCTGGGATTTTCTATTTCGCATCAGCAGCGTATCAGGCTTCAGAATGATAAGCAGAAGGAAATATATTCAATTCATGACTCGAACATATTTTACTCCAGCTTTCTCAAAGTATTTTAAAATTATTGCATTTTGAGTAACCTCGGCCTGGTCTTGGCGATTTAATCAGGACGTTAGTTGTTGTAACTGTTCATGCTTTCCGCAGTTTTATAGTTCTCACCTATTTGAAACCACTTTCATTGAGTTGAATTCAATTTGTTTAGTTTTTTTTAAAAGGCCTTTATCGATTTTTGGCTGCAACCATTTTGAAAATATTTTTACTTTTTCACTCAAAATGAGATGATATTAAATTGAATAATCTTGTTTTCAATTTCGACAATTTATTTTCTTTTTTTCAAAAAAAATTACCAGTCGTGACCATCTTAAAATCAAATAACCGATTTTTCTTAAAACCTTATTTCTATGTTGTTGTTTTTTGTTTTTTTTTTTACGTAAAAAGACTAACAGTTTTAAATCATTATAAATTCTCAGAAATTTAGAGAAGTTCATCCAAGTGATAAACGACTATTGGTGTTTATATTTCTTTGTCCATTGTCCATCTTTTTATCATCCTCCTCATCATTATATAATATAAATGATTATATACTTACAGCAATGTTGGAGAAAAGCGTTCCAAAGAGTACAAACATTATCCTTGGCTCCAAATTGATGATGTTGTTCGCTGAGAAAAACACCCATATCATAGTTATGATGAATAGCCAGAGGAACGCAAATAATGGACGTGCCGCCTCCCAGATGGGTCGCATTTTTCCTGTCTTGTTTTTGTACGAACTGTTTTGTGTAAGATAAAAATAATAAAAGATATCAAGCGGGTTGTGTATAATATTGCGGATATTATTATGTTTTTTTTTTTATAAAAAGTTTATTTTACTTACAGATAGATGTTTTTAATTATAATTGGATGGCTTGACATCATTGCAGTAACTGGAAGGGATATTTCAAATATGTTAGCCGTTGTTAAACCAAATATTTGTGCTGTTTGCCAGAAGTTTGAACCAACAACAAAGGTGAATAGGAGTACCAATGTTACACCCTGCAAAAAATAAATTAATAAATTAACATAAAAGAAGCGTACAGAATTTGTAATTGCTCTTAAGGGCAAGCAAAAATTCTAGGCTTTAATAAAAACTAACATTGTTTGTATGTACGTATGTGTGTCCTGGTTCAAATTCATTTAGCTAGAACATAAACCGTTCAATGCATTTGCTTCTAATTTTATGTGAATTCCCTTGAGAAAAAATTAGCTCAGTTTTATAAAGTTTTCTTGAAAACGGCTTATACGATTTTAATTAAACTCCGTACAGATTTACTCATACTGCACTTCACGTTTTAACCAAAATGCAATGGAAATAATGTTATAGTTTTTTTTGTTGAAAATATTGCCTTTTTATGTACTTGTTTAGGTATGTTCCTGCATATCCCGTCGGATAAGTTGATTTCTTCATCGTTTTGAATTTCACTACTTCTAAGTTAGTCAAAAAATATAGCTTTAAAAATTTGTATGACTAAGGAGAATGTACATTTTTGGGTGCGAGTGGCCACGAATGAAATTAGTGTCAAACGAAAGGTCTGCTACAAGGGAGAACTTTCAGTATGGGCATTTCGTTGCAGTGCATTAAGGAAAAGAGATATGAAGACATTTGCAAATGCATTTTTCAAATGCATATTTTGGGGAGATGGCATTTTCAAAAACTATCTTATGCGTTATCCTTATTTCAAAATGTCGAGTGATAATTTTATCTAATAATTATGAAAGCTAATGGTTCGAACTAGTTTTAATAAAATTTGATGAAAGTAAGTGAATAAATGCGTTTAAAATTTTGTCTCAAATATGTCTTTAGATGTTAATGGTTATAAAAATGCATGCAATGAGGATCGTTCAAGAAATTTGTTTTTGTTCATATTATTTGTGCGATGTATGTACAATTCAATCATATGATCACCTGGAGTCGACTCATGCACTGTCTTAGAATGAATTGATTTATAGTGTTCTGACCATCTTATTTTTGCCGTTCTTCTCGTTTGGCCAATATAAACTTCATCACAAACTTGACAAATTTATGGATAGTGTCAGTCTTATATTTTATTGTTCCAATTAGCGTTTTGACTTTATTCCCAGTACTATTCGGTGACAATTTGATTGAATAATTATTCAACACTCTCATGAAAGAATATGTCAATCCTTGAACAAAGGTACCACCCATAAAAGAGATAACTCTTTCTTTTTCTTTAGATGGAACTAAAGATGTTAATTCATTTATTTCCTTTTTTCTTGAATGTTTTTTCAACAAAGAATCAACAATATGTGTACTACAAACATTTATTGTGGCTATTCTATGAATAGTTGCCACTTCTTTGATGAAATTGTTTTTACTGAGAGGAACATTAATAGCACGGTAACAATAAGAATTAAATGCTGCAAGTTTAGTTTGCTTTGGGTGATAAGAATTTGATGGAATTCATCTTTCAGTGTTTGTTGGTTTCCGTTAAGTATCAAACTCAATATATGATTCTCAAAAGCTTTTAATCATAAGGTCTAAAAATGGTTAACAAAAATTTACTTCTGTTTCAAAAGTAAACTTTATTATTCCTGGCATAACACTATTTAAGAAATCGAGAAAAATATTGAGTCTGTCTTAATGAATAATGATACAAGTGTCGTTAACATATCTAACCCATAATAATGGAGAGTCAGGGCAGTTCTGTTTAGCTTTGGTTTTGAATTCAGCCATGAAACAATTTGCCGCAAAAGCAGCTAAGGGGTTACCCATTGTTAAGCCATCAATTTGCTCATAGTCTTTATTATCAAACTAAACATAATTCTTTGAAAAACATAAATGGACAAGACGCTAGTTTTAAATAAAGCTATATTTGTATGAGAATAGAAGTTATTCAGTTTCTATTATTTATCTAAAAGAACTAATACAGTGCCAAAAAAAGCAATTTATTACTACATATATTTAATTTAATAATTAATTATATAAAAATTAAATATCTCCTTACTTAATGTCATTGCCAACTCAAAAGCATCTATTTAAAAAAAAAATTATCAAAAATTAAAATAGTACACTGTGGCGTAAAAACTAAAAAAGTTTTTTTTCAGGGCTACTGCCTCTTGCGAGGAATTGACAAATCCTCCAAGAGTATCACTTGTCACGAATAAGTGCTTCTCGTCTAGCCGTTCGGATTCGGCATAAAATTGTAGGTCCCTTCCATTCCTGTCGAAAGGCGCACACAGGAATGGTTGCGAGTTGTTAGCCACAAGCCCTGGTTCTTCATGAGCCGTTGTGCCACCCGATTTATTTTATTTATTTTTACTGTGGCGTATACGTATTAATTATTTTATTGGCTAAGTAATTTTTCATTTTAAAGCAGCATTTAAAATTTATAATTTTTAAAAGATTTTTAAGAGTGCAATGTCTACTTATTTCATTATATTATAACGCCAAGTTGATGTGTTATATTTAAACCAAAAACAATTAAAAATTACCCAATTTAACTTTCAAACCACTGAGGGTTAATTCAAAAATACAAAAAAGCACATAATTTTATTTTATTAAAATGACAAATAATGAAAACATTCTAGGAAAACACACATTTGTTAATAGAAATAATATATTATTATAATCTACTTTTCTCATTATTCGTAAATACAATCATTAATTTTATATTTAACAAAAGATATATGTATATGTAGAGGTACTCTCTAATGAATTCAACATAAAAATAAATGAAACACAAAAAACTCTATTATACAGTTTTTTTTTCATCTGTGCTTTTTTAATCTACAATATTATTTTTCTACTAAAAACTCAGAATTAAATGGTAAATTAAATCGTTAATAGCTATGTCTTTATTAACACCATCAGAGCACCCCGCCCGCCCATATTACACACACGATATTTACACATTTTAATCAAATTTTAAATGTTTAGCCATTAAAAGTGGTCATAAATATATGAATGTATGCCACAGCACGCTCCATATGAGCTGACAAACCAAAAAATATTACGTATACGCCACAGTGTTCATTTAAGTTTTTTTATTAAATACTTTTTTAAATAATCATTTTTGCATTGGCATTGACATTTAATTAGGAAATATTTTTTTGTTGGATTATTAATTTGATTTAGGGTGCAAATTCAATGAGCATAGGTACATATTTTTATAATATATTTAATTGAATTACTTAAGAGGAACCATTAAATTCGAAAAAAATATTTTCTTACTGAAATATGTAATAAAAAAAAAGGTTTTTATGTTTTTTAATTACCGTCTCATTTCCACTTTGAGATAATAAGTTATTCCGATACCTGAATTTAACTAGGACAAAAATTAATTGACCATCAAAACGGCCGTTCGGTCATCCATCTATCAATATATCTTGATGGCAATAAATTGATCACCAGCCGGAGTGCCATCAATGCATTAAAAATTTAAATATATTTACGAGTTTCGATTGAAAATATATTCCGATTCACTGTATTCCATCATGTCAGAATAATGATAAAATGCGTCTACTTTTTAAAGAATAACTTTTTATATATGCATATGTACGACGTACTTACCCACATGGTAAAATCATAGCCCCAAGGCAAGAACATTACGCCAGTGCTGTATTTCTCCACATGCGACAGATAGAAATTCAGGAATATATTCCAAATACAAAAGAACATCCGTTTCGGTGGTAAAAGGTTGGTTCCGAGCAACGAAAACATATAGATTGGTATCAATACCGAGGAGTATGAGTCGAGTCCATGGTCGAAAAGTTCACCAAGAGGTCCACTTGTTCCGGTACGGCGAGCTTGTTTCCCGTCAATGCCATCTGTATATGTATTTGTATATATAAACAAAAGAGAGTGGATGATAATCATTCAGGAAAAATTACCGGCAAAGGTAAACGTATAGGTAGTAAAATAATTTTTGACATAATTTATTGATATTTATTATGTTCAAATAGGGAAAGATGGGGTTAATTGGAAAATGTATATATTTTTTTAAAACAGAAGTAATTTCAATATTTTAATATTTAAATTTCTTCATTCTCTTATTTTTTATAAATATTTCTGGATATACAAATGGTTTCAATTTTGTGTTTTACTTTCAAATATTTTTTAGTTAACTGGCTTTTTGTATTACAAAAGTAAATAAATTACAAATCATAGGAGAAACTCATTGGACTGGTTCAAAAAAACGAGATCTGAGTAATCTTGGAAAAATGAGAATGATACCACGATCTGGTTCCCAAATTGTTTATATTTATTTATTTTTAAATTGATTAGGAGTACTCCTTTTATAAATGCTAGCTTAAGGATTAAAAATCTTCAACAAAATTATTCCAAGGAAAATTAACTATCAAAACGTCAAAACTGTCATTCTTGAATCGACGTGTTTCAAATAATTCGTTACATTTAACTTTTATCTATATTTAAGTAACAACCCCATTTTCCTCTAATTTAATTGCCAAAGGCATATGCCATTAATGATATCTTTTGAAGTCTACCGAATTCCACAATAATTGCCGTGTAGTGTATTCATATACATATGGGCTATTCAACTCACCTAGGGTGTAAGCCAGGAATATATTAATCGCCGCAACCAGCCACACCCAGCGTGGCACTATCCGGTCAACGTCGCTTGCCGCTGTGAAATCCCAATCGTAAAATGCAATTAAAATGAAAGTGACCACTGTCAAAAGGAATCCAGAAAAGGTTATGAGATTCGGTGCCAGCCATTTGGGAAAGTACTGCAATAATAATAATAATTAATGTTTTTTTTTCCTTCGAGAGAGTCCCTTTTGTTGTTGAGTTGGTTGGTTGGATGGGATTTATGTTGACCTGGACAACAGTGATATGTATGTATATAATTGTATATTGACCAGTAGTTGACTTACTTGAACACATTTATTCCAGAAAGGATGCATTATGTAGACACTGAGATAGCTGGTGTCAATGCTGTTGTACTGTAAACAAAAAAAAAATGCTTAATATTTAAGTAAATATGCATTTAAAAGGGTAAATAAAAATTAAAACTCCGCGAAAGTGCATATGAATTATTAAATTATAAAAATAATAATAGTGAAATGATGAAAAGGCTTACCTACAAGGGAGATTTTATAAATTATATATGTATATGAATTTTAGCTACATACATATAAAACTGAACAAATAAATTTTGGCACATGAAATTTTGAGCATAGATACATATAAAGGAAATAGAACTTTTACCCCTTTTAAGTTTCAGCTTATAACGGCTGTCCTTTTTTTATTGAAAAATTCAATTTTGTACTGAAAGTAATTTCAATAATTGTAAATTTATAAAGCCTACATAAGCTAGCTTAAGAAATGACTCATACCTATGCATAGTTTAGATTATATTTATATTATTGGCTCAACTGTTTGAAGATAATTAATAACATTTGCTTGCTTCAAGCAATCTTATACACTACTACTGAAACAAACGCTGATCTTACTTACTTACATTATTGTAATATTGAAACGTCAAAACCTTCTTTTACTAGCAAGAAAAATATCAAAAGATGATGTTTTCAACAAGAGATGTTGGTAACGCTGGTCAAGCCTCACATTTTAAGGCTTTAGAACATGTGCATTTTCTGTTCTTTGATCAAACACGGAAAATTTACCAAGAAATTGAAAACAACAAAGATCGTTCAGAAAAAAAAAATTAACTAATTATAATGCCTCCTTAACAACATCAGTAAATTATTGAAAGAAGTGATTCTCAGGAGGCTTAAGATATTCTGCTGTGAAAACGGAATTGTAGCAGAAATAAAGTTTGGGTTTCGGGAGAAATTGCAAATTACTAATTAAGAACATTCGAGTTGAAAAGTCGGGCGCCTTTTGAGGTTCCTAGAATACTCAAGTTCTAATGTAAACATTTTTATGTAGCTAGGTACCTGGTACCTACCTATACAAGTATTTATTATCTAAAAGCATGAGTTCAAAATTTAAAATCGACTTAAACTTTAATTCACTTCTCTATACCTGTTCAGTTCATACTAAAATTCAAAATTATTCAATTTTTTTAATATCTCCCTCTTTCTCTCTCTCTTTGAAGTTGGCATACATTTATATGGATAAAGTTTTCTTCAAGTATAAGATTTTTAATTATGAATTTTCATTTTGAATGTCATGAACAATTCTTTATTTTCCACATCTGGCATAATCTATTTTCTTCCAAAGAATTATAAATATTAGAGAAAAAATTCCAATTTAATCTTATCTAATTGATGATCGATTCGATGTTATAACTAAAGTATACATTTCTACTTATCAATACCCTAAATCGTTTAGTTATTATAGCTCATTAAAAAGAGACCCTCTATAACATAATCAATTAAGTTCCATAAATCCTTTTAAATTCTAAAGAAAGAGTATTTGAAACTGTTACAAAAATAAGCACATTCGCCACTCAACTCAAATCACAAGCATATACCTACACAGATATTAATGTTCCTATGACATGACTCACACACACGCACATACATACGTACTCCTTCGCCCAACACATCATCAATTTGTCACTACGCCACATCAGCTAACTGAATCTATCAGGTGGTTGGTTAAGCTGTAAGTAATTAACACTTAAGCTGAGATGAAATTACTTATGATTCAATTGTTGAGCAACCTCATGGAAATGGAACCGTAATTGAACACCTTTTACGTTACACCCTGTTCCTGACCTACATTATCAGGGCAGCGTGTACAAACACTCTTGTAGGTTGGTAGGTATAGGCATTTATTATTATTGATTGCCAGTAGATTTTCTCACTGGTTCAACAAAGACTATGTGAACCTTATCTACCACTACGACGACGACACACCACGATGATGATGCTCATCATCATGACAACCGGAAACCCAACGAAAATAATACCCGTCAAGCGTTATCTTAACACTCTTCAAAGATCATTAAGCTTAAATAACTTATCATTAAGCCTTCTTTTGTTCTGATGGCTGTAGTGTACATGTATATTATATACGCACATCCATGCATGTTTATTCGCAAACATGTTTGGCTATTTACAAACACAGTTTCAATTAGGTGACATGTTTTGCCAGCAGAACTTTCAATATGGAGTCCTTATGCAGTATTATGCATTATAAACATGCGTACCTATACACCAAGTCAATAATCACGCCATATCCTTCAACTACCAACTACGAAAACAACCGCAATCACTACCAGTATTGTTGTAACGGCAAAGTGAGTGTCGTAATTGGGGATAAGCAACGTCGAGAGAGTATCTACACCGTATAAGCTGTAAGATTAGCTGTTATATTTGATTTCGTGAGAGTAAGGCTGGTAATATTCGAGTGTGTATGTTATTCTTATCACCCGCCGCCATATTAGTGTTTTTGTGTGTGAGTGTGTACTTATAAGATAAGACACATTATTGAAGAGCCATTGACCACGGTTAGTGAGCTAAATAATAAGATTGTAGGTACGTTATAGTTGGGCGCCAAAATGGGCATTTTGATAGTGGACCTATGCCTATGGCGCCGAATGGCGGGGCGTCGTCGTCGATGTTTTTGAAGTGACAAATTTAAACCTTACCCGTGCATACATTTATATCAAACGAATAATTCGTCTAATCTGTCCATCCAAATGCGCTTAAAATGTCTCTCTCACAATTATATCTTTGTTATAAAAAGTTTGTTATCAAAGTAAAGTTAAGTATTAAACAACCTGTTTGCATATTTTCATGTTTTTTTATACCATAATTATTATTACCTATTCACTTCCCTACACGAACAGAGTTATCTGATAACTTTTCCCGATAAAAGGTCTTTAGTTTCTGGCACATTATAGGTAGGTACAAACATGAATTATTAATAAACATAAAAGTTTTTGGCTTTTATGAATTTGTTTTGCGAAATTATTATGACCATAACTTTCTACTACTAGAAATAGATGAACGCGAAAAAAATATTGGTGAACAATAAAATACGAAAATGCCCCACAGGATATTTGGTATACAAGTTTCACATAATACACAAAGTCAGAGTATACGATGGTTGGTTATTAAATATGTAAGCAAACATCAAGAGGATTTTATTGTTATTTGTTGGTGGATATGTTTGTTAGAGTGCTTTAAGTTACAATGAAATGGTTCCGTACAAAAGTTGGCATCACATTTTCTCTCTAGAATGGTATATTAATATATCAAGGGCATGATGGAAAAGAACATGGAACATAATATTGAATACGTTGCTGTGCTACAAAACTGTTTGTATGGATTACTGACAGGCTTGGAATTAGATAAAATAGCGCCCAACATTGGTTTTTGAAAACAAATTTAATTTCAAGTAGATTATTTTTTTTAACTAAGAAAAAGATTTTTGTATTGTCAAATTGGGAAAGGTAAAGGTAGTCTCGGACGATAGGTGAATAGGTGAAGGACATCAAGATCTTTTGGATCTAATTGGAACCGTTGGCTGCGATGAAGGAAGCATCATGAAAAATACTAAATTCAAGCCCTCTTCTTATAGCCCAAACGCAGACAGCTCTTGTGATATTTACCAACGCAACGTAGAAATTTGACGAACCCAATGAAGATAATCAGTGCGTTGGACTGTCACGCTGGACGTATCAGGTTCACTTCCCAGCCTCGTCCACCTAAAAACTTAAAAGTTTTTTTTAGGGCTACTGCCTCTTGCTAGAAATTGACAAATCCTCCAAGAGTATCACTTCTCATGAATAAGTGCTTCTCGTCTAGCCGTTCGCATTCACCTGTAACGTACAATTCCAAACTGACTCATAGACATACGTATATATATTGCGCCCCTATTTACCACCTGATTGAAAACCGACCCTATTAATAGACAAAGCCTTGTACATACCAAAAACAAGGAATATACGGTTGAATTGAATAAATACATGTTTTTATTTTGAAAGTTGTTTCACTAAATATAGCTCTTTATATTAATATAAGGATTTCATTGTGCTGTAGTATTTTGTTTTGTTTTGTAAGCAAACCAACCAAAAACTATTTCAGACTTCTGATGATGATTTTGTTGAATTGATTTTAATACTATTATACCTTTGTGGGATTTTCGAAAAAAAAAACATCAGGTCGAATTATATGATACCAATTTATTTATTTTTGTGTGTCCTCTCTTAGTTTATTAATTTATGTAAAGTAACTATACATTATCTAATTGGAATGGTTCACGTTTTAATGCAGAAAAATTATTTTGAGAATGGAATATTATAGGTTTATTCTTATTCATATTGAGTATAATATTTTGAGAATGGAATTATAGATTTTTTCTTATTCCTATTGAGTTAATGACATTTAACCCCCCACTCCAACCCTCTTTCTATCAAGAAAGAACATATTACATAGGAAAATGCTTGTACAAATAGTGGTTTTCTTAAGGTTTTTATTATGATAACGCCCGTCTTCACGGACTATTAAATACAACATTTTTTCATAAAAAAGTTAAGATTAGTCTAAAACAGTTTTTTAACTTTCTTTGTAGTTTTGATAAGAACTAGACCTACACATTATATGAGAATTAGGTTTTAAAATTTGATCTCGGTTTTTGTATATACAAAACTTGTTTTTAATAAACACGTATATGATTCATGGACGCTGGAAACACGGGAGAGAAAAATGTTGTGAATCAAATTTGATTCATGTGACTTGTCATATACTGAATACTGAAAGTATTTTAAAAATTAAAATCGCTTAAGTCAGTTTGTGGGAAAATTTGCTTTGGCAAAAAAGATCACTTGTGGAAAGAATTTTGCAAAAGTTTATTAGTCACAAATTATTGAGCTCAAAAGAAAATGTTTCAAGATTTATTTTCAGAACTGAAGCCAAAATGATAAAACAAACAGGATTGCCAGATTGAGATATTTATCGCAAATTGGGTCTTTTTTTTTCAAAATTTGCGATTCGAATTTGAAATCAAATACACGTCAGGATCGCACTAACGTGCGCTTGTAGTTAGATGACAACTAGAATGGAATTATTGACAAGTTAATACAGCAATTTTTAAAAATTTTATATTCAACCCAACAAAAAAATGTGGAAATAAGTTAAAAATAAAAAAATAATTGATATGTTTCTTTGATTTTTTTCGTAGAAAATATTATTCATACAAATTTTATATATTTTGATAGACTTAATCCCAGTTTCACAGTTTCGTTTAAACCTTGAACTGAGTTCATTTATACTGGTGATCTGGAGTTTAAACTAAAAGTGAAACTGGGAGTTAAAAGTAGCGAATTGCAAAATTATGACAAAACAAACCAACCCAATGACGTGATTTTCAGGAATCACATGAAGCTGAAAATTGCTTGTGAGTGAATCTGAAGGTATAATTTGAAATTATTTTTCAAAATTGTAAAATGCAATTCGTTGGGCTTGAATTTACCTAGACGTGATATGTTTTAATAAAAAATCTTGATATATAATTAAATTTTGTTTGTCGCAAAATCAATAATTTCTTTTTGAAAAATTGTCAACAAAACTTTGTACATAATAGCTCAGAGCTGAGAAATGGTAGGATTAAAATAAAAACACTTATTTATCAGAATTTAAAAACTCTCAGCGTGATTATTATTTTTTGTTTTTAATACGTTTTTTACGTTTCAAGCTCTTTTTTTCTACAAATCATAATAATAAGTCGGAAGCTGTTGGATGATTTTGTATGATGATTTCATTCAACTCGACAATGATGCGTAATACGTTGATGAAAAAGTTAAAACGTTCTCTTTATTATATATATACCTATTATAATCTCTGTAACCCATGCTGTTCAAAATATATATAGAATATAAAGTAACAATGCATTTGGCAAAAATGTGGAGTTTTGAAAAATCGTTTCAAAATACCTCCAGATTTCTTAAGAATTAATTTTAATTCATTGCAGGGATTTTCAGCTTCATGGAATATCCAAACAAATCAATGTTTACCTTTTTTCCGCATTTCCTTGTATTAAATCAAAAAAAAAATCGAAATCTCAAGTTACATTTTTTATTATTTTCCCGTTAACTGTATAGACAATTTTATTTAACTATTACTATAAACAATGTGTTGCTACATTCTAGTTGTTATCTACAAGAGTAGGTTAGTTATATAATGTAATGCTCTGTGCTTCAAAACACATTACGAACAGTGGTGGCGGCCTAATTAAGATCGATATTTTTATAAAAATTTAAAATGCATAACTTTTGTTTGGGAAATCTGTTGAGGTTGAGAAGTGGGCTTATTAATAGCCCATGAACTACGGTACACTTTGAGTAATGTTTAAAAAATATTAACATGAGAATATTGGTAGTAAAAAAAAACATTAATTTAACTCTTATTTCGTCTGGCAATATAATTAAGAACAGAAACAAAAGGTTGTCATAACAATAAAAATCTTTGAAATTTCAATATATTTAAGTGAATTTATTGTAGAAAAATCTCAGTTCCTTATAATTTTAGACAAAATTCCTTGCATATTTTCGCGTAAGGCATGGAATCTTGATAGTGATGTACTCTATCAGTTTTCCTTAATATTTAGAACATTCTGATCCAAATGTTTTTTTTTTACTTTAACCATCGCTTGATGTCTCTCCACAGGTTCTCGATAGAATTTGGGCCCAAGCTTTGGACGGTATAATATAAAAAATGACTTCTTGAATACGCAAACACCTTCTTAGCAATCCGTTCAGGACTTTTTTCATTTTATGGGCATGATTTCCAATGAATAAGACTCCATAATATGTTCGTCAATGTCTTTATAAACTTTCTGGTCAATTCGAGCATTGTTTTACTTTCTGACCTTCAAAATAAGAAATCCAAAGAACAAGAAATTTGACGCACTTTTCAACTTCAACCGATTTGCCAAACAAAAGTTATGCATTTTAAAATTTTATAAAAATATTGTTCTTAATTAGGCCGCCACCACTGTATATCGACGGCCTGTTTTCTATGTCAAAAATATTATTTTTATTTTTATCATTTATCCAAATTCGTATTTATAGAAGTGAAGTTTCTTATTTTAGCTTGCAATGCTAGAACAAATAAAGAAAACCTGAGCAAAAAATAATTAAATAAAGAAAAAATAGATATTTTATCTCCCGTATTTAGGAAAACTACACCATGGACTAAGAATGTTCCGGACTCAAATGGAGCAGTAAGCAATATTGCCTTTAGTTTGAGCCCAGAAAATTCTCATTTCATGATGTAGTCTTCCTAAATTTGGTAGCTAAAATAACTATTTTTTCTTTATAAATACGGGTGATAATGTTTTGTCTACACTACGTTTGTTTAAGAAACACAATCTTTTGATTTCGAATACATTGAAACTGTATTATCATGAATAATTTTAATAAAGTACATTTACAGCCTTAGCACTCCAAACAGCAATACAAAACATAAAATATTGCTCGCGGGAAAATAAATGACAAATTTTTGGACCAATTTAGCAATCACTCTAAATAATATTGGGGTTGCCCACGAACCAAAATATGCATTACTGGAATCACATGTGCTTGCATAAAGGCTATAAAAAGAAAGACCTGGTAAACTGTTTTATTAAATAAATAGTAACTGTAGTATTGAAACTGTTTGGAAAAAAGGTAAAAATGTTAACAAATGTACTTGTTGTGTGAAGTTTATATTTATGAACAATATGGTTCGTCGTTGATATTGCAAAAAGTTGTATGTCAACAATTGAAAGTTGGAATTGTTTTTTAATCTGCAATAAGGATAAGTAGTTCTAAGGTACGAAAACAGTTTCTTAAGTGAAAATAGTTTTTTTTGTTTTGCTTTTCTGATGATTCTTAAAAAAAACACTTACGACCTTTTGCAGTATCAATAGTTTGAAAATTTGTTGCAATGCAAAATCATTTTAAATTTTAAAAAAGTCTTTTAAGCAGATGAATGAACAAATCCGCTTTAAATTCCGTACAAAGCATTTTTAACTTATATATTATATTATAGGAAAAATTCCGATTTCTGCTTTAAGTTTATATGTATTAAGAATACGTAGCGGTGATACAACGACTACGAGGAGTATCGGAATTTAGAAGCTGGACTGTAGTCTAGTCAAAAGAAATAAACAACGTATTATCTTCAACTTCTTATCTTAAAACTAATATATTTTTAATCTCTTATACGGTTTATGAATGTCTGCGCTTACTTTGAAATCCGTAGAATAGATTGACAGCATAGGAGAAGGTCTGTTTAATAGGGTTCTTAATGGTAAATTCGGATTCCTAACAATAAAATTTAATTTTTTTTCGTGGCAATTGGAAAAAGCTTGGTCTAAAAATGATTTTATTGTCATTGAATTTGTTTTTTAATTATTGCCTGTGTCATTATAGTCGTCATCATCACTTATTCCGCTTCCAAAAGAAAAATTGTGTATTGCTTGTTCGATTTAGGTATTAAATGTAAACTGTCTCCATTTAAAAACTATATTATTTAACAACCTATGTAAAGGTATAGCTTGTAGTCAAAAATCAAAAAAGTTACATAATGTTGCTGTGAGCGTTCTGAAGCAACCGCTTCTTTGACCCACAGGACATCACACATTGTTTAAAATAAAAAAGAAACTACTCTGTAGTTCTTGAGCCCTTTTGGTCCTTTCCACATCAGTGCATTATTTCCGGTTACGGGATTTTATTCGTTCATGAACTAATTTGAAATTAATGATTTGCTTTTATCATGAAAAAAGTGATTTAAGTCGACGTGCTTCACTAAACACATTACCCTATGAAACTTAAAAAATTGTAGTTGTCATTGTTAATGGACCTGTATAGTCATTGGTCAAGTCCTAATATCTCAAGAAAATTTTGCATTCAAAGCAAATCAACACGTGCCTCATAATAATTCGCATTGCAGCTTGGAGATTAAGGTTCAACTGCATCAAATACGTCAAGTATCAAATTCCAATTAATTTACAATTAACTATATATGTACAATACATACCTACCTATATAGGAAAAGGGAAACCCTTTACACGACATAAACAATCATCTGATCCCTGCTATCAGCTGAAATGTCAAACGTAATAAGCTTTTAACATGAACTGAACATGCACATTTTATTATAATGTTGTCTTATTTATAAACTATTGTCAAGATTTTGTCACTTAAAAGGCTAATTCAACAAATTGAATTACATGCTAAGGGTTATTTTCTATTTGTTTTTTTTTTTGTGATGCAGCAAGCACACTTACCTTGTAACGTTCGAAGCCCCTTAAGTGGGCTTCAGTTAAATATTTTATTCCAAACATTTTCCCGGTTTTCCTACACAGTATTTGTTGCCGGTTGCCTTCAAGCCTTGACCTGATTTGAAAATATAATCCACGAGAAGGGAAAGAAAAACACATGCACTTGCGCTTGGCAACTTATATTTTTATTTGTTTATTGTTATCCACTTATGTGTTAAATAACAATAATCACTTGAAATTATGCCGGCGGCGGCGCGTCTTTCATTTGCAGAATGACAGTTGAAGTTAGTGTGTAAAATTCACTTGACAAATTAAATATACCGCTCAAAGTGCCAAAACCACGCCACTTTTATCACTTTTTGCCTCCCCACCACTCTCACTCACTTTTTCATAAGAATTTATGTAATTGTTATAAAATTTCTACTAAATAATAATCTCAACAAATAATCTGATATAAATACAGATCACTATGGTTCCAAACATATACAAATTCCCATATACACTGACAAGGGCTATTTTTTCGAGCTACGCATTCAAGGCTTTGCGCTGATAAGGTTGGACAGAAAGGTGAGGCAATGAGTTACCACAATCTAAAACAAATGTCTGGAATTCTAGCTTATACAATATACATGCGTTGCGACGAGCGACGTCGCCGTTGTCGTTTTGGTAAAATTTAATTTGATATTTATTTAGTTAATCTATAATTTATTTATTGAAATTTCGAAGGAGGAGGCGGATTCCGATTCCGAATCCAAGGCGAGTATGAGAAAATTGGAACGTCTTGAACAACTGTCGGTCTGAAGCAAACTAAGTTAGTACGCAAACCAAACGATACGGTGCAACTGCTCTTCGATTATAGAGCAACTGAGCGCGGGAAAGCTTGGAAAGCAAAGGGTAGTGTAGAAATGTTATTTTTTTTTTGTTTCCCATTTCCAATTGCTGATTTGCCCTTTGTTACTTGGGTGGTTTTAGTTGTGTTTTTTAATTTAATTAATAAATCTTGATCTTGGAGTAATTTTAATCAGTGTTTGTATATTGATTGCTGGCTGGTTGTCATAATAATAATAATAATTTATATTAAATTGAAGAAAGACAAATGTTTGAGATTCAACTTAATTTTTTGATAATTACACTTGTTTCTTAATATTTTGTATATTTGAAAAATATGAATATACACGGATTTTATGTTTGTAGTTTTTGATACAGGGAGTTATTGTATTCGAAATTTTAATATTATTTTGTTCGTGTTTTGATAAGCAATATTTGAAAAGTGGTATAGGTACGTTCTTTTAATTACAATAGTTAACTATGGTTGGTATGTCAAACAAAGTTGTTGAAGTGTCATTGTTTGTTAGATATAGTTGGGATTTGTTACATTTCATTAAGGAACGATTTATTGTTAGATAATGTTGACTTGGTCAAACGATTATTTTGGAAATCTTTATTTCATCGTAAATTACCATAAAATCGTGTTTTTTTGATAAAATTCATTTTGATTTTTGTCACTTCACCAAAAGTTTTCTTTTGATTCTCCAATTTTTATTTTTTGTAAACAAACGTTCTCACATATGTGCTTTGACAGGTCAACACTTTCAAGTCGTATTATGGAGATGAGTTGGAAATAGTTACGAATTGTAATTATTTGACAGTTTCACACTAATACACTGAATTTATAAACGATGTGATGACATCATATAGTTACTAATCGTAATTATTCTGTAAAAAAATATATTTAACTATTATATTTAAATCAATTCAAGTCATAATTTAATGCAAGATTGGAAATATAATAAATATTAAGAATTTTCTAATTTTTTCGAAGGCGACAAAAAAAAAAAAGAATTTTTTTTAATTCTCAAAAATATTCCGAACAACAAAAAACTTTCAACGAATCAACATGAAAAAATTGAGAATTTTTTTAACTACAAAAACAATTTTTCTTTAATGATATTCAGAAAGTTGGATTTATAAAATTTCGTTAAATACATACGTTAAATTTTTGAATGAGTACAAATATTGAATTAACCAAACAAGGTTTCCGCCTCACAAAATATGTATGTTTTCCTCAAGTGTAAAGCGCACCAAAAAATGCTGATTCAGAATTTTGCAACTTCAGTTTTTATTAGTTTTAAATAAAATAGTAAAAAACAAAATAATAAGAACGGAGAAAATAATGAGAAAAATATATTTCTAAAAAACAGTACAAATAACGGTGTGAAATAGGTAAATACGAAATGAAGATTTTGCGAAACAATAATAAATAATAATAAAAAATAGCAAGAAAAAAAATATTGCAAAATTATTACCTATTGCGAAATGAGAAACAACAAAAAATAATCCACCAGATGACCTATTCCCAAAATTTATTTAGACAAAAAATTTAGTTTCAAATGCTATAGTTCTCTTACAGCAAAAAACCCATCCTTTTGTTATATTTTTAACTTTATTTTCAAGTTGGTTTAGTCAATAATTTTTAAATAATTAAATCAATTTCTAAAAAACTATTGATTAAAATAACTTTATTTAAAAAATAAATTCAAGAATGGGTTTCTGGTCTTAAGATAAGGTATAGGAGAATATTGTGGGTGTTACCATTGTTTTTCAATAGTGTTGTTTCCACCTTAAGTCATTTTTTTAGATAATTGGGGTAATTCACCACCTTAATTGCCACCACCTTAATATACCACCTTAACGGGGGTATAGAGACCCCCTTCCGGTATGATTGTCCTATTATTTTGGCATAACCTACACGCCCCAGTGCTTTGATGCATTTATGTCAACCATTCTTTATTTTCCATTATACTGTTTGATAATACTATTTGTTATATTTTTATTTTTATCGCCAAATTTTGAAATGCTGTATTTTAGAAACCATTTGGTCTACAGAGATGGTTTTGGGCTAAAATTGGAGCCAAGTTGGTAACTTTGAAATCGTAGAACACTGTTTTTATTTTAAATTAGATCTTTAGGACTAACTTAACCAATGACTGAAAAAAGCGCGAAAAAATCGCGGTTTTATTGATATTTGACCATGAAGCGGTCGCCGCTCGAGTTCGAAAACTTAGGTTATTTACTAGACCAATATAACAGATTTGACGCAAATGTAAATGTAAATAGTAACTGTACAATAAGTCAAACACTGAAAACCAGTTGGTTTTAGAACTTTGACTGATCAAAATATTACAAAAGAAAGGAACCAACTTTCTCATAACAATAACAAACATAACATCAGCTTCTCAGTTATTTCCTTGTTTTTATTAATAAGTTTTTTCCTTTATTTTTTTTAATATTTCAAAATCTAAAAGTCCAACTACGATTCAGTTTTTAGTTTTTGATTTTAAATTTATAAGAGCCTTGAGCTTGTAGAATTTTCAAAAAATCAATTTTGAAAAAAGAGTTTTTTGGTTTTAAGTTTGAAGACTTATTATTAAAAAAACTACTGCCTTGAACAATTTGATTTTAAGCAGTTTAATATAAGAAATTATTTATGGCTTTCAAAAAAGCAATAGCATAATATTGCCGCTGTTTTTTCTTTATTTTAACTCGGCTGGAAAAATGCCAAGTTTCTGTCCAGTTTGGGCAAGCCCCTAGTAAGTTTTCAGTAGGGAAATTCTAGACGAGGAAAACTTGACAGATACTTAACAAGCATTTGCTGGATTTCAGTACCAAAAATTTAGACGAAGGACACTTTATCCCCTTTCGACATTAAATTTTTGTATAGTGAGTTAGCCTAGAGGGTAGCGCATTGGACGTACAAGCAGAAGATCGCGCGATCAAGTTCCACATTAGCCAACTTTTGTTTTTTTGCCTGACGAGCCCTTGCTTACCCTCGATAGTCCCTTTCCAGAATCTTTGTAAAACTCTCTAGTGCTAGATTGTTTTTCTGCGCGTAAAGTAATTTTTTTAGAAAATTTCCTCTCCCGTCTCGATGGGGCGAAACAGAACCGCATTTCAGGACTGTATTTTTCTTGACTTTACCACATGCTTTAGATTTTTGTTGCATCTTTTTCAAATCACCCTGTAGTGTATATCCGATTCTCTGCTCCCAAAAATCAAATTTTTCCAAGCATTTCTACACAACCCTTAACTATGTAATATCTACCTATCTATCTATCTTTTCGACCAATAGAATACCTATGGTATCAACAAAATTTGTTTAAGATTTCATCTCTAATATTTGCAATTAAATTGTTTTATTTATTTGTTGATTATAATGTTTTGGAACTTTGTCATCTTTTATGTTTTTGCCCACTTCTAACAGAGACTTTGACATTTCTTTAGAATCTTAGTCTGCGTATAATATTATAAAATATTTCCATGATCGTTGGCTACATCAGCTTATCTCAGCAACCAGGTCATGAAAAACTTCTCTCCTCGTACATATATTTCAATTCATTTCAAATGTTATCAAAAGGTTATTAGCGCGAATTATTCCAGTGTAATCTCCAATTCTATTTAAAAATTAAATTCCAATATCCCGTATACATGTATGTGAATAATGTAATAATTTCATTAACCTTATCAGTTATTCACAAAGTAAATAACATTTTAATAATATTTATTCATTGATGAACTATTTTTGACTTGTATAACCGCAACAAAGCCGCGAATAACTACTTATCTGTGTGGATTAAAATACATATCTCTCTATCAAAATGAAGTCACGTGGTAAAAAAGTTTCGTTGACCCGGAACTCATCTCCCTATATTCTTATCACAAAGACATATGTATTAAATTGCACTAGGCATTCAAAGTCCATTTACTATAAATCATTGGCTTGTGACAACATATTACAATTCTTGCAAGGTTACTTTGAAAATCTCGCTTCAAAGCTTTCTCAGCTGAAATTAATTTTCCTATGACAATGTTGAATTGTCTTATTTGAATTAGAAACTGATAGTCCTTTCAACCTTGATTTAAGCAAAAAAGCAATCCAATTCCCTTAAGCAAACCACGAATGAATACAAAACTCATTTTCTGCTGTTGCGGTTCTCGCGAATTGAATTCTATTTTAATTGAACACAAATTAGTGTCTTCATTCGTCCTCGTCCTCATATCCACTTTAGCCCACGCCCTTCACAGCCCCATACCCGACAACCAACAGTGCAGCGCAGCATTCTAAATTTCAAAATGTCGATTTTTCACTACCATTGCAACACATCTCTTGTGGCCGAGAAGAAGATTCATCAAAACATTATTCTCTGGCTCTTCCTTTTGTTCCCATTCATCAAGAGTGAAATCCTTTTTTTGTACAAAAAAAAATTCTTCACTCAGCAGTTTCACCGCGACCACCCTCCGACAAAGAATATTGAAGCATTATTGCCAGATCTTTTTAAATTACTTTCAATTGCATAAGAAAAATCCGACTGTTTTGAAGTCACATAAGAAAATGTAAAAAAATACACATTTCTTAGTTTTTGTTTAAATACTACTTTCCCCTCTTTCTAACCCTGAGGTGGGAGTGAGATAAATTACACAGAAGTCAAAAAAAAAATTGTAAGATTCAGTCCAATGTGACGTTGCTGATGCGAAATGAAATTTTCCTGTGGTCTCCAAAAAGACAACGAAATGCTTACGAAAACACAGCGGAAAAATATTCATGGAGAGTTTCACAAATTGCAAATAAATAAATCAAAATTTAATGAAAAAACCAAACAAAAACAGTTTTGTAATGAAAGAAACAACAAATAAAAACACGAACAAACCCAAATGTCATTTTTCCGCACAAAATTAATTGTCCGGGCAATTATTTCTGTGTGAAAAGAAAGTGGAGACTTGTCAAAACAATTTGGTATAATCATCAATTTCGCTGGTCGAACAGCGTACAACGAAGTTTTTCGTTTACGATTTCATCATGTAATTTTTGTATGGGATTTTTCGTTTCACATCAGCAGCGTACTGGGCTTAAGGAGGAAAATGTAGTGTCTACGAGAAAATTTCTTCAACGTTGTTTTTAATTTGAATTTCAAAAATATTTCAAGAAAATTCGTTTACCAAAATTCAGCAGAACTCACTAACTGGCTGAAGTTAGTTTAGGCATTTTCCAACACCTCATTGATTTAAAAGCTCTTAAGCAGTAAACTATAACAACGGGGCAAAAAAAAATCTGGCAACACTTCATTTAAATGGTCTATGTGAACTATAAGAATGTAGAACTAACGAGATTTATGATGTGAAACAGCATTTGCTACTAAAGTGCGGAACCAGAAGTACCATATATATTACCCTGCTGCACTTTCTTAGCAATTTATCTAACGCGCCGCATGAACTTTCGCCCCCACCAACCTTTGTACCTACCCTTATGAATTCCGGGGTTCCATTTAAAGTGGACGACGAACACACAAAAGTTGCCAAATATACTATGGATCGCTAGCTCTAACTAACGAAAAAAAAATAAAAAAAAAAAAAACAAAGCCCTCATCCGACCTACCGCGGCATAAAAGAGCAATGCGATGATACTTGAGTCTAGAGCGTTTGGCCAGAGGACTAAGAAAAATATGGGGCTACTACCTACATTTCAAGAATCTAATTTACCATGTGACTGTGGATGGCAATTTGGGGGAGAGTAGGAGTGATGGCGATGACGACGACGACGACGAGGCAATGTATAGCAGATTCGTGTGAATTTAGAGATTTTTTACGCTTTGTTTCAACTAAAAATTCTAAATTTTTCTCTCCGACTTGCTGTTGTCGTCGTTTCGTTGGTCGTTTGCACTGTGGTCCCTTTCAAGCATATGGTATAGCTGCTAGCTGGGTTTTTGGCACGAGACATAGACGGATTTTTTATTTGCCCAAACAAATCTGTTAGTCAACTGACTGCCACCAGCACCACCGCCCACGTCGTCGGTGTGCAATGGAGCTTTGCAGGCAACCCGCAGTGACCGCTTTTAATTGGAGGATTAGAAGGCTTAGCTGCGGGTAGGGATTTTCAAACAAGCTTCTCGGTGGTCTTGTGAATATTTGACTATGGTTTGAAAAAGCTACGAGCGTATTTAGGATTAGTCAAGTTGCGGCGGTAAGGTTAAATATGGGTTACCATGTTACCAAGCTAGAAAAAAAATGACTATGAGTAGTTTTGAGGGGGAATTAATTATAGGTATCAAAATAATGTGGAATTTTGTGTTCCTTTCTTATAAATATTTAATTTAATTAAGGTAATGAAGTTCATATGGCAAGGCAAATGAGATATTCGTACATACTGCGGAAAATCAAAAAGAATTCAATTTATATTTGTCTATTGTCCAGTTTGGTGTTATTTTGGTCAGTAAAATAAAGTGGTAAGGATAAAACCAGTAAAAAGGTGCTTGCACCAGAAAAATGGCATTTTATGATGCTCGAATCAGTTGCGGTAATTTGGTTAATATCTCTCGTATCAAGTGTTCCAGCAAAACTTAATTTGGAGAATGCTATATGTAGGTATCAAATTAAAGCCTTTAAGTGTTATTGAAACTTAATTTTTTAGCCGAACTTTTGTAAGTTCAAGCAGACCTCTGAAACTTATTGATCGCGTGGCAGTGCGAAATTGGCGTTAAGGCTCTCCCAAACCAACGCGAAACATTTGCTCTGAAGGGCGTATCATTCACAATGATAACAAAAATGAAAAATAAACAATGCTAAACAACAAGAAAAACTGCCATTAGCTAATGATCCGCTCCGTTGTCGGTAGCCTTTAAGAAGCTACCTAAAATAGAAATTATATGTACATATATACAAACGAAAAATGGTGTACATATAAGCAGGTAAAGTTTTTACCTAAAAAGAGAAAAATTCTCAGTAAATTTATTGTTTCCTTTCTTACCAATTTGATTCCATCGTAAAAATGGTCTAAGATCTGTCAGTATTTGCATCATAACAAACTGACAAGTTACTGTCATTATTCTCTATATACCATGGACGGTGTTCACGTTCGACTGACTCCTCTGACTTTTTTGACTACACAAAAGAAAACGTCAAAAAAAAAAAATTGATGAAAATTTAAATTTTTTTTACATGTGTGTATTTTGTTGACGTTTTCTTTTGTAAAATCGTAGGACCGTAGGTAGTAATCTACCTACCTTTGTTGGCCTTTTTCTTGACATAAAATTAAGTAACTAGACGAAAACTGCTGACGCTAGGAGTATAAGCCTTTCATTGCCTTTAAGCTGGCTTAAGACTTTCGGTGTTATCGTTGGTGTACGTTGTTCGTTGTTGTTCGAGCAACGAACTAAGAACGTATGAAGAACGTGCTAATTCAAATCAGGTCAGAAATTTCAATGTTCGTTGTTACCCGAAAACTTGTGTTTAAATACGAAAACTGTTTAAATGAACATTGTTTTGGAGTGTCGTGCAACTTGTTTGGTCTTTTTCGAAGTTTTTTTAATCACTGAATGGCACAAGAAGCCAAGTTATATAAATAAACAATTTTGTAAATAGAGTTTAACTTTCTAATGTAAATGCTTTCTTCGTTGTTGAAAGAAGAACGAACACTGAACAACGGACACCGAATGAAGAACGAAAGTCTAAAGCCAGCTTTATGATTAAAGAACAAATCCAAATACAAATACAAATACAGATACAAACTGCGTCTTATTCATTGAAAATTCTAACGTTATAAATAAGTTAAAAACAAAACTTAAGTTAAATTGGTATAAAATAGTTTTTTTGTTTCTTAATTCCAAGCAATGTATTTTAACTCAGCCACCTAGAAGTTTCAGTAGCTGTCAGTCCAACTTGCCTCAGTCGAGATAACATTGGTCGATAAATATCAGGTGTAAATGGCAAAATGACACCTCTTTCTTGAATTTCACCTAAGAAAATACACAGAATTTTAAAGCCATAAATATTTAAAAATACATATACATAAATAAAAATATGTTTTACCATCTAAAATCATTTTTGCTGCAATAGCTGCAGGTGTTCCAACAGTCATTGCCATGGCTGAATGTCCATTCGGTTGTCCATAAGCTACAAAGTTTATACCGCGTTCTTCACGACGTCCATCATTCCAGCGGACACCAATTTCATGTCGAAGAATAACCAAATCACGTTCAGAAGTTTCTAGATTTCAAATAAACTTATTGAATGAGTTTTTTTAATAGAGAATATTAAAACCTACCAAACTGTAATTTTTTCGAAAGATAGTGACTCAATGTATCCAATGGTGTATTCAGTTTAACTACAGGAGTGTCTTCTAATAGTCCCAAACTCTCAATGCCATCAGCATTTCCAACACGATCAACCAGTTTTTGCTTTAAATTTTCATAGAAAATACTAGAGTCTGCCAATCCCAAGAGATTGGTTACTAATTGCCTCCAAGTCACCTCGGGTCCTCCAGGGTGTAACATTGGGTGGGGTTCGGGATCAATGAGTCCCAGAAGTTGCATCGGTTGAATGCATTCTGAGAAACCCTTATAACGAATTGTTCCTCTAACCAATGTGTGGATGTCCCTGCCAAGACCATAGAGTTCTGAGTACTTTGTAGAATCCCTGTTGGGGAAGCCTTCAAGGGCAAATCCAGGCAGGAATTCAAGGCTTTTTGGATTTGACATAAGATCACCACCTCCAGAGATCTCAACTATTTGTCCCTTATTCAGGTATTTGGCTGCAGAAAGCGTGTTCAAAAGAACACCCCTTGGTGACCATGAGAACTTATACCTTAAGGCATTGTCAGAGTGCTCAGGCGCAGGCAAGCCACCGCAAAAACTGACAAATGATTCAATAACACCTCCATGCTCTTGCACATCATGAATACACTCGAGTGCGAGTAAATGATCAATACCTGGGTCCAAGCCAACTTCATTCATAATCGTTACTCCATTCTTTTTGGCTTCTTCGTGGAGTTCTTTGATTTCATCATTGAGATAACTGGCAGTGACCATGTGAGTTTTTTCTTCAACGCAATACTTAGCGATAATTCCATGGAGACTGTATGGAAGAAGTGATATAACTACATCGGCTTGTCCACAGAGTTCTTGTAGGTGTGCCGTACTCTCAGTGACATTGATATACTGACTCTCAACGCCTTGATAGTTCTGAGCAAGTCTGTCTGCTTCATCTTTAACCTGGGAAGCAACTGTGATTGAGAGACCTTTTTCCCGGTGTAGCCATTCAACTAAAGGTGCAGAAACCATGCCAGCTCCTAGAACTAAAATCCTCTTGTGATAATCTTGGCTTCCTTCGACCTTGTGGCGTGACTTCATTCTAAAGGGAATAAGAACAATTGAAACATTTTCGAGGAAAAGTTGTAAAATACTTACGAATTATTATCCCTTAAGTCCTGAATGTACTGATAATTCTCTGTAAGCTGTCCATTACTAGCGATTATAGCCGAGTGAATCGGATTGGGAAAGTTTTCTTCTTCTAAAGGTTTCTTAGCATCACTCCTTATCATGTCATGAACATATGGCTGCAATAACTCTCCAAACAAATCTGTTGATTCACGAGGTAATTGCGTTGGCATATTATCAATCGAACAGACTAACACTCCAGGTCCCTTAAAACTCTTGGTGTCCTTATTTCTGTCGGCATCGTACAGACAGAATGGCGTGTCAATTGTTGTACATTCGTTCATAAATTCAATGGAACCACCGGGATCAGCTGAGATATCACAAATAGCTAACATTCGATGAGGCAACGAAGGGGATCCCTTGCTTGTTGGCAACCATGGAGTGTTCGCTGGTCGAAGCAGAGTTTTGGCATCAGGAATGGTGATGAGCTTTGGACTGCCTACGGCCCAGTAGATTCCGTTTATTATGACAGATGCATAAGGAGCTATAGTTTTGTTGAATGTCGATATGTAACGTTCAGGGAATTCATCGTACTCCTGAGGGTCGAAGCCCCCACCCTCACGACGTTCCAAATGATCCGATCGGCTCACTTCGCAGCCATAGAGTTTATTTTGACCTGAAAAGCAGACAAAAATTTTAATTCGTACCAATACACAAAGTTCTTAAAGGATCTATAACTTACTTCCATGTTCAGCAACTTTCCTCAGTGTCTCTGGTGGAACATACTCAATTGGCAGCTCTTGAAAGACTTCTTGAGCACCCTGTGACACATTACCCGATCCAGTAAACACAAATGTCAATGGTCCAATGGAACGTGGCATCATTCCCAATGCAATCTCATAACCACAATCGCGAATTGCCTGGCGTGCCATCGAAGAATTTCTATAGTTGTGGGCAGGGCCGATATGCATAAAGGGTGTATGATGACCCAGCGCCAATAATCTCAATCCAATACCATGTAAAATATTCACCATACCTGCGATGCCTGCATATTTGCCAAACGCAACCTGACGGGATCCGTTTTCATTGACAATTCGCTCGTAATCGATAAGCCTTATTTTCTACAAAGGAATGCGTTTAATAAAAAGGATTATCATACTCAATTGTAAGCCCTCCTGTCCCACTCCACACCCCCTTTATTAACATCATCATCCATAAAAGCTTACCTTCTCCAAACAGGCATCCAAAAGGGGCATATTTGATTCCTGGGCTTTAATTGTGTGCGAAAAGAAGCAGTAGGTTTTTCCCGGAATCAACGATTCGACAGGAACTTGCTTTACGCCAAAAATGACGGACGCTTCACTAATGTCCTCCTTTATAACAGCACCGGAGCTCAAGTATGCCTGATTCAAAAGAGATAAAAGACCAATATATTAAATTGGGGGATCTGGTCGACAAAAGGATGGGAGTATATGGATGGTGCATTAAATATTGCACATGTTGTGTGGCATTTATGAAGCTTACAGGGACGACATTGTCGTAAGCCGCATTGCATGGTCGTTTTAAAACGTTTTTTAATCTGTAATCCTATTTTTTGGTTGTCGTTTGCTGCAATGCAGTCAATTCTATCAAAAGACCACCCCCCTCCCAAACCCACACCCAAATAAGGATTTTTCTACAGATTAAGCTTTTAATTTTACTCTTTATGACGCGTCTGCTGCCGCATTTTGAATTCCCGTTTCTGATACTACACACGCATTGGTTTCACAATTTTCTGTTAATTAATAATTCTGTCGTTCGGCGTAAGAGATTTTTTGTCTGGGAATACTGACCAGAAGTATTATTCATTGTTATGTACATATGTATTATACATACATAAACATAAACACTACAAAAATACAGGGTTTTGCAACGAGATTAAAAAGAAGAGCTGGTAATGGTAGTAGGTAAGAAGCTTTTATAGTTTAAAAATAATTATAGATTGAAGAATTTCGTTTATTTTAAAAATAAAAAGACACTTAAGTATTTTGCAAGATCATCAGAAAAAACAAAAGTCGATAATCCCCATTCCCAATAGAATCAACTATGAATATTTACTCGTAATTGAGAGAAAATCTATAACATTTTATAAAACTTATTTATTTTGGTTTACGTTTTTTAAGTGTTTCATAGAAAAAAATAAATAAATCGGGTGGCACAACGGCTCATGAAGAACCAGGGCCTAGTGACTAACAACTCGCAACCATTACTGTGTGCGCCTTTCGACAGGAATGGAAGGGACCTACAATTTTATGTGGAATCCGAACGGCTAGACGAGAAGCACTTATTCGTGACAAGTGATACTCTTGGTAGATTTGTCAACTCCTCGCAAGAGGCAGTAGTCCTGAAAAAAACTTTTTAGTTTTTAGGTGGACGAGGCTGGGAAGCGAACCCAGACCTCCAGCGTGACAGTTGAACGCACTAACCATTACGCTACGGGCTACTACATAGTGTTTCATAGAGCTAAGGGCAATTATTGGCTTCGTGTCATTTTTTTTTTAAGTTGTATTCAAAACAAGCATAACGATTATGGAAAAGTCAAAACATATATTTATTTTTCGATAAGACGTACAAACAGGGTGCCCCGTAAAGAATGGATAACTCTGAAATGCCTCATAGTAGACTTTATGGCCGTCCTGAAAATTGATAAAAAAAAGTTCTATTCCCACCACAAGATACAAGTGAATGAATTCCACCTTTTTTTTCGTAGCAATATTTAACATTATTTGTGCCAGAACATTAGTAGAAAAAAATTATAATAACTGTTGGACTTCTTAGAGAAAAAAAATTATTTAACTTTGATTTTTAATGCAAAATGTGAAAGAAAATAATTTTTGAACAAGTTAAATCATCTCTGGTATACAAGAAATGCATGAATACCTAAGTTTCCAACTGTTTTAAAAATATGCGCGTTAAATGCGGATTTCAAATTGGTATAACTTGTTATTGTATCAAGAGTCAACTGCAAGTTATTGGTAAAAGTCTGCAATACTAGAGTCAATTTAACAAAAACAAAAGTTTTCAAAATCAGCACAGTAAACGTGAAAATAATGCCATGCGTTGAACATGGTAGATTTTTGATTGACTGCCTGTTTTAATGATGTTGTCCTTATGATAAATCCAGGCTTTTATTTTCTGGGGCCGAATGCACAATTTACATCGAGCTAGAGCTTCAGCGGTAACAAGTCCCCTTTGACACAAGGAAACTGAGTTGCCAGCAATTTTTAGTTTGTAGGCGACAAGGGTGTAAGGGGAAGGAAACAAATTTCCCCTCACATCCTTCTCGCCATCAAGCTAGTTTCTCGCAACTAAGCTTCCTGGTGTGAAAGCGGTCTAATACAGATTTGCTTCAAATTCGGTGTGAAACATTTGTATGTGATTCCTTAGAGAAGAGCAATGAAAACTTTTGGTTAAGCTCATCTAGAACGGGTAGCTGCCAGTAGCGGATCTAGGATTTGGCTGTGGGGGAGGGGCTTGGAGTTTGGAGATTAAGTGTGAGTAATAAGTAAGTTAAGTAATAAAACTTGTTTGTCCTAAGATCAATTTTATAATTTATAACAAATAATAGAGATCAGTTTAGGTTTAATGCAAGACCGTACTCAACTTCAGACGAACTACACTTCACGACAACGCGGCAAAACATTATTTTTTATGAAATTTTAGGAGCTATATCGCAATAAGTGGCAACTAAAAATCATAAAAATTCATACGAAGTCGTGTAAGTGTAATTCCGATGCAGTGCAGTTCCGGCGAGTGCGGCCTAACCTTTAAGGATCAAGTATTTTTTTGTGAAAAAGATATATGGAGATTCATGTGTCGTTATATAAAAGACATCGAATTTTGACATTCCCACTTTTCCTTTAATGATATCCGTTTTTTCTGTGCCTTTATATCCGCTCATGTTGCGCTTTAAAATGTTTTCAATACAAAGTATAATAACAATTATTCATTATTACTGGAGCGGAGACAAAAACAAATTCAAAGGCCACCAAAAGATGATAGTATCTGGTATAACTAGTTATTGTATTAATAAAATTAAAAATTTTATTTTTCACGCGTACAAATTCGTTTATTTATATTATTTAAAAATTGATTAGGTACCCACATAATGTAGTTATATTTTTAAATTAGCTGTGGGTATGTTTTGAACTTCACATTGACAAGATTTGAAAACTGTTTATAATTGGCTAGTTCAGAAAAATTAAATTTAAGTGTTCTTACTGCCAAAAGCAAATATACATAATGTGCTTTGACACGGTATCAGTCCTCTCAGATCTCATTTTTCCTGAATTAGCCAAATCATCGAGAAACTATTTTATTCAAAAATAATAGCGTTGAAAAATAATAGCTTTCATAAATTCGAAAATATTTCAAAGCGTATCAACAATGTCTTTTGAAATTAAAATATCTGCAATACAAAGGTAGGCATTTTGCTTGTATTGACAAGAAAAATTTCGGTGTTAATTTTTTTTTTTTAATGTTGGTATGCAGTATTTTTAAGGTTGTTAAAAATCTATCATGTACCAAATTTCATTTAAATCAGTTAAGTCATTAACGATAAAGCCGCAAAGGTGTAAAATAAAAAATACCTAAAAAACACAACGTAACAAGTTTTAAATAGATCGACCCATCTGTTCAGGCTGTAGGCCTCTGGATGCATACAAATAAACAGACGGACAGATGAAATTGGGGAACCACATTTGTCGTACTCTCTATTATCGTAATGGTTAATTTGATCAAAATCTCGACCTCAAATTATTTCAATGCATTGCAAGTAAAAAAGAGAATTACGAGCAAAAATAGCATAAAAATGGTTATTTTTAAATGGGTATATTTTCGCCAATTTTGGTCAAAAAAATGTCTATGTTCCTACCATATTATAGACTTGAGTCTCTCCTTTTTTTTATTCACACATGTCTTTCTACTATTTTAAGCCAAACAACAGTTATGACTTATGAGCATTTTAGTAACAAAAATAAAAATCAATGATTTTCTGATTGTGATTGTTTTTAGGTTGGTTTTTGTTACATTTTTCATTTTAATTTTTTTTAAACTGTCAATTATGGTAGAAAATCTTATTTCCTACAAAAATTGTTTTGATGTAAATTCTCAAATTCGGTTTAGTTTACGAGTTATACCAATAACATTGAAAAATGATCAGTGTGACCATTCTCTCAGAAATGCTTTGGTGAAATTGGTTGAATTTTGTGGTTTGAGCAAGCCTAAGTTCCAGACAAACATTTTCAAAAATAAAAACCCGTGAACGCAATTGTTTCTTTCTTCCTCTCATGTTCCAGTCTATTTACTATCCTATTAGTTTGATTAAGCATTTAGATATTTAGAGTAGTACCTTCCAACTTTTAGTTTTTTTTTTGTCGGTTTAGCATCAAAGTACATTATGTATTTATTTTGGATCTTATTTATTAGCCTTAATAATTGGTATGAATTTTAACGAAAACGTTCTTATCTTACTCTTCATGGAAAATATAATAAAAATATATTCGAAATAATTGAAAATTATTATCAGTTATAGATTATATCTGATTAAGAATTCAGGTAAACCTAAGCATAGGTATATCTTTTATGATTTTAACAGAATTTCAGATGTTTTATTGATTTGGTAGGTAATAGGAATTAAGTTAAATCATTGTATGTTAAAATTTAGGAAAACTAATGGTGTTTTCGATTGGTAAATTCAGATTTCAATCTAAAAATTGATTTATTTCGTGGCGAATCGAACGCCAATTCAAATTGATTTATTTTTGTCATTGCATTCGTGTAATTTTATGAATGTTTCATAACATCACAAAACTCGTCATCACTTGATGCACTTTCAGAAGAAAACAATGAGCATCATGAATTTACAATTAATTTTAAACAGCTTCCATTTTATATTAGAAACGCTTCCCTTTATATTTAGAACACAAATTTCATTAACCGAAATAAATTTAAACAATACAAAAAATTTTGGAAAGTGACAACTTAAAATTGTATTGTTACTAGCTGACCCGGCGAACTTCGTTCCTCCTAAATTCATTTATATAAAGAAAATAATAATTTCGAGCATGATGCACAATGATGTTTCTTTATTTAAAGTTTTATTAAATACAATAAAAATAACTAAATTAACAATGTCGATGTGTTTCAATGAAACCAAAATTAATGGCGTGTCGGCCAACCTTCCGCTTCTTTACTGAAGAGCTTTATGGTAAACAACATTTTTCGTCTTATTTTCAGGCGCGTACACGTACAAAGCGGTAGTTTTGCCGATATGTGAGCACGCCACATACAATTGACCATGTAAGAAACATGGGAATTCAAGATTGCTACCACAAACATCCAGCGATTATCTTTGCGACTTATTGATTGTCAATTGTCATAGCAAAAGCGAGACGCACTGGAAATTGAAGACGCTTAATTACGAATGGCAAATCGTTCGGAATAAGCGGAATCCGTGGAATGAGAACATCTTCGCCTTTGAATTCTCCCCTCAAAATCGTGGCTTGAATATAAGATTTGATTTGATGCACTTTACAATCAAACGCGTTCCATTTTAAAGTTTTGGTGCATTTAGGATGGGCAGCAAAATTATAACTGAGCCAACTTTCACTTTTAAATTGTGTGGTGAAAAGCCCGGAACATCCAAAGAATTCAAAAATTCCGTGGGATAGTTGCTGGCTACGTTTTCATCTATCACGGAGTCCACGGTTTTGAATAAATGTTACTCACCGGCGACTTGATTTTGAATGACGAAATTCAAATGAATGACATCCTTGTTTTTCACAGCCAAAATCGGTCGTGAACTCAGCCAATCATGTTTAGCATAATTTTGAGCGATATTCGGGAAAACATTCTTAATGAGCTCTTCCGGCGGCGTTATTGTAAAGTGGCAAAAATTCGGTGGAAATTCAATAAGGCCGGTGACTAAGTCCACTGGTATCACGCCATTACCCATCGCCAATAAATTGACTGGAGAAATCTGCAGCGAACTGGTAATTTCGTAAAGCAACTCGCATGTTTGTTTTGAATTGCAATTTCTCCACGTATTTCAATAAAGCCGACGCTCTCAGGCTCTTCCTGGGGCCAATACGAATTTATCAAGCCCTAAATCGTGAAAATCAAAGTAACCGTTCTCGAGTTATGCATTAAAAATTGGAAATTCCCCGTTTTCCAATTTTCCTGGAAATTTTCCAGGATTTTTCTCCAGTGTCCTATGTCCTTTCTTGAGCCAATACGGATCCATCAAGCCCTAAATCGTGAAAATCGAAGACACCGTTCTTGAGATATGCATTAAAGGCCTTCCACACTAGCCCACTATGTATTAATACATGTCAAAAAAGTGGGAACAAATCATGTATAATAGTGTGGAAACAAAATATGAAAGCCCAGCCTACACAACCCGACATTATACCCACGCGATTTGACATGTGTTAATACATGAATAATTTTAGGAATGGTTCTAATTCTATCCCACATTCTATCACACTTTTTTTAGGTTAAGGTAATGTATTAATACAAGCAAGTGTGGAAGCAAATATGAAAAGTCATTTCTTTCACACAAATTTGGCAGTCGCGTGGAATTCTTAGCCACTTTCAATTTGACATGTATTAATACACAGTGGGGTAGTGTGGAAGGGCTATTAAAAAGAGAATGATCCCTGATTTCCAATTTTCCTGAAAATTTTTCGAGATTTTCCTACAGTGTCCTATGTCCTTCCTTGGGTCAATACGAATTCATCAAGCCCAAAATCGTGAAAATCCAACGATCCGTTCTCGAGTTATGCGCGCACACACGGATAACATTTCTCTTTTATATATATAGATTAGTGTAGGAGGAGTAATTCTCCCAAAAAATCCAGATCTGCAAATTTGATTTTAAATCAAAAAATAAATCAATTTATTTGCCCATTGGAATGTTAAATCTGCATTTTGACAGATTTAAATCAAAAATAAATTGATTTATTTACCAATCGAAAACACCATAAATTCCTGACAGTGCAGTGGAATGTATTTTCGAATTTTAAAAGTAATATTATCTCAGCTTTTTGACAGTTAAGTTCAACATTATTAATTTCCTATCTGTGCATTATATGTACCTCTACTCTACTCTTGTTCTCAAACACCCTTATATTATTTGTTTCTTCACAATAAAAGAAATTATTGATAAATAATATACTGTTTAATGGAAAATTTTGAATGTAATTCGCCACGTCCGGGTGACCTCCTCAACATAGCCAAAAAATTCTGATAAGAGTTTAATGATAATGACATTGTGTAGGAGTAGGTACATACCTACATATATCAAACACGATTAAGATAATAAATTGTTTCTACACGGATGCACAAAAAATTATTTAATTGGATTAGGTATATTATTTGCATAAATTGGGCGTATCGATAATTGTATCTATCTATCTCTACAGCATTGTTTTTATTATTATCTTATCTACCAACAAAAAAATCACAAATGTTTCTTGTGTCATATCGCATCCCGTTTTTCAAATGTTTCTTGTGTCATATCGCATCCCGTTTTTTTTTTAATTGGTTTGTAAAAACAATCTTAAACCATAAACGATCGTTTTCGAACATTTACACAAAAATGATTGCAAAATATTTCAAGCTTATTTTAATTTTAACTCCTACTGCGCCTGTGTTGAAGTTAACAGCCTGTAAATTATGTAGGAAATGTATCGAATTTTAATTAATTCATCAAAGATAAAAATTTCGAATTTTTTTTTTATGAGAAAAAAAGAGTGAATCATAAGATACCGATAATTTTAATTCTATTTCGATCATATTATGAACCAAAATAAAAATCGCAAACGATAAAATTTACAAATCCATACAAATGTATGATTCGCGCACGAAAAAATATGTTTCTTTTTTGACTGAATCTCCCGTTCGTGAATAAACCAAAAAAAAATAAAGTCAGGTAGAATATGGTTCACTAGCGAGAATTAACCGAAAAGATTCGTATTCGAATGATTCCATTCACTTCGGTTTTAAAGTGCTTTTTTTAATAAATAATTTTGTTTCAAACTTAATTCTTTAAAGTTTTATTTTTTTCGACAGCTTTTGGAACAAATTAAAAAAAAATAGATTTTTGCTTTAAGAAATATAACAACATTGCGATTGTTGGCTGTTATTTTTTTTTATTTCATTAGAATCACTCCGTATAGTAGTAATAAGAGCAAACAAAAATTAAAACATTAAATATACACTCCACTCCACTTGAATAGAAACAAACTTTTTGTTTACTATCTGAGCATGTAGCGCTTTGGTAAATTTATAAATTCACTTTTTGGTTTTTGTTCCTTAAAGAGGGATCTATTGCGAATTAAAATGTAGGGACAGAATAATTCAAGAAAATACCATTAGGATATTTTGTATGACTTTTCTAATTACTTCATTAAAAACACAGTCGATTAAGTACGATGATAAATCGTTTTTAGTATAAAACTAGGTAAAAAATGTATTTTGATAATTTTAAACGAGTTTAGCATCATACTATCTCCTAACAAATGGCTATTTTATCTTTTTAGTATCGTACTAAATCCATATGACACTTTGACGTTTAAAATTGTCAAAATCAGGAGTGTTTGTGAATTTTTTGCACGAGCTGTCAGTTTTTTGGGCGTGTTCAGCTGAATTTTATGAAGGAATTTAGTTTAGTATGATACTAGTTAAAAAGTATTTAAAATTAACAAAATTTTAGTAAACTGTTAAAGAATTAGTAAAATAGTGTAGTATCATACTAAATCCCTAATAATAGGCTGTTTAAAATTTTGCTTCTTTGATTGCAGCAGTAAGTGATTTTTTGTCCTCCTATTGTCGGTCAGAATCGTAAACTTTCCGAACCATCCATCCCCATACGTTTTCAATGATATTTAGGTCGCGAGAAAACGGTGGCCATTGAAGTAAGGTAACATTTTACTCGGATATCCAACAGTTAATGATCCTTACGTTGCGTTGATTGGCACGTTTTCTTGTTGAAATTTCCAAATATTGGTCCAAAGACATCGGCAAACTTAGGGAAATCTTCTTGCAATATTTCCTTGTAGGAGTTTTCCGTCATTTTCAATTTGGGAAAGTCCAGATCAATTGTTCAAAACCAGACAATCGCACCACACGCCATTACAACGCCTTCTCGGCTATGGTATGGTGAAGCTCCAGAAACCTGGGTTCCTTCCTTATAACATGAAAATAGTAATTATATCCGTCCGGGCCATCTTAAAATTTTTTCCACTCTTCCTTCCACGTCATATTCTTCCTCAATAATCTATTATATTGTGTCTTCGTATTGGATTTAATGGTGGTTTTTTCTTCAATTTTAGACGCTTTAAATGTTGTGACCCATGAATTACACGTCTAATAGTATTAAGACTCGCTGTAATACCAATCTTCGCCTTGATTTCAGCAGCAGACTCGCTTAAATTTGAAGCCAGTTTAATTATCTTTCTTCGGTCTGCTTCTGTTGTGGCTCTTGATACTTCTATTTTGGCTTTTCCTGCAGGGTTTAATAGTTTTCCGCGGCCCATATTTTCTTTGATAAGGCAATTACTATTTTTAATCTACACTTCTATTATCAGAAAAATATTTATTCTTCGTACCGTAATCTATAGACAGAAAACGCACACTGTTTCTATTCAATTGGCGCAAAAAAAAAAACAGTGGGGCATATTCATAGTCGCAGATAGACCCAGGTTTAACTAAACGACAGTTTAAGACAATTTTGGCTCAATGAATACAGACCGATTTTAATTACAAAATGTTTGGTTTTATATTTTTATAAGATAATTAACTTGGTGTACTACACAAATAGGTTCAAATATTTTGAAATGATAACCTTAAAAAAATAGAATCAACGTCCGAAAATTCAACCAAAGCTATGTTTAACTTAGACCCAGGTCTAAAATGACTATGAATATACCCCAGCGTTTTTAATGAAGTAATTAGAAAAGTGGTAAAAAATAACCTAATGGTATTTTTCTGAATTATTCTGTCCTGCAGTTTTATTCACAAAAGATCCCTCTTTTAGGAACTAAAACCGAAAGGTGAATTTATAAATTTACCAAAGCGCTAGACGTTCTGATAGTAAACAAAAGTTTGTTTTTATTCAAGTGGCGCTTAGTGTAGCTGTAAGAATTGGTACACATACCAATATTTTAAGTATCTATGTATTAGTTAACATTTACTTAAACTAAAGAAAAACTTCATACCGTTTTCGAAAAATGAACACACTTATATATAAAATAGAAAAAATACAGCCCTTCAACGTTACCTTTTGTTTTTAGCTAATTTATGTTAATATGTTAACATCAGTTGTGATTTTGGGAGTGCGCTATATGCGTGCGCATATATATATGGCAAACTTGCCATATAAATACGTTCCAAAAGCTACATCGATGGTAATTTACATATTTATATGACACAATATATATAACACAATATAAGTCATATATATCTTGTCATATAAATATGTATATCACCGTTATATGTCGCTTTTGGAACGTATTTATATGGCAAGTTTGCCATATATATATATGATAATGTAATAGCACCTTTAGCAAAAATTTTAAGCTGGTCATACACGAGTCATCCGAACGGCTCCGAAACAATTTGGTTCGTGCTTTTCCGACTGGTTGAAAATCACGTCACACGTCAAACAAAAACGAATTTCCTTATAATAATTTAGTTTTGTTATTGCTTTAGTAAAATTTGCTGAGTTTCTGTACACTCTCTAAAAAAAAAAAAAAAAAAAAAAAACACGACTATGGAAACGTTGGAAAAATAAAGTCTTCACTTTCACTTAAAATTAAGATATATCGGTATACCTAAGCAATGTTGTTTTTATATGAAACAAAATATCTCCTCTTAACTGCTCATTTTACTACCAAATTTTGCGTCTTACCATGTTTTAACAACAAAAAACCGTTATTACGGAAAATTGTGTTGGTAATCAATCAATATAATGAGGCAAAAAGCAACAGCATGTGCAGCAGTATCAGTGACTTTAATTATAATTTGAAGTTCATATGTATTAGAATTATTATTATTATTTTAAATGTCGTATACCGAATAAAAAAGCAAACATTTGTTTAACTGATTACAAATTATTATCAGTCTTCTTTGGCTTCTACAAGGCTTCGAGATTCTGAGTTTCCCAGTTTGCAGAAACGCATTGGGCAATTTTTGAGTGTTAATTGAGAGCAAACAAGCAAGCAAACACATAAAGTCGTATTTATAAATTTTTGGCGTGTTCAGGAAAACGAGATATCGGAGATTTTTATTTATCAAAAACTGAGCAAGCCAATTCAATTTTGTTTGCCTTAGTATATTGGACAGCAAACAGAGAGCTTTTGCTGATAAAATCCTGTTCAGCCAACTGAGATTGCTGAGAGTCTGATTGCTGAAATCTCCTTCAACCACCCAAGACCCAACTACAACATGTTATACTTAGGTACCTTAAGTAAACATTTTTCGTGTTGGCTAACTCCCACAAAGGAATAAGTTGCCTTAATCTTGACTAAAGTAATATTTTATTCAATAAAAAAAACCATTTCCAATCCTGTAGAGCTATAAAGACATCATTTTCGTTTACTTTCCCAAAACTCCCAATATCTATAATAATAATTAGCAGGACTTTTGAATGAAAATGTTAGCCAACAGTTTTTTTTAAATTAAATGAACGGATCTATAAATAAAGTGTGTCACGTGCAATAAGTAGCCTTTCGAATATTAATATTAAGGTATGTGCATAATATATATATAGCAGTATATAATTACGTCAACAAGCTTTAAGATCTCATTTTGAGATAGGAGTCTCATTAAGATGAACTTTGTTTAGAACTGATAAGATTATTTGAACATGAACTGTTTTTAAGTCATATACTAAATAAGGTACAATTAAATAAATTAAATAATTAATTAAATTAAATAACTATTAAGACATGCAGTATTGTCTAACACCTAATTGAATAATTATTTTGGTATTTAAAATCCGCAAGATTAAAGTCTATACTATCTATAATCATAACATGAGACACTGAATTAAAATAACTATCCTGCACTTTTTGAAAAGATAATTTTAGGGGCCTTATAATAATTGTTTAAAACTATTAAGTGCCTTTAAGTTTGCAAATTATTTCTATTGGGAGGAAGCTTTTAAAAATTGCCGCATTTCCAACATTACGGAAGATTTATAGATTAATAATACATGACTGTGTGCATGAAATTGTTCTTATGCCTCTTTTAAGACATCCTAGACTAACACTCACCTGCATAGGATAAGCTCTTCTATTGGATGGCTGAACTATTACTTTCACTCCTTGTTTGACCAGCTTTTGGACATGCGATGGTCCAAAAGGTGCACGACGTTCCCATACTGACTGATCCTCACGCCGAATTGCAATCACCTTTCCTTGCTTCACACACAAACAAAAAAAAAAAAATTATTAAAATGAATAAAATGATTATACTAAAATACACTAAATAACAAAAACAAATTACATGTCGCCATCTATTGAAAGACAGTCGCACCAAATCTTTAACAGATGTTGTGATCTTAGATCCATTTCCCTGTTGTAGAATGCGAATCATTTTGTTACCCGTTTTGTAAACGATGTGATTAGCTACTATTTCTTCTTTTTAATTTTTCTTCTTCTAGTTTGAATTTTCAATATTATTAACGCCACTGTTGAATTTACGGATGACTTAGCTCTCGCGACGACGATCCGAGATAAAATGCCAAACCCGTGCTTTAAAAGCAACATAAAGAGGATTACGCTTGTTCATTTTCATTTTCGGACTTGATAAGATTATGTTGTTTTTTTTTTTTTTTTTTTGTTCAAAAAATAAATAAATAATAATAATTGCTGCTATATGGAAAGATTGTGAATCGGTACAGGCATACAGGGAAGGCATTTATATTCCACACTGATAACGCATAACTCTCATAGCTATAATAACGCCTCTTGAGAAGATAACGACATGTAATATGTGCTGAGAGATGAGGAAGAGCTGATTTTGAATCTATTGACTCACATGATTATATGAAAGGTGTTTCTATGCACTGCAGAGGTGAATTAAAGAAATCTATTTATAAAATCGAGTAGATTGTGATAGTATGGAGGGTCCTTATCACTTTATATCAGGGCTACAGGGCAAGTATTGGTTTCGTGTCAACAAATTTCAAGGTTTTGATGAAACTGATAGTTTTCGTCGGTGGCAATAACGAATTTCCTTAAAATTGTATATACCTACATACGTACATATGTATGGACGTACATATTCAGCCCTATTGTGAGTATCACCTGGAAAACATTTCGCCCAAAAATGTTTTATTCGCCCGGATTTTTAAAAGCTACTGCGAGTTTCACCCTCCATTTTACAATAAGTGTTTGGCCTCGGTCAGCACTAAAAATTAAATGGAAATCTTGCTGTATATGACATGACGTATTTCACACAAAAAAAAAAATGCTGTCAATAGTGCCAATAAGGGAATTTTAACGAAAAGGGAACATTTTTCGCTCGAAACTCACAATAAGGGAAGAGTGAAATGTGATTTTTCCGCGGGGATTTTCGTTCACGCAGAACTCACAAAAGGGCTGATTATGTAGATACTAAAACAGTTTTGAAAAATGTCTCATTCATAAATATTCAATATTAATGTCTCATTCCGTAAATATTCAATTATCTGCCATTTTAAGTCTTAAAAAACAAGAGCAAACTCATGCGATCAAGTGGTGGGCTTTATTTGTTTTGCCATTGTGCTTGTTAAAATAGATTTATTATTATTAGCTTTTTGATAAGAAATTGTTATTGGCTGGATAATGCCTGATTTTATTGCAGCGAGGTGTTTATATTCTTTTTTTTTGTAGTCATTACATTTATGACCCTCAAAATATAATTTACACTTGACGTAAATATGACTTAGCTGGGGGCCTGTTATCATTTATAAATTTGGAATTTTGTAAAATAATTGAAAACAAAAGCAATTTATTAATCACTTTAAAAACAAATCGTAAAACTGCATATTGCGTTGAATGACGATTTTTTTGTTGATAACAACAAAAGCGTACGCAAAAGTTGGAAGGAGGTGGTAGTCTTCCTCCCTCTAGTTTTCATGTCTAAGAATTAAAATATAAAAATTTGAAATTTTAAAATTTCCTGAATATTGGAACTTTATCAAACTTAAATATTTGTTTTGGTACAATGCTAAAACTAATGTTACCAAAATCAAAATAGCACGACTCGAAGATTATATAGGAAATGTATTGCTGCAATAATTCAACTTCAAATTCTTTAAAAACTGCAATGAATTTACGATATAATAAAGTAATATCAATTTGTAAGCATTTTGTTTTATATTTTATTTTATTTTTTTTTGTTACTCTATAAATAGATTTTGTTTTTATTATTTTGAATTAATTGTTTAAAAATATATGCATAAGAAAATTAAGAGAAATATTTTGTTTTGAATGCAAGATATCACAAGAATAAATTGAAATTTACCTTCCGTCTTGTTTTAGTTTTTTGATAAATTTAATTAATTCAGATTTAACTGGCTGCAATTTTGCATGTAATGATTACTTTAAGCAGCTAAGTGAAATGAAATATTTATACCCGTAATCATAAATAAAAAATAGTTATTTAAGCTCCCGTGTTTAGGAAAACTACACCATGGAAAAAGAATTTTCTAGGCTCAAACTAAAGGCAATTACTCACTGCTCCATTTGAATCCGAAACATTTTTATTCCATGGTGTAGTTTTCCTAAACACGGGAGCTAAAACATCTATGTTTGCTTTATGAATAAGGATAGTAGTGTATCACGATTAAATTTCACAATTAAATATATTTATTTTTTGGAGCGGATTGACATTAGACGAAGAGCTTATGTAAGCTTTAAAATTCGTCCAAAACGAAGATATTTTTGATTTCTTGCCTTTTGGATTGCATTTGCTTTGAAATTTTTTCGACAAAATTTCTCAAAATACACACACCATACCAAAAAGTTGTCATACAAATCTTTTATGAAGAAAACATATCACACAACTTTACAGTCAATCTCACAGATTGGTTTTGGAGATGGTTACTCACTTGTCTCTAAAGGGAAATGATAAATTACTTGGCAGCCGCTTTGTTGTACAGCCGTTGTACTACTTCATTCTACATACATACATATTGGATTTAAATTTACTAATTTAATACGTCTCACCGAAACATTCCCTACATTTAAAATTTTCTTTATACAAAAGCTGTGTATTTTGAGAGTGTTTAGCAACTCGGCAAAATTTGTATACGCGAACGATAACAATAAATAGTTTTGTTTTGCGTTTAAAAATGTATGCTGAATTGCTTGCTATACACTCTCTCAAAAACACGGCTATAGAGCTATCTATATTTTGTTTTTCAAAAATCATGTTTTGAGAACATTAGAGATTATTATTTTATTGTTTGATCAGTAAAAAACCACTAAAAATCGATTAAACCAAAAAAATGGCGAAAGATTTCAAACATTTTTTTTAACAGCAAATCCAAAAGGTTCGAAAAATTCACTCAAATTTAAAAATTTCAAATTTTAATGACTTCACTTTAAATAAATTATAACAATACAAATTATAACCAATAATTGATATGTAAAAACAAAGATAAAGAACTTATTCAATTAATAAATGGTATAAATTTAGTGATTGGTTTGCTCAACCAACAGTTTGCATTCGGGGCTAAATAGAAATACATAATAATATAAACTCTTGAACTGGTGAATTATAATAAATGGTACAATATTAATTCAAGAATACTATAATTACAACAAATAGATCAAAAATTACAATAATATATATTACAATGCTGGCGTTTCAGGCAGTAACGATGCAAAAAATGACACCACAAATGTTCGAACAAACGCTATTAGCGACGTTGTTGATGTTTCAGATTCAGGTGGCGTAACCGAGCTGATCAAGGGTTCTGAATCTCCACCAGCAGTACTTTGATTAGCTTCTGTTGCTACTTGAGGAGTATCTTGTGCTGGGGCAGCATCTCCCGCTGGAGCATTGTTGTCGTTAATATTTTGATTGTTATTTATGTTTCTATTGTTGGCTTGGGCTGTTCTTCGTGTTTGGAAGAATCCGTTGTGATATCTACAAACATAGAATGGGTTTTAAAAATGTTGTCTACAAATACAAACTTTAAGGCTTACAGATACATCCCAAAAGCAATTATAGCAACAACGAGGCACCTGAGCGGTGATGAGTAGAAATAAACAAGTGTCAGCAATGCTAGAAGCCGAGTGACTGAGTAAAAACTGTCCAACCAATCGCGATTGTCTTGCTCTTCTTGAACAATATTTGGAAAACGAGGCTGTGGTTGTTCAACGTTTTCAGCTGGTGCCTGTGCTGGTGCTGGTGCTGCAGCTGGTGCCGCTGCCGTTCCCACAGTTGGAGCCGCAGCTGGTTGGGGTTGCTGTGCTGGCGGTGGTATCACAGGTACAACTCTGGGCGCGAAATTTGCCCTTGCAGCTCGACTGGTACCAGGCCCATCATATTCTTCAGACAGCACACTATTGGCTGTGCTAGGAGCTGTTGTCTGTAAAGTTGGAAAGCTTGGTTGCTGTAAAGTTGGAAAGCTTGTTGGCTGTAAAGTTGGAAAGCTTGTTGGCTGTAAAGTTGGAAAGCTTGATGGCATGAACTGTGGCATCGGCATAAACATTGGTATGCTGGGCGCAATTGGTTGCGTTTGAGATGCATTGATCGTTGCATTCGCCCTGAAAAACGAAGACAAATGACAATTATTTCAGTTAATTGAGGAAACAAAACTTGACACTTATTTATAAAAAAAATACTTACATTTTAAGACACTGTTCCATGTAGTTTGCGTAGACCTGTTGCACCCAATTTTGCATTGCTACTTGTTGCTCCAAAGTTGCACCATAGTTAAATTGACCCGGATAGCTGAAAGGCGTCATATTGGGAAAGATATTTGGGTATCCAGCGGCAGTCGAAGCTTGTGGAATGGAAAATGCATAAGGGATATTTGGTATTTGCTGTTGTTGTGCATTTGGGGCTGCAGTTGGTGTTGACGCAGGTGCTTCTGTGGCATTGGAAGGTGTTGATGTTGATGATGGTGCTGATAGTGGTGTAGATGATGAAGAAGATGCGACATTTCGATGACGGAGACCATCAGTTGAGCTGGATGCTGGTATCACTGGTGTTATGGGTTTTTCTATTTTTTGTTCTTGTTTTTTATTACTCAACAATGGCTGGGGTGGTTCTGGTAATTTAGATTTTGTGGCACTAATCTTTGGTGTGTAGACTAAATGGAATATATGATTTTCAGTTTCTACATCTTTGTAGCTTCGTATTATATCCTTTAGCATTAGTTCGTCACTGAGCAATTGTCCTGAGTAGATTAGTTTTTGTTCTGGTACGGTCTGCAAAAGGCAATTGGTGGACAAAATTGAATATACAAAACGTGATTTGAAGATAAAAGAGAAAAAACATAAATTTAAAAATAAAATTTAATATAAAAAAAAAATAATAATAAAGTCTTGGTTATCACAAATGGTGATTTTTTTGTTTTACCTACGTTTTTTTTGTACCGAAATATTTTATGTCTTTATTCAATTCTTACCACTGAAACTGAACCTATACAAAAAATTATTTGTATCGTATTTGATGCTTCTTGTGGACTTTTTCTTCAAAACTGTCCGACACCAATTGGTGAGGTAACAGAGCCACCCCTGTTAGGGCCCTTACCTCCCTCAGTACTCACATCGTCTAACCGCTCTTTTTAGGTTCACAAAACACATGTGCTAGGCATGCTGATTGATTCCCAAAGATGAGTGACACGAGATGAGTATCCGTTCATAGGCTTACTGGACCTATTTTGGGATTGGGTAGATCATAAGTCAGGCGCGAACCCAGGGGGGGTTTGGGCGTTCAACACCCCCCCCCCCCCGAAATGTATGAATTTAACTTCCTCGCCATACAATTTCACTCTTTATTTTGAGTTTTCAGTTTAAACCCCCCCCCCCGAAATTTTTTCTTGCGTTCGCGCCTGTCATAAGTACTTATAGGTAGATTAGACAAAGCGACTATCACACCTTTTCTTATTTGGCGTAGGCCGAGAAGCAAACTCTACTACTTTTTTAAACGTACAGACTCATCCAGAGTCACTGGGATTGGGTAGAGAAATGTACGTTCTATGGGTAAACAGTTACACAGGATTGCAAATTTATAACCGTCTTCCTTCCAATGTTATATTAGAAACTAATATTGTAAGACTTAAGCGCTCCATTACTATTTTTGTAAAAACTAATTATTAATGTAAACAATTGTAAAATGCTCAAAATAGCTAATTTAATGCTTAATAAAAGTTACTACTACTACTACAGTTAAACACCCATTTACCCGCAGAATTTTGTCGGATGAAAGTATGCCCGATGAATGGAACCTTGGTATAATGTGCCTCATCTATAAAAAAGGAGATGCTGCTCAGAAATGCAGTTTAGTGGCCTAAACTTCGCCAATCAAATCTTGTCGGCTATCCTGTGTTACCGCTTAAAACCTTTGTCAACGATGTGATCGATCCCTAACAGTGTTGTCGATCAAATTATCACACTCCGACAGATTTTAGAAAAAACCCAGGAATACCAGATCGATACACACCACCTCTTTATCGATTTTAAAGTCGCGTAGGATATCTCGGAATCCCTGCCAAACTCGTCCGCTTGTACAGGATGACGATGGAAAAATCTCGCTGCTCCGTCAAAATCGGTAAGAACAGCACCGAATCCTTTGATGTTGAGAAACGCGTTGAGGTGACGCGTTTTAATGCAACTTATTTTACATTTTTTTTTAATCAATTGCAACGCACAAGTTGCAGCAGAACGAAGCGAGCTGTGACAGGCGAGAAAGGAATCTCAACGTCGTCGACTCGGGCAAAATATCACGATGGACAGTTATGTATAACTTCGAAATTGTCAAGGAGTTTGTTTACCTGAGTTCCACTATTAACTCGCAAAATTAAATCAGTGCAGAAATCAAACGAAGAATTACTCCTGACAGCCGCTGTTTCTTCGGTCTTTGAAGGCATTTAAGTAGTAAGGCCCTCTCTCACAGAACCAAGGAGACTTTATACAAGACTCTTATTATCCCGCTCCTGCTCTATGGGGAAGAAGCATGGACATTGAAAATTCGGACGGAATTCAGCTAGAGTGCTTTGAGAGAAAGATTCTTCTTGGGATTTTCAATCCGCTGTGTATCGAAGGAGTGTGGAGAAGATTCAACGACGAGCTGTGCGGGCTATAAAACGACGTTGACCTGGTCAAAAAGCGGAAAACACAGCGGCTGAGATGGCTGGGACACGTGGAGCGTATGGACAGCAACGCACCTGCCCGACGAGTCATCGAATCCAACCCCGATGGTGAACGCAGCAGAGGAATAACCCATAATAGGTGGGGCGCACAAGTGGAGAACGACCTCAACCAACTTGGTGTTGCCAACTGGAAGCGGGTAGCTAGGGACAGAGCTTGTTGAAAGGGCTTGTTGGTTGAGGCCGTAGTCCATCCAGGGCTGTGAGCGCCATCTAAAGTAAAGTAAGAAAGATTTGTGAAATACCCCCTAGCGGCCCTCGTTCACGCCCTAAGTTTGACCTGTTTAAGGAGGTTCACTGAGTTTAAGGTAAAAACTCTGAGCGTTCAAGTTAAAAAATCACAACAAATCTCTTCTATCATGTCTTCACCCAGATATTCAGTCGCTAGTACTTGAGATGAATATAGGCGATTTTAAAAAGGTAGTAGGAATGAAGGATATATATGTTTGTATAGTCGGAAAAAGATTAAGGCCCGCTTCCTGACAAAAACTTATTGATATTTAAATTCAAATTAAGCGCTTAAATGAAACTTTTTGCTTTTAGCCAAACGCAAAAATATAGTTGATACGAAACATAGGCTTCGCCAAATAGGCTTCATTCCAATTGAGTCGGGGACTTTGTTACTTTTGTATATCGAAAGCTGCTCAGAGCACTACAACTACAAGAGGAGAAAAATGTACAAACATAAGTATTAATTGGACAACGTAGTTTTAGACTACAAATTCTATCAACCAGACTTATCTTGGGAGTGCTACCACAACTACATAATACATGAAGATGTGTTGGTCGTTCTAGAACTCGAAATGAATACAATTTGGTAGAACGTTACTTGAAAGTAGTTTCATTTTGACCTATCTAGGTACTTATATTTTGACGTCTTATATGAACACCTTAAACCGTCCACTGACAACCTTATATAGGTCATCACGATGTCATCTAACTTTTTGTCATCGATTCCGAAGATAGCAAATTGCTAATCCTGTGTAATCAGCCTGCAAAGGATTTTTGCTGACTTTCTAGGTATATGAAAATATCAATAGCTATTGTCCATAACAAAACTTAATGTTATTCACTGAAGAAGATTGCCAATTAAACACGATTATTTAATCAGGTATGTTAAGTAATAAAAAAATAAATAATAATATCATCTGTTCAAACAGACAAAAACAATGCTAGGTAGGTATCTATACTTGCATCAGAAAACACGCGTCACCTTTTCCATAAGGTGATTACGTATCGTCTCCTAAATTATAATAAAAGTAACAAAATTCAATGTACAGCCTCAAGGTTAAAAACAATTTACCCCTGTTTCAGAGTCAAATTAGTGGACATACTTAGCTTAGCTGAGCGGAAAGCTAGAAAAATATTTAATTATTCTAGAAAAGTGACAAAACATTCTGGTTGTGGGTCCATAGATAAGATAACACACAAGACTTTCCTGATACGTTGGTCTACCTCCCACTCCCCTATATTCTATTTGCATGATGTAATTTCTAAATAAAAAGATAAACAACAATCAATAAAAATGAATATACTACCAACCGGATTTGAAGGATACACTTGGGACAGGTGCATCTTCAGCCTTCGTATAGTCCACGAAGGATTACTATGGACAATGAGGTCCTCCGACTGTTGATTCGCTGATTTAACAATCAATCGTACATCGTCCAGCTCCGAGATTGATGTTAATTTAGGAGGAGCGTTGCCTTCCATCGCACGTATAGAGTTTCTTCCACCAATGATTGCTGAATTTAGTTTTTCTTTGAACTTGCTTCAACTTGGAAAATACCCAGTCCCAGAGGAAATGCTTTAGATTCCAAAATATTTTTTTTTTTTTTGTAAAACAAGATTTTCACTTTTGGTTAATTTTCTGGGCTTTCTAATTTTTCGTTCGTGTGCAGTTTTTCCAATTGTGCTTTGACTGAATTTCAAGTGACACAATTTATTATTAACTTTATCGCCGATAATTTGTTAATGAGTTTTTTTGTATTGAGTTGAGGTTTTTTCTTTAATTTTTTTTATCTCGTCTAGCTCGTTTCGAGAATTTTTGTCGTCGCAATTTTTTTCTTTTATTTTTATTTATTTTGTTTGTATGTGTAGAAGTGTCAGTTTAACGAAGATAGACAATTAAGGGGAAAGGAAGTGCGAGGGGGTATTGTTTTGACAGCAGATTTTGGATTTGTACGTTTCTCATTGGTCGATTTAAAGTGCGAGAGAAAAAGAGATGTGTTGATATCTTTTTTTATTTCATAGTAGACAAAAAAGATAAGAAATGGTGGTTGGTTTTAATAAAATAAAACAAAAAACAAACTATTTTCGGTTGTTTTGAGCTTCGTCAGCAAAGGCAGAATGCAAAAGGAATGAATAATTTTTAAATTAATTTGTTTTTGTACAAATTCTTGTTCTGTAGTCAGAGACATCTGTTGGCGAACACAAACAAATTTTTCTAGCAGACATCAGCTGAAGCTCTCAAACTGTTTCGTAGGTCTGTTCGATTGGTAAATGTATGCCAGATTTACACGTATCGGCAATTGATTTTTAGAGAGAAAAACTTCAGCGGAACTACACTTCACGACCTGGCCATACACCGACCAATTTGGTTCGTGGTTTTCCGACTGTTTGAAAATCCAAACCTTTTTGGCATTTATCCAGTACAAAATGCCCGAAGCTAATTGGCTTCGAGCCGTTAGGCTGGCTCGTGTATGGCCAGCTGATGAGCTGTATATCGCACTAAGTGGCAGCTGATCTTCATACAATTTCAAACGAATTTGTATGAATTGTGGTTGCGCTGCAGTGCAGATCCGTCGAGTGGCGCCTAGCCTTAATACAAACAGACGAAAATAAATCCATTTTATGTGGACGTCATTTCGAAGAAAATATGCAAATTTGTTTACCTGTGTTTTAGTTATAATTTTTTTAGTTAATGGTGGATTTACATGTATCTGCATTTGGTTTCTGCACAAAAAAAGGGATGTCGAATACAAAATGTATATTTGTTAGATAGAGAGAAAAGATCAGAATGCAGAAGAACTTCGTTTCTGCATTATAGGAAAGTGCCATAATGCAGAAATGAAGAACATGTTCATCTTCTTGATGGTTCTCTTTCACTCACTCGGATTTTTTGTATACATCTGTCCTGCTCTACTTTTCTGCATTATGTAGATGAAGATACATGTAAATCCACCATAAAATTGTAAGCAGAAGTTGGTCCGTGTATATAAAGGTCTTGGGGCACTGGAGTCTGAATGAAACAAAAATGTTGCTAAAACAATCACCCTGTTATTTAATTTCACTGAATTCAACCATCACAGCTGACAAGCAAAAAACTTGACATTTCGCCAAAAAAAGTAAAAAGTTTTCTTCTTTCCGTGCTTTCAAGATTTTATGGACGCGCAATAAAGTTATTCAATTATTTAATTGTTAAATTATATTCCTGTATCGTTTATTTGTTTACGTAAAATAAATTAAAAAAGCCATAATGGCACTCGAACGTCCTACACCAATCGATGTGACGGTAAGTTTCCATCTCAATTCAACACGGTCGCAATAAAAAACGCCGGTTTTCACATTCTGTGCACATTTTTCCCTGTAGGATATCCAATTTAAAGTACACGACAGATTCACCGTATTTAATCCTGGACAACAATTGCGGAGTTATGTAAATCTGCTTGCGACAGCCAGCAATTATGGTCTTATGTTTGTTGGAAATCCAAATGAGGCTGAGCTAAAAGGTGTCTATGAAAAAATAATGTAGCTTCAATAAATCCACTAACAAATTTGTGTCTAGTTATTGTTATAAAGGATTTGATAGAATCCAAAGCTAGCGGCAAAGGACTTCATGCCCGACAAGTTCAACTACCAAACCAACCTAATTGCATCGCAGTTAGCAGCGATGGATCGATGCTTGCCGTCAACTATACACAAAACGGCTGTGGTTTTGTGGCCATTTACAGTGTACCAAGCTTTACAAAAGCTGTAAGTTTGAAACTTTCCTATTATCGCAGACCAAAAGTAGCCGCTTTTTCTTTTGTAGAACATTAAATCACTGCACAATATACGTCTGCCCGGAGACGAGAACATCTCAGCCCTGCAACTTCTATGGAATCCCGTTATTGCAGGAAGTCTTGCAGTCGTTATGAGCAACGGAGCACTCGGAATGTATGACTTCAAAAATGCTGCTTATGAATTCCACACCCTCGACAGCAAGGAACAAATTCTTTGCGGCTCATGGAGTCCCAAGGGTAAGCAAATTGTGCTGGGCTTTCCCAATGGCAAACTAGCGCAATATAAACCTGACCTCAAGCTGGCTCGAACTATTCCCTGCCCTCCGAACATTCATCCTGGTCCATTCGATACCATTTCTGTTCAATGGCTCTCGACTTTCCAGTTCGCCGTTGTGTTTCTTCAACGTTCCGAAGATGCCACTCCATATTTATACACAGTGCATGCCCCCAAGGCTGGCAGTCCTTCGTATATGAACTACTTCGACATTTGTTACAGTTTCACTGGACCCAGAGCCCAACAAGTCAACTTGATGCATATCCAACAATGGAACTTACTGCTGGTAACATCGGCCAATGGTGTTGAGGTTGGGGTCTTGGGAACCAAAGAGACTAGCGAGGCACCAACATGGGTGCAATATTCGCTGCTTGACGAAGCACGCATTGAAATGCCACTCACCGAAAAAAGCGATGAGACTTATCCAATTGGATTCACATTAGACACATCGTCCACACACCAATTGACTATTGCAGAGAAAAAAATGCCCGTCATGCCAATGATACACACTCTCTCCACTCATGGCCAGTTGGTAGCATTTAACTTTCTGAATCTTCAACCAAAAATGCCGGACATTTGTTCGCCGCCACCACCGCCATCAGACACGTCTGGCATGTCGCAATTTAAGCCTGTAAGTGAAATGCTCTGCCAGAAGAAACCGGAAATAACGATGCCCGCGGCATCTATGCCATTGGCTGTCGTTAGCCAACCGCCTGCAGCCGAGTTGTCTTTTGCGCCACTGGTAGTGACTTCTACGCCGGCATTGGTGAGTAAAATTTATAGTCCCAGACAAGAGTTTTTTGAAAGCCTTGTGTTCAATGCTCTTTACTCTTTCTTCAAAGTTGTATTTTAGGAAATAAGAATAACTGTACTTTCACATTGTGTTTCTTTAAGGAAAAACCAAAGGCTATTTTTGGAACTTCAATGGTTCAACCCTCAGTCGGATCGACCATGTTTGGAGCACCACAATCTGGATGGGCACCCTCATTTGCGCCAGTGGCAAGCGCTCCAGCAACACTATTTAAAAATACTGCTCCTGTAAAGACAACACCCCAACAACCGTCAATTGGATTTGGAACAGGTACTTTTTTATGATTTTATATGTATGTACATCCTGAGTTATGATAATTTTTATTTCCAACAAAGATTTGAAAAAACAGGAACAAGTTCAAGTACAACCACAAGCAAACATTGCAAATCCAGACAGAAATAAACCACTCTTCACTGTTCACCCTACTTTTAATCCACCGCCGGCTATAGTGACCTCTCAAGCACCCCAAACTCAGCAAGTAGCGAAGTTGCCATCAATAAATGCTAACGAAGTAGATGACATTGTCAACGAAATGATTTTGTTCCAAATAACCTCGTTTGATTTGGAATTGAAAAAATTGGCGCATCAGTCGAGAGGACTGCTTAATAATGTGAGTTAAATGAATTTTGTGTTGTACATACTTTTCAATACAAAAATTATATTTTTTTTTAAAGGTTGGAAACATGGATGAAATGAAAGAATATTCGAAACGCTTAAATAACCTTCAAGAGATCGTCGATCAAGCAAACGAAAAAGAATTTGAATCTGATTTGAGATGTCTTCATAATTCACTCAATGAATCTTGTGCGATGGTGGCTGAGTGTCGAAGTAAATTAAACATGTATAAGTATCCAGAGTAAGTGGACAAATGAAAACAAACTATTAATTAAGAAATTGAATTGATTTACCATATCTCTCCCCTCTTTCTTTTATTTTAGCATCGCAATTTTAAAGAACGCATCAAACTTTGATCCCATCAATCGTCGTCAATTGGCTAAATTGCAAAGTCTTCTAGCAAATAATCAGGCTCAAATACAAGTCATACAGAATCAAATCGATTCACAATGGTCGGACTTTCAAGATATGGTTAAACGGAATTCTCGAACCCATATGCATACTCCTTATCTGGAGGGAATTTATCAGCGTATGACTAAGTTGAAGGACATGATTGCACGGCATCGGACTAAAATTAATTATTTTAAATCAAAATTGAAGCAGTATGGCCTGCTTTACAATCAAACGCAAAATAACTCAAAGAGCGAAGTGTGAGTTTTGATTTTTTAAAATTTGAATTATTTATGGAAATTAAAAAATACTACTGCAGATGACTTTCCAATACCCATTTTTGTAATATTTTAAATAATCAACATGCGCTCAAAGCATTGAACTTCTAAGTCGTTTTTCCACTGCTATGTGAAAAGTTTTATTTTTGGTAACTTCCCGATTGCAAATTTTGGAACGAAAATAAGGTTCATCAAAATTACTATCTTTTAAAAATAGAAGTTTCTCAAATAAAGGGAAAAGACATTTCATTCTCATCTGGCGTTAGATATTCCACAATGTCCTTAGGTCACTTTAGGAATGGGTATTCAATTATTATAAGTAATTGTTTTTACTTGCTCTAAAGGGCAAATATTGATTTCGTGTCAAAACGCCGTTTTGTTTTTAATCAAAACAAAAGTTTTTGTCCGTGCGTCCTAATCTACATCGAGCTAGGAGAAATTCGAATTTTGGTTTTAGCTCATCTAGAACGGGTAGCTGCCATAAAACGATTTCGGTTTTTTCAAGTTTTCTCGAAAATGGCTGCAACGATTTTGATGCAACTTAGTACATGTTACCTCTAGAATAGTTTTAATAACACTGTACGTCTGGTTTTTGTCAAAAACTTCTAATAACGAAAACAAATTCTTTGTGGTTTCTTGATCAAATTGCCTTTTTTGTTTGTCGATTTTGTCATAATTTTGCAATTATTACAATTAAGATTTGTATGAATAATTTTGTTTACATACAAAAAAAAATCTTTTTTTTTTATTTTTAACTTTTTTTACAAAATTGCTATTTCAACTTCTTTGTATTTTTTTCTCTTAGCGCTAAAAAATATTATTGAACTAATGCTACACACCGGCAATGTTGTCTAGCTATATTTTAGGTGTCAGCTTTTTATTTTTTTTTATCTGAGGTTATTCAACCAAAATACCTCATTCGTCTCGCGACTTCTCTCCTGCTGAAGCCATTATATTTGTAGATGTATTCATGAAAATAACCAAAAATAGTTTTACTTAGCCCTTAATTTAGTAAAAAAAATATAAATGTGTTTCTTTGTTTTTTTTTTTTAGAACAATTGAATCCCTTACGGACACCATCCTCTCAATGAGCCTTGGTCCAACCGTTCACGAAAGTAGTTCAAAATTGACTAAAGAAAAATTAACCGCATTGCGTGAGGTAATTGCCAATCGAAAAGTTACCATCATCAAACCTCAGCGTCCTGATCGTGTAGGATTAAAATCGGAAGTAATTTTAGAAACTAAATTAAAAAGTGATAGGAAAATACGCGATGGTGCTGCAACTAATATGGATAAAATGGAACAAGAGCGTATTAGAAATGAACAGCAACGTGTATTGACGAAACCAACAGCTACAAAAGCGATCGCTCCAGCTATGGCAGCTATATCGCAGCCAAATGCACCGATAAGCTTTGGTTTTGGTGGAACGAGTCCATTTGTGAAACCAAGTCCGGCAGCAAAGCTGGACGATTATAAAAAAGATCAGCAGCAGCAGCAGCAGCAGCAGCAGCAGCAGCAGCAGCAGCAACAACAACAACAACAACAACAACAACAACAACAACAACAACAACAACAACAACAACAACAACAACAACAACAACAACAACAACAACAACCACTTATAGTTAAACCTGTGGCATCAACTGCTGGACCAATGTATCTTAAAGCTACAACAAACACATCTGTTCCAATTAGTTCATCGCCTTTCTCAGGCTTTGGAACTTCATCGAATTCAAATGCAATGTTTTCGGGAATTTCGATTACACCTACAGCAATGCCGGCATTTACAGGATTCGGAACGAACTCAACACTCGCTTTTGGTGCGCCTAAGCCATTAACTGCGAATCAGCCAGCTAAGGAACCGACTGTCCCCGACAAAACTCCAAAGGATCAAAAACCTGCTCTAGGATTTGATTCGAAACCAATTATTTCTGAGAAAAAACCATTTGCATCACCCAACTTCTCTTCTCCTTTCACTGCTGTTGCTCCATCAAAGACTGCAGAACCGGTGGATAAAGAAAATAAAATGCCAGATTCATTTATTCCTGTTGGAGGCAAATCTGAGACAGCTTCTTTGACGATTGCATCAAGTTCAACACAGCCTCTTAGTTTTGGCTCGGGTGTTGGGGCAAATAGCGCTTCTACGGCATTCTCTTTTGCTACTGCAAGTGCTCCGGCAAAGACGACTTCATCTACAGGTGCAGCTCCATTTGCATTCTCATTTGGCTCAGCATTCAATAGTGGTTCTGAAACAACATCCACTACAGCTTCCAAAACTCCAATTTTTGGTGGCCTACCGAAGCCAACACCAACCACAGCCATTAAGTCAGAAGTTGCTTCAGCCTATTCTGGGGAGCAAGATAAAGTAGAGAGCGTGGATTCGAGTGATACCACTGGGTAGGTTGCTGATTTTATTTGTAAATTCTCAGTTTAAACTTCATGTGTTATTCTTTTTTTTCTGTTTACAGATTCACATTCAATTCCTTGAATCTAGGAACTCTGGGGTTGCCGGCAACTCCAAATCTTTCTCCGACACCTTCAGTTTCTACACCAGAATCAAGTAGTGGATCGTCTGTTACAGTTGTCAAAACATCTACTGCTTCCATATCTGATCCCACCGATTCGCTGTTCAGCTTAAATATTTGTAAGCCAACAACGGCAGAAAATGGTAAGATTTATTTTTTTTTTTTGATAAAATGTTTTTTAATAAGATCTAATTTTATCGTAAAGCATTCAAACCAACATTCGGAGACGGAAATATGTTTGGATCTGCTTCCTTTGCGTCTGATTCATCAGCAGAAAATAAATCTATATTTGGAGGTACTGCTGTGGGCAAAGAGTCATCGTCTGGTTTTAGTGGATTTGGCCCATCAACTGATTCCACGAAATCAGCTTTTGAAGCAACTACTAATACATCTTCAGCTGCAGACAGTACTGTTACTTTAACCACTTCCACAACAATAACTACTGCAACGACAAATTTGGCACCTAAAACCACACCATCCATAACATTTGGAACTCCTTTGTCAACCCAAGGTTCAATAACTACTGGGCAAGTTGCAGCAAGTACATCTGCTCAATCTGTGTTCGCCACTTCTTCAGCAGCTTCAACGTCAATTTTTTCATCAGCTGCAGTTGCTACAAGTACAGCCACATCTGGAACTTCGATTTTCGGCGGAACTGGTCTCGCTTTTGGTGCAGGATCCGTGCAAGGAACCCCTTCAATTTTTGGATCCATGAGCACTGCACAAACATCTGCTGCAGAAACTTCATTTGCAGCTATAAATCCACCGGCAGCAACGACAGTTACAGCCCCAGCTTTCGGCTCACCAGCCACTACATCGACTAGTGGGTTATTTGCTGCAGCAGCGGCAGCAACAACGCCAGCACTATCAACCAGTTCAGGAAGTATATTCGGTGGAATACCTAAACCGGATCAATCTGTTTTTGGGCAGCCGGAAGGAAATGTTTTCGGTTCACCACCCAACAATGAAGTAGTGGCTTCTGGTGGAAGTCTTTTTGGTGGTCAGTCAGCCGGTTTTGGTGGCCAAAGCAATACAAACAGTGGTGGTTCGATTTTTGGAGGGTCATCTAATGCTCAGTCGACAAGTCCATTTGCAAACGCAGGTAATAATTCTGGAGGAAATATCTTCGGTAGCCCAACTGCTAGTTCTGCACCTGGTGTGTTTGGGACTCCTACTCAGCCTACAACTGCATCAGGTGGATCTATTTTTGATCAATCTTCTAATGCTGGACAATCAGGTGGATCGCTCTTCGGAGGAAATCAAGCTCAGCAAGGCTTTGGGTCTCCCACTAGTCCCTTTGGGGGTGGCGCTGCCTCAGGGGGATCAATTTTCGGAGGAGGTGCTTCTGCTGCCAATCCAAAACCCTCAGCTTTTTCTTCTCCTGCTCCAGCTGCATCTACATTTGGTTCCGCCAATACCGGTGGATTTGGATTGTTTTCACAAACACCAGCCTTTGGATCGCCATCACAGCCCAACACCAACACTGGAGGTGGTTCATTCGCTCAAGGTGGTTCGTCCATCACCCAGACTGGCTTTGGCTCTCCAAACTCTGGTACGGCTTTTGCAAAGCCTGTTTTCGGAGGAACACCTGCTTTCGGTGGAGCTACCGCTTTTGGATCACCTCCAAGCTTTGGTTCAGCACCATCATTCGGTAGCCCCAAAGGCTTTGGATCATTTGCTGCACCAGCTGCAACCGGAGGAGCTTTTAACTCTCCACCACAAAACAACAATTTGTTTGAGGCACTTGGTTCGTCTGACACTGGATTGACGTTTGGTAATTTGGCACAAAACAACAATCCCAATCAGCAGAAACCAGCCTTTGGAGGGTAAGAAAAAACATCATCTTCAAAAATATAAGAAAACTAATTTTAAATTTGTATTTTCTTCAACAGGTCTTCCTTCATGAGTTATCGCTCTTAAGTACTTAAAAAATAAGTGCGTGAAAATTTTTCATTTGATTTTTTTGTTCAATTTATTACATAATATTGTTTGCAAAATAAATACATATATAGTTTTAACTTATTTGGTAATTTGTTGTTATTTTTATTATGTTCAACAATGAACTATAAAAGCGTTATTGAGGGTGGTTGGCATGAAATTGATTTTAATTCGACGTTTTTCCTATTCTCAAAATCGATTCGGTTTTCATTCGACTTTTAGTCTAGGAAAGTTAGGAAATTTAATATGGGCAACCGGGGACAAATTAATTCATGAAATTTTATTGCTGGTATCGACGCAGAATTTTATCCTCAACAACATATCCAAAGTCCTCCAAAATCCCTCAATTGACTTTTTGTGTAGACGCATTTTAAGAGGTGGGGAGGGGAGGGATGCGGGAGGTTGTCAAGCTGAAAAATTTGTTGTTTGACGGAGAGATGCAAGTGAGTGATTATTACCATAACATCCATGAACAAATTCTGACACTTATGAACTTTGCTCAAAATATTAAATTTATATTGGCACCCAAGGATCGAAAGAGTCCGTACAAATATCTATGGTCCAAGTGTGTTTTTTGGGGGTGTAAGGTTTGACCTGCTTAACGGAAAAAACAGTTATTTCTGTTTCAAAATTAATCCAACTTTTTTTAGGGTGCTTGTATCATATTGGTTTTCGGCGTTAAAAAATAGCTTTAAATCATATATCATATGTCACATGTACTATCTCGATTACACGAAAATACAATTTTTCGTAAGACCTAACATTTTGCTCCGTATAGGGCAGGTCGAACATAGACTCTCTAAAAAAAACTCTTTGGATCAAGTTATTTCAATGGACTCTTTTGATACTTGGAAACCATGAAATATTTTATATTTTAAGCAAATTTCATCACTGTCAAAACTTATTTATAGATGTTATGGTAATAATGACGCACTAACATCTCGCCTTTCACCACAGATATTTTTGGGGACTCTTTTGATTCTTATGCTGTTTTCCTTTGGTTTCACTCATTCTGAAATCCAATGGAACAGTCCAAGATGATTTCTACTCAATTCTGGGGAATGGTATCTGTATAGGTGAATCGTCAAATAAAAATTATTTGCTACCACACAAAAAGCAAAATATAAAACACGAGTGTATCAACTCCGAACTTCCAAATTAAATTTTTTATAATATTTTTTCTTAATTTGTTTATTAAAATTTACCAAAAACTTTGATTTTGATGCAAATTAAATTAAAATGAAAAGTTAAAAAAAAAAAATGAAGTACATTGCAGTGACGTTTGAGTTTGAATGTATTAGTGCTTCTTGAGTGGATTCTGATTTGAAATCAAGAATCGAATTTCTCTTCTCAGAATCGTCAGACGCGTTCTTTGTGTGCCAATGGAATGGTTTCAGAAGACTTCCGGACGCTTTCGGCCGTCTAAATGAAAACGGCATTAGTAAACATGCCAAATGAAACATCCTACCAAGTTTCATTAAAATCCCATTATTTTAAAATGGTTTTGAGTAATATATTACTTGTTGTACTTTAAAAAAAAGTGATCATTCCATAAAAATGACATTCATACAACAAGTGTGGCCTCGTTTACCTTCAAAAATTAAATGGAAATCTTGCTGCAAATGACATGAGATATTTCACACGAAAAAATTGCTGTCAACAGTGCCAGGACAGGGTAACGAACAGGGAACATTTTTCGCCCGAAACTCACAATAAGGGAAGAGTGAAATGTAATTTTTCCGGTCTGATTTTCTTTCACGTGGAACTCACAATAGGGCTGATTAACTTTTCACAGGATACATGTATCTTTTCAGTTTTGGTCTCTTTAGAATCAGCGTAAAACACCCTAAAATCATGTGTCATATGGTTTGAATTAGATTGTATTACAACAAATTTTTCAGTTGACAAACTCACGCCTCCCTCCCCTCTCCGCCTCTAAAAATGCGCCTATACAAAAAGCAAATGCGGGGACTTTGGATATATTGTTGAGAATAAAATTCTGCGTCGATACCAGAAATACAATTTCATGAATTAATTTGTCCCTGGTCCGATCCTATCTTTCTTAGACTATTTGTATGAAAAGCGACATTTATTCCCACTTGTGATTTTGTATTAGAAAGTGATCTATAGTCAAAGAAAGATAGTATCTGACTGGAAAAAAATTAATTCGTAAAATTGTATTGCTGGTATCGACGCAGAATTTCATCCTCTACAACATATCCGATGTGCCCCAAAATGCCCTCATTGGCTTTTTGTATAGACGCATTTAAAGAGGTGGAAGAGGAGGGGTAGGCGGGAGTTTATCAAGCTGAACATTTTGTAATACTGCAATCAAGTCATATGACACATAATTTTAGGGTGCTTTTCAACGCTGATTCTAAAGAGACCAAAACTGACATGATCTTGTATCTTGTAGAAAGTTAAAGTCCTTTTGATGGAATGATGACTTTTTTTTAAGTCCAACAAGTACTCTCACAAGTACAAAATTTTATTTTCGTGTAATCGAGAGAGTATAGTTATATGAAATATGATAATGATTTAAAGGTTGCCAACATAATTTTAATATTTTCAGCAAATTTCATAAGTGTCAGAATTTGCTCACTTCCAGTTCTCTCCCAAAGAAACACCCTTTAACCAAAGATATTTTTGGGGACTCTTTTGATTCTTGGTAAACATGTAACATTTATACAAAATTTCATTAATATCCCATATTATTTTAGAATGGTTTTGGTTAATATTTTACTTTATGTGAGGGAGATTTAAATGAGGGAGTGGAAGACAGTGGCCTTAAAATATTTATAATTTAAAAACATTATGGATCCTTTTCGTTCATTTTAGATTTTGCGAGACGTTAAAAAATAAGAGGCGACCGCAAATTTTAGGGGTGAATATATAACAAAATATGAGTATAAGGAGGTCTAAATGCGATATCGACAAAAAGTCTAGGGCCCTACTACGTAACTTTATTCTGCTTTCGAATCCATTCGAAAGTTGTTTTCAATGCTTATTTAAAGAATCTCCAATTTTTAAAGAACCAATTTTTCGAACACATAAGAATCGAGTTACATAGTTGGGCCCCTGGTAGGTTTATTCTCAGCCTTTGGCGGGGCTGAAACAACCATCACAAAATATGCACATATAAAACCTCATACTTAGATTTTGGTTAAACATGGACTCCAAAAATTTTACATCGGCTCTTGTACTGTGAGGTATCGCTTTCAATACGATCTGTCGCACTTTCTGTAATAGGCCGCCTGTGCCGGTCCTTACTATTTTATGGCACATCTGCTTTTCGAGTAATAATTCCTTAGGAATTATTTTTTTCCTCCTTCAAAATTGGGAACGAGAATGATGTTGAAAGTTTTCCTCGGATTTTATTGATATCGGGAAAACATTTAAGATGTAAATTTGAACGCAATTTTAGTAGGCCAAAAGCTAGCATTCAAAATTTATTGGTATTTCTAATTTCAGCAGGAGGGAAACATCTGCCACAATTCGACAATCCAATTCGACAACGGTGCCTTTAACTTCCTTAAGCATTGGTTTCAGAATAAAATTATATGCAAAGAAAACATGAGCATTTTTTTTAAATATTACTTTTTGTTTATTCATTGTTGTTTGTTTTTTGTAAATTACAAATAAAAATGTTCCATTTTTTCTATTAATTTGCACACGTGCCTACACGTAAATTTTGTTTTTTATCGATTTTAATAATAAATTTTCTTTCAATTAGTAAAATTTAATTAAAGTTAGTCAAATAGTTTTTTTTATTCATTAGATTTTTGGTATTATTTTTGTTTTTGTTCTTGTCAAAGTACAAAAATGTTATTTAATATTGTATCCATGGTGTGTGTATTTTAAATTTGATTACTTTGAATATTATTTATTAAACTTTGATTCTCTTCGTGTAAAATTTAAATTGTTCTTTTGGTAAAATATAAAAAAATGTTATCAAAAGAATTAAAAAAAGAATATATTTCATGTAAAAATTAAAAGCATTTTTGTTTTCATGGAATGAGCAACAAATTTGAAAAACAGTATTTTTTTTATGTTTCGGAAAATGGATGTATATGTAATCTTGTTTATTATTTAGGAAGCAATTTTTGTAAATAAAACTATTCTTTCGCTATGAAAAGAAGAAATCACAAAGTAAAAAATTTATCTTCTTGATGAAAATTTTTGTTTTTTTTGTTATTTTTTCTTTTCCTTCTGTCGCTTAATATAAAAATATTATTTTTCGTGTTACAAAATTGCAATTGGTTATTTTTTTTGTTTGTTTCATAATACAAAGCATAAAAATAAAACGTTATACAATTTTTGATGCATATTTTATATATAATACAACATATATGTATAAATATAATCGAAGCTTTGGATATAAAACTTAAATTTATGTAAATTTGATTAAGATAAACATAATAAAAATAAAAAATATTAAATGTTTGTTTTCTTGTGTGTATAATGTGAAATGTATGTACATATATTTTGTTAAATAAATTAAAACAATGAAGAAAACAAAGTAAAATAGAAAAAAAAAATAAACAAATTAAATTCGTCGTTCTGTAGAATTCATTATTTTATTTCTCACATTCTCAGCTTCTTTAGTTAAGAGTTTGTTTTTGAATTTCTACACGCCTATAGCTAACTAGGATAATCTCTATATGAATTCGACAACCACTTCTTTTTAATGGTGTTGTGTTTTACTTGGTAATTTTATTTATTTGCCTACGCTACGTGCTGGAGAGATAAAAGAGAGAGAACTCTGAAGTGGTTCGCATAAAATATTTAAAAAAAAAAAAACAATAAAATGCTTTTCCTGACATAGAAAGCAGCTTGACTCTAGTATATGATGTAAAATCACGAAAGTATAGCGACACTCCGTCGCGGACCACCCTGACTGATGTTATCCATTGAAGACCACTTTTTGATGCCATTCTTAAGGGCCTCGGCGGTGACTTTGTCTTGCATGACCCGCGACATTGCTTCAAGCTTTTGTGCGCGTTCTTTGGACAGTGGCTCTGTGGGGAATGACAGATCGTTGGCTTCGGCCAATGTTCGCAGATCAAAGTAATACTTGGCGTACACCGACGACGGCACATTGATGTTGAATTGCAGCAGTTCGAGAAACTGTCGCTCCAACTCGTTCATGTCTTCAACAGTGATGTCTTTTAAAATTTGGCAGTAGTCTACGTTCCAGACGGCTTGATCGTCCCATACTTTGCTTGCGAGCAAAATCGCCCCCAACACCATTCGCTTCCAGTTGCATGGCCCCAAATCTAGCTCGGCATATGTAAGTAGTCGCTCCAGATAGACCAGAGTGATGATAGCACACTCTGCAGTCAGTTGAGCTGCATTGAAGAGCGTCCGGACAAATTTGTATATCTGTCTGTGCTCGGGATTGTGGATGTCGTAGTCTTCTGGCACAGTATCGTGGGTAAGTGGATGGAGTTTCTCGTCAAATATGTCAAGCCGTCGGTATGACTCGCGGTTTTTGATGTGGAAATAGATGGCTAGCGATACACACTTGACGGTGTTCTTGAGATTTGGCTGCGAAACTGTGCTGTCGTCTAAATATATGGTGGAACATGACGAGCTCTTCTTCAAACCACCTCCTCCGATGCTACCTTGTTGTTGGGCAATTTGGTGCTGTGAGCGTTTACGAGTTATTCCGCCATTTTCGACCTTAGAACGCTCTAAGAACATTGTAGCTGCCGAAGGATCGACCGATGGATCCAAATCCCCCTCCAGGTCTTCGCGCTCTGAGATGTGCTGAAGATTGTTTGTGTATTGTTCATTTTCTGGCTGGCGCTCTTCGTACACCGGAGGAACTTCTTTAATTTTCCGCTCAGGCTGTGGACTGGAATAAGCACAGCAAGAGTTCTTATTACCCATCTTGTCTTTGCTGGTTTATGTGTTTGTGTGATCGTATCTCAGTCTCTTTTCTATGTCTTTTTGCTTATTTTTTTGTTTCTTATTACTCGTGAAGATTCGTTTTAATTAATTTTTTGTTTTAGATTTTCCAAAGGATTGACTAGTAAATGTAATTGTTAGAATACAAATATATATGCTTAGACTTTTGTGTGAGTGGTGTGTTAATGTGAGGAATTTTCCAAAATAAAGATATTTTTATTTCTATAATAAATAGCTTTGTGTAACGAATTGAGTTTCGGAGGTGATAGTTTCTAGCATAAATGTTAAAAAATATAAATGTTTATTTAAATTGTTTTTTATATTTTTACGATCTCGTATGATTTGTTGGCTTATTTGGCACTTCTTCGACATGGCCGTTTGAGGAATTGGTTTGCTAGTAATTAGCGTTGGATTAATTTATTCATTTAACTTCTGCTTACATCTGGGTTGTGTTGCGCGCTTCTGTGTAATTTGAGAGAACCGAGATCTATAGTCAAAATTGAAAACTCTTGCTGTAGTTTATTTTAGATCTGGGAAAGAAGAAATTTTTATTAAATTTTAATAAGTATTTAATATTTTTTTTATTTAATAAATAATGACTCGCTTAAAACTTTAAATCTTCACTTCTACTCATTGGATCGTCAAGATTTAGGTGTATGGACTCAGGAAAAATGACAGAGGACCATATATTTTTTTTAATAATTACCATACCATTTAATGCAAAACTAAAAAATCTCCATTTTCAACTACCAAGACCCTACCAAACCTAACCTATACCAATGTACTTAAATACCCAAGATTTTCTGTAGGGGTTTGAAATATGTACTACCAACCAATTTAAAATAATATTCCGTTAATGAAACAATACAAATATTTATGGTATAGAGTGCTTTTTTGAAATGTACCAAAATCCCTGTGAAAAAATACTACCCTAATGAAACTTGACAAAAATGTTAGAAGTGTCAAGAATTCTTTGAGGAGGTAGGAAATATTTTTTAAGAGTACTTTGGGCACCTTAGTATCTTTTTTGTTTGCCTATAAATTAAAAAAAAAAATATGTGGTGCAACGGCTCGTAAAGAACCAGGCCTAGTGACTTACAACTATTCCTGTGTGCAAGTGTCGACAGGAATGGAAGGGACCCACAATTTCATGCCGAATCCGAACGGCTAGATGAGAAGCACTAATTCATGACAAGTGATACTCTTGGAGGATTTGTCAATTCCTCGCCAGAGGCAGTACCCTAAAATACTAAAGTTACAAAATTTTGGATTAGCTTTTTTATGTGTTTTGAGAAACAGATTTCTGAGTTCTATGAATAATTGAAATGTGTGTATTAGAGAATTTTAGGCGTATCAGGTTAATTTGGGACCTAAAACAACAATTATTTGTTTTTATTGAGGCAAGTGATTTTTGAGTAGTCGGAGTTTAGTTACATTAATTATCCGAAATTCGGCGCAAAAATTTTGCATACATCGCAAATTGACGTTGTAACTATAAAATAATAAAAACTAGTTAAAAAAGCAATTTAAATTAAAAAAAAATTTTTTTTGTTTTTATTTTTTTCGTTAAAAAATCATTCGTAGAAATTTGGGCATAAAATTAAATACGGCAATTTGCTCGAGAAACCACATAACTTTATTACCGCTATTCGATTTTTTGAAGTGAAACTTCTTTGGGCGCGTTGAGAGTGAAATTTCAAGGTTGAGTTTTTGTGAAACGAAAAAATGTAATGCCACATGTGCAACGCTGAGATCATTGATTATTACAAAAAAATTTATTGATAGGCTAATATATTTTATAGTGCAATATAGTCTAAGAGCCCACAGCAATTTTTGGGTGTGAACGATAGCAAAAATTCCTTTTATTTTAAGATAGGTCCATACTATTCATATGCAAATATGAAAGTCTGGCATGTCGGGGTTGGGGCCTATGTATGCAATACTGCATTTAAAATGCAGTGAGTTGAAAATGCAGTGTAGGAACTTAAAAATCATATTTAGTAAAAGAGCTGAGTGGCCTAGACATGACTATGGAGTCCAAAATATTTTCCGAAGAGCCAAATGGCTGCAAGACGTATTCAAAGCTTCAATCTTTGAGTGCGTCTTGCAGACGTTTGGACTCACAGAAAAGGTCTTGAACTCCATATTCATATCTAGGGCGCTCAGCTCTTTAATTAAATACATTTTTGAAGTTCCTACACTTGGTACCTGTGCTTTAAGAATAAAATGCATTTTCAATGCAGCATTACTTACAAACGCCCCAACCTCGACATGCCAGACCTTCATATTTGCATATGAATAGTATGGACCTATCTTAAAACAAAAGGAATTTTTGCTATCGTTCACACCCAAAAATTGCTGTGGGCTCTCGGACTAATAAGTTTAGATTTTTTGATAATCTATATTATTGTAGCAGATAAAAGGGAAAATGTCGTTTTATGTCTTTATTCTAATTTCGTTAATAAGAATGCTAGAGTTTAAGATTTTTTTCCTACTGGTATGGAGATATAAATTATTTTAAAAAATTTTTCTCAAAATAGGGTAATTTCAAAAAATTAAATTTAATCAGGAGAGTCCGCTACAAACTTGAATTATATATGGTTGCAAAATACATAAAACCAAATTAAAGTTGTCATATACAAATTTTTGATTTTGCAGAGATTTGGAGTGTAGGAATTTTTGGAAATAGTCGGAAAACCTACTTAAATAAACTGATTTATATCTTTTAAATTTTCACATTTTTTACTTTAAATTTTTACCATTATTATTTATTTTTCAAGTTTACAACCCGATCTATCGATCATTTTGATATAGAACACATAGCTGCGTCTTACGCATATAAGCTTAATATCCCTATACATATCGAGATTTTTAGATAGACAAATAAGTTTCACTTCTGTCACGAGTACTGAGTTACACGCGCTCTTTTTTTATTTAATAATTTGTCTAAACTATTGATAAAAGTGTTCTATAGTTAACATTTATGAAGTTTAAGCAAAATCGTTAGAGCCATTTCCGAGAAAACTTGATAAAACCAAAAACGTTGTATGGCAGCTAACCCTTCTAGATGAGCTAACATAAGATTTGCACTACTCCTCTATTGAAATCGGTCGATCCATTTAGGTTTTAGTAAGATACGAGTGTGGTCCCAGAAGAAAACATTAATATTTTTGGAAAATTATTCTTTATTTAGGTACTTAGTCTTCTTTTAGCTCAATACATTTTCTCATCAATGTGCAATAGCTTCGATAACCTCTTTATAGGAAAAAGCTTAAAACAGATTTAACATTAGCTTTGTTCAGCGACTTTGTTTCGAACAGTTTGGAACAAAAAAGTACAACTTTTTGCTGACAATTTTCTGTTCTAAACTGTTGCTGTTCGCTGTTTAGTGAGTCTGTTTTCCGAACAGAATAGAACTGGATTTTCTGTAATTGCACTTTAGGTAGAACAACTTAGAATGGGTTTTCTGTTCTTACTTTTCTGATGTTTCTCACAAAACTGTCCTGTTCTGATCTGAATTTTTATCCGTGTTTTTGTTCTTTGTTTTGAAAAAAAAAGATCAATGAAGATTTTCCAACCTGCCACCCAATATACGGCAACGTTACCTCTTCTGTAGATCGAAAAATTTGGCCTCTCTTGGAACCGATTCATGCTTTCCTTTCCACTTTTTTTTACTTCATATCAGGTGTGAAATGATCGACCCTTGTTTCATCCATTGTAAAAATTCCGCTTTATTTGTGTGAAACTCCGACAAACACTCGATCGAAACAACTTCACGATTCTGTTTTTGTTCGATTTTGAGTATCGCGGCATCCATCGGTCGCAGTTTTTTCAGTTCCAAATTATTATCGGTTAATATGGAATGAACAGCATTTTTCGAAATGCCTGCAAGTCCACGCACTTTCACTCGACGTTATCCCATACCAATTGGTGGGGTTTTTTGCTTACCATTTTTGGAATACACACCTCACTTGTTTCACTGCTGCGATGTTGATCGTGCAAGCTCGCACCGCCTCTTTTAAAAGTTTGCCACCTAAAATAAACCCTTGTGAATAGTTGATCAGAATGTCCTTGAGTATAATCCAGCTCCGGTTTGAAATTGGTTGGACTAAGGCCTTTCAAATGCAAACATTTGCAAACCTACTGATAGCGTTCACTATTAACGTATTGTCATCAAACTTAGGCTTTCTAAAAGTGATATTTTCCAACATGGTACCTAATTATTTCTTAAAAACAAAATGCATCTACTTATATTTCAGGTCAGGTATTTTTGTAACTGCCCTCGAATACATCAGTACGCACGGAAAAACAGACCGACTGACATATTGTTTTTATTACACTTTTTTGCACTTCTTTTTGTCATCGATATGTAAGTTTTGATTAAAACCTCGGAATTTTCGGTTTACACCTAACCAATGCCAATACTTGCATTATTCAGTAAGTGAAAAAGGAAGGAAACCGACCTAACATCAGTACCATATCACTCATTAAAAAGAACAGCGACATAATTAAAAATTTGATTGAAACATCATGCATCGATGTCTCTTCTCTATTTTATATTAGAGCCTCGTACAATTTTAGTTTTCCCACAGCTCGTTTGCGAAAGTTTTTACTATATCAAAGATATGAAATTAAAAGTTTAAAGAATAAACCATTAGCAGCAAATAATTTGAAGCTCTGTAATACAACCAAACAAAAGTTGAGGTGATGAATATTTATAACAGAGCAAGTACTTTTCAAGAATGTCATCCAATTAGTTATTGATTGACCTAAAGAATATAACATAACCGAGTTTAACGCATTGACCTAGGTATAAATACATAATACATACATAAATCCCACTTAATACCGTCTCAATGAAATGTGTTTAAAAAACCCGGGGTGGTTAGAAAACTTCAGCTTATGTATGATTTCACTTTGAAATTATTCAACCTTCAACCGTGCATTGTAACCGTTTTAAAAAAAAAAATACAACTTTATATACCTACTTGTTATAGGTACCTATACAAATTGCATGAGATTCTAAATCAATTTCACTTTCGATTCAACATCACATTGATGAACTTTTTTTATTTATAAAAATGATCACTTTGAAATTCAAATAAAATTATCTTCCTTTCATTTAACATGCACATAACACTACTTGAAAGTCGTCATAGGAATTTTTTTCCTTCAAGGTAGTTAAGTACATCATTCGCAAAGTTAAAAATGTTTTATGAAATTTGACTTAGATAAAACAACAAAAATATTTTAAATGGAATCATAATGAACTAAATTAGAGAAAAAGATTCCAATTCACAAAGCAAAAAGTAAACAGCTGATTAATCGAATTTAAAGCAAATAATTGCTTTACTTTAATAAGTTGGAGATAATTAGAATAAACATACCGAACCGCAGAAAATAGACTGCTGGAAGCTGGAGCAAAGATGATAATTAATACGCCATGCCATCCACACGAACAACCGAAGGCCAACTAGGCGTTGTAATTGTAATATTCGTTCGTTTGTTAGAGCTATGGAGGGCAGATATCGCACTTTGTTGGGATAAATGGAATCTAATTTTCACTCCAGCTCTAGCACCAACAAATATTCATTATAAATTTGTGGTTGGTAGGTAGACACAAAAAAGTTGAAACAAAATGCACGAAGTTACTGGGCACAAGAGAAGACGTTCTTCGTGACACAAGAAACGAAATAAAAAAAAAAAAATAACCAGCAGAGGGAATTGATATAAATTCATCCTCCATTGAGTTGCATGAATAATTAAAGTGGAGTGAGGAGCAACAGAAGTTGGAATTTAAAATCGAGGTCGCATCAAACAGAACAGAGCCCACCAGCCACTCGTCAATCGAATTAAATCTTAATTTAGAGCCAACTTAGGGTGGTGCTGGATCATTTGGTCGATGATGATGAAGAAGGGCAGCACTTTAGTTCATTGACACAGGTGCAGTACGAATACATCACCCACCCAGCTAGTGATATTCCAAATAGAAAAAAAACATTCCAATTGAGATTCTTCCTTCTTATCAGAAGAACTTTTGTACATTGGAAGGAGCTCTCGAGTTAGTTTGTCCTTAAAAAAAATCAAATTCACTCTAAAGGTTATACTGATATTTGTTTAAATATAATCAAAATGCTTTTTCACAAATAAATTAAGAAAATTGTGTATTTTTGCCCAATTCAAGCACTCACCGACGATTGTTTCATGGTAATGATTTTTTTATTTCTGTTGTGGGGGCTTTGCAGTTCTTTTTTTCCATGAACGTAATTGAATTTAATAGTGAATTTTGTTGATTTACGTAAAATTGATTGAGATTTTTTGAAAGTTAATGGTTATATATGTATCCAAACAAGTGAATTAGTTGGAAATTTATGTGTGAAAAGTTAAAATGAAACTTCTTTTTGCGAACAAAAATTACACCGAATCTGCATGCACAACAAAGCAGATGACAGCAGCCATTTTTAGTATGTTTTTGGTTTTTAGTGTACAAGTTCATTGGTGAAAAGTAAGTAATGGTGAGATTTGAGTGTGGTGAGAAACGAAAATTTGGGTGGAAAGCAAATGCAAAGGTGATATGCATGCAACTCAGCTTTATTTTTAACATCAACTTTCAGCTACCGTTAATTTCCATTTCCTTTATTAACACGACGTAAATAAAGGTTATTGAAACTTTCCTTCGGATCTATTTTGACTGAATTTTGATTGCTGATTTTTTCCTTGTTGGTGTTTTATAGGTCAATGTAAATGCGGACTGGAGGAAGAGGAAGCGATTCGTAAGTCCTCTTTCACAAGGAAACAGAGTTGTCGCAACTGGGAGTTCGTTGGCGACAATTTTGTTACTTCGTGCGAAAGGTACAAGACAATTAAAAGAAAACGTCAAAAAAATTTCTAGCAATTGGTTTCCCTGTGTGAAAGGGGATTAATTTTAATTTTTCATTACGATTTAGTTTTGCACTCTGATTTGAATTGCTGGAAAGTCCCTCTCCAGATTAAATTTTTATTATACACCTAGGTACATAGAGGTATGATGTCGGGAATTCATGGTTTTGTAACCCGTTTTCAATAAAGATTCTTCCAAACCAATGAAGCAAAACGTTCGCAACGATAAGAAAGTAGTAAATACAAAATGTGTCTTAGGATCTCCCAAACCAACGCGAAACATTTGCTGTAGCCAGTTCTTCATCTGTATTGGCATTATGTATCGCTGCGTGGTGAACTCGCCTCATGAAAAATTAAAAATTAGTACAGATTATTTATTAGAGGTTTTATACTGACGTCATAAGTATCTTATTACCCCCTGAAACAATAAAAGATCGAAATTGATAAAGAAGCAAGCTTCAATTGTTGATAAATATATGTCGGTACCTAGTTGGGAGCTAATGGAGGAGAGAGAAAACTAAATTCTACACTTATTTACTTCTTGTTCGTTCACTTCATTTTCCCTCAAAAATTATTTCTTCAGTTTTCTCGTCTTTTTTGGTAAATGTCAATTTGTATATCAATTTATTATTGTAATTTTTTGTTCACTCTTTCATACTTTCTCTATTTAATTTCAATTTATTTCTTTTGTGCTGGGATACACGAGCGCAAAAAAGAATTAATTTACGAAAGAGAAGGGATAATTTTTAGGAAGAAAGAAAGAAACGGAAAAAAATACCATCCCTTTATTTCTTTCTAAAATGCATGCGTTCTCTTTTGTGAATCAATTCTTTTTTGCGCTCGTGTATCCTACCACTTTGTTTGCAAAAATACAATTTTATTTCACGAATGAATTCTATTTATGTATATGTACATACGAATCATACATTTGTTGCTATGTAAATTATTTAAGGCGCTCAAATATAAAAAAAAAAATATTACTAAAATCAAAAAAAATTAACGTGTTATTAAAAAGCATCCTAAATTGCATACATACCTAGAACGAATTGCAAACAATTTAAATTTATATTGATTTTGACAAATATGTATGTACATAACCTACATATATATGTACATATTTGTAAAATGTATTTGTTTATCTTTAAGAAAAGTTTGATTTGTTTTTTGTCAGGATTTACATTTACAGCCCGACTCCACAGGCCATGACCGATGATGGCCGGACTATGATGGAACATGCCTAAAAAAAAATCCAATGGAGTCGCAAAAATTCTTGCCCAAGCAGTGACACATCCATACAAATCAGATTATGGATTGGATTATGGACATCGTTCATAGCCTGTTGAGTCGGGGTTATATACTTTCTAACTAACATAATTATATTTGTATAAAGTTATGATTTGATTGTCAGTAACACAACACAATTATATTCAAAATTAGTATTTTATTATGTGTTTTATTTTTTTTTTAATGAAATTTCTTCAAAAACAAATAGAACAGTGATGACAATACAGTATTTTGCCGTACAGCATTTTACAAAACAGAATTTTGCAAGTCAGTATTTTGTTCATACAGTATTTTGACATACAGAATATTGTATTTACAGGATAATGACATACAGAATTATGGTCTTACATTATTTTGACCACACAGAATTTTGTCATACAGGATTTTGAAAAACAGTATTATGACCCGCTCCCATTTTTTTCGTATCCAACATTTTATTCAATATTTTAGAAACTTGGCCTTTGTTTTTCAGTGGATAAAGTTCGAACTATGAGGTAACAAAAATACGAAAAAGTTAGAAAATGAAATTTAAATTAAATTAAAATAGATGTAGAGTTTACCTTTCAATGATTTTTCCTGCCACTTTTTCTTATTTTCTGAGATACATTCTACCCAAGGTTTTTGAATACGAGGTTTTGTCTTATCCTCATCGTCATTGTTGGTCTCATCATTACTTTTGCTATTAATTGATTCCTCCAGAACAAAATCCAACATTTCACTACAAACTGTGAACGTTGGTTTAACAATGAAATCAATGAAATTGATTTGTGATTCCGGAACCAGTGTCTCATATCTATCACACAGCGGACTTATTGGTAGGTTAAGTTCTCGTTCACGATCCCCTTGCCTAAAGAATTCTTCCATAATCAAAGCTGACCACTGAGAACTAAGGTTCCAACTTTTGGCAGGATTTGATATATCACAAGCATGTAAAACCAAAGCTAGTGCTTTAGATTTTTCTATTTTCATTTCAGCTGAGTTCATTCGAGTTTTTACGTCCTTCTGGAGTTGAAAATGAAACGCCATATCGGTTGATAATACCAAGTCAATGACCAAACCCCTTAATTGACGGAACTTAGCACTAGACAAATTTGATAAAATATTGCAATTATCCTCCTGAAGAACAAAGAATGAGGCACTTAGATGGTGGTTCTCCTGAACTGAACGGTCGTTGTAAATGAGAGCTCTATCTGATTTTGTCATCACATGAAAGCCATTAGTTGTGCCAGTGTGTTCGTAGTCATGTATTATTGCAGCTAAGAAACAAGCAAATATTTCTAGATCTATCAACCAGTTGATGAGTCGAGTTTGACAAAGCATCGAATTCATGGTTTGAGTAACATCTGCTGCATGTACATTATTATGATAAGGATTGTTGAAACATTGGTAACCCGTTTCAATGCGATTTACAAAATTTTCCAAAATCACAGGATCAATTGAAAATTTTTGAATAATTCCATAACGATTAAAGAGATAATGAGTAAGGCATTTGAGAGGTTTGTTTTTGGATTTATCCACAAAAGTGAACATATCAAAAGACCAATTGTCAATGAGCTTTAGAGAAATTTGTTGTAGAAAATTTCTATTATGGAATATCAATTAAGACATTTTTTCATACCTTGAGACATTCGATAAGATCAGCTGAAAGTTCTTCTATTACATCTTTTTTTTCATCTTTAAAATATTCATCTGCCATAATTAATTTAAATCAAAATATATTTTTGTATTTGTTTATAAAAAGGGAGACACAAATTTGAAGGAAAATACGATAAATTTTAAAAACCGTTTTCTAGTAGATATACATCTACAATAGCTTCTTGAAATAGCATTGGTTCACTGTAGGAATGCAAATTCCGCCAAAACAGCCTTTTTCCGGATTTACAGCCTTATTCTGGCAAACTCACTGATGCCGATGCCTCACAAGTCACAATAACGTCATAACTCGTGGTGAAAATGCCTCATACAAAGTTAAAAAATTATGATCTGCTCCTTGGTAGATTAAATGTAAAGCGATCAGTAAAAACCATCAGTAAAAATTTTCTTTTGGATAATTTCATGTATTATAAAAAAGATTTGAAACATAAAAATGGCAAATTAATTAAAATATTTTTTTTGTGGCAATCATTTTTGTAAAAAAAGCATTTATTTATTTTACTGATGAAAATTCGTTTAATTATTTAGCTGATTGCCAATTCACAAGAAATGGAACATTTCGTTTAAGTTTTCTGTGTTCCATCTTTTTACTGTTCTACTTCATCAGTAAAAAAATTAATGAAGCATTTAACATGATTACAATTAATAAAAGGTTGTGGCTGGAGGTTTGATATTTAATTACTGATATAATTTTAATGATTGCTATAACCGGCTGTAGGTTCTTAAAAAATTTCATTTTTGACCTGTTCAACTACTTTTACTGGTGGTTTTTACTGATCGCTCTAACTGGCCCCATAACATTGAATAATGTTCAAACTACAATAATTGTGCTCGTTTTATAAAATATAATTTATAAGCAGATAACAGTTTTACTTTGCTGGCTTGGTTTGCAAAGGAAAATAATTCATTTAAAGTGGGATCTCATAAAGGTATCAACAGTAGTTTAGCATTGAAAAATCAACTATCTATTTTCATTGAAAATGTAGCAAATAACTGTGGATTCTAGGTAAAATATGCCCTTATCTTTCAACGCACATGGTGCCTGTCCACTTTGGATTTTTAATGATGGTGGCTGGTCGTTATTATCAGAGTATTAGATGTACTCTGGTATCCCTACTCATTATTAGATATATTCTGGTTATTATGTTCGTCGTGTCCATGCGATGAAGAGAAAATCCTCTCAGTTCAATCTACCCATCATCCCTATCTCCCACTATTGAAATCCATCTATCTTTTACTCACACAATAAAGAAGCTTTCATGTTGAATCCGAGAATATTTTGAAAGTGGCGCATCGGTGCATTTTGGGTGGAATCTTCCACCTCTTTTTCACTCACATAAAATCTACTTGTCTCACTGCATGCACCTATGTATGTAGCATTAAAAATCCAACGTGGACATCAGGCACGCAACATCTTATTGCTTCGTTGCCTTAAAAATCCAATGTGGACATCAGGCACTAAACGCATATGATGAGCCCATAATTGCGGATTGCATCTAGTCTTGTTTTTGACAGTTATTCTGTCAAATATTTACAGTTATAATAAAATTACAGTCATTTTTTATTTTAGTTTTTATTAATTTTTAAATTTGCTTTAAAATGTTATTCGCATTTTTTTCATTCATATTAAATGAACTTTTTGTTGTTTTGTGAAAAGAACAAGAGATTCATTTCTCTAGAGATGGCTTTAGATAAAGTCGAATCATTTTTTGTTTTGTTTAGAATTTAAATTAATTTCTTGTCAATATAGTCATCTTTTTTGTTTATTAATATAAATAGTACTCTAACAAGGTTATAGATATAGTAAAATATTTTATAAGTAAGTATTTGCTTTGCTTGTTTTTATTTGCATTCAGGTATTTACAGGTTTTTATTTTTTAAATAAAACATAGAAAAAATTATTTTTAGAGTTTATTAGATATATGTATTTGTTTTTTTGTTTTGCAGCAACAAAACAATAGAATAGATTTTTAATGTAGTACCTTTTGCTATATGAAATTTGTATGCTATTCTAGTATTTTATGTATGTGTTGTTTTTAGTATTTTCATTCAATAATAATTATTCCTTGTCTAATTGTTCAATTCATTCGCTTGCAAAAAGAGTCTTTAAAAGATCTCTCATCCATATAGATTTCTTGTTGTATTTTTCTTACAATTACATATAACCTAATATTGTATTTTTTTTGTTAGTTATTTTTTTTTATTAAACTAGATTTAAATGATTGCTTCTTTCTTTTTGTCGTAGGTTTATAATAATAATAATTTTTTTGAATAATGCATTCAAAGAAAAAAATGAAAATGATGACAATAATAATTATTATTATATATACTACTTTTATTTTTTAAATGGATATGGTTTTTATTTTTTTATTTGGTTTATACTTTAACTTTATACAGTTTTGGAGTTAAGTTTTTTTTTTTAATAAAATATCTGGCAACTTTATTATTTTTTAGCAACAAAATAAATATTTGTGTTAAATTTTTATTTTGTTGTATTTGAGTTTTGATTTAGAAAAACTTGAGTTGAGATTTAGAAAAACTCTAGAAGGTTTTTGGTTTCCGGGATATTAGCACTTAAATGTTGAATACTCGCCAAATAGTCATCGTTGAAAAGAAGATAACTAGTATCAGAAATTGGTCAGCCATAAATTTTTATGAATTTACAAAATGAAGCTCTTAAAATCGCTCGTGACATGGAAAACCTTTAACTATTAATTAAAAATGTTCTATGGTTGCCAAATTTCTTACACTAATTGACCTTTTTGACCAATTACTGACATTTTAGATGGTATACTTTTTTCTGCGAATAGCCCACACATGAGGTGCTAAGATCCTGGAGCTAGATTTTTGTTCTTCATAAAAATATTTATGTAGGAAAACTATGTAAATTGGTAAGAGAGAGAAAAAGTTTTATAATGACAAATTTAAAAGGAAATAACAGTAGAGAGAGTTATAGAGAGATTATTTAAACAAAAATTTGTAAAATTATTCTTTTTGCTTTTGCATGTTTAGTTTTTAAAATTTATATTAAGGTCATAATTAAATTTCCTTTAAACTAAAAAAATGATATTATGCTGAAATGTCTGCTGCTGCTGAGATGTGTGTTCAATGTGTTGCATTCTCTAATATATCTTAGTGTTATTTTTTTTTTTTTTAATTTTTATATAATTTATAAATTTAGTAGGTTTTTTTTTTTCTTGTTTTATATGTGTTTTTTTTTTTTTTGTTTTGCATTATAATCTATCTTAATAAAGCTATGATCCCAATTTCAGCTGATATAATGGTACCTTACTGCTAAGTGAATTTACCATTGCTCTTTTATTTGTTTGGATGGCTTTTTTATAAAATGCTGACATTTATTGTTATTTAAAAAACATTTAATTAAGTAAGTAAAAACTAGTTTACATATATATGTTTTGATATTTTGGCTAGTGCAAAAGTTAAGTGTTGAAAGAATCTTTGAAGTACAATTGTTTGCCTTGAATCAAGCTTGTTTGATAATGTGAAAAAAGTCACGAATTCATTAGAATATGGCTTCTTACGTCAGTTGAGGTCGGAAGTGCTCGTCTTTTATGAAAACAAAATTAAACGAAAACTAAACGAAAAGTAGTATTGCACAATTTTAGTTGATAATGGTTTTGACAGAAATTCGTGAAAATTCAAGAGAAACTCCACGTTACCTTGAAGTCGTTATACTTTTTAATCGTTTACGATTGGCTAGAAAATGAAAATTCATCAATGTATGCACCTATACAAACACTATGAAACGTCGTCATAAAATAGTTCCTTTAACCATTTACCAATTTGATAAATAAAATCCGACGATAAAAGCTTTATGTTTGTTCGTGGCGCGTTATTAAGGTGTGGTCAGACCAAAAGAATCTTAAGAATTACTGGCGCAAAACTTAAAACAGGTTATTACTAAGGAAAGGATTTAGTATTATACTACTTAGCATATATCTAGTTCTAAAAGACATTACGAACATTTTTAAAATTTGATACTAACTAGTATCATACTAAGTCTAGTTCACAAACTTCAGCTGACCACGTCCAAAAAAATGACAGCTCGTGAAACAAATTCACAAGCATACCTACCTTATTTTGACGTTTTGTCAGATACTAAGAATTTAAATGTTGGTTGATAGTATAGTGCTTAACTCTTTAAAAATTAGCAAAGTACAATTTTTAACCTTGTATATCGTACTGAAAATGATTTAACATCGTTAAAAATCGACTAAAATTTTGAGTCATTGCTTAATAAATGTTTCTGAAAGTTTTATTTCATGTTGCATTTCATAAATAATTTATGTTTCATTTGTATAAAACAACACCAGTGACCTTTTGACAAACGAGATATCCATATAACAACAAATATCATTTCGCTTGAGTTTTGACAGAAGAAGTACAATCTTGAATGAAGTACATATATATATGAAAATATTCGTCAAACTATTTTCTATCAAATATTGTATCAATATTGTTACTGTAAGTTGCAAGATTTGTGTATGTATATTAAAAATATTAGAATGGTACTAAGTGCAATGTAGCTAAATATAAAAGAAAAAACAGTTTTGAAACTTTTAACTACTATTTTATTTGAAATATGACTATTGCCTATGCATATGCATGAATCTTAATGTATTTATCTTATATTAGTGGACTGCAAAAATTTGCTACAAATATCATACATTTCTTATTATTGAATAATAATAGCAATAATATTCAAAGAGCAATGGTAAAATCTTACAAGACTGGTCCCTCAATCAGACATTTTGAAAAAATTTCTATCGAAACTAAACAATAATTTACAGTATATAAAAATAATTTCCTTGGAAAATTAGGAGACATCGATATAGTTTTGTATATTCATTTTATATATATTTTATTTTATTTTATTTTATTTTATTTTTTTTATTTATTTATTTACCATTTGAGTTTTTATTTTTATAATAATATATAAATATTTTGTTGTATGCATACACATTTTTAATTATATTTTAATTTTATATTTCTTTATTATTTGAACTTTTTGTAAAAATTATAATTATAAATTTGTTGGAAAATTAGTAGTTGGAAGCTTTTAGAGGCTCCGCGAAAAGTGTATCAGCTTTACTTTTATTTCTTCATTGCTTTAATTTAAAAGTAAAAATTGAATTATGAATTTTTATTCCAAAGCAGTTTTCTTTAATTAATTTATTTGGTGTGCGTAGTTTTTAATGAATTTTTTTTCTGGACAGTATTATATGCAAGATGGTTAAATGTTTTGTGTTCTAATAATTAGGTATTTAGCTGCACCTGTTTGTTCCTTTTAAAATTTAAAACCTTGTTTTTAGTGCACTGAGAAGCATTTTATTCGGAGAAAATATTCATTCAAAAATTTTAAACAAATTTAACAATTTTTTTTGTTCATAATGTCAAAATATTTACTAACTTACTGAGAACAAAATAGCCATTGCACATGATATAGAAATGATAGCGGCGCGGCAGTGATATTTCATCATAAATGTTTTGGTTTTATAGAATACAAAAAAAAAATAAAAGGAAAAATAAAAACAAATTTGTATACAGTCAAACAGTTTTTTATTTTTCAAAATAAAATGTATTAATTAAGATCTAGATTCGAAAATAATACTTTTTAAAAACTATTAAGATTTAAACTTTTAAATTTTAAAGACAAAGAAGTAAAAAAGTTTTTGTAGTTTTTTTTTAATATAGGTAGGTATTTTTTTGTTTATTTTATGCGTGTCCTAAGTTAGTTAAAAAAAATGTCACGCCAATAAATACACAACAGTTAAATTAACATTATTATTGCCAATACTTAAATTTAAATTTAAATCTATATTTATATTTTTGTTATCACCTATTTACAAAAAATGCATGCTTTACAGCTTAAAATAACAATAATGGTGTTATACTTTCTTTTTTTTGTAATTTTCTTTAGTAAATAAAATTTTATGTATAAGAGATTTCCAAGATAAGCGCATACAATAAGTTAAAAACTTAATTTATATGCGCGAGTTATACAATAATGTATATATTATCTATTTCTAACATTTAAAAATTATAAAATTATGATTATTTTTTTTTCTGTTGTAGGGTAAATTGTTGTTTTATGTTGCGAATCATAATTTGTATGTTCTTAACATCATACAAACACAAAATAATACAAAAAAGCACATTAATCATCATTTGATTTTGTAGGGTTTTCACTGTCATCGTTTGTTGTTGTTTGTTCCTTGCTTTCCTCAAGAGCTGCCGTGGCAGCACGGGCTTCAGCATCTGCAGACAAGAACAAAATATGAAATAAATTATTATTTTAGTGAAAATAATTTAATGTTAAAAATTAATGTATAAAACTAAAAACAACGATATACCCTATATTCACTGCTAGAGAGATAAAAAAAAAAAAAAAACATTTGTATAATGTTTGTCTTAAATGGATGAACTATCAAAATTTAGAAAAGAAAATACGAAAATTTGTCCATTGTTAAAAGCTTTGTGCATGAAAAACAGTCTATACCAGTTAAGGCTCTCCAAAGCCAATGCGAAATCAGTGCGAAACATTTGCAATAAAAAAAAATGTTTTGCACCTCTCTTTGAAAGCGAAAGATTAGATGACGACGGCTTTTTTTATTTTATTTAGCATTTCCCTAGAGATAGACTGTCATTTTTTGTATCGCTGCGAGAGGCTCTCGCGTCGACTTGACGCGAAACATTGGCTGACGGAATTTTTTTTGCCAATGCCAATGGCAGAAATAATTTTTTTATGACATGCATTTACACGAGTTCAAATAATGACAGATTTCAAAATACTGGCAACTGCCATAAAAGAATGAGCAAGTTCATTCTTTATCTAGAATTGCATAACTTGGAAAATGGCGTCAGTTAAGTGTTAACACATAGCCATATTATTGGCAGCATTTTATGCCAAATTCTCTCTGCCATTTTCTTTGGCAAAAAATATTTCCAGTATTTAGAGCCTTTACACGATGAAAAGAAAAATGGCCATAATTTGACAGATATAATGGCATTTTGCCATTCGTGTAAATGCAGCATAGTTCATTTGTCATTTTTGTATCGTTGCTTTGATTCCCTCCGATTTCGGGTTTGTTCTGGAGAGTCTTTAGGGCCTGGGAAAACAATCTTTTTACCGATTTGTTTTGTATCAATGTTGGCCCAGGCTCACACACTAAAATGCTTTGGCCGAACGTTGTATGCAGCTTGAGATTATGGGCAATAGGAGCAAACGTTGTCAATTCTTTTTACTTGAATATGTCAAAACGCAGATTTTGCAGTTTATTGAGCAAATAAACTGATTGATTTTTTTATTTAAAATCTATTTTGCAGATCTAAATATTTTGCAGATTTACCCCTCGTGCACTTACACCAATACAGTTTTAAGTTGTCAATTTACAAATTTGGTTTTTAATTGTTTGAATTTATTTCGATTGAATGAAAATTGTGTTCCAAAGATGAAGAAGATCATTTTAATCGAATGGTTTTTTTCCTTAAGTAAATTGGAAAGCTTTTAAAGAACAAAATACATTCTCAACACAAATTGGGTTATTTATGCAAATATGAAGGTATGCATCAAAAAAGCCGTTTTCTTTTTAACTTTTTCCAATTCTAACATCAAAAGACTTAAAAGACAAGTCACAGCTAATTATAATAAATTTTCTATAGCATATAGTCCTTACCTTTGACAGCTTGTTCCTTCCAAATCTTTTTATTTTCGGTGAGACAATTAACCCAGGGTTTCCGAATACGGAATTTCTGCTTTCCAGCGGCTCCAGCAGATGTTACTTCGTCAGATCCATTGTTCGATACCTCGACTCCTTCACTGATTGACTCGCACGATGATTTACTCACCACCGAACTTGCATTACCATCATCAATGCTGGCGTTGGCATTTTTACACATAGGCGCAATTGGTGCGAGCACACACTCCAACATGTCCGCACAAACTGACATACTGGGATCCACAATAAAATCGATAAAACCAATTTGTGATTCGGCAACCAGCGTATTGTTTCTATCACATAGCGGACTGAATGGCAGTCCCAATTCTCGCTCCAGATCACCCTGTCTGAAGAATTCTTCAAGCAGCAACATCGTCCAGCGATGATGCAGGGACCATTTTTTTGCAGGATGTGATATATCACAACAATGCAATACAAGCGCCAGCGCTTTTGATTTGTCCACCGTTGGCTCGGCCAAAGTAAGTAAATTCTTCATGTTTTTCAGTTGTTGGAAATGAAAAGACATGTCTGTAGACAGGACCATATCTATAATAAGAGTTCTCAGCTCCCTGAACTCCTCTCGTGACAAATTTGATAAAATATTGCAATCGTCGTCTTTGAGCACACGAAACGCCGCACTTATGTGATGATTCTCTAGCACCGCACGGTCATTGTAGACGAGGGCCGTTTCGGAACCAGACATCACATGGAAATTATTCGTAGTTCCGGTGTGTTCGAAGTCGTGTATTAAGGCAGCCAATAGGGTGGCGAAAATCTCTAGATCTGTCATCCAGTTCATAAGACCGGTTTGACATAGCATAAAGTGAATGGTTTGTGTGACGTCAGCCGCATGCAAATTGTTATGATATGGATTGCGAAAGCGGCAATATCCCTCTTCGATGCGATTCAGGAACGTTTCCAAAGTAGCGGGTGCGATTTTGAATTTGTGAATGATTCCATAACGGTTGAGCAAATCATAGCCAAGATATTTTACAGGTTGTCCGTTTGCCGCTTCTGCTAGAGCGAACACATCAAAAGACCAATCATCAAGCGTCTAGAAAAATAAATTTATATAAAATGCTGTTTAAAGTCTGAGATAATTATTAAATTTGCTGGTTATTGGAGACAAAATGTTTGGAGTGGAGAGAGTTTGATTTAATCAGAAAAACCACAACTGGGATACCTAAGAGCGTCATTAAAGTCATAGTGGAAAACAAATAACCACTATATAAACTGCGTAGCTTTTCGCACTGTATTATCATAATTTAATTCAAACTCTGTCCACACTGTTAAAAACTGTTATCTATTAAGCCTTAAAACTGTTTCAATACATTGTAAAAAAAAACAACAGCAAATATGTAAACTTACCTTTAAGACTTTAACTACTTCCGGAGGAAATTGCATAAGCGCCGAACTTGAAACTCTTCTGTATATTCGATCAACAAATATACCGGCACGTATGGCATGTGCCACCGATCTAAATTTCGGTTTTTCATCATTCCTTTTCCGAGTTGTAGCCAATTGTCGTGTGAATGTGGAAGCCAGCCACTCACGAACTTCTGGTGGTACAGCATCTGGTTGAACCTCTGATAATTCATCATCTTCGTCAGCGAGCCTCCTGTTGTTTTTATAGATGTTTATTTTTTATAGGGAAAATTATCGGGACGGTTTTAGGAAAATGTTCCAAAAATCCAGGAAAAGGTTATGGGAGAAAAAGAAAAAAAATTCCATTAGTATTTGAATTCAACAATAAAAAAAATAATGGAAATAAAAAATAAAAATGAATAAAAGAAATTAATTTTTGTTTAATAAACTCAAGCGTTTTAAGGAAGTTAAATGAATAATAAATACATGTTTTTTTTTTTTTAATTTAAGAACAAAATATCATGTAGGTAGAAGTTTTGTATTGTGGTTTTGTAACATATTAAAAACAAATTTCGATCACAAACATCATACATAAGAAAAGCATTCAGAGGAAAGATAGATCTTATTTAAAATGTTAAATTTAATTATGAATTTAAAAATATTTTATTTAATATAAAGAGAAGATTCAAAAAACACGTGTATAGCAAGAAAACAGGTGCCAATTATATTTAACAAAACACATTGATTGAATGTTGAATAATTTACATGCATTTAAGTACACTTTGTTTTTATGAAAAAATAACATACTTAAAGAAATGTACATATTATGTTAGTTACATTGTTACAGAGTATATTTACATAATTTCTCAAACATAAATGGCTCTTAAGTAACAAGTAGGTAATATTTCATATCGAAAATGGAAATACGTTTATATTTTTTACCGTATAGCTTAAAATAATATTTTAGTTTGAACATCAGTCCTAAGCCCATAGTGATACAGATTTAAATTTCCCAGCTAAAATATACTACTGATGAATAAGTAATTTTTATTATTAATTAAATTTCGCAGGTCTCAAAGATTTCTACAAATTCAAAATTTTAAACACCGTTCCCCAGCTTAATGCCCTGGTTTGGGTGACTTTGTTCGTTCAATCTTGGACAAAGAAAATTGTGAGATATCACAGAAGTGAAAAGAAAAAATAATGGAGTAATAATTTCGTTATATATCATAGCTTCAAAAGTAGATACAAAAACAGATTTTGTCTATTTTAGAAACCAATATTTCAAATATTCGTGTTTGGCAGAAAATTGAATATCACTTTAATTTTCAGTTACCCAAAATTATCCTAGAAAAAATATTTTTTTTTTGGTTCCTACAATGACCTTTTGTAAACTATTTGCTTTTTTTTAAATTAAAAGTCTATATATATTTGGGTTTCTGCTTTTGTAGTTTAATATTAAAATAACAAATATCAAAGTCAGCTTAAAATTAAAACCACAAGTTCTGAATAATAAATATTTTATTCTGTGATAATGTAGTGTTTATTTGCATAATACCAACAAATATATTTCTTATCAAAGAAAATAAAATCTATCAGACAAAACGTTGTAGTTTTAGTCCTAAAGAGCTTTTTGTTTATGACTTTGAAAACAAAATTATTTATAGAGCAGGTTCATATTATTTATTGCTGGCTCACACAATTGTCATAGAAAATGTCCTATTCCAATAAAGATCATATTGAGGCGTGCTTTTTATTATAACCATAGATCTTTATGACGAAATTCAGTACAGATACATATCTATTCAACCTTGTCACGACAGGGAATGACAATGTTCTGTTTTACAGAATGAATTCATTATTCTACATACTTAGATATACAATGTCCAGCAAAATATAGATTTGTGCTGATGTTATCCATTTTATAGAATCCATTCAATTTTTTTTACGATGTTCATCATTGAAACAAAAAATGTATACAAAACCATTTTGTGTTTAACCCAGTCGACATAAAGACTGTAAGTATTTATATGATACGCATTCCCATTTGTTTACGATATCATATTTTATTCAATAATGTTAGCTCTTCCTGCGGTTGTATGGTTAAACATAAACTAACTAACATAAACTAATTATAAAAAAGGATCGTTAAATCATTTTATTCGAACAGAGATGTAGACACATTTTTTTTTATTGTGTGTTGCCATTTAAATTTTCATGCTTGTTTTCATGTTTTTAAAAATATAAGAAGCTAACTATAGAAACATAGGTATGTGTTTAAACAAAAACAAATTGATTTTTTAATTATAATTATTTTTATTTGCGTAAGACAAATCCGTACCACCCAGAGCATAAATCAATTAAAAATCCGGAAATTGGTTCGCCTTTGAATATATGTACACGAGTGGTTATAAAAAGGGTAATTTTTGCAATAATGAAAAATATCCTGCAACATTTCAGCCATATTTTAATTTTAACACGTGCTGTCCGAACATTGATGTTTTACATTATGTAAATTACCAATGAAGCTTTGTTTTTATTAAAAAAAACGTGATTTAAAAAAAAATACTTTCAAATATCAATAACAAAATGGCGGAACCAATTTTTTTCTGTATAATATTGCTATTAGGAATGACAAGCTACCTTTGTAATTAACATGCAAAAATTTATGGCTATGGCGCCACGTGTTAAAAATAAAATAAGCCTGAGATATTTAACATACATATCGGCTAACTTGTATACGCTGGTGCTGGTCAGCGCATAATGTAGTACAAATTAATTAGAACACGACTAACCTCATTTCAAACTTAAATACATTTTAAAATTAGTTCTGCTGAAATAACGAAATATGTATGTTAAAAAAAAAATTACATAAAAAAAAATTCTCGGATATTTTGTATTAAGTTGCATGTACAAGAATTTGTGTGTTGATTTTTTAAAAAAATATTTTTTATTTTTTTTTACATTTTAGTTCTTCTTGGCAACAAACACAGTGTAGACCTTTTTCGCAAACGTTTTGGATAAAATTTGTTCAATGAAAAGGAAAATTAGAAGATTTTTTTTGAAAACTGCTCACCGATCAATTAGTTTGCCGTACTAAGTAACTCACAAATTGTCAGCAGCTCAGACTTATCTTTACTTTTTTTAACAAAAAAAGTAGGAGTAATACCTATATTTTGAAAAAGACGGGTGTTGATCACACCCCTGTGTCCCCCCTGGCTACGGCCTTGGTCGCTGGAAACAAAATAACTACACATCCCTATAGTAATAACCGCATTCGTATACCAAAACTGTACCAAACATTAATTGTTTCGATGACTCCAATAACATAACATAACATGTATAATCATAATATGTAACGATAGACTACTGCAATTTAAACATTAAAAATGTTTCAATAGCCAATCCAATTCGAAAGAAATATGTTTAATAAAAATGTATGTCTCACTCTGTGGAAATGTAAAACACAAAATTGAATTGCTGGTTGTAAATAATAGTTACAATATTGTTATAGGTACATTTATATTTCTGTATTTTAAGCTTTGGTATGCAATTAAGGTCACGCGCACAGGATACATTCATATTTTATTAAAAAAAAAACTATGTAAATTTCATGTTAACAAAGAATTCGCTTCCGAAACAAAAAGCAATTGAGACCAAAAATATTGCTCCTACATATATAAAATTAATTTATAAAGAAAAATTTCCGGAACACTCATTTTTGAATTACTTGAATCACGCTTAACTGAAATAGAGATTTAATATGTAGGCAAGTTGACTGATCTCTATTTATACAGTTCAATTTCAACTTGTTGCAATTTCTTCTGTAACTAACAGTTACACACTTACACACTTCTTCGTAAACTTTGATTTTCTCGATATTTCCAAGGGCCAGTTTTTCAGTGTAGGGTTAAAGCCAAACCCAAATTAACTCACCAAATTTGGTGAGTTTACACAAAACTAACTCAAGAAATACTTTTGATATTTTATGTTCCTTGTTTTTTGAGTCTTCTTGCATTCAACCTTTACTTAAAATTGCTCCTTGAGTCTTGACATAACTGTAGACAAATCTATTTTCAGAGTTAACTATATTTGGTTTAACTCACAACTGAAAAACTGGCACTTAAAATTGTTTTTATGTGAAATTATTCTTCAATTTAATATCCGCATTCAAAATTAAATTAAGTGAACATTTTTGTTAGTTATCCAAAGTTAGTTTAATAAATACCAAGTTAAATTTCATCTAAGCGGGATCTACAGTTGAAAGAATAGGTATGTATGTACATAATAATGATGAGATATATTTTTCTTGTTGAAAATGTAAACTTTAAATATTTTATTACAAACTGAAAGATACAAATGATTTCTTAAGTTAACTTCTACTTTTTTTTGTACAAAAGATTTTTATTAAGAAAAATGAAAGAACTACATTAAATTTCTTGGTTTGATAGAAAAATCTTTTAAATAGTAAATAAAGTTGAAAATTAAAGGTCAAGAGCCATTGATTTATTATGGTTAGTTAATTTATTTTGTTTTTAAGGAGAGTGCGGAGAGATACGCTGCACGGTTCTTACTTTCATTGTCAAATAAGAACAGATATCAATGTCAGCCAAATTATACATGGCGAATGGTCCAGCTACTCTATATTATAAGATGGTAAAGATTGGACTTTAGAATTCAACTTCATTTAGAGCCAGACGAGGTGTACGTAACCTCGATATTAATTTTAAATAGTAATTGTTTTTCAATATATGAACATACATAGCTAATAAAAACATAGCTATTAAACTTATTTGTAAGAGTTTTGTTCAATTTTAAAGATATATATATATATGTATCTGTAATATAGACACCCTTTATTCATATTTTGTGCTTAGATAAAGTGAATTGTCAAATATATGTACATACATAAATCATTGAATGCTTGAATATTGAAAACAGGCATCAACATCATTGACAAGATTAATTTTTGGTTACAAATAATAATTATTCTCTGCAGCGCTGTGGTGTTCTTTTAATCAAGAGGTTCTTAATATGCTTTCAATGATATGTACCTACCTACTAACAAAGGGAAAATATATTATCAGTAGCCCTGAATAATGATTAAACGACAACAGCCCCAACTGAATACAGAAATAAGCTACCGAGTCGTCAGCTCAAATATGTATAGGTAATTGCTTATTACAAAATAATCTGATTAGGATAATGTTCACGAGGATGAATTACCTGCCATAATTGCGTTAAAATGTTGGTTAAATTTGATCCCAGTTAAATTGTATCCCTTTTCATAGGGGTGAATAAAATTAAAGGGTTTTGCTGTGTCAATTGCATTAAATGGAAAGTTTTAAAACATACGTTCCTTGCGATAAAAGAACCTATCCGAGACGGTGTCAACCTATCCAAAAATGTTCAGATACCTTGATTTGTTGTTGCAATAGTTTTTTTTCAGAGGCGAATTACAACACCAATCTGTCCAAATCGCTTTAGATATGATCTTGAACGCGGAAATTGCATTTTGATAGTGGCAGTCATGAACCTAGTATACCTGGACTGCTAGTCGGTCGTCATTCTCATTTGTTAAGCATGACACACAAGACGCAACTTTTGGTTTGCATTAGAATTATGTTGCATTTGAGTGTGAATATGCTTCTTTATTCATTTAAGATATTCAAAATATTTGAAATTAGAATATTGTGTTTCCTTATTCAATAAAATACTTAGGATAAGCCATTATTGTCGGTTTTTTTTATTTATTCCGAATAATTGGTATGGATTTTTCATTCCATCTGAAGTGCGGAGTCAAAAGAAAAAAAAAAAGAACTCAATGCTCATGCGGTTCCCCATCTAAGTACTAACCGCGCCCGAAGATGCTTGATTTCAGTGATCGGACGAGAACCTGTTTTTTTTTTTTTTTTTACCGATATTTTCCGTAACATCTTTCGTCAAAAGGCAATGAATCCTTTATTAAATAAAAAAAACCATAATTGTCGTTGCTTTTGAGAGGTGAGAACGAAATCATGGTCGTCCTATTTATCGATACCATCACGGGGAAGCATTTTATATTGCCGCCTTTCAAGGGATACATTTTCTTCCTCTGCATCATCTTCGCTGCTCCAAAAAGACGACGCCCAATTCTCCCAGAAGTAGGTTATTTGCAGGGAACATTTTTTATTTTATTATTTCAATTAAAAGAGAGCTCTATTTTTATTTAATTATTATTTATTTTAAGATTTTTTTCCTTTCGAAGTCAAAAGTGAAAAGTTTACACAACTGAATATCATGAATGAATAAACCAAAAAAAAAAATGAAAATTCCCAAGTTTACTCGGTAATAACCTTTCCACACTATCCCACTGTGTATTTATGCATGTCAAATTGAAAGTGGGAAAGAATTCCACGCGACTGCCAAATTTGTTTGAAAGAAATGACTTTTCATATTTTGCTTCCACACTTAACACACTACCTTAACCTAAAAAAATAGATAGAATGTGGGATAGAATGTCAAATCGTGTGGGATAGAATGTCGGGTTGTGTAGGCTGGGCTGTCATATTTTGTTTCCACACTATTCTACACAGTTTGTTTCCCACTTTTTTGGCATGTATTAATACACAGTGGGCTAGTGTGGAAGGCCTTTAACTTCTACTATTTCGTTGATCAACTCTACATTTGAAAATCAAAAGTTGAAAACCTCAACTTCGAGTGAACTACTTCTCAGGTTGACTGTACAAATCGCAAAGTTATGTTCAACTTTGAGTGAATAAATTAGGCCTAAGTCGTTTTCAAATTGCCGCTAGTGTATCGATTTTGTTTAATAAACGGAACCATCGTGATGTTGGCTTCTAGCAGTCCAGGTATAATAGGTCAATGGTGTTAGTAATGTCCAAGAAGCTTAATACAAACGTCAAAATTTATCCAATAGTTAAAATTTAAACGAGCTCCTGAGCAGGTTAAATTTTGACGACTGTATTCACCTCAGTAATGTCAAAATTTAGCCATGGGATCAAATTTAACGCACTTTTAACGCAATTAACGCACACGGCCTTAGTTATAATGGCATGACTTCCAATAGTTTTCTAAACTTTCAATCTGTCACTCGACCATTTTTGTGTTATAAAAGGTCGTTAAAGTGATTTTGTGTTTTTGGTTCAATAACAAAATGTCGGAAGGAAGATATTTGCTATAAAGACACCTCTAATTACAAACAATCTTAAAACTAATTTCCAAAATTGTATATCATGAAGGAATAGAGAAGAAAATCAAGATGATGGTACTGGTACATCCGAGTCAAAAACACAAACACTTGACGAAGCAATCAGCACCAATCGGAAATTGGATTTGTTTTGTTTGGAAAAACTTCTCTCTGAAGAGATAAAAAAAAAATAGACTAAAAAAACACATAGAAGGTGAATTTATGCGGTGGAATTCAAATTTCATGAAATTTATAACTTGCTCCTATGGACGCGTGTTCACATTGGACTGACTCTTGTTGTTTCCTCTTGTGAAGTCAAAAAAAGTCGAAGAAGTAGATTTGGACCGCTTCCACACAAGGAAACTAAGTTACCGGCAACTAGGAGTTTGTAGGAGAGAAGGACGTAGGGGAAACAAAAATCTCCCCTCTCACCAACAAACTAACTAGTTTCTGGCAACTCAGTTTCCTTGTGCGACGATTCGTTTCTTCTTTCGTTTTTACTAGTACCTATAGGGCAATTTTTGGGTTCGTAAAAACAATCGAACACGAGATAATAATTTTCCCTAACATTAGACTATGCGAAAAAGTGGGTCCCACAGTCCTGTCTGTCTGTCTGTCTGTCTGTCTGTACCTCCAGCTGCAGCCTAAGCCACTGCAGCGATTTTCTTCAAACCTTGGACTTAAGGTTATTATTTGAGGATTCCCAAGAGAGGTAATTGAAATTTTTTTTAGCTCAAGAAATAACGGTACCTTCTTTAAACTTATATACAACAATGTATTTATTTCAAAAACGACTCTAACGATTTCGTCAAAAAATTATAAATTTTTATTGAGAGTATGATATGTAAATGTTACACATCATTGGCGATTATACTCTAATACTCGAAGAAAGTGCATACATTTTTATTACCCTGCTGAAATTCATCTCAATACAGCATCTTTTATATACTGTTCTATAACTTAATACTTAATACTTAAACTTCTTCTATCGTTCTATCATTTAGTGGAAAACTTTCGTAAAACATATATTAAAGAAACACTTTCCACAGACGGAGTTCTTGTCACACAAACTTCTTTTTGAATGCATTTTTTCTCGGGAAGACGATTTCTCATTTAATTTTCTTTTCCAAAGAACTTAATTAAGGACATCTTTGCAGCAGCGAACTAAAAGTGCTTGAAGAGTGCTAATTAATTATTACATACAGACAGTGTGTAGTATGATTGTGTGCGGCGGGTATTCTTAAAGAGCGGGAATTAAATTGTATTCACTTTCCTTATTTGGTCCATGATTAAACATTATATTTTCATTATTTTTTTACTTCGTTTAGAAAACCCTTTATTTCTCACTAATTCAGACCTTTTCTTTTTATCCTGTTGCTCCTTGGCACGGAATTGAATTATGAACTGTATGAGTTCAACAGTGATAATACTCTGTTGGCGACTATCTCGCCTGGTCGGGCTCATGTCCGTCGGCTTAAGCGTTGAATTTTAATTACCGTAACTACGTTTAATTTCACACTTAAACATAGTGTTAATGATAGAACTTTTCAAAAACTCCCTATTGGTGCACGAAAAATACTTTGACCGAAGTATATTTAAGCGAACAAGTATCCAAAAGTATTGTATTTTTAGAACTAATTTCTTTGCACGTTTGGTTTAAACTAAGAGCAAGAGACAGTGAAGGGAAAATAATAGGCTGGTGTTGTTATACGTGTATCCGTATACCCTATATATTGTTCCTTGTTTTCATTAAGAAACCTTACGTATACCTATAAAGGATTAACAAACAACAATCCTCTACGATAAATAATGCCAATTAAAGCCATGAAATGGCAAAGTAAAGAAATTGCACACTCACACACAGGCTCGGAAAAAAGGACGACGCTTTTCCTCTGTTTTGTTTGACGCCGCACGAATGTTGGTAAGCACGAAACCCATAATATAAAGGCCATGTACCCGTCCTATAACTGGCAATATTGTTCTCCTCCTGTATAGTCCTTTATTTAAAGAAATACCAGGTAGGAAACAGTGCTGATTTAAGGAAATATTTTCAAAATCCTTAAACTATACAAAAAAAAAAACGGAAATATTATTAAATTGGGAAAATAAGGAAAACCAGCGATAGGAATATTCACTGAGTAATGGCATATAAGAAAGAATTATACTATCCTGAATAGGATTCAAAAGATTGTATCTTTTTGTCTAAGGCTTTTTGCTGGGACTTTTAACGGAAATAATGTCAAACTCTGGAACTTATTTGGAGGTTTAATTAAATTTGTTGTTGCAATGTATAAAAGTATATACAAATTATGTTAGATAGAATATGTTAAACAAATTGTAGCTCTTAAATAAAGGGATAACATTGAAATATAAACCATGTATAGATGTTGAATTATAAGAAGTTAAAACGGAAAAATATTCAGGAATACATTTTTTCTGCATCTAACGAAAAAAAAAGGATTAGCGTTTCTTTTATAAAAAGAAAATAATGAAAACAAATATTTTTCACTTTATTTCAATTAGCATTACCGACTATGAGAGTCTTTTAAGTTTTAGAGGGATTTTGCAACACAGTGTTGTGAAACCTACAGTAATTTTACGTTGTTAAAGTTTGTTCCTTGAAGAATATTGTGACTGTGTTTGTAAATATGACATTTTGTATTGCAAAAAATATACCTACTTCTTATTTTTAAACTTCGTCCGTGATCACTGGCTGCAAGAAATTTCCCATTCCAGAAGTCAACAATTTAAGTTAAAATAAACTATTTATTTTATAATTGCATGCTTGTGCAATAAAACTATTTATCACCAAGCACCACTCCTTTATAATCCAAAAGAAAAAGAGCCAAAAGAAAATTTTCCATCAAATAGCACAAACCATCTCGTGCTATTTGCAACTAAATTCATATTTTAACTTTTATTTCACATTTATTTTCTTCCTCTTTAAATATACATAAATAGAGATTTATGTTTATTATTGTGTTTTTTTGTATTTATTTTTTGCTTGCAGGTGTATAAGTAAAGTATAAAACACGCAAATAAGAACATTTATGATCTCGGTGTGAATAAGTTGGGTTTTAAAGGGGACAAGTTTCACCTATTTCCTTTTCCTTCCGGACTTATTGAATGGCAGTCATTTGTTTATTAATAGTTGTTTGAGAAGTATTTAGACAGCAAAAAAAATAGCATTAATTTCCGAATCAAGTGAAGTTTGCCAGGTCGCTTGAAGACATTTCCAAAACAAACAGCTATGTATATCAAAACATAGACAAAGTTTATTTAGATGAACGTATGTATACAGGGTGTCCAGTAAATAATGGATAACCTTGGAATGCCTCATAGTAGACTTTATGACCGTCCTGAAAACTAACACAAAAAATGTCTATCCCAACCACAAGAAAAGATATGTGCATTTTTTTGTTCAGTGCATTATTTTTTGCTTTACTTTACGTTTTTGAATACTACGACAACGAGTGAATGAATTCTACCGTTTTTTTTTTCGTAGCAATATTTAACATTGTTTGTGCCAAAACATAAGAAGACAAAAATTATAATAACTTTTGGAATTCTTAGAGAAACAAATTATTGAACTTTGATTTTCGATGCAAAATTTGAAAGAAAAATAAAAAATAATTTTAGATTTCAAAATGGTATAGTTTATTATGGTATCTAGAACCAATAGCAAGTTATTTGTCAAAATCTGCAATACTAGAGCCAATTAAGCAAAAACAAAAGTTTTCAAAATTAGCACAGTAAACATGAAAATAATACTATGCGTTGAACATGGTAGATTTTTGATTGAATAATGTTGTCCTTATGATAAATCCAAGGTTTTAACTTCTAGGGCCGAATGCAACATTAACAAAAATGTTTAACAAAGTGCAAAAAAACGGCTACATTTTTGAGCTTGTTTTGAATTACACACTCCTCATCAACTGAATACGCACAAACATTTTTTAATATACTTTATCCATTTTTTCCAAACAGTGATGGTTATTATGCCATCTGTTGATGCTAACTATTCCCTTAAGATGTTAAGCAGATAATTCCGAAAGAATTATCCAAAAACAACCGTGAGTTTTTCTTCAACCACTTGCAAAGTGTTTTATATGCAAAGTAGGTGTTTTTTTTAGTCAACTGAATAGGTACAACGCCATTTTCTTCGTTGTTTATAAGTTTTTTGGAATGCTTGACAGTTTAAATTAACGATTTTAGTGTTTTCAGTAAAATTTAATTCTTGATTTCAAATTTTAAGAAAAATGGGTAGATCTACGTGTCTTAACAGTGTTGAAAAAGCTTAAATCGATTTACTTAGAGACCAAGGCCTAACTGGACGTGCAATAGCTGATAAAGTTGGCCGAAGTTTTAATGTAGTTTATTCTAACTTGAAAAATAAAGATGCATACGGCAAAAACATGAAGGGAGGTAAGAAAACAGCAACAACAGCAGCTAAGAGACGAAGAATTTTAAGATGTGCATCAAATTCTTCTGATTCTGTGGCAAAAATAAAACAAAAAGTCGGCGTAAACGCAAGTTGCTCAACAGTATTAAGAGTAATCAACAACTCAAGCCATCTTAAACGAATGAAACTTAAGAAAAAACCACCACTTGACGAGAGACGGAAAATGTTGCGATTAGATTTTTCAAGACTTCACATGAGTTGGAAAAAAGAATGGTATCACGTGGTTTTTTCAGGTGAAAAAAAGTTTAATTTCGATGGCCCTGATGGGTTCAACTTCTATTTTCACGACTTAAGAAAAGAAAAAAAATTTTTAAAGCGCCATCATAGTCGTGAAGGAGGTGTCATGATATGGGGAGCAGTCAGTTATTATGCAACAGTTGAGCTCGAGGTTGTAACATCAAGAATGACAGCAGCTGGGTATAAAGTAATTTTGGAAAGAAATTTTCCTAAATTTTCTAACATCTTTGGACCCATAAACTGGACCTACCAACATGATAATGCGCCTATTCACTCAGCGCGCATAAGAAAAACATGGATAGAGGAGCAACAAGTGCAGTTGCTTCAATGGCCGCCGTACTCACCTGATCTAAACATCATAGAAAATGTCTGGGGATGGTCAGTACGCAAAGTTTATGAGGGTGGTCGTCAGTTCGAAGACAAAGAAACCTTAATTTCTGCAATCAAATTAGCGTGGAGCGAAATTTCGTTAAATTACATTAAAAAGCTATACGATTCCATGCCGGATCGAATTTACGAAGTAATTAAAAATAAAGGTGGAAGTACCCACTACTAAACTTAAACAAAAACTTGTTTCATTCCATTCCAATACCAATTTTAATTTTTGTACCTATTCAGTTGACTCAAAAAAAACTTCTACTTTGCATAAGTTACACTTTGGAAGTGGGTGAAGGAAAAACTCACGGTTGTTTTTGGATAAAACTTTGAAATTCTGTTATTTATATGTTACGAAAATTTTTACCATCAACAGATGGCATAATAACCATCACTGTTTGGAAAAAATGGATAAAATATACTCAAAAATGTTTGTGCGTATTCAGTTGACGAGGAGTGTATCTCTTCAATTGGCCTTTTAAAAAACCATCAAATATTTTGGTAGTGATTATTAAAAAAATTAATTTTCTTATAAGAGGTGCATTAAATAAATCTAATACAGCAAGCAAGCCGCTGCATTAAAAATATGCCAGAGATACAGGCAGATGGACATGAGGTCTGGGGCCAATTTTATGGCCACCCCGTTCACCAGACCTAAACCGACTTGATTTTTTTATTGGGCTGCATTAAGAAAATCGTGTACAGGAAGCCCATCAGGTCCTTAGAGGAGATGAAAAATCTTGGGGAGGCAGCTGCATTACAAGATTCTGAGCAAAAATTAACAAGATTATTATATAAGATTTTCATTTATTCGGAGGTGCAGAACCTGTATTAGAATGGGTAGAAAACAGTTTGAGCATTTGCTTTAAATTTGTTTTCTAACTAAGTGATCAAGTGATTGAAAGTTGGCTCAAAACTCAAAAGACTATTTGTTTGAAGAAAATAACAAATAAACGTAAAGCAACTGCGAAAATATTTTATGGTTTTGTTAGACCAGGTATAATTCCAAAGAAGCTTCAAAATGTAGCCGTTTTTGCACTTTGTTGACATTTTTGGTAATGTTGCAATCGGCCTTAGAAGTTAAAAGCTTGGATTTATCACTAGGATAATATCATAAAAACAGGCAATCAATCAGTAACCTACCATGTTGGACGCATGATACTATTTTCACGTCTAATTTGCTAATTTTTAAAACATTTGTTTTTGCTGAATTGACTCTCTTGTTGCTGATTTTTACCAATAACTTCCTATTGGTTCAAGATGCAATAATAAATTATACCATTTTGAAATTCGCATTTAACGCGCATATTTGCATTTTTTCATACCAGAGATGATTTAACTTTTTCAAAAATTATTTTCGTTCACATTTTGCATCGAAAATCAAAGTTCAATAATTTGTTTCTCTAAGAATTCCAAAAGTTATTTTAATTTTTGTCTTCTTATGTTTTGGCACAAACAATGTTAAATATTGCTACAAAAAAAAAAACTGTAGAATTCGTTCACTTGTAGTCGTGGTATTCAAAACCGTTAAGTAACGCAAAAAAATAATGCACTGGACAAACAAATGCACATATCTTTTCTTGTGGTTGGGATAGACTTTTTTATTAGTTTTCAGGACGGTCATAAAGTCTACTATGAGGCATTCCAAGTTTATCCATTATTTACTGGACACCCTGTATAATAATAATTATAATAATTTCTTGTTTTGTAGGCTATAGGTTAATTGAAACAAATTTTAATTTTTTTATATATATAGCCTACAAAACAAGAAATTATTAAAATTTATAAAAGGTCACAATCATAATTAAAGAATATAATAATAATTTGTCAAAAATAGCGTGACTTGTGTATTTAATATGTCAATCAATTTGGCAATTATATTTTGTTTATTATTTTTTTAATTTTTCTCTTGTTTTAGCGAAAAGAAAACCGCCTTTTAATGACCACCCAAGAAATTAAAACAAACTGCCCTCACTATTCGATTTGAATAGGGTGTTAAGTTCCTATACAATCGAATCAAGATTAATTGGGAAGTTCATTGTTTGTATAAAAAAAAGAGCTTGATATAAGTATGTACCGTACATATGTATTTATGTAAGCAAAATTAATATTATATTTAAAAAATTAAATAGACGACTGGATCGCACTAACCTGCTCTTGTAGCTAACAATTCGAATGTAGATGGATATTGACGGTGTATATATTTATGTATATCTTTTTATATCGTCAACGATAAAATATTAAAAACAGGTTGAATCGCAGGTTTTAAACTATTTGGTTTAATAAAAAAAAAATAGTAAAAAAGGTTAAAAATAAAAAACAATTACTTTGTCGTTCAATGTACTTATTTTTAACTAGCTTAGAGTTTTAAAGTTATTATTATAAGCCAATGACGAGATAATCGGGAAATCAACCTCAAAATATTATTTCCATTGTTTGAATTTTTTTGCAAGAACCTGGTAAAATGTATCATTAAAACTATTCTAGGGACTAAATGTACGAAGTTTAACCAAAATCATTAAAGCCGTTTTCGAAAAAAAAACTTGATAACACCGAAACTAGAATTTCTTCTCTAGGGAAACACATAAAAATGCCTCACACCAAATTGGAAGCAAATCCGTTCAACGGTTTGGACTCTAGCTCGATGTACAGCAGGACGCACAGACGCACAGACGCACGGACGCACAGACAAACAGACCGTTTATTTAAAAAAGGTACACAAATCGAATACTCTTAAATTGAAAACAGGTGAAGTTGAGAAGGACAAAAGTGCGTTCTTTTTCTCTAAGAACTTGTTATAAGTTATAATGCCGAACCAAAATCTCAGATACTGGCAACAAGATAAATATTATTATTACTTTTTTTTTTTAACTTAAGAGGAATAAACTTTATTAAAATAATAAAACCAAAATACTTTTATACTTGGCATGCTTAATCACAACAATTTCGATTTTTGTTTTCATCGATACAACTTTTTTCTTCACTGAAACTTCGCCTCTTAACTCTACGAATCAATAAGTTAACTGAAAAGTCATAACAATTTTTAAATGGTGCACAAACATTATGTTTAACCTCCGAAATGCCACCATAGTAAGAATAATTATAGGGGTTCTTACGATAAAAAAATTCTTTGAAGCACATTTATTACTTAATTCAATGTTGACTAAGAATGAACATATTTTAATATTATAATATCACTGTTGATTGATCGCTAAACAAAGCTTAACAAAACACGTTTACTTTATCAGCGTGAGTGTTTCGAAAGAAATAAAAACAATCGTTTTTTTTTTTTTTTTATTTATTATAGCGAACATAATTTTTTTATTACTCATACGCCACAGTGTCCAATTTTGTTTTGTTTAATATGATTATTTTTTTTTTGTCATCTGTATATTGAACATATTAAAATAGTTTTCGTGTAAATTAAGTTTTCATTAATGAAATATGGTTTCCATTTTTAAAATTTTGACAGGTAGGAAGTTGCAGGTAAATTGAAATGTGTTGCTGAATTCAGAGAGCCCCTTAAAAGGAGTGATTTATATCTATTCTCTATACGGATTTTTCTGAGGACATTATAAATTTAGTTTCCATAAATCTAGGATATGTAGGTGTAGGTATGAGAAAGTTTTGCCCTTTAGGTCTACTTACATTTTTAAGGTATCCGCACATTTATCAATACAAAATCTGATTCAAAATAGAAACAAATCTCATCCCAAGCGTAATAATACCTACATCAATTTCAATCAAAATAGAAATCAATTGCTTTAGCCGAAGAGAGCGCATGATGGCCGCAGGAAATAATACAAATGTGTTTCAAAAATAGAACTGCCACAGGGAAAAGTAATGCTTTCGGAGGGGGAAAAAAAAAATAAGAAGATAAAAACCCATTAGACAATAAAGGTTGGAAGTAAAAAGGAGACTGTAGGCACACAAACAAAAAAGCCTCCTATCCATCAAAAGCAGAGGCAGAGAGGCACTTTGTATAGCTCTTCCTCTACCAAGCTATTATTGACTCGACCGGTGAAAGGAAAGGCCAAACGACAATAAATCTTTATGTTTTGACAAGAGGACCAACTACACCCCACCAACCAATCAAACCAAGTTAGTTTCCTTTCATTCTGGGAAATAAACGAAGTCTATTAATGCATTTGTAATATGTATGTATATTCCCCTAGGATTTTATGGGATTAAATGTAAGTTTAAATGTGAAAGCTTTCATTAATTTTGTTCGTCTTTTTACTTTAAGGAAAACCAGATTTACAAGAGATATAAATACTTATTATTTTATAAGTGTTTTCTTAAGCGGGTCAATTTTATTATAACAAAAGGATTTGTTTGAAGTTTTAAAGCTTTATTTTTTCCGTAGTAAAGGAATTACATGACTTCCAAGCCAAGTGGCGCAAAGTCTGAGGAAAATGGCAAAATATACTGAAGACAAATCATCTGTTAGCTGTCAAATCAACTGCCACTGTCTATAGAAACTTGAACGCCTTTACTTAAAGTGAATATCGTTTTATTTTTTGGCTACTTATGGAGTATTATGCAATTATGTTACTTTTGTGGTTACATATCTGAGTAAAACGGACAAAACCTGAGCAAAAATCATCTTTTAATTGTAAAAATTCCTTTCATCTGAAACAGTCTTGCCAACTTAAAAACCTTCAACTTTTATCTATTTTATCCGCTTTATTATTCACTTTTTTCATTTCCCATGTTTTAATTTTATGTAAAATGTTAACTTTGTTACGCGTTTTCCGCGCACTGTGCAAAAATTATTGGGAATATTGAGACGCGGCCGTTTTGTTTAAATGTTTTTCTGAAATTTCAGCGGTATTTATAGGAGGTATGTATATTAAACAAAAACAACAACAATTATAATTATTTATCTATACAAACAACAACCTCTAGATATGCCCTGAAATATAAACGCATAATTCCTACAGTTACGGGGGAACATGTACTTTTTGTATCATTTATAAAGTCATCTGAGATTTTTAAACTTTTCACTTTGAAAATAAGCGAAACAAAGCAAGCATGAATGCACTAGTATTAAAATAAAATTACAAAATCTTAAATATCCTTAATCTACAGCTTAAAAATTTTACCAAAAAAGAAAAACAAAACTTAAGGTATCAGAAAACTTTTTAATTTAAACTGATACCAACCAAGTCCCAGGTAACTAAAGGTAGGTGTAATACCCCTAATTTAAATTAATAAAGCCACCCTTACAATCCAAAGGGTATATTTTATCGACCTACAATCAAACCATTTTGAAAACCTTTGCTTTCCAATTTAATTAAGAAACCAATCTACAAAGTCAATTTAATCCTATTTAATCTGATTTCTTCATCACTTCTTCTTTCCTAACATTTATGAGCCAAAATTACCCTAACCATTCGCATTCATCTAGAATCGAAAACACCAAAATAACCATTTCCAATTGGATTCTCTAAACCTGTTATTGTAACTTTATCATAATCAGTTTTCTGTTTTGTCCGTTTGCACACTAGAAACCACTTTATTTCGTCATCAGGAATCGTTTAACCATATATAAATGAAAAAGGGAGAGAAACACTACTAACGATTGAAATTCCATAGACGAATCTCCAGATTTGATTGTATTATTTCATCATACTTTCTTAATTTGACCTGAGGATAGCTTAAATAGTATACACTTACACACTCCCAATCTATTCTCGTTATGGAAATTAAATTATAAATTAATTTTAGATATACATAGAGGTATTATATACAAAAAGTGATTGATGACAAAATGTGCCATCAGTAGGGTTTAGGGACGGACGCTCTAAGAAAGGGCGGATCCAGACCCTTAGCTAAGGGGGATCACGACCGACGCCTATGTACATACAAACCCAATAAAGCCTTACACTGAACAAATTTCGTTTTTTTTTTTATTTTAGTGAAACCTATTGTTAAAATAAATGTAGGTACATACATAAGTATGTCTTTGGCTTCTAAGCGTTTAATAAAATAAATGGTTGAAAGGTGGTTTTCTACCATTGAAGACCGGAAGCAAATTATCAATGGAAGAATCGTAAAGAAGGGCCTTCTGCTTAAGCTACACTAACAATTTACCTAGCCAGTATACTTAAATTTTTGTTTCAGGTTTGGAAACATAAAGTACCCATATTGTAACTTTCTTAAAATATTGCATTCCAAATATCACCCTAATTCCCTTAAACAATTTGTTCATATGTACAAATAAAAGGTCAAGATTTTCATAGTTTTCAGATTTTTTTTTAATCTATCAACCTCATAACGTGTCTTTAAGGAAGTGGTAAGTTTGTTGTTTTATCGCACTTAGAAACTGGATATAACATTGCGGTCAGAGATATCCAAATGATTTTGATTGTGAATTTAAATCTGTTTGGCCAATAATACCCGAAACAAAAAAGAAATTTAAGAAATACTCGTAGATAATGAAAAATATCGATTTCCCGATCCAATAAAATTGTTATTTACTTTGACGTTGTTTCTTGCCTGTTGGGTGCCGGTATAAAGGTTTCATATGGGAATATTTGCAAGTTACTTGGAGAAACTTAATTTTAAATACCTAGTTTTTAAAGTGTTTTAAAAGGTTTTGTAAATATGAGCAAAGATACATATAAATAAAGATGAATAACACAATAAAAGAGTACCATTACAAAATGTATAACCACTTAGCATCACCTTTGATGAGTTTTTATAACTCTGCATGGTTAGTGATAAGATCATGCTGCTTAACTAGCCAGTATTTGGGCCTTGATGTTGAACGTTGGGCGTTGGGTTATTACACAACCAAATATTTATGTTATACCAATACTGAGGGCAGTTATGCATATAACATGCGACTCAAGGCAGGGGGTCATGAGCACAACTGATCAAGCTTTTGATCCTAACAATAAATCATATAGAAAAACAAAAGTTGAATCTCCCAGGGGGTGTCATGATCCCCCCCCCCCTTGGATCCGCGCTTGACTCTGAGTCTCTGACCTAATTGAAAACGTTGTAATCTTTTAAAATGTGTGTTAAGTCCTTTATGTATCAAGATGATAGAGAACCTCACCACCCACCTCCTGAACTAGTGGATACATACATACCTAAATAATATTTAATTATGGTTTCGTGACAGAAATATAAATTGAATACTTTTCTATTCCTACACAATCAATGAAGGAACGATTTGTTGTGTAACTTTATGTCTGTTATTAGCACAAAGAAAATGCGTGACCACTTGTTTGAAGAAGTTTACATAAAATTAAGTAAATAAATTTTGTATATACCTAAAATTTCTTTTTTAGGAAGACAAAAAATAGAAGTCCTTGACAATAGATACACAAAAAAGAGAAGATGGAGGACGCCACTGCCTGTCGTTGTACTAATTGCCTGACATTTCCACCACTATGGGATTTATGTCAAACTTTTATTCGTTAAATTAAAGTCCAAAAAGGTCTTCCGGTTGGATTATTTTATTTGAATAAATTTAAGAAATGACAACAAACAAAAAATATTACAATCGTGACGTTGAAATTGTTTATTTCACTTTCTCAAGAGATGTAAATATTTCTTAAACCAATAAGAAGATGAAGAAATTTAAATATTAAAATATTGAAATTACTTCTGTTTTAAGTGGAGTGAATGAATAAAATTCAATTAAAAAGTACAAGTGACCTCAACTCCAGAAATAATTGTGTTTCGCCCAAGGTATAACAGTGGGCTCTTCAGTCAGTCTGTTATACCCTACATCGACCAAAATTTGTGTCTTAGTAGGGTATAACAGACTGACTGAAGAGCCCACTGTTATACCTTGGGCGAAACACAATTATTTCTGGAGTTGAGGTCACTTGTACTTTTTAATTGTATTTCTTAAACCTGTCATAGTTCACTTTAGGAGGGGAATATAAAATGTAACGGAAGAATTATTTTTTTTTTTCAGTTTTGATTTCTGACATTAAACTTTTTTTTTAAAAGAACGGGGATATTAAATCAACTGCAATACTTGTGGGAAGATAAGCCACAAACAAACCACAAAGGAAATTGATCGTCTTTCATTTGTGTTGAAAATTCTTTGTCGTAGGAGCTCTGTCTTGACAGTGTTCATATTGAATAACTGACTTTTTCGACTTTTGGCATCTCTGTACTTTATTTAAAAAAAGTCCACGGAATCAGATCAATGTGAACACCACCTTAAGAAACGAAGAATAGGTACCGTTAATTTAAAATAATAATTTGACAGGGGTGTTAAAAAAGACCATACACATTTTCTACTTCTTTTCTATACTTTTGCAAGGGCAAACTAAGGGCCATATAATCTTCATATATGTTTGATTTCCTGTACAAAAATTGTGCGCTCTTTATTATGTTCGTCGAATAAAGCGACAGATGTGCAAAGCTTTAATATTTCTGTAGACCTGAATTACAGTTAGATAAAGTGACAACAAACAACAATAAAGAGACAAAGCTGAAAGAATAAATATATGTAGGTACAACAAATATATACACAAAAAGACAAACCAAAACACACCGTTTCTGAGATCTTCCAGATTTACGTTCAGCGAGCTCATGTGATCTAGAAACATGAATAAAATTCACCGTGGATATATTGTTTTTTCACCTTTGTTGAATATTTATGACGTTTAATGAATTGTCTTTTCCTTTGAAATAAGTAAAAGATGCGACACATTTTGTATATGTCAATGTACATCAAATGTTAAGACAAATTTGTTGTTTGAGCAGGTACACAAAAGAATTCTTGAAGTAAGTTAGGAATACAAATTATGCAATACAATCTATATATTTTTGGGAACAAATTCTTTCGATGCATTTGTTAGATTTTGAATAAAATGTCTTTTCAGAGAGCATATTGACATCGATATTTTCCAGGACCAATGCTTGTTTTTTTTTTTTAAATCAGATAAAATCTGATATTTTGAAGAGAAATGTGTAATGATGCACAAAACACGCCTAATGTTGTTGGACACAACGGTACATAACAACAACCGATTTTCTTTTCAACGGATCCCACTCAAGTACAAATTAAAATACTTTACAACAGTTTCTGAAGCTTTAAGTTTAAATCCTTTAATTATGGCAATCAAAAGGCCAACAAAATACTCATAGGTAGTATTAGTGAAAGAGTAACAACAATTTCAGAATTAAATTGTTGAAACTTCTTCTCACCACGTCTGCTGGAGATTTTCCCTAACCATACCTTCTCTGTATTGAAACCGCAAGGCAAAAAGTTTTCTATGTAGTACAGTCAACGAAGGAATTTTGCTTGCAAAAAATAGTGCTCTCTGCATTATTTTTTTATATGGTAGAGGATACCCCCAGGTATAACATACCCAAAGTCCCCCAGCCCAGGGCCACGAGCAAAACTCAGGGGGGGGGTTTAAGGTACCCCTTTTTAGATTTTCGTGAATATTGGCACAACCTAGCATGTTAGCGCAAAAGTCTATACTGCATAGTTAGAGACAAATAAATTGTCTACAAAAAAATTAATGTTCATATTTTCGATAGGGTTAAGGCGGTAGAAAAGTCAACAAATCTGAAAAAAAACCTGTTTCTGTCTTAGAAATTGAATGTTCTCTGACCAATTTACTTGGAAAAAAACAAAAAAGGTAAATACACATTCATTCACTGTTATTTCATCATGTTATGAGGCTGAGAGTGGAGTTATAATTTCTTTTTTTTTCTATACGAAAGAGTTGTTTTCATACGGCGCCAAAAACTGATACGGTTTTTTTTTAACTTAATAAACGGGTTGTTTGCCATAAAGGGGGGTTCTCCCCCCCTTTAGAGAGGAGGGTCATTTTTTAAAAATAATATTAAAAACAACGGCAACACTAACAACAAAAAAATTTACTTTTTTTGAAAGCCAGAACTCCGTTCTATTATTCTATTTCTAAACCAAGTTTATGATGTCCATAGTTTTTGTAAAAATAACTTTCAAACTCAAAATTAAAAAAAAAACTTGAATTGGATATTATTATTCACTACCCATAAAAACTCTTTATTGAAAACTGAAAACCAAATGGTTCTATGTCTCCTAGTTTTTGAGAAAATCGAAAGTTTCGACGACAGTTTTTATTTGTATTATGTTCTTTAAAAAAAAACGGTATCAGTTTTTGGCGCCGTATGAAAATATCTCTTGCTAATTAAATTTTTTCTAATTTAGTATACATCAACTTTTTCGTATAGTTTCAGATATATAGAAAAAAAGGAAATAATAACTCCACTCTCAGCCTCATTACATGATGAAATAATAGTGAATGAATGTGTATTTACATTTTTTGTTTTTTCCAAGTAAATTGGTCAGAAAACATTCAATATCTAAGACAATAACAGGTTTTTTTCAGATTTGTTGAGTTTTCTACACCCGCTTCTCCCTTGTTATTAACTATATCGAGAATATGAACTTTTTTTATAGGCAATTCATTTGTCTCTAATTATGTAGTATAAACTTTTGCGCTAACATGCTAGGTTGTGCCAATATTCATGAAAAACTAAAAAGGGGTACCTTCACCCCCCCTCCTGAGTTAAGCTCACGGTCCTGGGCTGGGGATTGATACGTGGGAGTATGCCCTACCATATAAAAAAATAATCCAGAGAGCACTATTTTTTGCCTTTATTTAGTCAATTTGAGTCTCCGTTGACTGGGCTATATGAACAATTTGTCTAAATTGAATAATATTGGTTTTTCGATCCTTTAAATAAAACTTTATCAAATCCTTTTCCAAAGTAACTTTAGCGCAACTGTTAAAAACTTGGAAATGTTTGTCATTTGCAATAATAGGTATTAGATTGTATATAAATATCTATAGTACTATCAAAAAACCAAAACGACGGTGGCGGTGCCACTGGCATGGGAGGGCATTTGCTCTGCAGATAATGTAGAGTTAAAAATACATTGCAAATCTCATTAATCTCTCTAGCGATAATACACCACCTATAGGCACCACCTATAGGCGTAGACTATCGTCCCGAAAGTCGACTCATTAATAGTACTATAGGTTTTATATACAATGGTATTAGCTATCAGGTGAGGCTAACAAATATCTACATGTTTCATACTCAAAAGAATTCCTTAAAGATTTAAAGATTTTATAAGGCTGTGTACATAATATTGCATACAGGAATATTAAAAATGTAAACAAAATTATTGCAAATTAGATGAATTTTTCAAAGTTAATTCAATAAAAGGGAAGTACGCACTCAGTACACCTACTCAGTGCTCACAAAGGATATTGAACAAATTTACTCCCTTTAACATAATAATGTCGAAGTTGATATTCAAAGTTTGATCCATCAATTTTGTATCAGGATTTTAAGTAAATTGGATTGAAGCATTTCAATTTCAATTCAGAAAATTCTGTTAGTGAGATGGATGATATTTAAATTAAAAATAAAATCATTTAAATAAAGGACATATGTATCAAAGCGTTTGGATGAAAATGTCATTTAAGATTTTAGTCTCTGTAAAGTGTCTTATTAATTAGGTATGTTGATGGACTATATAGTCATGAACAACTTCCATGTTTTATTTTTAAATAAATTTAAATCCCCAGACTTGTTAATTTTTCCAAAGTCTAAAATGTTGACATTCTATAACAAAAGGCATCAGCTCATATATTTTCGGACCATTTTGCAAATTGCTACATACAGATTAATTTATGGCTCACTATTCGTAAAGTATTTTTATGGTGTATTTCCCGCTTAAGTCCCCTGCAAATTATTTAGTAATTTAAGTTAATTCAAATATATTTTTTAAATTAAATTTAAACTATAATCCGAAAAATAGATTCAAATTTTCTTTAACGTCCCTGGTAGCCAAAGTTATTAAAATACAAACTCACCACACTTAGAGCGCACAGCATTACCGACTGAATAATATGATCGGTAGCGTAGAGCGCAACTGTCATTTTAATTTGACATACAATTTGCCGCCAAATAACTGGACTTTTTCAACAACATAATTTGCATTTTCTAAATTCATTTTCATGTGAATGTTTTATTTATTTTCTTTAAGAAATTCTCATTTCATTTAAATAAAGTTATGTCCAAAGTAAAGACTGAAAAGGATCCAAGTGCTCAAAGTGAAAATGTCAGCGAAGAATCGGGCGAAGTGAGTAAAATCATCGCTTTGACTGGAAGCCAAGAAATTATTCGTAGGAAAATTTATTTTTTTTTTTCTAGGATGAAACGGCCAGCGTGAGCACGAGCACATCAAGAAGTAAATCCCCATCAGCCCCGCGAACAAAACGTGGTAAAAAAAAGAAATCTGCTAAAGTAATAAAGAAACCATATAAATATGAGTAAGTTAGATAGACCCGAAGTGGAATCTTTACTAAATCTTCCAATTACAGTTGCAGTTTGAAGGAGGATCATGGACAGGCAATCTTCGGTGTGAGATTCAATCACTGTCTCGGCAAAGATCAACCTATGGTCTTCGCTACAGTTGGAACAACTCGAGTGACGGTCTACGAGTGTCCCAGAGAAGGTGGAATCAAAATTATCCAGTGCTACTCCGATCCTGATGTAAGTACTAATCATAATTCTTAAGATTTTCACTATGGAATCGCGCTTCCCTGTCCCAGGTTGATGAGAACTTTTATACCTGCGCTTGGTCTTATGATTCCCGCACGGGAGATCCTCTCCTGGCAGCTGCTGGATACCGCGGAGTCATTCGCATTTTGAACAATAAAACCCATGAGTGCGTGAAGCATTACATTGGTCATGGTCACGCTATCAACGAACTCAAATTCCACCCAAAGACTCCGTACTTGCTGATCTCGGGCAGCAAGGATCACTCACTTCGTATGTGGAACATCCAGTCCGATGTCTGCATCGCCATTTTCGGCGGCGTTGAAGGTCATCGCGACGAGGTGCTCAGCATTGACTTCGACCTGCGAGGCAAAAGCATCATGTCCAGCGGAATGGACCACTCCCTAAAGCTCTGGCGCATCGATAAGCCAGAATTTAAAGAGGCAATCGAGAAGAGTCGAACTTTCAACCCAAACAAGACAGTGCTTCCATTTCCCACAGTCAAGGAGCACTTTCCTGACTTCAGTACTCGAGACATCCATCGCAACTACGTGGACTGCGTTCAGTGGTTCGGCGACTTTGTGCTTTCCAAGTCCTGCGAGAATTCGATTGTCTGTTGGAAGCCAGGTCGAATTGATCAGGCCCAGTCGGAACTGAAGGCTTCCGATTCCACCAGCACGATCATTCATAATTTCGATTATGGCGAATGTGAAATTTGGTTCGTGAAATTCGACTTCAATGTCTGGCACAAAGTAATTGCTCTGGGCAATCAACATGGAAAGACTTTTGTCTGGGAATTGGATGCTTCTGATCCCTCACAGACAAAGTGTTCGATTTTAAATAATCTCAAATGCAATACAGCGGTGCGACAGACATCGTTCTCGAGGGATGCCAGTGTTTTGGTGTGCGTGTGCGATGATGGAACCGTTTGGCGGTGGAATCGTAGAGTTTAAATAAAATATTTGGATTAACTCAATTATAATAAAAAAAAGGAGTATTTTATGTGTAGATAGTTAAATAATTGTTGTATTTTGTTTATTCCTCTTTGAGACTGACCTAAAATTTTACAATATTCCATATCCATATGGTCTTTTGGAGCGGCCCCTTCAGATTACCGAATTGCCCGATCTTGTTGCTAAATTTGCATTGCTTGGCACGAAAATGAATTCTACCTTCAACAAAAATGATGATTTTCTTAACCAAACGGCTCCATTGGTCAACGTTCAAGAAGGCGAAACGTCCAAATTTATTGCCCGGCTATAATTGCCTTTCATCTACCGGGCAATAGATAAATAATTTGCAAATACTGCTAATGGAACCGGAGGTAAAAGACCAAATAACAAGTTGTTTGATTTATTTACCAATCAGATTGCACAATGCACTTATGACGCAAAAAATTCTATTTAATAGTTGGGGGAACATTTCATCTAGTATCCTTCTTCAAGTTAAACAAACAATTTGTCAAAATTTGTATTTAATATTGACAGTACTTCTTCAATAAATTCTGTCAACAAAATGAAAAAAAAAAACACCTTGGTTACCAAAAATGTAACTGAGTTTTATTTTTATTTATCGATACAATAGAATAATTTTTTGTTAAATGTATTTACAAATATAATAACAGTAAAAAAATAGATAAACAAAAATTTCTAGGACGAACAAGATTTGAAAAAAGAAAAACACCATGCACAATCAAATTGATAGAATGAAGTATGATTCCATAAGCTAACGTTCTAAGAACCTGACAGATATGTATGTACATAGATAGATATGTACATTAGAACGGGAACATGTATTGTTTGTATATATTTATTTACACTCATGGCAAAGAGAAGGATTATAATACAGAAAGAACAAGACAGGGGGAGGGAAGGTTGAACAGAAGAAAAAAAAAAACAAGGCAAATAGGCTAATAGAATAATAGGACAGCTTTACAAAAATTTAAGACTTCTCTACCGTTATTTACAGTTCTGACAGAATAAATAGAAAATTTAAAAATGTAAACTCCACTCATAGTGTGGACATTGTTCTTGCTATTTGTGTTGGTTAAAAAGGAATCACAAACAAAACATGAAGAAAACAGTATTGTTTATTTTTAGCTAAAAAATAAACCCCACGCTCAAAAACAATACTAAATTATTTTTTTATTGTGTTAAGCTTAAGGATTCACTGTTATTTACATAAACAAAACAAAAAAGACAGGTTAGGGTATTTTTCTGTTATAAACGAGCATAGAAATGTGTTCATGGTTTTTGTATTCAATATGCTTTGGGTTATTATTAACAAAAAAAAAAAATAGAAGTAAGTAAAAATGAAAAGTTATCATAAACTACAAAGTTTAACCAAAAAATTCTTTCAAAATTAAAAAAAAAAATTGTTCAGTACGTTTTTTCGCTTGTCATTGATCTCGCCCAGACAGGAGTTCGCAGGCGTCTCTGTCTCTGGACTGTTGCTTTGTTACTTAAACTATTACTGCCACTAGTTGCTGTTGCCGTCGTAGTAGTAGGCTTGGATGTTGTTGTGGTGGTGTTGGAAGAATTTTCATCAATTTGTGAGAGTGGCGGACCTGTTGGGCCACTATGCGTCTGTGGCGCCAGTGACACACCTTTCGTGCGGCCCTCTATACTCGTTTGATTGCAATTTGCCATATTCTGTTGCTGCTGTTGATGGAGTTGATTATCTTCACTTAAATTACTACTTAGATTAACATTGCTATTATTATCGTTATTAGGGGTGACAGCCAAAAGGCGGTTCTTTTGCAGAGGAGTTCCATCTGGACTGTAGTAGTCAGTTAGGTGTATACAGCAGCAGTAATAGTAAGTTAAAACGGCAACCATGACCAGAGAGAGAACCAAACCCAAATTTGAATTTTGATAGGTTTTTTTTTTATTTTCAAAAAAGTTTATGAGAGCAGGGAATAAAAAGAGAAAACAAAATACAAAATCGTTGAAAATATAAAATAGCATATTTTTGTTTGTTGTTGTAAGGTTACTAAATATTTTAACCTAAAAATTCTATGTTACCTAAATGTAATCTTTTCTACGTATAAACATCATTATTTTATAAAATCGCTGTCAATACAGATATAACACTGATATAACTGAGAAAATGTTCAACTGATTGTGACAGGAAAAGTTTTTTTTTTTTAATTTTACACAGCTCATTTCCGGTTATGATGATAGTGAAACTTTTCCTGGCACAAATATGATTTCCTGCTTCTATTAAAATTCTAAGAAAATATGAAATAGTTTTTGGGTTTTCTATTTATTTTTTTGTACATGAACGATAACTTTGGGTATACCTAACTTAAAACGATTGAATTAAAAAGTCGGTCGTTCCACAGAGAGCAGTGGTTTTGTGTTAAGTGCTTTGATTGAGGGAGCTTTGTTTTGTTTTGTTCTTTTTTTTTTTATTCAACCGGAGTTTGGTGATGATGGTCGAAAAGTTTAATGAAATAATTTTGATTTTGACATTTTTTGTTGATGCATAAAAAAAACAGTTAAGAAAAAGAGCCAAAAGATTTATATAAAACTAAATGGAAAAGTTAAAAGTGTTAAATGGATGAAAAGTTATGAATCATTTTACAAGAATTCGCAATTTTTTAGATTTCTAATTTTTTGTATTATGTTCATAGGTACATACATTTACATAGTATGTACAGCACATAGTAATAATAATAATCATAATTTTTACTTTATTTATGCTTGTAAGACCTCAGGCCTTTTTAAATGCTATGCACGGCACTAGCTAAAAGGAATAGAAAGGAAAGATTTTTGTTGGCACAGTGGATTGAGATTATCTCATAAAAGTCCACGGGTGGCATCCAGTTGAAACTGGGGAATATAGAAAAGAATGCTACCTAGCCTGGGGCTCCACTGTGCCATTGCCACCCATATACATATAGGGACAAATAAAAAAAAAGATTAAAAAAGATTTTAAGAATAGAAGTTATTTTTTATAAACTAAAAAATTAAACATTGGTTGAAAACTGTGAAACTGGAAAAGTTAAAATGTCAAATTTAATTCAACCAAAATACAGAATTGAAATAAATTTATGTCCCTTTTTTTGTTTTTCTCAAATGACATACTTATACAGATATGGACACAAAAAAAGCACACTTTTGAGAAAAATTATGCGATTCACATTACGGTTTGTGAAATGTTTTTGATAATTCTTTTCTTTCGGCACTTTATTAACTGATGGAGACAAAAAATCTAAATAGTACCGTTATCTTTGTTAGCTTCTTGCATTTTTCTATTTCTATTTATGAATATTTTTATTTACTCTCCTTCTACTGAACATACAGAAATAGCACATATTTTTTAACATTTAATTGCACATTCGAAATTTGTTGCCACAAAGTGTTTTATTTTAATTTTGAATCATTTACTGTTTTAAAAAAATCGGCAGAAAGGTCCATTGTACTCCAGAAAGAAGGAGAATTATTTTGTATCTTCACAGACAAGGACAACATTTTTCCCAAACAGCTAAACCACTGAATTGTTCGCGTAAAAAGGTTTATATTCAGTGTTAACGTCTCAAATAGACTAACTAGATGGCAAATTAATGATGCTGAGATGTATGGACGTGTAAGCAGGAAAAACCGATGCTCTCGAAAATAAATATCAAAGATCGTAAGAGATTCGCGAGTTATCAGAAAAAAAGACATGCAGTTTTTGAAGAGAGTTCTTTTTAGTGATGAAACAAAAGTAAACCGCATTGGACCCAATGGAAAAACGTTTGCTCATCGCCCGAAGTTCCAATCATACAACTCAAATACAAATCAAATCAAATACAATACAAATACTCTTAATACATTGCAACACGCATGAGGTCTATGGTCTTGGGCGCATTTTCATGGCATAGAGTGAGCCCACAGGTGAAGATTGATGGCCGAGTAGATAAATATACTGAAGAATACACTGGAACCATATTCCTTTGAGTTAATGCCTGTATATTAGATATTCATGCATGAAAATGATCCCAAAAATGTATCAAATTAACTAAAAGTCTTAAGTCTATAAAACATTTACGGAGTGATGTTAAGGTAAGTATTGGGCGATCAAAATTCAAAAATTCTAACGACCTTTGGGCCGAGATCAAAGAAGCGCGTTACTCTATCCCAAAAGTAGATGTCAGAATTTAATAGAAAGTTAATCAAGAAGTAGCAAAGCAACTTTGAAAATCATGTTCAAACAACAAAGTACTAACTTGGTAATATTATGTATACTCAAATAAGAAGTTGTAAGAAATTTTTCTAATAATGTTTTTTTTTTTTTTCACCGATGATAGGAATGTGTGCTTTTTTTGTCCACAATAAATTACGTCATCACTACAAACTATATATTTTTTGAATTTAAATGAAAATGAAATAATTTCTAATTATTTCATCAATGGATCCTTATAAGTAAATTAATGTCTTGAAATAAGAATTAAAATATTAAAGTGCTCAAAATCATAATTATGCTATTTCTTTGTCCGTACCTGTACGCTGTCAAGATATTCTGTTTTGATATCTTCTCTTTGATAATTTTAATATTTTATTCTTTTATGAAAAAGCAATATCCCGCGTTTGAATGTGTTAAAACCGCTTAAGAAATATATGTGCTGTTTTTAAGAAATGCCTTATCTACAGTTTGTTAAAAAAAGCGTAACTACCATTGTAATATTTGTAGATCCGGTAAATCATCAATTTTTAACGCAAAAATTATTAACTTATTTTATACGGTCGGTCAATCTTTTAAAACAGTTAAATATTTTCGTTTTGAAACTATTTGCTACCCTATCATCCCTACATATTTATATGGATATTATTTAATTAATATATACTGGCCGAGCCCCAATTCACGTTATTAGAATAATAATTCACTTACTGTAAAAACTAGATTTCGTTGAAATACTAGCTGAACCGAAAGACGTTATTGTCTTGTCCAAGTTTCAAGTCTGCGTTGCTAAGTATCACAATTAGTGTTGATTAGCTTTGTTATTATCAGCAAATTCTTTTCACTTTACTACACACAATTTTGTTAAAAAAAATTAAATAAAATAAGAAAAGTGCGTATACGCCCTGGTTGTTCTACTGTGAATCTGTCGTTTTTTTGTTTAGAAAGAATCAAAACACGTCACGGTTGTTTGAATGTTGTTTGATCCAGACTTGGTAGTACACATTACGTAGATACATACATACATATATGTACATATATTGTATAATCTTTATAAATACGTTTTTTTGTTTATGATTTTTGTAAACAATTTTGTAGACCCTAAGAAAATATTATTTGATCACTTAAAAAATAGTTGTTTAATGTTTGTGGAAATAATAAAGTGTCAACAATCTTCGGGTTAAAATAAAATAAGTTAAATTTTCAACCTTTATAAACAGCAAGAAAATGCTCAATTTTTTGTTTAGTAGAAAATTATTTTTTTTGTATAAATGATACTAGATTGCCACATCGAGATACTAAAATAAAGTATTTAAAAAAATCTTCTAAACACCAATATGTACTTAAATTCAGAAATGAGTAGCCATTAATTTCTAAAAGACTTTAGAATTATTCTTATATTATAGTTAGGTATTGTGACTAAAAAGTAAAGGTTTTTTAAGCTTTAAATAAAAAAAATGCAATTTTATATAAAATTATGTTTTTTTCTTCTTTTCATGCCTAGCTATAACCTACGCTAAATTTCCAAAAATTGCGAATTCTTGTAAAAGGGATTTCTTTAGAAAGGACAATATAGTAAGAAAATGATTAATGTTAAATTAATGATGAGAAAATGAGAATTCTAATTTATAATTAAACTACAATAAAGTATAAATGTATAATAAATTTTCTTAGCTAAATTTTGTAAAAATTTATCTAATGCGTTCCAAGCATTTATACTTTATAATTATTTTTTTCTCTAATTCAAATTAACAACATCGAATGAAACATTTTCTAATATAGGGGTTGGGGCAGGGTACTAGAAGTTTTTGACATTTTTTTTTTCAAAAATCTTGCGCTTTCTCATTTTCCACCATAATGCTTGGTGAACAAAAATCAACACTGACGCAAAGGTCGAGAGAGTAGTTGCAATGAAAAATGTTAGGTGAGTATTAATGATAGAAACAAAAAGAATACATCATATTTGATTTTCTATATTTTATTTAAAAAAAATGATTTTAAAATTTTTCTAAATTTTAGCTACGCATTGGCCAAAGAAAACAAAACCAAAAATAGGTAGGTAGGTGCTTCACTTACTCTTTATTTTCAATGGAATTTTGACCCGATATTGGTTTTTCACGAGTTATTAAAATGGAGGGACTTCTGGAATATAGTTTTGAATAATTTTGAAAAATAAAAAAAAAAAAACAAGAACACAAATAGTACATCAATTTTTTGTTTGTTCAACACCAAAGCGGAAATAAAAACTAACTTAACATAGACACTTTAAAATTAATCAGATAGGTAGATATATATTACACAAAAGGTGAATAAATTGTATAAAAGATAGAAGTAGAAAGTTTTAAGATAGAATAAGAGAATATAGAGATAAAAATTCACTAGGAAATGATAATGGTACAAAAATGTATTCCTAATCTCACCACTCCATCCAATTGGATTTCTTTTCTATATTGGTAATAATTGTTTAATTAAATAAAATTGTCTTTTTTTAAATATTTCTTTAAGAGAACCTCACAAATAAAAAATATCCTTAACTTGGTCTGAAATATAGATATTAAATCTTCATGTCGATAAATCTCTCATAAAACATTATAAAACACTTATGAAATAAATTGATATTTAAGCATTTATTCATGCAAGCAAATGACACTTACTTTGTTTCATCTATAAAAACTGCTTCGAGGACGCGTGCGGCATAGTGTAGATTTTTTTGTAGAACTTCAGCTGAAATTTCTCCAGTCTGAAGTAGGCGCAGGAGACACCGGAGTCTAAAAAAATAATATACAAAGAAATGTTAACATTTTTTGTGTGGTGTAATTCTCGTAATAAAAGTAAATAAATAAAATATAAAGCTTAAAATACTCAGCACTATATCAAAATTCATAACTGTCTTTATGGTTTACCAGGTAGAACCTAGTTTTGGATAAAAGAACATAATCTTCTGAGTCAAAGCTGTTTAAGAAAAATGAATCCACTAAAATTAACAAATAAGGTATGTTTGATTTTAATCTCTCTTGGTTAAATTAACTAATTATATCATTTAGGCACTAATTTGATGGCAGACCATAATTGTTCTTTTCCACATTAAGTATCTATGTACATATTTATAAGTTACCTACATACCATTATATTTTGTAATCAATCTCTATATTACAAATGAAGGGATAATATTAAAGCATCGAGAATACATCTAGTTCAAGGATAAACAGCAATTATTTATTCCAGACATCCTGAATTTCAGTCTCGCTCAATATGAACAAGAATATAAGTATCGGAGATATCCTTGCCATATTTAATAAATCAAGACAAACTGGATGGACATTTCATTTGATTCTAACTCACACGCATGCCTTACCTAAATATACCTACAGGTGTTACAAATGAGTAACTCGTGTGACACATCAAAGCGATGTGTGACCTCTGACATTTAACAAGGACCAAAATATTTACCAACACAATTCGGTAGGTACGTACATACATATTGTACCTACTAAAACAGTTTTGTTGTCCTTTTAAGAAACTTTTAAAAAAGTCAATTATGTTGATGTTGGCTCTTAAAAAGAGTTAAATACTTTTGTAGATCAAAAGTAGTGCTGCGTTACATAATGAAATTTACAAAAAAAAACTGTTAAATAAAAAACTTGCGATTTAAATTTAATTTAAAGAAGGACAATGGAAAAGGTATGAAAAAAAAATAGATGTCAGCTATTTTTTTGTATACCATTCAGTTGGCTACCAATAATAGGATATCATTCTTTAGATTCCTATTACCTTCTAATTCAAACTCTATTATAAAATTCTTTTTAAATTAACTTTCAAAAACTCACCTCACTGCAGCCTTATCGCAGGCATCCGGTGTATCGACGGCAGGTAAATGTTCCGTCGCTAAATCAACCGAATCGCCGCCGCTTCCGCCGTCACTACCGACCGTCGCTGGTGACATAACACCGCCGCTACGCATTGTCGGTGACATATTGCCACTTATTGCTACGGTTGTGGTGGTGGTATTCGTCGACTGTTGTTGTTGCTGTTGCAATGTTTGCATTCTCGAGTATTGCTGCAGGTGGATTAAGGATTGTTGTTGGTCTTGTTGTTGTTGATGATGCAGATCAGTTTGTGGATCGGATAATTCCAACTGGTCACTTGTGCCCAAATATGAACTTAAATTACTAGGTGTCGGCAAGGATTGTCCAAAATTGCTTGAATTATTACAATCTCGATTCGGTGTGGCATATGGATATTCACATGGAGTTGCACAAGCCGACGAATTATCAGCAGCTGATGGAGTTGTTGTTTGACTTGGAGATTGTAATTGATATTGTTGAGGATCACCTTGGAAGCCCAAGTTACCCTTACGACTGTTTGAGCGACGGACAATTGTTAGAGATCCTTGTTCTGGAAGAAGATAGGAAAGAAGAAAATATCGTTGAAAAGTGTTTTTGGTTTATAAATTTAAATAAAAACTAAATTATTTGCACTAGATGAGAAAGATTCGACAAAGTTTGCTTGTAAAAAAGGAACATTTAAACATCAATAGTCTTTTACAACGTGGCGTAAAAGTCATCCCCCTAGCGGAAGATGCAATAATTATAACAAATTGGGACAAATGTTAATTCTTCTTTGACAGATACAAAATTCTCGTCAACAAGTCATGAATCGCGATACACCTAAAGAATTTTGTGTGTGATAATGTATCGGTCGGCCGTAATTGAAACAATATCAATTTCGGCGGAGATTTCACGGTGGTCTGACACCACCTGCACAAATACTACGAAGTACGTTTAGCCGCTCGCCAAGAGGTCTGGTCGGCCCGAAGCAGCCGTTCTGCCGAAGATATAGCAGCTGTGGCTCATATCTGAACTAGACTCAAGGCACTGAGTTTTATGAGTTAACATTCGAAACTTACATGAGTTCGTAAAAGTGAAGGGAACTTTTATTGGAAAGTGACTGGAAAGATAGTCAAGAAATATTTACCTTAATTTTAAATCAAGTGTGTTCTTGTCGAAATTGTCAAATTTGAAATTATAAATCAATTCAACTTCTTATGGATTGTGCGGTTGCGGTCACGGTGAAGCAAAAGTTGTAAAATTTTCCGTATATTTACGACGGTATATTAGGCGTGTACCATCATCGTCTACCATTTGCTCTAACAATTAAATTTTGAAAGAAAAGTTGAAATTTTATTTCCAAACTTGTTTGAGAATAATAACACAAGTTTTTTTTTGAAAGAGAGCGGAGAATGTTGTCCCACCAAATGATTCCGCCTCCGTTAATCTGACATTGAGCGCTCCATGAGCGCTCAGTTTGTGGTACACGCCTATTGTATGTTGATGATTCTCAAAGAAACTTCCAGCATGTATCGAATGGAAGGCACTTTCTTAACGACTACTTGAGGTAGTTAAATTATTATTATCACGCCTATTCTGCTAAACGTTCCCGTGAATATTTTTATTCTGCTATCCGGAGGAGGGAAAAAATATCAAAATATAATTTAAACAATTAAATTCTCTTTAGAAAACCAATAATAAGTATTGTTAAAGCTTTGCACTCGAAGGATAGAAGATTTCCAGAATTATTTTGAGGCAAATGTAAGAAATCATTCACGTGAATCGTAAGATTCGATCGAATCGTTTAGCAGAATAGGGCTGTATATTATTATATTATATTATTGAAGTAAAGTTCTGAGTTGTTACTTGTCAAAAATAAGGTATCTTGAAACAAATATGCGTCCAAGATGGATGTAGTTGACTGCATATAAAGTCGCTTATGACTCTTGAGCGTAAATGGAACTAGGGTTTAGTTTAACAATTGAACCAAAAAAGATCCCTGGACCTCTTTTTGAAAATTGTAATTCAGTTGATTCCCTTTCTGTTTAAAAAAAAGAAAAATTATTTTATTTTATTTATTTACTAGTTTCCAAAGCAAATTTCATTAAATAAAATACATAAGTTCTCCCTTAAAGTTGATTTTAAATACAAAAAGACAAAAGTTATTATTTTTTATATAATTTCATTCTATGCAATGCAATCATTAATCATAAAATAAAGAAGGTGTACCTTTATCTTCCTTCAATCTTATTGCCCTTTTTCAGTTACGGTTACTCAATGTAAGAAAAAACAAAACAAAACAAAGCACAGCATCTGCATTAACTCAGCTATGAAATAACTGAAACATCCTTGAGCTTTAACATTGAGCTATGTATTGTAGGTTTGTACATGTATGCTTGAAAAAATCCTACTCTTCTGTTTTTGCAACAACGAACGGATAAAACCGTCCATGGGGCGAGGTAGCCGTCTAGAAAGGATAAATGTCATATTTTTAAATAAGAGCGTATAAGAAAAAAAAATATAACAAGAAAGTGTAGGAGTTTGAAATATAATACCAATTGCAAGAGCAATGTAAATCCCACTTTATTTTGATCCTTTCAACATGCAAAAGGGAAATTACATCGTCTTTTCCATTACAAACAAATACCATAATAACACACTTTCTCATTTTTTGTTTTATTTTATTTTTCATTTAATTTTTCCATTTTATTCATAAATTTATATTAATAATTTAACATCATCGTTGTCGTCGTCGTTGTCATCAACGACTACGACGATGCTACGTCATCAGAAAATTTTAAGGAGTCTCCTGATGCTGGAGGGCGAAAAATCTTAATCTTCAACTCATAAACTGAATGAAGATGAGGATACAGATAGGATGGCAACCTTATTAGCAATCTTTGCCCAGGAGTATAGTTTAAGGACGAAAAGTGTCAACAGCAAAGGGATATAGAAGCAGAGAGACTAACAAAAAGGTACTTACATTATATATATACATATATATAGGTGGAATAATATTTACTCAAAAATTGAATGACAAGGTATAGGTAAGGTAAAATTTGAAAGTAAGACTTTTTCAAGGAGCATGGTAAATTGTAGATATACGACCTTGCTTCTCAACATGTTTCTAATTTAATTACGCAACATTCAATTGAGTCAACAAATTCAAATACTCACTTGACACTTGGCCATTTACTGGTGCCACACTCTGCTGGGAACCAGTTGGACTATTTGATTTTGACCTTTCCACTCCACTGCTGCTCCTTCTATCCGAAAGGGAGGTGATAGTATCCTCACGACCGGTTCGATTCTCTGGAGTACTGGCAACTGCAAAAGACGAGACAAAAAGAAGAGAAATATAAAATTTGTATAGTATTTTAAAATTTAATGTTGATATACTAGTGTATAGTAGGAAAAGTATTTATTTTATGATGAACAAAAAAATCCTTGGAATTGGGAATTCTTCCGGAAGACAAAAGATTCGTATATTTCAGAGAAGGAGGTGGTAGAGAGGTGTATGTACCCATATCTTAGCTTTAAGGTCAAAAGAGGTAAAGTAAAACAGAAGACAGAGCCTGATTGTGAACGTAAAAAGGTTTTTGAATGAAGACAGCTGGAAGTGAATTTTATTACCATTCTGTTGGAGAGTTTATGAAAATGAAAATATAATGAAATAAGTAAGTTAGATTTCTCTGTTGATAGGAATTTAAGAATTTCAAAGATGCAAATGAATTTTAACACACATAATGTAAGTAGATAAAGGGTGTTTTCCTAAAAGCAAAAGGGGTTGTTGACAGCTGACAGATGATTTTGCTTTAAAATGGATACGTTTGGATGACTGGGCGTTTTACAAGTAAGGTGATTGGGAGCTTAAAAACATTGCCTCCAAATAAAGGGATTTTTTTTTTTTGAAAATGACTGGAAGGTTAGTCAAGAAATATCAAAATTGTAAGTTAGTTATCTAGATCCAAATTTCCGTTCAAGGCATGTAGTTGACTGCATATAAAGTCCCTTATGTCTCCTGAACGTACTCAATGTCTTGGCATTTCACTCAGACATTGGGAGTCAACATTAGCCGCGTTGAGGTTCTAGGACAATTAGTTCACCAGATCATCCAGATGATGTCAGTTTTTTTTTCCAAAATGGTGGCGTAACTCCACCTGGAATATTTGGGAACTTGCTCATATAATTTAGGGCACTGTTCTTAACATTGCCCACCAATTTTGGCTTGTATAACTATGCATGTCTAGAACATCGGAATTTTGTTTGATTATACTGAAATTTACTCTTATAATAGGTTTGTTCCAAGTCAAGATGTTTGGGCAGAAATTATTATCAGTCTTTCAAATTTTTAAAGAGTGGGGAGGAAATTCTCAGACCGATTTGTTGGCAAAAACTGACTTAATTCTAATAACAGTAAATGTACGTACCGCAACCTGATATTTGAGATATGACAGACCAAACATGTCTGCCCAAAGAAACTTCTTGGCCAGAATTTGGGAGGGGGGGAAATTGTTTTACTCTCTCGTGAGGGTGAGATTGTCTTCACCGGAAAACTCAAATTTGTGAAGTCCGGGACAAGATTTTGTTGACAGTTGGAAACCAAATACAAGAGCATCGTTTTTTCAAGTTTTCGCGGCTTAACCCAACCGCCGCCGCCGATTTGGGAACATACTTATTTTAGCCTGTTAATAATAACTGCCGGGTAAGGGGTCTTTTGTCTAACTTGACTGGGCTATTACCTAGTAGTTTTTGAAAAATGTATGCATAAGTACTATTTCAAAACAAAAAATGTCCAATGAGATTTTCAGTGCTCAAAATATTAAGTAGGATAGCTTTAAATATAACCGTAAAGCAAAACCAAAGTTTAATTTTATTCATACAAAGTTTATTAAATTTTAATGTCTGATGAATTTTTTAATATTTTATCAAGAATTTTGCAATAAAAAAAAAACGACATAAAAACGCCAACATGTAAATGAAAACATTTCAGTGAAATAATAACTCTTTTCGCGCAGCAGGCAAAATACAAATTATTATCAACTTTGTTTCTTTCATTGTACATATTTGATGGAGGAATAAGGCAGGATAAAGATGTCACATATCAAAACATTTACCAAAGTGATGGCTTGAGCTTCTTTCGTAAATCATATTTTCATCATAAGTATATTTTTTGTTGTTGTTAAACATAAACAGGGTTTTTATGAACACATTCCACGTATTGCCACGGAAATGTGGCTTATTTTCCATATTTGTTGTTAGTACTTTTCATACACACCATTCAGTAAAACAGGAGCACACAGCGGTGTATCCTTATTCTTCGGACTGAAAACTCTTATGCGTCATGGTTGAATATATTATGGCAGTCATCAAAAACTTCAAGCAGCACCAATCTATCAGGGTTGCCTGATTTATTTTTTGTTAAGAATCTGTTGAATACAATTTCTTAAACTAATGCAACAAACAAGTTGCTTAGAATTCATCCGCGTGCATAATCATCAATAATTTAAGTTTCGAAATTGTTAAAAAATTTATTTTCGAATAAAAAAATGATTTTTCAAGTCTTTCTGAAACCAATCAAACTTTTTGGGAACTGGTACTCTTCAACCAGAAACTGATTATATCTCAACTAAATTGAGAAATTTTACCTAACCTAATTTTACCTAGCCTAAATAATTCCTTATGGCAACCCTGTTCATCGTTTACAAAGTCTACACCAAGGCTTTGTATAAAATAAAATGTGCTGTTCAACAGGTAGCACGGCCGGACGGAATTGGGGATGTGACTGGAAGTTTATTCCACTTTAATGCCTTTCGCTGATGGAAGAGTGCTTGCTTTAAAAACTGGCTATGATTTGCAGTGTGTTGGCAATGGCAAGGATGCTGTGTTGCCTGATGTTTGTAGTTGGATGGGGTAACCTGAAGTGTTTTGGTCATGTTGTTGAGGAGTTTCTGATGAAGTTCGCTGCTTTGTTGCTTTCATAATGGTATAACGGTTGTTTGTAAAGTTATTATGGCTTTCCACGTAGAGTTGAAGATGTGAACGAGTATATAGTCATAGAATTTGTTTGCTCTCGTAGTAACAAATTATTATGTATTTTCAGCAAAAATCTTTTCGAATGGGTTATTATTTTTTTTGTATCAAAAATAATTTATATTTTTTTTCAGCGAAGGGATAAGAAGATTCATTTTTCTTTAAGGTTTTTTGTTCTTTTGAAAATTGACAAGAGATTGATTGAACACCTGCACATTTTTTTAAATGTGTGTTTTTTAATGCTTGTATTGTTTGGTTTATATTTTAAAATTTAATCTTAAATCATGTTGTAAAGTTGAGTAAAATAAAGTGATGATGTTGTAGAGTATGGGCTGCGGAGAATACTGTCAACTTACATTAAAGGCGGTAAAATAAAAATTTATATTTGTATTGGTATTTGTATATTTGTATATGGTATTGACCTATAATAGAGTCGGGAGCTCACTGAAGCTAATGTCATTAACAAGCGAAAAGTATCATGGCCAACAGTCGAAATGAGAAATAACCCATATTACACTCAAGTGAAATAAATCATGTTCCTATTTTTTTCGAATTAGGATTTCTAATTAATTACTTCACCAAATGTCAGTTTTACCTAAGTGAGGTGTTTTAATGAGATATCTTCCATAAATCAACGAAAATAGGAAATAATGCAACAACAGGCATCTATTATAAGCGAATCATATTATGACTTCCTTGCATTGATTTGTTTTCGTCCGAGCACTTCAGTGCCCCTCCGACGCTCAAGTATGTATATGTTCGTTTGTGACTGTAAGACCTTTGTCTTCCATTGGGATTGAGCTGACCTCCTGACATCGGTTGTAAGAAGGGTAGCGCATCTGCTTCTAAGTCCACTCAGAGCTTTTGGTTCGTTTATCAATTAAAAACTATAAATAAGAAGTACAACTCTCACTCTGGCCTATACGTACTTTTTTTTAAATTTTTATTGCATTTTTAACAATTTTATTTGATATTACGACCCAAACGCAAAATAGTTGGCCTACTCATCAATTAACACATTAATCCTTTTCATATACCTTCTTTTTCTGTCCCAAGCAGTTGTTGATTAAATTTTTTTTATCAATGTAATAAATTGCATTTAATGAGTAAATAAGACCAAACAGAACTTAATTTGAGAAAACACACATGACTCAGGTTGCATTCTCTTAAACAAAGATAAGAGCATAATAGTTGGACTACTCTCTATGGGATGCAAATAAGTTGGCCTGTGACGATTTAAATAGATGTTCAGTTAACCGTTATTAAAAAAATGATAAGCACTTGTTTTGTTGTTTATTGATCTCTTGTTTTAAGTAAACCAGCAAAAGTTTAGTGTCAATCATGGTGCGTGGTGTTGCATTACCACGAGACCTTAGGGAATCTATAGTTAAAGCCTTCGAAACGGGTTTGTCGAGCTACAAAATAGCAAACCAATTTAATTTACCTCGCTCATCAATTCGAAACATTATCACAAAGTTAAAAAAAAATGGAAATGTGGAGGTTGGTAAAAAAACGGGAAGCTCACCAATTGCGAAACCTCGAGATTGCCGAGTATTAAAAAAAATTATAAAGGAAAATCGACGTCAAACAGCCGCTGCAATAACTGTTCAATGGAGAGAAAGAATCCAAAAAAGTGTTTCAGACGAACGAAAACGTGTCATAAGAAACTCCAAAGAGGCCTTTCACAAAGCTTGCCTTAAAAAGACAGTCAAGTTTCCAGCATCTCTAATGATATGGGGATGCATGTCTGGGCGAGGTTTGGGCAATTTACATTTTGTAAATGGAACTGTCAATGCTACCAAGTACCGGGATATTCTGGAAAATGAGCTACTCCCATCAATACCATGACTTCAAACTAGTGATGGAGATTTCATTTTCAACAGGATGGTGCTTCCTGCCATACAGCAAGGTCTACAATGGCGTGGTTATCCGCTGAAGCAATTTTTTTACTGGAATGGCCTTCCAGAGGCCTGACCTTTCGCCAATTAAAACTGACTGGCATAAAACGAAGCAAAACCTCCGAAAAGAACCATGTCGGACTCTTCAAGGCCTAAAAGCTAAAATCATAAATATTTGGGAATCTTTTGGTACCGAAGAATGTCAAAAATTAGTTGACACAATGCCACGACGCATAGAAGCAGTTATCAAGGCCAGAGGCAACGTAACACGATGTTAAAATAAAAATAAAGATGCGCCAACTATTTTGCGTTTAAAAAAATGTATCAACCGTTATTTTATTTTTTAAGACTGCTCTTTATAGTTATTTAATTGAAGTCATTTTGTTTTTGTTACTTATTTCTATCAAATTTCATTTAAATCGGTTAACGTGGACACGTAACTAAAATCTTGAGAATGATTCATATTACAAAAATTGTGTACATATAGACGGAATTAGAAGAAAACTAAATTATCTTAATTTTCATCAAACATTTTTTTTTTATAGTTTTTGCCTTATGACTCTCTACAGTAGTTGTTAATAGGAACAAAAATAACTGAAAAATATTGTTTTTAGTGCTTTAACTCTGAAAATATAAATCTTATCAACAGATTTTGTATAAAGAAAATTTAGTTTTCTAATCCGTATGTAATGTACGATGAATAATTGTTCTCGTGATATAATTTCAAACGCATTTTTTTAAATTGGCGACTGAAGCACAGTACTTAAAATTTGTTTTGTATAGACTATCTTTCATGGTTAATAGAACAAAAAAAACTTACGTTTTAACTTCATAAAATCTTAAAATAACTATGAAGTGTTTTTCACCAGTTATCCACTTCCTATATGTTATTAGGAAAACAACTTGTCATTTAAATTGAATCATAATGTCTGTAACACACTTCCCAACCTACAACCTTATTCGAAATCATCAATTTTATTTCAATTATAGATGAAATTAAAACAAACAATAGTTGATTTGTTTTATTCTGAATTTCTGCACATGTGCATTTTTTTATTTAATCAATTTATAAAACAAACAATTTTTCAACTTGTAAATAACCCCTTATCCGTTTTGAGAGTATTTCCAGTATCAGCCAACTGTTATTATACTACACCTACATAGATTGTAATATCGAATAGAGATAAAGTTTTCCCATTGAGACTTTCTATATAAAAAGAAATTTTCAATGAAGTTTGTTAATTAATCGTTAGAAAAGTATTTAACTCAAAAGAAACATGAAACTGTTTGCAATTTTCGTCGCTATTTTCCTCGCTTTGACAATTTCCGTTAATGGATCACCGGTTTGTAGGTGCCCAAGGAACTACAGTCCAGTTTGTGGCTCAGACTCTGTCACGTATAATAATCCATGTGAATTTGATTGTGTTGCCGCCAGTCTTAAGGGACTTGGACAGATCTTAACATCAAAGATGGGACCCTGTTAAGAATTTTTCTTTTGTGATGCAATAAAATAAAAAGTGAAAAATAAAAAAGTTTAGTTAATAAAAAAATCCAATGTTTTTGGTTAATTCTTAATTTTTTTTATATCAAATATACTTAAATTTAGCCTATGAAAGATTCAACAAAATTCAGCAAAATTCTTGCAAAAAATTAATTGTAAGTGATACACCTAATATTATTATTTTAATTTAAAGCAATGCATTAGTTTAATTTTGAAAAAAAATCTAACCGCTTAGTGTTATTTGTAAAAAAAGCTTAGAAAATTAATCTTAATTTAATACATGGGCAGAATGAAAATGTAGAGTAGATTTTTTTTTAATTTCTCAGAGATTATCAATTTCAATGGAAAATCTATTCAACTCCTTTTGATAATATGACAATAATCACGTTAAAATTAAGACTAAATAATTAAAAAATCTACACAAAAATCCACTTTAGTCTGTTTTTTTTAGAATAATATCTTTTCTAACATTTTTTCAGCGTGAGTTTTTTTGTCGGTATGTCTAACTACTGAAACCTTATTTTAACAGATTTTGACTGACCTTTAAACGATCACCTAGATTTTTGTTTTTTTAATCTAACATCAACTTTTGTTCATTGGGCTCTACTAATAATTAAATTTAGTAATGACTTAAAAAAAAATGAACCAAACATGACGTTATGTTTCATATTTTAGGGTCCATACCATGTAATATTCATTATTTAGGGTCCACCTAAATATTTAAGTCATACCATGGTTGGTTTATTATTTAGAGCCCACACAATTATGGTCCATGTTACTTAAATATTTAAGTCGTTACTAAAATTGATTATTGGTAGGGCCCATTGTAATTTGCTTCTGTTGTTTGGTTAGTGTGTTTTTGACTGTGTTATATAAGTGGGTCCGATTTAAATTTCATAATTTGTATACGAATTTATAATACAAATTAATACATAGATTCTGGATACAAAACATGAACTGTTTTCCTGGAAATGACCTTTGGATTGTTTTACTTTAAGCACCAAACCCCTTTTTGTTCCGAAATACTATTTAATATAACTGGATTTCAAATAGTTCTAGGATGACAGTTAAGTTTATAAGAAAACAAAATCAATATCTTAGTCTGAATTGATAAACAACTCTAAGATTAGCTAATAGATTATAATTTATTGCAAAAGTTTCTATACTTACGAGCTACGACTCATTTAGAATAAAATAGAATTTATTACGATGTCAAGCCGATTAGTGTGTCAAACTTAAACAAAATCCAATTGATTAAGATTTAATGACCATTAGTCATGTTACTTTTTTGTTTTGTATTCAAAAACAAATCAATAACGAAGCTATTAATGATAAAATTCAATGATACCGAAGATAATAGTTCAAGGAGCAAGGTTGCTAATTTCGTGATTGAACGCACGATTACATTGCTCTAACTTGCTCTTTAGACGACTATAGTGTGGCTAGACCATCTTAAACGTCAAACCCAATTTCTGTTTAGTGAACTTTTGTTGCCTACAACATGAAATGCAGCTTTCTTGAAATTACTAGAATCTCATTTCAGGAACCTTTGCAAAAAAAAATCCGAAATCGGTAGTCGTTCTAAGAGCGGGAGGAGAGGGTATGAATAAGTATTGCACTGCGGGCTATTGACGAATGAAAAAGGGTACAAGCCGATAGCTTTAGTCAAACAATAACTAAACTATACTTTGGAAAAATTTTGTTCAGCTTGCTTTGTTAAGAAAATGCAAATTTGTCGACAATTCGGGGTTTTTTCTGACCACCTCCGTTAGCCCCATAACATAAAATGAAAATGTTTTGGACATTTGTCATAAGGCTGGGGCCATTTTTTCTTTTTGATAATGGGACCATTTTTCTTTATGAAAAAAAAAAAAAAACAAAAAAATTGGGGCATTTTTCATTGAGGGCAATTCCGTGTAGCCGCTTTAACTAGCGCTTAGGTTCTAGTTGGATGTGTTCTTCATTTCTTCTCAATAAACATAAAAAACACTTAATTCAAAATTCTTAAATGCAGTCAGTTGAAAAAAGACCATATGTTTAATTTCAAAAACATGCTCATTCGTATAATTTTTTGTGTTCAACTTTAAAAACGCCAAACAAGGAAAATAATTATACTCAACGATACAAATCGCGGTCCTGCCATGCTCGTCATTTAATCCACCACTGGTTAAAATTCACATAACAAAAACAAATAACAAATACCTGTAAAAACCAAATGTATGATAGGAAGAAATTAACATACAGAGTGTAATTAACAAATAAATATAAACAATCTTGATGACGAATTGGTAAAACTGGAAAACACATATGAAGTTAGAAAAACATTGAAATTTAAAGAAATTATTAAAAAAAAAGTTTTTTTTTTTTCACTACAGTTATATCACAGTCAATTGAATTATCCATTTATTCAAAAAATTGATAATTGAATTCTATTTATTAGCATGTCGTTTATTTATTTGAACTAAATCACGAGCGTAACAACGAAAGCAACGGGGGACCGAAAACACTCCCTTGTGGAACACCAGTATCTATTAGGTTTAGGGTGGGATTTATAAAGAAATGTGTAGCTATTATTGAATTTCAATTTTTAATTTTGAAAAGTTGAACGCCAATTTTGATTATGCCAATCAATTATATGATTTGTATTATTATTTTAACCAAAAATAAAATAATCAATGATAAAGAAATTTAATTTTTAAAGTAAATTAATCAATATACAGTTTAAGTTGACAAACGCATTGCTACACAAATAATGCGTTCGTTCCGTTGTTCGTATCGAGGTGGAGAGTCACAAACTATAAACTTGGACATGGACCATTGATGCCGGTTTAATTTATTTTTTGAATGTTTTCATACGCAAGTTGTGGTGCATACTGCATAATTTCAACAGCAATTCGACTAAAATTATTCAAGAAATAAAGGCTTAAAACATATACCACAGTTGCATGACATTGCGACGTCGAAAATAGTCAACTTCGAATTTATAGGATTTTGTAATAAAACTTATTTAAAAACAAAAATTATTTAAAACTATACTTCTCGAAGTTTTACCATTTTCTACAGTAGTAAAAGAACAAAACTGTACTCATATTTTTTCTTGAGAATATTCAACTCTACATTCAAAATGTTTTCCACCAAGTTCATCATTTAAGAGTAATGAGCTAAAAACCGGTACTTTAAACTTTTTGAAATAATGATATCAAAATTGGCAAGACCTACAAGTTTTGTGTTTGAAATACTTTTCGATAGCATTTACCGTTTCGGATTCATATGCGAAAAAATGATATTTTTGACTCTCAACCTAGAATAAGAACTTTTGACACCGACACTTAATGTAATGTACTTTTCCGAAAGTATTGCTTATAATATAACAAAATAAATAAAATTGCGTTTAAAAATCATCATCTTTTTTTTTTGCAAAAAAAGTACAATTTGCCTGGGCTAAACGTCAAACGATGATTCGAATCAATTAAAAATGTTTTAAATCTATTCGTGTTCTTACACGCATTCGAAACAAATTGATTTGGATTTGAAATCTTATTTTGCACAATGGTCTTTTGATCCACCTGAATCGGGTGTACCTAAGTAGAACTTAACTTAAGTATCTTTCTGGATGTTGGAAAAGAAAGCCTAAATATTTCGACTTGGGCTTAACTCTAAAAATATCCTACTCCTAGATTTGAGTCGCTTCGATCCATAACTTAATCACAAAAAATATTGTTCTATACAAATAATATAAGCAATAAAAAAATATTAATATAATAAACACGGTTCTCCCATTAATTAGGTAAATTTCTTTACTTTTCACATTCGTATGTCATTCAAGAAAGATACACAAGAATCCCCTTAAGCCTTGTAAAATATTATTATACAATAATATTTTGAATCCAAAGTAAATAAACCTACCTAAATATATTTTCCGTCTGAAGTTGTATAATAAAGAACACAAAAAAAGATATTTCTGTCTATAAGAACATCACCCACCCGTCAGTTTGATTTATGAAAGGTGTTTTTATGAACAAAATAAATAATTGCACAGCTACAGTTTGCTTTGTCCATTAGGCAGCAATCGCCAGGTAAATCCCATTGATTTAACCCGCAATCATTATACACAATCTCACACCCTAATCCTCCATACACTGTAGTAACAATATTGATTGACTAAACCTACATATGTGAACTGATGCGCTTGCTTATAAAAGTCCAGAACTTCTCGATAATTCTACTGATTCAATCGATAAACTCCATTCAGTATAGATACTGTCGTAGGTTACAAAAATCAAAACCAAAAAATCAATAAAGCTTAAGACTTTTTGATAAAAACAAATAACGAAGGCGTTAATACTGCCACCTGCCTATATAATATTCACTCACTTCAAGTGTCGATAAGATAACCAAAAAAACTTTTTTCATACTGCAACAGGGTTCAGTATCGATCAATTCGTTAACACAAACAGAACTTCTAACGTTTTTATACAATTTTTTTTCTAAAATGAAATTTTTCGGAATAATGGCCGCGATTTTTGTCGCTATGTTCCTCTTTACAACAGTCAGTAGCTCGGAGGCTATATGTCCCTGTCCAAGAAATTTCGACCCAGTTTGTGGAAGCGATAGTGTGACCTATCCTAATAAATGCTCATTGGATTGCGAAGTCGCAAAATCTGAAAGACAAGGCCGCAGTATGAGAATGCTGAAGGAAGGAGCTTGCTAAGAAGTCAACCTTTATGGAACAAAAACATTTTGGCATTGAAATTTTAAGAATATAATAAATTGGAAGAAAAAAGTGTATTTTTTGTGTTGTGAAATGTATAAAACATATATTTATAACGTATTCAATGTGAAAGTAATAAAATGAGTCATGTTAACTGTTGAGTTTTTGTTTGTTACCGTAAGAGCCAGATAAGGTTTTTAATCCTATTTTATATAACGTAACCTAGGAAATTCAAATCTGATAAAGTTTGAAACAAAACAAAAAATGCTTTGAAAATAATTGACGTGTGAATGTTTTTTAAAAGGTATTTTTGTAATCTAATCTATGTACAGCTCGGTTTTCTTGATTTGGTGCACTTTTAAACTTTTGGCGAACATTTTTACTTTTTAAAGAACTTACAGCTTTAAATATTAGAAATATTATTAATTTAATTAATAATTATTCGATAAGTTCCTTAAATCTTAAAAAAGTTAAAATTATTGAATGTTTAATGTTTTTCGTGAATATATCTCAGAAACTGTAAAGGCTATATAAAAGTGTTTCATATAAAACTTGTAGATCTTGCAATCCGCCAGAAAAAAAGTTACAACAATTTTTGTCCTACGACTCACCATTAAATAGTTATCGACATTTCAAAAGAACGTAAAATGTCGAAAATGCTTGTTTTTCACGTATAATTCCTAAACGTTTCATATTTTCAAAACATCTGTCTGAATGCAAAGTTTATGATTTTTTATATGATTTTTTAATAAAACTTTTATAAAACAATATTTTCGAAGTTTGAACAGTTTCTTATACTTAAAAAAGGGTTATAATGTTTTTTTTTCTAGAAAATATTTAAATCTACAAAATAAGTTTAAAATATTATCCGTCAAGTTCGTCACTGAAGACTAAGGAGTTAAAAATCGCTGTTTTCCCTCGCTTGTATCCTTATTTTTCCGAACAATAACTCATGATAAACCTTTTTTTCTTCACTTCCATAATTATTATTACTTATGTATGTACATAGGTAGGTACTTGTACTTGATTCTTATCTCCATCATCAAATAACTCTTCAGTCAATATCAAATGAATACCTCATAAATCCATTTACCCAAGGCTTAACCCCCCATAAAGCAATAAACAAACAAAAAATATATAGTAAATAATATTTTCTCCTACTTATATGTAAAATCTATCTTTTAAAATCAATTGAACGTGATAATTCTGAGGTTTAAGAGTATTTACGAAGACAAATAAAAAAAAAAACAGGAACTTCTAAAACGAAAATAATTTTAAGGTTGAATGAATCTACATAAAAGAGTGAAATAACATAAGAAAATCTTTCATACTTATCGTGTTTGCTTCGTATCGTTGAAGTGTACTTATATCTCTTTCTTTTGACTTTTTTCTCTTAACACTTTGTTAAAAAAAAAAAAAAAAAAAAAATAATATTAAAAACAATTTTAAAATTACACAGACCATTAATCATCGCAATTGGTTGCGTCGCAAAAAGCATATCAATTATCTATTTGGTTTTTAAAGTAACTGATGATGACGGGGCTCTATGGCGTGATGGTGAACCAAATACACGCGTACCAAATTTTTATAATTCACCAAATTGAATATAGTCGTGTTTTTTTTTGATCAATGATGTATATCGCGTAAATCAGTTAATTTTTTGGGAAAAAGCTTTAAACATATACAATAATATAGATTTTCTTAATCAGTTTATTCAACTTAAGACATGAAATTTCATCAGAATTGGTGGAGGCATTTATAATTTTTATTTTCACAAAAAAAAAAGAATCCGAAATCGTTGTAGGTATAGCAAAAACTATCCGTTCTAGATGAGGAATAAAAATTCGAAGTTTGCCTCTAAAGAATGGCTACATTTATGAAGCTTCGCCTTGATGAAAAATGACCCAAACAAAAAATGCAAAAATGCCACCAAACGTATTAAAAATGGCCCAAACAAAAAATGAAAAAATGCTCAAAAATGTATATGAAAAGTAACAACAACAGAAAAATGAGAATCGTACAAAAAATCAAGCGATTTTTGTCTACGATTATTAAATAAGATTTACAAAACTTTAAAAAGGATAGTACTGCGACAGTTATTAAATATTCATACAAAAACAAAAAAAAAAAAACTTTTCCAGAAAATTTGGTAAATCTGATTAAAATAATCGTACAAAAAAATTGCGTGATTTTTGTTTTAGTTGCTTCCGATATAAATTTTGTCTGTCATTTTTCATTTTATGTTTGAGGCCATATTTCACTGGGGCCAAATTTCATGTAGCCCGCACGGAATCACAGACCATCGGACGTCATAAAGAAAACTATTTTTTTTTTATTTTTAAGTAGCTCCACAAAAACAATGGTAATATTCTGTCCTAGCGAGGTAGGTATCCGTTGGAGTGGAAAATTATTTCTGTGAATAATATTTTGTCGGAGGATATCGGACAAAAGTTCGTATGAAGAAGGCGACTAAATGCAAACCGAAAAACGCATTTAGTCGCATTGCAACACAAAACGCAAATAAAAAAAAAACAATAGCTGTTCGAAAAAATACATCAAAGCAAGAATGAATATGTAAACGGGTAATTTTAAGTTTTTGTAAGGTTTGGATTGCTCTTTATAAATTATAAAATTATATTAAAATATATTATACATACTTGCCGTTAATGACCAAAAACATTTTAAGATTTTAGATCCAGCAACCTCAGATAAAAGTTAACAAGAAAAAAAAACATAACTTTTTAAGCTGCCAATCTGAAGTGGGTGTGCCAGCCCTGCCTCTAGTGGCACTAGCAATAGCAATAGTAATATATGCCAAGAGTTAAAAATAATTAAGAACTACAAGTGGGAATAATGGTGGAATTGAAACATTGTTTCCTCTACTTCCATATCTGTACAAATAAAACGTGACTCTTATCGTTAATTGAGTATGCAAATAAAAAACTAATCCAAAAAAACCAACCGCTCTACTAATTGAGCTTATTAAAAGTGACAAAAAGTTTCTGAGAGCATTTAGTTTAAAATCAGTTTTCGTTATCTACAGAACGAACGGCGGCTGCTAAATACCTATTCGAATTTAATTTTATTTCTTACTTCTTGTAAAATGAAGTTGTATACATTAATTTTTGTTATTGTTTTGGTCATTGCTGCTCTTGTTGCACCAATTCAAGGTACTTTCTGCCCATGTGACGGGACGAAAGGAGCAGTATGCGGCTCCAATAAGGTCACTTACAATAGTCGTTGTGAATTCGATTGCACCCAGAGGCAATACAGGCAGCTGGGCAAGACTTTAAATATTGCAAAAATGGGACCGTGTGACAGTAGCTGACTGGGAATGCCATGGAAATAAATTTTTAAGCTTTCAAATTCTGCAATAAATAATATCAACTATTTTGTTTGTTTATATAGCAAATTTGAGATGAGATAGTAATCATCATGGAAAAATAATAAAAAAAATAATGAATTGCTTTGAATTGTTTTGCTTTGTTTTTGATATGAATGTGTATCGGATTTCGTATATTGATTGTTTTTGTCTGAAGCGATTTCGATGTGAGCATTGTATATGAAAACTATTGACACCTGGTAAGTTGCTTTCCACGCCACCTGCATCTCAAGCGCTTAAGCTTCAAAAGGCGATAGAATTATTTTCGATTTGACGTTCAATGTATTTCCCATAAGAGAAAACGAAAAAAGCTCCTGATGAAAATTAGTTATACCAAATTATTTTATATCAACGGGTATCCATATTATGATTGAAATAGAACCAAAAAATGTGTAAGCTTATAAATCAACCCGAAAATATATTAAAATAGATAGCTAAAATGCTTTGCATTGTAAATGAAAAATGTAAACAAACCACCTTTACAACCAGAAACAACAACAAAAGTACTCCATTAGAAATAGAGAAAGGCAGAGGCGTAGTCACGATTATTAAAAAAATATGTTCGTTCGTAATTGAATAAAAATCTTCTTGTGAAAAAATTGTTAAAAAAAATATTTTTCAATTGGCTATTTACACATTTTCTTCTTGGTTTACAAAAGAGGCAAGGTATGAATGAAGGTCAAGCTCGATCACTCTTAATTAGTTCTATTTTTAAGAAGAGTTTACTTTAAAAGAGTGCTAACCTTTTTTTAAATGGAGGATAAAAGTTTTTTTTCGCCCGAAATTACGTTAAAAAATTATTCTTAGAAAGAAACTTACGAGGTAGGATAAAACAAACGAACACAGAGAAATCAAATGATGCCCCTATAATTAATATTAACTTTATATTAACCTGCGCGTACCTAATACAAAAAAATAAAATGAAGATTAATATCACTTAAGTGCATTATAGGTGACTCCTTTTGATAATTTGGAAAACTAATTTTCGTTGGCTTATTACATTTACTTAAGTGAGCGCTTTTGACTGTTATAATTCTATTTTTACGAAAGCAAAAGTGAACGAAATTAATCGAAAAATAGAAAACCGCAATTATTGGTGCAACACATAATTTCCTGGTACCTATTATCTTTTTTTCTTACGATCACTAAAGTGGACCTTTAACATTTCTACTTCATTCTTTACTTATAATAAAAAATAATGTTTTATTAAAATTCATAAGAAACTCTAGTCCCCTTAACTACTACCTACCTACGCACATGATATCGTTCTGACTGATGCCTTGCATCCATTTTGAAAAACAACAACAAAAAAGCACGTTTGTTTACATATTTCATCTGCAAAATAAAGCAAATTAGTAATAAGTTTCGATATATTTTACGTTTGATTTGCAAACTAGCATGTTTAATTATTCTATTGCAATTATAATACAAACAACTGTTCATATAAAATTAATTTGTTAAAATAATGTTTCTACGAGCCGTTTTTGTTTTTCTCTTATGGGAAATGCATTGAACGTCAAATGGAAAAGAAATCTATCTCGTTTGTTAGTTTCACGCACTGGCTGCTAGGTGCCGTGACTCCATGTGCCAATAGTAATATCATGAGAAGCGCCGACTACTGAGTCACGTAGTGTCGAAATCCACCAACTTCTCTCAACACTTTTTGTTGAGGAAACAAATTTGAAAGTTGAGATCTAACTCCCTTACTCCCTTACAATATAACAAGACTTACTCTTTCTAAAAATTAATGTCTACGCTGTCAAAATCATAGAACATGTTGCAAACACATGCGCCACCAGCCGTACAAATCCAGCGAAAATAAAAACGACTCCGTGATAATACTATAGTTTTCATATACAATGATGTGAGTAAGCTCTATTTCTATAGATAAGTCCATCATTATGTGGTCTTTGGCCTTAACGGGGGATCAAGTTAAAAAGGTACCTACATACAGTTATTCGCATATTCATCAGATTTAAAAATTGATTTTCAATATTAAATAAACAATCAAAAAATAAAAGTTAGTATAGTCAAGTGAAAATAGATATTAATCATTCATATTATTATCTGTTGTTTGTTTTTGTGTACGTGTAGTGTTTCACGAATACAAACACATCGAGTAATGTAGTTCGAGTTTTGATAAATAGGTGGAGATGATGCGGTGGAGAGAATTATAATTTTGGTTTGTATTTTGTGTAAGTATCTTTACATTCAGAATATTTTTGGCAACGATGCTGGGTGGGTTTAAAAATCAATTGTTCTCAACTCGCGTAAGCCCTTTAATTGTTAAATAGTAAACTATAATCTAGTAAAATAAAATCTTTCCTTTCCTTCTATTCCTTCTAACTAGTGCCGTGCTTTGCATTTAAAAGACCTAAGGTCTTACAGACATATAGTTAAAATTATATTATATTATACAGGGTGTCCCTTAATTCGTCAATAGTATCTTAGGGCATGATTCTTTGGTGTATTGTAAGAAAAAAATTGTTCTACAGTAAGGGCCTATCTCTTATTTTGATATCATTTATCGGGGATTTAAGAAAATTATAAAGAAAATTATCTAACCGTCTTCTTGTGCTTGATATTGTTGAGGTAATGCCTTGTATACGTTATCACCTGTTAGCTATTGAACAATTTGCAAAGCATTTGGAGTATGAAGACCTTTACAAGCAAAATGCAAAACAAATTTTTAATTTTTCAAACAGTATGTTATTATCACCATCAGTGCTGTCTAAACTGAAGAAAGTACTTGTTAATTTTTTAGAGAAGAAAAATAATTTTTCAGCAAATAAAGGACATTGAGAGGACATTTTAGGAAAAAGAGGACAATATACTATCCTTTTTAAGCAAACAAATCAGAAAGGACAAAAATGCTTAAAAGAGGACTGTCCTCTACAAAAAGAGGACGTATGTTCACCGTAAGTATCGGACAGAACATTTGCAACTAAAAGTGAAACAAAGCAAATTCTTCAAATTAATAAAAGTTAATTCAAAAACGTAAAAATCTCAATAGAGGATAAAAGATATACATTCAAAGTAAATAAAAATAAATTATTTGCAAAACTTTCATTAAAGTATAGTAATCTACGTTGGATTATCAAGTAACTACAAATTTGCACGAGACAAAATAATTGCAACTCCAACTTCTAACAGGATATTAACCGGTACATCGATGTTACTTTGCAATTTTTGAACTGTACAACATTAGGTATGTCTTGTACAACATCTGAAGGTCGTAGCCTGAAACCTCAGCTGAATAAATATTTTTACAGTAAGCAGATATCCGGTGATAAGAATAAAATAGTAAACAATGGCACCAAATAAATTTGCTGATGCGTTAATACCAAATGATGATGATTTTATTTATGTATATATAATATATAATACTTAATTCATTATTATCGAGCGCTTTTATTTATACGAGTCTCATAACTTTGTTTATTCTACAGTTAAATCCGATTTGTTTCGCATAAAGAAGTCAAGTCTAGAAACGGGACTATCATAAGGGAATTAATAAGAAGGTTCGATCAAAAATAGCTAAATTAGCTAAAGATTTTTGTTTTGAGAAGAAAAAAGGAGTATGAGGTACAATAATGTTTATAACCCAAGGTCGTCGACCTTCTTTAATAACCACTATTTGATAAAGAAACAAATTCTAAAGCACAGTGGTTAAACGTTTTCACATAGTAAGTCTCAATCAAACACAAAAATTAATTAATATAAACACTTATTTTATTGCTTATACCTATTACTTAAAAAAAATATTTTCTTATCTACAATCACAGTCACTCTTGTTAACAAGCTTCATTTTTCGCCAGGAACATTTCATCTCCAGAAGATTGCCTTGATTTTTCAGCCGAACAATTGAATAGACATTCATTTCCATAGGTAACACCGTCAGAGCCGCAAACTGGCTCCAGCATCCTATTGCATAGACAGGGATCCCGTACAGCAGCACCATTAATAGCAACGGCCAAAGTGAGGATAACAGCGATAATAATTGCGAACAGCTTCATGGTTTAAATAAATGTGTATTGCTTAAAGACTTTTGACTTTGAGTGATTTTTGTAGTGAAAAGTTATTGCTTTTATAGCAAAAACACCGATAGAAATATTTCCTATCTTTTTTCGTATCAGCAACATAAAAAACACTCAGGTTTTACGCAAAACCGCAATCAATAGAATTTTAAGATTGCAAAATTAATTAACTTTGGATTTGAAAAGATTTGTTTTGACCAAAAGTAGTAATGAATAGGTATAAAAATACTTAAAAAAAAAGTGTTTGTCTGCAATGATCAATGAGTCAGTGTATGCAGACAAAATTAAATAGCCGCAGTTGCATTGAGATTTGAGAACTATATTTTAATTTTTATTTTAGGACATTTCTAAATGGTTAGATAAAAAAAAAACTAGTTTTAAGCACTCTCTATCTCTAATCAACTTTAAGTTAAAAAAATATATTGAAGAATGTCTAAGCGATAGCAATCTAAAAAAAAGGTAATTTAACCCCAATTTGTTTAAAAAAAAAAAACATTTTTATTAAATTCGGGGGTGCTAAGTGATGATATTCATCTTGGAAAAATAAATAAATTAATTGTTTATGTTTTAGGTTTATTTTAAAATCTGATTTGCTGTTAAGCCATGTGTTTTGATTTGAACGTGATTAATCTTTAATGCTAATCATTATAAGTGTCCTCAAGGTAAAAATATAAGTAGGTAAAATGACGATGGTTTCAAGAGTACGAGTTATAGTTGTCAAGTGAATATGTTCATACTGATTATAGGTTGGTGTTGATTGGTGCAATAGAACTTTGGTATTTCGGGAAGTATATCCTCTGAAGGATTTAAATTATGGTCTAGAAGCTACATATATTTGCAAAATGATACATTTAAAAATAGCGTGGTTGTATTCCCTGACCCCCAAATATACACCTTAACACCAAGTTTGTGATCCTAAGTGATTTAGAAGCCTAGATAATATACATACCTAATTCTTAAATGGTGGCTATAAAATGCAATATGCCGAGATGGGTCCTACCTTAAATTGCAAGCTAAGGACCTAAGTAGTACCTGAAAAAAGTTTGGTGCTTTTGCCCGGTAAAAACACATCATCTCGAAATTTGACGCTAGGCGAACCACTATTTAGTTGTTTAAATGGCTAATGAAACTGACTGAAAATTGACAAGAGCATTGAATATTCAAACCAAAAATAGTACTAAAATCTAAAACTTATGTATCTATGTATTAGTTAGGGCTTTAAGGGCATCAACCTTGCACTTCATCCTGACGGGTTGTGCTTTGGTACACATTCAGCCCTATGCTGCTATTCATCGGGGGAAATTTTGCTTGAATTTTCACTTGGTACTATTCTGCTATTCATTCAAGTGAATGTGGTTGATTATCAGCAATATCGGTAATACGGTGTGGTATTCTCTTATTAACGTGAACGGCGGGTTTTCAACAGTTTTTTTTTTTATGTAAGGCACGCACTAAAGGGATTTTTAAATATAAATAAAAATAAATAAATTGGGTGGCACAACGGCTCGTGAAGAACCAGGGCCTAGTGACTAACAGCTCGCAACCATTCCTGAGTGCGCCTGTCGACAGGAATGGAAGGGACCTACAATTTTATGCCGAATCCGAACGGCTAGACGAGATGCACTTATTCGTGACAAGTGATACTCTTGGAGGATTTATCAATTCCTCGCAAGAGGCAGTAGACCTGAAAAAAACATTTTAGTTTTTAGGTGGACGAGGCTCGGAAGCGAACCCAGACCTCCAGCGTGACAGTCGAACGCCCTAACCATTTTACTACTCTTAAAATGTTTGAACACAGTGCGAGAGTTAGGAAAATAGGAAAGGATTTAAGAGGAGATACCGATGCACATTGGTTTTGAACCTCTGAATATCGAAATGGCAGGGTAATATAGTGCCGGGTAAAGCATTCCACATTCTTGTAGTGCGATTAAAGAAAGAATCTCTATACTGAGCACCATGTCCGAAGTTGAGCTCAAGGGAAAACTGATGGGCATTCTTAGAAGCACGAGTATTACGGTTGAATTGTTTAAGGGGAGGAATGCAAATGGCTATTTCACTAGAGCACTGTTTATGAAAATAACGATAAAATAAAGAAAGACATGAAACAATGCGGAGGTCTTCGAGAGGTGCCAATTCTTCCGTTATATTTCCACCTATCATTTTCATAGCTCTTCTTTGTATTCTATCCAACCAATAGACTCAAGTGGGTTATTGGTTATTGTTGGTTGTGTATCTGCTTAGGGAAAATGTGAGACGAAACAAATTTTTAGCTTACAACCCTATTCTGTTATTCACCGGGGGGAATTTTGCTTGAATTTTCACTTGCTACTATTCAGCTATTCATTCAAGTGAATGTGGATTTACGTTGGCAATGTCGGTAATACGGTGTGGTATTTTCTTACACGTGAACGGATTCTTTCTATACGCATATAAAATGTTGCGGGTTTTCAATCGTTGGTTGTATGCTTGCTTAATGCTTGAGAAAATGTGAGTAAAACAAATTTTTTGCCTAATTTAAAATATTTGTTTTATTTGGAAGTGGGAAAAAAAGTCCAAAAAAGTCCAAAACTGTCCATATTTGTTTTTATTTCTTTTTTAATAAAATAATCAACCAAAACAATTTATTGAAACTACTTAAGATTTTCACATGCACAAGGAACAGCTGTTTGAGTGAATGTCAAATTGGCTTGGGATAATGTAGTTCATCCGATGGATAGCAGAAAGGAAAACCAGAGCGAAAGGGAATCGAATTTGGTGAATCGGATCTACGGTTCACGGGAATATCAGAATAGGGCTGATTGTACCAACAATATACGTACATACGTACTCGGTTCAATCAAGTATAATTTTCTACGCAAACCTTGTCTGCTAACGCAGGCCTAGGTAAACTGGAAAAATGGAAGTGTTACGTTTGTGTGTACGTACATTACACAGACAGTTGCTTAAACAAACATTTTATTAATTTTTATTATTTAAGAATACGTACGTTAGTTATTTGCTTTATCAATGGCAGTAATTATGTACCCACCTGATGTGTTTAAAGCGAGAAAGCTTTTATTTTCATTAACACCTTCTGTGCCTTCTGTCATTTTTAATAAATATAATATCTACTTAGTTCATTATTATCACGGCAATTATCGAGCGCTTTTATTTATACGAGTCTCACAACTTTGTTAATTCTACAGTTAAATCCTACATTAAATCCGAAGTAAAGAAATGGGACTACCCTATATATTTATTAGGGAATGAAGAAGTTTTGTCAAAAAATAGCAACATTCGCTTACCATTTTTTTAAGAAGAAAGAAAGGGTTATGAGATACAATAATGGTTACAAGCCAAGGTCATCAACCTTCTTTAATAACCACTATTTGATAAAGAACCAAACTCTAAGGCACAGTATGGTTAAACGTTTTCACATAGTTAGTCTCAATCAAACACAAAAATTAATTAATAAAAACACTTATTTTATTGCTTATACCTATTACTTTAAAAAATATTTTCTTATCTACTACAACAGTCAGTTTTGTTAACAAGCTTCATTTTTCGCCAGGAACATTTCATCTCCAGAAGATTGCCTTGATTTTTCAGCCGAACAATTGAATAGACATTCATTTGCATAGGTAACACCGTCAGAACCGCAAACTGGCTTCAGCATCCTATTGCATAGACAGGGATCCCGTACAGCAGCACCATTAATAGCAACGGCCAAAGTGAGGATAACAGCGATAATAATTGCGAACAGCTTCATGGTTTAAATAAATGTGTATTGCTTAAAGACTTTTGACTTTGAGTGATTTTTGTAGTGAAAAGTTATTGCTTTTATAGCAAAAACACCGATAGAAATATTTCCTATCTTTTTTCGTATCAGCAACATAAAAAACACCCAAGTTTTACGCAAAACCGTAATCAATAGAATTTTAAGATTGCAAAATTAATTAACTTTGGATTTGAAAAGATTTGTTTTGACCAAAAGTAGTAATGAATAGGTATAAAAATACTTTAAAAAAAAAGTGTTTGTCTGCAATGATCAATGAGTCAGTGTATACAGACAAAATTAAATAGCCGCAGTTGCATTGAGAACTATATTTTAATTTTTATTTTAGGACATTTCTTATTGGTAAGATAAAAAAAAACTTATTTAAGCACTCTCTATCTCTAATCAACTCAAAGTTAAAAAATATATTGAAGAATCTCTAAGCGATAGCAATTTAAAGAAGAAATTTAACCCCAATTTGTTTACAAAAAAAAAAACGTTTCTATCAAATTCGGGGGTACTAAGTGATGATATTCATCTTCGTAACAAATAAATATTAATTGTTTATGTTTTAGGTTTATTTTAAAATTTGATTTGTTGTTAAGTCATTTGTTTTGATTTGAACGTGATTAATCTTTAATGCTAATCATTATAAGTGTCCTTAAGGTAAAAATATAAGTAGGTAAAATGACGATGGTTTCAAGAGTACGAGTTATAGTTGTCAAGTGAATATGTTCATACTGATTATAGGTTGGTGTTGATTGGTGCAATAGAACTTTGGTATTTCGGGAAGTATATCCTCTGAAGGATTTAAATTATGGTCTAGAAGCTACATATATTTGCAAAATTATACATTTAAAAATAGCGTGGTTGTATTCCCTGACCCCCAAATATACACCTTAACACTAAGTTTGTGATCCTAAGTGATTAAGAAGCCTAGATAATATACATACCTAATTCTTAAATGGTGCTTATAAAATGCAATATGCCGAGATGGGTCCTACCTTAAATTGCAAGCTAAGGACCGTAGTAGTACCTGAAAAAAGTTTGGTGCTTTTGTCCGGTAAAAACACATCATCTCGAAATTTGACGCTAGGCGAACCACTATTTAGTGGTTTAAATGGCTAATGAAACTGACTGAAAATTGACAAGAGCATTGAATATTCAAACCAAAAATAGTACTAAAATCTAAAACTTATGTATCTATGTATTAGTTAGGGCTTCAAGGGCATCAACCTTGCACTTCATCCTGACGGGTTGTGCTTTGGTACACATTCAGCCCTATGCTGCTATTCATCGGGGGGAATTTTGCTTGAATTTTCACTTTGTACTATTCTGCTATTCATTCAAGTGAATGTGGTTGATTATCTGCAATATCGGTAATACGGTGTGGTATTCTCTTATTAACGTGAACGGCGGGTTTTCAACAGTTTTTTTTTAATATAAGGCACGCACTAAAGGGATTTTTAAATATAAATAAAAATAAATAAATTGGGTGGCACAACGGCTCGTGAAGAACCAGATGCACATTGGTTTTGAACCTCTGAATATCGAAATGGCAGGGTAATATAGTGCCGGGTAAAGCATTCCACATTCTTGTAGTGCGATTAAAGAAAGAATCTCTATACTGAGCACCATGTCCGAAGTTGAGCTCAAGGGAAAACTGATGGGCATTCTTAGAAGCACGAGTATTACGGTTGAATTGTTTAAGGGGAGGAATGCAAATGGCTATTTCACTAGAGCACTGTTTATGAAAATAACGATAAAATAAAGAAAGACATGAAACAATGCGGAGATCTTCGAGAGGTGCCAATTCTTCCGTTATATTTCCACCTATCATTTTCATAGCTCTTCTTTGTATTCTATCCAACCAATAGACTCAAGTGGGTTATTGGTTATTGTTGGTTGTGTATCTGCTTAGGGAAAATGTGAGACGAAACAAATTTTTAGCTTACAACCCTATTCTGTTATTCACCGGGGGGAATTTTGCTTGAATTTTCACTTGCTACTATTCAGCTATTCATTCAAGTGAATGTGGATTTACGTTAGCAATGTCGGTAATACGGTGTGGTATTTTCTTACACGTGAACGGATTCTTTCTATACGCATATAAAATGTTGCGGGTTTTCAATCGTTGGTTGTATGCTTGCTTAATGCTTGAGAAAATGTGAGTAGAAACAAATTTTTTGCCTAATTTAGAATAGAATTTTATTTGGAAGTGGGAAAAAAAGTCCAAAGAAGTCCAAAAATGTCCATATTTGTTTTTATGTCTTTTTTAATAAAATAATCAACCAAAACAATTTATTGAAACTACTTAAGATTTTCACATGCACAAGGAACAGCTGTTTGAGTGAATGTCAAATTGACTTGGGATAATGTAGTTCATCCGATGGATAGCAGAAAGGAAAACCAGAGCGAAAGGGAATCGAATTTGGTGAATCGGATCTACGGTTCACGGGAATATCAGAATAGGGCTGATTGTACCAACAATATACGTACATACGTACTCGGTTCAATCAAGTATAATTTACTACGCAAACCTTGTCTGCTAACACAGGCCTAGGTAAACTGGAAAAATGTAAGTGTTACGTTTGTGTGTACGTACATTTAACAGACAGTTGCTTAAACAAACATTTTATAAATTTTTATTATTTAAGAATAGGTACACGTTAGTTATTTGCTTTATCAATGGCAGTAATTATGTACCCACCTGATGTGTTTAAAGCGAGAAAGCTTTTATTTTCATTAACATTTTAAGGGCAGCCCAATCCCTTTAGTGCGCGCTCAATCAAAAAAAAAAAAAAAAAAAAAAAAAAAAAACACCTTCTGTGTCTTCTGTCATTTTTAACAAATATAATATCTACTTAGTTCATTATTATCACGGCAATTGTCGAGCGCTTTTATTTATACGAGTCTCAAAACTTTGTTTATTCTACAGTTAAATCCGATTATTTTCACATGAAGAAGTCAAGTAAAGAAATGGGACTACCCTATATATTTATCAGGGAATGAAGAAGTTTTGTCAAAAAATAGCAACATTCGCTTACCATTTTTTTAAGAAGAAAGAAAGGATTATGAGTTACAATAATGGTTATAAGCCAAGGTCATCAACCTTCTTTAATAACCACTATTAGATAAAGAACCAAACTCTAAGGCACAGTGGTTAAACGTTTTCACATAGTTAGTCTCAATCAAACACAAAAATTAATTAATAAAAACACTTATTTTATTGCTTATACCTATTACTTTAAAAAATATTTTCTTATCTACTACAACAGTCAGTTTTGTTAACAAGCTTCATTTTTCGCCAGGAACATTTCATCTCCAGAAGATTGCCTTGATTTTTCAGCCGAACAATTGAATAGACATTCATTTGCATAGGTAACACCGTCAGAACCGCAAACTGGCTTCATCATCCTATTGCATAGACAGGGATCCCGTACAGCAGCACCATTAATAGCAACGGCCAAAGCGAGGATAACAGCGATAATGATTGCGAACAGCTTCATGGTTTAAATAAATGTGTGTTGCTTAAAGACTTTTGACTTTGAGTGATTTTTGTAGAGAAAAGTTATTGCTTTTATAGCAAAAATACCGATAGAAATATTTCCTATCTTTTTTCGTATCAGCAACATAAAAAACACTCAAGTTTTACGCAAAACCATAATCAATAGAATTTTAAGATTGCAAAATTAATTAACTTTGGATTTGAAAAGATTTGTTTTGACCAAAAATAGTAATGAATAGGTATAAAAATACTTTTGAAAAAAGTGATTATCTGCAATGACCAATGAGTCAGTTTATGCAAAAAAAATTAATAGGCAAAGTTGCATTGAGAACTATATTTTAATTTTTATTTTAGGACATTTCTTATTGGTAAGATAAAAAAAACTAATTTAAGCACTCTCTATCTCTAATCAACTCAAAGTTAAAAAATATATTGAAGAATCTCTAAGCGATAGCAATTTAAAGAAGAAATTTAACCCCAATTTGTTTACAAAAAAAAAAAAAAAAATTTCTATCAAATTCGGGGGTACTAAGTGATGATATTCATCTTCGAAATAAATAAATATTAATTGTTTATGTTTTAGGTTTATTTTAAAATTTGATTTGTTGTTAAGTGAATTTGTTTTGATTTGAACGTGATTTATCTTTAATGCTAATCATTATAAGTATCTTTAAGGTAAAAATATAAGTAGGTATAATCAGGTAAAATGATGATGGTTTCACGAGTAAGATTTGTAGTTGTCAAGTGAATGGGGCGTATTCATAGACATTTTAGAGCTGTGTCTAAGTTAAACATAGGTTTAATTGAATTTTCGGACGTTGATTATATTTTTTTAAGTTTAACATTTCAAAATATTTGAAGCTATTTGTGTAGTATACAAGTTAATGATCCTATAAAAATATAAAACCAACAATATGTAATTAAAATCGGTTTGTATTCATTGAGCCAAAATTGTCTTAAACTGTACTTTAGTTAAACCTGGGATTATAGGTTGGTGTTGATTGGTGCAAGAGAACATTAGTATTTCGGAAAGTATATCCTCTGAAGGATTAAAAGTATGGTCTAGAATCTACATATTTGTAAAATCATACGTTTAAAAATAGTGTGGTTGGATTCCCTGGCCCCAAATATGTATACCTAGACACTAAATTTGTGGTCCTAAGTTATTTAGAAGCCGAGATATTGATTATTTACCTAATTCCAAAATGGTGGCTATAAAATGCAAGATGGCCGACTGCCGAGATGGGTCCTACCATAAATCACAAGCTAAGGACCTATGTAAGTAGTACCTTAAAAAAGTTTGGTGTTTTTATCGGCCAAAACACATCATCACAAAATTTGACGCTAAGCAACCCTACCATAAACTTGTTTAAATGGCTTGTTTTAAAAACAAAATATTGAAAAGAAAAATTTGAACTGATTTCTTTCAGAACTACATACAATTAAAGTTAGGGCGTTAAGAGTATATTTTAGATCAAACCTTGCACTGCATCCTGACAGGTTGAGCTATGGTACAAATTCCGCGTCATCGTCTTATGTCTGGTTCTCGATTTATAGGTCAGTTTATGTGGAATTTCGATGTTATAACCTGGTCATGAGGAAACTCTCATATCATTGATCTGCCAGTGTTGCTTCCGTGTCAACACTTCTTTAATGTAGAGTTAGGATATGGACTTTTAGTGTAACAAAGCTCATTTCAAAAATTGATAGGAGCATTGAAAACTAAAATCAAAAATGGTACGTAACGTAAATTAAAAAAAAAAAAAAAGGAATTCGAAAACTAATTTTTAATTTTTCTTTTTTTTAAATTTTGAAAATATATTTTTCAAAAACTTCTCATTAAACAACTTTATTGGAAAATAAAATAAAAGAAACAGATTTCTGGTCCCAAAAGCGCTACATCATATTGCTTTAAGTGTTGCCGGGTTGCTTTTAAATGTTAAAATCAGGGGATATTCTTTCTGAAATACCGAAGCACTTTTACTCCTACCAAGACCAACCTATAATCGCAATGAAGATATTCACTTGACAACTACATTTCGTAGGTATACTTGTGAAGCCATCATCATTTTTTCTGATTATATTAATTTTATATATTTTTACCTTAAGGACACTCATAATGATAACCTAGTATCAGTTATGAGAAAGCACATTCAAATCTAGACCAAATCTTTTTAGGTTTGGTAAAAACAAATCGAAGTACAAAATAAGCCTAAGGCAAAGTTAATTTATTTTTCCATGACGACTATCATCACTTAGCACCCACAAATTTGATAAAAATGTTTTTTTTTTGTAAACAAATTTATTTGTTAGATTGCGATCATTTTGAGAAACTAATATTTTTTTTAAATGTTTGTCTGCAATGACCAATGAGTCAATAAAAATTAAATAATTTTTGGTCATTGCAAATCTTTTTTAAATCTAAAGTTAAATCAGATTAATTTTGCAATCTCAAAATTCAATTAACTACGCTTTTGCGTTGAACTTGAGTGTTTGTGTGTTACTAAAATCTTAAACCGATAGGAAAAAAGGTAGGAAATATTTATATCGGTTATTTTACTAAAAAGCAATAACTTTTCAATAGAAAAATCACTCAAAGTAAAAATTCCTTAACCAACATACCTGCTGCTTTTGAAACCATAAAGTTGTTCGCAATTATTGTCGCTGTTATCCTCGCTTTGGCCGTTGCTATCAATGGTGCCGCTGAAGAGGATCCCTGTCTGTGCAACAGGATGCTGATGCCAGTTTGCGGATCTGACGGTGTTACCTATGCCAATGAATGCCTATTCAATTGTTCTGCGGAAAAATCAAGGCAATCTTCTGGAGTTGCAATGTTCCTAGCGAAAAATGAAGCTTGTTAAATTCATTATAAGACTGAATTATATTTTTGATTATTAAGATTATTGTTTAAAAAGAAAAAAAAATATGTTTAAGTATAATTATAAGTACTAAAATAAGTGTTTTTTTTTATTAATTTTTGTGTTTCATTGAGACTTTTAACGACAGTGCTTTAGAAATATTGGTTGCTAAAGAAGTTTGACGACCTTGTATTTTATAAATCATAAGAATCATTAAACATCACATACAAAACAAAATACATTTAGATTCAATAAAACTGACTTTAATTTAGGACTTTGTTTGAAAAGATTGCAACGAGTAACACATAACATTTACGATAATATCTCAGATCGGCAAGATTAACATTTCATAAATAGGTACTTTATATTCCGAATCGTCTTTATTTTACTAAAGAACTTAATTACAGTGCATCTTGGGGTCGGACAATGTTATTTCCAGAATCATTATTTTTTTCAATTTTTTTTTATTGTGATGTGTGGTGAACCCGGCTTAACGTCAAGGTGAAGAACCTTAAGTGCTATGCGAATTGCAGCCATAAATAAGCCCGAAATTAGTTCCTAAATGGTGCATCATTAGATTTTTGAATTTCCATTTTGGTGTACCGAGCTTGACGGACCTCAGTATAATGGATACGAAGAGTATACAGACAACTTTAAAATGAATATATAGGTAAGTTTAATAAGAAATTGACATAGTAGCATACATATGTACAGTTTTCTTGTATGTGGTGTTCTGGCATTTATTTTGCGTCAACAAGGTTATCAACTAAATTCACATTTATACCACTGATTTGTTAGTTGTTTTCTCCAAAAACGTTCGTACCCTCTTATGTGGTACATATCTGATGTAGGTACATTTTAATTTTCGATTCCTAATATGTATTCGTTTTTAACTAGAAAAAATCGAGACTACATCAATCCCGTTTGGCATCATTATGTTTCTCTAAAATTATTTGAATAGCCTAGTACTACAGATAGTTTATTTCTTTATTATCTGTGGTACCTGAGTCAAAACTTTCTTTGTGTAAAAAAATCTCAAGTCTTACTTAATAAGAATAAATGTTATTCACTGACTAAGGTTCAGTTATTCAGTGCGAGATCATCCTAGTTTTGGAGTTAAACTGGAGTTAAACCTTTGAATTTGCTGAATTAACTTATGTCTTACTTTAATCTAGTATTTTTATTTGATCGACATACATAATTGATCCGTTTTTTTTGATAAACTAGTAAACTCGTGCTTACGTTCCTTGGATTAATTTTTAAACTGAAGAATATGAACCTTTAAATCCCGGATCATTAAGCACAAATGAGTGCTTTTCTCCCAATCACATTCTCATAACATAGCCTCTATAACAACTACCGAGCAGAGATATAAAATGTAAGAAATGAATAAACGGTGTGGCATGTCTGCATAGACTGCTATCGTATATTGTTTGCGCTGCAGCCTAATTAGTACAACGGGGTGTCAAATAAGTTTTGACGTCTGAAAATTTTGAATGCAGTTTGGAAGAGAAGTTGTTTTTCTTAGTCTTGTGGGGCATCCGCTATCTTGGAAAGATTTTTTTTTTTTAATTTTGAGTTTGAAAATTATTTTCTCAAAAACTGTTTGCTCAAATAACTTGATTTAAAAAGTTAATTTAAGAATAGGTTTTTGGCTTTCAAAAAAGCTATAACATGATATTTTGAGTGTTGCCGTTGATTTTTAATAATTTTTTTATATTTTAAGTATTTTTTTTAGAAAATTGCCCCTTCTGCCTAAACGGGGGGAAATAGACCACCTCCCAGTACGATTTTTTTCTTACCTTAACTCAATCTACACGCCCTAGCCTTTTGTTACACCTTTTGCAAATCACACTGTATCATCTTCAAAAAAGTATTTAAGACTAAAACCGTAAGGCCTATAATTTTGTACTCGTTTTTCATTAATAACTTTTAAATTATCTACACCAGACAAATTATTTATAAACCGATTTGTAGGAAATATAAATTAAAACAAAAAAGTATAAAATATTTTTATCATAAAAAAGCACTGCAAGTTAGAAAAACGCAAATTATCAAATGAAGTCGTTTTTCCAAAATGGCGGACGCCCCACAAGACCAAAAATCCCGCAAATCGAGATTTATGCTAAAAAGCAACCCCTCTTCAAAACTGCACTCAAAATTTTCAGACGTCAAAACTTTTATCAGATTTTTCCCCATTGTCTCTACTAAATTGTGTTGCAACCCTTAGGACGAATTTATCAGCTCAAAGCAACAAAGAAAATTCATCACTTTTGTAACTATCTGTTTCTCTCTGTCTGGAAAATTAATTTTGTAACTTTAACTTTTCAGCGAAAACCCCTCGTTATTACAGACATTCCACTTTATTTAATACGCATACATATATGTTTCAACAATAGTTAAGTGTAGAACAACTGCATGCGACAGCTAATATATTTTCCAAACTCTACTGAAATGGACGAATCTAGCAAAAGTTTTGGTTATCGAATTTAAAAGCATCGATTTCCGTTATCCGTTATACAATACAGTCAAAGCCTTCCATCAGTTTTATGTTTACGTCAAGGTGACCTAGGACTATCAACTTTAAAAGTAAAATAACAATTTACTTGTTTTCATTTTACGACTTGCTTCGATTTAAAGTTTATCGTACATGTGACATTAGTAGAAAAATACAAAGTCGAAATTATGCATTTCGAAACTTACAAAAACTAGAGAATAGTTCGCAATATGCAAAAGACAAAAATAAATTAAAAAACATTTATTTTATTAATTATAACTTGAGATATAGTTAAACATATTTTCTTTTAAACCAATAATCAAAATAATCAAAAAATAAGTCCGTCTTTTAATGAAGTTAACAAGCTTCATTTTTCGTCAGGAACATTTCATCTCCAGAAGATTGCCTTGATTTTTCAGCAGAACAATTGAATAGACATTCATTGGAATAGGTAACACCGTCAGAACCGCAAACTGGCTTCAGCATCCTATTGCATAGACAGGGATCCCGTACAGCAGCACCATTAATAGCAACGACCAAAGCGAGGATAACAGCGATAATAATTGCGAACAGCTTCATGGTTTCAATAAATGTTGCTTAAAGACTTTTGACTTTGAGTGATTTTTGTATTGAAAAGTTATTGCTTTTATAGCAAAAACGCCGATATTAATATTTCCTATCTTCTTTCGTATCAGTTTAACAATTAATTTAGTTCTAAGCAAAACAGTAAGCAATAAATTCGATTTGAGATAACGAAATTATTCCTTTTATTATAATTATCATCACATACCTATATTTAGGGTAAAAATACAATTTATCTTATATTAATCAGATTAAAAAATAATAATTCATTTTAAGTAGGAGTAGTAGTTGTCAAGTAAAAAAGGACAGTACTTATGCCAATATCGGTGTTTTTTGTGCTCTTACAAATTTTGTCAACAATTAAATAATATTTACATACTGAAAAAATTTACAACTGAATACTCAAAAATAAAGAGTGAAATTGTATGGCGAGGAAGTTAAATTCATACATTTGGGAGGGGGTGTGTCTGTGTTTGAACCCCCAAAACCCCCCTGCGTTCGCGCCTTGCCTTGGCGATTATGAACCCTTTTTCCTCGTCAGGTAAAAAAAAGCCTGGCTTATGTGGGACTTGATCTCCCGCGATCTTCTGATTGTCAGTCCAATGCGCTACCAACTGGGCTAACTCGCTATATTCAATGTCGGAAGTGAATAAGTTTCATTCCATATTGCATACAAAATACATACAGAATAAAACCGGATTGTTGTATACTTGCTTTTTAGGTAGAACAACTTAGAATAGGTTTTCGAATACGAAAAAAAAAGACAAAGGAAAGAATAGAATATAGAATTTGTGTATTTGGTGTACAAGAGATGGGGTCCGAAACGTGTCAAAAACTTTTTTACTACAGATTGCCTGACGAGTGTTTGAAAAGATTTCCTCGTCTAAATTTTTGGTACTGAAGGGCAAGGGGTTGTTAAGGATTTGACAATTTTTTCCTGTCTATATTTACCCTACTGCAAACTTGGTAGGGGCTTGACCAAACTAGACAGAAACATTGTCATTTTTCCAGCCGGTATATTATATACATATTTTTAAAATGTATGTATATTGTTATATTATTTAAAAGCATGGGCGCACAATTTTAAAAATTCAAAAGCAGGAAATAAATTAAAGCATGGCCATTTGATTACTTGAACTAAATTATATTTACGAACAAAATGTTTTAATCGTTGGAGCGGTCTTTAAAAAAAAATTGGAATAATTTTTATAAAAATTCAAATTAAATTTTATAAAACTGTTTGATACGCAATTTTATTTAAATTTTCTAAGAGCATCTTCATAAAAAAATAATTTGAATCAGCTTATCGAATAATGAGAAAGAGAAAAATGTGAAAAGTGTTTCCATGGGAAAAACTAACAATGCAACATACTTTTTTTATTTCTTCTTTGCACTAAAATAATATTACACACATATTTTTATAAAAATACTTGGAGTTGTTTTTGAGAAAAATAAAATTTTTTAATTAGGAACATTATTTTTTTTTTTTCAAATATTCTAGAAAAATAATAAATATATATTTAAAATCCAATAAAAAGAAAAAATTAACCAAATTGCTTCAAATTTTTTTTTTTTATTTTTTTTACAAAATGTATATAAAAAGAGTTTTTTTTTTTAATTTTGGTTGATAATACTGTTAAAATTTTTTAAAAGCTTCGCCGTAAAAAATGAAAAATATCAACAGATGCGTTTTCAAAAACAGAAAAAAATTACCAAAATGTACCATGTCGTAATTATTTGATTTTTCGTATAACAAAATCGTTGGAGCCGATTTTGTTTTCTTTTTTGGCTAGACAAACATGTATTGCAGGTGCCGTTATTTTTGTCCCTGAAAAAGTGTGGGCATATTAATTAAAAACCAGTAGGTACCAAGTTTGAAGAAAATCCATTCAGCCGTTTATGATGTATGTGCGAGGACAGACAAACAGACAGAAATACGAGACACACTTTTTCGAGTTCGAGTGGCAATAGGTAATATTAATATCTCGAGTTCAATTTTTTTTACGAATCCATAACTTTTCCATATAGAACTTATTTATCGCAAGTAAAAATAAAAACAAAAAGGTTTCTTTTCAGAGATTTTGGGTAGAAAGTTTACTGAAATCATACACGTTTCTATATGAAGTTTGAATTTCTTTTTACCTTAAAAGTCCGGAAACACTGTTTTTTTGCAACGCCCTTATGGAAAATAAATTTGCATTCGTAAATTTTCTTTTCATCATAAAGTATAGAAGATAGTACTTTTAGCGGCACCTTCTAGTGGCAATATTTAATTATTTAATATTTTTCACAAAATACATGTTTTATCTCTATGATTTAAATACAATTTCATCCAATAATTCTGGAAATTCAGTTTTTTGGACCACCATATATAACAAACATTTTTAAAAAATTTTATTTTTTAAGTTGACCAGAATTTTATGCAACTCTGACTTAAAACGTTGAAGATAGCATTTTTTTTACTGGCAATCAGCAATCGAACGCACGAAATCTTAAACAAAAATATGTACATTGTGAAATTAACAAAACAATTTATTGAAGTTATTTCCGGATTTTCAACAAAAATATCCTCGTATTCTAACTAAAAAAAAATCACTGCATCCCAACTTGAAACCAAAATCAATAAGTCAGGAGTATAGAGAAAATGCAGGCTAAAGGTCACATAAATTATGTGACCTAAGCCAAGGCCCACAACTTATTTGCAGATATCGTAGGAAGTTTACAACAAATTACGAGATCGATTGCACTAAATATACAATTGATATATTTCTTCTCATCCAAGGCAATGATATCTTCAAACCTATAAGGAAAACACATATTTGTAAGACGTACCTTACGTCGCAAAAAAAAGAATAAATTTAACCAAAAACAAATATCATTTTATTTAGTTTCTTAACATAGACATAATATGTTGGTATTTGTTGTCTATTTAAAACATCAATTTGTGTTTAAGAATCACATGGTTCGTATTTCACCACAAAAATGTCGACTCCTTGCTTCAGCGCTTCTTCAGAAGCTATATAAAACTCATATTGGCTGTTATAGGTAACACCATCAGATCCGCAAATTGGACCTAAAATCCTGGGTTGGAGTTTTATAGTAGCTCCATTAACAGCAGCGGCCAAAGCCAGGATAACAGCTACAAAAATTGCGAAAACTTTCATGATATAAAAAATAATATTTGTTTTGGTTAAAGACTTTTGACGAGTGATTAGTTGAGGAGAGAGCTATGGCTTTTATAGGTAGCAAACTACCAAAAATATCTGAGTTAATTTTTTGTTTTCGTATAAAATTATCAGTTTTAGATTTTATTTAAAAACCACTTAACTTAGTATCAAGCATTAGAATAATTGGATTTTGAGATTGAGCATTTGATTTAATCAAGTTGTTTTGAACAGACGCAGTCGGAATTTTTTTCTTTAGAAATGATTATCAGCCGCGAGATTTGAATTGGATTTATTCAAGAAAATGTGTACAGTACAACACGGATATAAGAAACTCTGATAATCCAAGAAATTTCTTTCTTATATCCGAGTTTTTCTTTTATGCAAACAACGGATATAAGAAAAACTATTTTTTATATAAGAAGCACGGATATAAGAAAGGAAATTTCTTATACAGACATAAAATACTCACAAAAAACCATAAAACCAAGCTTTAAACTGGTTTCTGCAATTCTATATACAAATTAAAAGCTGTCATTAACCATGGAAACATATTTATGGGAACAAACTATTTTTGGCAAAGATGACTTAAAAAATGATGAAGAAAATTTCTTATAGGTATGCGTACTTTTTTGTTCTTGAAATTAATATTTGTACAAAGAAATGATTTCTTATGTCCGTGGTTTTCTTATATGCGAGTTTTTTGTTATACGATCAATTTCGGGAGCGGGTCGAAAGTCTGGTTTCAAAATTCTGCTTTTCAAAATTCTGCCAATTGGTACAAAAGTTCTGCTTTTCAAAATTCTGCTTTTTCTCGATTCTGTTTTACAAAATTCTGCTTTTCAAAATACTGACAAGTTATAATATAGAAAAATTAAATTCAGCTTATTCTGATTTTTTTTAAGAAGGATTTATTAGCGAGGTTTAAAAAAAAAAGAACAACAAAAAGTAATATACATAGCCTAATAAATTAATGAAAAAACAACATTTAAGCAAAACCACAGAGAACTACATATATTGTTTGATATTCCCATTATGGCTTAAGTCTGTTCTCTTTTTTAAAATTCTTTTTTTTTTGTTCTTTATAATATGTAATTGATTTTTTCTGTTTTTATACTCTTTGGTAGTGATAAGTTCCTTTTGGAGATCATTTATGATTTTGTATAGGCCTGCATGACTGCGACCGACTATCACCTTAAGTCGATGATGCCATTCTTCAACATTGTTCTGTGTTCTTGGAAATGTCTCTTTCGTTGCTTTTGAACTGCCATAAATAATTTAAAGCACACTTTCACTTCCACTTGTCAAAAGACAATGACAATTACTTTCAATTTGTAGTTTAGAAAAATAGAAAGTATTATATGGAAAACTAGGTACCTACTACTCTCCCAAATTTAGTTTTACGAAATTCAGCGAATAATAAATAACAGTTTACATTTTTGAAACTTTTATAAATAGCCTAATAATAATTATTCCCAGAATTTTTTTAACCAGAATTTTAGAATTTTGAAAGCTGAATTTTGTCAAGCAGAATTTTTAAAGCAGAATTTTGAAAAAAGAATTTTGACCTCGGCAGAATTTCGACCCCAACCCTCTATTTCAAAGGGAATTAAAAAAAAAGACACGGTGTTTTGGACTGCATTTCTTATAAGCAAGTTTTTCTTATATGAGTGTTTCTTATATCCGTAAAGGACATGTATGCACATATTTAAGTTAAAACAAATACATTAAGATCTATACATTTATTATATACGTAAAGTGTTTGATATTTATCCTAAATTTTCCATTTTTTATTTAGCACATTTATTTATGTACATTGTACATACGTCCCAACATTGACGACAGACATTTTACAAACTTATTTTCTATACTCCTTTTTCTTCGTTGGGGTGGCGGAAATTTTATCTTTTTATAGCACGGAAGAAGCTAAGCAAATTTTTCGCCAAAGTGCTGCAAATGTGGTTTTCATTATGAAGACTATCGCATCATGCTGCTTCCAGCAGCAACTAAATTCCACCAAAACTGTCATATCCTCTAAATTTTGCTTTTAAAATATGTATGTATGTATATACTTTGGAGATTAAATTCAATTTTGGGTATAATTATACCGTAAGAGTGAAGAGCTCTTAAAAAGTAGGTACATTTATTTTCTTTTTGAATGAGTATAGAGTATACTCTTCCTGTCTTTTGTGCAATGTAATTTTGCTGCAAATATAAATTTAATTTACGAACGCCAAATTAATTGAGTTTCAAGGTTTAGAGCGATAGTGATTTAAACTCAATCTATGAAGGTACCTGAATGTTTTTAAATGTAAAAAAAATTAATGTTTTAAAAAGTTGTATTTTATGGAGTTGATATAGCTGTATGTAAATATATGCTTTGCTCTTTTAAAGAGTTAAGGAGTGTACTTTATACCGGATCAAATCTTTTGTTCAATTTACAAAATATGCAAAGTAAACATGATAATTTGTTCATATACAACAAAAAAAAAAAAGGAAACTATAAAAAATGGGTTTCACCTTATAGGTATTCTACCATAGAAGAACCTGAATGACTTTTCCTATTTTGTTTTCCCAACAAGTCATTGCGTACTTACTCCACTATTGAATTAGCATTTTGATTCTGTTTTATTAATTCAGTGAGTTAATACTATAATTTATTATTTATTGATATGTTTTTGTTTTGAGTATAGGTACTTTGTAGAAAAACTTTTCAAAATTAATAATATAAAAATCATAAATAGCTTTGAGAAAAATAGTTCTGTGAAATAGTATAAAAAGAATGATTTTGATTTTATTGAATTATTATTGTTTTAGACTTCTAAGCGTTTGGAACATTTTAATAACTGTACGGAGGTACACTATCGCCTACAGTATTAACAGGTTTTACACTCTTGTTTTGCTTTGGTTATTATTTAAAAATTTAATAAAGAATTGTTATTTCGGTCGGACCTTACCTCTACCAACACAAGCCGTGTTACAGAGTTCATTTTTAAAAGTTCATTTTAAAAGCCGTTAAAAGCTATATTGAATCAATAATTCAACAAGTCCAATTAAATAATGCTGAGTCTTCTACTTGGCTGATGTATTTCAGTAGTACATTGAATTTGTATTAATAAAAAACAATTCATATGTAAATAATGCCAGGCCACGGGTAACAAAATTTCCAACAATTCTTGATTAGAAATTCTAATTGGGTTGGATATAGTTCACAATTGTCTTTCGCTGTAAAATTGATGAAAGCTGGACTGAATTTAATAAAAATCGCGTCTTGACAAGGCCCTTACTTTCAACTGAAGAGTCCAAGTGAGAATGCCGGGACGAAACGCCAATTTTTAAGGACTAAAGGCAGTTAAAAGCTATTAAATTAAATTCTATTTTCTTAATTTTTAAAAAAGAGTTCAAATTCGTTTAGCGTGAAAACTCAATATATTGAAAATATCTTCATGTTTTATTTTTTTAAAATTGGTTTAAAGAAATTTTTTTTTATTATTTTCTAGAAAATTTGCTAAAATCATGTACCTGTCTAAATTAAAAAAAAACCCTTAGAAATGTCGATAAATCTTATTTTTCCTCCAAGAAATTTAATAAAAAAAATGTTTGTGAACTAAGCTACTTTCAAATTAAATAATAATAAAAATATTTTATTTTTGATTCTTATTAACAGTACCTACCTCTTCCCAAAGAATTAGTTTTAATATTTTTGACTTGCTCATCAGAAAGAATAAATTTAACCAAAAACAAATAATAATTTTATTAAGTTTCTTAAGATAGACATAATTATGTTGGTATTTTTTGTCTATTTAAAATATCATTTTGTGTTTAAAAGTCACATGGTTCATTTTTCACCACGAACATTTCGTCTCCAGGAGCTTGCCTCATCACTTGCTCAGCAACACAATCAAATTCACAATTGTTGTTATAGGTAACACCGTCAGATCCGCAAACTGGACTTAACATCATGGTGCAAATACAGGGACGGGTTATTATGGTAGCTCCATTAACAGCAGCGGCCAAAGCCAGGATAACAGCTACAAAAATTGCGAACAGTTTCATGATATGTATATTAAATTATATTTGTTTTGGTTAAAGACTTTGGACGAGTGATTAGTTGAGGAGAAAGCTATTGCTTTTATAGGTAGCAAACCACCAAAAATATCTAAGTTTTTTTTTTGTATAAAATTTATCAGTTTTAGATTTTATTTAAGAAAACACTCAACTTAGTATCAAGCGTTAGAATAATTGGATTTTGATATTGTGCATTTGATTTAATCAAGTTGTTTTGAACAGACACAGACGGGTTTATTTTCTGGAAATGATTATCTGCTGCGAGATTTGAATTGGCTCCAAAAAAATGTGTACCATGTACCTGTACCTGTATGCACGTAATTAAGTTAAAAGAAATACATTTATATCTATATTTATTATATACGTAAAGTGTTTTAGTTAAATAAAGAAAAGCAATCTTCGATATTTATCCTAAATGTTCGATTTTTTTATTTAGCACAACATACGCCTCAACATTGACTACACACATTTTACAAACGTTTCATAAAGTATTTTGTATACTCCTTTTCTACGTTGGGGTGGCGGATAAATTTTATCTTTTGATAGCACGGAAGGAGCTTATAGCAAATTTTTCACCAAAGTGCTGCAAATGTGCTTTCCACCAAAATTGTCATGTCCTCTGTGATGATTGCATCAATTTTGCTTTTAAAATATATACTTTATAGATTAAATTCAATTTTGGGTATAAGGGTACCTTGAGAGCTCCTAAAATCCTAGGTAAATTAATTTTCTTTTTGGGATGAGTATAGGTTTTAATAGAGTATACTTTTTGTTTATTATATTTTTTTTTCTATGTCTTCTATGCAGTGAATATTTGCTGCAAATAAGAAATGTATTCTCGAAAGCCAAATTAATTGAGTTTCAAGATTTAAACTTATTTGGAAGGATAGTGATTTAAGGAAAAGTTAATCTATGCTCAGGGGTACCTATGTTAGTATTTTTAAAATGTGAAATTTTTGTTTCCCCAACAAGTCATTGCATACTCACTGCATTAGCATTCTAATTTTGTTTTAAATCAGCGTAAAATAAAGCATACTTTTAGTTTTAAAAAGTTTAAATCAAAATTGTTATTTTTATTAATTTCATTTATTTGCCTCTATGGCTCAATTCTAAAATAATTAACTCACATATTAAAATTCTTAAAAGCTTCACCATAAAACAAACAAAAAATTATAGAAGAAAATTACAAAAACGTAGCCTGTCCAAGTTATATTAGTAGGTACCAAGTTTGAAAAAAATCCATTCAACCGTTTAGGCTGTAGTTGCGACGACAGGCAAACAGACAGAATTACGAGACTCGAGTTCTCTATCATGGCAATAAATAACATTAATATTACGAGTTAAATTTTTTTTTATGAATCCACAACCATATACAACTTATTTATCGCAAGAAGAATAAAAACATCACCTCCTCAATCGTTCTCGAAAAATCAGGAACCAAAACTGGAAAACTGCTACAGGTACACAATAATCATTTACAAAAAAAAAAAAAAAAAAAAAAAACAAAAAGTAGCCTGGTTTTATATTAACCAACAGCTCATTCATTGCATCCGAACTTGGAACCAAAATCAAAAAGACAGGAGTGGAGTTAATGTCAATAATTTAATTTTCCTTCAAAAACGAAGGCCAAGGTCACATAAAACTATGTGACCTAAGCCAAGGACCGCAACTTATTTGTAGCTATCGATGGAAGTTTGCAACAAATTTACGAGATCGATTACACTAAATATATAATGGATATACTTCTTATCCAACCGAAGAACCTGTTTATATTGTGACTGCTCACCACGTAGTGAGCAGTCACTGCGTGTCTACATTATAGTAGTTTTCACTCATGTATATCTCTGAACTGTCATAGAATATATGAGAATTATGATCTAATTGGAAAAAAATCCAATATTTTGGAAATGAAACATGACTGCTCACTACACTCGTTATGTTTTCTTCTTGGTAGGTAGGTAGAAATGGCGGCTACAGACAGTCTAGCCCATAGCCAAATTAGCGCTGAAGTGCGCCGTTTTGATTCCATAACTCGTTAGAACCTATGGATGGAATTGAAATGGAGATTGTGGGCATATCCTCAGGATATCGTCCATTTTTCTTTGAATTTAGAAAAGGATTGAAAGAATTTTGTTACTTATGGATTGACTGAGTAGCTTTAAGCACAATCATCAGAAAGCGGACCCGCATCATCCACAGATTGCCCAGCTAGGCAGTCTATTGGCTGGAGCCGGTGCGTCCACTGATCTGATCGAATGATCAACCGGCCGCCATGTACCACGAACTCCAACCCGAACCCCAGTCCGCTATCTTGCGATCATAGGGAAACGACGAGAGGTGCGATGCAGAAGTATCCGAAATTTGTCCTAGAGCCATTTCGTCGCGTTAAGGAAAGAGAGTTCGTTAATGTCGTTAAAAAATGCCCTTCCGAATGATTGTGCCCTAGCTTTGGCCAGAGCGGGGCATTTGCAGAGGAAATGAAATACTGTTTCCTTTTCCTGCTGGTCCCCACAGCTCCGACAGTGAGTGTTGTGAGGTATGCCAAGCTTCGCTGCATGCTCTCCTATTGGCCAGTGTCCACTTCAGGTTGCAACGACCCTGGCTATGTCTTGTCTGGGTCTGCGTAATAAATCAGTTGTTCGGGGTTTATTATAGTTATATCTTCTTACCCCGCTTTAGGTAATGAGATTTGTTTGGTGTTTCCACTGCACAAAAATATTAAAAAGAGGATTATTGCAAAACATTCAAATGGTGTTTAATTGTTTTGATATGAAGTGGAAGTGAGATAGATAGTTTTTGTTTACATTTCCATCTGTCAATAAATGAAAATGGCGTTCCACAAATATTCTCCGAAAAAAAAGTTTGTTTGATTTGACAAACTAATGTTTCCAAGTAGATTAGAATGAGTTTTATTTGAAATATTCATTTGAGGAGATTAAAATTTGTATGGTAAATCTTCGAGATTTCAACGAGACATTTGTATCATAGTGATAGTGTTATGGATGTATGTGTGACTAGTAGCTCTCTGCGCGTTTTGTCAACTAGTATGATTTTTTAAAAATATTTCATACAGAAAAATATACAAATTATGGAAACTATGGAAACAAAACAAATAAATGAAAAAAATACACTACACTAGCAGGATTACTGGCAGGCTACTCGCAGGCAAAAATATTATACTATTTGGGCTACTAGTTGGCTCTCTCGTGTTCAGATACACTAACACACATAAACGCTACTAGTTCTACTCGCTTGTCTAAACCCCGGGTAAACCCCGGGTAAGACTTTAAATTTTCAAATAGAATGTTTGAACAAAATAAATAAATTCTTTTTATTATTGATATGAACATATTAGTCATGAGTATGTGTAAATTCCTATTCAGTGATACCTATTTTAGTGGATTTGACTATTTTATAAATTAGAAAAAAGGAGTTTGACGACAGAAATAATATAAGAATATAATTGTCAACCAAGATTTAAAAAAATCTATGATTTTTAAATCTTTAAAAAAAGTTAAATATTTTTGTGATTGAAAACTCAGTATTTTCAAAAAAAAAACAACGATTTCATATATTTTTTTCTAAACTTGGTTAAAAGCTGTTTTGTATTACTCACTAGAATTCTTTTAAAAAACATGGTTCTAAATTAAAAAAAAAAAAAACGGTTAATAAACAAATGTTCAATAACCGTTGAGAGATTTCTTATTATTCTCAAAAACAGCTACAAGAATTAAAAAAAAAAATGTGAGATATCATAAGTGCAATCTAATTTAAAATTAAAAAAATATTTTGTTTTTACATTCCTATTAATAGAACCACTTTTTATATTTTCGATTTTCCTAAATCGATTGAAATCAATTTTCTACGTAAATGCTCTTAAAAAGTATGAATAATATTGCATACCAAATTTAAAAAAATAAAAAATGATTTTTTTATTGAAATTTTTTTCCATAAACCCACTTAAAGATAAGAGCAATTATTTGCGATCTAGTCGTACATTTTATTTTTGTTTTTTACTAAAATCAAACATACCTATAATATGGTATGTTTTAATATATAAAATCAGACTCAAGAACTTTTTTCTCAGTATTTTGTAAGATGTTACTACACATTCGACCTTTATTTTAATTTATCATTATTTTTGAAAAGATTAAAGGACAAATCTCTTAGAATCTAGAACTGTATCACTCAAAATAAAAACACGAACAAAATAAATAAATATTTTTCCACACCGTAGCATCACTAATGATCCTTAAAAAGTCTATAAAACAATTTTTTCTCATAGTTCTGAGAAGGTGGGGTGGGCAGAAGGAGGCGAGTTGAATATAAAATAAACTTAAACGTGAAAGTTTCCTCTGCTAGAACTTAAAATTCTTGAAAAACAACTATCCGTGTGCTTGCTTACCGCAAACAAAACCTCACCACTTACCTAGATACATAATATTTTTTGCAAAATAAATTACGCTTCTTAGAATTCTAAGATTCTTAAGGCAAACAAAAAAAAAAAAAGGAAAAACTGACGATAAAAGTAGCAACGTGGCTTTAGACCACTTTCACTATGAAATGAGTCCTTAAAATGCCAAGAGGAAATCTTTCATTTTCAAACATCCACAACACACACACACTTGCACCTCACTTGACAAGCACTGCGCCTCTAGAGCTTATGATGCTTTGAAGGGAGATTGTATATAATATAGTTGCTGATGAGTAAGGTAAAATAATTTCGCTGCGCTAAGGAAAATTCAATTAAATTCTTATGCAGATTAATTATGCCAAGATAAGTCGCATAAGATAATAAGTAGTATTGGTATCTTTTTTTGCCCGTATCCGTATATGATGAGGTTCATTTCGGGGGAAATATTTTAATGAAGATGAAGTACAGTGCAGACAAAGCAGCAAACAGTTTTAAGGCACATGACTGGTATGAATGAAGACCGAAGAGGTGATGTTTTTTAGAACTAAAAACGTGGTTTGAATAATATTTTAATATTCCCCATTCATCTTATTTTTTTGGTAGGTACTCGTACATACATTTAAACTTTCAGATTTTGTTTGTTTTGAAACGATGCGATGTAAGAGGAGCTACATAACATATCCTGTACAGACATTGTAGAATGGGATGCAAACGTCTGGGAATGTTAATTAAGATGTCAAATTTAAACATGTTAAACCTTCAAAAAAAAAAAAAAAAAAAATACGCTATATAATATTTACATTTTTTTCTGTTCGACTTTTAAACAAAATGAGGTTAATAAGCTCAAGAATCTATTTTTGCAGGTGAATTTATCTTGGTCCTGATTAACTTATCAGCTCTATTAGCTTGTGACATTGAATGTTTAAGAGTAATACTTTGAATGAAATTAGTGGGACTGGATCGCACGAACTTGTTCTCGTTATTTAAGATTATAAATGTGGTTAAAAATTGGAGATACAAAATATAAGTTATAACTAATACAATAATTCCATTGTTAACAGAAAAGTGTGAAAATGTAAAAAAGTGAAAAAAAAAAAACGAACTTGATAATGTTTGTGAAGAAGACAATTTTTTATTGTAAAATTTTGGAATGAAATATTATTTATATTACTGAAAAGTAAATAATGTGAAACCAGTTTGATTGAACTGTTAACGAGGTGAACGGGGCTGCACTCAAAACTAAGTTTTGTTAAAAAATTGTCTCAAAAAAAAAAAAAAAAATAAAGAGCAATCAAAATCGCTTCGCCTTCGCTTGTGTTCATGAGGGATATACCTGTAAGAAAAATTGCTCTAAAAGTGAAATGAGAAACGCTATTATTAAAACAAACAGTAATACAATAATTAGGTATGTACCTACATATTTATTTATTATCATTAAAATATGGTAGTCAAATTGTAGTCCATAGACTGTTAGTATAAAGTCTCTCCCAAACCAACGCGCAAGCGGCGCGGAACATTCGCCGACAGCAGTTTTTTTTGTTGTTTAGCATTATTTTTGTCATTTTGTTTTTATGATTGAGGATGATTCGCCCTGTATAGCGAATGTTTCGCGTTGGTTTGGGAAAGCCTTAATCCAAACAGATACGAACATTTTTGGGATAGCTTTAGATTTCTTTTTGACATCAGTTGTTTGGTTCGTCAGCTGGTTTTTTCCTTAGGTATTCGGGTGGTAGGTAGATATAGTATCTGAGATACGTTAGTACCTATCTGGTATGTTTTAGATCGACCAAAACCGAATACGTAACCAAACCAAACGAAACTAATATTGAAATCAAAAAGGTTACAAAAAGAACTTTTTCGTAGACAAGAATTCAGAGAAAAAAATATGTTCGTACTTTTGACTTTTTCACACTTTAATTGTTGTGTATCAATAAAATTGCATTAAGGAAATGTAACTTACACTTTATATCATTGATGCTTAGCAACAATTTAACCTTCAAAAGCAAATTTATTCCATTCTTTAATTTTATTTTACATTTTTTAGGTGAATATTTAAGGGGGAATTACTAGATATGCAAACAGCTCAATAGTTCCTAAGAGTCGTGAACTTTTCTGTTATTTTAAATATCCTTAAACAAAATCCTGTCGCATTTAAAAATGCACAGACTAGATATTATTGCAAAGTCTCCTATAGTAATCGTTATGACGATTTTGACTGTTCACTTCTTTATTAGATATTTTAAAATATTGCTTAACCAACATGCGCAATGAGACTTTTCCTTAAATTTTCTATTTTATATTCACCTCAAAGAATCTTGCAACCCAAGCTTTCATATTACGCAGTTATTCCTTACAAAACTCTAAAACTAAATTTAATTTTATGGGAGAACCCAAAATAGCATCATGACAAAGGACCCGAATTCGATTTTGTGGTGAGAAAACTTACACCTGATGTCTTATTCATTCAACCAAATTAAACTTTAGTATTTTCTTCACATCTTCATTTCTGCCCAATGGATATCATCAATTTAAGGCCAAAATGTGGTCTTGTCAACCCAATTAGTTAAATACACAAAATCCTTACCCAAACAGCACCCAATATCCATTGAAATAAAAATTCAATATCCCAACATGTACTACACAACCATCATCTACAAAACGATACCACTCAACTTTCCTTTTTCATCGATGGCAAAGGATATTAAAAAAAAAAAACAACAACCATTTCTTAAAACATAAAACTTCTACTTCTAATCAAATTTAATTTAGAATTTTTGACCCCAAAACTCATTCTTTCTTTGTGGACCTTTTCTATGGTATCCTTTCTGCCATATATGTATGTAGGAGTAGGTATAAGAAAAGAATACCTTTCTATGAAATCATAAAATTTTATAAAAATGGCAAATTTTATCAACAGTCAGTCCTGTTGTCACCAATAACCTCAGTAACCCACCACCACCGACACCGAACAATAGGACGAAAAGTTCTAGGTAAAGGTAAAAAGGACTTTTCAAGGTAAATTGCCACTCTAACAGAAAAATATAAATATAACATAGAAAAGGACGTGAGTCAGAGGGCATTTACCAGAGATTGGAATTTTTGCACATACTACCTTTAAATATATAATACAAAATCCCAAGACTTTGTGGGCAGAAAGGCAAGGATGTCAGGTGTCTTTTGTGAGGATCAAAAATTATGTAAAATTCCTTGCTCTCTTTATATTATATGGAATAGGTTACAAATGCACGTAAACGTGATTTCTTCAATATACCTACACATACACATACGTACGAGTGTACAAAGAATTTCTATTGGGAAAAATTATGTTTCCTGGAATTTTTCAAGAACCAATTCGATGGACAAGAAAATGAATACCCCATTTAAGCAACGTGCTTAGCTTATAAAAAGAAAAAATCCTTGTGTATGTAAAATAAAAAAAAAAAAAAAAAATACAAAAATGAAAGGTAATTTTCAGATACTCAATATTGTAAATGGGCAACTTTATCTATAGGGATAGGGCAAAGGAGTTGATTTAATGAAGACAAATTGTGGTCGAAGTTAGGTTAAGGCTATTATAGAAGCAGAGATGGATAAAAGTATTGAATAAAATTTGCCAAGGTTGACTTTTCTCGGATCATCGATTAAAAGATGATAATGGGGCGGGGAGGGGGGGTAAGCTGGTGGCAGGCCATTATTCAAATTTTGTATTGATATGTCAGATGCGTAGGAAGAGGTGGGTATGACCCCAAACCATCATTATTAAAATGCCTTCCTTGGTTGAAAAAAAAAAAAATTTTTTTGAAGAAGAATGAGAAATTCCTTTGGGTATAAATTTAAGTCAATTCCTGTCCAGATAAATAAAAGTCCATCCATGCAATATTTCCATCTTTAAGAGGCAAACTTATTGAGAAAAAGATGAATAAATTCAAAGATCCAAGAAAAAGTTCTCAAAAATTTGATTATTTTGGTGAGGTGACAGTTGACAGCTCTTGGAGAATTAAGCCTACTTACGCTGAGCTACACTTTCACCTGTGTGCATGTTAATGGTCGGCAAAAACTTGAGGGGAATTTTCTACTGAATCCGAACGGATATATTGAGATGGATGGGGCATGGGGGATTTGTCACTTCCTTTCCAAGGCACAATGTTCATAAAAAAAAAAAAAAAAAAATTATTGGAATAGGAAGGATTCGAACCGAGGCCTACCTCATCCGGCACCGACGGCGGCGCGGCGACGCGACATGACGATGCCCGTGATACTCCAACGCATGGTTAATGCCAATCGGGACTATCATCAGTACGGCCATACTTAAATGTTTGTCATAGGTAAAATCTGGGTCCTATTTTTGTGTACCAAATGATAATTTTAAGGCTTCCACCACCCATGCAACTCCTACGTTGACCGTTGAGAGCAAACACGATAACATTTTTCATAATCTTTTTTATTTTTGCCAAGAATCGAATTGATTTTCCACGCAATCAACTTTTAAGTATGATTTTGTGGCTAGATTTGCAAGAAAAATATTAACAAAATTGTAGTCTAATATTCTATATACAAAATACGAATGAAGTTTTAAGCCTTGAAAGGTAGCAAAATCGATCTTTTTTTCAAAGTTTAATTAATTTTTGTTTTTTATGACTATCGATTTTATATTTCATTGGAACTTCTGACTCTTCTGTGTAATATACATGAACAGTACATCCATAGCCAATGACACATTTGAAGAGGAAGGTTGAAGAAATAATCGTGTAAATTTTTATTTGAAATTATGACTTTTCTTATCAACTTTTGAATTTAAAAAAAAGTAAAAGCAAGGAAATCGACGAGGTTTTTGCACACTCTAATAATATAAAATTTGTCACCCCTCCCTAATAATTTGTATATGCAATGTAACCTAATATTTATAAGCTTTATATTAAGACTTTGACCTTGAAGATATGATCATTAGAGTCGAAGTAATCATTTTTTGACGGTAACAATATCGAAATGAAGATAAAGAGCTTTAAAAAAAATATTCGTTTTAAGTGAAGTGATTGAATATAATACAATTAAAAGCTCAAGTGACATCAACTCCAAGATGCATTTCACCAAGGCGTGACAGTGGCTCATCCGTCAAATGCTCTCCAGAATTTGCGTCTTAGAAGATACGACAACATCTGACTGATGAGCCCACTGTCGTACTTGGACGAAACGCATCTTGGAGCTAAGTTTACATGATCTTTTAATTAAATGTATTGTTATAGGTTTAAAATTAATTCTCACTGAAGATCGTCGGTTGAAGACGAACATCGACCAACTATCACAAAAACTGAGAAACTTTTATTTAGGGTGATCGTTCAGTTTATGTCAAATAAGAAACTAGTTAGCTGCTCGAATCGTCAAAATTTTGCCTGACTAATAGTTGCATGTGGCCTTATTGATCCATGTGGATGATGAATAGCTTCTTTATTCTTTAACCCTAATTTTTGTTAAAAGCGTCTAGGCCAACATCATACCAAGTTCGATCTTTTTTCATTCTCAATACTAAAATCATTCGAGAATAGATAATTTTATAGTTTTCCTTCAAATCCTGCAGGAATAACAAATCTGTAGAAAATCAGTCATGAACGAATGCTTTTCCTTAATATCAGAAGCCATAAGGTTGGGAAGCATTTCCGGTTGTGGTTTGATTTTCATATAGGTAAGTTGAAAGCATTTCAAATAAAATTTGCAAACATTTTTAATTCACAAGTGAATAAGGTATACATTCTCTACTAAAAGCCTTCGTGTCTTTTCCATTTGACTTTCCAAAAGGGAGCTGTTTGTATTATTCATACAATCAAAATTGCTCTAAATTATTGTATCCATCTCAAGAGATACATACATTTTTGCATTTCAATTAGTTGTTCTGTTGTTACGTATGTTCTTCTTCTCCTTCTTCTAAAGCTAATATGATTCTACCGTTTATCATTTGAACTCTTTGGTCCCTTGATTCCTCTCTGTTAACATCCTGATACGCCAAAGGTTATTAATTAATTTTAATAATCCTTGTCATAATTTCCTACAAAATATTTACTCTCAAACCGCACATTCGGATGTCTGCTCGGCCCGCACCCTTTGAGCGTTTGATCTGGTTACTCATCAAGAGTCAAAGAAAATGACATGTCATCATAACATCACCATCAGCATCAGTATGCCAGCTTCATTTTCAGTAGCACCAGACCAGCAATAAGGGTAAAAGTAGTAACCAGCTTTGGAGTACACACGCACATACAACTCAAAGCCATATAATAATGATTCAGCCATAGATATGAAAATAGTCCGAATGTGCTGCCTGCTGTCCGCTCACTGTTTAGAGTCCATGTCCTCACACATTTCTCTAGTATTATTTTTTATTCATTTTTAACTTGCGGCAAAAAGGAAGTAAACATAGGAATAACAATAATTTATGCCATACAGAGTCTAGAATCTAGATGGTGGGAAAGAGGAGAAGTTGATTGCTAAACAGTAAACCGTCCCGTATGCTCTGGGGATTTCACTTCATTTTTTTTTTGCTGACAAACACAAACATAATACACAGACATAGATCCACAACATTCCGGGATGGATGTAATGTGGGAAACATGTAGATAAAGTCATATCATGAAAAACGTTGTCCTCCAGCTAAGCTAATGGCTTTATTATGCGGTCGAACGGAAGAGGATGATGCGAATGCAACCATCAGATTCAAGGAAACAAGTAAAATGTAATTGAAAGGATATTAGATAGGTACCTTTTATTCCTTCAGCTACTAGCATAGTTGTTGAAATATTTATGACTCTGATTGTGTTGCAAAAGTGCACATATGATGCATTTGCTATAAAAACGAAACGATGCAAACAAAAACAGTTTGTCTCGTCAGGGTTATCAATTTAGATTATGAAAATTGTGTCAAAGAACAGAAGAGAAAAATGATCGATTGGGTATATGATTTAGTAACTATAGTTGAGGTTCAAATGATGCAATTTAATGGATGCAACAAGGATGAATATTAAAACGAATATAATATTCTTATGTAACTCATATTTTAAGCAGATGTTCGTAACTCCAAAACCAATTTGTACTGCATACAAAATAAATGTCTATGACAACAAAATTCTTGGTTATAAAAATTATTTGATATAGTTATATGTACATATGTGATGTCCTCTATATTTCATTTGATTGAAATCGGGTTAAATTTGATCCTAAGTTTAATTATGACATAAGTGACAAGTGAAGTGGAAGTAAGAATGTCAAATATGAATGCAAATGCCAATTCTATTCACCATTTTGATCCCATTGGCATAGGGTTTGATTGATAAAAAGCAAGAATTAGCGGACACATTTACATGCAACCCAACAATTCATCCTTAGACGTTTTTTGAGGGAAAATGTAATTTTAAACCAACATTATTATCCTACATAACCGACATACATATACCTACATTATTATTAATAATTTTAATAAATATCGCAAAGCAATATTAAAGATAATTCTTATGGTTTTTCCTTAGTTTGAAACAATTCAAAGTTGTTTTTTTTTACCTTAATCTGGTGAAGCAAAACCATTATCAGCCTCATTATTGTGTCTGTTTTCTATCTACTCATAATCTATTCAGGTTCAACTCATAAATAACTATGTATATTTAAGGTTATAGGCCATAAGCTTTTATTTATAATCCACTCAGAAAATTGTTAATAAATGTCAAACGATATTTATTATGTCTGTTATTTTATAAACTGATAACCTTTTGGCAGGGAAACTCTGTTAACCATGGAAGTGATATGGTTGTTCCATTATTCAAATTTATTTCCAATATTGTTAATTATCTATATTATTTATGTTTTTAATATTGATTTCAAATTAAAATAAAAAATACAAAACCTTGATACCTAATAGTCTAAGAGCCAGCAGCAGATTTTGGTCGTGAAAGGAAAACAAAAGATATGAATAGTATACGTAGTCCCGGTGAAGGTGATAACGAATACGTTCTTCTGCCAGCCACGTAAAAGTGCATTAAAAGTACAACTTTTCTGAAAATTGAAATCGGGTGGGAAACCATTTCAAATGTAAAACAACTTGACGCCATGAACTCCCTGATTACAAAACTGGTTTCGACAGACGTGTAGGTAGCCCCAAAACCCAGACAGACGTCCCCGAAAACGCGTTTTTTTTTCGCGTTTTTAGGTTTTTGGGAAATCACCTGAAATTGATCACAACTTTTAGCCATGGACTCCCTGAGTGTGAATATGTACGTGACAGACGGCTAACTGACAGACGTCCCTGAAAACGCGTTTTTTTGGGCGTTTTTTGTCAAAAAGGAAAGCACTTGAAATGTATCACAAACGAAAGATCTTGACCTCCTGAGTGCGAATATGTACATGACAGACGTCTAAGTGGCCCCAAAACCCCCGACAGACGCGATTAAAGTCGCGGATTTTTTATTGAAATTTTTAGATAATATTAATGTATATTTAGAGTATTAATGTATAAAAAAGGAGTTGATAGTGTCACCCAACAGCTGGAAAGTCGCGAAATAAATCGCGGATTTTTTTTTTTATATTTTTAGTAAGAGGATTTTGGGGGAAACCACTTGAAATGTATCCCAATCAAAAGGTTTTGACCCAAAAAAAATTAAAATGTAAGTGACAGACGTTTGAGTGGCCCCAAACAACTGACAGCCGAAGTATAATTCGCGGATGTTATTATTTATTTATTTTATTTTTTAATTGTATATTAGTGGTAGCTTCTCCAAATGTTTACCAATTAAAAGGTTCTTACTCAAGAAAGTGATTTTATAAGTTACAGGCGTTTGAGTTTCGCCAAACTGCTGAAAAGCGCGATAAAAGTCGCGGATGTTATTACTAGTTTATCAATTAGATTATCAATACAAATCTCTTGAAATTCATCTCAATTTATAGGGCTTGACTCCCTGAGTTGGAAAATTTTACTGACAGACGTTTTGAGTTACGCCAAACTATTGAAATCCACGAAATAACTCGCGTTCAAATATTATTATTGTTTTTTCTTTCAATTTACCTAATTAAAAGGTTTTGACTAGCTGAAAAAGAAATTTTGAAGGAAACACGTTTTTAACATACCAAACCATTCAAATAAGCGATATAAGTGGCTTATACATATTCTTTTCTTTATGAAATGTGAAATTGCACTCACACTCTGTTCACGTTTTCATAATTGTAGTAAGCTCGTTACGACATACTTTACCTATTGTACTTAAAAAAAAATCATCGAAACATAAAGAGGACCTTAAAGTTAATGGACAATCATATTGTGTTGCTTTGGGTCTTATAAGATTCAGCGTGGAAGATTTCCTTACTCAGATTGTTCCAAAACAAATATTTCAGAATGATTAACTTGTATCTTCCCCCTCTCCACCTCTTTGAAAGCGTCTATTTCTGGATTTTTGAGAACAAAGTGAAATTCCGTGTCGATTACAAACAAATTCATGAATTAATTTGTTACACTTTACCCATAATAAATTTTCTTTCTTTCTGGGCTTTTATATAAAATGCATTCAAGTTTTGGTAGTAATGGTAAAATGGTAAATTTTTTGAAAAATTCAAATTCAGATATCTTAATCAATGTTTGTTTTAATTGATTCCCTGCCATAATTGTCTCAAGATATTTTTAAGGCTCTCCCAACCCAACCCAACCCGAAATCGGACCGATCTAAAAAATATAACATATTGTTCAATGCTTAATCAAAATAACAAAAAAAAAAAAAAAAAACTGTCGCCAGCGAAGGTTTTACTTTGGTGTGGCAGAACCTTTATGGTAACGTTGCAAATCTTAAGTAAAAACCGTTCCAAAAAAATCTCAAAATCAAAATAAAATTAAGCTTTTAGAATGCCATTTTGTTTAAATGCATTTAAACGACCATTTTTTGCAGAGATAAAGCACTGCACAAAACATAAAAAGCACAAATTATGTTAATGTACTTATTTTTTTGAGTAGTGTTATATTATGTTCTTTCATAAATTTTAAAATATGTTATTAAAAATAAGTTAATTTCAAGTACACCATGTTTTAAATAAATTCCAATTTTACAGTTAATCTGTGTCACTATGGCAAAAGCCATAAAAGATTATTATCTACATACATTTATTGGCATACTTTTAGGATTATGAATACTTGATTGTGCATAAGGGGGGTTCACATTCTCAAATATGTTTGACAAACACGGTTTGAATTACTCGAATTTGGAAATGTGAACGCTCCATCAAACGGTTTGTCAAACGTTTGATAATTATCAAAATAATTTGATATTTTGCTGGTTTGACAAACATATTTGAGAATATGAACGCATTCTTGTCAAACCAGGAGGAAATTTCATTTTAAAAAAAGTTTCAACCTGTGCGCATCAAAGGAAAAGAAAAAATAATGATATAGCTGTAAAGAAAAATTGCGATTTTCGGATATTTTTTTTTGAAATATATGCAAGTTTACATGGCAGATTAAAAGTGAAGAATATATAACTAAAGAAACACAAAGCATTTCTAATTCTTTTGGACAAATTTTAAGAAATAGAGCCAAATGCGAATGTGGGCTCATTTAAAAAGAAAATTAATTCGACTAGAACAAGTTTTCGAATAGAGTTTAAAAAAATGACACACAAAAGGAGAAATAAGACAATTTTGGGTGGTTTTTGATTCATTCCTTAGTCCAAATTTGTTTCCTCTTATTTTGTTGCCTTTCTTTTCTTCCTGTTCTTGATAACATTTTATTTATTACGAGATAATACATCCGACATGTTTAATATTCTTAAGAGAAATGATGTTTGACAGCCTGTTTGACAAATGTGAACGCAAATGGCTTCAATCCATCAAATATTCATCAAACCATATTTGTCAAACATATTTGAGAATGTGAACCCCCCTATACACACTTGACTGGAGACCTATGTACAAACATACATCTATACACAAGTTTAAGAAATAAATGAAATTCTAACAAAACATTGTATAAATGCAAACATAACTCAATTAAGAAGAATAACTTTGTGCGAATACGTGCATACAAAAGTAGATCCATACACATTTATTTGAATATTTAAAAAAAAATAAAAAAAAAATATAAGTTCTTACAACATAATTTTAACAATAATTTTGTTTCACTTCTCTGCTTCGGGTTCATAACATTATAATATCACTAATACTTAGTTTAATTATTAAATAACAATAATTATCCTAACATAATTTTAGTTCATTATGTTAATTTATAGTCAATATTAGCGAAAAATGTTATATAACCTTTGTTATTGTCATTTGGTAAAACAAGCGCTTGCAAATGCTACAAGAGATCAATAATAGTAATATAGCAAGTTAACTGTCCCTTTCGTCATCACAATAGTTTGTCTTTCTATTACAAAAAAAAAAAAAAAAAATAGATCAGATGATTATTTGAAAACGCAAGGAACTGTTGACTTGCTACATTACAAACTTTACATTATTGATCTCTTGTCACATTTGCATTCGTTTATAAAAAAAAATAAAACAATACAAAACAATGAAAATTGAATTGTTGCTTTCAGCTTCAGTACATACCTTTATCTACCTACATAATACATAACACGATTAGGTATGTATGTACTGTAGAAATTTTTTTAGAACAAAAAGTAAAATAAATTCATAATTAAATAAATAATTTTAATAAAAATAACAAATACTTATAATACAAAAATTAATCTATAGTTATGTACATTGGGGCGACCGTTTTTTTTGGATATCACAACCCGTCAATCGAAAGTTTATGCCGAAAGAAAAAATTATTGACCAAAAAAATATTTTTCCGAGGTCATTAACCCGTGCCTCTAAGGTCATACTTTTCCCATACAAATTTGTATGGGAATTTTACACTCTTCACATTTTATTTTTTCTCTAACTATAACAGTTATTCCAAATTTGTTTGGGAATTCTGATTGATTTATTGGTCCTTAAATAACTGCATCAAAAAATGTATTAAAAAATTTAAACTATAATTTATTTCGATTTTTTAAGTTAATAAATACTTTAATATTTTATATTTTTTTCTCGATCTTCAGCATTTCTTGTTGTTTTTTTTATTGATTTTATCATTAAGTAATAAGTTTTTTTTTTAAACTGCATTAAAACAAATAATATATTTTTTCGATTTTTCAAAATATTAAATATTTTTATTTTTTAACGTTTTTTTTTTTATTAATTTTTGAATGTGGTTTTTAAACAAGATATTGGTAAAAAAAAATCATTTAAAAAAACTTTACTTGATAAGAAAAAAAAAATTTAAAACACTAAAAAAAATAAAAATATTTTGAAAAATCGAAATCAATTGTTTCTAATTTGTTTTCGTTATTTTTATTTTTATTTTAATGCTCTTTTAAAAAAAAAAAACATGTTTCTTAATGATAATAATCAATAAAAAAACAACAAAAACTGCTGAAGATCTAGAGAGAAAAATATTTAACATTTAAGTATTTATTAACTTAAAAAATTGAAAAAAATTGTAGTTTACATTTTTAAAAATATTTTTAAATTCAGTTTTTTAAAGGACCAATCAATCAATCAGAAAAGAAAAAATGTAAAGAGTGTAAAATTTCCATACAAAATTTGTATGGGAAAAGTATGACCTTAGAGGTACGGATAAATGACCTCGGAAAAAAATATTTTTTTGGTCAATAATTTTTTCTTTCGGTATAAACTTTCGATTGACGGGGTGTGCTATCCTAAAAAATGAGTTTGGGAAAAAAACGGACACCCTAATGTACATAGGCTTTAAAAATACCCAGATTTCAAATGCTCAAGTTGTTAAGAAATGTTAAGAATTCTTTATTCCTTAAAGTTAAAGGGTAGGTATTATTTAATTAAAAATACGAGTGACCTCAACAGCTCAACTTTATAGAAATTAATGAAAGTCCAGTGTCATTGGGTGAAACGCATTAATTTCTGGAGTTGAGGTCACTCGTACTTTTAATTGAATTATGTTCAGTCACTCCACTTAAAACAGAAGTAGTTTTAATTTTTTGATCTTCGTTGATTCTTATAAAAATTCTTTAATTTAATAAAAAAAAAGGCCAGAGTCCTAATGAAGACCTATAGTTTTCACCTTGGCACTATAAATAATTACAAGAAAACAATAAGAACTTGTTTTAAAATTAAAACAAACTCTCCAATAATAGACAGAATAACGTAACATTTAAATATTTATTATAATTTATACTACACCGTTATATTATAACAAACATACATAGAATAAATATTTATGAAGATAAAGTAATATATGATTAAACCGTTGGCTTGGCCATAGCAATTTACGTCATTAGCAGACACAAAACAGAAGGTTGTCATGCGGCTGCCGTTTTCATGTTTTTGTATATCTGCACCATCAATCTGTAATACAAATTAATTGATATGGATACGAGTACTTTTGAGTCCTTTATATGTCCCCAAGTGCAATGGAATAATTGCTTTGTAGCGTTCTAATGTTCCATAAAAGTGACAAAAGCCACCACAACTATCATACTCTTCCATATCAACCATCACCGCCCGCGTGCGTCGGTCGTCGCGTCGTCGTCGGCAGGGGGCTAATGATGGTGGCAGACCTACTATACAGAATAAAATGTGACATCCAGTGTCGGACTTACAGTCACTCATAAAAAATGATAAACCAATTCTTGTAGCCAAAATTTATATCTAATGTTCTTCATAAATAACAAGAAAATAACTTACTTTGTTTTTCAATTACTTTCTAACAAATAAATACGTACGGTCACTTACGAAAGTCTACATATAGCTATGAAATGGTATATCAATGCTTATAGACAAAATTTATAATCAATGTTCTAGATAAATAACAAGAAAGCGACAAATTTTGTTATTCAATTACTGTTTAAAAAATAAGTATTTATATCTTATTTAATACATCAAATGCATTTTAACTATGAACCCAAACTAAACACTTTTAAATTCTATACGTAAACTTTCGTGACTGACTGTAGGTGTTTAGATTACCTAGGAACTTTGTAGAAAAATAAACTATACCTTCATTTGCAGCTAGAAAACCGCTTTAAAAAAATTATAATAATAACTTGTGCTTTGTTGAAATTTCTGTGATTTTTGTGTCGTCCATTCTTGGTTTCTGTTAAAAACTGTGTGTCTTATTTTTGCGACTGACAGCATATCGCGCTTTAAATTCCCACAGACGGGAGGTTTTTTAAAGATTTCACTGTCGACGTAATTTTAATCGCAGTATTATATGAGCATAAAAATGAACTTGTGCATGAAATTTTTCAAGCTAGGACATAAATTGTGATTTTCTGTCGCTGCAAATAAAAAGTTGCATTGGTGTGTAATCATGTTTAAAACGTGTTTGTTTCGTTTTACTCGACAAACACAATTATCGTCAAAAACAAAAGACAAATCACAGTCTTCTGTGATTTATTGATTCAACTACGTCCATTCACATTACAACCCACGAATTTGCGATTTTTTGTCGCTGCGAAGAAAAATTTGTTTTATGCATAAACTCACATTTACAATGCACAGCATCAGTTTTAGTGACTATGAAATCGTGCGACTGAAATCGCAAGGATTTCCGTCAATCGCAGCGATAAAAAAATCGCGAGTGCGTTCTTAGTATCAGGCAATCGTAACATAGAAAAGAGCTAGTTTGAAAATATTCATGTGATGCATTTCAGCTAAGGCCATTGACGGACTCGCGATTTCAGTCGCATGGTAATTCAATTGTAAAAAAAAAGGCCACAGAATGTTTAAATAATTTGAAGAAATGCATATAGTCACATATGTACATAAATCCAAGAAATATATCAATGTTATAAATCGCTTTGACAAAATATTGATTGTTTAGAAAAGAAGTTCAATTTTTGTAGCAGCGATTTAAAAAAATTGTGAGATTATATATGACAAAGGTTAAAAATATTGAATTTCTCAATTTCAGTATGATGAGACTGCACTCTCATTGCGAATTTCTTGATCCATTTTTTGTTACTACACAAACAGTTCGGCGAAAAGACAAATATGACCCTGATTGTACGGTTCGTTTTTTCGTTCCTTTCGTCTTTTTGACAGTCATGAACGATCATGATTACATGGTTCGCGAAAATACGGACGTTCTTCCTTTCGTTATTTTGACGTTTATGGAATTTGGGGTTGTTTTGTGTGAAAATAATCAGTAGTAATAAATAAAAATATTTTGTAATCACTTCTTTCTCAAATATACTCGTGTACCTATTAGGTATTTTCAATCACGAAAAACAATATTCCCATTCATTAATTTTTGTTCAAATCGTTTTTTGCTTAAATCGAGGAGCATTGTAGTTACCAAGTCAGAAACGTCAAAGTTCAACCAGAAAAAGTCTTGAAATTTTCATTCCTTTTCGAATCCCCTCACCCAAGCTGTCAAAAAGATGAAAGACGAAACAACCGATAAAACCAATCGTGTAATCGGGCACTATCTTTCACGCGCCTTTTTACTTGGTAAAGTCTCAATCCAGCACTTGTTAGTATATCGTACATGATAATGACTCTGGTGAGATATGGAACTAGGCGGGCAATTAGTAAAGCCTCGAAGGGCTTCATTGTGTTTCTGTTCTGTCGGTCGATTGTCGTCTCTCTGTGCCAAGAACCACTATGAAAGGATGGGTTTCATTTTGACCCACTAAATTACAGTCTGTATATGTACCGACATTCTTCTAATGGAATTCGTATTTTTATATGTATATTTTTTTTATTTTGGTAAGTTGAATGGAATTATCATGCAATTTTAATGACAAGAATTTTTCAGTGTTTTTATGTATAGAGACAGTCTGCTACTAATATTATATAGGGTAGCCTATAAGCTTTATGGGTTAGTTTTTGTTTTATTGCACTTTGGCTATTTAATTGCAGTAATTATTTTATACAACTAAGCTGTGTACCTTACCTACAGAAAAATACAAATAAATTAATAGATTTTTATTAGTTGATATGTGGAGTGCAAATATTATATGCATTCTGTATTAATTTAGATTTTAACGTGTATTTTAAATTTGCAAATGACACAATTAAAAAAAAGCTTTTGGAAAATTGTTGTATTTTCTGCGTGTTTATTATCTTGTTGCATTTTTTCTTAATTGTGCAATGAGTATTTATATGAATTTGTTTAATTGGTATAAATTGCTTATTAAATATTCTGTTTTGTATAATCTCTCTCACTCACGGTATGGAAAAGTAATTTTTTTAATGTCAAGAACTTTTATTTTAAATTAAAAATGAGTTTAAAAAAAATCTAATACAAATCACAGGGGCAGCCAATTCAAGTAGAAATTGATATTGGCGCAAAATTTTAAACATCCTTGTTAAAGGCTTTAGCATGATACTCAATACTCATACTTCTTAATATTTTTCTATTTATAAAAGAGTTTACTAATTTTTTTAAATTTGAATTACTTTTTCAACTTTTTCAACTTCTGCTCAATACGGCCAAAAAAGTGACAGCTCGTGGAATAAGTAGCTCATTTTGACATTTATAAACGTCAAAGTATCATATGGCTTTATAGTACTATAAAATAAAATACCCATTTGGTTGTCTTAACTTTAGTAAATTGTTAGGAGGTAGTATGATGCTATACTCGTTTTAAACAATTTTTAACGTAGTATCGTACTAAAAATTACCTAATATCGTACTAAATCGACTAAATTTTTGCGCCATTGGGGCATATTCATAGTCATTTTAGACCTGGGTCTAAGTTAAACATAGCTTTGGTTGAATTTTCGGACATTGATTCTATTTTTTTAAGGTTATCATTTCAAAATATTTGAAGCTATTTGTGTAGTATACCAACTTTATTATCTTATAAAAATATAAAACCAACAATTTGTAATTAAAATCGGTCTGTATTCATTGAGCCAAAATTGTCTTAAACTGTAGTTTAGTTAAACCTGGGTCTATCTGCAACTATGAATATGCCCCATTGTCTTTATCCTTTATTTCATTGATAAACCTTTGAGCAAGAACTACATAATTTGAGAAATTCAAAAGCCTAACCGATTTAGAGAATTTGTAAATATAAGAAATGAAACTAAAACTTCATCTACCATTTATATTAATGAATGAATAAATAAACCCATAAAAGCTGTATTATGATTAGGTATGCTTTTACGATTGCTATTTACTGCATTTGTTTTTGGGAAAAAATTTAATATTTACCTGGTGATTTATATGAATACATTTTTGTTTCCCATTGATAACTTACCTGGAATTAAAAGAAAAAAATATTATTTAGGTTACTAGAAACAACAACGAATTTTACACAAAAGTAAATATGAAAAAAAAAAATTGTTAAAATAATTTTGTGGAAGATGTAAATTGTTTGAAAATTTAATGAAACTTTTTTTTTTCAGTTTTTTGAAGGTTATGTTTTGTATTTTATGTATGTATGACAGTGGGCTCATCAGTGTGATGCCATTCACCAAACATTTTTAAAAAGCTTTTGAAACAAAAGATATCACTCAGAGGTCATTAGAAAATTTAAAAAAAAATCTCTTATTTAATAAATAATAATTTTAAAATTGTCTATTATTAATTTTTTATTTATTAACATTGAAAATGTTTATAGGCTCGTTTTGCACAAATTGAATAAAGTACAAATGAATACAAATGAAAATGAACATAATCGTTGTAAGCGATGAACAGAGCAGCGTTTCGAATTGTTGGTTGTGTGATGTTTCGTGCTTGTGCAATTTGCGTGTGCTACCAAAGAAGAGAATGAAAGAATGAAAAATAAACGATGACAGAAATAATGAGCTTCATGTTTGTAGGTCTTTTATTGGCAGGTGCAGATTGCAGGGCACAACTACAGCAGAGTATCGAAAGAAACAGAGGATACCATAGTAAGGATTTACAAAAGTTTCGAACCTATTTATTATTGTGTATATAAAAATAAATTTAAAATAACTTTTTCACAAAAATAAGTAAATATTCTATAAAAAAAAAAAAATAATTTTTCACAAAAAAATTAATCACTTATTTACAAAAAAAAAATTAACTTTTTTACAAAAAAAACATCGAAGTCAAAACAACAAAAAAAAAACAACACTCAATTTGAGTTAATGATTTTCTACCTCCCTAATGGACTTAGGTAATTATTCAAAACTTTATACAGAAAATTGTTGTGGTACAAAAGTTGTAATTTAAGATTCTCGGTAGCATATTCTCTACATATAGGTAGTAGAGGATTAATTAGTTGTAGATATAATAGAAAATTTGAAATTTAGTACTTTATCAATTATGATTAAAAAAGATGAGCATTTTGTGACACCGCAACGGACAGGTACAATCGTTCCTAACTTTATTTTTTCTTGGATTTCAATGTAATAATCTATTTCGTAGCTCGTACACCTGGAAAAATAGAAGTACTATACTATAAAGATGCCGCTTATAGTCACAAGAAGATGAGAGCCAACAAATGTGGCTGTGCTTGTACCCAATTTTGAAGACGGACTGTCCCAAACAAAAAAGATCAGATCTTTATGAATGAGGTGAAAAATTAAAGAAGGGATGACTTAAATATGTATGCAAACTTAATCGTAAAATGTTGTACAAATTCATTCTAAAAAAATGTGATTGAGTTAATAGTTGTTTCGATAAATTAGGGCTAATTGACTTAAACCTCCTACGATTAGGTATAAGAAAATGTTAAAACAAAATTCTAAACGGATCCTCCAGATTAAGGTTTAAAAATAATGCCCTTAAGATTTACACAAACAAAAACCTATCTGCAAATTCTTGAAAACTTCGAAAAAATTAAAAACAATTTGAGTTGATGTTTTTTTTTTTTCACCTACAATCATTCAGAAATTATTAATTTAAATTCGTTGGTTGGCATATTCTTTACATAAACTAGAGATTAAAAAGTTGGAAATCTAATACAAAATTCATATGGATTATGGTTATTAAAGACAAGCTGTTGTGACACTCAATTGGATAGATAAAATCGTTCCTGACTTTATATTTAACTGAAGGATTTCAATCTACTATTTCTCTTGTCAGCAATTAAGCGCTTATGTTAATCAAACATAGATGTGCACTTATTGAAAGCTCTAAACGTTCTGAAAAAAAAACAAAATTTATTCTTATGGGAAAAATTAACTGGCTGAACACCGATAGCAGTAGGTTCACTTGTAGTTGCAGAAAGCTAGTACAAGTGACGAAGTCGAAAGGAAGAATCAGTATAAAGTCGACCCCGTTCATAGCCATATGAGATGAAATTAAAATATGTGCTTTTATCCGATTGCAAAGTTGGTTTGGCGCACAGAAAAAAAGATTAAATGACGATAACAAACAAAAAAAGTTCCAGTGTTACTTGCAGACGTTGATTATCAAACAAAATTCGGTGCAGTATAAAATTCAGAAAACATCACCTTTTTGAGGCAGGGAGGTAAGGCAGTCAATGAAGTCGGAAAAAGTAATTAGTCAGTAAAAGTAGAACAACAGATTCGGGCAAGATGATATTTGCCAACAAATTAGTAATGATAGGAAGATGTACCTAATTCGCTTGGATCTTCGACCTTCCAATCACATTGGGAAATGGTTAAGCCTAATGGTGTAGGTAGCTGTGGATGAAGCTTGTACATACAATACGAAAATTGTGAAGAGCTCTACAATATAACGTGTTAGTTGTTGCACGAAATGTGGTATGACACAAAGTTGAGCACTTTTGGTTGAAGTTAGTCTTGTGTTCAGCCATCAGTTACCTACAACTATTTTTGTAGTTTTCACAAATGAAAAGTTTACCAAATTAAAATAATTATAATGTACCTTATTGCATCACGATAGGTTGTCAACATCACCTCCTTACAAGAATTTCAAAATTCAAAAAGATATGGAATTATTTAATTTTATTGTGTATTTATGTTAAAATAAGGAGTTCTTCTATTCAATTAATATTATCGTTTTCTTATATAACATATCTTGCTTCAACTTAATTTTAATTAATGTCAATTTTGTTAAAGTGCAAACAATTACTTAGTCATGTTTTTGTTTTATCTAGCAAATGCAAGTCATTTTCAATGCCCCCATTATTACTCTATGAGTGAAATCGGTACATTTTATCAATTTGTATGAGAAAATACTTGTTTTTGAAAAAAATAGTTATTGGAAATAGATTTTTTTGCCTGTTATCAATTATTTAGAAAAAATAACAGTTTAACCAACTGACAGGCTTTTGATGAAGGTTAACACTAGTTTAACCACTTATTTGTACGATTTTTTCCAAGAAAGTAAAAGACAAATGTAGTCAAGTTAATTTATAAAGTTTGTTGCAGTCAATTTTGATAATAAAAGCATTTTGTCTGTGTGTCAAATTGTCTTTTACACACTTTTACTGAATTTTTGAGTTAAATACTGAAATTCAGAGAATTTTAAATTGTTATCACTTATCACTTTTAAAACAGGGGGATGCAAAAAAAATTTGAATTCATCAAAAATAAGTACGACTACTCTAATGCACATTTACAGAAAAAGACTGGGTTTTTATAAAAATGAAGATTGTATAAAGAGGTCCTGGACCTAACTCTATAATATAGATTATGCATATACTATGAGAGGGGATAGTATACCTTATACCAATACTTAACTTATGGGAATGCTGTGAAACATTTTTTAAATGATTAAAAAGAGTATATGAGTATCATTATTCATGGTCTAGTTCACAAAAGGTCAAATTTAATAAATTATTTACAAACAGTATTTCCTATAATAATTTTAACTGATGATACATCAATTATCTGTGAACCTTATATGAAAAGTATGTATGTACTATATATGTTTATATTACCATCAAAAGAAAGCAATGAAAGTTCTTACGAAACCATCTGCAAAAAGTTATATAAAGGACATATCGTTTTTATCCGTTTGCTATTATAACAACCAGAAAATGGATCTCATTATACTTTAATCATTAAATAGACTCGCAAAGATATATAATAGCTTCCAGGTCTCTGTTTTTGATGACCTTTCCACATCATCATTACAATAAAATAATAATAATATTTTCAAGCACATTTTGACCATTTGCTGCAGAGCACTCTGTTTTATTTTTATGTATAATGTCATCAAATGTTTAAATGAAAACCCCCTTATCATACCAACACACTTTTCTCTTCGAAAGTCATATCAAAAATAATGGTTATGTCGTGAATGTATCCATTCCCAATTCTCCTAATAAGATTAATCCTTAACAATAAGATAAACATCAACATTATCTTTATTAGAATTATCTCTAAAACATCATCTCATAGACATTTCCATCGTATTTCATTTCACAAAAGAGTTCAACTAAGAACAAAAGGTTATAAAAGAAGGTAAGTTATAGTCTAGGAAATAAAGTGGGGTAACAGTGAATAGTGAAGTTCAATAGGGGGGTTCACACTCATCGACAAGTCGACCAACCTGAGTCGTTTTGCTAGCGTCCACATTCAACGACCACCTCATCAACTTCATTTGTAGATACATTTTCAGAAAGCAAACACCGCGTAGATTTAACTTTTTACATCATTTTCAGCGAAGGAAATTCATTTTTTCCCCTGCGTTTACTTCTATTTCAACCAAATCTCCATAAATCTCACATAAAAATTAAGAAAAAAACACTAAAATCCAATTTCAGGCATATCAGTCTGACCACTAGGTCACATTAGCTACAGCAGTCGTTCGACCGAGCAAAATATCAACAAAATTGAAAAAATTCCGACAGTTGTTAAACTTGTGTTCACATTAAAAATTATGTGACGTTTCGACACGAGTTGATGAACTTGTCGATAAGTGTGAACCCCCCTATTTGTATAACAGATAAGCTATCGAGAATATAGGAAAAGCGTCTCACAAACGTCAAAATCTTTACTTTGATGGAACTGTCATTTTATTGTTTTTATTTATTTTTGAAAGAAAATAATGCCATGAGTGCAGTTTATTAACATAAATAATCAAGAACATTGTTATCAAAATTCTGTCTTCAAAGGAAACAGTTAAACACTTAGAAATTATTTGTAATCTATTTTATTTCGTAGTAAAAGTATACAGCTTTTTAAAGAAATCTATACTTTTTATTCACAACACTATCATACGAACTATAATTTTCTTTGATTATGTTCGACGGCACTATTTAAGCTTTGCAAAGATAAAACTGAAGAAAAGCTATTAGTGCTCTTTGCCCAGTCCAATTATTCTGACGGTGGAAACAGTTTTAGACCCATTTCGCACTCAGCGTTAACAAACAATTTTTTTTATTTAAAAATAGAAAGCGTCCCTTGTTCCATGAGTGAGTTGTGCATCATTACGTGTAAATCAAAAGACGCACGTATAAATATCTCTAAAATTCATTTAGAATTTTATTAGTTATAGAAAATAGAAAAAAAAAATAATTGTATTGGCATTGTGCAATTTTAGTAGTGTGCTATGTGAGAGGCTTTTTTTTATTTTTTTGCTCTATGATCTCTAAAAACTCACGTGAGTATTGAATTCAATTGATTTTTTTCTTAATCAACACAAACAAATTCGACAGAAAAAAAGCCCTCACTTAACTCAGAGATAATCTCTTCAAAGCTAATCACTTGACAATTCAAAATACACTGCCATCAGTTAGAAAAACAGACTGACAGAAACAGAACAATAATAATTATAATAATTTAAAAGAAAAACAGAAAAAAAAAACATGTCAACAATAAAAACACAATTCTGCATGATGATGATTTTTCCCTCATCAAAATAAATCAGAATTGATTACGGGAACCGGCCGATTACATCGATTTTTTTTGCGCTGCTGTGAATTATTTTTATTGTTGAGTTAATTAAATATGATGAATTAATTTGTTGGTATAATTGGGGTTCAAGTGATAGTGTCGATGGTTACCTTGTGTTTTTGTTTGTTATTGTTTATCTATAACTGGTGTAAATTTTCTATATGATCTAAGAGAAAAAGAGAAGAAGACTCAATTCGAAGTACATACATAAGTGACATTATAACTTGTACACAAATATTTTCTTTTTTTTAATTTCAATCCTAAATGAAGGTAGGAGGTTCGTACAGTGGGGTTAAAAATGTATCGAACGAAGGTTTTCCCACCATTTAGTTTTGATCAAAGTGCGTTTTACATAAAGTTGCGAAAGTGAATAGATCTTTTTAAGCAATTAAGGAAACATGAACTTTATTTCTTTTAAACTTTTCGACGAAGTGAATACAGTATTCCCCGCTTAATTGCACTGAATGATTTTTAAGATTTTTCGGTAAATTATGCGGGCGGTTCAATCAACGAAGTCCCCCTTTATTGACCGTACTGTTCAATTAAGCGAAACCCGTATAATTGCCAGAGTCGGTAAGTTAAAAGATAAAATATTCATCTAAATAACTCATTATACAAATGTCAGTGCCAAATTTATTTTTATTTGTATGTTTGGAAAATAATGATTTTTTTTGCCGTTCAATTTTTCAGTTCAGTTTTTCGGCAGCATTGTTTTTTTTTAAGAACAATTAAGCGAGTAAATCAATTAACCGGGGTTCAATTAACCAAAAAAAGCTATTTTTCTCAAACGGGAAATTTTCAAATGCAATTTTGTCGGTCAATTAAGCGGGATGTTCAATTAAGTGAGATGCAATTAAGCGGGGATTACTGTAACTGAAATTTTTTACAAAATTAAAAATAAAAACGAAAAAATTGTTTAAATTACAAAATAAATGAATTTGATAATATATTCTACGCGACCACTAACAAGCTCCTTCTGCGAAATATCAAATGTAAATTCGCGATCAACAACATCAGAACGCATTCCACAAACTAGCGAATATACAATTCGCACGAGTATCACCTCCCATTCTACTCATTTATGTATGTTGTCTGTTTGTGTATGAAAATACACAGCTGATGGCGGCCAGCTGAATAAATGAATGAAATCTTGAAATTCGCTAGTATCGCATTTCGCTGTTCGTATCTCGTGTGAAAAGCACACTTTAAATCTAAGTGCAAACCAAAGGGTTCTGCGATAACGTTTGTAACAGCAAAAAGGATTAATAGTGAAAATTAAAATCTGAGACCAGGGGCCTTATTACGTAAAACGATAACGATCAAACGATATCGTTTTGGAGTTACCTGTCCCTTTCTTTGTCTACTTAAATGATAGGGATAGCTATTGCGAAAACGATATCGTTTGATCGTTATCGTTTTATGTAATAAGGCACCTGATTAAAGATTCTTAAGGTAAAGAGCTGTAAAATAAATGCTTATATAGATTAAAAAAAAAATTTAGTTTTGCCAGCTGTCAACTGAAGGCTCTGGAGTCTGAATTTCCTGAATACGCATTTCTGCTGTTGAAAAAATAAGGATAACACAGGGGAATTAATATTTTGCGGAACATATCAAGTTATACTTTACGTAAGGTTTTTTGTGTCCTGACTCGGAATCTTACCTCAGAATTGCTTGATTAACTAAGCTTTTCAATACACCCTAATACATTCCTAAGTGGAAATAAGCGTGTTTTTCGTTATTTTTGAGGTTAAGTTACAACGACAGTAACATTTTTTTCACAAACAAAAATACAGCATCTGAAAGCACAGTACACCTATCTAAAGTATTATCAGGCGCAGCTTGTCGAATTTCAAGATGGCTGCCCTTTGTGTAAGCACACAGTAAACAAAAACAAATTTGTGGTGATTATTTGAAATTCAATTTTCTTACTATTGATTTTGACAACATGCGCAGAACTGAACAGAAATAAACACGCTAGTGATATTACCTGTACTGTAATATAATGTATCTTGATCTGAAAGTACTAGTTTTACCATCCAACAAACTTTTCACTTACGATTTCTCGAACAGGATTGAAATTTGAAAGTCTAGACTAATATAACTCGAAAATCTGAGTCAACCTAGCAATTTTGATGACCGTTTTCATTCAAAACACGAAACATGATCTGATCCGGTAACAAGTTTTCTGGAGAAAAAATATTGGTCGAGTAACATAGCCCAAAAATACCGTAAAAACATTTTTTTTTAATTTAACACTTATATCTAAAAAACTTGATGCATTCCAACCATTCTGAAGTCGAATTCGTCTTCACGGCATTCAAAACATTCGGAAAAGTATAATTTTGTGTTTGCTGAAAACTTTTGGTTAAATTTGGTTTCCCTGATCAATTTAATATTTCATTCATAACTGTAAGCTGCCGGAGTTTTTAACTAACATTTGAGAGTTTTTGACTAATATTTATCGAAAATTTAATAAATTCTTGACAAGACCAAGGCATTGGTTAGACAAAATATTTAATTTATTATTTTGAACTTATTTAAATTTTCTAATTTTTGACTTTTTTGGTATAGCTTTGTGTATTTTAAAATTCTATTCCAAATGTACGAAAAGTTGAAATTTTCTGTTGATGGTTTCACAGACTAACCTTGAAAACGAAAAAGTAAAATTTATTCATATGGTAATTTATGGTGTCAAACTCAATCTTTTTCTCTGTTTCTTGCGACTCTGTTTTTTGTCTGTTTCTCTGTTCTAACGACTCTCATTTTTGTAATTTACGATAATCTCTTCGAACAATATCATTTGAAATATTTAAATCGAATTTAAAAATAAAGAATGTGAAATGTGAGGGCAGCTCTAAAAAGAGGGAATACGGAAATTTGTTTGTGAATGTATGTTTTAGACGAAGTCAAAGCTGATACAAATTTGGTTTGGTGTCAAAGCCTATTTGACTGCAACTTATTACTCGTTGTAAAAAAATTCTTGACTTGATCAGACAAACTTGCGGTTGTTTGCTTTAAAGCAGGTTTTTGCAATTTATCTCGTTATTGTAAATGTCTATTAGATATGCACGTTTTTATAATTAAATACTCCTACAGAAAGGTTTACATTTTAAGCTCTACTGTTTTGCAATTACATACCTACATATGTATACATAACACATAGAACATAAATATATTTAGAATTTTCCTACCTGCCTTTAGAATAAGTTAGAGAGAAAAATTTCATTGTATACGAAATCACTGAACCATAATGCACGCGGGGATTTCTAAATGTCGTTGGCATTATGATTTTTTATTTTTCACATCTGTAAATACGTTTCTCAGAGAAAAAAGTATATATAAAAGACTACCTCCCACATTCATTTAACAAAACAGCTCATTTCATCTCAGACGAAGCTTGAGCTTGTCACTGTCAGCAAATTTACATCTGCTTCCATACGTTACTCAATTTTCACGCGAGTTAATTTAAGTATAGTGGTAAACCTCAAATAAAATATATTTTCCCCAGCTTGTCTGGTCTCTGAGGAGTAAAATAAAAAAAAAGTGATGCTCCTTTACCCTCTGCTTGTGATAGCTGCAGCTACATTCGGCATAAGTAACGCCGGAGAGGACTCTGGTGAGCCCGATTGGTGGCAAAGTACGGTTTTTTATCAAATTTATCCCCGTTCGTTTATGGACAGCGATGGTGATGGTATCGGAGACTTACGGGGTGAGTTACCTAGATGCTAGTTTCTTTCCGGTGACAAAATTCCCGCACGACTCAACTCCGTTAGGAAAATCGTTTTAGGAATCATTGCGAAGCTATCGATGCTTTCCTCAGCGGGAATTAAGGCGACTTGGTTGAGCCCTATCTTTCAATCCCCTATGATCGACTTTGGCTATGACATATCCGACTTCACCGCCATTCATGATGAGTATGGAACAATGGAGGACTTTGAGGATCTAGTTGCGGAGGCCAAGAGATTAGGTAAAGCCCAGTCGGTGGTAATCAGTAGGTGAACGACGATGTCATTTGAATTGGATTTTATTTGCAGACATTAAGCTGATTCTGGATTTCGTACCGAATCACTCGTCGGATCAATGTGAATGGTTTGTGAAATCGGCAAGGAGGGAACCTGGCTATGAGGATTTCTATGTGTGGGCCGATGGAGTGGTCGATGAGAATGGAGAAAGGCAACCACCAAATAACTGGGTAAATCAGATTGTTTTTGTTCGAATTGCGTTCGATCCGTCGTCGCTCTGCATAGTTCCAGAGATAATCTCTGTTGCGTGTTTAGAAATCCGCGTTTTATGGCTCGGCCTGGACGTGGAACCCGGAACGACAGCAATACTACCTGCATCAGTTTGCTGCGGCCCAGCCAGACCTCAACTACCGGAATCCCAGCGTAATTAAGGCCATGGAGGACGTCCTCTTGTTCTGGCTGGATAAGGGTGTTAGTGGCTTTCGTGTAGACGCAGTGAATCATTTGTTCGAAGTGGAGGACTTAAGAGACGAACCGGAGACTGGTACCGAAAAGGACTCCAACTCGTACGGGTTCTTGCATCATTATTACACAAAGGATTTGGTGAGTTTTGGCATCGGCAGGAAGAAAAAAAGCAAAATAGAAAGGCTCTTTGTGATTGTTATGTTGTTGTTTTTTGTGTGTGTGTTTTGTTTGCAGCCAGAGGTGTATGAAATGATTTACAGCTGGAGGGATCTGTTGGATAAGTACAAGGAGGAACACGGTGGGCCAACACGAATAATGATGACAGAGGCCTATGCAAATGTATCTTGCCTCATGAATTTCTACGAGGACGATGCTGGAGCTCGCAAAGGATCACACATTCCATTTAATTTTATGATGATTACGGACTTGTTCAAGACATCCGATGCCAGGGACTTTGTGTTCACATTTCAGAGGTGGATGACATATATGCCGTTGGGTGGAACAGCTAATTGGGTTATTGGTAATCATGATGTACCCAGAGTTGCCTCGAGGTTTGGCAAGGAAATGGTTGATGCTATGAACATACTTTTGATGACATTGCCTGGAGTTGCTGTCACCTACAATGTGAGTATTTATATATGTCATTTTATATACGAAATACATTTCTTTCTTAAAATTTTATAACAAAGGGAGGGGGAGGGGGAATTGAAGCTTTACCATTTAACATGTGAAATTGAAAATTTACAAGTGATATGATGCATATATTCATTTTGTACAGAATAATTTGAACGATGATGGGGGGATTTCATTCGTGAAATAACATTCCTAATCATCAAATTGGAAGCTTTTCTTTTGTTGGTTAGGATTTAACAGAGGGATTAATGGAATTAAAAGAGAACTCTTTTCAGTAGAATGTCTCCTGATTCATCACGTAGCTGAAGATTGATTCAATTCCAAAATTAAACGGGCGTGTAGGCACTTTATCAAATTAAAAAGTAAATTTAAGAATTTGTAATTTATATTTACAAAATTTGTACTTGATTTCTTAAGAAAAGTATGCTTTCTGTTCAAGCATTCAAGTTTCAAGATTACATTCAAACATAACCCAGAGGGACAGGGAAGACGGAATGCAATTAATTTTTCTGTTTGGAAGTTTGTTATACCATAAGTGCTCTTTTAACGCCAATACCTTCCCTGTGCTGATCATTTGTTGAACCAAGGGAATTCAGACAAACTGATTTTTTCATAAAAAGAGGCCATAAAGGGGTACTTCATCGTTGGCGAATTGGTAAACGCCAATCGGGTATTTATATTTTAAATCTAAAAGAACAAAAAATTAAAACCGAACTCCGATGTGTTTAAAAAAGTTTGTATCAAAAATTCTGGTTTTCAAAATGGTGACCAAGGCTGCACTAAAATGATTTTGACTAAAGGTTATTAAACGCACAGTATGGGCGTTAGGAAAATAGGGAAGCTAAAAATCTAGATTCCGATATCAATTGCGTTATTTTATTAAAGCTAATTTTTTTATATTATTTAGGATATTGTATCATTAACTTTATTTGACAATTGCCAGCCAACGTCAGCCAGGTAGCTTAAAGTTATTTAACTACTTCTTCTTCATTTTACCGGCGATTGTCATGATCTCGAGGGGGGCCACTACTCTCCCACTCAATTGCTTCGCCTAAGGTTCCACTTGTGGGGTTTGCCGGGTTGACCTCGGAAAACGTCGACAGGCCTCCCGGTTTTGGATTGTTCCATGTCTGAGGCCAACTAAATGCAGGTGTCGGTCGTTGCATTTGTTTCATCCAGGAGTTTTTGCGCCTGCCTTTCTTCCGCGAACGACTTTGGATCGTTTTGTGCTATTGCCTTTTGAACTGGGTTCTCATGGCATCTTCTTTGTACATGACTTTACCAGCTAAATTGTCCATGCTGTACTTTGTCCAAGATTATTCGATCACGCTTTTTCACTCCTGCTGTCTCGCGAAGCATCTTCATTTCAGCTGCCGTCAATTTACTCTCATACTTCTTTTACATTGTCCAACACTGTGAACCGTATGTAAGCGCTGGACGAACAACTGCCGTGTAGAGCTTTCCTTTCAGCTTAGGGCGTATTTTTCTATCACAGAAAAGATGGCAGAGTTTTCCCGACACTTCATCGATTAAACCAATGGTACCATTTACTTTATACTATAAAACCTAATTTTGAATGTGCTTTTCGGGCAAATTTTGGAACAATAGTTCCCAATCGGCGACAAATCTCCAGTGGGTCCTTTCGCTAGCTTAAATCTTTCAAAACGATCGTACTTTGATACTGTTGCGTGATTTGTTGGCTTATTTAAGATATTTCTAGGTGTCTGGAAATAAAATAACGGTCATACATTTTTTTTTTATCTAAAAGTGGTAAAAGGTTTGTCTAGGGTGATTCACGTAAGGTGTGACAAAAAGCTAGAGTGTGTAGTTTGGATCAAGGTTGTAACAAAAATCGTATGGAAGGGGAGTCTACAGATCCCCTCGATTAGGCAGGTGGAACAATTTTCTAAAAAATAGATTTAAATATTAAAACTGAAAAAAAATATTAAAAAAACAACGGTAACACTTAAAATGCCGTATTATACATATAATAAGTCCAGAAATTTCTTCTTTCATTGTTTTTTTCTTAAATAAAGTTCTTTTGATAAACAGTTTTTCAAAAATCAATTTTTAAACTCAGAATTTTGATGATTCAAACAAAATTCAAACCGTTTTTTTTTTTCAAAATTCAATGCTCTTATTAATTTTTAAACAAAAACTGATAACCAATTTTAAAAAAATAAATGAACCAACTTTCTCATAAATCGGGCTAATTGATTATTTCGTTCACTTTGTGCAATAATGGCACAACTTATTTTTTTTCAGTTTCGAGATATAAGCGATTTAAAATCATGCCTTTTTTCAATTTGGATTTCTGTTCTTAAAACGGGTGATTTTTTAGCTGGTTTGTTTTGGCAACACTGGTTTTGACAGCTGACGTGTGTTTAGTACATTATGTCACTGTCAAACAGCTTCAGTTTGGTTTGCAATTTAACCATGGATCGTCTTACAAATGAACAACGCTTGCAAATTATTGAATTTTACTATCAAAATTCGTGCTCGGTTCGAAATGTTCATCGCGCGCTGCTTCCATTTTATGGTCGGCATTCTCGACCTTCTGGGCAGTCTATTCGGAAGATTGTGACCAAATTTCGCACCAAATTTACTTTGTTGGACATTAAACCACCAACACGTTTACGTACTGTGCGTAGTGAACAAAATATTGCGGCCGTATCAGCTAGTGTGACAGAAGACAGAAGCCAATGTTTGGTGCGGTTTATGGGCCGGCGGCATTATTGGGCCATATTTCTTCAAAGATGATGCGAATCGCAGCGTTACTGTCAATGGTGAACGCTACCGAGCGATGATAACAAACTTTTTTTTTGCCCGAAATGGAAGTTCTTGACTTGCATGATATGTGGTTTCAACAAGACGGTGCCACATGCCACACAGCACGCGAAACAATGGCGCAATTGCGAGGCGAGTTTGGTGAACAGTTAATTTCACGTTTCGGGCCGGTCAATTGGCCGCCTAGATCGTGCGATTTGACACCATTAGACTATTTTTTGTGGGGGTATGCCAAGGCTAATGTCTATAGGGACAAGCCCGCTTCGATTGACGAACTGGAAGCCAACATCCATGCATTCATTCGTGAGATACCGGCCGATATGTGTGAAAGAGTATGCCAAAATTGGACTCAGCGGATGGGCTACCTGAGACGCAGCCGCGGTCAACATTTGCATGAAATTATCTTTAAACATTAAATTGCAAGGTTCAAACTATCGATTAAAATAAATATTTCATTCATTTTTTCGAATTTTTTGTGTTTTTTTTTTAAAAAAGTTCTAAACCTCTTAAGAAATCACCCAATATATTGTGCTATCCTAACACGGATTTGATATTTTGATGTGAAAAGCTTGACTTACTTTTTTTTTTGTTGAAAAGCGGAAAAGATATGCGAACACTCTCATTCAGCTTCGAAAGTTTAATTGCACTATCGCCATCTCTAGCAATTGTGAAGTAGTATATCATTGTCCCGAAATTGCAGAAATGTAAAGGGTTTAATTTTAATCACAACGGTGTTTTTTGAGTTGTGCCATTATTGCAGGCAGTGAAGTCAGCGATTTCATCAACCGGTTGGTTGTTATCATCAACTTCTTTTTTTCTAAGATGTTGGTTTCTCTATTTTTAATATTTTCAAAAGGAAAATTTTTCGAATTATCAAGTTTTCAATGTTTTTTTATTTTAATTAAGAACAATAACTTGACCTAATTATGTAAACTTTTGAAAGGAAAAATACTTTGAAAATTTTTTTTAATTTTTTTTTTTTTTCAAAAACTTTTTATTAGAACAACTTGCTTTAAAAATAAAATAAAAGAAGGAACATCTGGCTTTACAAAAAGGTATGACGTGACATGACATTATTAGTGCTACCATTGTTTTTAATAATTTTGTTCTGTATCAAGTCAATTTTTCTTTAGAAAATTGCCTCTTTTGCCTTAAGGGGGGAACAGAACCTCCCTTCCATACAATTTTTTTTTTTTGTTTCAACCTACACGCTCTAGCTGTTTGTCACACATTAGGTGAAAAACCGTTACTCCACCAAACCATAATTGATTCATTTTCAAATTACACATACGTTTATTAACGCTCACAACACCATCAGGGTGATGAAATCGGAATGGAAGACTTCCGAGATATTCCATGGGAAGATACAAAAGATCCTCCTGCACTTGCAGTTGGACCAGAAAAATATAAAGAAGTTTCTCGAGATGCAGTAAGGACTCCATTTCAATGGGATGATTCAAAAAATGCAGGTGTGTATGAAAGGTTATTTAACTATCACTTGTAATTGAAAACCGCAAATTGACACACTTTGACTTTAATTCCAATAAAAACAAAGAAAATAGTAGAAGACAGTTGGAATGACCCACCTTGTCCTATCAAATTATGTCAATCAATGACTTGTGGTAGAATTTATATTTATTTTTCAAATAAATAAAACGTTGAATATATTTTTTGTTTCTCTATGAAGGTTTTTCTACTGCAAGCAAAACATGGGTTCCAGTTAATCCAAATTACAAAACTCTTAATCTAGCCCTGCAAATGGAGGCAGACAGAAGTCACTATCAACTATACAAACAACTAATTGAATTGAGGAAGATGCCAACATTGAAGAAGGGGAATTTTTACCCAATGGCCCTCTGTCGGAAGACATTTGCATTCAAACGGTTAAAGACTACACACAAATATTGAAATAATTTTAAATCAAGAATATAAATAATCGAAGAACTTCTCGTTTTTGCAGAGAACTCAAAGGACACCCGACATTCATAACTGTGTTAAATGTGAGTCCTACAGCAGCTGTTGTAGACTTAAGACCTCTGATGGTTGACTTCCCAAAAGAATTGTCGATTGTAGCCGCAGGAACAGATTCAACTTATGCAGAAGGGTAATTTTATTTATTTACCTAATGATGAGAATACCTAACCAAGTAAAGTTTTCAAGGGCAAGGCGTAATTGCGAAAACAAACGCAACCAACGTCTTGTCCTTAAAACTTTCTGTACGCAAACTTGTTTTTTGTTTTCTTAAAATTGCTTTTATTTATTTTAGTATGAAGATTGCATCAAATAATTTTACACTTCAAGGACATGGAGGCATTGTCCTTAGCATGGCTTAGCTTTAATGTTGTGTTGTTTGCTTTATTTTAAGTCCGTTATGTTTGGTTTTTGTTATTTATTTAATTTATAATTTAAAAATATAGTCAATTAAATATTGTTGTTTGTTTTGGTTGTCGATTTTTTTTTTCAAATATATTTTTGCTTTAAGTTTACCCTCTGAATGTTTGTTTTGTTTCCTTTGATGACCGACCACAGAAAAAAAAAAGGATTTCTCAAATTAAGGCAATAAATTTTCTCTGCGGATAATCCTGTACTTCCGTTGTTGGTTTGTTTTTTCCTTTTTATTTCATGTTGTAGAAGGAAGGTACACCTTTCTATACAAACAAAAACCATGACATGATTTTGTGAAAAATTGTTTATTTTTTCCGGCTCATCATGGTTCGTTGATTTTTTTCTGGATGATTGCCAGAATAAAAATGAGTTAAATAATTAAGTATTCATGTTACTTTTATGGTTTTTGTTTGGGTGGAGAAATATTTGATGGTGCGTTAAAAATTATCTGCTCGATGATGTTGGTAGAGTGAACTTCAATGATAATGATTAAATTTATATAGTTTACTCGTTCGTAATCCAGCATCATCATGAATGAAAGCAACATTAATCGCATCGTGATTTCAAGAAGAAAAACGACAATTATTACTGACGGATCAGGATAATTGGTATGGTGAAAAGAGATACATACATAAATAGTTATCTGATGGGAATAATTAAAAATGGGGGTTAAAATGTATTTAAATTTCAATTATACGCTTCACATTGTTTTGGGAGATCGATTTAAGAGTTATGTTTAATGGTCAAATAAATAAAGAATTATCCTGAGTATGAGAAGGAAGCCTTAATTTGAACCATAAATTCAATTCCTGAAATAAAAAATTATTTAGAGTCGAAAAAAAAAACAAAAAACGATTTTAATCATACTTTATTTTTGAAAAAAATGTTTAATGTTATACATACATGTTATATAATACGTAGCTTTGAACATTTTTCAATAGAAGTAGACCTAAAATTAAATGTATTTGTTTGTATTTGTGGGAGTGGATCATCTAATTTTTATTAAAAACCAGTTCGAGTCTAATAATTATTTGATAAAATTACTTTAATTCTTCAAATTGAAAATTATTTGTGTGTTTAATTTTTAAATCATATTCATTTTTGATTTATATGGAATCTTTAAAATAATATTTCAATTTGCTTAAAACCTGAAGATGAGAAGATATTCTTGAAAATGTAAGTTTGAATAAAGTATGAGAAAAAGAAGATTATTTCTATTACATTATTTAGTCAAAAAAATTAATTTTATTTTTAAATACGTTTTGGAAATTTTGATTTTTGAAAATTATAATTTTGTAAAGTCACCCAGTGACATAATACGCTGCTGGTATGAAACGAAATCTCGCTTACTCAAATTTCACAACGAAATCATAAACAAAAATCGTCGTTCTGCTTTTACTGCTGTTCGGCGAGCAAAATACCAGAATATTTAGAAAAGTCTCCAATATTTGTCTGTCTACTGTTGGTTGTTTTTGTCGTTCTTTCATTACTGCATGGCTTTTGTGATTTTTGTTTGTTTTTGTTTTGTAATTGGTATAACTCTCCACGAACGAATATAATTACGATCAATACTTTATGTGCTATTTAAAAAACAGCTTTGAAATGTCATTCGTTTTGAACATCTCGAGAACGGAAAAAGATATAAACTTCGGATTAGTTTTATTCTACACATAAATTCGTAATAAGGAATTTGTAAGAATTAAAAAAAAAATCAATAAAAACATTTTTGTATAAACTAAGAAAACAGTTGAAAAATAATTTTCGTCTCAAATATTTCAAGAACAAAAATCTTGATTCCGAACCCAGTCTATTTTTTTCTACACATAATGACGTAGTCAACAAGTGGTTACTTTTTCAAAAAAATCAATTAACAGTTTTTTTAGAGCAAAAAACTGCTAAAAATCTTAAAAAATGTTTTCCAATTCGAATATCTTGAGAACAAACAACGATATCGACTTAAAATATTTACCAAAAATGTCTTGATACCATCTTAATTTTGTATAATTTTGAGATTTTTAAAACCACACTTTGAAAATATTAAAATAAAAATGTTGCCAAGGCTTTCCAAAAGTGTATTAATTCGAAAAATTCTAACACTTAAAATCAAAATTTGGTATGTGACACTTAATTTGTCATTCTATATTATATATATATATATATAATTAATTTTTTTTTTGTTTATTGTATTTTTTTAAGCAAATATAGTCTGTTTTTAATTAATTTTTTTCTTATATTTTTTGTGTGTTAAATCAAAAATAATTTGTCGTTAAGACTATACAAATATTATCGACTTATTAATGTTTACCGTCATTGTCAAGCTACATTATTTAAGTTGCTTACTGCAAGAGCAAGTTCGTACAATACCAGTAGTGCGTTTTTTTTTAATTCAGAATATTCAAAAAGTTATGAATTAGCACAGGTTATTCTTGGAATTCGGTCAAAACGTTTCAATTATGATGAGAATTGAGGATGAGGTACCAAAAGAGCTAATTAAATACATAGTAAAGAAGAGTGTTTTTTTTTTTTGTTGGGGGAGGGGAGAATTGACGCCAAATGGCTTTCGGTAATATTTCTACTTTGGATTGTATTGACACGATAGTCGTATAGACTTGTCAAAACCTTCAGAACACACAAAATACTTTGGAATTAAGGGTCTTATGATTAAAGTAACAACGTATTCATTTTTCGTTTGATTCATCACAACTTTTTTCTCGTCATTTCCATTAAAAAAAAAAAAACACCATACTAGATAATTTATAGAATTTTTTGATTTTTCATTCACAATGTAAATAAAACTTGTCACCAATTTTCGTGCGGGTAAACATTTTTTATTTTCACCCTCGATTAATTTTAAATGGAATTATATTGGAAATTGAACTTTTTTTTCGGCTTAACAACGAAACGATGAGCCAGAGCCACACAAGAAAAATCTTTCTATGACAGGTACCAATTTTAATAAAATGTAGAATATGCCAATATTTTGTATTAATATCCCCTAATGATTTTAATACAAAATATTGATATTGATTTAAACGACCTTGACAAGAAAATAGTGTTACACTTCATTGGGTACCTGGGGCACGTAGGTGTCCAGGGAAAAGAAGAGGCAGACTCCTTGGCAAAAATAGGAGCAGTGACACCCTTAACTGGTCCTAAGCCCTATTGTGGTTAAGAAATTGTGATTAAAAATAAAATCAAAACAGAAGAGGAGGCCAAAAGATCCAAATTATGGATAGAACTTCCCTACCTGAGACAGGCGAAATTACTTCTTGGGAATTACAACCAAGAACGCTTTGTATCCTGTATAGCCTTTAGTACGAATAAGCTCAGAATAATAATTAACCGGTTTCCTCAGTGGTCACTAAACTGAAAAGACGACTCGGTATTCTTGGCCTGGTAATGCCACATGTAGATCCAGCAACACTCATGAGTCATGAGGAAACACCTGAGCATATATTAGGTAAATGCGATGCACTCGTGCAACAAAGACATAGGTATCTATCACCAGATAGAAGAGAGCGAATTACCATTTCTGAAAGTCCTCCAAATACTTAAGTTTCTTAAAGAAACAAACTTGGAGGAATCGCAATAAAATGAGTGATCTCATCTAGCTCTAGAAGAGACAATAGATCTTAAGGTCGCAGTGTACTTAAGCCCCGAATATTATTCATTCATTCATCCCCTATTGGTCCGGGCGAGTTTTTTTTTGGAGTAAAACATTTATTAAAATAAGAATGTTTGGATATAATGAGTATAAGCGTCTTGATGGAAAAAGACTGATGCATACGCAGGCGAACAAAAATTGATTATATCCCTTTATAAAAAAGTCACTCCTCCGCAATAAAGTCACTCCTCAATAATAATTATAGGTATTAGGTACCTACAAAGATTTTGTTTGTATCAACTCTGTAGAGACGTTTTGGCGTTAAATAGGTAAGCTGTTTTGAAAGGGTTGTATAAAAGCTATACTGTTGGAGCTCAATCAAATTTCAGTCTCCCCAACATTGAATAAACTTTAAACTCTTATTTAACGTACCTATGTACCATTAACTAAAAGTATCTTAAAGCCATAAAGCTTATTTATACAAAAATCTTTTTACTAGCTGGTGATTTATACCTAAATAAATACGCTCAAATATACTTATGTTGATCTAGCTTTATTTTGAGTAATCACCTTAATAAAAATTATGTAATTCTAATTTGAATCTCTGCTGTTTTAATTATCATTTTAGAGACACTGTTTTGGTAGAGAGAATCTTTATGGGTCCCCACGAAGCCTTGATCCTTAAAATACGGCCTTCAATGTCAGAGTGAGTTTTATAACAACAAAAATATATAAAATATTAAACATTCAAATTACTTTCAAAATGATAAATAGCAAAAGTAATATAAAACAAAGATAGCACACCATAACGTAAAAGTATAATTACTTTTAACACTCAAACAATATACTCATACAATACCTACTCTTTTCATTTGCAGGGAACGTCGTGAGCTCATCAAAACCATAATTAAGTCAGGAAATATAATTTTGGTTGGTATGCTGATGTACAAACTCTGGAACAGCAAATGGACCAAATTGACTTTTAATAAGTCGGGATTTTGAAAATTAAAACCAACTCACTAGAAGGGAATAAGAGAAAAGGAAAAGTGTACTCCCTTGAGGGATTTTGAATGAGAATGTAATGTATACACAGCTAGTTAGATACTTATTTTGCTTAAAAAAAATGTTTGATTACAATTATTATACAATCCATGATCGGATGGAATTTAAGAGATTGTTTTTTGAAATAAAAAAATCTGAAGTGGGTATTTAATATGTATGATTTTATTATGTTCTAGATTCTCCCCTGAGAGATAATGAAAAGTTGCTGTAAATATCAAACTGAAAGATGTAAATCAAAGCATATACTCGTACCATCTATGGATAACTTTTCATCCAGCAGAAACCATTAAAATTTTACATTTGAACTGGATGCTCTATATTCTAACCCTCAAAATTGAAATGGAATGTTCAGAAAGTAGTTATTTAGTTTGAAAACCCATTATGACTGCAATTTATGAGATTTTTTTTTGCTGTTCATGATAAAACTTTCATGACATTTTAATGACTATTGTGGGGGAGGGGGAGGAGGAGGCGGAGGGTTTCGGATTTTATTTTTGTTTTCAGTTTGAATTATGGTTTTAGTTTTTATTAAAATATTTTAGTGGAAAATAGACTATGACTTACATAAAATAGTAAATGGCTAAAAGCTTTAATATTGAAGATACGGACTATCACTTAGGATAGTTAAAGAAATCTAGTATCCATTAATTTCACAAACAGAAAGAAAATTATTCCAATATTGCTCGAAGTTTTATAAGCTACAGTATCATAACATTGACCATTGACCCAGGGACTGTTTTAAGTGGTAGTTGTTATGTTTTCTGGTAGTTGATATTTGAAATTGGTAGTTCTAAATCACTTTTCTGGTAGTTGTTATTTAACACTGCCCTTTTTTCGACCAGTTCAACAAAAAGTACTTCTGCAAATGTCAAATTTCAATCATAGTGTAGGATCGAATATTTGCTGCCTATTTATATTTCGAATGATTTATTACTATTAGGATTATCTAAAAAAGTACAGAAAACATGTTCAACTTTTATCTGATTTCAAAATTTTAAACGGATACACCTATTACCCGCACAGAATTGGGGTATTCGGTTTTGTTGCTTCAACGACTTCACCTGCAATTTCAATTAAAAGTAAAAAAGAAACCTACGTTTTTTAGCGACTTATTTATGATTCTTAAAGAACTTTTTTCAATTAATCAAATGCGACAAAAAATCGTTAAACAAGCAAACAACATTTTCTGTATCAGCCTTTAGAAAAAAAAAAAATAAATCGGGTGGCACAACGGCTCATGAAGAACCAGGGCCTAGTGACTAACAGTTCGCAACCATTCCTGTGTGCGCCTTTCGACAGGAATGGAAGGGACCTAAAATTTTATGCCGAATCTGAACGGCTAGACGAGAAGCACTTATTCGTGACAAGTGATACTCTTGGAGGATTTATCAATTCCTCGCAAGAGGCAGTAGCCCTAAAAAAAAACTTTTTAGTTTTTAGGTGGACGAGGCTGGGAAGCGATCCCAGACCTCCAGTGTGACAGTCGAATGCACTAACCATTACGCTACGGGCTACTACCTTTAGAAGATCAAATTTAATTACAAAAAAAAAATGGGTTTGGCATCACGCGTTCTGCGAAACAAACTCGTATTGAATCGCTTTTCCAAAAATTAAATATTTTATTGGAAAGTGTTTCAGCTAGCGCGGTAGAATTACCTCTGGTAAGATCAACAAAATTAAGAAAGTGTCGATAAAAAAAGCAAACCGATAAACGGGCTACGTCTAGAAAACTACATTTTAAATCGAAACAAAATTGTTTTGTCTAATTTTGTTCAATAATTATTTGTTGGTAGTTCTGATTTTTTCTTGAAACAGTCCCTGCATTGAGCAAACCTACGTATGTATGTATGTGTAAGGTAATTTATATTGTTTTTTATTTATTTAGGCTGCTACAGAGTACGTTCAAAATATAAATAAAACAATGGCAAATAAAAACGGCTCGCGGATTTATCCAACACATCTAGTTTATTAACAGATAAAAGAGACTTTTATTATCCATGGTCATTAACTTTAACCAATCTTTGCAAACATATAAATTGACATTGTTGTAAATTTGTTATTTTTAAATGCAAAATGCCGGCAGACAATCAGAATAACAGAATAACCAACCTCTATAAAAAGCCTTTATTAATATTCGGTATAGCCATATTGAAATGAAGTATTAAAACCATTCAAAAAGTCATGTGGGATATAAAAAAAATATATTCGTAATGTTTGACTCATATTCATTTGTAAAAATTCTGAATTATTAATAGCTTTGGATCCTATGGTGTATGGTCATAATAAATTGGGATTTAATTAAAAGTTCATCCATCAAAAAATAAATCCAAAAGGCTGTATTTTCATTTCCATAACACATGTTTATGAAGTATTGCCGAAGGCCCCAGAGGATGGGAATGGGAACATTGACAATATGGCTGTTTTATCGATCCAATATGTCAAAAAACGTTAACCAACTCAGACGGAAGAACCCTGTATCAGCTGAATTTTGTCCTTCTCATACTGTCCCACTCACTTCATCACAGGGAACTTTAATATCGTGTCGTTTAACACATGAATGATACTCACATAGACTTTTCAAATAAACTTCATTGGATCATTTAAGCGTAATCCTTGGAAGTTCACGACCAAAATAATATTGTCAGTATTATTACATAATTCAGAGAGCCACACGACCACCTATAAGACTCTTTTGCATCAAGTGAACAAAAATATCACACCTCTACTTAGGCCTAGGACGATTATTTAAGTTGTTGTATTTTATTAAATACATATAAGAGCAACGACCCATCTATAGGCACTAACACTACGTCTAACGTTGGCTTATGATACATTGCGGCTTATATAATAATGGTTATGAAGAGTTTACTTGTGATTAATAGACGAGACATTGGAATAGCCTTGTAAAACTTTTCCAATAAACCAACAAAAGAGGCGAATTTTGTTTGTGCTGCCACTTCAAAAAACTTTTCCATTGACTTCAAGGAAAATAATTTTGTTTTTATTTGATCTTTAGGGCAAGTATTGGTTTGGGGAAACAAGGGGTTAGTTATAATACAATCGCAGAGAAGTCCAAAAAATTGGTTATCGTTAAACAAACCAATTGTCGCGTCGTCATCTTTACGTCCACTATTCTCGTTCATCGAACTCGAGCCTTAAGTGGTGGACGGATTTGTTTTAAATTTGGTACAGAGCATTTCCTTGTGAATCCATAAAGGGAAAATTAAAAATGTAGTTTAAGCTCATCTAGAACGGATAGCTCCTAACAAACAATTTTTTTCAAATTCTCTCCTTGCTCTGCTTAGGGTTTTCTTAGTCGCCATGCATGCGCCTTTGTCATCAGTTCTTGGACAACAATTTTTATTTTAGAAATAAAAGAATGCACTGAAATCTGATTCGTTTTCGACATTTTTGGACTTTTAAAGTTGTATTAAGTTTAAAATACAACTATGTTGTTTCAATACCTTATTTCTTAACATTGTAATGCGTTACTTTGGGTATTTTTTTTTATTTTGGGTGTTGTTTCATAACATAAAAATAGGTAAGCGAAATAAGGAAATAGCGCCGAAAATGAGAAACGAACTTACAACAACAATGTGTTCACAATTTTGTTGGTCTATTTATCCAAATAGATTTGGTCGGTTTTTCCTTGGGCGTTATACCTAATGCAACCAAGTTATTTTCCATTCACCATAAGTAACAACAAATATTGTATTGGCTAGGTTGTTCATTAAAGCGTAGGCCCTGGTGTTTTTGATCACAATTGTAGCCTCATGTTGCCTAATCCCACTTTATGCGATATAGTTACATCGATTAATTGACAAACAAAAAATGCAAATTAAATATACCAACATTCTTTAACGACTTCGTCACTATACTTCAACCTTTTATCTCTGACGTACGTATAACTAATTGGCAAACAATATTTTCTCTTATCCTTCAAATATCCAAGTAAACAATAACTAAGTATACTAACACGCAAACACCAACCCAACACACTTATCGCCTTTAGAAAATTATCATAATAAAATGAAATATTTTGTCCACTTGACAATGACATAATTCCTCTCATATAAGGGTGGGAGACAACAACAAAAAAAAAAAAAAAACACACAGTTTAACTATCTCAACAACAATGGACAACCCCGCCGCACTCATTTTACCGCTATACGAGTATACAGTCATGCTATTCGAACGTTTACCTCTTTGAAATAGAAAAGAATTATGAAGAATACCCCAAGTGTTTGCTTGGAACAACCGACTGTGAATAGGACACGTAAGGCGGAAATGCTTAGTAACACAAAACAAAATTCGTCCCACTCCCGACATTTAAATTATGGCTGTTCTAGGTCTATACAAGGACATGCTAAGTACGCAATGTAGGTAAATACTAAATACTCACTTTGAGTTTTTATTGTGTCCTCATTTAGATTAAACCAAGCGCGGATCCTCTGGGGGCTATGACATATTTTCTAAGAATAGTAAAACAAAAAACCTTCCGCTCTAAATTCTGTTCTGCCATTATTTGCTTATGTACATATATTTCGTTTTGTATTTGTTAGCAACTGAGCCCTATTTCCCAGATTATTATTAACATTTTATACAACATAAGTCATGCATCAGTTATACAAAACACACAACATTCAGTTTTGTATTTAATTGACATTTCATTGTCATTTTACTTGTAACGTGATAATGTTTTTTTGGTTTCATTAAAAAATTAAAACAATAAAATGCACGATTGGGTGACACGTAAGTGTATCTATTTTTTAATGATTCGAAATAATAAGAATTTTTAAGTTAACTAAATTAATATTTTTGCAATTGGAAATCACCTTTTTGCAAATTAAATTCACCCTTTTGCAAATTAATGCCAACTTTTGACAAATAAAATTCACCTTTTTGCAAATCCAATTCAACTGTTGTAAACTTGGTTTGCCAAAGGTGAATTCGATTTGCAAAAATATGACTTTGATTTGAAAATGCTGAATTTAGTTTGCAACAGGGTAAAAGTCATTTGGAGAAAGGTGATTTAGGTTTAATTAGGAAAATGATTAATTTAATTTGCAAAAAAAGTGTCTTTAATGTAAAAATGTAACACAATACAAAATAAATAAAATAAAAAATGGGAAAAGAAAAACAGGAAACACACACCATCATATAGCAGAGCTGTCAAAACAGTTTGTCATGTTTTATGTATTATGAATGATAGTCTAAGAAATATAAGGCACTTTATTACTCCAAATCTCGGGGTTATAAATTTCCGGGGTCACAAATTTAGCGACATAGATATCCAACTATGTAGTCTATCTGTCCTTAAGGGTGAACAACTTTATCCCTCATTTTGAACTTCTGACTCCGCTCCTGTTTTAAATGCATCAGTCAATATAGGTACATGGAAACGTATATTGCAGTTCCAATGTCAGCCAACTGTGTCGGCATGCTGAATTAAGGTCACCTCCATTTTTGTATAAACAAAAGGAATGAATGTGTAAGTAAAAGGTATTTAGCAAAAGAAAAAAAAAAAAAAAAAAAAAGATGGGAGATTTGTCATATTTATCACGTCAGTTTTATTAAAGTAAAAGAATAATGCTGAAAATTTGATGAGCACTCCCGGAAGTAGATAAAGTGAAGCTTTAAGTAATTAAAGTTGATTGTCTAGAACCGTTTTGTTTTTTTTTGATTATGTATCCTGAAATAAGGGTTTGCATATATTTTTAATTATTCCTTATATTCTTATTATACTAGATTAAAACAACTTTTTCAAGAAAAAGAGAATAATTATGTTGGATTTTTGTGATACCAAACCAGGGTTCGGACTTGAGTAATCGCAAATCGCAGTAAATTGAAACAAAAATCGCAGTAAAACCAAAATTTTTCTGCTCTGTCAAAGAACACAAAAACTAACAATGTCCTCTGATGGATTCCATGCATTTTTATTTTATCATTAATAATTTCAACAGCTATTTTATTGAATGGAAATGCTTTAGATATTTTCAAAACTGAAGGCAGATAACCTACTTGAATTTTGTTCGGATGAAGATATTCAAGCATTTTTCTATGGACCTTTTAATTAAAAATAGAATATTGAATTTGTTTGCAAAGCGTATCTAATAAATTAATTCAATATGTTTGGTTCTCCTTCAAAAAGGTTCGCGTCTGATAAAATGCGCTCATGAATTTAAAAACTAAGATCACAACAAATACTTAAGACAGGAATTTGATAGCCTTGGCTTACAAGATCAACTTTCTTACTAATAAACTCTTTCTTGATAAAACTGTTTTAAAAGTGTTTATCAACATCTTAACAATAATTGCATAAAATGAAGGTAGGTACTACTACTATTTTCTCCGATTGGAATAATATTCTATTCATGTTATTTATTGTACCGAGAATAGAATAATCGCAGTAGATTGTAGGAACAGCGCAGTGGTGCAGTAGATTTGAAAATTTAGCTAAAAGCGCAGTAGATCTACTGCTTTCGCAGTAAAGTCCGAACGCTGTACTAAACCATCTACTCGCATATAATATGAGCTTAATCAGATAGAAAAACACTAGTTGTCATAAGTTTTCCAGTAAATTTAAATCTTTTTCGATGTCAGCGTTAGTCGTATAAAGGAGAGTGCCAAAAAAAACCCAGAGTCGATAAGAAAAAAACATATATGGTTTGAAAATTGAAAGGACACCGACTAATATGAAAATATTTTCTTTAAACCTTATCCCCGGGACTGGCTATGACAATTTATTAATTTTTAATAGCAATATGTTTTTTCCTGTATACATCATTAGTGAGGGCAGCAAAGAAAAGAGCAGGTATTGATTAAAAAACAAGCCTACATATCTACTTATCACATGGTTATCCGCAAAAGTTTCTTAAAACAATTTTTTTATTAAGACAAGGCTTCGAAAACTATTTTTCGAAAAAAAAACTAAAAACATACATATTAGGTTTCGAAAAAAAAAAAAATTGTTGCAAGCTTGACGGATGCTTTATTTTTTTTGGAATTTAAGACAGCAACAGTATAGGAAGGTATATGAGGAAATACATGTGCCTTGAATGTTGCATTCTCTTAATGCGAAAATGTTTTAACTGTTATAAATTGGTACATTACTAGTCTCGTCAATATATCAAAAGTACTCTTATCTAAGAAATCAATTAACAAATTCCGGAATAAATTATGAAAACAAAACATTTCGGAATTTTATCACTGCCGTTGAAAAATTCTTAATTTTCCCGTTTTCATTTCGGAGTTTTAAAGTTATTTAGTAAGGAAAAGGCAGGTCTTAATTGAGGCTTAATTTAATTTAAATCGCTTAAAATAGGCACATATGCTTTTAAAATAGAAATGTTATATTTTTTTGGAAAGATAAGATATTCAAGAATCTAAAACTATGTTTAAAATAGTTTATCTCCTTAAGATAAAAAAAAAAAAAAATGAGAGACAAAATAAGCCAATTTTTCAAAATAGGGTTACGCCACTTTTGCACTCACAGCCTCACAGCCTCAATTATTCATTAGTATAACATGATACGAATGATTTATAAGTTATTCTTAATTCTTACGCACATACTATTTCCTCAAAATATTGTCCGGTATGCTTAGGTAGCTAACTTCTTTTTTTTCGAAACTGTTGAGTCACGGTATTGGTGATAACCGCCATTTTATGAATGAAGACAGAATCATCTTATGGCTGTTGATTTTAGTGACTTGTGCTGTACCTATTTAATAACATGAATGCTTAGGTAGGTAACTTCTTTTTTTTGAAACTGTTGAGTAAGGGTATTGGTGATAACCGCCATTTTATGAATGAAGACAGAATCATCTTATGGCTGTTGATTTTGGTGACTTGTGCTGCACCTATTTAATAACATGAATCAACCACAATATGAAGATGTGCCACTTCTTACTTTTTTTTTTACATGAAGAAATACTATGTTTTAAAAATTTTAAATTTTCATATTTTTAAGAAAATGATTCCATATTTGTTATCTACAATAAATGTCTTTTCAAACCATGTATGACTTCTCTTAATCGACTCTAGGTTTTTCGCCCATACATTTTTGGGCATTCTCCTTTAGTGACTTTACTTTGGATTTAGGAAAAGATATTTATTACATACATTCATTACATTACAATGAAATAGCAAATTAATAGGATAAGCCAACTGTTGTTAAGTCTGCATTAAAAACTTATCATTCAATTTTTTTATTTCAAAAAGTCATTTGCCATTCCATACATTTTTTTTTTCTCCAACTGAAATCTTAAAAAAATCAAGAATAAAAGGACAACATTATATCAATAGCCGAAAGAAAAATAAACAAGAATTCACTCTTATCTCAACATACCTAATTCCGAATAAGAAACAAAATTAGAAAGATCAAAATATAAAAAAAAACAAACAAACAGAAAATGAAATGAAATTTTAATTTAAAAATAACATCAAATGACGTTAAAATGAATAAATATACCTTTTGTATTATATGCCACGTTCCACGTACTTTTTATCATTACTTCGTGTTTGAAGAAATACAAAAAAAAAAAAAAAAATAACAGAAATAAATGTCTAATTTTTTAAGGAGATTGAATGCCCTTTTTTGATTTTTTGTTAAGAGTCGAAAAATCCGTAAGCCTTAAGGACCTTCGTACATTGAACCGAAATAAATATTATAAAACTCATAACCAAGATGGAAGCAAAACGATAAGAAAAGATGGAAGGACCAAAAAGGAAGATAGACAATCATAAAATCTTAACTAGAAATATTTGTAGATATGTATGTATGTATATATAATTGTATATACAGCACAAAGGGATTAGTCTCATTTCCGAACCACAATAATATAAATTTACTTTGGATTCGCATCAATAATTGAAAAATCTTTTGTTTCGTCTCCTTTTTTCACACTTCATATATATTATTATACAACTCCTGACCTTTTTGGCACACAAGACACAAGAGACAAGGAGAAACTTCTAAGACTTTAAGTCTGTGCTGGTTAACCTATCTTGTCCCAACAAAAAAAGAAATAAATTACTTTATCAAAACCGCACAACAACGAATAAAACTTATTTTCGAGAAAATAGAAAACTTTTACGCATCAGAAACCATGGTTTTTCCCGTAAAGTCGTCTCGTCGGTCGTCATCATCATCGTCAGCATGAAGACAAACCCCTAAAGCTCTAAGCAATCTGCCGATAAATACCAAATAGCTCTCTGGGAACACAGCCAAACAATGCGGCATAGAGTTGAAAGTCGAAAGCAAACTTTGGTCCTTGGAGAGAAGTAGTTTATACTAACTAGTAAATTGCAGGACTTCAGGAGTGGTCCTCGTTCGACTATAAAAATTTATGTAGGAAGGTATGTTTATCCTTTCACCATCGCATCTCGCTTAGAAATAAATTGAGATACATCGAAAGTGAATGATGGATTGGGAATGCTTCAAGCCATAAGTGCTTCTGCAGGAGGAGTCTTGGCATAAAAATGGGATGAGTTTATATGGTTAAGCATCTGAAGGATGCGAAATGGCATTCTTCGTTTCTCAATCAGACGTTTACTTTTGTCTTTTGTGTTTATATATTCTTATCCTCTTTGGATTCGACATACAAACATACATCGTAAATTATTTTCTTTTGTGGATTTTCCACACCGATAAATGTTTTTTTATTTTTTTTAACGAAAGTAATGTTTTATTTTTATTGTCAGGATAACGCGATGATAATATTCTAATGACGTTGTCGTCGTGTCGTTTAAGTGACTACTTGTATCTTTGTCCTGATTTTATTGGAGGATGTTTTATTTTGTTTTGTTTATAAAGGGTTTCTATTTTATTTCAAGAGGGTAATCTAACTGTGACAAGAGTTTAAGATTGGGTATTCGAGCGGATTATTTTTGTTTTACTTTATAGAGAGTGAGATATTTTTTGGGAGTAAAAAGATTGTTTCTGAGCATGTGAGCGGTGTTTCTGTTTTATATTTTTTTAAGTTAGAGGAGGAGTGTTTGGTTATATAGACTATATAGGGTATACCCTGACACTTTATTCAAATTATTTTTGTTTATTCTTTTAACGAAGTGTCAACAAAAATACACACAAACACATATACAATCTATATACGGACAAAGAAACACCAAGGAAGATACTTAAAAATTTATATTGTGATGGACTTTCCGTGAAGGGTATAGCTACATAACATTTTGAAGTTTGTATAGCTATACCCTCGTGATGTGGGTGTTGAAATGGAAAATTTTCAAAAAGGGATACAAAGGCATCAAACTTTATTCTTAGGTAAATTTACTTTTGGGAACAAAAGAAAAATGGTATTTGTTGTTTTTGTTTTTGGAAAAGGGAAAAGGTTATTTGGATACTAAAACACGATAGGTTCCTCTCTATACTTACATATAATTTTGAGACGTTAATATCTTTAGACTTTTGTTTTTGCATCATGTAGTCTCTTTAACTTTGTATAATTGGGTGATGGTTTAATTTCGGACAAAAGTATACTGGTTTTGATGTAAAAACAAGGCCACATAAATATGCCATAAATATAAATAATTATCGAGATTGAGATATTGGATAAGGATTTTCTAAGAAAAGTTTATTCTGGTGGTATGAATTCTTAAATTAGGGTTTTCTTTGAGAAGTTTATAAATTTAAGAAGAAAAAATAATTTTTTTAGAATGGATGTAGGGACACCATACTGAAGTGAACTTGTTAACGAAATTTTAATGAGTGGAAAGCTTAGATGCCATAGATTTTAGATTGGGTTAGACTTTTATTGGAATGTACTGCGGGCTCGAAAATTTGTATACAGAAAAGTCTACAAGTCGATACCACATAGCAGCATTCATTCTTGAAATTATCGATTGAACTAATTCTGAAATTGATTTTACCGTACTTCGCAGTGAAGGTAGCAGGTCAGAGTGTATTTCGAGAACCATAAACGTGCTAGAGACTTGAAGTAATGCTCCAAATTTGCAGTTTATTTTGCATTTCAAGAAATTCTAGTTCCAAATTTTAAAGTTCTCAATTTGAAAAGAAAAAAAAAAATATACTGCCCTGCTAACTTCATAGTAAAGTTAGCAGGTCATGTAGTGTATCTTGAGAACTTAGCATGCTAGGAATTTGCAGTAAGGCTCCAAAGTAGTTTATTTTGCATTTCAAGAAATCTTGGGCCCAATTTTGGAAGTCCTTATTTTTAGGAAATTCAAAACAAAATTGGCTTCAATATAAATTTAGCAAGTCAAATTGTGTATCTCGAGAACAAAGCATGATAGGATTTTGTAGTTAGGCTCCAAATTTGCAGTTTATTTTGCATTTCAACAAATTCTAGTTCCATATTTTTTATTTGAACAAAATTTGATACTGCCCTGCTAACTTCACTGTGAGTTAGGAGGGCAGTATCAAATTTGTATCAAATAAAGGCCTTCAAAATTTGGACCTACAATTTCTTGAAATGCAAAAAAAATTGCCAATTTGGAGCCTTACTTCACATCTCTAGCATGCTTAGTTCTCGAGATACGCTCTGAACTGCTTTGCAGGGCATATGGATTTTTTTTTTGTGTCAAATAAAGGACTTCAAAATTTGGAACAAGAATTTCTTGAAATGCAAAATAAACTGCAAATTTGGAGCCTAACTGCAATTTCCTAGCATGCTAAGTTCTCGAGATACACAAGTTGACCTGCTAATTTCAAGTAATTTAAATTTCTTAAAAAAAGGGCTTCTAATTTTGAAACGCAAAATAAACTGCAAATTTACTTCAAGCCTCTAGCATGCTTGGTTCTCGAGATATACTATGTGACCTGCTTACTTCACTATGAAGTTGGCAGGTCACTCGATTACATCCACTATTTTGTGAACTGCAAAATTGGGAATAGAAATGCAAAAAACATGCGAAAAAATTGCAAATTACTGCGTTGTTCCCGTTACTCTAGGTGAAAATTGCCTTGCCAACTTTACATACTTTAGTCGAAGATGATCCCCGCTCGGGCCGGCCGATTAAGGCGATTTCCTCATACACCGTCTTTAAATGTCGAGAAACTTGTTCTGGAAGATTCTTGGTTAAAGAAAACACAACTTGCAGAAATGGTTAGAATATTCTGCATGATCACCTTGGCATGTCTAAGGTCAGCGCAAGATGGATGCCGAGAATGTTTTCAGCTATTGAGAAGCAACAGCGTGTGAAGTGCTCACGTAAGTTTTGAATGTCGGTATCGGGAGCAGGGCTGAAATTATGGGCTGAATTGTGAGTTTTGACTAGAGATGAAACTTGGGTGCATCATTTTGAACGTGAGTTAAAGCAGTGCAGAGGCTAGAAAAAGCCGCAATACCCCCTTAAAAATTCAAAGCCTCACAATCAGCTTGAAAAATCATGGCTTCAATTTGTTGGGCTTTGGAGGAGATTTAGCTAAAAAAAAGGTGGTCTGCTTTTCCACGTCAAACGCTCCAGTTCACAAGAGCAATGTTGCCACGGCTCTTCCTTACATAAATGTGGGTCCGAAATATGGAAGCACCCTACTTAAAACCCAGATCTGGACCTTTCTGATTATCCTTTATTCCAAAAATTGATTTTGTTTAAACTTTTTGAGCGACATGAAAAATGTATTAGGCTTTAGCTAGAATATATTGAAAAGGAAAAACAAAACCATCTTTTGTGTCACCCCCTTCTCTGCTATTCCGTGAACTTTTTGACCTTCTCGTACTCCTGTAAGATACAATTTTGAAATTTTACATAAGCCACTTGAACAATGAACATAAGATCAAGTACTCACGACCCAGTCGTGCATTTAATTTTTATCTGTGAACCGTTTTTGAGAAAATCAAAATTATGTTATTTTTTTTTTCCTTAAAAAAGCATAAAAAATTTTGAGACTCACTATTTTTGTACTTCTAGACAAAAAAAACTTGCTTCTGTTTCGTGCGTAATTATTGTGTACATTCACAAACGCATCACTGCGCAAACGATGCTCAACCACTTTCTTCAAAACATTCATAAAATGCATCAAAGCAGCAAGTTTTTTTGTATAAGTGTTCGAGGCTCTATTTAGATTTGGAATTTGTACTTCGCCTTCGATACAAAAATTGATGTCGATTTGACATATTTAATGAATGTTTTAACGAAACTGATTGCGCATCATTTGCGCAGTGATGCGTTTGTGAATTTACACATTAATGCAGATGCAATCTAGGTCAAATTAAATGCCTTCCTTAACTCTTCAATTTCTCTCTGATAAGTGTTTTCTGTCTCTTAAACTTCTTGCTGTTTTCAATGCAACACACTTATCTGCTTCTATATCTTTACTACAGTATATGTTATATTAACCTGCAATCTTTCAAATACCAACATCCACTTTAAAACCACTTAAAATACCTGTATGGTGCTTGGTGAACTTGAAAATAAGCATATTTATCTAATTCACTGTACCACATAAATGGAATAAATCTTCAGTAATTATCAGAAGCCAATTTGTTTCAAGAGGAGTGCACAATATAAAAGACCTCGATTCTCTAAAACTATATATGCTCGATTTTGTATATATATCTACCTGCACAAAAAAGAGCAAACATTATTTTTCCACAAATACTGGTAAGTACAGGTACTTTCATCTCTATGGTAAGCACATATGAACACAATCACAAATCCAACCAAGTTTATTGATCAACTAGATACTGGGTATAGACGCAAATATGCTTAAATGCGGTAAAAACACAGATCGATGTGTGTTGTGTATATACAGAGATAAACCATGCCGTCAAGGACTTTTAATTAAAGCAGTTAGTCATCCTATGGTAAAGTAGCTTGACTCCCAGTTCCAATTCCAACTCCAAGCCAACACCACAAAAACCCGCATTGAATGCGAAGGATTGCACAGAGATAAATACGTTTTCCAACAACACAATCCATATATTCATCCAAATACGAAACAGCCAGTGCAGCACCCGGCCCTAAGCCCGGTACTAGCTAAAGCCACAAAGTATGTGTAGAGGACTTTTGTGCAAATGAACAGAGATCCGGATGATGCTTCGTTATAATCCAACCACTAAAATTGGGACAATTCATGGAGTGTTATGTATAGTTTGACTCCTCCTCATTCTGGGAGCTCGAGCTCCCACTTGTCCTTTCGAAATGACATGATTCTGCTTCGAGTCGGGGTTTTGCTGCTTTGGTACTGCTGATGGTGCTGGTGCATGGCAGGATCTCTTAAGTGCACTTGGGAATTTTTATTCTTCCTTTTTTTATTTATTTTTTTTTTTTTTTTTTGAAAAATATACACTGTGCGTCCCATTCACATAGACATTTCCACTTGACGGGAACACGTATCTGCACAAAGTGTAGGTACTTGAGATACTTCCTGATGACTGGATGGTTGGGAGGGTGGGGATGATGTGCTGCATATATTTATGTCCTTTGTCGAAGAATTATTGAACTGTGCGCGTTTTAAAAATGTCAATTGAAACATTGTAGTGATGTGTGTGTTAGCTGGCTGTAGAAACAACACACTGGCAGAGGAGTTCACTCTATGTGTGAATGTTTATTTTCATATCACAGAATCCTAATAATCCTGGGTATTTTATTGAGACGCTACTTTTGTTCAGTTGTCTTTTGTCTGACACTTTTCACTTGTAAATTCTGAAAAGGACAAAAGCCGTGAGCGTGACAAGAAGAGATATACACATCACCTATATGAGAATTTTGAAAATATTTATCTTGGGACTTTTAACATACATATATTACATGCACACTCATACTCGTAGTGATGCTTGTTAGGCTTAAGTATAAATATGTACTTAAATATAACGATAAGGACTATCATTGATTGTTCATGTATTGTCATGGAGATAATATTTTCTTTTTGTTTTTATAAAATATGCTCAAAGGATGTATAGTTATTCTTCTTTTTGTCTGGTCCAAGTCTTTTTTGCTTATGGAAGCTTATCATAAGGTTTATTTGGAAATGAAAAATATATATTCTATGTTATTTGATGGATTTTTCTTCTTTTTATAACAGTCTGAAGGACCAATTAAAAAGTGTATTCTGTAACGAAAATTCATATGAATTGTTCTTAGCTAGGTATTTGGATATAAGAATTGTACTTTCTTATCTTTCTCTGCGTTGTGTTGTACATAATAAATACATACGTGATTGTGATATTATTTTGTATTACAAGAGTAATACAGTTATAAAAATCTTAAATATATATTTTTTTTTTTTTTTTTTAGAATTCTTCAACCGGTGACTTTTTTTCTTGACGCCATCTAGGTATAGTGGAAAGTTATTGATTCGTAAAAAAAAAATTGAACTCAATATTTTGATCAAACTTGCTATAACGATGATAAAAATGACAAACAAAGTGGGTCTCGCAATTCTAATTGACTGTCCTTGCGGTTGCAGCCTAAACGGCTGGTTGGTTTCCTACAAACCTGGGACCTGTAGTTATTTGGGTTATATGCCAACCTTTTAGTATATATAATATGGAGTGCTCGTTGACATTCCAAAAACGTAACCATCATAGGGGGCGCAGTAATTCAATTTTCAATATAGAGAGGGTTTTTACAAAAACACCGTCATGGCTGCCAGTTGTCAAAATACCCTCTCTATATTGAATCGCCCGCTATCACAGGCTCAACGCTCAAGTACTACAATGCATTAGGGATAAACTGAGAAAAATATTAAATATGTTCATGTTTAAATCAAACTCGAATACATACGATTTTGCATGGAACCGATTCATATTTAATTTTAATAGACACCTATTAACTCATTGTTGACCCGATTTGAACATAATTTTGTTTAAATTTACTTCATTTAATGTTGATTCAAATAGATTTATATTAATTTTTTGAATATGTTTCCATGTTTGATTTAAAGATGATTAAGTTTAAATCAAATTCGTTTCGATTTAAATTATAATATTTTTTCTTATATGCAAAATATGGTGGTAGTTATGTACCAATGTAATGTTTTTTTTTATAATAGGTGATTTTTTAAGAGGTTTAGAACTTTTAAAAAAAAAAAAAACACAAAAAATTCGAAAAAATGAATGAAATATTTATTTGAATCGATAGTTTGAACCTTGCAATTTAATGTTTAAAGATAATTTCATGCAAATGTTGACCGCGGCTGCGTCTCAGGTAGCCCATCCGCTGAGTTCAATTTTGGCATACTCTTTCACACATATCGGCCGGTATCTCACGAATAAATGCATGGATGTTGGCTTCCAGTGCGTCAATCGAAGCGGGCTTGTCCCTATAGACATTAGCCTTGACATACCCCCACAAAAAATAGTCTAATGGTGTCAAATCGCACGATCTAGGCGGCCAATTGACCGGCCCGAAACGTGAAATTAACTGTTCACCAAACTCGCCTCGCAATTGCGCCATTGTTTCGCATGCTGTGTGGCATGTGGCACCGTCTTGTTAAAACCACATATCATGCAAGTCAAGAACTTCCATTTCGGGCAAAAAAAAGTTTGTTATCATCGCTCGGTAGCGTTCACCATTGACAGTAACGCTGCGATTCGCATCATCTTTGAAGAAATATGGCCCAATAATGCCGCCGGCCCATAAACCGCACCAAACAGTGGCTTTTTCGGGATGCATTGGTAGCTGTTGCAATGCTTCTGGCTGATCTTCACTCCAAATGCGGCAATTTTGCTTATTTACGTACCGATTCAACCAAAAATGAGCCTCATCGCTGAACACAATTTTTCGATAAAAAAGCGGATCCTCGGCCAGCTTTCCAAGAGCCCATTCACCAAAAATTCGGCGTTGTGGTAGGTCGGCTGGCTTTAGTTCTTGCACCAGCTGTATCTTAAAAGGCTTTACGCCCAAATCCTTCCGCAAAATTTTCCACGTAGTGCTGTAACAAAGGCCTAACTGCTGGGAACGGCGCCGAATCGACATTTCGCGGTCTTCTGTCACACTAGCTGATACGGCCGCAATATTTTCTTCACTACGCACAGTACGTAAACGTGTTGGTGGTTTAATGTCCAACAAAGTAAATTTGGTGCGAAATTTGGTCACAATCTTCCGAATAGACTGCTCAGAAGATCAAGAATGCCGACCATAAAATGGAAGCAGCGCGCGATGAACATTTCGAACCGAGCACGAATTTTGATAGTTAAATTCAATAATTTGCAAGCGTTGTTCATTTGTAAGACGATCCATGGTTAAATTGCAAACCAAACTGAAGCTGTTTGACAGTGACACAAGGTACTAAACACACGTCAGCTGTCAAAACCAGTGTTGCCAAAACAAACCAGCTAAAAAATCACCCGTTAATTAAGATTTTTTTTTAATAAACCAGCCAAAATGGATTTTAATGGCCTTTGGTGAATAAAAATTTGCGTTTTGTACGGGCGATCCCACAGATGACAAGTGAGGACCTTGGCAAAACGTTTTTTTATTATGTTTCAACTTACCTACATTCATTTTATGACAAAGATAAAATGTGAACTATACCCAACCAAATAAGAATTCAATCATCAACTATGCCTTCCAAAAATCAAACTCAAACAAGTTTCAAAACATGTTCAAAATTACGTGCATCTTTTGATGCAATAATCAAACATGAATGCTTTTGATTTAAACCAAATTTTATTTAAATAATAATTTTTTTGAATGTGAATAGATTTCAATTAGATTTAAACCAAATTCTATTTGTAATTGTTTGAACATGAAGTCAAACATGTTTCTTTTTAAAAAACTCATAGTACAGTTTTCTCAGTGTAGGAATGAGCACTCCATATTATATATACTCAAAGATGCCATCATGTTTTTGTTTAGGACCAAGACTACTTAATCCTTGAACCAAAAACTATCATACAAATTTTAAAAAGCTGATAAGAATGTTGTGTCTCGGAAACCGTTTTTTAAGTATTTTGTTGATGTTCGATTTAACTTATCATGATAACGAATTAGATTTCTCACTTTTGGTATTGACATGTATCTGTCAACTAATGGTCGTACTTAGATATACTTATTTACAAAAGACTTGAAATGTGTTTTCAATAATATACGAGTTCTTGAATCAATAATTTTGTTATGCTACTAATGTATCAAAACTCAGCATATAATCACCATTTTACTTTCTCATCTTCATCATTTTCATGGCCCTATCAAAATTCACGTATATTACCAAAATAACAAGCTTCATCAACTCAAATAAGTTATATCTTTAATGAAGCATTATAAGGTAGGTACTTACCATACCTACCTATCATACATACATTCTCCTTCTATTTTCCGAGCCAAAAGTATCCGTTTCACCAGGATTCGTTTAATCACGTCATAATTCACTCGCTCACTGTTTGAACAGTAAATCAGTTTAACGTCTTCATTAACTTAGCAACTTGGAGTGTAATAAAATTTGAGTTGAGTATATAGGCACAGGCAGATCAAATAAACCATAGAAATAGGGAGTTTGTTATATAACATATACGTTAACAGTTGAATGACTTATCAAACAAATCTATCAAAACAATGCGTCAGTGCAATGTAATTAAGGATAAAATACAGACCTAAGATATATGTTATTGAGATATACCTTATGATAAGCCTTTGCACACTTATAGTCCATAAACACAAACAAAATCAGCAATATTATCATCTAAATGAGTTAAGATCTTTCTCGTTATAGTAGAGGCACAAGTTACTGAAATGAGTTAAGGTAATATTGCTAAAAAACAAAAATCTTAAAATGTTTGAAATTATCACATTGAGGGGTTGGAATAAACTAATTCAACCGCACAATAATCCAGTCTCACAAAGGCAATATCTTTATAAGAGAAAGTTATTGAGAATTTGTCTTCTCATAAAATTCAAACATCAGACTTGAATTTAATTGAAGTCTTATTGCTTTATATTTGCATAATATCACAAGTTTTATTTGTCAATATGTATTGTATATTTATACTTATAGATGTGTTTAGGTACCTACTTGTTTTTGAATAACCCAATCTTTAAACAATTTTGTGAAAATCATAAGCTCTTATACATATGTACATAAATTTATATTTCGAAATGGATGTAAACAAACACAAACATTTTTTTCGATTCAGCTGTAAGACCCTTTTCAATTATTTTTGCATGAAAATACATTTTCTAGCTGGTTTTATTTTGAAGTAGAGTTGCCACATGGCTTAAATTAAATTATTTTTTATAATGCCAAAGATTTTTTTAAAGCTGATTAAATTATCTGATAAAGAAAATAAATAAATAAATTGGGTGGCGCATTGGCTCATGAAGAACCAGGGCATGCATAGTGACTGTGTGCGCGTTACTACAGGAATGGAAGGGACCTACAATTTTATGCCGAATCCGAACGACTAGACAAGAAGCACTTATTCCTGACATCTGATACTCTTGGAGGGGCAGTATCCCTGAAAAAAACTTTTTTTTATTTTAACATGGACGAGGCTGGGAAGCGAACCCAGACCTCCAGGGTGACAGTCCAACGCACTAACTATTACGCTACGGCTACTAAATCTTATAAAGAATACGATGATAATGAATACAAAAATGGGGGCTCCAATGATCTACAGCTACATGAATTAACAAAGGGATTTTTTTTTAAAAGTCGAATTTATGTTTTACAATTTGTGAGGAAAAGCCCAACGCAAACGGCCCTACTGATTATGACCCAACAAAACTAGATTTCTACTGTAAAAAATGTTGGCAGAGCTGAATATAGAGCTTTTTCTGTAAGTGTGTAGTTTTTTTTATAATTTATTCTACGACTTTTTTTGTTTAAGTTCAAAGCGGCAAATTTCAGTTTCTTGTAAATATTTTGAAAAAAGATAACAGTTTTTTTTTTAAGAAATTTCAATTGTAGTTTATTAGATCGAGAACCCATAGCAATTTTAAGGGGTGAACGATAGCAAAAATGCCTTTTGTTTTAAGATAGCTATATAACGGGTGATTTTTTTGAGGTTAGGATTTTCATGCATTAGTATTTGACAGATCACGCGGGATTTCAGACATGGTGTCAAAGAGAAAGATGCTCAGTATGCTTTGACATTTCATCATGAATAGACTTACTAACGAGCAACGCTTGCAAATCATTGAATTTTATTACCAAAATCAGTGTTCGGTTCGAAATGTGTTTCGCGCTTTACGTCCGATTTATGGTCTACATAATCGACCAAGTGAGCAAACAATTAATGCGATTGTGACCAAGTTTCGCACTCAGTTTACTTTATTGGACATTAAACCAACCACACGAATGCGTACAGTGCGTACAGAAGAGAATATTGCGTCTGTTTCTGAGAGTGTTGCTGAAGACCGTGAAATGTCGATTCGTCGCCGTTCGCAGCAATTGGGTTTGTGTTATTCGACCACATGGAAGATTTTACGCAAAGATCTTGGTGTAAAACCGTATAAAATACAGCTCGTGCAAGAACTGAAGCCGAACGATCTGCCACAACGTCGAATTTTCAGTGAATGGGCCCTAGAAAAGTTGGCAGAAAATCCGCTTTTTTATCGACAAATTTTGTTCAGCGATGAGGCTCATTTCTGGTTGAATGGCTACGTAAATAAACAAAATTGCCGCATTTGGAGTGAAGAGCAACCAGAAGCCGTTCAAGAACTGCCCATGCATCCCGAAAAATGCACTGTTTGGTGTGGTTTGTACGCTGGTGGAATCATTGGACCGTATTTTTTCAAAGATGCTGTTGGACGCAACGTTACGGTGAATGGCGATCGCTATCGTTCAATGCTAACAAACTTTTTGTTGCCAAAAATGGAAGAACTGAACTTGGTTGACATGTGGTTTCAACAAGATGGCGCTACATGCCACACAGCTCGCGATTCTATGGCCATTTTGAGGGAAAACTTCGGAGAACAATTCATCTTAAGGAATGGACCGGTAAGTTGGCCACCAAGATCATGCGATTTGACGCCTTTAGACTATTTTTTGTGGGGCTACGTCAAGTCTAAAGTCTACACAAATAAGCCAGCAACTATTCCAGCTTTGGAAGACAACATTTCCGAAGAAATTCGGGCTATTCCGGCCGAAATGCTCGAAAAAGTTACCCAAAATTGGACTTTCCGAATGGACCACCTAAGACGCAGCCGCTGTCAACATTTAAATGAAATTATCTTCAAAAAGTAAATGTCATGAACCAATCTAACGTTTCAAATAAAGAATCGATGAGATTTTGCAAATTTTATGCGTTTTTTTTTTAAAAAAAGTTCTCAAGCTCTTTAAAAATCACCCTTTACTATACTATTCATATGCAAATAACAAAGTCTTGGGGCCCTTGTACGTAATGCTGCATTGAAAATGCATTATTATCTTAAAGCCCAGGTACCAAGAGTAGGAACTTCAAAATCGTATATTTAACTAAAGAGCTGAGCGCCCTAGATATGAATATGGGGTTCATGACCTTTTCTGTGGGCCCAAATGTCTGCAAGACGCACTCAAAGATTGAATCTTTGGGTGCGTCTTGCAGCCATTTGGCTCTTCGGAAAATATTTTGGCCTCCATAACCATGTCTTTAGGGCACTCAACTCTTTTATTAAATATGATTTTGTAGTTTTTTGGTTGCACTGCATTTTAAATGCAGTAGTGGGTACTAGGAACCCATATTCATATTTGCATATGAATAATATGGACCTATCCTAAAACAAAAGGAATTTTTTATTTTTTTTCTGAACGAATAATGATGCTCAAAACGCACACATTTTATCACCCAAGCTCTGCGGTATGGAAAAGATAGAGCACGTTTTTCTCACAATCTATTTCTCTTGTGAAATAAAGTGCAAGAATCAGAATTTTATAGAATTGCATAAGCTAAAATTTTAACATTCAAAATTGTTCATAAAAAAAACGTAAAAACTTTAAACTGATTTGTTTTTCAAAATTGTTCGTTATTACTATAAAATTATGTATTAAAATGATTCTCAATACTGCTATTAATTTGAAGTCTTATACTTGAATCCTGATGAAACCTACAAGGAATTTAACTTTCAAAATTTATATTTGAAAAACATCGCAAGTTAAAGAAACTTCCTTTTAAAAAATAATCCGACTTAGTGATCATTTCAGCAAGTGTTTTTTTTTCTTGTTTTTAAAAGAAAGTAGGTTTCTTTATTTGTTTGATATATTGAAAAGTAAAAGTAGTACAACCATCTGGTTTCTTGTACCTATTTGATTTAAAATTTGTTCGAACATTGAATTCTAAAAATAAAAATACAATAGTATCTATGTATGTAGGTATTTAAAATTGTAAAAATTGGAAAACAAAACAATCAAACAAACAAAAATTGGCATTTTACTTGTATATTTTGATTTTAAGTTTTAAAATAATTTTTTCAAAAACTTTTATCTTAAATCTCTTGTTTCAAAAAGAAAATTTAACAATGCATTTATGTCTTAAAAACAATATAGCATACGGAATTGTTAGTATTATCGATGTTTTTTACACTTTTTGTTTCACTTCAAGGTATTTTTTGTTTTTTTTTTTTTATAAAATTGCTCCGCACGCTGGCTTAAATGACGGGAGGGTAAAACATCCCTCCTCCCATACCATATTTTTTTTTTGTCACGAAGTAACCCTTACGTTTTTGCTTTTTGTCCCGTCCTATACGATTCTCTCTGTACACTGTACATACATGTATAGAACATATATTAACTTTTAAAGTGTCTTTCCGTATCGAATAAAAAAAAACAGGTAAAGTTTTCAAAAACAATGTTTTGTTCTTAAAACGATTTTTTCTGGTATTTATAGAGTATTGATATTCATTTAAAATGTGTCTAGGTTAACTCTATATCTGACAATGAGTGGTTATATTCCAATGATTTAAAATTCGCAAGGAAATTTATATTTTGTGTATGTAGATACATTATGTGTGCAAGGGTCAGGCACTGTAGGAGGATTAAATGCCATATCATGTATGCTGACTATGCCTGTTTGCTCCCATCGATGTAGTGTTACCGTGTTACGTAAAAAAAATGATGTTTTAATGTTGATGTAACTATAAATGAAGACATATTATTTTTAATCCGTTTTGACAGAATGTCTGTATTGTTTTTGACCTTTGTTTCAAAAAAAAAAAAAAAAAACAAATGCCTACATACTTTGAGATACAAATGAGACAAGAATTTGAAATTAAAATATAAGTTTTTGTATTTGTTAAGTTATATAAAAAAAAAAAAATGAAACATGCACCTGACAGTAAAACGTAATTTTATTTTACAAAATAATATTAAAAAACGAGCACAAACAAATTAATAAATCAACTCCATATGGAAGTAGTATGCCTATACAATTTTCTTGGTTGGGTAATAAGCGTAGGGCCTTTACTTGAATTCTTTTTAATGTCAATAGTTAAATAAGTTACTTAAAATAAAATGATTGGTGTCCTGGCGAAGAAATTAGAATTTTTGTTTTCTTATCTGCAAGGGGTTTAATACAACGATTTTTTTATTTATTTTCTTAAAAAGGCTCTAAACGACTTTGACAAAATTTCATAGATACAGCAGTTTTGACAATTTGTTTTCTTTCTCAACATGAACTTAACCTAATTTTCTTAAATAAACTTCTTTCAAAATCAATACACACATCGCAACATACTGCCAGCAGCGCACCGAATCCTTTCGATTTATTAATTACTGCACTCAAGAGAATATATAATTTTGTCTTATCCACAAGAGTTGATAATTCCGAAATAATTGTTCCTTAAGGATGTAATTTAATTCTAAGAAGACATTTTCAATGTAAATATTTTTACCAAATTTAACGAATATCATTCTCAAGTGACCCTTACTCCGAGATGCGTTTCGCCCAGGTACATATGACGGTTAAATGCTGTTGTACCCTTCTAAGATGCAAAATTAGCACTAAGAAGGGTATACGGCAGCATCCTACTGTCAAACCTGGACGAAATGCATCTTGAAGTTGAGGTCACTTGAGTTTTTAATTATATTATTTTATACATTTCTTCATCGTTGTTATAAACATAATTACCTACCTACTTCAATATTCTTCAATATTTAAATTTCTTACCAACAATAATAATTCAGCGTGTAACATAAATATTGTGTAATGCTTACCTGCAAAGAAAATAAAAAAAAATAATTTTAAATTACAAAAGCTTATACAGTCCATCAATATATTAAATTAAATGTTTCAAAATCCATTGTGGATTTAAATCAATGACGAACATAAATGTTCTTTCTGTTTTGTTAATAATTAAAACGTTTTTGTATGCCAAAACATTTTTCCTCTATATCATCAAATATTTACACAAATATTTAATCCGAAACGTGTATAGATTACATCAAATAAATGAAAGCAATTTCAGGATTGTAAATCAAACAAATAATACTAAAAAAAAAAATTAAACCAATTTAACATCCCACACAAAACTAGATGTAGTACTATATAACTTTTCATCAGCCCTACACGTAAAACGTGGACCTTACTACGTTTGTCCAAATTAAAAGTAATATTTTCGATTGACATCACAAAAACTGAAGAGAATAACACAATGCTGTGTTGACTGTTGAAGGTTGATATCGCACCAACCTTCAACACATTGTGTCATCGAAATTGACGTGGCGCTCTAGCTTGTCAAACAATATAATAGTAAGAATAATTTCAGTATTCGTGCCTTGTTTGAATAGAGAGTATAAGTACAAGGTAAATACAAAATATGTATGATGTTGAGCTTTTTTTTGTCTTCATTTTAATGAACCCTCTAACGACAAGGATCTGACAGAAAAAGTAACGTTTCTAATTTGTGAATTACTTTTTTTGCTTCTCCTCCTCTTTAACAGTTTTAAGTGAGAAACTTTCAAAAACCATCATCACTTCATGAAAAGTTTTAATTAATTTTGACACCAAACATCATAAGAAACTAACATACATACATGTATGCTTATAAATAGGTTGTGTTGATGGTCTTAACACAATCTTAAACATATAGGGAAAGCCCTAAGCCACATAAAAGAAAACTACAGTTTTAGACGAAAAGAGGAAGTTTTAAATCACGCTCTCTTTTATTTTGAGTGGCTGCACTGTACAACAGGGCCACCGTTGCGATGCCAGGCCTCATGAAACTTTAGTATTTAGACAGGAAATAAAAACTTTAACAAGAGACAATAAGGAGAAAAGTTTAAGTTATTAGTTTAATTATACGTTGATGTCTTTTGGCTACTGTACTGATATGACAGGCAAATGATAATTTATGGTAGAATGACTGTGTTTACTACTATAGGGAGTAAAGGTTCTCCAAATTCCAGATTCCTCATGGTTGGGAATGAGATTATGTGACAGTAACTGGAAGTTCCTGGTTGTAGAGCCAATTTTTTTAACCATCACCTTACTTTTTTAAAACAAGATTGCAACAAAAAAAACTCTGCCAAATGGACTTGTGTTGTTTTTCTTTTTTAATAAATGCATGTAAGACCATAGGTCAGTTGAAACTGGGGAATATGAAATAGAATTCTGCTTACAGTGGAGCTCGAACTCAGTCAAACATTTTATCCATTACTGTGCCATTGTCATTCGCGTTATAAGTGAAACACATAAGAACTCCCCTTTCCCAGATACTTCCGCTTTGAACGCAATACTGTTTGATGGCCTTAATCTGGTCCAAAAACTGCCTTTTAGATAGAACCGAGAAATTCCAGGAAACCAAGCTTTTATTGGATGTGTAAGTAATATCAATCGTTTAGTCGTTATATTTGACCTGACACAAAGCATCAGCTTGCTGTGTGTCTACTGATAGAAAAGTAGCTTACATCCAAATTGATTACCACTTAAGTTTAAGAGTGTGTTTAAAAATAAGTCCGGACAAACTCAAAGAAGCATTGCCACCCGCTTAAAAGAGCACATTAGTGCTGTAAGTAAAAACCAGCAGGAAAAGTCGGCAATTTGCAAACATATCTTGGACAATCCAGATGAACACCACTGGATTCATTTCGACCAAGGCAAGCTTTAAGCGAAATCAAAACCCACTACATCCAACGTTTGGTACGCGCGGCGATTGAAATTAAGCACCCTGCGATGAAGTGAGTATTGTTTGCTCCCAACAACCTGCACCTCAACAACAAAATAATTATGTCTATAAACAACCGTGAAAATCTTAAAAGCTATATTAGTCCGGAAAGTTGGATGACTCCGAAATTGAAAAAAAAAAATATCCGAATGTCTGAGGTTTTATCAGCGACAGACTTAGGGATCCTACAATATCATTTAGGAGGCTATCCACCATTTGAAATATTTCTGCAAGAGAATAAATCTCAAGTTTAGAGAAATGTCGTGGAAGCAAACATGTATCAACGACTTTGCAAAAGATAAGATATTTAGAAGACATCAAAATGATTTATCAGCTGATTTCAGAAGCACAGGTTGACCGGGCTTTTTTTTCTGTTTAAAACCTTTTTACTTGCAATGAGGTTAACTTTACGTCGCAATCATTTTGAGATCTGCATCAAATAATGGGAAATGGGAATGCTCGCTAAATTTGCAGAAGAACGCAGATCTCTTATACGGCAATATTGAAGACTAGTCTGTGTGTAACCTTCTTTCAATTTCCAAAATACTTATAGAGCCGTTACAGGAACAACAGTTTTCAAAGTGCGCAATAAAGAATACAAAATACCAATTTTTGCAGTGGAAATTTAGCTTAAGTCCCGCTTATTGGGCACTTAACTCAGATTGATGAAATTACATAAAGCACCAATATGCAAAACTTTAAGTAAATTGTTTACTTTGAAACGGGCCCTTTGTCCTTAATGGACCTAATTGCGGGCCTTGGGCCCAGCAAATACGCGAAGGCTATGCTGGCAATGTTCAACACAGGTATTGGGGTCATGTTAAATATGTAACTCATGCAGATAAAATTTACAAAAACTAAGAAAAGTTCACGATAGGTATATACTATATACAACTACATAGCGTTAAAGGATGATGGTAGTTAAAGTAAATTGCACTTCTTGCTTTTTGTTTTAATGAGTTTTTGTACCAGACAAATTTTATCAGAAGTCACACTCCAGAGTAGAAAGGACAAGGACTACTTCTTTTTTATTCACAAAGATTGCGTGTCTTCATTTTTATTATTTTGTTTCGTTTACAATCGCGATGCGTATAAAGTGTATCTTCATTATGTTATATGCTGATATGGTGTCCTATTTTCTTATCCTGATTTATATTTTTTTGTGTTTGAAAGAACCAAAAAAAAAAAAAAGAAAAAAACAAATCAGATAATGCAGATATCCTGAACCTCTGAGTTCCGCACATTCAACAATGGCGCACTGGTAACTGGTTGGTACGTATAGGTATATGTATATATGGATAAATATTTCCTCAAACTTTTGTTCTTATTCTTTTATTCTTTGTTCGTCTTGTAGTCGTTCCTGATGATAATATGGTGCTTTACTTCCTGATAGGACTACACAAATAATATCAGTAAGCAAATTTAAGGAAGCAGCAACGATGTTGACGATGATGATGATGGTAACTTTCGATTAGTCCTTAAGGATGTTGCTAGTGTTGTGAGAACAACAATGAAAAAGAACTCAAGAAAACAGAAATCATAGGAAAAAGAATAAACAAATACGAACCAGAAAGGATATTTTGTCTGGAAGAGGAGACTCCTCTGTCGTTCTAGTCATCGTGACATACATCCTCGTTTATCGACTTACAGTGGCTGCCATTAACATTCGGTTTTCTGCTGAAAATTTATTAAAATTCATTGGTTGCCTATACAAAATTATATTTTTACCACCATTCTCAGATTAATTTTGGTCTAAGAAGAAATTACCATAAAATCTTCACATTATTCCGAAGAAAGAGGTAAACAAAAGCCATTCTAACACAACAAAAGTTAAGAAATAAACAAACAAATCGCTTATGTTTAGAAATAAGCACTCCATTAATATTCGGGTTTTTGTTTAAGTTCTCATTAAAACTGTTAAAAAGTGCAATAGCAGTAAAATACATTCAGAAAGAGGTCTTCCGAATAGGAGATATAGCATGTCTCCTTCCTGAATGACCTCTTTCTGAATGTATTTTACTGTTTGTCACAATTTAATCTGTGTTCCCGAGATTTTTTTTAGAATATTAATGGAGAATTATGAAAGTCCATCCAAAACAGTGCCGAAATTTGGATATTTCGCGGGTCCTAAAATGTTATCATGTTGATGACCCCAAACAAAAAAGCCCATTTTTTCTATTAATGCCTGTCCAAAATTCATAGAAGCTCATGTACCAACCTTCTGACCTCAATCGCATATAAAACCTGTGTGATAAAATGGACCAAAGTGTTCGGGAGAATTCTGCTTCTACCATAAACTCATTACGATTAGCGCTGCAAAAAAAAATGCTGAAAAAAAAGCTCGGAACACAGATTAAATTTTGACAAACATGAAAATTCATAGAAAGATGTCTTCCTAATAAGACCAAATGCTATTGCACTTTTTAACCATTTCAACGAGAACTTAAACATAAAACCGAATATTAATGGAGTGCTTATTTCTAAACTTAAACGATTTGTTTGTTTATTTCTTAACTTCTGTTGTATTAGAATGGCTTTTGTTTATCACTTTCTTTGGAATAATGTGTGATTTTTGTGGAAATTTAATCTGAGTACACAATTTATCTGAAAATGGTATGGTAAATGTATTATTTTAATAGTCAACCAATGAATTTTAATAAATTTTCAGCAGAAAATCGAATATTAATGGCAGTCACTGTAAGAAAAATTAACAATGCATGTCACGCTTTAAGGTTTGTTCTTCGGTCTTTGAGCACGTATTTGCTACGTGAAATGATTCAATTGCAAGGGACTGTATATATTTTTCAAGGTTTTTCTATCTGGTTTAAGAGATATCAAGTATTCGTATACGAACATTGTTTGTCCATGTAAGCCGGAAGAGTTGGAATAAAAATAATATGTTCTAAGGGTTTTAGCTAAATATAAAAGGTATAGATATTTTCTTCGTCCATTAACATAAATTATTTAATAAAGAAAATAAATAAAAAAAAGCTCTTCGCATAATAATTGTTCAATAAATCTGAAGAAGATTCTATGATACTAATGGAGCACGTAGATCAATATGATCTAATTAGAAGAGAAGATTTTGTAGACTTAAAAAAAATGCTTGTATCTATAGGTTTTGTAATTTCATAAGACACAAAATACACGCAATTCATTTTTTGATCGACTAGATAAGACGGTAAAGTTGGGTATACATTTCAAAAGTTCTGAAGAGAATGCGAAATAATTAACATTCTTGAATAAGGTAAATAATCTATAGGTATAAATCAAAATAAGAAAAAATCAGCGAATAAAATCAGAACTTCTGAAACCAATAGACGGCGCTGTCGCAGTTTTATTAAAAAAAAAATTCATATACTTAAAATAGATAATTATGTACAGTAAAAAAACAGTATGGTACACTTGGATGTATACGCACTTTTTTTTTATTTTTATTGAATTTTTAACAAAATTTTTGCTAACTGACAGGCGGTAAAATAAGTTGTAGCAGTTAGCATAACTTTCTTTTCTTCGGTGCTCTGTAATTGTACAAATTGTAACGTGTGAAGTAAACAGGGCAACTTTCACCTAGAGTCTTCTTCTTCTTGTCTTTTAGCCGGCGATTGTCATGATATCGAGGACGACCACAACTATCCCACTTAACTGCTTCACCTAAGGTTCCACTTGTGGGGTTCGCCGGGTTGACCTCAGAAAACGTCGACAGGCCTTCCGGTTTTGGATAGTTCCATGTCTGAGGCCAACCAAATGCAGGTGTCGTTGCATTTGTTGCATCCAGGAGTTTGCCTTTTGAACTGGGTTCTCATGGCATCTTCTTTGTACATGACAGTACCAGCTAAGTTGGTCATGCTGTATTTTGTCGAAGATGGTATTTTTGACGTGTAGGCTTCCTCGGATTCTCTTGCTTCTTATTCGATCGCGTTTTGTCACTCCTGCTGTCATGCGGAGCATCTTCATTTCAGCTGCCGTCCATTTACTCTCATACTTCTTGTACATTGTCCAACACTGTGAACCGTATGTAAGCGCTGGATGAACAACTGCCGTGTAGAGCTTTCCTTTCAGCTTAGGGGGCATTTATCTATTACAGAAGATGGCAACTTTCACCTAAAGTAATGGGACCAACGCAGTAATTTGCAGTTTTTCTGTATTTTTTTTTTGTATTTCTATTCCGATTTTGCATTTCTTCAAATAGTAGGTGTAACCGAGTGACCTACTAACTTCACAGTTAAGTTAGCTGGGCCCATGGTATATCTCGAGAACCAATGCGTCTAAGGAACTTCGTTCAAGTCTACGAATTTGCAGTTTATTTGCATTTCAAGAATAGGATAGGTCCAAATTTTAGAATCCTTAATTTAAACTTCCTGTTAACTACACAGTTAAATTACCTGGTGTATCTTGAGAACCAAACATGCTTTGGAATTTGGAATTAAGGTTCCAAATTTGCATTTCAAAAATAGGCTTAGTTAAAATGTTTCAAAAAATTTCATACTTACTTCGCAATTAAGTTAGAAGAGCAGTATGGAATTTTGTTCAAATTAAGGACTAAACAATTTTGACTCAAACTATCCTTGAAATGCAAACAAAACTTGGAGCCTAACTGCAAATTCCTAGCACACTTTGTTTACGATATACTCCAAACGTCCCGCTTACTTCACTGTGAATGCAAGTTAAAGCCCAAAGATAAAATATGCATTCATTTGCTAAAATTAAAGTAAATATTTTATGTTGGAGCTCATACAAACAGATTCTGAAAATTTCATAAAAATTGTTTGGGTCGTTTTCGATAAAACCAGCCTTTTCCGTGAATTCCTTGAAACAAATAAATAAGAAAAGGTGGCGTGAAGGTGCAGGATTTTACTTAAAGTATTTTTTTTAAATTATTTTCTTAAGAATCCCTGAAAATTGTATTCAAATGGTAAGAGACTTAAAAAAAAAATCATATTTAAATATGACATTCAATTTATTCTCAGTTCAAAGTTGTTTCCATTTTTCCCCTATGAGATTTGTGTGGAAAGTAAAGGGACGTTTAAATTTTAAGTAAATATTTTATCACTAATTTTGAGCCACAACGAATTAATTTCCCTTAATATCATCAAATTCAAAGCTACTTCATTTAATTTGAACCACCCTAAATAACATATTTTAAATACACTTTTTGAAAAATTATTTACTCTCTATCTATGTATGTAGTAAGAAATTATTTGCATTTAATATTTCTTCACCACAAGCGCTACACAATTTTAATTTATGTACATTATGTAGGTGCGTATATGATGCGGCTAGCTGATGGTTATACCAAACCAAAAACCCTCCTGGTTACCACTAATTCTGTCAAAAGGTTGCTGGCTCTTGCCTCACCATTAATTGACTTCCGCAAGCATCCAAATATTGGCCAAATCCCTTTTCAAATGATTGATATGATCAGCAAATTAAATTCTAACCACTAATGTGGGTTTGGTTGCTTTTGTTGCCGCAGCAGGTGTGTCTCTGTGTGAAGTGTGTATTCTGTATTGTGCTCCTGCTCTGGGTAAATATATGTGGCTTATTCAGAAATCTAGTATTTTCTCAATATTTATACCCCCCCATCACACCTACTGTTCTGTAAAGGAAATTAAAAAGCAAAAAAAAACCATCCAATCTTATAAATAACTATAATTAATTTATGCGCGGTTTATACAAAATTTGTCTTCTTCCACTTATTAAGCATTAAACTTGGGAAAAGTTCTTCAAAGAAATGAATATATTGATTCAAACTCATTTCAGATGTTACCCTTACCTTTTCATTAAAAATATAGGAATATACCCTTCTTTCATTCGATTCAGGGAAGAACAACACGCGTACTGACAACAGGAAAATGTTGTTAAATACGCAAAAAGCTCCTTCAAGAAGAATATCCTTATAATAACGTAGAATTTAATGAAAATTATACTTGTGTGTGGTGTTGGTATGGTGGGAGTTTAAATTCATCAACTCTCTTTGTTGATGTGGGTGTGGTCTTTGTAAGCATAAAATGGGTGGTTCTATATCTCGTTTTAAATGCTTCTAGGTTACTGCGTGTTTTTTGTTAATCGATATCTTGTCAGTGTTGGTTTGTTTTGTTTGTTATGTTTTTAGTCAGGTAGGCAATTAGATAAAGATGAAGCGAAGTCCTTGTTTCGTCATTTATCAATTCCTTGTTAAAAGCATTTCTTTATCTATATCCAGTGCCGCATTTGTCACTTTCCATGTTACTTTTTTGTTTGCATGGTTTTAAGGTTAAAAGCTCAAGTTCTCTAATTCAGCAGTGCATTATTTGTGTTCCGGATGGCTGGCTGACGAATGTTTAGAATTTCAATGTGACCATGTTGCGAGTAAACGATCTTGTTTTCTTTTTCTAAAAGGATTTTAAAATAATTGCTTTTTTTTTAAGGCAAAATGTGAGGACGTGCGTCAAAGAAGCACCGCCATTTTCTATTTTCAAACAACAAATTGTGCTATATTGTGTGCAATTTGTGATGCCGTTAATAAAAAAAATCGCAAATTTGCAAATTTTACGAATAATATTTGAGTTATCTTTAAAAGCTAAGTTTTTTTTAAAGAAAATGCTGCTGAGCGCCGAAGAAATAAAAGAATTCAAAAATTTGCGAAGTGCGACAGCGTAAAGTTAGTATAATATGGTTTCTGTCCACCTAAGCAGGACTTCAACTCTGTCTTGAGCATAGGGCAGCAATCAGCGTGAAGTTAGCACCGCCATTTTCGCATTTCATATGTCGGAAAAAAACTGTAAACTTGCGATTTTTTTTAATGTTTACGGGACAAGGCGGAACAACTTGGGAACTTTCCAATACAGCGTCTTTTTAAATCTTTCACGGTACCGAACTTCGAACATTTTAGTTTTGCTCATACAAGATTTCTGAGTAATAAATGGAAAATTCAAAAAAATTTTATCCGTAAAATTTGCAAATTCTAAAAAAAGAAGTACCCCCTTATTTAAAAAAGAAAAAAATAGTTCTTTCAGCTCCCGTGTTTAGGAAAACTACACCATGGAATAAGACTTTTCTGGACTCAAACCAAAGGCATTTGGTTAGTGCTCCATTTGTGTCCGGAACATTTTTATTCCATGATGTAGTTTTCCTTATTACGGGAGCTGAAGTAGCTTTTTTTTTCTTTATAAATAAGGGGTGTAACCGTTAGTACGATTTCGTATTAAATACGGCACTACGGAACACCAAGGAACGTCAGTGAGCTCAGCTGTTAGATACTGTCTTACCCTTTTAAGAGGCAAATTTTAGTTAATGTTTAAATAAGAGTAATTCGGCCTTGACCTCGAAGCAAATACAACCTTGTCTATTTGCTATCAGCATCTCTATTTTCCCTTATATCTATTCGATACTTCAGCATTCCTTAAAAAATCGTTGATGGTAATAATAAGAGTCAAATAAATAATTCAACCCCAAACAAGGGCTTTTTCCCTAAATCTCTTAACAGTTTTTTTTTTGCCCAAACGTGCAAATGAGCTGGAAAAATAATTTAGCTCGTTAAGGAAGGATTTCAACGAACAGTCTTTAGTTGGTTGGTTAGGCATATAATTAAAAGTGTGATGTGGGGATGGGGACATGCTGACATTTTTAGGGTATAAAATGTCATTTAAAAGATCATTAAATACTTGTCTACTTAGAGGCTGGTTAAAAGATCCATTATAGAACTCTTAAGGTGATAGGAAAGATGGCTTCTTTGGAAAGAATTTATGTATGTCCTGTGATAATGAGTAAGTAGAAGCTTTTCATTAAAAAAGATGAGATGGACAAAAAGAACTAAACAAAAAACTGCATGACAAAGTAAAAATAAGGGCAAGTTTAACTACATACTTACAATGAGCTTAAGAAAGTTTTGCTCTTAAAAGCAGAGAAAAGTTTTTTTCTTCATCAGAACGAACGTGATATATGTATAAACATAAACACCTCTACGTATATATGTATAAATAATAATGAAACTGTTTTAATGGTTTCATCTACTAGGTACCTATACAGAAATCTGTTCAAAACTATTGAATTTCTTGAAAATATATATTACTTTCACGTTCGAGTTTTCTCGTTTTAATGACTGGTCATAAAGAAAAACAGTATTGGTGGATTAAAGTTGGCTAAAAGGAGTAAGTTTATATAGCGAAGTTGTTTTTGGATATAACAATCTTGTCAGCAGAAGAATTGTTAGTTCCCAGAGGAGCTACATTTTGATAGAACTTTGTTTATTTACTTAATTAGTATTCTGAAGAAATAAGAGGGTGGAGCGTGGGGGCTTGGGATGAAATAATGTCAGTTTCAAATTGAGTGCAAAGTAGTTTATGAAGAAGAAAACAACATATTTCTTTCTTAAGACAGTCAATTGTTTTAAACCATCACTTAACATTTAGCAATCCACAACTTTTGTATAGCTCTTGAATTTTTGATTTTCTTTTTAAATATATTGAATAGAACAAGATTAAAGTTTTTTAGGCATTGCATTTCACTGAAAATATGTAAAGTCGTGTTTAAATAAAGGTTAAATTGGCATATTGACCATATAGGCTAGTGAATAAAAGTTAAAAAAAATAAAATCATTGATTTTTGGATTTTTTAGGTTGATTTTTATTTAATTTTTCTGCTTGAAGTTTTTTATAAAATCAGCAGATGACGTCATCCAAAGTGCAACACCGAAATCGAGGGGGTATAGGAGCTATGCGCCATTTTGAACAACATAACTTATATATATTTTATTTTTATATTATATTTTATTTTTATTTATTTTTTTTTTTTTTCTAGAAATAGTAAAGCGGGAGGTGGGCGTTTGATTAGCTTTTGCATCGTGGTTGTTGGTATCAGTTAGTCATGAGAAAACAAAACCACTAGTAGGAGAATTTTTTTTTCTCAGTTTGCTTTGGTTAGAAAATGCAGTATTTCGGTTGCATTTTGATACCCCATGGTTTATCGATTTAACGATTACATATTTCTGACTCTTGGTTTTTTCTTCGCCATCTCCTTGAAAAATTAAAACATGTTTTAAAAAGACTCAATGTTTTTGTCAGAAAGGTGATCGGCTGCTTGGTGAGTTAAACTAATTTATTTTCTAGATAAATTAGTTTAACTCACCAAGCAGCCGGTCACCTAATTTATCTAGAAAATAAATTAGCTTAACTCACCAAAAACCCGGTCACATTTCTGAAGATTTTTTTGATCACGAACGCTTTACGAAGCTGTCAATTTTCATGCCAACAGTTTATTAGAAAAAATCATAAATGTTAAGAACCTTTGTTGCAATCAAATTTTTTAAATAGAAACAAAAACGATTTACAATTATTTCACCTCTTTTGTAACAGTTGTTACAGTTGTTTCTTTTTTCTTTTCATTTTTGATTTTTCAATTTATTTTTTGTTATGTGGTTTGATTTTACAAAAACTGTTATTTGCCTTTGAAACATTTGATTTGCCTGCCTCTGACAGTCACGTAAAATAACTCAAAATTTCCCAAACTACGAACTACCCTTTCAACGCAAGCAAAAATACAAAAAAAAAGATATTTAAATCCCCTTGGCGGTTGAATTTTTGTTTGTGTGTTGTCAAACGGAAGTCAGACATGTTGGTTTGGTAGCCGCAAAGGAAAAATAAAAGTATATATAAAAAAAAAACATGAAAATTGCTACCACAAACAATTTCTAATAAAATACGCATACACCGCGGGTGAAGAACAACAAAAAAAAAAAAAAATGTAAATGGAACTAAATAGTTTTTGCCACAAAAGCTTAACAATGATTGTGAGTCCCTTTTACAAGCCACAAAATCCAAAAAGTACCACATAACCAATTTTCCACGTCCTCAATTTTGTTTTCGTTTTGTAAACATACATGCATACGCGTAATATAAAACAAGGCCTTAGGGAATATTCATACATAAAGGGTCGGTCACGCTATGAAAATATGAAATCATAAAGGCTATTTCTTGGAATTGGAACTTTATAGTATTTTCTATTTAAATTAAGTTTGAATTCTAAGTTTTTATAAACAAAAGTTATTGGTGTTAGGTATAAATTAGCAATATATTTCGATATTTATTTATTTCATATTAAATTTGTGTGATAAGATCCATTAAACAAATTGAAATGGAATATGTAATGAGGTATTTTTTTATTTTAAATACTAAATCAAAAACAAACTAAAAAAGGCCTCATTTTAAAGTACATAACAGCGAAATTCAATCGCATAAATTCGAAGTTGGAAAGATTTCTCAAAGTCATAACGACACAAGGCGTTCATTGGAATAACACACTACCTGGCTAGAAAGAGACACGCCAAAAGATGCCAACAGTATTTTGCTAATAATAAGAAAACAACTTTGAATTTAAATCACGTTCCCAGAAATCTCAAGAATTCAATTGGATATTTTAGTAATCAGGTGATTTCTATTTATCCTGCAGAACAAGGTTTAAAGAACAACCTTTGGGAAAGCCTTTTTATTTGAGTCAATTGAAATGTGACATTCACCTTACATTTAGCATAGGACTAGATTTGTTGATGTGTAGTGTAACATCTTAGCTCTAGGTAGGGGGAATTTCTAGAGAATTGCCGACTTCCGTAAGAGATTCCGACCGGTTATAAGAGTAAAAAGACTTGAATTTTTAAAATTGCAATTTCAATTAGAATGTTTATAATTATTTATTTCGTTGATATTGGGCTAAGAAGCTTTTCAGGTATAGTGGACATTTTTATTCCGGATTTTTGGTGAACAATTTCAAATCCTAACTTACCGTTATGTTGAGCTTGGTTAAGTCAAATTTTGCTTCCAGATATCGATACTTTTTTTTTCTTTTCCGCATACTAATAAAACAACAATTATTTTGACATTTCATTTGATGCGTGTTATATTATCAGCACAATCAATTTAAATTTGATGCGATGTATCTTCTAGCAAAAAATTAAATTTTAGTTCTAATGGTCAAAACTGCAAGGTCTAGATGTCTAAGAAAAAAAAGTAGGGTTCCATTCGTGTATCCTATGTATATGAAAACTATAGTATTATCACGGAGTCGTTTTTATTTACACTGGATTTCGACGGCTGGTGGCGCATGTGTTTGCAACATGTTTTATGATTTTGACAGCATATACATTAATGCTTACAAAGAGTAAGGGCGAATTCGTAATCGTCTATGACTAAATTAGATCTGCAAAGTTTGTGTTCCTAAACAAAAATTGAAAACTGACATCATTAGGCCTGCAAAACAAATTACGTTCGTAAACATCAAAAGTACGCAGAAATCAAGTCGGTGGCGTCGGGCAGTTTGTGCAGAAAAAAAAAACATTCTTCTGAAAAAAAAAATTGAAATTAAAACAGGAACAAATTGACATAAGTAGGGTTGGTCATCATTGGACCATTTTTCTTCGAAAATAAGGCTGGGAACAACGTTTCGGTCAACAGTGGTCGTTATAGAGCCATGTTTACCAACTTTTTTTTTACTAAAATTAAAGACATGGATTTGGACAACCTCTGGTTCATTCAGGATGGTGCGCCATGCCACACAGCCCATACCACAATCGATCGCACCAAATTTCAAGATCGTGATATCAGCCGTCTTTGCGATGTCAATGTCAATTAACCGCCTCGGAGCTGCGATTTGACCCCTTTGAACTTTTTTTTTTTTTTGTGGGAACCGTAAAGGACCGATGTTATGCCAACAACAATTTTATTGGATTTTTAAAAAGAAACTTGTATGTGGCCCACCCTGTATATGAAATGGCTTTAAAGTACATACATGCATATATCATTAAGATATTTGTTTATCATAGCTTATTTGTTTCCAAATTTCACCCAAAAGCCCTAAAATCACCTTTTACCGCGCGAAAATTGAATCTAAAAAAATTTTATTTTGTTTTAATAATCGCGAATTTTTACAAGCGCTGCGATGTTTACGAATACAATTTTTTTCAAAAACTGCCACCTGCTTACTTTCTGCGGGCAAAAGAAAAATAAATTCGATACGCAGAAGCTAAGCAGACATGCGGCAGATCTGTCGCAGAATTCTGCGATTACGAACTCGCCCTAAGTCTAGTTATATTAAGGGAGTAAGGGAGTTAGTTACATTCAAATTTGTTTTCTCAACAAAAAGTGTTAGAGAAGTTGGTGGATTTCGACACTACGTGACTCAGAAGTCGTCGATGTTGATGATATTACTATAGATTTCATATACAAAGCTTTAACAACATTATGAATCTTGGACATTTAATTTACAACTGGCCGATATTTTAGTTAATAATTTTAGGATAAATAGTTACCTTAATTATTTTTGAAAAATGATTGTAAAATGTTGAACAAATTCACACTACAAAAAATGTGGTTAAAAAATCGATGTTTTTTTTTATATTTAGCGTCCCCTAAATGGATTATGACTACCCTTAAAATGTTAAACACAGCACGAGGGATAAGGTAGTTTGGAGGGGATTTAAAAGGAGATGCACTTTGGATTTGAATGTCTGTAAATCACAAATGGGAGGGGAAAATTGGGCTGGGTAGAGCATTCCACATTCTTGTAGTGCGACTACTCGAATCTCTGTACTCTGTACAGTACGTTTTAAGTTGGGCTCAAGGGTAAACTGATGGGCATTCCTAGAAGCGCGAGTATTATGGTTGAATTCTTTAAGGGGAGGAATGCAACTGGCTATTTCACTAAAGCACTGTTTGTTGAAATAATGGTACAATAGCAAAAAGCATGAAACATTTCGATAGTGCTCAAGAAATGAGAATGTTTCCGTTATAGTTCTTTCACCTATCATTTTAGGAGCTCTCTTTTGAATTCTATCCAATAGACTCAAGTGGGTTATTGGAGCAGCCAGATCAGAAGGGGAGACAAATTTCTTACATCGACGGAGAAAACTTAACTACTTAGCAGCATTTTTATCGATGTCAAATATGTGGTCGTTTTATGATTAATTCAACAGGATTGGCGATAAAATTGCTTACATCAATTTTTTACCTAAAACATGGATTTTAATTGAAAAACATATAACAATCGACATGGTGTTCTGGATAAACTGTATTTTATAAAATTCTTGATGGATCTTCAATATTAGGATTTTGAAATACTGTCATGAATTTATAAGAAAAAATTATCCACAGTTTCATACAAACTTTGACAAAAAGTAAAAGCTGTTTGAGTTAATGTATTTTTTTTCCATCAAGCCCTTATGTCTTTATATTTTGTAAAAATAACAATAACTTAGCCCTTATTTTGTATGTCAAACAAAGCTAAAAGCTATGCTAAGAAAATATCTTAAAAATTTTTTGTTGAAAAGGGCTCCAATATTTTCCAAAAATGAGCTATAATTTCAGAAATTCTTTTTTGAGCTTCAAAAGTGATAAGATATACTTATCTTAAAAATAATTAAAAATAACAAATAAGAAAACATTTTTAAAAACAGTAGACTCTTAGAATAATTTTACCCGCTTCAAAGGTAAGAGTTTCACATCTCCTAGACTCGCTCGCTTTTATTATACGTAAAATAAGCTTTTTGAAATGCAACCCATGCCCTTGTATCTAGCCTTATTTTATTATAATTTATATTTATAACATAACCATAAGTACATTTATTCACTGAAATAAATTAACTTTGAAGAAATAATTGGGGGTTGATACATGTGAAATATTAACTTCGCTTATCCCTATACGCTTTACCAATGGCCTTTTGTCTGACTATTCATCTATTTGCATTTTATATCCTTCAATATATTTGTTTTACGAGAATATTCTTTCCGTTTAAATGTTTTATCGATTTTTATAAAACTTGCTTGAAAATTGGTATAGAAATTCCGACGTTTTCTTTAAGGACTGCAAATGTAAAATGAAAGTAAATTTGAAAAAAAAAAAAAATGTCCAACTTGGGTATGACAAGGGTTTTCTGCATTGTGGTAGATAGCATGAAAGAAGGTGAATGCAAGAACCTTTTCGAAATGTTCAATATTTAAATAAGGTAGATCTTAAAAGTACATACATCTCAAGTAATGTGGAATTCAATTTCCTTTATTCAAAAACCAGAGGATATGTACTCAAATCCTAACCTCTACTTTAACTATACATAAACTTATTTCCAATAAATCGTCCTCGAAGCACCTTAAATTTAAAACTTATTTATTCATCAGTTTCCTCCTCCGTGGCTGTTATTGCCCATTTCACCCCCTTTTAATATTATTTGTCTGAGTTCCTTACCATCAGCCTGCTCTTTTTTTCTGGAAAATAACATTTGTCTCTGTAATAGTGATTGATATTCATTTTGAAGGGAAAGAGACATGATGACAATAACAACAACATTGATTTCAAATCGATCGAGTAATTGGTATCATTTGGACGTAGGTATATAATTTATTCATTTTTTTTTTTTACTTCGGGCATCTGGTGATTTTGGAAATTATTTGCTTCAGATACTGCTCCTTTATTATTTATTTATTTATATTTTTTTTTGTAAATCACTTATCAGTCACTTCAGTGATGGATTCATGAAACTGTAATTTTCATTAAAACAGAATAATTTTAAAATGGAAACAGATTGAAAATATATTAACCAGCAAGGATGGAAGCATTAATCATGAATAAAGCACTTCATGAAAAATATGACAGAATAAACACAAGGAGAAAATTCCCTTGAAGATAGATTGTGTTTAATTTTAATAAATGTTATTCAATTTATTAAAATTAAGCCTTAAACTTTAGTAATTTTAAATATTTAAATTAAAACATGAGAGAAAAAAACTTACCTATGACATAGGAATACCCGTCCAGAGTAAGGACACACTTTCGTGTTGTCCCACTACCGGACGGATATCTCAGCGATCTGGCAAATAATCCCTTTGGACACATCATCGAGCTCTGTCCAGGACTATTCATGGTACTGCCAGTGCAACTGACTTGCCCATCAAAGGCATTATTTTCACTCCCCATCGAACTATCACCTGCGGTACCACCACCATCGATGTCACTGATGTCCGTTTGTATTGAAACATCATCGGTCCACGAGTCGACCGTTGCCGTACCGTCCACCTCCCAATCTTCGACAACACGATTAATGTCTCGACATTGGCTTTCCGCCCGTCGAGCACACGAATTACCCGGATCCGACACACACTTATGCACAATGTCCTTGGGCCGTGTAACGTAACTGCACTGTAACGTTTGTGGTTTCTCTCGTTTGTGGTGATTGTTGTTTGTTGGTCGTTGGTTCTCCACAGAATCTTCCATTTTATTGAAAATAAAAGCAATCCTAAGTCTTAATCAGCTACATATACATATATATGAAATCACACTGAGGTACAAAAGGATATTACATTTTCTGTTATGTTGCTTTCTTCTTTCCAAAATGAATGTCCTTTAACGAGAATCCTTTTTGCCAAAGAACACAAATAAGAGTTATTGTTGAACTGAACCTTTATTTCAAGGACCAAGTCTCACCGAGTAGAATTGAAATTAATTTAACGAGAAAAAGGATCTTTAAATAACAAAAGGACTTTATTTTTCTGGGTTTTTACAAACTGTCTACACATTCAAATCACATATACAACTTTCGACGCGTTTAAATTTACGATACCAAGAGATAAATTGAGAGAGAGGGAGGTGGAAGTTAAAATTGCGTGAAATTGGTTGCCGTTTTACCTGCCGTCGAATCCCTGAAGAACGCGAATCGTTTTCTTTTTTATATATTTTTAAATATTATTTCAGTATAATGTCTGCGTATTGATCTTTATAACAAAAATAAAAAATAAATGTATTCTTTTTTTTCAAGAAAAATTGAAGAAACCATAAGAAAAAACTCGATTAAAGTTGGTTTGCCGTTGAATTTAAAATATTTCATTCCAAACATTTTCTCAATGCATAGTACACAAAATGAACAAAGTACCTATACGTAAATACACATTATATTTATTTTATTGATATGAATTTTAATATGAAAATATCACGCAAAAAAATATGGAAAAGAGCTATAAAAATTCAATTCTTGTAAGATAAGCCCATATATGGGTATGAGTTTCGTATGAAAAGTAAATATTATGCTGAATAAATTCACCAATAAGAAAATACTAAAAAAAAAAAAATATTACGCATACGCCATAGTGAACGTGCTGAATTGGATTTTATTATGGATATGTGAAATATTTCCTACGAAAATGTTTTTTTAAATCCTGTCTTGACAAATTAAATGTATATATTTTTCAGGTTTGAGGTAAAGAAATATACTTATATGAATTCGGGATTACGAATGGATATACATGCATACAAAAATCTTCTGAGCTTAAAAGATTTAATACAATGAGAGCTGCTTTCTTCAAGATTTTAATTTAATTTTTCCTGTACTTTGGTGCTGAACATTTGCTTATATAGCTGTGAAGCTTTAAACCTAGCTGAATTGTTGTTCATATTAAAGTCTAATAAATACAAAAAAAAAAAAAACAAAAAAAAAAATATATTATAGTCGCGAATTGAACATTATTTTAGCATTTAATTATTTGATCAAAGGGCACGGTAGTGCCCAGCCAAGTTCTGGCACTACAACCTTTTTACAGAATCAAACTCATTACCAATAAAGTCAGAAACTTCAAACACGCAGCATTTGCTAAGCTCGTCGGGCTTAGCCAACTCACCAAAATTCAATTCTTTAGCACTAGGGGTTCTTGAGACATAAGACTTCAAAAATCGCTGACTCACTGACAGATCATCAAAATTATGGAGCACTTCCCGACATCGCAGAATCTTGTAATTTCGCAGAACGGTAGGCCCTGTGGTGTATACAAAGGAAAAAATTTAAGATTTTCCATTCAGGGGGCGTGGTACCCGCCCATTTCCATAGAATTTATGTTAATTATTTGGAGCACTTCTGATTGTCTTAGAATGATGAGATTTAACACAGCGGTAGGGCTTAAAGTGCAGACAAAGGAACAATTTAAAATTTGAGATTTTCCGTTCAGGGGCGTGGTTTCCGCTCATTTTCATAGAATTGATATAAATTATTTGGAGCACTTCTGATTGTCGTGGAATGATGAAATTTAGTACAGCGGTGGGCTTAAAAAACAGACAAAGGAACAGTTTTAAAACTCGATATTTTACATTCAGCGGTGTGGCACCCGCCCATATGAATAGAATTGATATTAATTATGAGGAGCAATTCCGATTGTCGTAGAATGATGAAATTTGGTAGAAAGGTAGGACTAGAAGTGCAAGCAAATGCAAAATTTAAAAATTTGAGATTTTTTTTACTTCATTACACAATTTTGAAGTGAAAGCTTGACTAGTAAACCAACTCAATTTAAGTCAGTAATCATTAAATAATAGATGTCTCTAATAATTTTGAGGTTCTTCGATATAACTCTACTTAAAATATTTGATATCTTACATTAATAAACTTAGAACTTGGCATACTTTTAGATCTCATTACTTTTTACGGCTGACTTGTTACGCAAAGGTTTTTGTATTAGAAGAACTTGGCTACTTTTTAACATTTATGTTTTTATTATGAAAATATTAAACTTAAGGTACACAGAGTTTTTTTTGTAATGGAAAAAAATTTCTAAAATTCCTTCTCTTGTCTATATTATTAAATTATTCCTTAATCTTATGTAGGGAGCAGGTCAAAATTATAACTTAAATATTCTACATTTCACTAACTTGTTTTTTACTATTTGATTTGGGAGTTTTGCTTTCCAGAACTCAGTCTTCAAAATACTGGCTACTCATATATAAATAGTTGAAGAATTCTATTCTCTCTACCGATGTTTCATGTTTTATAATATGGCTAATGGCCTCAGATATATTCTGTTTTTTTCTTTATTAATAATTGTTATTTTTGTTATTTTTGTACTATTCGTACTAGAATGTCAGCTTATTAGGCTTGACCATTTTTTATTCCGTCAATTTCATTGAATTTTTGAACAACAACAACAACTTAAAGGCGCTACCACCCATTGTTTGGCTGGAGATATAGCTATTTCGTGCTTTGCCACTTTTGCACTCATCAGTCTCCTTTTTGTGGTGCTGAGGTTTTAATCCAATTTTATCTGAAAAACTTTTTATGCACACCATAGGATTCGAACCCACGCATATCAGATTTGCTCAGTCTTCGCAGTCGTGTGCACTACGCACTCCACCGCTTTAGACCACTGACGTCACAGGTCGAGATGTGTTATTTGTTTATCAAATGCATTTGGAGCTTCAGCATTTTTATAAGTGCCTTTAAGTATGCTGTTGTTGTTGTTGTTCAAAAATTCAATAATTGTTATTGTTTTTTATCTCGACTTTGATACAGGATCCTAATTTGAAAATATATATTAATTTGCAAGATGTTTTCACAGTGCAACGAGTGTACCTACCAATTTAACCGCCAAAATGCTTGAATTTTAATTTTCAAAGTGCAGACATTTTGTGTAATGGAATTGTTAGACCAAGAGCTTTTGTCTTTAAAACCACACACAATCATAGGTACCCACAAGAAGCCCCCGATGGCTTTTTGCTATTTTATTTCTTATTTTTGACAGTTACGATTGTTTGCTTATGCTTATTTTTTTCGGTTGGAGTATTTCCTAGTTTTTAGAATTTTTCAATTGAAACAAATAAACAGCATTTTAAGGAAATTGCGCTCTATTACGGAATACATAATTTATAACTTCTGCTATGGTTGAACATTATAAAATTATTAGTATTCCTATTTACAGTAAACTATGAATCAGGTTCAAAAAATAATACAAATGTTTGCATTCATTTTTAATTACCACGGAAATTTTTACTTTCTTTATGTAGTTACTAAAGTAGGTTCAATATAGCTTTTAACGGCCTTTATGGCCTTTTCACACCAAACCCAAACCCCGGTTTTCGCGAAAATATCGGTTTTGGCTGAAAACCTAGATCGAAAACACAAGTTTTCCCATACATTTATGCTAAACTACAAGTTTTGATAAAACACAAGTTTTAAATAAAACCTGTCGAAAACATGTTGGATTTGCAAGATGAACAAAACAAACACACCTTGTGAAACATTCAGCGCTCAATTAAATGTCATATAAATAGCTGATGGGTTGCTGCCAGGAAAAAATATTTTTTCTGCTGGAACACAAGAGAGCGCGACGCAGTGTCGCGCATCCTAACTACTACGTGAAATTGATCGGTTAAGAAATAAATTAATTATAACGAATCAGGATTGATTGTATTTCCATTATTAAATTCCAAAATTAATAAATTGTCTTTTAATTGCACATAAGACATTTGATTTTTCCCTTTTCTGTGGCACTGACAATTTTCAAAGCGGCGCGGCCCTTCCTCGAAACCATTGTGTTTAAGCAAAACAAATGAAATGTCAAATGAAAACTTGTAAATGTTCGGTGTGAACGTATTCAAGTTTTCGTAAACCAATTGCCGAAAACCTGGTTTTGGGTTTGGTGTGAAAAGGCTATTAGTCCTTAAAAATTGGAGTTTCGTCCCGGCGTTCTCATTTGGACTACTACAGTAAGCTATGGATTCGTAAAAAAAATTGAACTTGATTTTTTTTTTTTTTTGAAAATGGTTATGGATTGGATCTGATCGAACGCAGTTTAGTTGATTGTTGATTTCAATTTTTTTTAGAGGAAAAGCTTCTTTAAACTATAAATAGTCTTATATGTTTGTGGTGTTTAAACATGTAAACTACATTAATGTATTTTTAAAGTTAAGGCATTTAAATTAGTATTATAATGTTAGAAAATATCTTCCAAAAATAAGGGAATCATTAATTTTCTATGCAATTCATATTTGTACCAAATTTGAAGCAAATCGGTCAACTCGTTTAGGTTTTAGCTCGAAGTAAAGTGCAACCACAGATGTTTGGCTATATTAAAAAATATATTTTATGGTTTTAAAACTCAATATTTTTTGAACGACTAAGTCAATTTTGTCGAAAATAAAGCGTTTCTTAACATTTTCAACAATTGTTGCAAAATTCATAACCCTCGAACCAAAAATAACGGTATCGTTAATACCATGCAAATGTTGAAAAATTGTTAAGAAAATTATCTATTTCTCGAGAACGGCTCTCTTTGCTCCATTATAACAATAAACTATTAAGAATGTTTTCAAAATTGTATATGTAAAAAAAAACATTTTGAAAACCGCTCTGCTCCAACAATTTTTAAATTTTGGTTGTATATAGCTATTCGTACTTGTAAAAGAAATCAATTTGGAGTTTTTTTTTAAACAATATAGCATAGGAATTTAAACAACTATAAAAATTTATTTCATGTTTTTGAAGAATAGTTTTAATATTTATGCTTTTAAAAATATCAACAAATCGGGTGCGATTTTAGAATTTTCTACACTGTTTTATTTTTCTTACAGCAATCATAGGTTTTTCGAAAATGCAAGATAAGCTGCAGACTATTCTTACTCTAACAAGCATATATCAAAAAAGCACGCTTTGCGATTTTAGCACTTTTGTTTGTTTGCAATTTATTAACTGGACTATTGACTGAATTGAGTATTTCATGACATGAACAATTTAAGTCATAATAAACTATAGAGGAACCGCAAGATCTTCCAAAACACTTAAATCGAAGCTTGGTTTAACGGTGGATTTTTATAAAAGTCTTACCTCATAAAGCAGACAATTTTCCGAAGCTTAAGCTTTGGATTGGCTGTCCCTCAAAACTGGCGGAGGACCTCAAAAATATATCAAAATGTTGGAAATGTTGTGTTCTCTAATTTTTATTATAAGAACAATTTACGTACATAAGTTTCTAAACTAACCAGAAAAATGGGAAAAATTATAAATATAACATCATGTTCACAAAAAAAATTGTATTTACAAACAACTTTATTTGAAAAAAAAAAAAAAAAAAAAAAATAAGCTAAAGCCATCAATTTCGGAAATTTATACCAATTTTAAATATATGACGTATCGAAAACTTTAACATCAGTTTTTCTAATATCTTTTTCCCAGTATTTATTTATTTGAAAATAGAGACATTAACATTTAAGTTCAGAAAAAATTGTCATACATTTTGTAGTAGAGCGATTTTCACAGTGAGTAACTGGAATTCTATAGTTTATGGCTACTCTGGGGTTCACATTTTACTACCTTTTCTAAATGTATACCTGCCTTCATTTCTCCAACTACACTTCTTCTTATAATAAATTTTAAATTTCGTGCAGTACATAAAATTGTAGGTTTTCTTTTATTTGATATAAACACTTTGGGGTCTATGTTGTTTTACATAAGTTTAATGTAAACTTACATCATAATCAACCTTAAATTCTCCATAACTATGAGCTGGTCAAAAAACGCACTCTCTTATTTAAACACGACTTAACAATTCGTGAGCATTAACTTATGTTTTGCGTGGGTACCCAACACGCCAATTCATTCAATCAACTTCATCCCACAAATGGTAGGTATATCAACCAACTTATGCCTCTAGACCTCTTAAAGCTGCATGCGGTGTTTCTACAAGCTTACAAAAAATTAAAAAAGAAGAAAAATGTATGTCATTCCAATACCTCAGAGGCATCACTCATATCGGATCACACCTTAAAATGCAATTGCATTTCTGCTGCACGCCATCATCTTGCTTGTTATTGAACCGACCGACCATTAAGCCAGAGCCAGATTCCTCCGGCCGGCTGCTAAGCTACAACATAGCCTCAGCCAGACAATATTCCATATATGCGATGGTCTGCTGCTGCACCACCACCGCGTGTCTGAAGTCTGATTTAAATCTATGTAGGTATCTCTGGTGAGGCTCTGGGGAGAATATTTATTAACAAAACACCGCATGGCATAGATTCCATATTTTTTGTTGATGATGGCAATTCATTTAACACCACACAAAACCGTTCTGTCATTTGAACGAGCAAGCACTCATGACTGACATAAGAAGTGACAGTTGTACCAAAGTTGATCGCATTATAGCCAACCAAGTATAAATAATAATCCATCGGTTGACTGAAAAAACATGGACGTCACGTGTTTTACTGGTGTGTGTCTCATTTTTTGTTTGTTTTTTGTATGTGTCGTCTGGCTAAAATAATTCATAATTCAATCAAAGTGACGACTTTTGAACATGAAAAACACTGGTATAATTGATTACTGTCCAAATCTAACGACTAGCGGCCATATTTGTATTCTTTGAATAATTTCAACGTTATTATTTTTTTATTGAATTTCTAATCTAGTGAATTACTTAGCAGGAATTAATCACATTGCGTAATATTGAATAATTTTGAATTACCCGCTTCTTGGTTTGATATTTTGTTTTCTTTTTTGTTCGGTCGAAATATTCAACGATAAAAAAGGTGCTAATTGGTTTTCTGTGGAAAAAGGCGTTAAATAGTTTTATTAACTTCTAAATAACTAAAATATTATCACCCTTCTAATTGCTTTTAAATTGGTAACAACAAATAATAAACTACAAATATTTTTCGTACGCACGCAAACTGAGTTTTAAATTGGATCAACCATCATCCAGCTAGCGCACCACCTCACCATTTTCAATCCACGTGATATTTCTTTGATTAATATAAAGTTTGCTTTGTTAAAAAGTTAGGAATTTGTATTTTTATTGTGGGAGGCACAGTTTTGTTTTGATTAAAATCAATCAATACGAGAAAAACTGGTAAAGGAATTTATACGATTGTGCCTAAGGGGATTATAGAATTTTTGATGACAAACAAAAGTGAATTTAATTAAATGAGATTTGTTTTTCAAGTTTGTTGTATATATGTACGTACATATTGTGGAAGATTATATACCTAAAACAACATGAATGAATATGAATAAGTTTGGATTTTTGTTTTGAACAATTATTTTAAAAAATGAATTTAAAAATCATGAGAGTTCTATGTGAGTATAAATATACAGTCGATTCCATTTAACTGAAACGAAAATTCACTGCAATTTCAACAGTCAGTTAAAATATGTATTTCTCTCAATCAAGCACACATAACTAGCTTTTTCGATTAGGCCTGACGATCATATAACAAAAGTACGCCCAAGCTTAGTTTATATCAACAAGAAATAATACACAACACCAAAATTTTGGTCAATAAAAAACAAAAAAAAAAAACTTTTAGGTAGTTATTAACAAGGAGTCTGCTACCAATTCATACTAATAAAATAATCCTGGTCAATCGCTGGTTTGTTAAGCTCTCAGGAATCAATTTAGTAGCGAACCATCTTCGCTCCTGTATGTTGCAGATGCAAAGACAGAAACTTTCTCAAAGGTATATTTGGACGCTGCCTTCGGCTTCCAGACGCGTACACGTCTTCGGTGAGTATAGTCAAGTCAAATTGTATAAATCTTCTTAAATGGTTACAAAAATTAACTCAGTTTTAAATTGTTCATTTATGCAGTTTGAGTCGGTGCAGTGTTGAAAAATCAAAGTTTTCCAATTTTCCCTACCATCACCGCGACTTCTACCACCTTGACAAAACCGCGAATATTTTGTTCTGTAACTGAAAATAGTTACACACTTTTTATAAATTTAAATTGTATTTAGTTTTGAGACTAAAACAAAAGATGTATTTTAAGATTTTTTCCAAAAATTCGTGATAAAAACTTAAAAAGAATACAAGTATTTGTCTATGAAAGCAACAGAAAATTTCTTAAATAAAATCTTAACATTCAAAGGACTCTATGATAAAAATAATAACATCAGTAACAAGATTCGCATTTGTTTCAGAAATGAGATAGTTTAAATAAGTAAAGAAGCGTATAAATTTCGTATTTGTCGGATTTTTCAACACCGTACCAAACCAAAAAACATACCAAAAATTCAAAACTAACAACATTTTTGAAACCATGTATGACAATTTGGCTGGACTAGTATTGTTAAACAAAAATTGTTATGTTTTGAAAACTATTCGATTCTGTTCATTTCCAATTAGTTAAAAAAATCGCCATTAAAATTTTTATATATTTTTTTTTTTTAATAATCGCATTTTGAATGACCATTTAGAATTTATCAGAGTTAAAAAGATTGGGAGTCAAAAGCTTTTTTAATTTGACACGTAACGGGTTTTTAACACTACCCAAAATTAACTATCTAAAATTAAAACAAAAATAATTTCTAGAGCCACAAACAAAGGAACCCACCATTTAAGTTTTAAAAACCGCGTTGAAAAATTATATTTCTCGAAAACGGCTCCAATAAATTTGAAGTTTTTTTATTTTATAAAATTAATACGATATACTCGTACCTTTAAATAGAAACAATTGTAAAAAAAATCGTTTTTAACAATTTGTTCTTGTTTTTTAAAGGATATGTTGCGTTTTCGCTATAACACCAAGAGAATCCCACCACTGAAGCTGTCAAACCCAGAAATGTAAGACACAAAGCCGTATTTCGTTATCGAGCTTTGTTTAAGAATTTTTAACATTATCGTATTAAAAAAAGTAATTTACAAAAGAGCTTAATTTTAACTCCACAAAATGCAATGTAGATGTTCAAATAAGTTCTAGGATTTGCTTAAGATGTAAAATTATGTTCTAAGTAAAATTTAAATTAAACTGGATTAGGTTTTTTTCAGCGATATCATAATTTCCATAAGTTGAGTTGACTGTATTACTCGTACAATAAATATTTGTTTTGTGGATTAAAAATAAAAATTAATTAATTTATTTGGAAAGAGAGAACAACTTTTATTGCGAAGAATTGCATTTCCAAATCAATAAAATAATAACAATACTAATCTTTTATTTGTAAAAGAGAATTTAAATTTTATTTGCTATATTTTGTGGTTACATTAATATACAAGTCCAGAAAAAAAATACGAAAAAAAAAATTTGTTTTTCGGTTTATATGATTTTAAATTAATTTTAAAATCATTCTCGCTATTGATTATTAAGTATGTACATGTACAATTGTACATATATCTAAACAGTTTGTAATAACTCGTAAGCATTTGCATAGTTATGTTAGTAAAAAATGTATATTTAAAGGATTATCTAATGTTTACCCCCTTATTTATTAAGAAAAAATAGTTATTTCGGCTCCCGTGTTTAGGAAAACTACACCATGGAATAAGAATTTTGTGGACTCAAATTAAAGACAATTGCTTACTGCTCCATTTGAGTCCGCAACATTCTTCTTCGATGGTGTAGTTTACCTAAATACGGAAGCTTAAATAACTATTTTTTCTTTATAAATAAGGGGGTTAGTATCTAAGTTTTTTTTTTTGTTTTCTGGATATAAAGGGGTTTTCAACAGAGACGCTACTAAAGTAGACCAACAGGGACATCAAACCACGCCATATTTCTTACCGCTTTTATGACGTTTCTCTTCAATAAGGTTTGCCATTTCATGCTGGAAAGATATACGAGCCAACAAAGAGTAAAAATTATTAAAATTTACTACCGAAATTCGGAGTCAGTGGCCTCAACGTTAAGAGCGCTACGTCCAATTTACGGTCGTCATAATCGTCCTAACAGATCAACAATTGAGCGTCTAGTGGAAAAATTTGAATCCACAGGCACATTACAAAATGTTTCCATGCCCTGACAAAGAAGTGCCCGTAGTGTCGAGAATATTGCTGCCGCTGACGCTTCAGTTGCAGAAAACCCAAATGTGTCTCTCACACATCGTTCTTAAGCGTTGGGTATTTCTGTGACGTCGTTGCGGCGAATTTTGCGAAAAGATCTTGGCCTACATCCTTACAGAATTAAATTGACGCAAGAACTGAAGCCGCTTGACCACCAGAAGCGTCGTATGTTCGTGAATTAGGCTGAGCAACAACTTAAAAATGATCATCCAAAAATCATCTTCAGCGATGAGGCTCATTTCTGGCTGAATGGCTTCGTCAATAAACAAAATATGCGTTATTGGTCAGGCAGCAATCCACACGTACTCCATACGTCATCATTGCATCCCGAAAAAATTGCGGTTTGGTGTGGTTTATGGGCCGACGGTGTCATTGGGCCGTACTTCTTCCGTGATGATCAAGACCGGCACGTTACTGTGAATGGGGATCGCTACTGTTCAATGAAAACTGAATATTTTTGGCCCCAATTGTATGATATGGACTTGGAGGACATGTGGTTCCAACAGGACGGCGCCACAAGCCACACAGCGAATGTCACAATCAATTTATTGGAAACCAAGTTTGGAGAAAGTGTTATCTCACGAAATGGTCCAGTCGCTTGGCCGCCTCGGTCGTGCGATTTGACGCCGTTAGACTATTTCCTGTGAGGCTACGTCAAGTCTATGGTCTATGCCAACAAGCCAGTGACGATTGATGAACTTCGTACGAATATCGAACTTGAAATTGCAGCAGTGTCGGCCGATTTATGCTTGAAAACCGTCGAAAATTGGGTTCAGCGTCTGGACTTCTGCAAGCGTGCCCGTGGTGGCTATGCAAAAGAAATCGAGTTTCATACATAATGGCATTAAACGTAATTTCACAGGAATAAAGAATTTCATTGACATCCAAAACCGTTTTTGCTTCATTTAAAAAAAACTTTTGTAGTGCTCTAATTGAAAAACCCGATATTTAATTTTTACAGCAGTCTCTGTTTATTTTTTATTTGTGTATTTATTTTGATCACATTATACCTAGTTAGTTTTTAAAAGTATCATATTTTATCAAAATTATTTTAGAGATTGGCAACATCTAGTTTCAACCTAATTGACCTTTAAAAATTTACTACGTACCATAATTTCAAAAACCTATATGGCAACGTTTTGAAGCCTTTTTTTTAGAAAAAAAAAAAAATAATAATTTTAACTACATGCCTGTAAGATCTTCGGTCTTTTAAATGCAATGCACGGCACTAGTAAGAATGAATAGAAGGAAGGGAAGGAATTATTTTTGGCACAGTGGATTGAGAATAAGGTGTTTCTTATCTCATGAAATTCCAAATGGTCGTACAATAAAATAAACAAATAAATTAAAATTAAATAAAAGGATTACATTTTTACAAATAAAATATTATAATTTAATCAATAAATACAAAGGTCATAAAACCAAAATATAACAAGGAAACCATTCCATATCATGACCTTTTGTAATCATCCCAAATCATGACCTCTTGTTTTTGAATTTGTATTTGAATTTCAATATGTATGTGTTATTCTAATTCTATAAAAGCAACTACCTACTTCAAAAATTCAAAAATATGCATACAATTTTGTATTTGGCAATGTTAACAAAATAAACAAGCTTTTTTCAGGCGGTGAATCTATAAATATCTAATAGATAAATCGTACAAACATATCTAGTTATCGTTCGACAGGTTATCGAGGTACCTATTTCAAATGCTGGCTCTGGCTACCTACTCGTTTGCTCTTTGTGACCTTTCATTGAACATACAATTTTTGTATCAATTCCAACAAACTGCATACCAAAGAGTAAAAAACAATATATTAGGGGTTGAAATATACCAGATATTCTTATGAAGTTTTTGCGTATCTCCTCCGATTTAACCATCCAAATAAAAATGGTTCAGATTTTTTTTTTGTTCATTTTCCCTTTATTTTCTGTCAACCCCTCGTCGGTTGTGTGTCCCTTCTCAAACCATTTTGGAAAATGTCCAATTTCCCAGAATGATATTATAAATATATCTGTGCCAACAACGACAAAATCTTATCTCCACTCGAATGGTCGACAATTGTCACGAATGACAGTAACAAATTGAATATGGACACAAAATACCAACGCAAAAGAAAATGAAAATAAATATTTGATTATTTTCCACGCAAATTGTCACAGATTTTGTTGTTACTGCTTTTAGTTTTGCTGTCGCGTGAATCATTCATGAGTTGGAAGCTAAGTAATTTTTTGTGATTTATGTTAAACCTTAAAACCAGACAAAAAATTGATTTAAATTTTTTGTATAATTGAAAGAATTCATTTAGTTTTTGATCATAAGCAAATGACAGTTTAACTCAATTAATCAATTTAAAAAGTTTCGTATAAATCCATCTACAAACTTAAAAAAATAAAAAAAAGATATTCAACCAGACAGACGCACTGATGTCAAGTAACTGAATATTAATTCATTCAAGAACCAGTTAAAATGGTAATTTGATTTACAATTGTACAATTTTTTGTGTCACTGATTTGAGTTGCTGCAAATTTAATGGGTCCAATTAACGTTGTTTGCTGCCACGTAAGATGGCAATTAAATGTCTAAATCCTAACAAGAAAGGTTAGCATATTTTGTTTCGTTGTTGTTGTTAATGCGAAACTTTTTCAAATATGCAAATTACTTTAATGTGTTGATTGGTTTGGTAACTCCTTTTATTTAAATTTTTTTTTTAACAACATTTTGTATAAAATAAACAAATTTCAAATATTCATAGCCACAGTAATTAAATGCTTAACGAGAATATGAACATGGCTGGTTTGTTGAGAGCAAATTTGTTCTAATTATAATGTTCAATTCTGAATTTTTGATTGTCAGCTAAATTAATAAAGATAAAAAAAAAACAAATAGAAACAAATTCAATTTAGGTTTTATTTATTTAGCTAAGGGGTCGGGTATTTAATCTGAATATTTGTTTCGAATCAATTGAATATCTGACAAATTTGATCAAATCGATTGGTATTTTTCTAAGATTAAAAAAAAAACATTATGTAATTAAATCAAACATAATAAATGTTATTAATAAAATTCAATGTCAGTATTTATAGTATTTGTAGTAGACCGTGCGTTGGACTGTCACGCTGGAGGTCTGGGTTCACTTCTCTGCCTCGTCCACCTAAAAACTAAAAGTAAGACAAGTATTGAAGGTCCCTTCCATTCCTGTTGACACGCGCACACAGGAATGGTTGCGAGTTGTTAGTCACAAGCCCTTGTTCTTCACGAGCTGTTGCCCCCCCCCACCCCAATTTATTTTATGTTTTATTTATTTTATACAAATTAAAGATTTATCAGTATGGTTCTATATTTTTTACACTGAAAATAATACATTTGCTTCGTAAAATTATGAACTTCATTATGTCTTGATTGACTCAACGCAATATTAGTTAGATCAATAAATACTTAATTTAAAAAATACGCATTGCTTCATGATTGTGTTAATCGTCTAAATGGAAGTGCACTTTCAGTTTTTCCCTTTACTCTACTCTTTCCTTTTCCTTTTACAATTGGTTATTTTGATGGAAACTTTTATAGTACAACGATAAATATTTATGAAAAAATTACATTTTTTTCGTTCATTATTAGATTCTTGGGCCAGAATATAGTGTAAACCGAATAAAATTAAAAAATAAAACACAAACAAAAAGTCGTAATAAACTGAATTCGTTGACTAAACGAATAAATCATTAATCAACATATGCATTTTACGTAGATTAATGAAATAAATTCTCTGTCTCATTGAAAAATTTAAATGTTTAAGGATTAAACACGGCTACATGAAATTTGGCCTCAATTATAAAACAAAAAAAGTTTAAAATTTGTAAATTGGGCCATTTTTCACTGTTTTGGGGTCTTTTTTCATTTTAAATTGTGGGGTAAAATTTCATCATGGAAAATGGACCCAAACTTTTTTTTTAAATCAAAATACTTTTGAAACAAAAACTTTGATAGCAGACCGACAGACAACATAGGTGCCTGCCAGGCGACTGAGCATAACCTAAGCGGAGCGACGGAATCACGTGAGCCGGGCAGAGGAGTCAAAAAGGGAGTTAAAATCCTTGAACCCGCGAAGCGGCCCAGGCAAGGAACCTTTAAGGTACTCACAAACAGTTTTGTACGATTGTAATTTTTCTGTTTTTTTGATTAATTTTTCATTTTGTGCTTGGGCCATTTTTCATAAGTTTGGGGCCATTCTCCATTTCTCGTTTGGGGCTATTTTTCATTGGGGCCAAATTTCATGTAACCATTAAACACGATGTAAATAAATTAGTACAGCCACGCTCGCATTTGTGTATCACTTGTGTGCACGATAACAATGAAAGAGATAAGCAAATGTCATCGTGATTTTCCATCAAGATTAGTTCAGGAGAACCAACACCAAAAGAATAAGAACATATGCATACATTTTTCTTGTCTCTTGGTGCATTCTTCATCTACAAATTGTATAAATAGCTCAGAATAGTTTAAAAAATTGAGATTTAAGATTTTGAATATAACATTTATTTTTCTTCTTTAATTAAAAAAAAAAAACCCACACCCGCTACAATTAATGAAATAAACTCATTGAATTAACCAAAAATAATGGTAATTATTGAATTTAATAATACATTGACTCAACGAACAATTTCGTTGAGATGCTTTTACATTGACTCATAAGATTTGTCCATTGACAGCATTAGCTGAATTTAATTGAATAAATTAAATTTTTTGTTATATTTACGTAAGGATTTAGTTTAGTTCATTTAGTTCAGCTCATTTAACTAAAATAAATTTGAGTAGAATTGGAGTTCTGAAGGGTAATTTATGGATTCGTAAACACAATCGAACTCGAGATATTAATAACACCTCACATTACGACAATATATAGTGCAACCACCGAAATTCCATTGCTTATATTTGTACATACTTCGATCTACACCTGCTTTAACAGTTGAAGAGAAATTCTTAAAATGTTGGACTTAGGCACTGTTATTAGGTGATTCCCTAGATTGGAACCTTTTTTTTGTTTCTTTTTGATTTCGGAAATACTGCCTTTTTTTTAGATATTTTTATTGATGCGCCAATTTTTGTATGTTTTAAAATTTAAAAAGTCGGTTTCAAAAAAGTGTTTATGTCAAAATCATCAGGTAAAAGCTTGTGTTCCTCATTAACCCTTTAAAATCACACCATAATGTTATAAAGGATTAGGAACAAATATTTTGCACTTAATCCTCACTTGATAGTGAAGAAAATAATTTAAGTTTTACTTTGGATTGGTTTTAAAATTTATACATATCAGAAAAAAAAAATATTTAAAAATCAAAGATCAAAAATATTCAATAGTTTTGATGTTTTTTGTGTTATTTTTGCCGTCTAAGAGCCAACAGAAAATTCTGGGCGTGGTTGTTAAACTAAAATCTGAGTACGAGGATTCAAAGAGGCATATTTTGTATCAAAATCAAAACTCTGGCAGGTATTTTTCTCAGCCTTTGGCAGGGGTAGGGTGTTGAAAATACAGATTTTCTAAATTTCGCATCAGGGGTAATATCACTTCAAATATTTTTGTAGAAATACATCGTAATGCTCTTGCTCTGTCACTTTCTCTAAGTCCAAACACCTTAATCTTGGTGATCCGACTAATAGAATTCAAGATACATAAGCTTTGAGATTTATAAAAGGCAAAAAATCAACAAAACAAAGTCTCAAAAAAAAGACTGTTAAGGTTCGCTTAAAAAGCTTACATATATCTTGAGATATATTAGTCTTATTACCAATATTACGGTGTTTGGGCTTAGAGAAAATCACATAGCATCATGGTTTATTAAAAAAAAAATATTGAAGCGCTAATACCCCTGATACAAAATTTAGAAAATCTCTATTTTCAAACACCCCACACCCGCCAAAGGCTGAGAAAAAAACCTGACAGACTTTAGATCTCGATATCAAAAAATATGCCCCTTTAACCCCCCTTGTACTAAAACATTATAAGCTCTTAGAACACATCGCATTCACCAATAAGTTGTATTTCTAACACAATACGGACATGTCAAAAATAAGATTTAGTTGATAAAAGTGTTCAATATGTAGTACGATTTACCATTTCATCAAAAATGTACTGTTTGCCTTTATTGAAAGTTCTTTCCACAAAACCATTGTGCTAGGTCTAGGTAGGACAAGTTTGGTTGGGTTTTAATCCAACAACAACTATTCAAAGGAAAATTGTTAATTATATTATAATTATGCACTAGTCATGTATGTTGATATATCTAAAACTTTTTTTCTATAAAATTTTCTATCTACTTTTCAGCTGGAAAAAAAAAAACATTTCTATTGATTATCCTGAAGTATCAATGTAACTTTTAATTACAACACGAGATGAATTATAAAATGTTTCCAATTAAATTGTCATATCGAATAGATGAAAGTGTCAACTTTTAATTGGCGTGTTGTAATTATTTATCGATTTATTCCTCATTTAATACTCTACTTTTGTCTAATATTTGTATCTCCAATATTTTATAAATAATGTATAATTAGTAGAAATAAGTATAAATGTACAAATATCCTGACGCAAACAAAATGTATTTTACTAATCCATAATAATAAATCACTTACATTACACTGATGATTATTGATCAAAAAAATAAAATCAATATCATGCCTTTCCCGTCTCTAACATGGTCATAATAGTATGTATTTCTTGTAAGCAAATCCATTTCTGTATACAATAAAGGTAGATTTTTCGAAATAATATTATAACAAAAGCGTAAAAAAAATAACCCAGACAAAAATTTCCGATTAAAATTATTATACCTGAGTTGGATAAAATTTTGGTCTTAGAGTCCATTCCATATTTATAGAAATACAAATATATACAGAACAACAACAAAAAAAAGGAAAAACACGGAAACTCAATAAGTTTTTTGGTATAATAATAGGCATCGATCCGGCTGGACTCGTCTGAAGGGAAGGTGTTTCATGACTGCCATTGAAAAGCGATACACACTCAGTTCGCTTTCATTTCTTTCAATACCATATTTGCTAGAAAAGTATCCTTTAGAATAGTGGACATTATACCTCTTCACACTTGAAGTCCTTAATAGAATTTTGTGTCTATATTTGTTTTCAGTAGTTGTATAGTTTTATGCTGATGGGTGTTTTTTTTTATATTACAGTAAAAGTTATGTAATTTTTTTGCAAGATTGGTGAGGAAGCTTAATTTTTTTTAAAGGATCCACTTGGTATAGCACCTTTTTATAGATTTGGAAACAGTGTATATTTTATGCCTTTGGACTAGTCGTAAATTTCAGCTAGGAAGTTTTAAACATTTTTATCTAACCATAAACGAAATATGGCTATTTTTTAATATTGAAAGTACTGATCAAAAAGCTATTTCATAATTATTATTAAGACATACTTTTCCTTTCAAGCCGAATTATTGCACTCTCAAGGGACGTCGATCAATGTTTGAGTAGATAGTTTTTAAAAGCTGTTTAGAGGCCATTTTTTTAGTGGACAAATTTCTGTCTCATATGTCACTGTCACTGTCAGTTATCGTTTTCAGGACTTTTATTTGTTTCCAACTATTGAACTTTTGTTGACATTATACAAATTCTAGCATGATAACACTCTTCCTTAATATTTATTTCTGCACTTAGATGAACAAGTATGACAGCTACTAAGAACTATCCAAAGTTTTTGACTGTCACAAGAAACTAAATATTTCAGGATCTCCTAATATCTCTTAAACATATTTTATAGACAGTGACAAGTTAATGTATTTTAATCATGTCCTTAGAATTTCGTTTTTTCTTAGAAAGTTTTTCTAAAAGTTTGACTGATATCATAATAATTATGCCTTATGTTGTTCTAGAGAACAAAATTCAATAGAAGAAGGCATTCATTGGTCTAAAAATCCATCAAAACTTGTAGGAACTATATACAGGAATACCTACCAATTAATAAAGTAACTGTGAACAGCTAATTGACTGACGGATGTATAGTAATAATCAGTTCGATGCGGAAAAAAATCTCCCTTTTCCTTCGGATATCCTGTGATAAATACTAAGCTTAGATATGTTTTATATACTATGCCAAGGCGAATTATATTCCTTTTATTTTTGTTATTCGAACGTGCTGCTCGTCGAAACAAATTTATACTCTATGGTCATACATTTATTTCTGAGTTAATTAATCCACCCAGGATAAAAACAAAACACTAAACAAAGTGTTCATTAGCTCTTTCTTCGCCTGGGGGCTGGAGAATGGCTCTAATTTGTGTGTGTAAATACTGTATTATAATGTGTAATTATATTTTAACTTTTTGTGTAAGGATAGGAAGGAGTGGGAGCACCAAGGACATATAAATATGCTTCGTTATACAATTCATATGGGAAACATTAAACAAGGATTGTTATGCATGTGAAGTTCACCTTAAGGCCCCTAACAGACTGCGAGGGAGAGGTTTTTCTTTTGAAAATGTTCACGTTTTTCATAGCCAGTCAGTTTGTTACCTCCGCACTTTTGCACAAGAACCAGTTCAATTCACGTCTGTGGTTTTCATTTTGCCAAGAAACAACGAATACAATTCATCCGACTCTTATGTAGAGGAGAAACATATAATTTTAATCCTTTTTGATTTGACTGTAATTAAGGGGAGAAAATAAAAAACGAAACCATTTTCATGAAGAATTTAAGAACAAACAAAAAACACCTATTTATTATGATGAGCTTTCTTATCCTTTTTATTTTTTGCTGTAAGTAAGTATACAAATATTTTAAATCTCTTACATTCTCAACCTTTGCCTCGAGTATTTTTTCTCTTCCTTTTAATACATTTTTTTTTTTTTTTAATTTATCTTTGCAGCTTTTGGCAGTGCAAAATGATGTAAATAAATAAATTTGAACAAAATTGAACAAAGTTCAGAGGGTTAATTCTCCAATGAGTCCTTCATTATAATAATTGATTATTATAAGCGGTTTTGTAAATTTAGAAGCTACTTGGGATTTATTAGAAGGGACGGTGCGAAAAGAAAGTCAGAGGGTATAGATAAGTTTAATCTCTTGACACTACTTGATTGAAGGACTGAAAAGTTTTGGCGGGAATTTCTGAAAAGAGAGCTCACAAATGAGAGGGAATTGTATTCAAATTATTTTGAAAAGAATTTCGGTGTTATAAAATATTTTGGAATATATAAATTTTGCCATGGAAAATAAATACATCACCTACGAGAGTAATTAAATATCTTGATGCTTTACATAACGGATCAGCAACGTAAGCCTCTATCAAGGAAATTTTAATTAGACAGTTCAGCTTTTTCTCGAGATCTCTCAGCAAATTTAATGAGTTCTTACAATTCCTTAGCAAAATTATTTATATTTTCGCTGCCAAAAAGGTTAAACTGAAATTGTTTGCATATCAATTTATAAAAAGTGATGAGAGTTCTTTTGGCTTATTCTTGAGAAATTTTCGCTAAGGTTTCTCCTCCTTCTCAGTCAAACTGGCGGAGCAGAATTTAATTTTGGAAAAAAAAATGCAAACTAATTTTTTGAAAATTTTACGAATTTAAGTTCTACTTTTGATTTCAAAATTCAATGCGTTTATCAATACTTAGTCCAACACTATAACCCGGATGGTTCTGGGACTTTTACTTTACAAAATATTAAAAAATAAAATACCATTTCTCGGCAAAATGATCATTTCGAAAACCAGTCATTCTTGTTTTTCCTAAGAAGTTGGTTTTAATTTTTGAAGTTTGTATAGACAGATATTTAAGACCTATCTGGTTTTCACTTTTAAGAATTGATACGAGCATTTCGAAAACAAAAATAGGACTTACCTATTTTTTTTTAATTTTCTGTGTCTTCAAAACTTTGTGTTTGAAACATTTTTAGTGGTCCCTCATCACCATTTTGTTTTTCACACAAATTTTTTTTTAGGGAAACAGCGAAAAACTTCAAAAGTGCAACTTTCTGATTGTTGAACCTCGAAGAAATTGGTTGACATATTTAAAAAGAAATTAAATTTTCTGAAAAAAAAGTCTCGAATGATAAAAGTTTTAAATAAACATAAGTTCTATCAATTGTTATAGATACCACTCAAAAAAGTCAATATTTATTTATAATTGTATGTGTAAGGCTATATTTTTGTGTACACATTTTTGGGAAAATATGAATGTCTAAATCCTCCGTGTGTTAATTTTTTTTCCTAATTTTAGAAATTCGCGAACAAATACTACATGGTTATTTTCCCAACTTTTCCCTACAAAAATGTGTCAGTAGTTTTGAAGCTTTATGTCTAAGCGGTAGGGACACTTAAATCCAATTTCACTAGTAAAATCAACATTCATTCAAAAAAAATAATAATTAAATTCTGAAAAGAAGTTCGATTTGCTACCTGTGCTTCAATCTTCAAAAATCAAGGTTGTTAAGTAAAGGACAAAATAGCATACAAGATTGTCTTATAAAAAAAATAGCAAATAAAAGGAGAATTGGCATTTTGGCCTATGTATAGCCCACAATATATACCGTTGGAAAGCTTGCCCCTAGAACATCATTTTTTTTGTATGGACACAAAGCTGTAAGCCATGGGGTCTAGATACAAAACATAAAACAATTCATCTATGTTTATTAGAATTTGCAATGTTTTTCTTACTTTTTTGGTCGCTTATTTTGGCCAACTCCCATGGTTTAGGACAAAAAAATATTCGTTCGTTGGTACACTCTATAGTGCCTAATCATTTTCAAAGGTCTCGTTTCTAGACACTATTTAGACAGATTTGCCCTTCACGAGAAATTGTTGTAGTGGGAGCAAGTTGAGTAAAAGGGAAAAATTCCACACATACAACCTACCTATCGTAAATAAACTAAGTCGTTTTGGCCAACAGAAACCGCAGAATATTAACAATTTTGAATGAGAAACCACAAACTTTATCGAACTGTGAAATTATTATTTGAACAAAAATTAAACGCAAATGAATAAAATCCGCCCTTTCTCTTTACTTTAAGAAATTAAAGCAAAACAATCATACCCTATACAAAATTTCAACCTCACCAACTAAAGCTTAAGGGTGTGGTAGCGACACGATTATTTCCATTGTTTTCCATTTTACGCTTATTTATCTTATAATATTTATTTCCAAAACAAATACAAGCGCAACAAATTCCAAGGACCTATTGGCCTACATTATTATTGTGACCTAAAATTAGATTATAATTAATGCAAAAGACAATTTGTATTCCAAAGGGACACAAAAACTTTCAATGTTTTGTATGTACGGAATTTTCGTTTGTTTAAGAAAACTTGGACTTGAACGACATAGTGTCTTCACTAATGACTTTATATATTCATGTAGAATTGTAGATCATTGTGATATCATAAAAAAAATGAACAATCATATTGTTAGTCGCCAACGATTAATGATCCTTTTCAAGTTTAATGTCTTTAAGTCGCCATAAGGACATTGTAGACACAAATATACACAATAGGCAATAGGTATATCATTTAGTCGTACATAAATTAGCTTTTCTTTCTATTTTTTTTTACAGAAAAATAAAATTATAATGTACCTTACAGGATATGAATACGTCAAGATATTTCAACAAAATCATGATTTATGCCTATATAAAACACTAAATGAGATTTTCTATTTTTTCTTTCTTCCGTATAAGACAGAATGTCAACTAAGTCTTTTTGATATGTCTTCATATAAACTTTCGATACAAATCTCAAACTAAGATACATATATACATAATATAACAAATAGCCCAAGCACGTTCTTTAGCACTCATCTGATTGAAGAGAACATTATAAGGATATATATTTTTTTTGTTGGTAGTTTTTGATGAACAGCAGATAGTTTCGGCTATGAATAGTAATGAGACAGTTTTATGAGTTATTGCCTTAAAATAGCAATAAATATAGCTTTAGGGGAAATAATTTGAAAATCGAAATAGTCAAAGCTGAAAAAAAGTAGGGCTGGCCACGAGACGAGACTCTGCGAGACTTTTGTTAGTGTCGTCTCGTTAAAATCGAAAATTTTCAGTCTCGTCGCGGTCTCGTGTCGGTCTTGTCATTCGAGACCGAGACTTCTCTCGTCTCGTGGCCAGCCCTAAAAAAAAGTTATATTTAAATCCAATTAAGATTAATCAGTTTTGATTTATATTTTTGAAATTTCTCTAATAGAAAAGCCCCTAATTGGAAAAATATTCCAAATAAAAAAAAAAATAACTACTCCGAATTCTCTGTATTATTTTTTGTTTATATTATGCCAACTTTATAAACTGCAATGCGTCACTTAAGGACAAACACAAGAAAAAAGCCCTTTGATATTGCTAACTTTTCCAACGAAAACTCTAAGGACCTTCCTTGTCCTCAATTCCACCCAGTCAAGCAAAGGCAAAAACGCTGGGCTGTTCTGAATATTCTCAGTCTCATGATAGTTATCGTCGTTTGTTTGGATCGTTTTTGATTCACTAGAATACAAAACCGCACAAAGCAGAACAATGAAGCCAATTTTGTTGCATTCCTCCATCGTTTGGGTTGAAAATTCAAAAAATAATGCAAAAAAAAGTTCAAAAACAAAGAATTCAAACCGAAGGATAACGAAAGGTAGATATACAAATGAACTTTATTCAGGAAGCCCATTAGCATAATTGATTTCCCTATACGTTTACTGATAACTGTACGAACTCTTATGGTTTTTGCTTTTTTTCTAAACGTCAAAAGAGGTTATGTATGGAAAGACCTAAACAAAGGTTTCAATGCCTAATGTTAAACAAAAAAAAAAGAATACAAGCTATATTCAGACAGTTAGCGTGGGTTGGGAGGTTGGGAGAAAACAAGCTTAGAGGCATAAACGTATATGCAAACATGATGGAGTAAAATTAGAGCGCAAAACTCAACCCCTTACGGCTTTTTGTTATAGGTATCGGGGTTATAGGCTTATATTTTCTCATTTTGCAACACATATTTTGTGGCATAAGAGGACGCAAAACAAAACACATTCTGTGGGCCAACATCGACACAAAGTACAAAAAGCAAATTTCATCCGCCTGAGGATAGTTTTTACCCTAAAAAGGCGGTGATTTACTTGATTTACATAAAACAAACAGTTTATTATGATGGTGTTTTGAGATTGTGTTCTGTGAGAGTGTGTATGAGTAAGAGACAAATAACATGATATTGTATATAGAGTATCTCATCCTAAACACCTATACTTTTCTATCTAAATCAGACAACAGAGCTCTCACTGTAAAGTATTCTTAGAACAGAAAACAGGATATTCGAGGACAATGAGAGTTCATGGTATTGTAGTCAGTGAATGATGAAACTGAAATGAAAACCGGGGTTTTTGGTGAAATGAATAAATGTATGTGCGGGTTAAGGCTTTAACAATTTAATGAGCTCTTCAAAGGCATGTTGGCAGAATATGTTTTATTAATAAGAAACTTTAAGGAAGTAGGTTAGGTATCTAAGAAAACATCTTCTAGGTATGTAGCATGCAAGGGTCTCTATTGTGTCTGTTCTTAGAAAAGTACAACATGTGGAACTGAATCTTATTAAATTTACCTTTTCTGTTGTTCAGCGTAATGGTGGTTGTTGATGTTGCATCATTTTTGTTTTAAAAACAGAACAACAGAAATGAACAGCTTATTATAAAACTTGTATTTGAATTTCTCTACTTATAAACCCTTATCAATAATAGTCCGAGAGCTAGTGAACATTTACTCAAAGTGTTTTATACCGCTTCAAATTTTGTGGCCATATCGTTTGTATCAGTGCAAGCTACATGTCATCGGTCTAGCAGAGATATCGTGGCCCCAACACCATTAAAATGCATTTTCAAAGTACAACAACAAAAATAATCCCTCTAAAAGAGCTTTATACGGCTCCAAATTTTCACCTTTAAAGCCTTGTGCCTCTATACAATCCAGAATCTATCGGTCTGGCAGCGGACCAAAAAACTGACCTAAACCCCACTAGAGGGAAATCGTATTTATTATGTATAGTTTGCTTAACTTTTCGTGCAATAGGTTTCGACAAAGCTTATATGTAAAAAGTAAAGAAAAATGCTAATTAACACCGTTTCCAGGACGTTTAGCAAGAAGATTGTTAATTCTAAAATTAAAAATCAAGTTACCTAGTTAAATAAGACAAAAAAACAAAAAAAAAATTGACTTATGCGAATACCATAAAATTTCTCTCTGTATTTTAAAATTGCTTAATTAATTTTTTTTTTAATTCCTAAGTAAATTGAAAATAATACCATAAACTTTTTTTTCAGTTTAAGTGGTTGTCTCCAGGCTACTCACACAAATTAAATTTTAGCTTCATGCAAAAACTTGTTTAAGCAAAAAACTAATTGCATTTAAAAATCTTGAATATGGTATATGATGATAAGTTTAAATCTTTTCTTTTATAAGTCAAGTCGATACTCGAGTATCACTTAAGTTTGCTCCCCAGAACTTTTTTTTTTGTGTCATTCAATGGTTTATTCTTCTAAGCACGTCCAAGCGCTTTTCTAAGTATCTAACAATAGGAAATCCTTTTTCGTTCGTTCGTGCATTGTGCAACCGAAAGGAAAATGCATTTAAAATTCAAAGCGTGTATTTTTTTGTTGTTACAATCTTTTGTACTTTCAATCTAAATGAAAACAAAAAAAGCTGAAGAAAACTAAAAAGGAAAAAAAAATATTGGAATAGATAAATAGCATTTGACCTCAGTGAACTAGAAAATGAAATTTACCGCTTTCAGTAAAAAGAAAAAAAAAAAAAAACGGAAAAAGAAACAAAAGACTTAATGCTGAACGTTTCTATTTTCCAATTTTAAAATCTAATCTTCAACGTACATAGGTATTTTAGGTGTGGAAAAGGCAAAACGAGTTTTTACTCATAAACCGTTTAAGGTGTAGCTGTGTAGTGTAAATGGACATACCTCTCCCATATCTGCAGGATGCAGAAACAAAATTACACGAAAGCACAACAAAAAAATGCATTCACTTGAAAATTGTATCTTTGCATGTGGATGAATCGGGTGAGATTGGGTTGCGTGCTCAATCAAGCCTGTAAAAAGATTGAACGCTTCAATAACTTCTCGAATCATGTACATAAATTGCCTTACAAACAAAAAAGGACGACTACATGTGCGTTAGTGAACAAAAAATAAGTATAAAAACCACTCGACTGTAAAGCGAGGGAGATTCAAAATTGGAAAAGTGTCCAGGAAAAACAATTTTCTTGTCTCCAGTTCAAAGGATCAACATGTTGATGATTGGCAGACGATGACGAGATGACGCTTAGCTGGACTGCTGGACTGACTACTGCTGGACTGACTACTGCTGGACTGACTACGTTTGACGTTTCATTGGTTAAACTGTTTCAAAGAGTAACACAAGATGTGAAGTGAACGAAGAGAACCAAAACGTTAAAACGAATCGAAATTATCAAAGGACATTCAGTTGCATAAGATGTTATTTGTTTGACAATTGATGCATAGTATAAGGACCTAGAATTATTTTGAAGCAATATTTATTTAGCAGAAATAATTATGTTTGTATGTTTGGAGTCAAATATTTTTTTTTTTTTAAATTGAAATAAATTCAAATCCAACAGTAAAGTGCAAAATCTTGTCAATAAAATAAAATTATAGTGAATTTTTGCCTATACACCGAAGAAGGAAAAAATACCGAATAATTAACATTAAGTTAAAAATACTTTTTCTTTTTACCAAAGTACCTACACAGAAAACCTTCATTTTTGACATTAAATATCTGACAATTTTTAAGTGACAATATCTTGTCATTGACAGCTCTTATGGAAAAAAATATCAAGGTGTTTTTTACAATTTTGTATGCGAATAAATCAACATGCTCGATACTTTGTATGCTAAGGTTAGCTTAATTGGGAATGTGTTCGATTGGGTTGTTGCGATGGGGGAAAGATGTCTACCATGTTTCAGAATTCTTCAAATTTTTGAAAGTTAAAATGTCTATGGAGTAGAGATCTCCCCTTCATCAAACAAACAATTCAACGCCAGTGACACACACTCATGCTATTTACAAGTTCAAATGACTTTAAATTTCGCTTGCATGAGAAGCTGTGTTTGCAAATGCTTCAATGAGAAAGTTTGTTTGCAGTCTGACTGTGTGGTAACACTCTGATCTCTTTGGTGACAACAGTGTTCTCGAAAAATGTAGTACATTTTCGTATGTATTTTTCAATTTACTAGAATAAGCACTTCAAACTTTTTATTAATATCTACGAAATTTTAATTCGTTGATTAGTAGTTGATTTTTACTAACCAAGGCTTTTTAAATAAAAAGTCCTCGAGAAAATGTTAAAAACAAGATGAAATAACAATTTTGATGATTCAATGCGAATCAAATATCTTTGATCTTTTTGTATGTAAAATTTCAAAAACTGTGTGTACAGAAGTATTATTTTAAAACGTGGATATTAAACAAAAATTTAAAAGCTTGAACTTAATTTTTGTAATTGTTAAAATTTCTCAGCCATAGAAGTTTCAGCTTAAGAAAAAAAGATATCAATTGATTTCTTAGACAAATATGAATTTATGCAAACAAAAATTCAAAAATCGTTGGAGCGTTTTTTTTTTATAATAATACAGAATTTCGAAAATATTTTTGGTGCCAAAATTTGGAAAAAATAACAATTAATATGCAGATACAAATTGGATTTCAAAAAAATTTCATTATTCTGTTTTTGAAAAATCGAACTTTCCAAAAAAAAAGAAGAGATTCTGTATAAAAAATATCATATCCTATTTTATTAAAATTCTTCGAGTCGTTTTCGAGTAAATGGTTTCTGTTTTTTTTTTTCAAAATTTGTAAAGATTGTACCGTTGTTTTTGGTTCTAAGAAGACGTTTTTTAAGAGCTTCAGAAAATATAAGGGAATCATTTTATAACATGTTTCAATGAAATTAACCATGTCATTTTTGAAATATTGAGTTTTCAAAATTATGAAACTATGCTTTTTCTTTAAATTTCATTAAAAAAATCAATTAAAAACCAAAAAGAAAAAACATTTTTCGAAAATTAAAATATTTTAGAAAGTAATAAACTAAATGCTTTAATTAAAATTTAAGGAAACGTTTTTGAGAAAAAAAATATTTGCTAGGCAAAATTATATAGCAGGAAAGGTTAAGGTGGGTAGTTGTGAATGATTTTGCATTTTCGGCCATTTACTAATTTAGCAAAACTAGCAGACATTATTAAACAAAAAAATGTACGTGGAAAGATGTTTAAAACATTATATTTTGGACCACGAAATCTTAAAAAAACTCAACAAAAAACAAATTACTCATGGCAACGTACAAATTTTAACTAACCTATTGGCATACCTATTATGTATGTCACTCCTGTCACAATATCGGTAAATATGTAATGGTTTTCAAAATATTAACAAGCCATGTCACTTCGGATATCTAGTTTTCGTACAAAAAAAGTTTGTTTACAACTACCCCCATTCCCAACTACCCCTTTTACCCTAACGTTATTTTAGGGTCTAATAATCAAGAAAATTGTGGAAATATTTCCCAAAAGGCACTAGGTACGAATCTTCTTTCGAATCCATAACATGCCATATAGTACGAGTAGATATACCTTAGGAGTGTCTATTAATTTTTTTTTGTCAGATATTCAAAACGGGTATCATGGATCTTGTAGAGGATACACACACAATTATTTCTACGTCCCGAAATTGTTTAAAAATGGTACTTCCAGACCCCGCGGCCGTTTTTTATGTAAAAAACACGTTTTTTTGTCAAAGTCAACAAATGATCAAGAATTTCGCGTATTAAAAGTGGTTTTAACGACTTTAAAAGGTTTTTTTTTTCACTCTTTGGGAATGCTAATAATAAAATAGCTTAGGTAACTGCCCCTTAAAATTTCAAAATATGCCTGTTTTACTCCATAAATGGCCGAAAACCCCACAAAAATCGGTTGATTTTTAAGCTTTTCTCAATTTTAAAGACCTCCATGGATTCAGGAACGAGCAAGTAAGACTCGTATCAGAGGTAATTTTATATACTGAACTTAAATCTATCATCCGTTTTTCGCCATCAGCTCTAGTTTCTGAAATATTCCAGTCTGAAAGTGGAATATAACCATTTTTTCACCTATTTTTGAGATTTTGAAAAAATTCGAAATGCTTTTTTTCAAAAAAATGCACTGATTCATACATGAACATGAGTCATAGTGCAGTACTTTGATGAAACGGTGCATTTGTCTGGAAGTACCATTTTAAAAAATTTCCGGGACGTAGAAATACTTGTGCGGGCATCCTCTACAAGATCCACGATACATATTTTGAATATCTGACAATAAAAATTAATAGACACCCCTAATATACCTATATCAAACGTAAAAATGAATTAAATCCTATTTAAATACCCATAAATTCAGGCTATGAAATTTCGAGTTTTTCCGACAACTTGTCCTTTTAAGCTGAATTATTAACTGTTTTTAAATTACTCAAGCTATTCCATTGTTTACATTGTTTTATAACCATCACAAGACAGTTTTGACAGTAAATATTGGAAGGAAAAAAAGACAGTGAACTTTCTTTTAACATCAAAAACGTGCCCTTATGAATTCAACTAACATTCAACCACAAGAGAAAAAATAAGGAAATTTGTTTCTCTTTATGTAAATGCCATCATAGAATTTAACAGACGGTTTTAATATCTAAATTCCTCCATAAAAACATTTCCAAGACAAAAGCGAAAGGAAATATTATGTGCCAACACCCACATTTATTTCAAAAACAATTATTTCGAGTAGCTTTTTGGTATATAAGACGGTATGGAAATACACAGACTACAGAAGTTATAACCTATAACCCAGAAGTTTGAAAGAAAAAATGTCTATAATGAAATATACAAACAAAGCTGTTTGCTAACACGTATACAAAGATTTTATCTGATTCTCTAAAAATGTATTCATAGTCTTAACCGCATCGGAATGTTATTGTGTATTATGTGGATGAAAGGGGGGAGGGGATGAATAATTCTACCTCCTACAATTATTATTCCCCTATCCCCAAAAAAAACATCAAATTTATTTTTTTTTTCTCTCATGACTGAAATTTAACACAAATATGTGTTTATGTTTTGCAATTCAAATTTTAATGAAAACGAAAATTAATAAAACCTACCTTTACAACGTACATACATATATGACAAATAAAACCAAATTATTGCCACCAGCACAACTACGCCCCCCCCCTCGAATACGCCTTCTCATCCGAAATACCCTGACGACTGTGGCAATGATAAGAAACAAAAGGGCCAACTACATCACAGCAAAACATTTTCAAAACAATGCGATGCTCGAATGTATTAAATATTTTCCGAATTCCCAGCCTCAAAAAACAATTATTATTGTTTTTGAATATGTGGTTGAATGAGACGGGTGAGGGGGTGGTGTGGTGAATGGTGGCGATATATGGAGGTACTGAGGATGATGTGTGTGTGAGTGAAGGTGTATTTATCATCATCAAGGGAGCAAATGCAATTTTCTAATTATTTACAGGTACGTAGGAGACCATTGAATAGCAATTGCAAAATAACCAAATAGCATAACATGAGAGGAATTTACTGAATGTACCCCTACAGACTTGTAATTTGCTCATGCATAAGCATTCGAGTATATGATGGCAGAGCAGAATATTGGAGGCAAGGATAGCTGGCTCATTGTTATATTCTTATTGCGATGGAAATAATTTTGAAAAATTCTGAATGTGTACTTCACAGGGTTGCTGGTTGCTGTTACATATTTACAAAAGTTTATGATATTTAATTTTGCCTCGGATAAAGTATGGTGGTTCCTTGAATTTACGAAGTTGATTCGTGTGAATACACAATTAATTAACCCCCCCCCCCTTATTCCCTTCTGACATCCTTGTTTAGATTTGGTTGGAGATTGGTATTCATTTTGGACAGTTATACCAGCAATCAGCATTGTCTTTTGGGACTAAGAATTTATTGTTATTTCAGGGTGTTGGCGTTGGCGTAGTCCTTACGGCCCTGACCCTTTCATGCTTAACTCAATACGTTTAGAAGCAGTTTTGCTTATTACATCTACATACCTACTATCTTTGAACAGTCAAAACATCACATATGGTTGTTTGTATGATTTCGATCGAACATATCAAATTTAAATGCACAGAAATAAATACCAGCAGCAAAAATTTGTTAAATGATGGACGAAGCGGTGAAAATTAAACACAATTTTGTTTCAAAACTACATTTGTTTTGAAACATAAACTGAAAGCTGAGAAGAAGGAATTAAAAGGTAGGATAATGGTGCATTTCTGTTTAAACCAATGGGAGGGGGTGGGGGGGGGATTATTACATTAAAATAATCAAGCTGGCTCGTGCCTTGACAGCAAAATTATTTCTAACTTTTCGTAAGAAACTGAAATGCCGTTTTCCTAAAATCATTAAAAGCATTAATAGGAAGAAGTTGGATTAAAATTGTTAAAGTCGTTTTCTCGTTTTCGAGAAATTTTCAAAAAACCGTTTTAGATGAGTTAAAACAAAAATTTTTAAGGCTTTGCTCTCTAGAGAATTGCCTAAAAGTACTTTAATTCAAATAAAAAGTTCAAGTGACCTCAACTCCATAAATTATTGTGTTTCGCCCCAGGTATAACAGTGGGCTCTTCAGCCTGTCTGTTATACCCTACTAAGACACAAATTTTGGTCGATGTTTACCGACTCTTATAAAAATCACAGCAAGAAGATACTGTGAATTTTATTATTCTAGGGGAATTTGTTTAAATTCTTGCACCCAGAAATTTGAAAATTTTTATAAGAGTCGGTAAACATCGACCAAAATTTGTGTCTTAGTAGGGTATAACAGACTGACTGAAGAGCCCACTGTTATACCTGGGTTGAAACACAATAATTTATGTAGTTGAGGTCACTTGAACTTTTTATTTGAATTATATTCATTCCCTGCACTTAAAAACCAAAGTTATTTTAATATTTTAATATTTAAATTTCTTTTTATTTACTAAAAATACTTTATACCAAATTTGTATTAAATCGGTTCACCCGTTTAGGCTCTAGCTCGATGTACATTGAACTTTCAAAACACACTCACACACAGACTGATGGACGTCAAAAGCAAGTCATATATCATATTTTTTTTAAGTTCTTTAAATGCTCTTATCCCAACGTTTATTTGTTATAAATGAAATGTTTTCATATATTTTTTTATTAAATTCACGTGCAAACTTTTTTTTTAAATTATCTCAATTTGGAAATTTGATTTAGTATGGGAAATGAGATAATTTGGGACCTAATTGGCAAATTGTCAACGAAATTACGTAATTTAGCCTAATAAAAACGGGCTATAAAAAGCCTTAGATTATATTCTTTTCAGTTACTTAACTCGCGAATCCTTGACAAATTGCTTATACGAGGCTTTGACTGTTTGGTGTTTGTTATTCAGCTTTGATCGATTTAAAAAAAACTCTACACAAAACAGCTGGCTTTATACATCAACAAAAAAAAAGCTAAAGTGTTAAATCCATTTTATTTCATCAATTTTGGGGCAAATTTGTGTTGTCGTCATTTTCTTCTCGTTGAACAAAATGATGGAAAAATAAATAGAAACAACCCTTCTCCCAACAATTCACAGAGACCAAAATGACAGGAAATCGAAATACCACAATGGCGGGCAAAAAAATTCCGTCATTTTCTAGCAATTGAATAAGCACGAGCAACTCAGTCAGCAGCGAGTGTGTTTTGCATTTTGTGGTGTGTTGAAAGACAACTTACTCGAAGGACTTTAGACTGATGGCGCAGAATGATGATGATGGTGCGGAATAAAAGCCACTAACAATCCTAGAGGATAATTGAAAGGATAAAATATATATATAGGAGATACGTGCTGGATTGTCATAGAGTCTTTGGGTGTGTTTAAGCGAGTGATGTGTATTTGCTTGCAGATATACAAAATTAAAACACAAAAAATAAAAGGAAACACACAAATTGATTAAAGAATAATGTAAGTCGTCTGGCGTCAGGAAGATTGACAGCTATGTGTATGGTATGGCGGTACTCAAAATGCCACAGTGTGATTGAGACTGTGTGTAAGGAATTAATTTTATGCCAAAAGGAATTATTTTATAAATACAAGCGGGTAATTTATAAAATGCCAAGGTCACGAGTTGGTTGTTGGTTTTATTTGCAGCAGCCGGAATGAGCGTTGTTGTTGGTTGTGTTGGTTGTGGAGGTATCTTAAATTGGAGATCAAATATCCTTTTGTTTTTCGTTTGTATTTAAATTAAGGATACCGGAAAGGCAGGAGGAGATTATAAGAGTGCGGGATTGCCTACATTAAAAATAAAAAAAAAAAGGATCAGGCATATTTTGTGAGTTTTGACTTGGAAAATGGAAATTGAATACTTTTTCAATTAACTCTGAAAATAATTGAAATAGAAATTATTTACCTTGAACTAAAGAAGAATTATTTTATTTATGCTTTTTATTTTTGGGCAATACAAGCTCTATTCTTAACCTTGTAATTAGTGATTTGTTTGTTTTTGAAGAATAATTATGCGGACAAAATGATTTTTGTTGGAGTAATGATTTTGATGGAGTGAATTTCAAAAGCATATTTATAGATATTTGGGAACGTCTTGCTTTTTGAAAATATTTGTAACTACTTTTGAGCAGCAATAATCTAGGTACGTGTCTACATAACTAATCCTTTTTTAATTAAAACATTTAAATTTTCAAATGAGAACCTTAACTATAATTTTCAATTTTTGTACAGGGAAAATATTCGTTTCATTTAAAAAATAATTCTAGGTTTTAACCAAATATAAAATGTGTACATATATAGATAACGATGATGGAAAAATTCAAAACGTTGATTTTCATCATGATTTTCTTCATTGATTTTCTTCCATGAAGAAATCATGGAAAAGTTCAAAACATTGATTTTCTTCCTGAAATTTCGTCGGCTTGTGCGTTTGTAAGTTCACTGAACATTGAGATAGATTCTAATTGCGTTGACCAATTTGCTTCAGAATTTAAAGGACAAGCAGTTTATTCAAAATCATTTGTCATTTTTGAAAAAAAGAGCGCGTGTTACTCAGTACTCGTGGCAGAAGTGAAACTTCTCTGGCGATCTAAAAATCTCGATATGTATAGGGATATTAAGCTTATATGCGTAAGACGCAGCTATGTGTTCTATATCAAAATGATCGATGGGTTGGGGTTCTAAACTTGAAAACTAAATAATAATGGTGAAAATTTAAAGTAAAAAAAGGTGAAAGTTTAAAAGATATAAAACGATTTATTTGAGTAGGTTTTCCGGCTATTTCCAAAAATTCCTTCACTCAAAATCTCTGCAAAATCAAAAATTTGTATAAGACAACTTTAATTTGGTTTTATTTATTTTGCAACCATATATAATTCAAATTTGTAGCGGACTCTCATGATTTAATTCAATTTTTTGGAAATTAGCCTATTTTGAGATAAAATGTTTAAAATAATTTATATCTCCATACCAGTAGGAGATAGATAAAAATCTTAAACTAGTAAGATTCTTAAAATTTCATTATCTATTCACCAAAAAAAAATTTCTAGCATTATAATTAAAGAAATTAGAAAGCAGACATAAAAAGGAGATTTTCCCTTTTATCTGCTACAATAATATAGATTATCAAAAAATCCAAACTTATTGCACTATAAAATTTTTAAAATTTTTACTTTTACTCTACCTCCCACCACTAAGCTAAGCACATGTGGCGTTACATTTTTTTGTTTCACAAAAATTCAACCTTGAAATTTAACTCTCAACGCGCGCAAAAAAGTTTTACTTCAAAAATAGATAAAAAGGAAATCGTTGCATAACAGCTTCTCGATCTTAATTTACTAAAACAAATGCGAAGGTAGCTCAAAGTAGCTTTCAAAATTTATAACAATTTGCATCAAACTTCGTTGCTTTAATATTTTAAAGTGATTGCTAAGAAAAAGGTTTTCATTTTTTTTTTTTTCTAAGAAATCCACTTAACAGAAATGATTCCTTTTTTTGGGAAAATTGCTTTATTTTTTGATCATTATTGAATATCTCGTAAAAAGCTTTACCTATTTTGTTATTATTTCGCGTACAAGTACTTCTGAAAAGTACTAACAATATCGTATTAATATACAAAAATTCTTTGTAAAATCAATTGAAGTCGGTTAACGTTAACATCTGCCAGCGAGCACATGAAATTTTAAGTACAAAAATACACTTTAACTTCCAGTCTTTAACCCAAAAATTCATTAAACGTGTAAATGATGATGGACAATTTTTAAATAATGCCCATATATTAAGAAACTTAAGCACTAGCAAACAAAATTATTTAAATTTTTTTAAACAGTAGCTGGGAACCTCGTTTTATTAAATTATGGAAGTCGATGTTTTTGTGTATTAACATTTATTTCAAGGAGATTTAAAAACCTGAAAATATTTGTTGATAGTTCTAAAGGTCGGCAATCAATATAGCTATGTGCCAAGTTTAAAAATGTTCTTTAAACAATTTTCTTTAAAGCTATTTTTTTAAATGTTTAAATTCTAAGTAGGCTTTAGGTCTTTTTTGCTTTAAAAATTATAATCAGACGACGTTTCAAACGTGGTTACGTTTTTCTTCAGGTCTCTAAAAAAATTTGTTAATAAATATATCTACATATTTGGAAGTCATACAATACTTACGACTTTTATTCTTATAAAAATTCTAAATCAAAGGTTTATCCTCTATTATTTATCTTTAGGTTTTTGTTTTGGTTTATCAATTATTATTCTTTCAATTGTATTAAATGTCTTGAAAAAGACGTTTGCATAAATCAAATTCTGAATAATAATAAATATTTCAAATCTAATTTTATTATATTTTGAATACTTATTCAAAATATTTTATATAATTCTAACCTACAAAACAAGTTAAAAATAAAATCTTAATTTTAGTCTATTGCCTTTCAATGAGTTGACCATATATACTGCTAAGTCCTTCACAGTCTGATTGTCTATTAACTGTATTATCTGTGTTTATTTAAAAAAAAATTGATAAGATTCAGAAAAAGACTTTTCTGAACATTTTAAAACTTTAAAGAATTTAAGATGTCCATAAAAGTTCCATTATTATCAATATTGAAGCTGCTGCCATAATTAATCACAATAATTAATGTAAGCAATTTGGAATAATTCGGTAAAATGTGAGGGACTTTATAAGCGAAGCTTTAACGAAGAAATAAATAGTCAATTTTTGAATTAATATTTTTGTTTAAATATCATTATGGATTTTTGATGAATTCAATTGAATTGAATTGATGAATTCAAGTTTTGCAAATCATACAATATTTGAAAATTGGTCCCAAGTTCTATAAAAGTTGCACTTACAAGATTATAAATGCTCCAGTCCTTTTTTTACTTTTCCCCTTAATTTATTCATTCAAATAAGAAGTATAATAATTCCATAATTGTAATAAAGCAAACGACTTTTAGTTTCAATAAGTTCCAGTAACATGTTCAAAACATTTTTCCCACATCCCCCATAAACAAAAACATCACCAAATTGCTTCTCGTTTACGTCAAAACTTGTTACCGGAATAATCAATCAAACAAAAAAATTTCTGAACCCAACAAAAATAAATGATGAAACGAATAAAAATACAAACAAAAAATTATGACTAGGAAGAGCTAGCACCAACTACATTAATCTCTACAAAAAAAAACATTCATATAGAGACAACCAAAACAGATTCTGATGGCCATCAGACCAATATTGATGTCAGTTTCAAATTAAATCCTAACATGAAAGTAAACCAAATTTATTGCTGCAACTGAAAGAGAAAATAACAAAACAAAAAAATTACTCTGAAACTTAACATTTTATGAATAGATTTTACCTATGTGTACGGTAGGTACATCCATTTAGAAAAAGCTTTGATCTAACAAAATTGATCGTTACATTCAGATGTCGTCCTTTCAAAAACCCATAAAGTGATTAGGGAATTGCACGTTTGTGGAAACCCTCCAAAGTAGTAAATACCAATTTGTCTGTCCCAATAAAAAAAAAAAAAAATATACCTTAATAGATTGATGGACAGTTTCAAAGCCCAGGTGGTTTAACAAGCAAGAAGTAACCTTCATCCTCAAAGCAGTGCGACAGCACAAAAAGAGAAAAAAATATTACAAATCGAAAGGTGTATTGATTCCCTTAGGTCAAAAATTATTTCAATCGAATTACGGTAATCCTAATGACTTAGTTTTTTCGTCATAACTTTTCTGCCCCTACGTTATAGAAAGTCAAATCCCCTCCCATCCACTTCTAATTTCTATGCCATTAAAGGATACATGCCAACAAAAAAATAGAAATAAATACGAAAAACATACTGCTGCGACATGGCTAAGTATTTTGTCCTTTTTCCCAAGGATTCATAGGATGTCCTGCATTGTCTATTTGTCATTCAGTTTGTGTGTTTCCTTGTGTGTGTTACAGTTCCATATACATATAATTCGAGATAGAGACCGAGACCCGTATCCCATTGAGTATAGTCTTACCGTTTTACGTAAAAGGAGTGTTTTGACTGATTTTCTTTTGTTATTATTCTTCTCGGGAAAAACAACAACGACAAAAAATATGTCCTTGAAACATCATAAGACAAATATCAAATATCTATAATAGTATCCTTCACCCAAACAAATGCAGAAAGAGCAAAAATTACTAGGGACAAGTTTTATTTTTTTTGTATAATCGATTGATTCTGTTAGGATTTCTGTTAGAGTTAAAAAATATATATTGCAAATATCATGCACTTATAAAAGGAACCTATATATCTCTTGGGAATTGAACATATTTATTTAAAATGTGTGTCCTTTATTCCTGAGTTTGAAGAAACTTATGTGTAGAATATGTTTTTTTTTTGTGGGTCGGTCAGTCGATCGATTTTTGTTTGAAAAAACAACTTAAAATGTCACATCAAGGATAATATGAATTTCTATGCAGGGAATTGCTTTCTTGAGTTTTATTACAATTTTGCCTGATTAACGAATTTAGTTAAATTTAATTTAGTTGAAGGACAAATATTTAAATTAAAAATAAGACTGATTTTTTAATTGCAATTGAAGCACACGCAAAATTAAGGTGAAGTTGTAAATGGTTATTCGCATAGCATGCAACAAAAAGATAAAGTGTGTAGTTTGAGTCGAGACAAGAAAAATTTGTACTTTCCCTGGATACGGTAGGAGGGGTAGGTAATTTTCTTAAAAAGAAAAATACCTAACTTAAAAAGAAAATGTTTTTCAAACACAACGGCTGCACTTATAATATAACGCTAAGGCTTTTTTTAAAAGCCCACAAATATATTCCTTTCGTTTTAGTGGAGTAAGTTTTGGAAGATGTTTTTTCTGAATATTTAACGTAATTAAATATTTACTGTTTTCAATTTTAGTGTTCAATGCTGATATGAATTCTAAGTCAAAAACTGAAAACGGAAGTGATCTTAAACTTTTACTTTTTAAAATATTACCCGCGCAGAAAAACAAACTTGTTTTCGATAAGGCACAAGAGAGTTTTAAACAGATTCTTGCAAGGCAATAGCAAGATTTAGCAAAGGCTAGAATACGAGCCTTGGCGATTATGAACCTTTTTGCCTCAACAGGGAAAATATAAAAAGAAAGCTGGCTTTTGTAGGACTTGATCCCGCGATCTTCTGAATGTCAGTCCAATGCGCAATGCGCACTGGGCTAACTCGCTGTACAAAAATTCAATGTCGAAAGTGAATAAGTTTCATTCCAAATTGCATAACAAATACATACATAATAGAACTAGATTCTATGTACTTGCTTTTAGGTAGAACAACTTAGACAGAATTTTCCTCATTGAACAATCCTTAACAGGTGTCGTATGATGCTGAAATTGCATGGTTCTTATAAAATTAGTGTTTCTGGTGTACAAGAGACAGATGGGGTCCCGAAACGTGTTAAACAACTTTTTATTAGAGATTGCCTCACGCGTTTTTGGAATTTTTCTCGTCTAAATTTTTGGTACTGAAATCCAGCAAGGGCTTGCTAAGTATCTGACACGTTTTTCTTGTTTATAATTACCGTACTGAAAACTTAGTAGGGCCTTGCCCAAACTAAACAGAAACTTTGCATTTTTCCAGCCGGGTAAGGAAATCAACTTTCTCATAAAAAAACAAGAAAAACCTATAGTCTAAATTAATGCCCATTACCCTTTTTTTTGATTTGAGTTTCAAAACCTATTTCTTGAAAATAATATAAAATAAAATAAAATAAAATAAAAGAATGGATTTCTGGCTGTAAAGCACACTGTTTTTTTGAGTATTTCCGTTGGGTTTAAAAGTATAATTTTTATTTAAAGTCACTTTTTTTTTTAGAAAATCGCATTATACACCAACTAGGGAAAATAGTACCTTACTATTACATTGAACAAAAAGAATAAAATATATATAATTATTGTAAAATATATAACTGGCTTTAATAACGGAAGTTGAACTTAAAGAAATTAAAGTCTTAACATATGGGTTCTTTTACTTTAAAGCTGAGTTTTGGGGGATTCCACAAGTCATTCTCAACCCATAAGGGTCTACTTACTCTTACCGCCATGAAACAGAACCACACCTGAAATTCTTAGGAAGTTTTTCAGGCTGAAATTTAATAATATTTTATTATTTTTATTTTAAGGTCTCAAAATAATAAATAAAGGAAATGAAGTACATATTTTCACTGCGTCTTGATATAAAGCGGGGCTTACTAGTTTATATTTCGAAAATCAGTGTGATTGCTTTTTCTTAATCTACTATAAGAATTGTAAGCAAATAACCAAAAAAAAATAAATCGGGTGGCACAACGGCTCATGAAGAACCAGGGCCTAGTGACTAACAACTCGCAACCATTCCTGTGTGCGCCTTTCGACAGGAATGGAAGGGACCTACAATTTTATGCCGAATCCGAACGGCTAGACGAGAAGCACTTATTCGTGACAAGTGATACTCTTGGAGGATTTGTCAATTCCTCGCAAGAGGCAGTAGCCCTGAAAAAAAACTTTTTAGTTTTTAGGTGGACGAGGCTGGGAAGCGATCCCAGACCTCCAGCGTGACAGTCGAACGCACTAACCATTACGCTACGGGCTACTACAAGCAAATAACCCAACTTCTTTTTTTATTTGTTTTTTTTATAAGATTTAAATATTTGTTATTCATCTTATTTTATTAATTTTAAGAACCAACATAATTAAAATGAAGATTTAAGAGTTTTTTTTAAAAAGACGATGAACCGTTAAGAAAAAACTTATTTTTCTAGAAACCGGCTCCAAGAATTTTGATAAAAAGATGTGCGTGGTATTAAATTAGTACATTCTAATAATTCAGCATTTTTCGGATTTAAAAGAGAAACTCGAACAAACTCAAGGTCGATTTTCGCTTTGTACCTTTGGGGGTGTAACAAAAAGCGATTTTTAATGATCCTACAAAACTAGTCTATAAGCCCTTGAGAAATTTTTTTTTAATTGAATAGATTAATGTATGCTAAATTCTTAAAAATAAACCGTAAAGAGGAAGGTGGACCCGTGAGCTTGTGACGACCACACAGCGCCATATTATCACATTATTACTGTTTTGTAAGGTGTATAGGTGCGGTCAATTGACTAAAATTCATTAAGTTCTCTTCCTCAGATTAAATGCAACAAATTAGCCCTCTTACTTCTATCAAAACTGCAACTAACAATGTAAATTGCGTACAAATTTGTATCTAATTTAAAGGCGGGAATAGCCTAAAAATAAAATAATTTTCTGATTAAACGTTAAAACTCAATTTCCGCTAAGTGATGTTTCGCCAAAAATCGCAGCATTCATTTTTTTTAAATATCTTTGGAGTCATTTTGATGAGAAAATACAAACAAAATGAATCATTGTATTAGAAAAATGAGCCATCGGCACTGGCGTTTAAGTCGTAAGAAAAAGTTTTAAAAATTATTATTAAGTAGTGACATATAGGAAATTGGCAATTTATCTAAGAAAGAGAGTGTGTTTATTTTGAGCAATGCCTGACCTTACCGCTTGTCCCCCTATTAGACTGTGAACCTTACGGATAGTTGCAAATTTTCTACAACCCTTGTTTATTTTGCCTTTTTAAACAATATTCTTTTGAAATAGCTCTTTTCATGGAAATCAACCTAAACATAATTAAGAGAATGATACAATAATATATACTTTTCCACTATGCGCTGCGTTTAGAGAAAATGTTCTGCCCTTTAAATCTCCCAATCTTCTAATAGAGTTTTAACTCGACTTCCCCAGTAACCCAACTATCGTAACAAAGAGGTTAAGGGTTTTCTTTGTTGACAGCTCAACCATCAATGTGGACCAAACTATAACAGAACTTCTGCGTCGCTTGAGTTATCTGACATACTTAAGTCTTCGAAAAAGTTATTAATTAAAAACAAAAAAAAAGTTTGTAGGGCCCTCTGACCTATTTTTCTCTTTTTTTCTTAATCCCTCGTTATTCAACGCAAGTTCATACAACTTTGTCTTACACCTTTGATTTCTATTCTTTTCACCATTCAGGTATTATAGTAGAAGTAATGTTAACGGTATTGAAATACTTTAGCAAAGAAATAATAAAGAAAATCCTCCTTGAAAGTTGTGTGAATTTTTGTTAACTGGACGTGAAAAGTTCTTTCTTTTTGGTGTTGTTTTTGGGAAAAAGATTTTGCGCAGTTTACATTAACTTTAATGAAAGTTGTAGAGTTCTTCTGAATTAGAAATTAAGGACGAAAGATAAATAAACGAAGGAAACCGCTTGTGGTGTAAAAGTACCTGCTGTGTAGGTAGGTACATTTAGTTAAATAAACTGTGGGATTTAATTATAAAGAAATTTTAACATGCATTCATGATGGTGTCAAGACCAAATAAAATTAATTTTAATATTGTTTTGGGGTAAGAATAGATTGAAATAATAAATAAAAATTGTAAAATGTAAGAAACGAGTTTTCTTCAAAAGTAATTTCTGCAATTTTTAATTTTCTTTTGACGAGTGTATATTCAAGGGAAAGCAATTACTTTCTCAACCTACTACTTTCTTAAGTGAAAAATCATAAACAAATATAAATAAATGGTTGGAGGTTGGAGTAGGCATAGATATATTTTGCTTATCAGTTAAGCTTATGGGAAGATTTAATTCGCAAGAAAATGAAAGTTTCGCAAAGCAAATTTTGGTCATTTTGGCAAATAAACTATAAGGAATAATTGGATAAATTCTTGGCAAATGCATAGGCAAAATTAAGTTGATTAGAAACCTTAACTACGCCCTCATTAACAAAAACAAATCAAACTTGAATTTTGAAAACTGAAATTTCCTTGGAAGAAAACCTCTTATCTTTCAATATTTCATAATATTTGAGACACGAACAGTGTAATATAACAACAGCAAAATGGATCCACTAATGACCTCTGGGGACGATACTGTAATTGTTGCATATAAAGCACATAATGGGCATAAATAAAGGAAAACAATTTGGCTGTCAGGTGACAACCCTAAAACTCTCAAGGTCAACACCAGAGAAGAAAAGAGAAATGTACCAAGGTAGAATTTTATTTTTAGATAATGAGTAAATATCAAATATCTTAGCGTCATCATTCAGCTTCAACTTTCATTAAAAAAATCCCTAACACAGTTAACCAACAATATCCAATTTGTTTATGTTAGGCACAAAAGACCGTCGGTATCTTTGAGCGGTAATAAAATAAGTCAAGAGTGACATTTTTTTTAAATTCCTCTAGATCATATCCCTTATAGTTATAATACTTATTGCCAGCTCTTAAGAAAAATCCATTCCTCAAAAGCGTGTGTCTTGAATAGCTTAAAGTTAACGTCTGTGACAAAAATTTCAACCAAGTATCAAAAATCACACCCTTGTGGATCGTCCTTTTTGAATTGGTTGCTGATATATGATTTCCCCAACTCGTCATCGTCATATGTCTGACAAGAACCTTGATGCAAAGAATCTTGTTAGCATTTTTGGGTTGGATCTAATTCACTGTCAACAATTTTTATCTTTTTTGCTTGTATCTCTTTTATCTTTTTACACCGTGTTTTGTCGTTAGATGAATTTCAATTGAATATATTTTGCTACTTCATATAGCTCATGAAACTTGAAGTGTGCGGCTTAGGAAGGTACAAACAAAATACAACAACATAAGATAAAAAAAAAAAACTGAGAAGGACCCAATTTGCTTCCTTTTGAATTACACCACTTGCTGGGAGATGAAAATGACGACTTTTTGTTTTGAAAGACAATTTACACAACACCAACTTTTGATAAGGTTTCTCTTTTTTGTTTGCGTTGATAGAAAAGGGACAAGGGGAATAATGTGATTTTTTTCTTATACCTAATGGTATTTATATAAACTTTTCTAAAAAAAATCAAAAAAAAATCTTTTAAATGTCTGCAAACATTTTCTAAAGATGCTTACATTTTTTTTTCTGTGTGGTTTTATGCAAATTAGAATTGTTAAAAGATTAAATTTAAATCCAGCTTAAGGTGGACGAAACTCAAGAACTCGCTTATATAAACTTTGTTTGAAATATAAACGACGAACAAAACAATTTGAAATATTTTTAAGTCTCAAGGATGAAAAATGTATTTGTATTTGAACTAAAAGTTACTTAGCTATATACCCGTAATAAGTCAAAGAAAAAAAGTCAATTTTAAAAATTTAACCTAATGACTTCGGGTCGGATGATGTTCTGGGAAAAAAAAAAAACATTGACATATTTTTGGCCCCAACCAACCCAAAATCTGTAGGGAATATTTTTTTTTACAAACAAGCAGTAATGAGGTTAATTTGCAGCCATATCTCATCGCAATATTATGCGTCCTTCGTGAAATTTTTGATTAATTAAATTCCATTAAATATTTAATGTTTTGTTTTTTTTTTTTGTACTTTGTGTTTGATATTAAAAAACAGTGAACGCACTTTTAAAAAGGCAAGAAATAATAATTTAATTTTATTTTTACTAGCAGAAGGTCTAAGTTGTTTTTTGTACATAAAAGTTTATGTATAAGTATTTTTTTTAACATAAAAGTGTTTGTAATTAGGATTGCTTTTATATTAATGTCCTTTTTCCAGAGAGTGTTTTTTTGTCTGTATTCATTTGAAACGTATGCTGATTATGGGTTTAAGTGGTTATTTGTACTTATACCTTTTGCTAGAAAATAATGTTCATGTAACTAATCCCTACCCAATGTCTCATGTTCTCATTAATATGTGCGTTATTTTAAATCCTTTTAAACATTATGTGTAGCTAACATATGTCAATTTATTTATGCGAACAAAATAATGGAAAATGTTTTTGAAGGTTATTTGCATTTCACTGGATTTAAAAAATTAGATTTTTATTTAATAAGCAAAAATTTTTCTTTGAAACTAGTTTTTCATTCCAAATACTTGGATTTATGTATTTATTGATTTATGAATTTATTTATTTAGCTACAAATTTAACAAATTATTAGCTCTGAGACTGAAAACTTCAATATAAATCTTTTTTTAAACAATAGTTTGATACATTGAAATCAATAACATTAAAACACTTATTAAAATCTGCACATTCAGCAAACATAGGTTCATGAATTCCATAATTTGTTCTGTTAAATCTTCGACTTAAAAAGTCTCCAGATCTAAAGGATCGTGAATATATATTTATTTAGGTTGAGTTGTGATAAAATATATTCAGAATAAATTTCTTATATCAAAACATCATAAATAAATAAAATTCTAAAAACTGTTCTTCTATTCATTAGTGATGGTAAATTAATTAAAACAAGAAGTTGATTGTATGGTGGCAGATGTGTGTTGATATTCCATGGTAGATGTCAAAGGGCATAACGAAGAAATCGTTTTTGTACAGATTCTAGTCGATTAATATTGTTTTGATAGCTTGGACTCCAAACACAGCTACAGTATTAGACTTTGTTACATTTATATGTTATTTCACCTCATCCATCAAGGTTAAGAGAGCTATTTCTCGTTCAAATCAGATATCCTTTCGTTTAGAAAGCTTCTAAACCGATTCATTTTCACAAGTTTTTATTGACACAACTACCGTAAAATTGGATATGAAACTTGATTACCCCAACATTGTTATCTCAAGCAAATTAGCTGCATGTATAAAAGAAGCGATAGAAGCTTTCTTTCTACTATGAGGCGTTTCAGGGTTAACCATTCTTTACGGGGCACCCTGTGTATGCAAAATTTTACAAGTTAGTATAAGGTTCCTAAAAAACGGATAGGTATTCAAAAAAAAACTTCAAAAGCATGAAATTAATTTTAATTTACTGTGCATTATTTCGTTAGTTTCAGCTTAACAAAAATTAGAAAAAAATTTTTGTTTTGCAGAAAAATACGATTTTTCTTAACGGGTTTTCAACATTTGTATGGAAGGTATCGTTTCTGTTTTGGTTTTAGGAACATGATTTTCTTAGCTATTCTAGAAAATTTTATAAAGCGAGATATCAAGTTTTCAAAAAAAAAAAATGATTTTTTTTTTTTTAAATTTCTCCATAACAAAATTAAAAAAAACTATGCGACCCTTTTCGAGAAAATCAATAACCAATAAATGGTTTTACTAGGGGCACCAAAAAAACATTTTTCGAAAAATATTTTTTACTAAAAACTAAAAAAAATAGCCTTTCTCTTTTAATTTAACAATTATTTTTTTGCTTTCAAAATCGTTGGATCCATTTTTGAGAAAAATGAGATTTTTGTTTTGGCTAAAAAAAAAAAATAGAAGCTATATGATAAGGGAGGTAACTACCGTTGTTTTTGAACCTTTAAAATATCAAAATTGAATTGAGCATATTAACCAAAATAAAAAGGACACTTGTTAACAAATTTGAAGAAAATCCAATTTTATGAAAAAATAAAAACATCAAAATCCTTTTTTCGAGTGATGATTTTTTTGCTAAAACCGGGATTGCTGTTTTTTTGCAATCACATTTAGCTTTACAGAAACGAATTTACCTTAAATAATTTTTGCCATTTTGGTGAAAGTTTAAATTAAACCGAATATTTTGTCTGGCAGTTACCCTTTCTTGATTATGAAAAACCAGGGGTGGAATCGGCTTAGGTGATTTGTGATCAATGATAGTCATTATCAGCTAATTCGGTCTGCGTAAGGTAATAGTCACATATGATAATCACATTTTCATGAATATTTCCTGTGACAGCTATTTTGCTATCACTTTCGTACAAATCAAGTCAAAATATTGTTTGAATAAATTTGTATTGTACAAAAAAAAAAAAAAAAAAAATATTTGTGTTTTAAAAATATTTTTTTTTTTATTTGACAGGAATTTAGACACAAAATTATTGCGTCCACAAGACTTAGTTCATAGAATATTGAGCCTACAGATCCATAATAAATATTCAAGAGCATTGAATTGTCACGGCGTTTTAATAGGAATTAAAAAAATCAGTGAACAGGTGCAAAAATTAACAAAATAATTATGCGCTTAATAAAGGAAAAAATTTAAATTCAATAACTTAAAGTAGCAGAGCGGGTTTCTTAAAATCTGCCAAAGAACACACCGGCAACGTTGTGCTTTATTTAAACACTTGAAACTGGGTTATTCCCGATTATTTGTAATCTAACGAGAAAATCTTCAAATCGATTTGTGAGAAATGTCTAGTAGTATCTAGTATCTGTACAAATCAATGTTTTCTCTCAAAGTGATACCAAATTATGCAATCATTTTTTGTGATCTCCTTACGCAGATGGAAAATGAAATCCTATCACATGTGACTGTCAAAAATGTGTTGATCACAAATCACCCTACGCGATTCCACCCCAGATTAAAAATGTCTCCTCTATAAAATCAGATACAAGTGATGTGTACAAAATTTAAAGCAAATCGGTTTATCCGTTTACGTTCTACATGCCCAATGTACGAATTCCCCATCATCGTAATGAGAAGAAACCAATAAGTGCCCTGAATATAAAACAAATAAAAATGTTAAGTTCCATTAATTAGATTGCTATTTAAAATCTTATTAAGAATCGATGGGGTAAACATTTAATTTGTTGTTAAATTAAACAATAAATTTTATTTTTTATACCTAAATCAATTAAATGAAATTCGGATGGCTTAGATAGATTTACGATAATAAGTTAAAGAAAAAGTGTCAAATAGTCGTGTTTTAAAAAAACACACATACAATAAAATCTAATTGCTTCTATTTATTCCAATTAAAGCCTCAAAATGTACTGTAATATTTTAGCAGGTTATTATTACCTATGTATCATGTAGTATATTGAGTTTTTTTTTTTAATTACAACTTCTAAAATGTAAATCCTCTGTTTTAACAAACTACGACTGAATTCAAATCGTTTCATATAGTGGGTTGCCTTAGTTTGAAATATGGAATAAAAGTCAAAAGTAGCTAAAACTTCTATATAGCGGGACCATAATGACTTTTCTGGGTTAAAGCGAAACTATCCTGAAAAATTATAATCAAGCTTTTTTAATAGCTCTCTTTCAGATTTAAGCAAATTTCAGACATTCTTTAATTCCAATTTTTATGTTGATGTTATCGTTGAAGAACCTGATGAATTTTCGACCGTCAACCTCCTGCTGGATTTCTGCCATCTTTAAAGAGTGAACTTGTTTTTAACTTTTTATTAAACGGGAAAATTTCTTCTGTGATAGATACCTACATCATACAAAAACAAACATACAAAATCTATGGACTGGAATGTGACCGTTGGAACGTCAACAACGGGAAAATAGACGTTTAAGAAAACAGCTATAATTCAGAATGATCATTGGTTGTAACGAATTTTTTATTTTATTATCATTATATGTTTATTGAAAAAGTAAATATTGAAAATCACATGAGGATTTTTACTATTTTTTATTTTGTTTCTAATCTAAACCTTAAGGGATGATGGTAATTATTAATTTGGATTTTTTTGAGAAATTTGTATTCACCACGAGTTGTTAAATGCCGAAAATCTATGTTTAACTGAAATGAATCTGTATTTGATGTTAAGTCCAATTTTTTTTAAAGTAGGTATAGCTAGGGAGTACATTTATCATTTTTGGAATATTTAACGAGTGATAACCAATTATTGAAAAAAAATTTATTATTTAACACACACTTTATTTTAAGTTTTTTTTTTTGTTTAGCAAAACACTAACCAATGTTTAAATAATTTATTTTCTCTTTAATCATTTTTTGTTTAAAAAAAAAATATTAATGATATTATATTTTTTGAACTTCGGGTTTTGGATACATTTTTTATATAAATCACCCCACTATCCATCTTACCTACTGGCGAATATTTAAAAAAAATGCATCTGGCACGAGTTTTTTGCTTTAACGAGTTACATAGATATAAAGTTACACTAACGTTACAAAAGTTACACAATGTCTATGTTTCTTCAAACAAGTAAAATATTTAATGAATGTGTCATGCATCAATTAAATTGTATTCAAGTGAACATAATTTTAGTGCGGATGTAACGAACCCCAGAGTTCAGTGATTGTGTTACTTTACTACTTCAATTATTTTAATAGTAGTTATACATAGATGGTGGGTGATGCTAAATATTGTATAGTACTGTGAGTGTGAAGTGAAGATCAGGGAGGAAGATGATGAAGTGCAGATTGGATGTGCAAATAAATGGTTACATACTTGCTACGTATAAAGGGTTTCTTTTTCGGTTGTATGTATAATTTTATTTTCAAATTCAAATTGTATGGCTTTAAATTTCAAACTAACTCAGGGATATACAAATAGAAATTATAAGGTTACCTTTTTATACCTATATGGACAAATAAAAGATGAGAATGAGAGTTGTACATGTGATTCATCATTTTATTTACTTTTTTTTTAAACCTAAGGCGAAAGTTGAAACATGAGAATTTTGTTCATTTACCGAAAATAATTTGGCTGAATGATGTTAAAATAAGAGCTCTTGAATTTAGATGTGTATTTAATTACACGTGGATTCATGTAGTTAGAAAAAATACACATGTACGAGAGTATGTTTAAAATACATTTTGAAATAGGTATGCAATGTTAATTTTTTAGGTCATTTATTTTGTGAATGGAAAATTTGTAGGTAGTTACTCAATTATTAATTAACCACACATTCCCTGAACTACTAGCAAAAAATGAAATTGACTTATAACAATATTTAGGGCCAGTTTCATAGTCATAGGAGTGGCACTTAAGTGCGAAACCTTGGGTACAAAATCCCAATTTTCGCGGTGTAAACTTACCTGAATAAGTGTCACTTAAATCTCCCGTATTGGGCACTTAAGTGTGACTAACCAAGATTGCCAAAATTACTAAAAAGTTCGACTATGCTAAACTTAAGTGCAACTTTTTCCGGTAAGTGTTCACTGTGAAACTGGCCCTTAGTTAAAACTTTTTTCAAATATTGAAATAAATTGTATAAACACAATTTCTACAAAAACAATTTTCGTTCTTAAAAAAAAAAATATTTCAATAATGAATTGAGTGGTCGTTTGTAGGAATGTAGGTACAATTATTATTTCCTGAAGGTGTTTGTTTTTGTTTCGTACTACAATAATAAACTCCCGGTTACGTTTTTGTTCGTTCTTCTCATATTTTTGAAATGAACCCTCATTCATAATTCTATAATATGAACAATAATATTTTTTTTTGTACACCGAGAATTTATGTTTGCTATTTGTCCGCGAACTTATAGCACTCAAAATAAATAAATTAACAAAAATAAAAATCAACAATAGATTCCTTGTATTGAATGGTTATTGATAAATTTTAATGAAATGATACTGATGACTGAATAATAGCTTTATTCTACGTAATGAGCAAATTTTAAAACGTAAATGTGAGAACAAACATTTGGTTGTTTGTTGTTTCTGTTAATATTTTTTTTTTCTCACAAACTGACGTAGAAGCACCATCAAGAAGACAAAGTTTATTTAAAATAAATTGGAAAAATTTTGTTTATCGGCGAATGGGAGTAATTGTTCTTTAAGAATAATTTATTTCATGTCCTTCATGTAATTTATATATAGCAAGTTCTGGAATAATTAAAAAAAATTTTTCAACATACAGGGTGTCCCTCAATCATCGTCTCAGATGAAAACTATAGATTCCTGTATATTGAGGTTACTATACAAACTGTGTTTGAAGTAGCCCGTAGCGTAATGGCTAGTGCGTTCAACTGTCACGCTGGAGGTCTGGGATCGCTTCCCAGCCTCGTGCACCTAAAAACTAAAAAGTTTTTTTTTCAGGGCTACTGCATCTTGCGAGGAATTGACAAATCCTCCAAGAGTATCACTTGTCACGAATAAGTGCTTCTCGTCTAGCCGTTCGGATTCGGCATCAAATTGTAGGTCCCTTCCATTCCTGTCGAAAGGCGCACACACTGGAATGGTTGCGAGTTGTTAGTCCCTGGGCCCTGGTTCTACAAACTGGTACAAACTGTTTATACACAAAGTATGAAATACCTAATTAATTATATAGCTAATTTTCACGACCATAGAAAACGATTTTGTCAAACATTTATTTTGTATGTTCCTTTACAAAAAAGAGTTGCACTAAATAACGGATCCACACAACGTATAAACAAAACAAGTGTAGAAAAAACTCAATCAAATAAAAAAAGTACGCATACGCCCGAGTGGCCTATTATTTCGCATTTAATTTAATATGGTATTAACATTTTATTTAAGTTTTTACTATAACTCGGTTTTAATACGATCTTACGACAGACTTAAATCATACAAAAATACAAATTTAAATTTTTAAAAATAATTCCATAATTCTATTTTTGTTCGGAAAAAATGATTTTTTTTTTCATTTTAAGTTTAATAACAGCGTATGATGCTAAAGTTGCTTTTTTTATGTATTTTTTTTAACATCCACACAGAGTTTCGGTATTGAAAAATGGTTTCATGAATCAATTTAAAAATTTATAGAAATAGTGATCGTTTACAAATAAGCAGAACCGCTTATCAGCAACAATGCGGTCAATATTTTAGAAATGCAGCAAGAGATTTGACAAATATACCATGAGTAGTCGTTTTTCCGTACATTTCTGAATCTTACTGGTAACGTTGAAAATTTTGTATTCTAAAGGACAGGTATTGTGTTTTTTTTTCAAAAAAATGTCGAGGTGTAGAGAATGGAGAATTTAAAAAAAAAGAATTTTCAACAAGAATTCTGGCGGTCAAAGTGTCCTAAGCAGTTCAACAGATTTGCTTCAAAATTGCTTGGATACAATGATTTCAGTCTTATCGAGCTTTCTCAAAAACGGCTCAATCGTTATTGATATAATTTCGTACATATAATCTCTAGAACAGTTTTAATAATACTGCATACCAATCGAATAACGGGAATAAAACTATGAGTTTTATGAGTACTTTTCCTTTTTAGACATAATCTTGAATACAAAGTTGTTTTCTCGTAATAACACTTGCAGTTAGACTGCATAGCTTTCGCTCCTTCACATTAACATAACCTTAAATATCTCGTCAATGTCTAGAAAAAAAAAATGGATTTAAAATTTGCATTAGTAACTTAAAAAATGAAATAAAAATGAATAAATCATTCTTACATTTACTACTTTTTTTTTTATTTTATCAAGAATAACTAAAATTGTTACTTTAAGTTGTTTTTAATATTTTCTCGTTAGCGATTTAAAAATATTTTCGAACCATTAATGTACACGCTCAATGTTAAGGTACATTTTTTTTTCCAAAGCGATTTTTACTAAAAAGGTTTTAACACAGTTCGAGCGTTAGAAAAATGGATAATGATTTTTAAGGGGATACCAATGCGCATTTGGATAGAACGACGGCTAAAAAGCTCAACTAGCTATTTCACTAAAACACTGCTTGTAAAAATAATGAAAGACAAGAAACTATAAACAAGTCGGTTTGATCCAGTCATCCATTTTATTTCAAAAAACACCATGTAGAAAATTTATTTAGTTTTTTTTTTTTAACTGCTTTTAAATTTTACGTGGTAGGTATAAAAAAAATGTTGAAAAATCAAGACGATCAAATTATATCTGATAAACAGGTTTTCTGACCAATACAGTGGGTTGAATAAAAAAAAGTCCATAAAAATGATTGTCTTCAAAAATAAAAACAAAATAAAGTATTTGTTATTTTTTACCTGGACTTGTTGCAGAGACACCAGTTATTCAAAAAATAATTTAAAATAACAGAAACAAATTTGTGTTACCCTATTTTTTTAACTAGTTTACGTATGTCAGAAACGTATATCAAATAAGTTGTCTAAAGTGTAGAAACTTATAAGCCCCTTAAATATTGATCGAATCACTAAATTCATCGTTTCTATAATCCTTATAGCTGACCTAGTTTTTTAATTAAAAATATTTTCCACCATAAATTTTGTTCGTTTTTTATTTTGTTGCTTATTTGTATACCTATAAATCCATACTCCATACACATGACTTAGCCATAACACAACTATGTCTATGTTTATCTATTAAAAATTCATCTATAAATTGAAAACTTTTTTAAAATGTTCACCAAAGCATTATAGGTTGTAGAATGCACTCCAACAACCATTTCCACCTATTAACCTACGCTTAAGTGATTCGACTTCGACATTCAGCCAGTTTAGATATATAGCTACTCAGCCAGGGCGGTCTTCTCTACCTTTTTTTTTTTTTTTATTTTTTTTTTTTTACTATAACGGTAAAGGTATAGATATATCCACCTAGATAGAAGATTTAATTTTCAAATTGACACAGTTTTTCCATATCATTCAACCCCTTTTTGTTATTCATATTCTCTAGACATCTAATTAAATAGATTCACTCTCCAATGAATAATTTAAAATATAAAAATGTATCTATAGGTATTAAACCTCTATCTACAAAATTTAAAGAATTCCACCCACTCAGACAGATTGTATCGTCTTTTTTTTTACTTATGGGTATAGCATATAGGGAATTTACATTATAGTACCTCACTAACTTGTCTCCCTTGCCTGAAGGTCAAAAACACTGAAATTAATTCATAATTTTCTTGTCTCATAATGCTTTCATTAGCACAGTGTTTTTGTTGATGTTTTGTTTAGATCTCACACTAATGAGAACAGTAAATAAAGCTCAGATAATAAAATAATTGGATCAACATTTATTCTTACCTAAACAGAAAGTACAAAAAAAAAAATCAAGTCACAGTCAATCAATTCTAATGGACAAAGTCCCTTTTGCCTTGCAACCGTGACATTTTATAGGTTCATTATTTGTGTCAAAATAAATGAGCTCTAATCTATCAAAAGTGTCCAATTTGTCAATGTCAATAATATTCTTTTTTTGTCCATATCCATAGGTACCTACATGTATTATTTTAGGCAAATATACTCCTGTCACTTTTAAAGGACATTGTAACACTTAAATCGAGTTTTCCCAAAGGTATTTAGGTATACAAAAAATAAAATACAAATTTAAAATCAAAACAGAAACAGAAAAAAAAAATGCATTCTAAAGTTAAACAAAAATTACCATAAATATACACAAGAAGATACATTATTATCTCACACAAGATATTTATCTAATAAAAATCTCTGCTACTACGTAGGAACTACCCGATCTTCGCGAGATAGTATCCATGTAAAATTTAATTCAACAAAATTTATAGCAGCACGTTGTAATATTTTTTTTAAATTTTTTTTGTTGTTGTTAATAATGATGGACGAGATGTACGATTGTATATTTTACACTCAAATACATCTGTAAAAACAAATATTATACCGATGGACCGCCTTGAAATTTATTTTGCAGATGCATGAACTTTGTCACTTTACATGTGGATTTTATTTTGTATAGTTTAATTTTTCACATCGATTTTTTTGTTTGCACATTGACTTATAAGATGCTTTATACAAAAATTATTTGGTTTTACACTTCAGCGAAGATGCGATGACATTGGTTTAAGAGTTTCCCATTAATTATACATGACCGAAAGGTACCAACGACGACGATGCGAATAAGAGAAGAAAAAAAAAAATCTCACGCACAGACGATCGAATCGATGCCGCGATGGATGGGTTGGGTATATGTAATTCGCGTTTCGGATAATTTGTATCTTTTACACGTTGATGACTTCAGACACACGTAACAAGAGTTCGTATTTGTTACTTTGGGTGATCTCTCCCTTGGGCTCAAAATTCAATTGAACTTGTATATTTATCTTTTGGTCCAAACCGGTCGGTCCCTTATAATTTTTTTTTTTTTTATTTTTCTCAAGATTCAAGCATATCGAACGAACAAACAACCGAACCGCGACGATCGTCAATTTTTATGATTCAAAAGGGAAATTTTCTTGGAAAATTTTTTTGCAATTCAATGCAACTTATAAGGAGGTCACCTAAAAAAAAAAAATCACGGCGAGAAAGCACAATTGATTGGATGTATTTTTGGTTGTTCAACAATCAATGCGTGTGTATCTTCATCTGGAGTATAAATAGATACTCTTTAAAATATATACGAACTGATCAAGACGACAATTAAGTATCTCTTAGTGACAATATAATCACATTTTACATCAACCGGCTGATGATGGCGCACAACTATAGACACCGAATTTATTTTTAACAAAAAAAAAATATAAGAAATATCTCTTAGTTGTTTGTTTTTCGCAAATAGCTGTATCTTTCCATCTCCATCCAGATTTGGATGTTAAAATATCAATAGCACTAGAAATAGATAGACAGTTTTTTTCTTCTGTTTTGTGATCTATCGTCACGATCTTAAGATTAAAAGCGATATAAAACGAAATATATGTGCCTAATTATTGTTCGATTCAAATCAACTAGAGCGAGTTCAAAAATCTGTCCGGTAGACTTTCTGTTTGTAAATAAAAATATCTCACAAGTAAACACGTATAATCTATTAAGTATGGCTGTACAAACATCTGTTTTATATAGATACTTTTTTTTGCGATGTCTGTGTTTCTAATTTAATGTTTTAGAGGAATTTCATTCATAGATACATTTTTATTTACGAGGATCGTTTTTGCCGGATGCCAAATGGGCGACAACTGTGCTGCGTTGGAAAAAGTTGTTATTTTTGTTGATCAAAGATACCGCAAACTGATTTACAAGTACCTAGCTAGGTATAGCTGCGTGTTCAGCACATAACAGGTTCCAGATATAAGATACAAATTTATCTCGCGATCTCTGTCAATCATGTATCATATTCCCGATCTGGACAAATGACGTGTTGAGAGTAACCCGCCACTACTCTCTCGAAACTGATAACAACAGCGCGACCGAAGACGAAGAAAAAGTGTAGCGCTACTGTCAGCGACCCGTCAGCCGTCAAGCGGTTCTTAAAAGCCCGTTTAGCGATTTATAATTGTGCGATTATAACAACCAGTATCAGCAGCACCAGCAGCGGCATCAATTAAAACACAGATCCAAAAAGAAACGACGACGATAAAAAACTTGACATGGTATACAATATATAAATATTCAACGAGCGCGCGCGTGAATTTGCAACTTCCTTCACAAAATAAGTGAAATGAAATGCAACGAAAATTACCGTATCCAACGGAATCAACCGACCATCTTGCCAACTTTGGATAAACTGGATTTTTCGGAGTTTTGTTATTTTTTCCTGATGATGGGGCTGGTTGGGTTATACCTACACGTCGTCGTCTACAGTGTGGACGGATACCGTTTGTTTGGGATGTTTTCTTACTTCATTTCGTTCTGGATGTGTGTACATCTCGCTGTATCGTGTGCTCGGTTTGTATCTGTAAGGAGACAACAGACTTTGTTGTTGTCATTGTTTACTGCCAACAATATGAGGGGGTGAAGCCTCACTCCTAAGAGCGGCGCAGCGTAGCTTTTCCCTAACAACTGCTAGAAAGCTACAACCTACCACCCCAATATCACCCCAATACCAACCCAATCACCTACAGTTTGCAGACATTTTCATTCCTGAATTGGTCCCTCTCTCGTTTTAACAGTTGTGAGAGGGATTTGTATACTCTGATTTGGGCTGAGAGTATTCAGCTTCAGTGTATCATATGGGTTTGTTGTTATCGGAATGCAACCCCTAAACGTGTGTTTGGGATATTTTCCATAGTAGAAAAGCTTTGAGTTTTGACAGTTGAGATACATAAAAGCTTTGTTGTTACCCAAGAGTTTTGGGATATTTTATAGTAGATACTTTTTGAATAACACAAAACTGTTTTTGCTTTGCAGACATTCGGAATAGTAGCAGTGACGACTGTATGTAGGCATATCTCTACTCTCAAAGTTAAAAAAGCAACAGGTTAGATACTAGACAGGCACTATGAATATAAATGTATCTTAGTTTTTTAGATACATTTTGCACAAATGTAAATGTGTATATCATAATTTTTATTTTGATGAGAAAAACATGCGGGTGGCAAACATTCACATATGGATGAACGGTAATTTCGATCGTTATTTTTGTTTCATAAATAGAAAAGAAAAACAAAAAAAAAAAAACAAGACAACCGAAAATAATAGGAATATGTGGAAGATAAATGGTGACGTTTAATTGAACACTTAATAGTCTAGCAATGAATAAGAAGTGTGATTAAATAACATATGTAGATATTATATGGTTTCCTTCAAGGTTATCTGTGAATAGGAATGAAATATGTGGTTGTGATTTTTTTCGAGACAATTGGGTAAGGTAGGTAGGTAGGTAGTTAGGTGTTGACATTGAAATTGACATTTATGGATTGATAGAACGAAATTACATAAATTTAACAAACCTACTTTTCAAAAATTGTTTTGCTTTTATGATATCTTGGAGTTCCTTCAGACCAATGAAAATTAAGCTCATCAACTTTTTTTGAAATACTCGGATTGGCATCGATCTGTTGAGGCCACAACTTTCTTTACTTTGTTTTCACTTTTTCTTAGGTGTTGCAGTTATAGTTATCGTCCCATCGCATGAAAGGGTATATCTTTTTGAGATAAGAAATCATTGCCCCGATTACTTTTTCAATAAACTGGTTTGATTTAAAGTTCCCTTCGAGTGGGCTTTAGTGCTGTACAAATTAAATTCAAATCAATATGGTTCACTGTGGCGTATGCGTACTTTTTACTTGCGATATAGTTCCTATATGGTAGGTTATGGATTCGTTAAAAAATCGAACTCGAGATAATAATTTTCCCTAACATTAAGATGACAGAGGACACGAAAAAAGTGGGTTCCGATATTCTGTCTGTCTGTCCTCGCCTCTACAGCCTAAACGTCTGGAGGAATTTTCCTCAAACTTGGTATCTAGTGTTTATTTTTTTTTTGGATAATATGCCCAGAAATGTTTTTTAGTACCTACCATAAAATTTTATTTCCCCAAAATGGAAAATAATACTTTTCTCAATAATGGGTCCGGTGATTTTGTTAAAAACAAATCAAACAAATTAAGTAAGGAAATGCTACTTTTTAATAATTTTTTTATTTTCATAAATTAAATATTTTGGGTACCTCCAGTACAACCATTTTTTTGGGTTTTGATTTTGTCGAAAACAGTTAAGTTGTAAATTTTCATTTTTCTTATGGTAAAATTTCTAAAAAGTATAAACATTATTGTGAACCAAAATTAAAAAAAAAAAAAATGTTTGAAAATTAAAAAAAAAATCAACATTTTTTTTCTGAAAACTAAATATTTTGAAAACGACTTCATCAATATTTTCAAAACTAAGTGTTATTATTATTTTGTAGAATATTTGAAAAAATCATCTTTCTAAATTCAAAAATAGCTGTACCTTCCATACAAATGTTGGAAAAGCGTTAAGAAAAAAATTTTTTTTCTCGAAAATGGCTTCAAGAATTTTGATAAAAAGATGTGCGATTACTTTTTAAGGCATGGCCAATATATATAATATTTTGATAAAAGAAAAATTTTACCAATAACGGTAAATAACGGTACCTACCTGTCATAGAACCGATTTTTTTGTTTTAAAATTTCTCGTTGACAGCTGCTCTGATTTCAACCAAAATTTTTTTACAAGAGCTCCTTTACAATTCAAATAATTTTTCGTACTAGCATTTTGAAAAAAAAAAATATTTTTGGATTTTTAAAAAAATATTCATTTTTTTTTTTTGTTTAATTCAGTACATCTTGAAAACGGGCTTATGAATTTTTTTTTTTGAAGGTTTTGAATGAACAACATCCACTTGTGTTGACTACCACCGAGTATTATTACATTTGGCTGGAATTATTGCAATTTCATAGCTGTCACACCAATCATCAGTTTCCTTATAGTGGTGCTTAGTCTATAGTTCCAATTTTAATTTATAAATTGCTTTTGCCGTCAACTGCATTCGAACCTAGACCAAGCTACCTCAGAGGCCCTTGCACTACGCATTGCACCACCGAGGTCACCTGATCGTGTCCATCCAAATGAAGGTTTTTTCTAATTTACAATTGCATTTGGACAACTAGCATTTTTAAAAGCCACACACAAGTTAGATGTTATTCATTCTGGTTCTTTCTTTTTCTCCTCTCCGTTATCACCGCAACAATTCGTTGCATGTGTAAGGAGGAAAATTGTATGAAAGATTTGACACTGGTCAAGAATTAAATTTCATTCAAAGGTGTTTTCTCGTGATAACACTTGCAGTTAGGCTGCATAGCTTTCGCTCCGTCGCATCGTATTAAACATTGAAGGTTTTGAATGAACAACAACCACTTGTGTTGGCTACCAACGAGTATTACATTTGGCTGGAATTATTGCAATTTCATGGCTGCCACACCAATCATCAGATTCCTTATAGTGGTGCTTAGTCTATAGTTCCAATTTTAATTTATAAACTGTTTTTGCCGTCAACTGGATTCGAACCTAGACCAAGTGGTTGTGTTTCATTCAAAACCTTTATTGTTAAATATGACGGAGCGAAAGCTATGCACCCTAACTGCAAGTGTTATCACGAGAAAACACCTTTGAATTTTTTTTTTATTTTGTGTAAAATTGCATTTTAATAAAAAAATTCCTAATGTTGGCATACCAGATTTTATTTTTCAAAATGACCAAAATATTTTATATATAAAAAATTTATTTTTAAGAAAACCGTTTCAACGATTTTTGATTTTTTTTTTCCTAAATTCATATTTATCAAACAAATCAGATGGCATAATTTATTTTGAACTCTAAGTTTTTAAGCCATTAAAATAACAAATTCATTGTAATTTATAGAAAATTTATTTGATTTTTTTTTTTGGTAACAATATCATAACATTTTGGAACCAATACATATGTACTTGTATTATGACATTGAAGTTGACATTTATGGATTGATAGAACGAACTAAGGCAAATTTAACGAACCTACTTTTCAACAATTGTTTTACTTTTATGATATCTTGGAGTCAGACCCATTAAAATGAAGTGGATCAAAAATTAAACTTATCAATTTTTTTTTTTTTTTAAATACTCAGATTGGCATCGATCTGTTGAGGCCACAACGTTCATTACTTTATTTTCAGTTTTTCTTAGGTGTTTCAATGAAAGTTAGCGTTCAATCGTATATCTGTTTGAGATAAGGAATCATTCCCCCAAATACTTTTTCAATAAACTGGTTTGATTTGAAGTTCCCTTCGAGTGGGCTCTAGTGCTGTTCAAAATTAAATTCAAATCAATATGGGTCACTTTGGCGTATGCGTACTTTTTTTTATTAAGTTTTTGATTGGTTTATTTAAAAATAATTTGGAAGCTTTTTTTAAGGAAGTTTTATCTTGATACAAGCACATATATATATATATATATAACAAGAATAAAAAAGAGAGTTCCATATTTATACCCTTCTAAAATTCAAAACCTGATGGAAAAGCTTCTCATTGGTCATTGGTAAACTATAGTTTTTCAGCTATTCAATTGCCGTAAATGATTTTTATAATGCAACTTTACCCCAAACGGTCAGCAATTGTCAAAAATCAAGTTGAAAACCGGAAGAAAAAAGTAGAAGAGAAGTTAGCAGTTGAATGTTTCAGTTGCATCTGGAACACTCTTTAGACAGTATTTAAAAAATAATGTAGTATGTTATGTACATAGATTTAGCATACAAATGAAATTGCATAAACCATCCTAATGTGAAGGGACAAAACTGAAAATTAATTTAGATAAAAACTCAATAAAACAAGAAAAGTGCACCACTATTATATCGTCACTTCCATAGATATATTAAATGAATATGTTTACGGGATTATTTTGTAGTTATTTTTGTTCCACGGGGTAGGCTGAACCCGTTCATTGATTTACTTTTTTTGACACTGGACTTAAATTGTATACTTAAACTAGTCAGTTGAATCAACCAAAGCTTTTTTATTTTACTTTTTAACCAAATTATGTATCAGTTGTTTGAGATATAAATATACAAATTGTTTATAACTTAACTTTAGTGCCACTAACCGCATCCCACAAATCTCGTCAACATTATTCAAACTTTTGCAAACATTTAAAAGTAAATATAAGCCAAATTGGTTCAGCCCTTGTCAAGTGGTACACTAGTAACGAACATCACTTGATTTCTATTTAATAAAAGAAATGAAATGTAATATAATAATAATTAACTAAACTTTTAATTGCAAAATTACAAAATTTTGAAAACAAACTTAAAACTCAATTTAACCATCATCACAAACAACTAATTATTTTCTTTTGAAAATAAAATTAAATAACCTTCATTGGAAATATTTTCATAACAAGGACCAGATCCTTCATCACTTTTCTTCCTGATAATTCCCTTTTTTTGTAATTAGCTCATCAATTGTAAAATTAAGTGGCAATGGCGTATTGAATTATTATCAAGTATCCACGAGAGATATTCCATTTAATAGCTTAAGTTCAATATCAATAGCGGTGATGGCGTACCTAATTAATTAGCTTTACAAATTGATGATAATTATACTTGAATTTCTTGTGGGAAAGTCAGACATAATTATTATGTAGTACATAATAATATTCTTCAAATAAAAGTTACATTAATTAATTAAAGCGTAAATATGGTCCAGAAAAGCAAGATAAAAATTAAGGTATTATGCTAGGTTTGTCTTGTCAAGACACAGTTTAACAAGACAGGGTGGGTTATACTTTCCCCCTACTTTTACTTTCTTTGCTTTTTGTGTTGGTAATACCAACCCTGTCTTAACAAAGTGTGTCAATTTGCGTCTTTTAATGACAAGTAGAAACCTAGCATTACTACAAAGTTGAACAAAAAATTAAGACATTGTTCGTAAAGTTTTTTCAAAGGCATCAAAGGATTGAAAATTTGTTAAGCCGAAACTTTTGAATTTTAAAAGAGGGTGGTTTTAAATCGAACCAAAAAAATATACCTACATATAAACTTTATATTTAAAAAATGGTAATTTATCACCCTTTTAAAAATTTGCGTGTACTAGTAGCTTTTACAAAAAAAAAATTGGTGAACCTAATTTTATTCAGGAAATCGTTTCATTATTATAGAACCAAAGTCGATTAATATTCTGCATATATTCACAGTGTGTGTAACTTCCGGTGAGTTTATTTAAAAACCCTTTTAAGTACTATGTATATAAGCCCAAACACACATATTAACATACCAAACAGGTCTTTACATACCCGATACTCTTATGTATGTAAATGAAAGGTACCATTAACCCATTTGGGAAATCTGCTTTCAAATTTATCATCAAATGAACCGTGAAGGCTGTGAAAGATGACTTTCACCATGGGATAGAGAAAGGCTGGTCCGCATGTTTATCCGTAATTCAGACATTGACTAACGTTAACGTGTTGTAACTATGTGAACGAAATTATAATTTGTGAGATACAATCTCTCTATTATACGGGTACACAAAACATATTGAAAATTTAAGCTGACAGAATGTGTGTCACTAAATGACTGACTTGCAGGATAATGAAATTTAAATTAGTGATGGTTATTACATGACAGGCAGATGCAAAAACAGGATGTTCATCTCAAACACACACACCACCCACACTCGCACCCACAGACGTGTTCACGCATTTTGACGTGATTTTTGTTAGCTCTACATATAGCGGAAAAAATATGATCACGCCTGAAGGCAGTACGGGGGAGGATATTATGTGGTTGAATTAACCATCGTGTTACATTATAGCGTAATTGTGCACATTTGTTACACGAGCACTTATTTTCCCAGAAACACTATGTACGTTTTCGATTATAGTGTGAACATGGACTTTGCTATTTTTGTGCCATGAAAGTCTATTCATTCGTTCTATTGAAACGTATGTATATATGATTTTGTATAACATAACTACTGATAGGTATAGCCTTCCGCATGGGTTTTGTATTGCAATCGCACACGAAAAGTGCTTCCTGAATTCCCTTTTTGGCTAAAATCATCAATTATTAGAAGCAGTAATGCGTGTTATCGAAATTTCTAAGCGAGTTTCTATCAAAATCAATGCTTGTTTGAATGAACACGTGTGTTATAAAAACGTAGGTATTGATACCATTCGTTCAGAGATTATAATGGAGGAAAAAATCTATAATATTTTCATCAGAAAAGTTTTAGCATTTACCATGAGAATCTAGGGGTTGACAAAATGTGTCGTAATAAATTGATGATTTAAACATACACACACATATGTATGTATTGTATATATAAATATATAAAAACTAAAATAATTTTCCCCAATTAAAATTAAATTGATCCTACATGGTAAACACATACAATATTTTATTTAATTACATACAATATTTATTCAAAGAACTAATGCATGAATTGTTCACACGGCAGCTCTTTGCTGACAAAGAATATTCTTTAATGTTAAGAAATTAATTTAAAGGAATAACATACATACATAATGTATTAAAAGTATATACTTGATTATGAATGATTGAATGTTCAAAAATCACTTAAGTGGGCTACCAGCATTTCATATACATAATGTATATACTTTTTTTTTATTGTGCGCGCACTAAAGGGATATTTAATACCCTTAAGATGAATAAACACAGTGCGAGCGTTAGGAAAATAGGGAAGGATTAAAGAGGAGATAACGATGCACATTGGTTTAGAAGTTCTGCAAATCGAAATGGGAGGTAAAGCATTCCACATTCTTGTAGTGTGACTAAAGAAAGAATCTTAAAGATGAATGATTGACCAAATCGTAGTATACTTAAATGGTGGATAAGATAAAAAATATATATACAAAATTAAGATTTTTATCTTATCCACCATTTAAGTAAAGAAAGAATCTATATACTTTATAGTACGTATGAAGTTGGGGTCAAGGGTAAACTGATGCACATTTCTAGAAGTACGAGTATTACGGTTGACTTTTTCTAGGGGAGAAATGCAACTGGCTATTTCAGAAGAACACTGTTTATAAAAATAACGGTAAAATAACGAAAGACATGAAACATTGCCACGGTGTTCGAGAGTTGGAAAATATTTCCGTTATATTTCTATCACCTATCATTTTCATAGCTCTCCTGCCCAAATATGAGAATTGTACTCGAGTTTTGGACGAATAAAGGCTTTATATATAATAGCCAGATCAGAAGGGGTGAAAAATTTCTTGCTTCGCCGAAGAAAACTTAAGCACTTAGCAGTGTTTTTGGCGACATCGAATATGTGATCATTCCACAGAAGGTAGTCTGTGATACACATACCTTTTCGGTTTACTCGATGCAATTGTTTCTTAAATATAGTTTTAAATCATTACAACCATTCTTTATTAATGATTGAACTTATTAAAATATATAAATTATTATGCAACTCTTAATAACTTAGAAACTAATAAATATATAGGTTCTTACAATTTTTTTCTAACAAAACGAAATCACTAGAAGATTTTAATTTAAATACAATAAAACATCATTTTAAATTTACATATTATCCGTAGACAAAACATAAAAATAATAATAAAAAGAATAATAAAAAATGTTATATATTTTTTATAAATAAATAATACTTCTCATTAGTAAATCTTCAGTAGGTAGGTTTAGTTAAATGTGTTATCTGAAAATTTCAGTTAGATATTCATTTTCATCTGCACATATTCAAACTATAATCGAAAATATTTCGTTCCAATAATCATCAGGTTGTCCGGAAATCGTATTTTTCGAAGATGAGACCGAGATGAGACTTAATTATACTAAACCGACACGAGAGCGAGACGAGACTGATAATTTTTGATTTTAACGAGACTGAGACGAGACTTACAAAAGTCTCGCAGAGTCTCGTCTCGTGGCCAGCCCTAGTGCCAAGAAAAATCTTTCCTTTCCTTCTATTCCTTTTAACTAGTGCCGTGCATTGAATATAAAAGACCTGAGGCATATAGTTAAAATTATTATTATAATTATTATATTATATGATTAAAGTGTTTACTGACTTAATTGTAAAATTGGGTAAATAACCGTGAATAATTTTTTTAAAGTAGGAATTGCATTTTTTTTCACCAATTCTCCAACACCCTTTTGGTATAAACATTAATATGTTGCTCCTTACCAATAACTTAAACACAGAATAAAGTCTGTCAATTTAATTCTATTTTTATTTAAATACCTTAACCTTGAAGATCTGGCCTTTATAACCGGAGTTATAATATTTTTAAAGTATCCAAACGTTTGAAATTAATTTTGAAAAAAACTTCTTTGATTTTAGCAAAAATAACTTTTAATATAAATTACTAAGTAGTAGAGTAATTTATTACATTTTTATTTTTTTTTAGAAATTATTTTTAGCATTCGAAGACATCATTGTCCCCTTAGTTTGGTTGAAGGAACACACTATTTACAATCTAGCTTACAATGCAATTTCGTCTCGAATACGCACTTAAATAATAATCATAAAGTCATAAAAAAAAAAAACATCCCACGAGGTATTTTAACAGCGTTTTACTTGCGATATAGGTACTACATATGTATCTTATTTGTTCTCTTATTCGAAAACTGAGGTAGTAGCCCGTAGCGTAATGGTTAGTGCGTTCAACTGTCACGCTGGAGGTCTGGGTTCGCTTCCCAGCCTCGTCCACCTACAAACTAAAAAGTTTTTTTCAGGGCTACTGCCTCTTGCAAGGAATTGACAAATCCTCCAAGAGCACTTGTCACGAATAAGTGCTCCTCGTCTAGCCATTTGGATTCGGCATAAAATTGTAGGTCCCTTCCATTCCTGTCGAAAGGCGCACACAGGAATGGTTGCGAGTTGTTAGTCACTAGGCCCTGGTTCTTCATGAGCCGTTGGCCACCCGATTTTTTTTTTTTCGAAAATTGAGTGCGACGCCCCTAAATTCATGTCTAAAACATGATAAGAAAAATCCCCTATTTTTTTCAGATTTTTATCTCTAACCCTTCCTGGCCCTATTTTGATAAGAATTTTTTTATTTTTTCTTATTTTTGGATTTACACTATATAAACACTGTACCAGGTGTCCTTTTTGAACTAATCAATGAAAAGACTTCGAATTAGGCTCAAATGAAGCGTCTCTGAAAACTCTACAGCCGCGTGCATATTTAAAAAATTTCGATCATTTGTTTAAACTTTATTGTTAATAAACAAAAAGGCAGATTTTTTGTTTCGTTCAATACGCGAAAAGTAAGCAACATTTTGACATAAATTATTTTGTTTGATGATTTTTCCATCGTTTTCATTAACCTGAATTAAATGAGATTTTTCCCTATATATTCGACACTATCAACGTTTCGATGTGTTATGTTAATTTGATAGTAAGTCATTGTACGGAAAACGGCTACAGCGGCGCGCGCCGCGATGTAGTTTTGAAAATGTAATTTTCAATAGGTAATACCGTTGTCTGCATTTTTATTTCTTTTTTTCTATGCACTTTCTAGTTAAATAAAATTAAACAATAACACAGTCAATACTAATTAATGTAGTCGGAGGAAACGATATTATTTTCCCAAAAAAAATTCAATAAAAAACAATTGTCAAAAGATTTAAAGAGTCGTAATTATTTATTTGATTCAAAATATTTTCATGAGTGTTGGTTTATTTGCATTTGGAAATTTCTCACGATATTCGTTTATAACTAAGAGTGAGAATTGTTTCTGTTCATCGTCTCTCGTAAATCGATTGTTATATTGAGTAAAGAGATTTACTTTCGGCAACATCGTTTACGATCTTCAGGTGCGTGACAATATCTAATCCTTGCAGATAATTTGGATTTTCATCCCACAACTCCGGATCGACTTCAAGAAAATCACCAGAAATATTGAATCGTGCGAAAAAATTTCGTGACTGCGGTGTTATAAAATCGTGAATTTCTTTCTGACAAAATGCAATAATATCACTGCTCAAGCTCATCACTGAAATTCGATTGAGAAAATCATAATCTATTTCTGTGCATTTGCAGGTTGTAAATTAAATACCATTTTTCTTTTTAAGAGGCTACTGTCATTCTTTGAAAGTGAATGATTCCATATGTAAACAATAACATTTCATCAACTATAATGATGAAATGACAAAAAAATAAAAAAAAATTAGGGAATTTTTTTTCATGAATTTGAACCAATCTCGGGGCGTCGTCAATTTGTTTCCCCTAAGAACCACCCTAATGTATATGGTAAGTTATGGATTCGTAAAAAAAATCGAACTCGAGATAAGAATTTTCCCCAACATTACGATGATAGAGAACGCGAAAATCTATCTATCTGTCTGTCTGTCCTCGCCCGGATTTTCTTCAAACCTGGTATAAAGTGTTTTTTGACTAATATGCCAAGACGTTTTTTTAATTTTTTTTAAGGATTAAAAATTACGGTACCTGCCATACAATTTTTTTCGCCAAAAAGAAAAAAAATGTTACTTTAAAATAATTTTTTTATTTACATAAATTGAATATTTTGGGTACCTTCAGTACAACCATTTTTTTGGGTTTTGATTTTCTCGAAAACAGTGAAGTTGAAAATTTCCATTTTTTGTATGGTAAATCTTCTAAAAAATATGTATGGTCAATATTTTGAAAAAAAAAAAAAAAACAAATTTTACCAATAACGGTACCTGTCACAGAACCGAGTTTTTTGTTTTCAAATTTTTCAATGACGGCTGCTCCGATTTCAACCAAAATTTTTATACTAGAGCTCCTTCATAATTCAAATAATTTTGCATATACTTCAAAAAAATTTTGGATTTTTATATTGAAATTTTTTTTTTAAATTAATTATCTTGAAAACGAGCTTATGATTTTTTTTATTTAGTGTAAAATTGTATTTTATTAAATACTAAATGTTGGCATACTAGATTTTAATTTTTAAAATGAGTGAAAAAATTTATATATAAAAAATTAATTTTTAAGAAGACCGCTGCAGCGATTTTTTTTTTTTTTTTTTTTTTTTATAAATTCATATTTATCAAACAAATCACATTCATACACATGGCATACTTGATTTTGAGCCATCAAAACCATTTAACCCTTTCGGTACGGATGTGGTACAAGTCCATATAAATGTTCTTTGTCTTGTACCACATCCCTACCGAAAGGGTTAAATAATAAATTTATAGTAATTTAAAGTAATAATACCTATATTTAATTTTTGTAATGCTAATATAATATATTGGAACCTATAGCTATGTTCTATTGTACATCATCAATTTCTAGCTACGTTAAAGTTGTTAGCTACGAAAGCAAGTTTGTGCGATCCAGTCGTGCCCATTTTTGAATTATGTACCAATATATTCTAATGACGAATAGAAATGTTCACCAATAAGTTTCACAAAAAATTATTTTTTTTTTTTTTGAAAATACTGTCTTCCTTTCAGAAAAAGAGTTGAATAGCTTGAAATATTTCTTTTAATATAATTAAATTAATAAAATATGTAGAAGTTTGAGCTAAGCTAAATATATGCACAAAACAGAGTTACAAATCCTTGCTACCTCCTCCCATAACTTACTCCCATATTTTTTTTTTAAAACATTTTAAGGTTTTTTTTGGTAGAAATGCTTGCAACGTCTTGGTCTCATGAGATTTTTTTGGATTTTTCATGAAAAGCTTTTGCAATGTTTCACGAAAGGCCAACATCTTGTTTTTACTGTGTTAATTGTACCAAAAACGAAATACAAACAAATTTCAACAAGTCCTTCAACCCGAAAACTTTTTGAGTAAAATTTGTAGAAAAAGGAATGTTTCTTCATTCATTAATTTATTTAGATGGTTTTTGAATTAGGAGCGAAAACTAATTTTGTTTACTATTTTGGGTATTATCTATATCACATCACCCAAAAAAACATAAAGAATAAAATAAACCCAAATTACCTACGTACTAACTTTCCTTGTAAGAACAAAAGTTGACTATATATTATCTAATTGAAGTGGATTAAATTTTACAAAATCCAATCTAAAATATCTTTCAGCTTTAAAGAAATGTATCTTAAATATACTAAAGGTAACTAATAGTATATGTACATACAAATAATATTCAATAATAAGTCAACTACCAGCCATTTAAGAATAATAATCATTAAAGCTAAAACCAACGCCATTTTATTCCCCTCAAAAAATCTGAAAGTCATCACTACACTTAAATATAATCATAACCATTAGCAAGACAATCAAACCCTCCCCCTTCCTCCCCCCATCCCATAAAAATAATTCCTAGCAATTTGACCAACGCACAGATCTTTTGTTATCCTTAAAATATTTACAGCAAAAATGTTTTCTTTTGTGCAATCCCTACAACTGTTTTCATAAAATTCTCGTAAATACTCCTTTCGGAGCTGGCACTATATATAAAAATACATAGTTCTCTGTTGAACCTATAAAAATGGCTTCTTTTATTCATTGTAAACGATGCAATTCACAGTACACTCGCCTTCCAAGCAGACTTCTATAAGATATCTTTATTACTTACATTTATGTATAGAGAAGATATACTAATACAATATGTTTTCATCCAACCCATTGAGCATTTTTTTTTTGTATTTAGTTTGATGGCGAAGAAAAGTAATAAATAAAAACTAGGGGGAATGTTCATGTAATAAATAAAACCATCAAGAATCCAGGAGTGTGAATGGTTTCTTATCAGAGATGCTGTACCTCTATACAATAAGAAGTCAATTGAAATACTTTTATCTTGAACCTTTAGTGGAGAAATGAGCCCTTAATGTTTTAATAGCTCTTTCGAAGATAAGTATAAAAACAATCGTTGGTGATATATTAAAAAAAAAACAAGAAATAATACAAAAATGACAACGGAATAGAGCAATAGAAAAATGCTTTGTTTCATTGTTTGAATAAAAATATTATAGATAAAGCGTTATAACGAAGAAAATAATTATTTAATTGTATATAATAATTTAATAAGACTAGAATTTTCAATATAAAATTAACGTCCGATTTTAAATCGTAAACAAAATTTAAGACAAATATTTCGCAATCAAAAAGACCTTTATCTTAAACTTGAACCTTTCTTATAAAAAAAAAAAATATCCAAGCTCTTTAAGACCTTCCCTCCTAAGACCTAAGAACTTTGCTGAACACGAGCCATTTTTCATCGTATCCCCTCATATGTTTAAATGCTGGTATTTTATTTTTAAATCCTCATTTGTCTGTGGCATGCAAATTAAATTTAAATAAAATTTAATACTCACCTCTTATAAGTGACAGGCGTTATTCCAGTAAAGTCAGGTACCTACTCAACATAGAATTGTTTTCATTTATCACAATCAATCTCAAAAACAAAACAAAAAAAAAAAATACCGAAGAAAAATTCACAAAGAGACAATATGGGGTTAGAGTTTGAATCCTCAAGGATTATCGTGATAAGAACAAAATGAAAGTACCAAAACCAAAGATAAAACGAAAAAGAACACAAAGAAAAATTAACTGTGGAATGGAACCCAGCCCGATGACGATAACGAAAAGAGGACAACAACGCGCACAAATGTATTTTTAGAAATGGCAAAAAAAAAAACTCCGACTGTCTCAGAAATATTTGCATCTGACTGACTGACTGAATCGATCGATGGTCTTGGCCACTTTGTGCCACCGTCACTGCCGAAGGCAATAAATCTAATCGAACTTGGCTCGAGAGCAGTGAAAAACTCCATACAAAACTTTTCACACACAAAATTTTGCAGTGTTTTCTCAGCGTAGGTAGGTACGTTATTTGCTATGAACAACAACAAAAAAAACCAAAGGAGGGGGCAGTGAGAAAAAAAAATATAAAAATACTGAAAAACTAAAACCCCCAAAACCTGAAATTGCCTTAAGCCATTTAATCTCAGGGCAAACAGTTCTTTGAATAATTTGGCGCGCCGCATGTGCATAGAGTGCAGCTATAAGCCATAGCTAAGCTATACGCTACTTAGTTACACCGAACGTTACACCACTTCATCTATTCATTAGATCTATAATATATAATGTAAGTTGCTGTACAACAAGCGTAAAAGAGCAAAACTTTTTTTTTTTAACTTTTTTTATTTGGAATTTATTTTGGCAGAGGTGTTGACTATAAGAGTGCGAGAAGGGGGGTAGACTGGATAAAGATCGAAGCACTCATACGTTAAGGCCCCCTGAAAATGTCCAAAGGATTTTGTATATTTGTGCTCCTTTCTAGTTGGAAAATTTATTGCCTGCGGTGTGAAGTTGTGTATCTTTAAATGTGGCAAAGTCAAGTGTTTTGCGTACACTGGGCGGAAGTTTAAATAGAGACACTGCAGTAATAATTAATTATTTGATGCCGTAAAAGAACTTGTTTTTTTATTTTTCCTTTACCAAAATGATTTTTTTTGTTCTGTTCAAACGTTCTGTCCAAATATAAGAAACAATATCCTTGAAATTTACTTACAGAAAAAAATTAAATGCTGAAAAGCTTTAAAGTTGTACATAGTTGGGTGTTATTTGCCTAATTAAGAATTAAAAACATTTTATTGAAATTCGTTAAGAGGGCCTAATGCAAATAAAAAGAAATCAATGATGGTGCAGTCAAAAATGAAAGATTTTTCACAATATAATTGTATTAAATTCGAGTTTTCGTAAACATTTATGAACATATAGTAATTATGAAGACCAAATTTTGCTTATCCTTGAAACTGAAAATGGCAATTAAATAATATAAAAATTCCATCTATTTTAAACATTCCTTTATTCGTCTCCCTCTAGCGATTTTATTGGACCCTGCGATTATTTACTAATTTTCTATTTGATTTAAAACTGTCTTAAGCTAAAGGCATTTTAAGCAATTATGAAGGTTAAATGAAACATTTGTATTTGTTCACTCGCAATTACTGGTTTCTCAGTTAGAATTTGGTGAAAAGCAAGAGGTTGTCGAGTGCTAACAATGATCCCACTAGAATTTTGAACTTCACTTTTTTTGTTGGAAAACTATGAGAAAAAATAAAAAAAAAAACAATATACAACTACTGTTCAATCCTTCGTCAACCAGCCGTCAAAACTTTTAATTGCCAAACAATTTCTCTAATCAAAGAAAATTGCGAAACGAAAAATCCCATACAAAAATGACAACGAAATCTGAAACGAAAAATTTCGTTCTGCTTTTCGTTTTGCAGTATGCGAGGGAAATCGATAATTATAGCAAATTAATTTTTCCCGAAGAATTAATTGACCAGACCATTATTTGTGCGCGGAAAAATGACATTTGAGTGTCATTCGTGTTTGTATTTGTTTTTTCTTTATTACAGCATAGTTTCTGTGATTGTTTTCGCTTTGTTTTTTTTTTTTTGTTTGTAATTGGTGAAACTTTCAAAGAGAACTTTTTCGCTGTGGCTTCTTTAAGCATTTCGCTGTAGTGTTAAAGACCAAAGAAAAATTTCGTTTCGCATCAGCAGCGTACTAGGCTTCAGAACGGAAAGGCGATGCACAGTGCACATGCGCAAATAAAACTCAGGTAAACAATTAACCTAGAAACAAATTTAATAAACTTATCTCGGATTTTGATGATCTTATAATATTTTTTGTATGTATATATGCATACACATAGGTTAAATATGTATGTAAATAAAAATCATGACCTGAAAATGGCTGACTGGTTTGATTTATTTTCGTAAGAAAAAATTTTATCCTTTAGGTGGTGCTGGAGTAAGAAATTCTGTATTTATAGATCAAAATGATTGATTTTCACAAAATAGTATCTAGTTCATAGGTAAAACTAATATACATAACTAATGTAACAAAATTCACTTTGTAGGTACAGTTGACTCAGCTTAACTACACCCCGCTTAACAGACATAAGTCGGACATCTGAAACAATACATTCATTACGATGAAACTTGTTTTAGTTTTCCCTTTTATATAATACAAGCCGACCAGTGCTCGCGTTGCTTCGCAAACTTTAAAAATAATATTTGGTTTGATATAAGTATCTATACATAATTTTAAAGAAAAAAAAAAAATCGGATGGCACAACGGCTCATGAAGAACCAGGGCCTAGTGACTAACAACTCGCAACCATTCCTGTGTGCGCCTTTCGACAGGAATGGAAGGGACCTACAATTTTATGCCGAATCCGAACGGCTAGACGAGAAGCACTTATTCGTGACAAGTGATACTTTTGGAGGATCTGTTAGTTCCTCGCAAGAGGCAGTAGCCCTGAAAAAAACTTTTTAGTTTTTAGGTGGACGAGGCTGGGAAGCGAACCCAGACCTCCAGCGTGACAGTTGAACGCACTAACCATTACGCTACGGGCTACTACCATAATTTTAAAGGAGTTTGTCTTTATTTGCATATGTTTTTTTTAAAAGCTTCCGGATACACAATGTTTTTGTAGTGTAGTTTTTTTTTGTAAATATGTGAAGCTTTAATATTAATTGTACCTCTTTCTTTTAATGCACATGACTGTAAACAGTTTACAGTTTTTCCTTAAGATCTCAATCTTGAAGATCCGACCATTAGAAGTCAAGTTATACGGTTTTTACTCGAACCAAATAATTTTTTTTTTCCACCCGGAAATCACCTTCTGTTTTATATCGATTGCCGATGATAAGGGATACCCAATACACAAATAATTTGATTACATAATGTGAATCTTTTCTTTCCTAGATAACATACCTTACTATTTTACACACACACACAGGGTTTACCACGATATCTAGAAACCAATAATCCAGAAAAAAAATCTCGAAAAAAAAATCTAGAATTGAAAAAATCTCGAAAACAAAAATCTAGAAAGCATAATCTCGAACTGCAAAAATCTAGGAAAAAAAAATCTAGAATAAATATTAATTGTTGAGGCAATGAATGGCTACAATTCGCGCGCGCGAAGGAAATAATTGTTGACCAAAAAAAATTTTTTCATAGGTCATTAACCCGTGCCTCTAAGGTCATACTTTTCCCATACAAATTTGTATGGGAACTTTACACTTTTCACATTTAATTTTTTTTTCTCTGGAACAATAACAGTTATTTTAATTTTTTAGAATTCTGATTGATTTATCGGTCCTTTAAAAAACTGTATTTAAAAATGTATTAAAAAAATTTAAATTATAATTTATTTCGATTTTTTAATTTAAAAAATACTTTAATATTGTATATTTTTCTATCTCGATCCTCAGCAGTTTTTGTTGTTTTTTTTATTGATTATCATAAAGTGATAAGTTTTTTTAAAAAAATGCATTAAAAAAATAATGGAAAAAAATTAGAAATAATTTATTTCGATTTTTCAAAATGTTTGTTTTCTATCAAAATATTTATTTTAGTAATTTTATTACCCCGTAATTTTTTTTTGAAAATCGTTAGAGCCGTTTTTGTTATAAATCGTTAAATAAAATAAATTAAACAGACTCATAGACATAAAGAATACTATAAAATTTGTTTTACGTAAATCAGTTAATTATTTTATGAGTTATGCGCGAAGGAACAAAATAATTCTTTCGTCTTTATATAAAAAATAAGATTACGATAAGGTTAAGATAAATGCAGTTAAGAGGTTTTGAATACCCTTAAAATTACTAAACGCAGTGTGAGCTTTAGGAAAAGGATTTAAAAGGAGATACCGATGTACATTGGTTTAAAACCTTTGAATATAAAAATGGGAGGGAAAAATAGAGCCGGTTAAAGCTTTCCACATTCGGGTAATGCGACTAAAAAAAATCTCCAAACTTGACAGTACCTACATCCGAAACTGATCTCGATGCTGAACTTATGTGCATTCCTAGAATTAGGAGTATTATGGTTGAATTGTTTAAGGGAAGTGCAAATGTGTATTTCACTCGAACACTGTTTATAGAAACAAAGATTAACTGAAAACTCCTGAACTCGTCCTAACCGAAAAAAATGTATATAACTTCCCTGTTGAAGTTAAGCGGAGTGAACTGTACTCTTTTTGAAACGTTTTTCAGATATTCACACATAGTGCTAGGACTTGCTTTGAGATTCTGTATTATTATCTTACAAAAAGTTACGCATTTTGACTAGAAAAATTATTTTTAAATTTTATTTATTTAGTGGTACCCTCGGGCGTATGCGTACTTTTTTATTTAAATTAATTGTTTTACGATTAACGATTATTTGTTTTTTTTTTTATGTAAACCAAACAACTGACCAATAATGTGAGGTGCTGTCGTCGATTTATTTTGTAAGTCTTATAACAATACTGTAAAAAAAATAGACTAGCTGCATTGTAAATTGTTCCTCGAATTTTTTCAGTTCACCGAATCAAATGCCGAACTGATGCCAATGGTGTTCCCATTCCCAATTATTGATGTCGATGAATTGAATATACATATTAAAAGTGAAATCGCTGGCAAATTGACGAAGTACAGATCGATATCGATTCCATTAAAAGACAAGATTAGATATCATAAACAATTCAACCAAATTTTTAAACTCGATGTAATTGCTTGGATCTCCAATAGAGAATCGGATCGTAAAAAATAATTTTGCGAAATATCAACCAACCACGTCTTTGTCTTTGTAGTGGAACCCGGTTTGTGGTAAGGCCTAGTAGGCTGCTGATGGGAAACGAAACTTTCCTTCCAGCGTACCGAAGAACGGAAAGTATATCGCATCAGTAGCGTACTAGGCTTATAGAAATTGATGAAAAGCGTCATTAAAGCAAAAATTATTTACGGAGAGTATACCACGAAAAGATATTTTGATACCACAAATCCTAATAATTATGACCAACTGGGCATGTCATTAAAATTTAACCGCATGCAATTTCCGATGAGGCTTGCATTCAAAATTGCATTCTCCTCTTAAATCCTTTCCTATTTTCCTAACGCTCGCACTGTGTTTAAATATTTTAGGGGTAACCAAAATCCATTTGGGGCGTGCTGAACTAAAAAAAAAAAATTACAATAAGCAAATTTCATGATCAACTATTGCGTGCTTGTGTTGGAGAATCCTTGGTGAGGCTGTTTGGTACAAACCTATACCTATTGATTATTATTTTTTTCTCACAAATTCTTGAAGTTCTTAATAATTAACTTGAATGGTATTTTTTCCCATGACCGCAATTATGTAAAACTTCAATTTATCATCACCCTAAAGGAAAAAAAAGTATGTACATGTAGCTGAAAAACTAGTATGGTAACCTTAACGCACCACTATAATATAAGCCTTTTTTAGTAAACTTTACAAACTAATTACCACAAATGCAAAGGAAGAAAGACTTCAAACTGTCAACTGACTTAAATCCATAAAAAGAGTTTTTTAACATCAGATACTGTCAATTAAATAGCTTCATCTCTCAACATCAACCTGTCTATTTCCATTTATTTTGATAGAATTAGCTTATTTTTTTTTTTCTAAAAAATAAATGCACACATTTTAAAAACTTATGGAAAGTTTGTTTAAGTATAATTAGCAAATTTTAGCCTTTCATAGAGTTATTCAATCCATATCAAATGGCTACGCATTAATTATTTTAAATTAGTCCCTTGAACTACCCTGTCAATCTCAATTAAATCTCAAATCCTAAAAGTCTCCTGCTGTGGTTCAATCTTTTTAATTGCCTTTAAAGGGTTCAATCCGAATCCATCCAAGAATGAAAACCGACTGGACTGACGATGACGATGACGCTGACTGTATAAACAGAAACACACAACACATCCATTTTGCAGCTGCCCCCCAAAAACAGCAACCAGTACAAATCACTAGGTGATAAATTGAGGCACTTTTGGATAACAAATACCAAAAGTCGACCCAAAAGACCAAACGAAACGACCCATGAGTGGTGTTTCTCGAAATTAGTTTTTCCAGCCACTAAATATTACATACCATCAGGCATCAGCCACTGAAGTGGACATACGAATACAACATGTGAATAACAAGAGAAAGAAATATTGTTCGACCGAGCTGCCAATCACTATGCACCGTCACCATACTCGAGTCATGAAGCCCTGGGTTACTTGCTAGCTCTGTAGGTATAGGTAATATATGGACTTGTTAAGCTGGATCTATAAAAAACATTTTCAAATCTCAAATGGACACTTGGACTGGAAGATTGAAAGAATGAAGCTGGCTTAATCGATTAATCTGCGTTGGCTTCGAGGTGCGCGACAGTCAAACGTCTGTCTGTCGCACCCCCTTTCTGCAGCCATCAAGCCACAGCCACATCGAGAGTGCGAATGTTGCGCGTGGTTGCACGTATTTCTATATCTTTGTGGTTAATTAGACATAGAAAGATATTTTTCAATCTATGCTTCTGTGGGCCTCACGCTCATTAAATTCATAATTTTTTTTACACGCACCACCACCATATACTTTAATCCCCCAGCAATTGGTTTGCTTGGCTGGGATTATCTTGGAGTTTTTTTTTTTAATTTGACTCTTTATGACCAAACGGTTGCAACTTACCAATTACACGTAAATTGATCTGAGTTCTTTGCTTCTTACCTAAAACGAAAAAAGAAAAAAAAAAATCAATGGAATAATAATAGAAATTAGATAAATCAATATTTCAGAGTATTTATTAAATTTGTGTGAATGGAGTGCAGATATGTATTTTTTATTCGTTTAGTATCTAAGATAATTTGTAAGAAAACACAAAGCTAATTTAGTCGAATTTATCTTAAGCGAGGTTGTAATAGTTGACAACTTGCAGACTGTTTGATCATTGATATCGAGTCTTTTTTATGTTATTTTACTTTTTTTGTTCGAAAGGCGCTAAGAAAAATATTTAAATGGAATTTGAAGGTTTGTCAAGATAAGAAATCAATAGTTTAAAAAACAAGACTAGTTTGCGTGATAGAAATAAAATCTACTTTATTAGAATGTAGAGTATAGGGTGGAGAGTATAGGGTGGTTTTCTACACTCATCCTCATCATTTATTTTGAGTCGCCCTTGGGAAAAACAATATCGGAAAGTCATCGAAAATTGGTATATTTTCACAAACATTTTTTCGAAGGAATATTAATGGTTAAAAAATAAATATTTTAAAGGCATTGTTCAAAAAGCAAGGAAGTAATAAGGCATTGTTTGTCGCGATATACACGCATAGTATGCAGATCGAAAAAAAACGTAAACAAAATTTAACTCATGAATTAGTTCAATTGCGTCATAACGACGATAGCTTAAAATGTAGAATATATCAGAAATCGTTATTTTCTGGCAAAAATAAAAATATTTTTCAATTTGGTTTTCGTATGATAACACACTTGCAGTTAGGCTGCAAGCACGCAAAACGACTTGGAGTTTTCGCAAACGACTTTTGCAGGAGCTGTATGGACGAAGAGGAGGAAGAATCTGTTCCCCATCTTCTCTGCACATGCCCTGCCCTATCCCAAAGACGCAGGCTCCATCTCGGAGACTTCTTCTTCTTTAATGATCTAACAAACATAGACATAAGTAGTCTCGCACGCTTCATTAGAAGCTCCAACTGGTTTAAACGAGTGGGGAGAAAATCTCTCTATATTCACGGTGTATCACAACGGACCAATTTATGGTCTAAGTGTGTCAGTTCCTTGCTGGCAGCCACTTCAACCTAACCTAACCTAGGCTGCAAAACTTTTTGCCCCGTCATATTTTCACATTTTTGTACAACCTTTAATGAAAAGCTTATTTTCCCGAAAATATTTGCTATGATTTTAACAAACATCTTGTTTCCATTACTGTGCAACTGTATCCCGAAATACCCTATTTTTTCTTGATTTTTCTTCGAAAACATTTTTTGGTTATCGTTTTAATCAATTTTGGTAGCTTTGGTATTCTGTTTTATTCATTACTTCAAATAAAAATCATTATATTATATAAATTTTGTTTAAAAAATGCAATGCTTCGATGGTGCGCGGCCCAGTGCGGTAGCGAAATCGATAAGGTCACTTAAAATGACAACTAGCGTTTCAAGGCATTTTCTGGACGATTGTTTGAAATACTTTTCGTAGAACCCCAAATGACTCAAGGTACATTAGGTATAGGACTGGCTGCGAGACGGGAAATGTCTCTTTCTCGTTTCGGTACCACAATATACCGTAATGCCCCAAACTATCCGAAACGAGACCTTATTTTTTGGACAGAAACTCGCTCTAGATGCTACAAGGTTCAGAAATAAAATTTTAAAAATAAAAAAAAAATTAATTTTAAACTAAACAATTTGTTCCTTTAATGTTAATATGTAACAGCTTCTATAAGTAGATTACAATTTTAATTCGATAATACTTATACTAGCATTAGTCTTGCAATCAATATTATCTGTTAAACAGAGAAAGATTTATGAAAATCCAAAACAAAAATCATTTTTCCGCAATCTCTTAAAACTAACAGTAAGGTCTCAAAAAAAAAATCTTCTTAAAAGGTTCAAAAGGCTTGTCATTAACATTTTGATAACCACCCTTAAATTGTATGCGACATTATTATTTAAATTTAATTATTTTAAGTTGGTGATCAAAGACATAAGTACCTTTTTTTAATTATTCGAAACTAGATATCTCAACAAAAAGATGCAAGAACAAAAAAAAGTAAATTAAAGCTTAATATACAAGTCATCTCAACAGAACAATTGGTCAACTCAAAAAATAAAATTAAGTCCTTAAAAAAAATTGGTATTTCTAATGTTGAGGTATCTAAAAGAAATGAATGATTTATTTTTCATTTCAGTTCACCTATTTTGCACAGAGTTAGAGCTCTTCGAAAAAAAAAAACTTTACAGTATTTTGTTCCAATAATTATTTTTCTAGCTAGTTTATAAGAAGACAAACATTAACAATGGAAAATGTATTGTTTCTGTGCTGAATATCTTCAATTGATCTCAGGTTGCACAAACTGCATTCGGGATTTACATCAATCCTATGTGGCAGGTAGTTTAGGGGTAAAAGTTCGCCTCTGGCTTTGAATTGCTTTGGTGGATATCATATCAATTGTCGTGGAAATAGCTGTTGGTTCCGAGGTCATGGGTTAGTAGCTTGTAAGTTTGCCTGGAATGGCTCTATTGGCTTTCCATCCAAAACTTGTCTCGATAGCAATCTTTAATTTTCTCGACCAGATCTTGCAGACTTTTCACTGAGACGCAATCGTTTTCATCCAATAAACTAACATTATGTTCTCTTCCGAGTCTCGACCATTCTCTGTAAAGTTGTATGTTTCTGATTTGAAGGTATTTGGCAATTTTATTATTTCTTTTTTTCACATCACAAATGAAATGAATAAAAACCTTAAAAAAAAATAAATCGGGTGGCACAACGGCTCATGAAGAACCAGGGCCTAATGACTAACAACTCGCAACCATTCCTGTGTGCGTCTTTCGACAGGAATGGAAGGGACCTACAATTTTATGCCGAATCCGAACGGCTAGACGAGAAGCACTTATTCGTGACAAGTGATACTCTTAGAGGATTTGTCAATTCCTCGCAAGAGGCAGTAGCCCTGAAAAAAAACTTTTATTTTTAGTTTTTAGATGGACGAGGCTGGGAAGCTATCCCAGACCTCCAGCTTGACAGTCGAACGCACAAACCATTACGCTACGGGCTACTACAAATAATAAAAACCTTGTAATGATCAAATAAAAAAAAATTTGTTGGAAAATTCGACAGAGGGCAAAATATACATATACATTAGGTATATGTACAGTACATCAGTAGCGTGGCGTCAATAATTTGAAATGGGAAAACGTAACGAAAATGATCGATCTGCGAAAGTAAACAAAACTTACCTCTTTGTATATTGAACAAAAAAAAAAAAAAACAAGCAGATACATTAAAATAAGTTAAAAAACAACTCTGCAAACAGTCTATTCCTCCAAGAGAAAGTCTGTTAAGCAACAATCTGTGTTTAAAAAAAAAATTAAAAACCAATCAAAACCCAAGATTTAAAACCTAGCTCTAAAGTATTTACATAGCTATCAAACAAAAAATAAAGAATAAAACCTTCAACTTCACAACTAACTAATTAAACACTATTTCATTACAGATATTTTTAGGAACTCTTTTGATTCTTGTTTAACAACACCCTAATGAAATCTGCCAGTTTTTCTTAATATTTAACTTGTTGTTCTAAAAAAGTCCCATAAAAAAGAATAGTTTTTTTTAGATCCAGCGTTAAAAAGTACCCTTAAATCATGTGTCATATTCTTACAATTAACCATACCACATATTTCAGCTTGACAAACAATACCTTCTTCCCTTTGCCCCTCTTTATATGCCTTTATATCAAAAGCCACTGCTCTGATTTTGCGAGACTTTTGATATGCTGTAGAAGATGAAATTCTGCCATTATCCCTAAAATAATATTTTATGAATTCATTTTTCACCGCTTACCCATATTAAATTACGCATTTAAATCTTTCCTGGACAATACTTAGCTTAACGAAAAAACAAACAAACAAAAATAGAAAATGTATTTAACGACTTTCATAGCAAATAAGTCGAAGAAGAGCGTGTTATTTTACACCCGATCGAATATTAAGAGAAACGGAGTCAAGCAAAGGAATAAAAAACATTCCATTGCATATATACCAAGTGCCAGTATAACACGAGGAACAGCGTCTTATTTTTTCCTATGTTGTTGCGTGTTGGACAAAGAGGATCTAGAAACAAAAATACTCAGGGAAGAAAGGGATACAAAACAAATTTTATAAGACGTCAGCAGTTGAGCAAAGAGCGAAGAGAAGAATGAATTGACGGTGTTTATTCGATAGCTTGTGTTTGTGCGAATTTTATAATTCAATTGGTAGGGTTGCATAGTTTATGTTTATTTGATAGTATTTTTCGTACAATTTTTAAAAGGGAAGACGGCAGGAATCGTGTTAAATGGACGCCACGCCACTGCAGTACATGTGCAATGTATATACTCGTTGCTTTTTAAGTCAAACATAAATAATTGGGCTACACAATATCCTACAACTATGGAATATTGCAAACGGACACCTGCACATTTAACTATTGAAATTGGTTCCCGAAAATAATATAACATTTAATTGTCATCAATAATTGTCTTCATATCTGGACTGGTTAGACAACAGTTATCTTAAAAAAATTGGAATGTAAAAATGTCCCATGGAATATGTTTTATTGGAAAAACTATCCATAGTAGCTATCCATAGTAGGATTTTACATGAATAACAAATACAACATCGGCAGTATGTATACTGCCGATAAAAGTTAAAGTAGAATAATTTTCCGAGTCTCGAATGGATTTTTTGTGATTTCATTCTCAAATGTTGGTTACTATTAGTTTTTTTCGTGAAGTTAATTTTGACTGCTTCTGATTCTCACAAATACTATATATTTTTTTTTAAATATTCTGACAGGTGTTCTTTCAGTTAAACCAATTTTGAAATACAAAAACCAGGCTACTGCGGATGCGTTTTTTTGGTAATTTTCTACTGTACTACTTATAGAATGCCAAAACATACGGGTACTGTTTCCTTCTTCTATTTCATCATAGCACTGTTGTGTTTTCTGAGCTATTAATGGTAGCTTAAAAATACAAATACTTCAAGCACAAAAAACCCCATCGCCACTTAACATATGTATAACAGTTATTATAGCTGTAATTCTGTTATAAAATCTGTGCAGTTCTTAAAGCGAAGATGTTTTTCGTTGGAATTGGGTATAGCGGAATTGTTGTTGTCTTTTAGATGAACATTTTTTTAAAGTATTTTCAAGCTAACATAAAGTGCACTATCTCGAGTTAGTTTTTTTTTATTTGCGGAAACTTTACTACACTTTTTGAAACACACAGAACTTTTGAGAGCTTAAAAAGGAAAGGACTTCTTATAACTGAACTTTGAAATTCTCTGTTGTTATTATGAAACTTATTTTGTAAAACTTCTTAACGAAAGCAAACCGGATGTTTTGAGCGCCACCTAGAGGAATAAGCACATTACAGCCGCATCTTTCATTCAAAAAGCTGTCCATTTTTCCCGTTTAATAAGCTTTACTCAGCTTTATAAGCATTTTCATATTAATATTTTTAGAGCTTTTATTTCTTAATCACACTTAACTTTTCGCTCCCACATGTACAAATATTTTTGTTTACATTTGTAATTAAAAATGATTCTCCAATTCGATTGGCCTCTCTGTCTGTTTTATTAAGAGGATGAAAACAAACAATAAATGCGAGTAGGTATTTTAACTTCCTCGGCAAAACTAATTTTCACAATTAATTTTAATTAATTTGCTTACTGAGGTTAATGGCTTTCTCCCGCACATGGTGCTGGTTGGCTGATGGTGTTCCACAAAACTTTGGCCACAAAATTTATTTATTATTATGGTTGCCATTTAGGGTTTCAATTATTTTATTTCGCAGCGGTTTAAATTGTTATTTGAATAACGAATTAATTTAGAGTTAGCGCAAAGGTACATAAAATGCATGGCTTGGAGGGCAATGTACTGACATTTGTTTTGTGATATTTTATACAAAACCTGAATTTTCCTGTGTTTTATTTAAAACCCCCTTTAGCATTTTCATTTAATTCAACCCCAAAATCATAATCTGAGATTGAATTTTAATTCGAAATATAGTAATAACTGTTAAATTGAAAAGGCGGAGTCTTCGTTACACCCAACGGCACCGCCTCGCCTGTTGAAAGATTAAAATGGCCCACATCTCAAAGGAGCGAATTTAAAATGGCTTATATACGTGTATCTATATAGAATTTTGTGTGAAAGGGTTATACGACAAAAATAATTAATTGGAAAACTGTAACTTCTATTTTATTTGGCTTTCTCGAGGGCGAGGTTAATTTTGTTTGTTTTTCGCGTACCATATAGTTTGTGGGTGTCGTTATTATATAAATTGGGTTTTTTCTAAGGTATTGGTAGGTAGGTTATTTTTCTCTTTTAATTTTACAACTTTGATTTGATTTTAATTAGAAGTTAAGCTTGAGCATAGTTAATAAATATAATTTAAACAATGGAATCTTTTGGATTTTTATTGGTATATTTATTTGAGGTAAAGCAAAAACTCAATTAAAAGTTAACTATAACATTTGTTTGTAGATTTTTGTTTATATTTATGTATACAAAATAACTTCATTTATCAAATCCAATGCGTGGATATTGGCTTCTATGTTTGTAGGGTCCTTGAATCGTTGACATAAACACAGGATTTCAGAAAAAAACTAAATTTGACGGGTGAAATGGGGAACCTAAGTCCAAATCGCTCCTTTTAAATTTCAGCTGCTTCGGGAAGTGTTCCCTCAAAACAATAATTCATAGAACTTGAAACTCATGTAAGCAATGAATTCCAGCATGGGACAGGGCCAACGGGAATGCATTGAATAGAGTCATGAAGACGCGCTGCAATTTTTACCACAGGACATCCATGCAAAAAGAATGCCTCGAAGGCTATCACACGCTCCACATTGTTCCAACTTATGACATGAAAAACTTTAAAACAATACCTGTCGAGTGATACCAATCCCACCCCACTATCGTACCCTAGGCAGAATGAGCCGCATTTCAAAAGAGTTGTTTATGCTGCCATACCCTCTCTATTAACCAAACATCAGTTTAAGTAAAGAAGGTTTAGTTTAAATGTTTGTAATTAATGATAAACCTTTTTTCTCTTGAAGATACTATCAAACAAGTATTGGCTTAGTTTGAAATCTGTGTTTAGATCAGAACCTTAATACGATTATGTAGAAGGTCATAAAATGTTTTCTTCATGACATCCGTAGTCGTCGGTCGGCATGTGCGTCCTGTTGTACATCGAACTAGACCCTAAGCAAATGGACGGATTTGCTTCAAATATAAGATGTTAAGCATTTATATTTGATTCCCTAGAGCCTAGAGGACGGATTTGATTCAAATTTGGTGTGAATCCATTTTATTTCATTCAAAATTCAAATTCAATTGTTCTAGCTCCTCTAGAACGGTTACAGCTGCTATACAAAGCAGCAGGTTGTAATAAGTTTTCTCAAAAACGGCTCTAAGGATTTCGATGAAACTTCGTGTAGGTATGTTATTTCTAGAAGAGTTTTAATGATGCAGCTTACAATTTTCTTGTTAAAAAATTCGAATAAATGCAGTTAGGTTTTGAGGTTTTTTGAGCAAATATTATTCAAGGTTGTCTGGATTCGCAATGTAAAATTTTTCCTATGCGGATATTTGTGTTGTTGTTGTAAAAAAAAAACTTGTTGCCATTATAAGAGAGTCCTACAAACACGCAAGGTGTTTTGTTTTGCACAACGGTCAGCTATCCGACTCTATCGAAGTGCGGCAGGGTGTGAGACAAGGGGATGTTCTATCGCCAATTCTTTTTCTGTTCGCGATAGATGAGGTATTGACGGCCAGCGTAGGTACAGCAGAGGGCATTCAATGGGGACCGTTTGAAAGGCTTAAGCGGTACTACTTACATAGAAAAAAATGTTTGCTAAAGAAACATGCAAAATTGTTCTGTTCTGACACATTAATTAAAACATCATGCTCAATTTTAATTTTTTTTTTTTTTTAAGGAGGTGTCTTCAGAATAGATATTTATTTCTCACTTTTGTACTTTTGTACAAAAGTAGGCCTTTGTAGTTAATCCTCAAGTCATTTAGTAGTCTAAAGATTATATAAGTCTCATAGCAAATAACACCAGTGCAGTGTGCTGAACGGGATGTTTTAAACACTGCAGGTGAAAGGAGAGTCTATTGGTCTAAGAATAAATAGTAAAAAGACAAAAATAATGCTCACAGGCCGATCCACACATCAGCGTATAATTCTGCAGCGGACGCCAGTTGAAGAGGTCGAAAAGTTTAATTACCTTGCAAGTACTGCATCAGCAAACGGTGGTACAGATCTGGACGATAAAGGTTGAAATAGTAAAGCTCGTGCTGCCTTCGGTACCCTGTCTCAATTTTGGAAGTCTAGTTAAATCTCCTTACGCACTAAGTTGAGGTTCTTCGAATCCAACGTCAAATCCGTGCTCCTTTATGCTTGCGAAACCTGGAAAGTCTCGGCTACCATCTCGAGGAAACTGCAGGCTTTTGTAAATCGCTGTCTAAGTCACATCCTGTAAATTCGCTGGCCGTAAATAATTTCAAACCCCGATTGTGGCGCAGGACAAGCCAAGATCAGCTGGACGTCGAGATAAGGAAGCGGAAATGGCAATGGATTGGTCACACACTGAAAAAACCAAACGACGATATTGTGAAGCAGTCCTTTGAATGGGTGCACGGCAGGTTGGAAGACCAAGAACAACATGGAAATCAACAGTTTTAGCAGAAGCAAATACCCAGAGAAAGACGTGGCCACAGTTAAAATATCAAACTGCTGACCGTGAATGATGGCGACGATTTGTTGGCGCCCTATGCCCCAACCGGGGTTACAGAAATTGATGATGATGTTGATGTAACACGTTGCTCAAAACTGGCGATTGCAACGTAAATTTCCCAAAATATAATATAAACAAAAAAAACGTTGCAAGAAAAATTGTATCTTGTTGGGTCTTTTGGAAAGAATACAAAGAAGAGCATCTCTCGAACACCGCCACAATGTGTCCTAACTTTCATAATTTTACCGTTATTTTTATAAACAATGTTCTAGTGAAATAGCCAGTTGCGTTCCCCCTAAAAAAATCCACGATTTTACACGCGTACATCATGGAATGCACATCAGTTTACCCTCGAGCCCCGATTTCGGACTTACCCTTAATAAGTTAAGAGATTTTTCTTTATGCACACTACCCGAATGTGAATGTGTTACCTTGTCATGTTTTACCTCTTAAATCACGCCCTATTTTCCTAACGTAAGCACTGGATTAAAAAAAAAAACTTTGAACATAAGGACATTGAAAACTCATCTGAAATTTATATTTGTATCTCTTTCTTTTTCTTTCTTTGATTAAAGTCTCAAGTTCAAGTTCAAGAACAATTTCGGGTTAAGCCAAAGATCCGACGCAAGAAAAAGAATAAAAATACAATAGAAAATTGAAGAAAAGTTATTTGTCTGGAGTTATGAAAAAGGCAGACAAAACTCTCGGAAGCTTTTCATTTGGCTTTCTTATCATCGGTAGCCCATATATGATTAGTACTTGAAATTCGTATTAATTTGTTGAAAACTTAAAGAAAAAAGTTTTCCTATGTACATAAAAACTTTAGTTATACCCAAATAAACAGAGAAGTCATATATGCAAATCATAAATACGTCTTTACCATTTGAAAGAATGATCTTTTAGTTTGTGTCTACTTAAGTGTTTTACTTTCAAAACATCCCTTTCCATTATGGTTCAATATTTTCATTTCTCTGCTTACAAAGCTTAGAATATTTAACCAAACAAATACATACAAAAAAAAACAAAGAATAACTGCTCTTCTTCTTTCTGTTGAAACAACATTGCTTTTTTTAACTTTTCATTCTCTAGACAGAAGATTAAAGAGATAGATGGAATAAAAGCTAAAATCTGACATCCTGTTGATGATGCAAACGGAAAACATATTAATCTATCAATAGAATGAAAACACAAAAACACCGATGAACACCAACTAAATGTCGTATCAACAAAAGGATAAAAAGAACGAATATAAAATAACAAAAACACGGAAAAAACACACTATATTTGTGTTATGTTATGTTCTTCAAAAGAATCCTTGAATTATGATATCTATTCAATCGAAAATACACATAACTATAGCAAGGATGTAGGTTATAACGATTAATTACAAACATTGAGTAGAAGTGACGTGTGTGTGTGATTTAATCGGTTAAGGTGGATGTAGAAAAAAGAAGGATACACTTTTTCACAATCTGTTCTGCCAATTCTTCACATAGCAATTGATGGGAAATCTAAATCAAGCATCGAAGGACATGAATACGACATGATGACATATTCATGCACACATACATATGTACATACCTACAATGTGCCAACAGCGAGACAGGATATTGATATGCAAATAAAAACCTAATTGGGTTCATGTGTGAATGAGAGAAAGTGTAAAAGAAGGAATGCCAAATGCAGGGCTGTCGAATTGAGTAGGGGAGAGTGGGGTAAGAAGGACCTCGGGGCAAAAAGAACCAAACCGATTTTCGGCGTGGTTATTAGCTCCATCTTATATTCAATAATGAGTACTTATGAAAAACCTATTTTGCCAACACATCCCTTAGTTTCATTGAAAAACTGAAGTTAGTTGTCGTTTAAATGAAGAAAGTTTAAAATCGGCCCATCTGTTAAAAAAACAAGCACTTTGCAAAACCAATCCAAGACGACAGGTTGAACTTTTCCAAAACTTAGTACGTTTTATATTGTTTGTCATCGTTTGTGTTCTTTCTTTTAATAAATAATATTAAAAAAAATACTGTAACTGTAAAATACTCCTTGTGGGGTAAATGGAACCAGTACGTCGGGGGGCAAAACGGACTACCAGTCTGTTTTGCCCCACGACGTTCAGGTTCCAATTTGAAGGCAAAACAACAACTACCTAAGATAAGTCTGTTTTGCTCCATGACCTTTAGACTAAGCGCATATTGAGACGCGTTCGACACGAGTGACGCTACACAGCACAGCACGAGTTTTTGTAAACATTATAATAGATACAATACAATAGAACAACGCGTATTGATAGAGCGACGCGACATGACCTGAAGAGCGTTTTCCGAAAATCGCAGTTTCCTTTTTTGCATATGGATACCATACAGAAAAGGTCTTGAAGCCCATATTCATATCTAGGCCGCTCAGCTATTTAATTAAATACAATTTTGAAGTTCCTACCCTTGGTAACTGGGCTTTATGAAAAAAATGCATTTTCAATACAGCATTACGTACAAAGGCCCCAACCCCGTTGCCAGACTTTCATATTTGCATATGAATAGTAGGGACATATCTTAAAACATTTTTTGCTCGTTCACACCCCAAAATTGATGTGGGCTCTCGGTCTGTATAGTTTCGTTTTAAAGTTCCTTTTTATTTATTTATTTTTCTACGCTTGTTTATTTATTCTTTGTATCCTTCCAAGAAGGAATTTATGTTTTTAAACTTTGAATAAAATATAAGTGTTTTTTATACCGATAGTTATATACTTGTTTAACTATTCTGACTGTTAACTATGATCGAGTTCAAAGGTTAAGGTATTATTTAAAAAAATATTTACTTTTCCTTTATGAATAGAAAAAAAAATTAGGAGCGTCTAAAGCTTAAGTGGTGCTTCTTGCCCCACCCTCCCCTACCTACTTAAAGAGTGTAAATGGCAACTGCGGTAGGTGCTATCTTTTGTTTGTTTGTTTGTATTAAAAATGTTGTTTAAAAATATGTAAATAAATAAATTGGGTGGCGCAATGGCCCGTGAATATTCAGGGCCTAGTGACTAACAACTCGCAACCAATCCTGTGTGCGCGTGTCGATAGGAACAGCTCTAGATGAACCAGGGCTTAGTGACTTACAACTCTTAACCATTCATGTGTGCGCGTGTCAACATGAATGGAAGGGTCCTACAATTTTATGCCGAATCCGAACCGCTAGACGAGAAGTACTTATTCATGACAAGTGATACTCTTGGATTCCTCGCAAGAGGCAGTAGCCCTGAAAAAAGTTTTTAGTTTTTAGATGGACGAGGCTGAGAAGGGAACCCAGACATCGAACGTGATAGTCCAACGCACTAACCATTACGCTACGTGCTACTACATTTGGTTTGCTCAAATTTATTGTAATTTGAATATAAATCCTATAGGTTGTCTTCCTAGTTAAGCCTTAAATATATTTTCTGGCTAATGTACTTGTTCTCGAACCTAAACAGTAGTTGTCGACTGAAAATATCAACAAAATTTGTATAACAAAACTAATAAAGTTAATTCATTTAAAAGTACAACTGAACTCAACTCCAGAAATTAATAAAGTGATTCGCCCAGATATGATATATGGGCTCTTCAGTAAGCCTGTTATATCCTTCTAAGAAAAAAATGTTGGATGATATTTATAGACTCTTATAAAAATCATACTAGGAAGATACTGTGAATTTTATTATTCTTGGGAAATTTGACTAACTGAATAGCCCACTGTCATATCTGGGCGAAGCACATTAATTTCTGGAGTTGAGTTCAGTTACACTTTTTAATTGAATTAACTTTGTTAGTTTTGTTATACAATTTTTTTTTGATATACGCAGTCGACTGTATTCTCAGGTCACTTGTACATTTTATTTAAATTATATTCATTCGATCCACTTAAAACAGAAGTAATTTAAATATTTAAAATTCTTTATCTTCATTACTAACGAAGTTAGTTTAAAATCTACCAGATGCCTAGTGATTTAAACTATGATGAACAACAACAACTGTTCAATTCACATATCGTCTGTTCCTCAAACTAAAAATACCTTCTAATCCATGGATACATAGCTGTATTGTGTAGACAATTGTTTTTTTTTTTTTGTCAAATTGACAGCCCTGATGGAAAATTGTTTGCAAGTTGTGAAGGTTGTAGATTGAAATTGTTGGTTTATCTTTATAGCTAGGTACATATATGTGTATTTTATAAATACACGCATTCGATATTCCAATCTAGTTAACGATATCAAACTGATGACTGGTGACTGATGAATAAAATGTTTGTCTATAGTTTTCGAAGAAAATTCCATTGGTTTCAACGAATTGAATATTTTTAGGGTTGACAACATTTTGTTAAATTGAAATGGGTTGATGTTGGAGACAATGCAAAAAAAAACGAGTTAAACAAAAATGATTCACAGAGATGTCATATTGTTGCATCTGTGACAATAGAATAACTGATGACTAGGACATTTTTTTTGTGTGGATTTTTGCAGCTGAATCACATAGACGAACATGTTATGGGATAAATTAATTTGTCTCCTCTATAATATTAATTATAAGCAGACATGGCACGGGATGTGACAAGAAGCATGAGTGTGTAGATTGAGTTTGGATTGAGCTCTGAAGAATTAAATAAATTAAGAGATAAAAAAGGGCCTGAGTTATTTTTATAAATATTAAAAATATAATGAAATTTGTTTCACGTGAATCAGTTAAATACGTTATGAGATTGCCCTGGACAAACAAAATAAATGTTTCGCCCTTAGTTAAGTTTTATCCAGGCATTTTTGTTCAGTTTTCAGTTTTAAATGCAAATATAAAAATTCTTTTATGTTTTTTTAATATTAAACCTTTGTCGACGTCTTTTTCAGGGATTTATTAGACCACATTTAAAAAAACTGTGTTTAATTCCAAAACATACATAACCTGCTGATTTTTTAGTTTTTATTTTAGGCAAACAAATTGTTCCCATTTTGTATATGCTAAAAATCTAAATTAGTTATTTAATTATTAAATCCCTTGTACCGCACGATCCATGACGTTGTAAGTTTTAAACTCTATTTCGGTTTAAACTAAGGGGTTCTGAAAGTTATAAATAATAATACGTATACGCCATAGTGCACAACAATAAATTCATCGAATAATTAAAGTGTTTGATTTTCTACCCGCATCCTTTTTATATATTTATTCACAACACATGGATTCAATTCATATTTTATTCAATGTATGTGTTCGGTGTTCGTATACAGTGTGTGCAGTAAATAATGGATAACCTTGGAATGCCTAGATTTTATGACCGTCCTCAAAACTTCTACCGTTTTTTTTTTCGTAGCAATATTTAACATTGTTTGTGCCAAAACATAAGAAGACAAAAATTATAATAACTTTTAAAATTCTTAGAAAAAAAAAATTATTGAACTTTGATTTTCGATGCAAAATTTGAAAGAAAATAATTTTTGACAAAGTTAAAGCATCTCTGGTATGAAAAATGCATGAATACCTAAGTGTCCAACTATTTTTAAAATATGCGTGTCGAATGGGGATTTCAAAAAAAATCTGCAATACTAGAGCTAATTTAGCAAGAACAAAAGTTTTCAAAATTAGCACAGTAAAAGTGAAAATAATACTATGCGTTGAACATGGTAGATTTTTGATTGATAGCCTGTCTTTATAATGTTGTCCTAATGATAAATCCAAGCTTTTAACTTCTAGGGCCGAATGCAACATTATCAAAAATGTTTACAACGTGCAAAAAAACGGCTACATTTTCGAGCTTGTTTTGAATTATACCTCTTCAATTGGCCTTTTAAAAAACCATCAAATATTTTGGTAGTGGTTATTACCAAATTAATTTTCTTATAAGAGGTGCATTAAATAAGTCGAATACAGCAAGCCGATTAGCTTCTCAGAGGAGGTATGCAATCTTATGCCAGCCGCTGCATTAAAAATATGCCAGAGATACAGGCAGATGGACATGAGGTCTGGGGCCAATTTTATGGCCACCCCGTTCACCAGACCTAAATCAACTTGGTTTTTTTATCGGGGCTGCATTAAGAAAATCGTGTACACCAAGCCCATCAGGTCCTTAGAGGAGATGAGAAATCTTGGGAAGGCAGCTGCATTATAAGATTCTGAGCAAAAATTAACAAGATTATTATAAGATTTTCATTTATTCGGTGGTGCAGAACCTATATTAGAATGGGTGGTAAACAGTTTGAGCATTTGCTTTAAATTAAAAAAAGAAATATCTATTTTTGTTTTTGTTTTCTAACTTAGTGATCAAGTGATTGAAAGTTGGCTCAAAACTCAAAAGACTATTTGTTTGAAGAAAATATAAAATAAACTAAAAGTAACTGCGAAAATATTTTATGGTTTTGTTAGGGCCCAATAGACCAGGTATAATTCAAAACAAGCTTGAAAATGTAGCCGTTTTTTTGCACTTTGTTGACATTTTTGGTAATGTTGCAATCGGCCTTAGAAGTTAAAAGCTTGGATTTATCACTAGGATAATATCATAAAAACAGGCAATCAATCAATAATCTACCATGTTGGACGCATAATATTATTTTCACGTTTAATTTGCTAGTTTTTAAAATATTCGTTTTGCTTAATTGACTCTCTTGTTTCTGATTTTTACCAATAACTTCCTATTGGTTCAAGATGCAATAATAAATTATACCATTTTTAAATCCGCATTTAACGCGTTTATTTTTAAAATAGTTGGCCATTTAGATATTCATGCATTTTTTCATACCAGAGATGATTTAACTTTTTCAAAAATTATTCACATTTTGCTTCGAAAATCAAAGCTCAATAATTCTTTTCTCTAAGAATTTCCAAAGTCATTATAATTTTTGTCTTCTTATGTTTTGGCACAAGCAATGTTTAATATTGCTACGAAAAAAAAACCGTAGAATTCATTCACTTGTAGTCGTGGTATTCAAAAACGTAAAGTAACGCTAAAAATAATGAACTGAAGAAAAAAATGCACATATCTTTTATTGTGGTTGGGATAGACTTTTTTTATTAGTTTCCAGGACGGTCAAAGAGTCTACTATGAGGCATTGCAAGGTTGTCCATTATTTACTGGACACCCTGTATATATTCAGAAGCAAACATCACAGCAGTAAAAAAACACAACACAGAGATACTCTGAGAAAAATCTACCCAATTACCGTCTGTCAAGGTATCACCTCAGAGACTTTAATTTCCTCATCCAGTCACGTTTGTGTGAGAGAGATAATTAAACAACACGCATTCAGCGAAATAAATTGACTGTGGAATTGAACGTTATTATCGAGATACGTCAATTGAAAAATAAGCGGCTGCCAAAAAGATAAAAATATAATAAAAGCCACAATTTCACACGCTGACGCTGTTGCCAACAACAAAACACCTACCAAGAGTGAAACAAAATCATGTTATTTATTTTCGAAGTTATATATCTGCTTCTGGCAGTATTCTTTTTCAAGTACTTTTTTTTTGTAATACTCTAGACACCAAATAAATTTGAAGAAAATAAAAAAGTCCTTATGTCTCTGGATGGAGATGCTCAATCTCAGGTTTGATCATTCCCGCATATTCTTCTTACAGTATATATCCTTTCTTTATTTTTCAATTTTATTCGCATCATTAATAAGAATAGATACTTACGCGTAAGCGAAAAGAAAAAATGACACTCGTACAAATAAAAAGGACTCTTGTTAGTTCTCGTTTTCTATGCAGCAAGGACTCTTTCAAGGTCGCTTTGCTTATTTTTTTCTTTTTTTTTGCTACTGGTTGTTACTCTCTTGCTGATTCTGTTATTTCTTTTTACATACTCCATTACCATGGCTGCGAAAAGGGCTTTCGGATATGGGTAGAAGTTGTTCATACCGGGATTCTGGAATGCCTTTCTCTTTAAGGATTTGTGGCACACATAAAAAGTTTAGCCAAAAGGACAGGAAAAAACACCCTACAGGTATTCAAATTTCATTGTGGCTCAAGATAATGAATAGGCACGTCTCGTGTGTTATGTGTGTGAAAGCTTCTGAATGATTTGAGAGATTTTTTTTTTCATTTGCTGTTGTTGTCGTATGCCAAGAACCCTCCTTTAGTGGAATGTATCTTGAATCACTTTTTGCTTACCTTAATAAAACAAAATCGATTGTGGTTATAACAGCTTGTACTGCCGCCACCGCCATATAGTGTGAGGGCGGAAGTGGATTCTTAGAAATTTATTTTCAGCATTCTGAACCTTTTGTGTGAATTTTTTTTTATGGTTTTTAAAATAAATTTATATAATTTGTATTATAAATGTCAAATAAAATGACTTGCAAAAATAACGAGAAAAAGGGAAAAAAATTGAAGGGCTCAGAAGTAGGATAAACTGCTACAGGAAAACTTGTTTTTAGATATTTGCTTAATGTGTAATTTTGTTTGTAGTTAAAGGAGCTTACGAAGTATCAAGCTTAAATCCATCACCTTTTTAGATTTTTGCCATATTTAATAAATAACTCTTACAAAATTTGAACATATTTCTAATTTTTATATACAAACATATGAAATAAAAAGAGTATGAGAAAAAAAACTAGATTTGCATGCAGAACTATTGACTGAGTGTTTATGTGACGAGACAAAAAATAAAGATACACTGGAAACCTAGAATGCCTCTTTCATGGCTTTCTATTCAATGTCAGTGATGCAGCCAACTGTACAGGTGGATCAAGTGATTTGAAGCCAACGGGTGGGAAATGACAAAATATGAACAAATAGAAACATTTATTAAAAACCATATTTGTATACTTCCTTTAATTAAGTCAATTATTTTAACTGAGTAAACATTCATGGTTAACCGAGAAACATATAATAAAAATAATAAAGATAAATAAATTTGATATTTCAGCATGCGTATGTCAACAGCGTAGTTGATACTAATTTGAGGTCATTTAAAATTTTTTGCACGAGTCATAACAGTCAATTAAATCAATAACTGATTTATAAAATTATATTTTTTTCAGATTGCTCTATAAATAACCTACATGTTGCTTATGTAAATGTATATCACTAGAGGCAAGGACATCAAGTAATTAATATTTGTTTTAATTGATAGAAAAAAAAACCTTTTTCACAGAAAAAGGTTTGCTATCAAATACTATAAATTCAATAATAAATTAAAGAGACGTATAGTTTTTATGTGTATTTTTTTTTTTTTTGTAATAGGAAACTGTCGAATCTTTTTACGATTCTAGTTTTTATTTAAGCCTAGTACTCAGTTCAAGTGAAAATGAAATTTTTATCAAATGCAGAATTCCATACTCTTATGTCTAAAAATAATTTTTTTTTTTAACATTTTTGAAAAATTAAATTTCGAACTCAAAACTTAAAACAAAAAATAAAAACAAAATCTTTAGTTATTAAATAGATACTAATTTTGTTCTTAAAATGCTCTTATCTTATCAAGACAAAAACTAAAAATCTGTTGGTTATCGTACTTTAACTGTTTAAAAATTGTTCATTCTGCTTTATTGGGGAAAAATGAGCCCCGTATGATTAAAAAAGTATACAAATTAAATGCATGAATGAATTTAACTAACTCTCGCTTGTAGATAACTACTAGAAATTGGCTAGATATTGATGTGTTTATTAATGTTTCAAATTTCAATAATATCTTCGAATCGTCAACAGGAAAATATTTAAAACAAGTTCAAATAACAATTAAGTAATTTGTTGCTTTAATACAATCAACCCGTAGTTAGTGCGATGGACTGTCACGCTGTAGGTCTCGGTTCACTTCCCAGCCTCGTCCACCTAAAAACTAAAAAGGTTTTTTTCAGGGCTACTGCCTCTTGCGAGGAATTGACAAATCTTCCAAGAGTATCATTTGTCATGAATAAGTGCTTCTCGTCTAGCCGTTCGGACTCGGCATAAAATTGTAGGTCCCTTCCATTCCTGCCGAAACTCGCACACAGGAATAGTTGCGAGTTGTTGTATGTAAAACAATCAACTTAAGAAAAAAAAAAATTACTTTTTCTTCGATTTTATTTATTCGTATGAATAAAATATTCATTCATATTTTGAATGCAATATTTGTTGACTAATTAAGAAGCACCAAGTCGGAAGTCAATGACAAAATAAACAAAGCCATTGACGAGTTATTCGGAAATGTCGCAAAAATGGCAATTTGCTCTAAATACCACTAAACATTATTTAAACTTTTTTAAATAAAAATGGACCTGTGGGCGATGATGGGCCCAAAATGGTCAAGTCTATGAAACCCCATAGTGTCAATAATTCTAATTCAAGGTTCAAGGAAATGTCGCAAAAATGGCAATTTGCTCTAAATACCACTAAACATTATTTAAACTTTTTTAAATAAAAATGGACCTGTGGGCGATGATGGGCCCAAAATGGTCAAGTCTATGAAACCCCATAGTGTCAATAATTCTAATTCAAGGTTCAAGGAAATGTCGCAAAAATGGCAATTTGCTCTAAATACCACTAAACATTATTTAAACTTTTTTAAATAAAAATGGACCTGTGGGCGATGATGGGCCCAAAATGGTCAAGTCTATGAAACCCCATAGTGTCAATAATTCTAATTCAAGGTTAAAATAATTTCAAGGGTATATTTTGTCCTCTTTGAACAAATGAATTTCGTATAAAACAAAATTACAAACAAGTACTCAAGACATCTCTTCAATCCCATTGCTTCAATTAAATTCAAAAATTATTAATGCCCATCTATAAGTACAAACAATCACATGATTCAAGGTCTCGAAGCAGATTTCTGTCAATCACTATTGGTATAAAACATTATCGTTCCGTTTTTACAAGACAACAACATAAGCTCATATATTGAAATCGGCGCGTGTTGCTTTCAATTAAGATCAACATCAACAATTAATCAAAAAGCGTTTAAATTTCTATTGAATGCAATCACTCACAGTGTTATAGTATATATCGTTTCCACAGCAAATAATCCTTTTATTATAAGCTCTTCTGATGATATCAATTATAATAGCCTCAATAATTCTCGATAAGATGTAAGATGACAAGGGGCCTCTCAAATACTGAAAAATATTACATTTCAAATGATTTATTTCCACATGACAAAATAACACACAAAAATACAAACCCTTTAAGTAAATATTTTGCCACTAAAATCGTTAACTCAGACAAAAAAAAAGCAAATAATAATTTTTTTTTTTTTTTTTTTTTCAAAAAGTCACTTTAAGATACTTTTTTCTGATTCCTATGTTGGATGAAGGTTTGTGTTTTGAATTTTGAAGGTCAAACCAAATTGTAGTTTATACGTACATCGCATGCAATACTACATCGTCGTCGAAAGACTTATGAATCGCATGTAACTTTGTAATTTATTGATTTTTTTATTGAAATAACCTCGATTAAAAATTAATTTCCATTTCGAGTTCACGAGATTGTTGGAAAACCGAAGTCGGTTATAGGTACAGATATACACTGTACATAGTTGTTAAAACCACCATATAGTAGAGCATGCATATACGTATACAAGTTATGTGGCAGTAAACCACAAAGTTAAACTCCGATGGGATTGAAAGGACAAGCAGGTGAAAAGTCATATCCGATTGATGGTAAACTCGTATAATTGCACTTTCTATACATTCATGAAAAGAGATAGAGAGAGTTTTTGTGTGGTTATCATGGTAGTGTTATGTTTTGGAAACATAAACGCAAAAATCGATTACTACAGGATGATTTAGAAAATTCATGTTCGATGTTCTTGAACATAATGTATGCAATTTACATGTGCGGTTTAGTAGCCCGTAGCGTTATTGTTAGTCCGTTGGATGGTTACGCTGAAGGTCTGGGTTCGCTTCCCAGCCTCGTCCACCTAAGAACTAAAACTTTTTTTTTTCAGGGCTACTGCCTCTTGCGAGGAATTGACAAATCCTCCAAGAGTATCACTTGTCATGAATAAGTGCTTCTCGTCTAGCCGTTCGGATTCGGCATAAAATTGTAGGTCCCTGCCATTCCTATCGACACGCGCACATAGGAATGGTTGCGAGTTGTTAGTCACTAGGTCCTGGTTCTTCACGAGCCGTTGCGCCACCCAATTTATTTATTTTTTTACATGTGCGGTGTTTCAAAACAAACATGAATAAACAACAATATCTAAAATATTTTCGAATATCAAGAGATAAAGTAAATAGAACCAAAGGAAGAAGAATATCAAAACCATGCCTGTTGCTATTGTTTAGAAATGACTGCCTTAAAAGTGCAAAATTGCTTTTGAAATTTTAAATTTTATCAAACACCAAGCATCGTGGGTTTTAGTAGTCTACTGTGTAAGATTTTGAAGAAAGCTCAAAGTATTTTTACTTAGGTCCAGTTTTTTAGCGTGGAGTTAAAGTTAAACACCTTAACTCATCAAATTTTGGTGAGTTAACTTTGGATTAACTCAAAAAATCTTTATTATATTTTATCTTCCGTGTTTTTAAAGGAATACTGCATTCTTCAGCAATTAAAAAACGGTTTCCTGACGTAACTGTAGACAGATATATTTCCAGAGTAAACTAACTAGGGCTTAACCCAACACTGAATAACTGGGCCATACAATTTTTTTTCGAAAAAAAAAATACTTTAAAAATAACTAACAGTTTTGAAAACTTTTGACTTGAATAAAACATTAAAAACTACCTTCAATATGATTGGTGGCAATTATCTTGTAGTCATCAGCTCCCTTAAAACACTTAAATTGACCCAATTAGCGTTGTGGTGGATTATTAATAGGGTTTAACCAAATAAACAACGCTACTCATTTTGCACAAAATACGAATTAAAGAGAATTTTCCTCCCAGCTAGGACTTATTATTATGAATTATGAACAGTGTGAAAAGCCTTTTAAAAAGCTGTGGCTCAGGCGCCAGTTATAACTTTCATTAAAATTTATCACTGAAACCCTAATCAGTAAAGCGGTGGAATATTTATTGGCAGCCATGAAAATTTCTTTCATTTAAAAGTCTAGTGTCCATACAAAAACCAACCTTAAGGTTAGATTTGATCGGTAAACAGACACGAATAGAAAAGAAAACATATCTTTAGAACGATTGTGTTCCACTTTTGGCAAAGGAAATGTCAGCTGTTTATTGAAAAAGATTTTCATTTTTGAAAAAAAATAAAAGTGATTTTAAAAGAAAGTGATAAGATTATTTAAAAATTTGGTTGCTAACAAAATGTATACCTAGTAAGATTCATTTTTCATCGAAATTGAAGGACAACACTTGCAATAATGGTTTTCAATGAAAACAAAACGCAAATTCTATCAATGATTAAAGTTAAATTAGTATATCCCACTGGCTGAAATACGACCACTAAAAACTCACAGTGACAGACTCCAGAATCAAACTATTTTTTGTTTGAAAATTAAATGACACAAATTTTTTATTTTTTTTTGAAATTTATGATCGGTAGTGCAAAAACATCGGCAGTGCAAAAACAAAAATGCAAAGTGAAAACAGAATTTTTCAGATATATTCTGCAGATCTCCGTTAGTATGGCTTTCCAACGATATACATTTTTTTCGAAATCGTTTGAATACTTATAGATTTGTTTATTTTTATTTATTTATATTATTTATAGATTTATTTATTAATATACTTTAATTTTATAGTAATTTTATAAAAATTACAATCATTGTTTCATTCTTATCTTTTTAGTTATAGACCAAGAGCCCACAGCAAATTTTGGGAGTGGACTGATAACCAAAATATGAGTATGAGGGTTTGTAGGTGCATTATATCGTGGTATCGAAAACAAACGACTGGAAGGTTTCTTTTTCAGCCTTTGGTGGGGGTTTGAAAATAGAGATTTTCCAATTTTTTGTCAGAGGTATTACCACTTCAATAAATTTTAAAAATATATGCCGCGATGCTCCGTCATTTTTTTCAAGCCCAAACGTCATAATCTTGGCAATCCCACCAATAGAACTCAAGACATAAGCTTTTTAAGAGGACCTTATCGTCTTTTTCTTGGAGAATTATCAAACATAAGAAATCAACAAAACAAAGTCTCAAAAAAAAAAAAAACCATTAAGGCTCGCTTAAAAAGCTAATATCTTGAGTTTTATTGGTCGGATTGCCAAGATTATGAAGTTTGGACTTAAACAAAATGACAGAGCATCACAGCATATATATTAAAAAAAAATTTATATTTTAAATTTATTGAAGTGGTAATACCACACTAAAATTGGAAAATCGATATTTTCATACCCCCACCCCCGCTTAAGACTAAAAAATAAACCTGCCAGACCTTTGTTTTTAATACTTTGATATATGGGTGGTTCTCCACTAAAAGCTCCTTTTCGTGGCCCAGACCAAAAACGGTTCAACAAATTAAAAAAACTTATTTATTTTGAAGTCAATAACAGCGCAAGCAACGTTTCTAACTGGGCCACTTCTAAATTTTAAATATTTGTAGATATGTAATAAAAAAATAATTGTTTTTATGGACCAAATGTCATTTCCGTCGCGTGTCTCCTTCTTGTTTCAGCGCGGGAAAATGGATTTTTTGTTGGTTTTTAAATGCAAACATTTTAATTTAGCTGAGTTCCAAGATTAAGAATATGTAGTTAAATACAACTTCCCTAAAAATTAAATTTTCTTATTTTAAACAATTAACTTACAATCTTTCAAACATGTGTCTCCATGTATTTGCATCATTTCCGTAAAAAAGTGTTAAATGCTTATAAATTCAAATGAACGGCCGTCAGTTTAAAGGATTTAGACTAATTGAAGAAACTCATTCGTGATTTCTTTGAAATATATTCAATTAAATGGGTGGGACATCAGTTTCGTGTGTTATTTTAAAGTAAGTGGTTGTATTCGTCACGTGTTTCATCAATTTCGTCATTTCCGTAGGTGCATATAATTTTAGTAAGTGATAGTAACCAAAAAATATTTTGTAGCAGTCTTGTGAGGTTATGTTGCAGTTAGTTATACAGAATTTAAAAAAAATATACTTTCAATTTTTCTCGTCTAAAAAGACAAAAAACATCGATTTTCGTCATTTCCGTCACGTCATTTCGCGTCGCCTTTAGATGTGTTTTTTCTTTAAAAAATCATGAATTTATTGCAAACCATTAAAATATTTGTGCATACATTTAAAACACCTAAAAGGCAATTGCAGACCGTAAAACTGAGAAAGGTGGGGAAGCGAAAACGTTACAAATTATTTATATTTACTAGTTAAATGTCATTTCCGTACCACATAATCATTTCCGTAAATCGATTTAATTTAGATTTTAATAATTTTAAATAAATTCCTGTAATACCGTAAAGCTACTATTAGACGGTCAACGCAAATGGTCAATGCGTTGACTCTCTGACGTCACCAAAAAAACGGTCAAAGCACTGACATGGCAACGTCAACGCTCATTGTGTCAACACGTGAAATATTGACGATCACACAAATGACACAAGTCCGTCAATGTTGTCCCAAAATGCGTTGACAGGTAATATGTGTCAACGAGATTTATCCAAATCGGTGTCAATGCGCTGACAAGTAATCGTTGACGATCACACGGCTTGACCATGTCCACGCGCTTTGACCGTTGACAAAAGTACAAATCTTTAATTTTTCGAGTTGAGGCTCACACATAGTGGTGGCGCGCTGTGACACAGTCAAATAAATTTATGTATTTTGGTTTAAATTTTTTTAAAGCAAGGAAAATTAATAAAAGCAAACGAAATGGAAATGGCAATTTAGGTTTAGGCAGAAGGGACAATTTTCTAAAAAAAATATCAAAATATCATGTTATAGCGTTTTTGAAAGCCAAAAACCTATTCTTAAATTAACTTTTTAAACCAAATGTTTTGAGCAAACAGTTTTTGAGAAAATAATTTTCAAACTCTAAATTCTTTCTTCTTACCAAGATGGCGGACGCCCCACAAGACCAAAAATCCCGCAAATCGAGATTAATGCTAAGAACCAACCCCTCTTCAAAACTGCGTTCAAACTTTTCAGTCGTCAAAACCTTTTTCAGATTGCCCTTATATGACTCCCCGTTGCCTGTACTAACTAGTTTATAGTCGCTGCATCCTCCATCCCAAAGCGCTGGTCGTTTCTCTACTGCCGCAATCAAAGCCGAGACCTCGTATTGTTGGTCCACGAGTAAAGTAATTTTCTTTTACGTTACTCCGACAACTTTTCCTTCGATTCATCAGCAGGACGCGCATTTACTTATCCGACTCACTGGTGCTTAGGCTCATTTTTTTTTAACTCAAACTAATTTAACTTTAAATAATTTTGTTTGGAAATGTTTTGTTTTCTTTTATGTTGCTGTTTTTTTTTTTTGTTGTTGCTGTTTCATTAAATGAATAGAATGTCAACGCCAGCTACTTTGACACAGCAGAAAATTATAGCGTGTCAACGTTGGTACCTGGACAACGCGTTGGTGGGCAGTCAGGAAATATCTGTCAATGTGTCCGAAAAATTCTGATGGGGTGATTACACGGTAAATGAAAACAGTCAACGCGTTGACTTTTCAAACCATGTCATCGCAAGTGTCAACGCTGATGTCAGTGCGTTGACAACGTTTTGCAATGACAATCACACGACTTGAAAGCCGTGGGACAGGATTTGACGTCATTCTGACGTCAGAGAGTCAATGCGTTGACCATTTTTGTTGACCGTCTAATCATAGCTTAAGTCTTTCAAATACATCCTGAATCACACGGCCCTTGTTACAAGGAATATTTTAAAAGGAAAATTTGTGTACTGGTACATAATCATTTCCGTATCGAAGGCGTCATTTCCGTATTAAGCCCAAATTCTCAAAAACGCTTAAAATCAAGTGCCCGCACTTTAAATCATTAAATTATTCCATAATTTATAACAACACTTGAATGTACATAATTTTTCTTAAATTTAGGTGGGGGACATTTTGGGTGCTGAAAAGGAGCTTTTAACAGAGAATCACCCATATGCACCTACAAACCCTCATACTCATATTTTGATTATCAATCCTCTCCCAAAATTCGCTGTCGGATTTTAGACTACATATCAATAAGCATAAAAATAAGACACAATGTCCTACAATATGTGGTTCTTAAACAAATAAATAAATTACATTTAGAAAATCTTCATTATTTTGGAGCTTGAGAAAAACTTTTTATAATCATAAAAGGATTGAAATATTTCATTAAAAAAAAACACAAATATACTTTGAATTGGTCAAAATATGACTGAGATACTAATTGTTGAGTATAATAAAAGTCATAAAAATGATTGCATTTTTTCAAGGTACTTTGTTTTTATCTACTTTAGAATCAAGATGTAACAACCGTTTAGCCATTTCATTCGTTACTTAATAAGTAGCGCTGGAATTCTTATGCACTTAAGAATCGGAAATTATGCACTTAAAATATGGCCTAAAAATGGAAAATATGCAGTAAGAAACAGAAAATGTGCACTTAAAAAACTTTATTTTACCTTCTTCCTCAAAAGAAAAAAAATGTTTTCTTTAAAAATATAGTCTTTATTAATAAAGAATTGAATTCAATCTGACGTAAAGAGAGGGGTTTTTGAACAACAAATTTCATCTATTGTAAGATTATTAAAACAGCTTTCGTTATTGTATTTCAGATTTATTATGTACCTACATTATTTAAACGTTCATCATAGAATAGCCTTGGTTTTTCTCAAAAACATAATTCTACCAATAGGGCGTTTAAAAGAATTATTTTTTTCCAAAATGTCCACCAACTAAATCAATTTGATTTTTCAATATGCTCCTACCCTCAAGATTTGTGATCGTGCCCTTTAGAAAATTATAGTTTGAGCAAATAAATACAATTTCATCTCACCACCATTGAATTGGATCTCTTTAAAATGTTTTGCATATTGCGGAATTGCTTCTATCCATCCATGTTCACCACCTAGTATTTATGGGCTATTTAACCAACTCCTCGACCTAGGTTTTTCGTCACAAATATAAACTCGACATTTTATTGAAAAATATGAATGAACAATATGAAAATATGCGGGGACGCTACAAAAGTAGAGCAACAGGGACAGCAAACGACGCCATATTTCTTACCGTTCTTTTGAGATTTCTCTTCAGTAAGGTTTGCCATTTCATGATGGAAAGATATACGAGCCAAAATTATTAAAATTTACTACCGAAATTCGGAGTCAGTGGCCTCAACGTTAAGAGAGCTACGTCCAATTTATGGTCGTAATAATCGTCCTAGCAGATCAACAATTGAGCGTCTAGTGGAAAAATTTGAATCCACAGGCACAGTACAAAATGTTCCCGTGCCAGTGAGACAAAGAAGTGCCCGTAGTGTCGAGAATATTGCTGCCGCTGAGGCTTTAGTTGCAAAAAGCCCAAATGTGTCTCTCACACGTCGTTCTCAAGGGTTGGGCATCTCTGTGACGTCGTTGTGGCGAATTTTGCGATTAGATCTTGGCCTACATCCCTACAAGATTAAATTAACGCAGGAACTGAAGCCGCTTGACCAACAGAAGGGTCGTCTGTTCGTGAATTTGGCTGAGCAACAACTTGAAAATGATTCAGATTTTCATCGAAAAATCATCTTCAGCGATGAGGCTCATTTCTGGCTGAATGGCTTCGTCAATAAACAAAATATGCGGTATTGGTCAGGCAGCAATCCACACGTACTCCAAGAGTCATCATTGCATCCCGAAAAAATTACGGTTTAGTGTGGTTTATGGGCCGGCGGCGTCATTGGGCCGTACTTCTTCCATGATGATCAAGACCGGCACGTTACTGTGAATGGGGATATCTCACGAAATGGTCCAGTCGCTTGGCCGCCTCGGTCGTGCGATTTATTTGACGCCGTTAATCTATTTTCTGTGGGGCTACGTCAAGTCTATGGTCTATGCCAACAAGTCAGCGATGATTGATGAACTTCGTACGAATATCGAACGTGAAATTGCAGCAGTATCGGCCGATTTATGCTTGAAAACCGTCGAAAATTGGGTTCGGTGTCTGGACTTCTGCAAGCGTGCCCGTGGTGGCCATGCAAAAGAAATCGAGTTCTATACATAATGGCATCAAACGTTCTTTCACAGGAATAAAGAATTTCATTGCTATCCAAAACTGTTTTTGTTTTATTTAAAAAAAAATTTGTAGTGCTCTTATTGAAAAACCCGATATAATAAAAATATGCATTTTACAAATGCACTAACGATTGATGCCATTTTAAAGGAAATCGCATGATTCGTAAAGATAATTCGGTCTTAGGCTTCTAAATGTTGTGAGAAAAAACATGCATTTGCATGGAAATCCCAGCCCTATTAATAAGGAATTAGCAAAAAATATTTTCAACCTCCAATAATAATATACTATGGTAGATTTTGAAGTTGTTTTGTCAAACGCTAATTTAAAACCTTTCGATCAATATAAATTATACATATTTTAATAAATGAAAAAAAGAATTCACATTTTTTTTCTAATGACGATGTTTGCTTAAAAAAAATGTATTCAAAACTCAATATTTATATTGTGTACAAATCAAAAATCCCGATAAACGATTTTTTGCATAAATTTTATGCTCGAGACCTCTAAACATCATTTTAAAAATCTGAAAAAAAAGTCACTTAGTGTGTGTAGGGCCCAGCACAACAAACTTAAATCCAAGAGATGGCAGAGCAAATCATGGTCCATACTGATAAATACACTAAATAATAATCGAAGAAAATAATCAGTTTATACAAGTAAACAAAATTAAAGTTTTAATACGAAAAGTTTTGAATAAATATCCGTGTTTTTTGAGAAAGTGATTGCTTGGCAAAATGTTTACACGCAAAACATTAACAAAATTATTATAAAGAATGTTGTGCGTGTTTTCCGTGTAAAACTTTTACTGAGTTGCTAGTCTCTCTCTCAAAAAACACAGCTAATAATATTTTGAGTAAATAAAATAAATAATTTATTTTTTCTTATAAAATTTTGTTTTAGAAAACGATTTAAAAAAAGAAGCGTTTCCTGGTTTTAAAAAAAGCTGTTGTATTACATATTTTATTCCATTTCAAGTTAAATTGTCGTTAATAGTCCCTCATTTCGAATGAAACTATTTATTGTGGTCTCATCAGCTTAATGTAAATCTCCTATAAATGTAATGAAAATAGTATATTTAAGTAACTTTTATTAATACTTGAACTGCGATGCATGTAGGTACATAAAACATATTAACCTGAATAAAATAAAAATTAGTTATTTATTAGTCAGGAACTGGTTTTGGCCCACTCAAATATTTTTTTTTGTGACGACAACCCTAATTTTAATACATTACTCAGAGAAATATTTAAATTTCATTTTTTTTCTATTTTAAATTTAATTTAAGTCAGTCAGCTTTTCTTTAACACCCTAGTAGCGAGCTGACAACCATTTTGAAAAGTCGGAAATATAATTAAATTTAAGGAACATGTTAGATTGTGAATTGAGCATAAGGGAGAAAATGTTTATCTTTATATATTTGTACTTTTAAAGCTAATAGAGAACTCTTTAAAGACCATTTTCCATGTGCTTAACAAAAATTAAGTTTTAATGAATCTTCAATAATATTTTTTATTTATTTTCATAGGTAGGTACATTTTTTTAAAAGCATTTTTCAATCACTATTAAATAATTTACAATTTTAACATAACATTTACATTAAATTTTTGTTATTAAAAAATGAAATCACTTTTCGTGTTTTTTTTTTTCATGCCAAGCTTTTACTCTATGTGTGTACACTAGGGTGTTCCTTATAAATGTCATTGTCTTATTTTGAATGACGCACCCCCCTTATTTGTTCTTAATAATTTAAAAAAAAAATCCTTTAAAATGTTATCTCATTTTATTACCGTTAACCCGGCCCCCAAGACGACTGAAGTTTTATATGGGAAATCCCATGTATTTTTCGTACATCCAACTTTAAAAATTCTTAACTTTAGTAATAATTAATAAGGAAAATTGAATTTTTGCACACATGTAGTAACCTTTGTCATGTTTAAAAAAATTAAATAAAAAAAATGTACAAAATTTATTAATATTAAAACTTAAATAAAAAAAGATATTTTTGTTTAAATGGCTATAAGTAGGGAAATAACTGTTGTTAATTACTTGATACATTTTTATAAATATGACAAAAGTGGCTTCATGTGTTCCAAAATTCAATTTTTTTATCACTCATTACCAAAGTTAAGTTTTTTCAAATTTGGATTCATTTAAATACATGGGATTTACCATATAAAACTTCAGACCACTTGAGGGCTGGGTTAACGTTAATATAATGAACTTAAATTTTACAGGATTTTTTTTTAATTATTTAGAACAAATTAGGGGGTGGGGGTGCGTCATTCAAAATAAGACAATGAACTTTATAAGGACCACCCTAATGTACATATATACCTCTAACATAAAATTTTTATTTTATCATATCTCTCATCAAATACCTTAAAATACCAACCATGAAAATAAAAAAAAAATAAAAACTATTCGATCCTTTCGATAGTTCATCCAAGTAGTTTTCAAAAAAAAGTTTTCTAAATATTTCAACATCATTCGCATAACTTCTAAACATTGACACCATCCATTCATGGCAAATTCTGCCGTGGAAAACGCGTCCTTACCTACCCATAATATACCCAGTCATCGCCATCGTTATGATGTCAGGACATGAAAATTCATAAACCCAAGTGCCTATCCTCAAAGTAATTTACTCTCGTCATCATCGCCTTCCTTCTTCTTCATCGGCGTAGCTTTCCTTTTTTGCCTTAAAGCCATCAAACAAATGAAAGAAAACGGCAGAAGCGACGACGACAACAACACCACACACCGACCGACACCACGCAACGGACGGACGGACGGAACTATACGTGTTGTAAGGATGTCTCGTCGTTATCCTTTGCCGTAAGCATATTGAGGTTAAAGTGTAATCACGATGAGAAAAGAGCTGAAAAGTTCAGCAATGTCGACTCCACCACGTCTATCGTCTATTGGAATTTTTTGATACAAAAAAAAAAAAAAATGTTCATACTTAAGATGGCAGGAAAATAAGATGATGATTGGAGCGATAAAACACACCATCACGCCACACATATAGAATTAAAGATATTACATCAGGAACCCGAGCCACAAAGTTGATTTTGATTGTCATCGTGATAAGACTGACGAGAAATAAACGATCACAGTCCAGTCAACAGGATTGTTATTGTGTTTTTTTTTTTCAAATGAAAAATATAAGGAAATTCCCACAAAATGGCGACGTCAAGCCCTCCTAAGTATTGTTTTTAGAAAATCACTTATATTAAAACTTTTTCTTTCATATATATTTTAAGATAATAATATGAACTCTGACTTAAGGAGAATTGAGCTTATTTATCGTCCGAAAAAGTTATTTCCTCCAATCGACTTTTAATTGAATTTTTCTTTTACCAGAATAAATTGCTATTTTGTTATCGAAATTTAGAATTAAAGTTATTTGTGCTTGAAAATTCAAAAAAAAAAAGAATTTTCTTTGCAACAAGAAATCAATTTAACTAGAAAATTGTTGTTTTTTTTTTTTCTAAATACAAACATGTATGTACAGTACATTGTACTTTGTATAAGTACATAATGAAATTTGTATGGGTTTATGTTTTTTCTTTTAACCCAAAACATTTTAAAGGCAAGCCATTTATGTTTATCCTTGGCAGACGGAGAGAGAAAGAAAGAGAGAGAAAATTGAAATAAAGAGTTGTATAAATATTTATTCAATTGGGTACCCTCTAGGGTTAAGGTTATAAATTACTTTTGTGATTTGTGAAACTTCCACTTGCCACTCTTTTCGTATCTCAATGGAGCTTGAAGTTGTTACCATGCTCCCCATGTCTGTGCTAATATCACACCCCCTACCAGCAGGATTTTGGTAAGTGTCGGGAGTGATGGGCAATAATGATATAGGAAAAAAAAAATCAATTGAGGGAATGGTTTGATATATTGGAATTGGAATCATTGCTTTTTCTTTGATTGATATATGAATTGAAATCAAACTCTTTGTGTATTGATTTGTTTAGACTTTTTTTCTTTTAGTCGGCACTTAATTTGTTGAAATTGATTTTCTTTCACAAAAAAAGGAAGAGAGAAGGGCGGGGACCCTTTTTAAACACACATACAAAATGAATTGAATCGAAAATGTGGCTATTGTACATGGTTTTATTTAAAATTTGTTTCTTTGATGTTGCTTTTTAATTATGGGTAAAATGTTTTTTTTTTTACATTGTGACATCAAAGTAAATATGTACATAGTTTGTATTTTTTAGCCATATAAATGGAAAAAGAAGAAGAAAAATGGTTGTGGATAACTTAAAAAATGTAAAAATAAAGATAAATAAAAATTCAGCAAATTCACTAATTGCTTGAATAAGTGATTCAAAAAAATATTTAAAACAAAATTCAAAAAAATATACGATCCGATGTAGTTCAAATTTTCTAAATAAAAAATCGACCCACACTGGTAACTTCCCATTGATGCCCTTGAAATAGTTATATACATATGTTTATATTAACCTAAGTGGTAGGTGGTGGAGTATATAACTTTTGGTTAATCAGTATGTAGGTTTAGATTTAAAGATACAGGGCAAAATGTGGCATTTTGTACTAATAGTAAAATTTTGATATTTTTTTGTAAATATGTAGCTTATAAAATTTTAAGAATCTTACTTATTTAACTTTTTTCCTAGCTCCTTCTTAGTATGGAGGTATTAATTATTTAAGCCAATTATTTTAAAACAGACTATTTGCTAAAAAAAAACACAAAAAAATCAGGGGAGTGTCATAGGCGCCGCAGGATTTTTTCCAGGGGGGGGGGAGATAAAAAATGAATAGGTATGTCATTTTTGTAATTCGAAGTTATTTTTTATTAAAAGTTTATTTATTTTGTCTAGGCATAGGTCAGCTGTAATTGATTAGAAAACGTGAAATTTTATTCGTGTTCACGTTGAATAATTATTAAAGGAAGCAAATATATGATTTTTCTTCAACATTTGTTACTAAGTGAATAGCAACTGCAACCGCCTGGGCTCTTTTCCAAAACGGGAAATAAATTCGTTGTAAAAGTTTGTTTGTTCTTTGACAATATTTCGATGAATGTACAGTACATCATGCACAACGAATCAAGACGTTTGTCGGTCATTGTGGATCTAAGCCAAGTTTTTACTTTGCGTAAGGTGCTGAACGATCGCTCAGCCGTGCAAGTAGTTGCTGGAACTGAGAGCCCTATACAAACAGCTGAAAAAATCGGTGGATAAAACTCCTCTACACCGTTCAATAAATCATAAATATTTGAACAATCATTTCTATTAGTCTGCATTTCGTTAAAACTGTACCACATCTTGGCCTCCGCCAGGAAATTATCTAGGAAGCAGCCATATTTCTCCATTATTTTCTGTATAATTATAATGGGTGATTTTTTAAGAGGTTTAGAACTTTTTAAAAAAAAAAACACAAAAAATTCGAAAAAATGAATAAAATATTTATTTGAATCGATAGTTTGAACATTGCAATTTAATGTTTAAAGATAATTTCATGCAAATGTTGACCGCGGCTGCGTCTCAGGTAGCCCATCCGCTGAGTCCGATTTTGGCATACTCTTTCACACATATCGGCCGGTATCTCACGAATGAATGCATGGATGTTGGCTTCCAGTGCGTCAATCAAAGCGGGCTTGTCCACAAAAAATAGTCTAATGGTGTCAAATCGCACGATCTAGGCGGCCAATTGACCGGCCCAAAACGTGAAATTAACTGTTCACCAAACTCGCCTCGCAATTGCGCCATTGTTTCGCGTGCTGTGTGGCATGTGGCACCGTCTTGTTGAAACCACATATCATGCAAGTCAAGAACTTCCATTTCGGGCAAAAAAAAGTTTGTTATCATCGCTCGGTAGCGTTCACCATTGACAGTAACGATGCGATTCGCATCATCTTTGAAGAAATATGGCCCAATAATGCCGCCGGCCCATAAACCGCACCAAACAGTGGCTTTTTCGGGATGCATTGGTAGCTGTTGCAATGCTTCTGGCTGATCTTCAATGCGGCAATTTTGCTTATTTACGTACCCATTCAACCAAAAATGAGCCTCATCGCTGAACACAATTTTTCGATAAAAAAGCGGATCCTCCGCCAGCTTTCCAAGAGCCCATTCACCAAAAATTCGGCGTTGTGGTAGGTCGGCTGGCTTTAGTTCTTGCACCAGCTGTATCTTAAAAGGCTTTCCGCCCAAATCCTTCCGCAAAATTTTCCACGTAGTGCTGTAACAAAGGCCTAACTGCTGGGAACGGCGCCGAATCGACATTTCGCGGTCTTCTGTCACACTAGCTGATACGGCCGCAATATTTTCTTCACTACGCACAGTACGTAAACGTGTTGGTGGTTTAATGTCCAACAAAGTAAATTTGGTGCGAAATTTGGTCAAAATCTTCCGAATAGACTGCTCAGAAGGTCGAGAATGCCGACCATAAAATGGAAGCAGCGCGCGATGAACATTTCGAACCGAGCACGAATTTTGATAGTAAAATTAAATAATTTGCAAGCGTTGTTCATTTGTAAGACGATCCATGGTTAAATTGCAAACCAAACTGAAGCTGTTTGACAGTGACACAAGGTACTAAACACACGTCAGCTGTCAAAACCAGTGTTGCCAAAACAAACCAGCTAAAAAATCACCCGTTATATCGAATTCTGGAGAATCCATCTTCTTCTTCTTCATTTTACCGGCGATTGTCATGATTTCGAGGAGGACCACAACTCTCCCACTCAACTGCTTCGCCTAAGGCTCCACTTGTGGGGTTCGCCGGGTTCACCTCAGAACACGTCGACAGGCCTCCCGGTTTTGGATTGTTCCATGTCTGATGCCAACTTAATGCAGGTGGCTTTGCATTTGTTTCATCCAGGAGTTTTTGCGGCTGCCTTTCTTCCGCGATAGTGTTCGAACGTCTAGTGCTATTGCCTTTTGAACTGGGTTCTCATGACATCTTCTTTGTACTTGGAAGTTCATAATTTGCATATTTTTTGGTGATAGCTGAAATAGTGAAAATGCAGCTAAATTTTCGTCTGAAAGGTGTTCTGTAAGCGATATTATCAGGGAATCAGTGTACGGAATATAAATAATTTTTCTGAAATAACATTGGGTGAAGAAGCGGGAACATTTGGTCGATGGATTTGTTTTTGAATTATTCTTGGACAGCATAAAACTATGCCTGATTCACTCAAGCATTTTTCCATTACCTCCCATAGAGATTTAAAGCAATTGTCAGCATCCTCTCGATTTTGTTAAAACAAAAACAATTTATATGAGTATTGTTTTTATAATACAAATTCTATATACTACTGAAATACATCAGCCAAGTAGAAGACATAGCATTATTTAATTGGACTTGTTGAATTATTGATTCAATAAAGCTTTTAACAGCCTTTAGACCATAAAAATTGGTGTTTCATCCCGGCGTTCTCACTTGGACTCTTCAGTTGACAGTGAGGACCTTGTCAAGACGCAACTTTTATTAAGTTCAGTCCAGCTTACATCAATTTTACAGCGAAAATCAATTGTGAACTATATCCAACCCAATTAGAATTGCGTCTTGATAAGGCCCTCTCTGTCAACTGAAGACTAAATGGACTAAAGGCCGTTAAAAGCTATATTGAACCAAAAACAATTTATTCAAAACATTGACCTGATCTTTTACTGTTGACAGATCTTGGTCAACGCCTTGTAAAATATTATCAACAGTTTCTAGCATCGATGAGTAATGTGACACACATGTATATCTTACTCATCTACTCTCCCTTTCTAATATTTTTATTTTGAAGTCCAGAGTTGTTTATTCACATTAAGGTAAGGTCGCACTCAGTAGAACTTTTTCCGAACTAATTTTAGGAACTTAAATTTCGAGACCAAAATTTAATATACCTACTTATTTCCGGGTTTATTTTTGAATTTTTATCAAATTTCTATTATTTAATCCAAGATGGCATATTTGTTGGTTGTTCTAAAAATCTGGGGTGGAATCGGCTAAGGTGATAGTTGATTAACTTTGCCTATATAGATGTGATAACGACAGCTATCTTCAAATCGACAATCAACACAATTGATTCCACCCCTAATAATGATAAAATCCCAAGGCAAACCATGGACATGGAAACGACACAAGAAGCACAGAATTACTTAAAGAAGGATTAAGGAATTCTAAAACTATACTTGCATGCTTCTTTAAAAAGGATTTAAGTTCATATTAAGTAGAGAAAAGGCGCAAGTGGGCGGTCCGATAGAACAAATTAGGAAGCTAAATTATTGTGAAATATTCTTAAATACTTCCGTTCTACTTCTTAAATAGGTATGCCATTTTCGAATAAACAAGCTAAATTGAAACATTCTTCTTAAATACTTCCGTACTATTTCTTAAATAGATATGACATTTTCGCTAAATTGATTTATTGAAACATTCTTCTTAATTACTTCCGAACTACATACTACTTAAATCGGTATGCCATTTTCTTTGCCATTCACAAGTCTTTAATAATTCTTTAATCCTTCTTTAAGAGGAACATACATAAATATATGGCATTTCAGAAAAAAAAATTTGATTTATTATTTTCTATTCAATTTTTTTTGGCAATTTTATCTAACTATTTTATTATTGCATTTTCCTGTAATTAAATAATTTTTGTATTAAATCTAAATTTTTTTTTTATTTACCTGTGCTTCCACCAGGAATCGAACTCGAGTTTTATTATTGGTCAATGTTTTAGTTCAAAAATAAAAAAAATAAAAAATCAATAATTGTGGACGGGGTGATCAAAACAGTGGTCCAAAGTAGGGGTTCGGGCAAATTTCAAAAAACAGCTGTTACTCGAAAACCGTTATGGTTGAGAAATGGATTCGATCGAGTCGTATTGAGTCAAGGTGTGCAATGAATTGATGCAAGCATTCGATAATGGAAATTAAAGCTTTCAATGGAAATGGATTTTTTTTTCTGATTTCACTGATTTTGACTGAGATTCCTTTGGTATTGGCCTCTTAGGGGATTGATTCTACGTTGTAAGAAGGGGTTCGAACCATTCTACTTTGAAATTCACATTGAATCTGCAAGTGGATGAAGAACCTACATGCAACATTTTAAAGAAGTCTGCGATGGCGAAAGTATTGCAACAATGTAACATTACCACCTACGAAAAGCGTCCAATGGCTGACAAACGTGCAGGAGAAGCCCTGAATCGCATGTTAAAAGATTTACGAAATGATGAAAGACGTTTGAGTGGCGCAAACGTAAGGTTATTTTCTTCATAGGCTGCCTATCATTTCAACATAAAATTCGACAGATGAATTGAACACTTGCCCAAAGGCGTCGTCGGTCTTATGGGGATATGTGAAGAAATCGCAATCGAAACCTAGACATCCCGCTTTGTTAGTGTACCCGGCCGAGAACAGAACGAAAAAACGTGGTTTACTATAAAGCACTTCAGTAAAAAAGCAGATTGACACGTCAATCACTGCGGTTTGATTCAAACACGTCGAAATTGTTATACTTCAGTTATTTCCATTGCATTTATTCGAATAGAGAATTTGAATTGACCGAATTAAGTACATCAAGCTGAATGTACCAGGCACGGAATTATTATTTTTATTACATTAACAATGTGGGCGGAACAGAGTTCGCTGGGTCAGCTAGTATTATGATAAAAATATACTGTTGTTTTATGTTATCAGTCAAAGTGAGTGTTGTTCATGCATTCTTTAAGCATACATTCGATTTATTGGAACTAAGAAGTTGAAATAATACTGTTTCTACTTTTAAAAAAGTATCAATAAATCAATTCAAAATTTTTAGTACCGGATTATTTTCGAGACTTATAACATGTTGCTAAATTCTATTTGGTAATGGCCTTTTTTAGAATGACGTACATTTCGAAGAAAATCACTGTGCTTAGTAATTCCATAGATCCAAAATCCAATATTTTCAAATAATCTCTTTAAATTAGGTTCTTCTTTAGTATTTTCTACATAATATAATTCTCTTTATAGGTAAGAGTATCTACATTTAGAAACTAGAGAAGTAAAAAACAGAATTTATTCAAATCTAATACACGAAACTCAACCATATTTCAATGTTATTTATATTCATTGACGTAAATAGCTTTAAATCTCTGTATAAAAGCCTTTCATGCTTCCCCAGACAACATCCCACGTTTGACAAGCAACATTTTTGCCTATACCTATATAAAAGTAGGTATAGTATCCAACCAGAGATTTATGTGTTGTAGGCTTTTAGGCTTGTAGGCGTACCCTTCTATACCTACACTCCTTTATTATTTACGCTTCAATTCACAAAAAAAGGCTAGGTCACCAAAACAAAACAAAAAGGTGATAACATCTAATCATTGCGTCACGCAAGCATATAAACATTCAACAAAATCACTGTAATAAATACACGATTTTTATTACACATTGAAATCAACCGTAATAACAACTCTAATAATAATATAATATAAACATGTTCTTTTATCGCTGGCAAACCACCCCATATACAAGTCCCTTTGACTTATCGATAATATACATAGGTACATTGACAAGTTTGCATCGATTTGGGTTATTTTCACGTTAATAATTAATTTCTAACAGGATGCAGGATTACAACACACACCTCATCCACACTTTTATATTTAGAAAATAAAAAAAAAGTGACATAATTCCACCCTCACCTAGAACGAAACAAGGGAGCTCTTGTCAAATTTAAAAAGTTTTCAACACTCATGCAGATATCAGCAGAAGTGAAAAAGGCTTAACTTTATGTCCTTAAACTTTATTCAATAGAAGGAATAGAAATGGGAGGAGTTGAGGTTGCTTCAATTTATTTTTAGTTTCATGTTAAATTTTTCAATAAAAAAAGGATACATTAAAAAACATATAATAACTAGACGAAATTTAATGTTTAAATAAGCAACGTTGTTCAATCCTGCCTGCAGTCATATGTTCATTCAACACGCTATCAACAATGTAAAAACAACATTTTGGTATTATATTTAAGTCAATGTTTCATTTAAGCAAATTATTCATTGTTGATTATTTTTAATGTTAATGAATTCAAATTAGTTTCACGTTAACCCTAGAATATATACAGGGACATGAATATCAAAGGGGGAAAGAAAGTTTCTTTCTCTGGAATTTTCCCGAATTAGTAAAAGTTGAGGCATCGCATAGCACATATGTTCGCAATCCTTAAGATATACCTATTATATTACATCATTATGAAGTTTTTGTAACTGAAACTTATCAGGTATTCAGAAGTCATAAGAAAAATAATGAAATAACGATAAAAACAGAAGTTACAATACATGCTCGTATATTAAGTTTTGTGTATCTAGGTAGCTATTTTGTTGAAGGAAATAATAGCTTTGATACATAAGTTTCGAAATTGACTAAAAATAGCACATTTTAACAGACAATAAATGTCATAATGTATTATTTATTTTTTATTTCATGTCGCAATCAAATACAAACATCGTGAGCTTGTATATAAAATAGTGCCCTTCATTATAGAGATAAAACAGAGAACAAAAAAAATGAGAACAAAAGAACAACCCCACATTTTATTGACCTGAAGCTCTATAACTGTACAATGTACATATTTTATCAATATGAATAAATGACTAGATATGTTAGGTTTTTTTTCCAATATTGACATATATTTTTTTTCCAATATTGACCATTACTTTCCGTAAGTGAATAAATTATGAAGCGTTTGGGAAAATTCTCCAGACGATGTAATTGTTTTATTTTTTTTTTTAAACTTAAAGAAATTGAAAAATGGGAATGCACTAAAATTTTTGTTATCTAGTAGTAAATAATAAATAAGTCATTGATTTATGAATTTTAAGGACTTGGATAGGGATGAGCTTGGAGAAGCTAAGCATAAAAATATAATTAGGCTGAAAGGTATTTTCCCACATAATTAAAACAGAAAGGTTGATTTTCTCGCCATAAACAAAAACAGATTAAAATGTTTCCAAGTTTTTAAAAATACTTTAAATTCGATTTCAAAACTAAAAGGTATAAGCTATAAATTCCTAATGCCCGACTAATAATTAAATAAATAACAATGTCTTCCATCAGAGGAATCAAGATTTTGGAAAAATTGTATTAATATGCAAAAGCAATTACACAAAAAACCTCGGATCCGGACAGAATTATTAACATGGATATGTTCAGGGGACGAAGAAATCCACGGTGAGGTTAGACTACCAAGTTGAATAAACCGCATTTATGAAAACAGACATGTGTCGAATGTATATAAAATCAGGGATGCATGCGTATAGGATAGGGCGGGGATAGTTGGACCACTTTTGTTATAATTACCAATACGGTAATAGTACAACTATGAAACTGAATGGACTTTTGGCTTCTAATTGCAATTTAAAATAATTGAAAATGTGTAACAGCAGAAGAATTATATAGCCTTAAGTGCACCAATTCCAAGTGATCGAATTTGCCCCAGCAGCGACGAAAGTTGGACCAGTAGGAGGGTTAAGTTGGACCACTGCCTAAAAAGTGGAAAAATGGAACCTAAAAATAACAAAAAAGCCATCATTTGTTAGAAACAGAATTTTATTTTAAATAAACTTTACTTGAAAAGTAGTAATTATTTTTTAGAAGGTACATTTTCACCTTAACAATAAATATTAAAACAAAATGCAACTGAAACCAGTTCGGCACGTTGTTATTGATGATCACACTTCATTCGTGATTAACCATGTTCGTGTAGGACTTTCATTTTCGAGTTATTTACGTAGTCCAACTTGCCCCATGGTACAACTAGGCCCACCCCACTACCCTACAAATAATTACAATTATTAACTTCCCATTGGAAGTTATTGTAATTGGTTAATTTTGTCGAATAGAAAATGTTTACATATATAAGGTCTCTACCTTAGATTTTAGGACCCCCAATAATAAATTGGACTTTCTTGAAACGACTTATTTATTTTTTTATCCAGCAGCTTCAAAATAATATGTTCAAAACTTTTGTGTTCCTAGTAAAATTTTCGAAAGAAAAAATTAAAATTATGTTTTTTTAAATTTTATATTTTCAAAAAATGATAGCAGTTTTTTTTTTTAATTTAGCTCAAACAACTAGAAGAAGATAAGCAATTTTAGCAATTAAAAAAATTATTTCATTATTTAATATAATAAATCTCTGTAATATCCATGATTTTATTTAATTTTCAATATTTTGAAAAAAAAAATTAGAGAATTTGCCAAATTTGCAATAAAACAACTTTTTTTCGAAAAAAAACGAAAAGGTTGGGTGTTATCAGTTATACCCTTTTGGTGAAAGTCTGCCAAATTACCAGTAGATTTATTGGTATGAAAGCATAGTTCTGTCGGTCATTAAGAAGGTTCTGCTCTTAAATGTCCTGTATGAGATAAATGGATGTTAAACCCAACAAATGAATAAAAATCAATTTTATTTCAACTTGTATGTTTACCTTCTAAATGGTTCATTAGCTCTCAACTTTATAATAATCAAAGAATCCTTTGTAAACAAACACAATTTTTGTCTGAAATTGATTTTATAAATATGGGCTTTTTTCATCCATCTATATTTGAAAGGACGAATAAATAAATAACCTTTCTCGTTCCATATTATATGGCCGGCCGCATCATTTTTCATTCGAACTTGTGTTTCTTTTTTTTCATGATAAATAGCCCTAACATTTCTTTGGTTATTTGGATACGATAAGTATAATGTATCTATTGTATTTCCATCTGTTTCCGTGTTATTTTCCTTATATAGCTGTCACTCGTTAATGTTTAATTTTTTGTTGCATAGGTCTGTTTGTTTGCTAACCAGAAGTTCAATTTACCTTTTTCTCTGCCAATACATTTTGAAGAAGAAGATGGGAGAAAATACAAGCCAGCCCTCCAAACCTTTGATTATTATGTACGAGTATACCTTTTCCGAAGAAACAATAAACACAATCTCCCGCAGATGATCAATTGAGGTGAGATAAGTTTTTGACAGTTCGTGCTTTCATCAGCAGAATAAGGTTCTACAGGTTTATGTATGCCGTGGTATGGCTACTTTATTGACAGTGGTATTTCAAATACAATATAGGGAAAACTTACACAGAATTAGGATCACAGAGATGGGTTTGACATATGTATAACGAAAAATATGCCTAAAGTCACCCCGAATACCAAATTGTTGGTGAAATAAATGCAAAAAAAGACAGAGATAATATAATTCTAACAACATCATACGTTGATTCTGACAGATGTTAACCATCACCAAACCCAAACCACGCAAATTATTTGACAGGCGTGTCGTGATGCGGAGCTAAAACGTGCCTTACATAAAAATTCGGGTCATAATAAATGTTTTTCAGAATAAAATTTAACAAAATTATACATATCCGTGATGCCTTATTTGTTAGTTGCAGATACTTATGCATGTGAGTACATACAAATATTTACGGAAAACGCCCAACGTATCACGGAAACCCAGCTGGAGATGAATAAAATTTTCTATCTTATATTTAGCAACAAAAAAAAAAAAAAAATGGAAAATTATGTATTATTTGTTGTACCTTTTTATTTTGAACATTTATTCAGCTTTCACAAAAATGTGTTGGTGCTTAAAAATTTAATGAGGGGGCCAACTAATGGTAAAGCAGGTGGTAATTGGTAATGAACCATTTTATTCCATGTCTTGGAAAGAAGGTTACCTTCTTAATCACACATCACCACTTTTCATGTTATTTATTTTGTTCCCTCAGCACGCAGCTGCTTTTTGAATAAAATATGAAGACATGAAGACATCACCTCACCTTGTAGCGATGCGATGACAGAGGGTGCGATTTTTGGAAACAGAATAACAAAAGGATACATTTAATAAAGTGAAGGTGTGTTAACAAGTCAACTTACCCGAATGAAGTTATATTATGTTGAAAATTTATGCTTACCTAGAAAGATACAAAAATAAGTTTAAATTAGTAAAGACTAAAGAGTGTATTTAAAAATTGCAATCAGTTTTATAAATAAGTATTTAAGCGAAAAAAATTATATATTCATTATTATTAAAAAAATCAATTTATCTTTAAAGGATATCTTACGTCAGTGCCTTCATTCCTGGATGACATAAAATGAACTCTTTACATCACAGAACTTAAATATTTTAACATTTAGTACGTCATGATTCAAGATTTCAAAATAAGATTGAAATTTTTATAATAAGCCATATTCTTATGTTAACGATAATTGCTTTATGTTTTTTTTTTTTTCTATTTGGTACGAAGGTTTACTTTTGGGTAATAATGCTGCATCGTCGTGCTTTAACATGCCGTTCTGAAAGCTGAGGAAATACTACGAGACAATATGCATTGTCATAAATAAATTTTAAAAATTCTCAAAATAAGGTAATGATATAAATAATAATGTAGACCTTTTTGTTGATACTTTTAAATGTGTTTTAAATATTGTAGATGCCTCGAACAGCTTTCGGACTTTACTGCTAAAGCAGTTGATCTACTGCGCTTTTAGCTAAATTCTCAAATCTACTGCACCACTGCGCTTTTCCTACAATCTACTGCGATTATTCTATTCTCGGTACAATAAATAACATGAATAAAATTTTATTCCAATCGGAGAAAATAGTAGTAGTACCTTCATTTTATGCAATTATTGTTAAGAAACACTTTTAAAAATTGCTTAACAGTTTTATCAGGAAAGAGTTTATTAGTAAGAAAGTTGATCTTGTAAGCCAAGGCTATCAAATTCCTGTCTTAAGTATTTCTTGTGGTCTTAGTTTAGCATGAGTGCATTTTATCAGACGCAAACCTTTTCGGCATTTTTTATTAATTTGTTAGATACGCTTTGCAAACAAATTCAATGTAGATTTTTATAAAAAGGTCCATAGAAAGATGCTTGATTATCTTCATCCGAAAAAAAAACAAGAAGTTCAGTTTTAAAAATAACTAAAGCATTTCCATTCAATAAAATAGCTGTTGAAATTATTAATGATAAAATAAAAGTGCATTGAGTCCATGAGAGGACATTGTTAGTTTTTGTGTTCTTTGAAAAATGTCGTAGAAAAATTTATTTTTCAAAATCTTTCAGAATACATGCGATCTCTTATCTATGATTTTGCCTCTCAGTTTTTTTTTGTGTTAAAAAAACACTAAAATTTAATTTAATTAATCATTAAAAACAAAACTTTAATTCTACTGCGAAAATTTTGGTTTCACTGCGATTTTTGTTTCAATTTACTGCGATTTGCGATTACTCAAGTCCGAACCCTGGCCTCGAACGTTCATTATTTTTACCTTTTATTTGTGGCGCACTGAATTTTTTTTTAGTTCAGAGGGCAGTTCAATCAATAATTCAACCGTAAAATTCGTTCTTATAGGAATGCACATTAATTTACCCTCGAACACGATTTCGGACGTACGTTCGGACGTGAAGTACAGGCGTTCTTACTTTAGCAGCACCTCACGAATGTGGAAAGCCTTACAAGGCTCTATCTCCCCTTCCATATCGATATTTAGAAGTTCAAAACCAAAGGGCATCGGGCGCTCTTCTTCAACCCTTCCCTGTTTTCCTAACGTTCGCATTGTATTTATTCACCTTAAGGGTAGTCCAAAACCCTTGAGTGCGCGCACATTATAAAAAAAAAATCTTGTTTTCATATCAACTTTTTCGATGAGTTATTTAATGGTTTGATTTCGAAGAACATTCTTGAAAAGCTCGATGGAATAATTTTGTTGAAAATATTAAAGCATAAAACTCTGATTTTGTGACTTCTAAACCGCAAATCAATCAAAGTTTTATGTACTCTTGCAGCAGTATATGAACGAGCTACAAGTTTCAATAACTATGAAGTTATTGCTTACAAAAATAAATAAAAGAAATGTTGGGTCACTAGAACATTTTCTTTTATTCTGAAATTAATATTTTGTAATTTTTTTCTTCTATTGTGTAATAAACAAGTTGGCATTAATGCAAGAATTACTAAAGGTTTTTCGATTTTTGTATCCAATAAAATTCTTTTATAGATCCAAATATATGTACATACATACATCAAACTTGACATAACGATGATAGGGAAGACAAACAAATAGGGTCGCATAATTCAGTCTTTCTTTTTGTTAAGCAACAGCCCGAAGGGTTATGCCCTCGAATAGTTATATTTTTTCTAGAATCAGAAAAGTACCTGCCGCTCAAAATAAATTTTTTTAGAGTTTAACATTAGTTTTTTTTTTTAGTTTTAATTTCTTACGAAAAATCGCAGTCTGATTTTAGTTACATTTTATATGCAAAAATTAAATCAAATTTCATTTCAAGGTCTGTCAATGTCAGAAATGGATCTACAAAATAAAAATGACAAAATGGGGGAGAAGCACTGGCAGGAGATACCTACACCAAATTTTTTGAGAATGATTTAGAATTTGTGTAACAATATTGTGTAAGGTCCAGGCTGTAAAAAAAGTTTGTTATATGTAATCTCAATTTTTTGTCTGATTTGACTTTGTTATGAAGACTGACCCATTAGATAAAAGCATGTGAACACACGCGTAGTACCTACGCCAGAAGTCAGGAGGCAGAACAGATGTATGAGAAACTTTTAAAATTTTGTAGTTACAAATGTGTGTGTATCAATTTGCTGAAATACCAAACCCTTTCTCCTCTTTTGTAACCCATTTTTTTCCACTTTCAATGGTTTAGCTTAGGGGCCAGTTATAGCTATCATTGAAAACCATCATTGAAAAAGTTAGCTGTTGATTTTGAGACCCTTCAAAAGTTTAATCATTGAATATTTTAATGCAGAAATATAGCTTACGACTTCAAAATTATTTCTCCTCAAAAAAAAAAAAAATCATTTTGACCCATATCTTCCCCAGAACGTAACTTTTAATTTTTCCAATGATCATGGGTAAGGTAGTTCATCCTTGAAAAATTAAAGGTCATTTTATGAGAAAAGTTGTACAAAATTGAATTCCGTTTTACCTAGAAATAATTATTAAGTCAATTAGCTTTACTTTGGCATCAAAATAATCATTTATTTTTTCTTCAAAACCTCTCAAAATTGACAATTAATATTTTCAATGATGGTTTTCAATGATAGCTATAACTGGCCCCTTATTGTTCTTTTATTTTTTACCAATTGATTACCTATTCAAAGTTTTAAGGATTTGAATTATTAAATTAACATCAATTTTGTGCCAACAAAAATAACCATTGCTTGATAAATAAATCGTACATAATTGTTGCAAAAAAATACAGTTTCTTTTAAAAAAATTGATCTAAAAAAAAAATGTGTTTTAAAATATTCATATGTATATTTTGTTCCCCATTTTAAATTATTGTTGTGAGCTATAAAATTGAATTTTTGATTCTGTGTTCTTTTAAATCTTTTAGAAATTCGTGTCGTTTGCTTTAAAAACTAGCTTATTTCCGTGTTTTAGCTGTTTCAAAACTAATATTACTTGGCAATAGAGCAAGAGTTTTTTAGTAATTTCTAAGTACAATAACTTTTCAGGAATAGTTTTCAAATTCCAAAAATACTTTAATTATTTTGGCTTCACAATATTTTGTTAAAATTATAGTAATTTCGTCCAAAATACTTTTTTTTAAAACAAGTCTGAATTAAAAAGAGGTGAAAATTAGTCTTAGAAGAAGTGATGGCAGAAATTGTACAAAAAATACAATCTCGACACAGACTTTTTTAAATCAGCTGTGCTACCTACACACTGTGTTAACCTACACACAAACAGGTTCACATTTTAAAAGGCTAATAAATCTTTTTAAAATTAAAAATTCCCCTCGTAAATTTTTAAATTCATTTCTGGTCTCTAAAAAGGATCTCAAGTACTCTGTTGTCATGGAAGAGTATGAAAAAAGATGAATACTAAATTTTGCGTCGACATGTTATCTTTTTTTTAATGAAAATATAATTCACACTACCTATATAATTTTTAGAGAATGAGATTAAACGATAAATAAATTTGAGAGCCATAACAGTGATGTCAGGATTCAGAAAACTTACCAGAAAACATTTAGTCAATGCGCATGAATTAGTTCTATTAGGATAATACTAGGATTATTACTAAGTATTATTGCTTAAATTATTGTAATCAGCCATACGGAAAAAGTTGCTTAATTTCCAGAAGGAAATATGTAGAAAGTTATATAGATTTAAGTGTTATTGAAGTTTGTATAAGAAATAAGATTATAGTTATGGGTCACATCTTTCTCGATACCGAAATTCTAGGAATAATTCGTTAGTTCTTTAAAGAAAATCAAAATAAAGTACAAAGTAAATAATCTTGTGATTCAAATTTTATACTTCAAATATCATGATTCATGAACATCAAATATCAAAATGTAATAAACTCGAAATCCTTTAAAATCATAATCGATAAAAGTTCTCAGACATTCGAGCTTTAAAAAAATTTAAACTACGTGTATATCTACATTTATATGATGTGAAATTATTCAGTACAAAAAGCCCTCAATTGGATTGAAACTCATAAAGAGATTCGTCACTGCACTGAGAAAATTAATCTTTTTTTTGCGAGTAACGAATCGTTTGCTGTTATTGTAATACATTTGCTGGAAATATTATACAATCCCTGCAAACGTATTTCATTTGTAGCAATTGTATTACAGTCGCCACAGAAAGTAATTCCATTGCATCAAACATATAACAAATAACCCATTCGTTCCCGGGTTGATTACGGTAAATGACAATGTTTCCCAAATTCAAACGACATGATGTTTGCAAGCAAGTGTAATTGTTTATGGCAAACGATTGAATCGATTGCGAATTAAGCTTTTGAAATGCAGTTTGCTGCAAAAAGTTTTACGTTTACTATATATATTACAATTGTTTGCAACTAATGAATCGAACATTTGGGACGCATGGTTAATTCGTAGAAAGTAAACTAATTTGTAGCAAACGATTGAATGATTGCAGGGTATATATCTTTAAATCTTATTTTTACAAATTAACTTAATGCTTGTGGTAAACATTTCATGCTTTTGAGGCGAAAAAATTTTTGATTTTAGGTTTCTTTAAAAGAAATTCGCTTGCAGCAATAAATTTCCTATTTGGAAAAAATATTTTATTTGTTTAATTCCTATCTAACCAATTTCAGGTAATCTATAGGGCAAGTATTGGGTACATTTCAATACATGTTTTGCTTTATCAATTTGGTATTGTTCTGAAGTTCAGCACTACTTGTACAAAAAATCAAATTTCAATTGAAAATATGTTGCATTTAAAAAGAATGCGATTCAAAATTGAAAATTTGTTGCTTTAAAAATTAGCAAAGTCAAAATTGGAAAATATTTGCATTAAAAAATAAAATAAATGCTAGTTTAACAATCTTTGCATTAAAAATAATTGTTAAAATAATTACATTCAAAATAAAAGTTCAATTTAAAAAATTAATAAAAATTACCTACATCTCCGTTGTTCATTTCAAAAAACAATGGTGCAAAATTTTAGATGATAAAGTACGATGTTAAATCAATTTTAGTATGATACTAGGTTAAAAATTGTGTTTTGCTAATTTTAAACGAGCTTAGCATCGTACTATCCCCTTACATTTTACTAAAGTTAAACTCACATCTTTTTAGTATCGTACTAAATCCATATGACTGGGGAATGGAAAATTTTACTCCAGGTATAGCATAGACCCGAGGGTTGCCGGTTCGATCCCTGCTGGTGCCCAACTAGTAATGAAGTTAAAATGATAAAAATATAAACGTTGAATACATATTTAAAGCACATGTTGGGTTTCCATCAATATATAATTAATTTACAACGCATAAAAACAATTATTGTGTTAAACAAAACGATTTTCTTAGTTTTGATTCAGTCCTAGGAGCACATCTACGTAGTAATAGTTTAAAACAAAAACTGACCCAATATTTTAAATACTTCGGTCGTCCTCTTCATAGTTAAAATAATTAATCATAGTTAAAATAATTAAAATACATGAAATAGTCTAAGCCACATTTCTTAATCAGTACATTTCCTCTGCTCAACTAAATAAAAGGAAAATGTATGAAGTTTTCAACTGATTAACATTTTGCCGGAGGATTTTATGTTGCAAATTAGCTTTGTGGATGCATGCTCGCTCTCGATACGGAAGGATACCAGTTCAAATCCAGGTAAGTAATGCTTGACATTTTTTTCAATTAAAATAAAATAATATAATTTCAGAATCAAGGGAAAACCAGCAGTCACTGTATTGATTGTGACAAACGTACAAGTCATTAGCAACAAACGTGTTATTCATTTGTCATAACCAATCTTATCTTCTAAAACAATTTACCAATTCGCTTGTCGTTAAAGTATTAACGTTTACTCTAAAAGCACCATTCGTTTGCCACAAACAGTAAATATGTTTACAAAACACCATTATTCGTCTGACAGAAACACTACATTTGTTTGACACAAACACTCTATTCGTTTGAAACAAACGATAGAATTTTGCTACAACAGTATGAATTGTTTGTCTCAAATGAATTTTAGAGTTTGCTGCAAACGAACTGTCATAACTGGCTGGCAAACGAAAAAGTCGTTTGTACGATTTTTACGTTTGCCGCAAACGATTTCTTCCCTCAGTGTGCTTTTACATACAAGTATAGTTGAACGAATTGTTAATCAATCTTCTATTAGGATTTCGATCTCAAAGGAACTATACAATTCATGATAAATAGTATTTTCGTGTTGATCTTTTTCTGCTGCCAATCTAAATTTGTCGTTATTAAGTCTATATGCGTGATATTGATTTTTCTTTTTTGATTTATTGTACCAACTCAACAGTAATGTGTCATACTTCGTTGAAGTAATGACATGTATATCAATTAATTATATGCACGTAAAGCTCTAAGCTATGGGGTTCGAAAGATGTTGCCCTTAGCACCGAAAAAGACAGTAGTGAAACTCTTTATATGCAGCTTGTCTTACCACCCACAGTAAAGTGTCAAACATCGTTGAACAAATTATTACGTGTACTTCTTTTTATTAAAAAGCCGTTAAGATGTAGATAATGGGGTTCAAAAGATATTAAGCCATCAAAAACGGCAAAAATAAAATAATGCCATTTTGTATTGGCAACTGTTCAACCAACTCAACAGTAATCTGTCATACATCGTTGTAAAGGTTATTATATGTGCTTATCATTTCCTTATATTTCCATTAAGCTCTACACTATAGGGTTCGTGGGATATTTGGCTTCAAAGCATCAAAAACAACAAAAATGCAATTTCTTATTGGTAAATGGTCTACCAACTCAACAGTGATGTGTGATACATCAGTGAAAAGGTTATTGCCAAACCTGCCACTAAGTACAGGCAGGTTTGGCAAAAATGCATTAAAAAGCAATAATGCAATTCCGCATTGCAATCTGCTGCACCTGCTCGACAGAAATGTGACACATATCGTTAAAAGGTATAAAACATGTAGTTTATTTTTTTGAAAGCCGTGAAGATGTAAACCATGGGTTCTGAGAAGGATTTGGGCCTACAAGTCGTCAAATAGAACAACAGCGCAATTCTTTATTGGAAATGGTCCACCGACTCCTCAGTAATACCTCATACGATTTTTAAAAGGTTATTACAATTGCATCATTCCATTATATAGCCGATAAGCTCTAAGTCATGGGGTTCAAGAGATTTTCGGCTTTTAATGTGTTTTTATAATCTTAATCAGCAGGCTGGCAATATTTAAGGACATGATTAAACTCCAAGAAATTCTTGGGCTTCATTTCAGCTTGAAGCCCAATAACTTCCATTTAATTCAATTCTTTAAATGTCTCTTAATAAATTTCCATATAAACTTGTTAACTAATAATTGTTGAGAGGAGTTAATTTTGTGTGTCCCAGAAAAAATTCAAAAAACAAATTCTAAGAAATTTTAAACAATAATAAGTTAATTAAGAATTAACCAACAAGAAGTAGAAGTACGTCCCTCACAATGAATAAAATTCCCTTAACAAACAGCCAAGGTACTCAACTTAATGATTCAAATTGCTTGAATGAAATCCATTTGCACCCAACTACATAACCTTTTCTATAAAAGCAAACAAAAAAAAAATTCGAACGTGATAAAGTGGAAAAGGTTTTCAGTAACCCTCGCAAAACTCTTCAACACTTTCACTATTCACGGCACTCCAATTAGATTTCAGTGCTTTGCATTCAAATTCAAACCGATTATAAAAATATACACACATGTCCGTCCATCTGGGTGCCCCTATTAAACTTTGCGCACGTATAGTCCTGGGTTGGTCACCTGTTTGATGGAGATGGCGATGGAGAGAGGGGTGTTAGCGTAATATGGCACCACACTTTGGATTACCATCAAAGTGCTGCAGGCAGGGATGAGTGTTATTTAGTTATTTTCTCCTTCTTCTTGTTCTTGTTGAAAGCACTCCTGTAAAAGTTTGTTTATTCAGTAGATGCGTTCAACTTTTTGTCATTCACTGTGAATTTAAGTGAAAACATTAACAACAACAAAACAAAAACTTGAAGTTATTTCAACCAAAGGACAACGACGTTATTTTAATTTTCCTGCAGAGGACAGGCAGACATCAGCTACACATAGCCCACATCGAAGACACAAGACTCTAAAAACCTATTGAAAAGTAATTTTTTTTTTTACAAAAGAAAACTCATTTAAAGGTGGTCAGAGAGTGAATCCACAAAAAGCATACAATAGGATGCTTTGTTTTCAAAGAACAAGGAAGGACGAAAAATCCGATCAACATTTGCTTCCTATAATATGTATAGGTATGTATTATGTATGTACACAGTTCGTCACAGCAAAGGGAAGGAGCAACAAAGTTGGAATTGGCAATATCCTTTTTGGGTTTGGGAGAGAGAGAAAATTTACATATTATCAAAAATTCGATTTCCTCTTTTTTTCGATTAGTTTTTAAAGGTTTCGTGAATTTTTTTTTTTTCTTTTTTTTCATTCTGTCATGACTATGACATTTTTCTGTTTTTGAATATTTTATATTTTAACTACATAATAAAATCATATAACACAATTAACAAAGATGTGTTGTTAAAACGTTTAAATCGATTAACTATACTTTTCAATTTCAATAGTTGGAATTTAAAAAAAGGATATGATCCGAAAAAGTCAGATAAAAAATGTTCTTTCCATGGAAAATAGAAAAATCAAATTTAAGCAGAAGAATTCTTGCTTCAGCGATTTTTGATAAAAACCTCTTACACATACAAACCTTTACTGAATCGTTTGTACGGATGTGTCTACGTCTTATGTATTTGCTTGATTTTATGTAGGAATATATATCCATCTGGAAGGAGATTGCTCTTTTCTTAGTTTGACTGTGCTTTTAAGATGCAAATTGTAGTTGAATTTATATATGGTAATTCAAGGTATGTATAAGTATATGCCTGCTGACGAAGTACCTGTACATAGTAAGATAAACGACAAACGAGGTCGTTCTTTATAAGATGTGCCCAAGTGAAATAAATATATTTCTATACATACGCAGATAAATTTTAAAGTTAAGAAAAGTTTTGGATGCTCTTGAAACTGGAGGTTCAAAAAAAAAAAAAAAAAAAATAGCAGTTGACGGTAACTTTGAAAAAAAATTCTCACAGGAAATTGCTGAGAAACCCCTTTAAAATGATTGCTAAAAGAAAAATGCCAATTGAAAATAAAAAGTACAGGAAATTGAAAAAAAGAAGGTACATACAAACAAATTCGGAAAGCTAGAGCAAGATTTTAGTTAAAGCTTTCCAATACTGACAAAAACTTTATCAAAATAAAATGCAGATGCACAACCGGGTTGCATGCAATTAGTCTTGTACTTGAATTATAGTTTAGGATTGTTGAACTGAAAGTTGAGTTCGCCATGTGATTTGTCCAAATATCGGGCTAAATTATAGGGAGTTGTTTTAAAACTGCACAGTTATAGTCTAAGAGCCGGGAGCAGATTTTGGTCGTGAAAGGAAACCAAAAGATATGACTAGTATACGTAGTCCTGGTGAAGGTGATACCGAATACGTTCGTCTGCCAGCATGTAGTGGCCTCGTTACCACGTAAAAGTGCATCAAAAGTAGGTACAACTTTTCTGAAAATTGAAATCGGGTGGGAAACCATTTCAAATGTAATACAACTTAACGCCATGAACTCCCTGATTACAAAACTGGTTTCGACAAAAGTGTAGGTGGCCCCAAAACCCAGACAGACGTCCCCGATAACGCGATTTTTTTTTTTGCGTTTTTAGGCTTTTGGGAAACCACCTGAAACGGATCACAACTTTTAGCCATGGACTCCCTAAGTGTGAATATGTAAGTGACAGACGTCTAAGTGGCCCCGAAACCACCGACAGACGTCGGTTTTTTTTTTGCCTTTTTTTTTGTCAAAAAGGAAACCACTTGAAATGTATCACAAACGAAAGATCTTGGCCTCCTGAGTGCAAATATGGTTATGACAGACGTCTAAGTGGCCCCAAAACCCCCGACAGACGCGATTAAAGTCGCGGATTTTTTATTGAAATTTTTAGATAATTGATGTATGCTACCAAAATGTATCGCAAGCGGAAGGTCTTGACTACCAGAGTATTAATGTATAAAAAACAGGGGTTTATAGTGGCACCCAAAAGCTGGAAAGTCACGAAATAAATCGCGGATTTTTTTTTATTTTTTTAGTAAGAGGATTTTGAGGAAAACCACTTGAAATGTATCCCAATCAAAAGATCTTGACCCAAAAACAAAATAAAATGTAAGTGTCAGACGTTTGAGTGGCCCCAAACAACTGACAGCCGCGATATAATTCGCGGATGATATTATTTATTTTTAAATTGTATATTAGTGGTAGCTTCTCCAAATTTTTACCAATTAAAAGGTTCTGACCCAAGAAAGTGATTTTATAAGTTACAGGCGGTTGAGTTTCGCCAAACTGCTGAAAAGCGCGATAAAAGTCACGGATGTTATTACTAGTTTATCAAAAAGATTAAAGATACAAATATCTTGAAATGTATCTCAATTTAAAGGGCTTGACTCCCTGAGTTGCAAAATGTAACTGACAGACGTTTTGAGTTACGCCATACTGCTGAAAAGCACGATTAAAGTCGCGGATGTAATTACTTGTTCATCAATTAGATTATCAATACAAATCTCTTGAAATGTATCTCAATTTATAGGGTTTGACTCCCTGAGTCGGAAAATATAACTGACAGACGTTTTAAATTACGTCAAACTATAACAATCCACGATATAACTCGCCTTCGAATATAATTATTGTTTTTTCTTTCAATTTAAATGGTACCTACCTAATGAAAAGATTTTGTCTAGCTGAAAAAAGAAATTTTCAAGGAAACACGTTTTGAAACCACCAAACCATTCAAATAGCCGACATAAGTGGCTTATATTCTTTTCTTTATGAAATGTGAAGTTGAACTCACACTCAGTTACGTTTTTATAATTGTAACGAGCTACGACATACATACATAGTTTATATCGCTTATTTATTTATATTCAAATATTTGTTTTTATTCAAATAAGCGATATAAGCTTTGTCGTAGCGAGCTTACTATGTATGCAATATTACTAAGGTTGATTAAAAACTTACTTGCAATAACAATTCATTCAGTTCGGTAACGCGGCTAGCTCGAAAGACGGGAATGCAAAAAATGGTTCTATGCAAGCTACCACTGTTTTTGGTCCAAAAACAAAAATATCAATTAAGCATATAAAACATAATTAAAAACAGAAAGTACTAAGCTTTATAGAAATCGATCCATCCGTTCAGTCTGTAGGCCAAGGTGTTACAAATTGAGAGATGGACAGATGAAACTGTGGGACCCTCACTATTTTCGAATTCTCTATTATCGTAATGACATATTTGATAAATATCTCAACTTAAAATTATTTCCAGTATAGGAAACTCTCCATATAGTACCTATGAATTGCAAGACAAAAAGATGCTTACGAGCAAAAACTGCAAACAAATATAAAAAAGGTTATTTTTAATAGGATATATTTTCGCCCATTTGAATCAGGAACAAATATTTGATCCGTCATGTTAAAAGCTTGAGCAACTTTTTTGTTTCATTCTGATATATCTCGCGCAAACCTTTGCTCCAAAAAAAATTATAAGCAATTTAGTAAAAAATAAATTAAAATCAGTGATTTTTATTAGGTCAGTTTTTAACAAATTTCCCTGCTTAATTTTTTTTTATAAAATTTTTTAAACTACTAGCTTTGATAGGAACCCTTATTTCCTACAAAAATTTTCTTAAGTTTTATTCACAAATTCGGCTCAGTTTTCGAGTTATACCGCCAATATTGAAAAATGACCAGTGTGACCATTAGCTCAGAAACGTATGGATGAATTTAAGGGATTTTTGTGTTTTAACTTACTTAAGTTCCACACAAACAAATTCAATAATTAAAACCCGTGAACGCGATTGTTTCTTTCTTCCCTTAAAATTCCGGTCTATTCAATAACCTAGCAAACCCTAATAGCTTTTTAGAAAAATTTCAATTTATAAATACAATTTTTGAAATTTTACAGTTTTTATTTTGACTAAAAGAGCAAGTTCGTTCATCTTCCATTTTATTTTAATTTTTTGTTTTCAATTTTGAGTTCGATTTTTTTTGTTTTCAAAAATTTATTATTAAAAACACTTTAATTCAAAATGACAAATTGAAGATCCTGCCGTTCTTTTAAATACATAATTATTTTTCAGTTTTAAGTTATTTCTTTATTTTTTTGAAAACATGGCATTAATTTAAATGATAAAATCCATCCGCTTTAGGAAAATAATGGCTTTTAAACGACAGACGACATAATTGGGATATTAAAATCTGGAAGAATGGACAGACTTTATTTACGTTAAACAACAAAATATTAATTGAATTGTGTTCCATAAACATAATTAACTTAAATACAAATTCCTCCATACAACAATTTACATCAACAATTTTGATATTGTTTAGGTAGTAAAAAGTCTAACAAAGCCCCTCGTTCATTGATCCCAAAAAGAGCTCACCAATGTTCTATATTTGTAATAGTCCCTGACAAAAACGTCACTGATGCTATCACTGCAATATAAAGGTACCTACTCGTATACTTAACGATGGACCCATCAAAGAAGCAATCAAATTTCATTACATCTTTACAAGCATCGCATACCTATTGCATGTCCCAAAAATAAATTCTCAAACCAAACGACGCCATTTTGAATTGGAGAACTAAGCCCCCATTATTGGAGAAAAATCTATAAACGTCCCTATACTGATGGTGCTTCGTTCTACTTCTAATTACTCTCAGACAGTAGATTTTAATCCCATTAGTGCGTTCTTTTGCTGCCAATTTATTCTATAAACTCCTCATCATTGCTTGTACTCGTACTCGTACACCTGCTGACGACCCACCGACCAACCGACCGAAACGACAACGACGACGCGACGGTGACGGACAATGATGATGACGAAGATTGCTGAACGTGCAATCGTGCGTCGCATCAAGCGAGTGTGTCCCTGGCTTTCACTTAATAAAAGGCGCACTTCTCCATTGGGAAAATGGGACGTCTATCGAATTTTACGATGCCAAGTGAAGTGACTCCATAAAACGTTTTTCATATAAACTTAAATTGTCTGTGGGGTTAGTTGGTTTTATCCTGATGCTTGTCTCTCTTCAACAAAGAATAAAACAACAAAAAAAAAAGAATCTTTTTGTGCTTCTTATTCTCGTTACAATTTATATGGTGGGTATATATGACTTGGTTTAGTTTGTTGATTTTGAAGAAGAACGTCAGCAATTTTATTTAACATATAGCTATTCGAATATTTTCGAACCCAAGGCGTTTTATTGTCAAAGTGATAAAATTATTTTATCGAGAATATTATTGAAAAGTCCATTTTGCACATTCTTTTGCGCACATCCTGGCCATAATAGCATTCCTAACGTGGTTTTAATAATTTTGAAGAACATCATCTGAGGTGGCAAAGTATTTCCTTTATACTTCGGCGATGACGATAGATTTTCAAAATATTTTCGATACTTTTCGTTATAGAGTTTAAATTGCCTTAAGGAAGGAAATCCTTAATTCAGTTGAATCTACTTGGCCTTGTGATGGCTTGTAGGAATAGTTGAAAACTGTTCTATGTGCAGTAGGGTGTCCGTTATTTTGTTCAAACTCATTTTTTAATGACTCCACCCCATAATAAAAAGATTATGATATAACCCTATTGTTCATTCCCATTTTTATATTGAGAACTTCAAGACTTACATTTGTGTCATTCGGTATCTACTTTTAAATCCTGCAATATTTTCTTTAAGATTTGGGTGTTTTTGTCATCTAGGGACCAATTTTGAGCCTTAGTTTTGGGGTTAAGTCCGAGTTAGTTGCTGACACACGTTATTCAGTCAGTTTCAGTATTGAGTTAAACCAAAGTTAGTAAGCTCTGGAAATAGATTTAACTTCAGAAATGTCAATAAGCAGTTCTTAAGCGGATACAGTCTTAAAAAACAAGGTAGATAAAATATCAAGAGCATTTGTTGAGTTATTCCAGAGCTAACTCATCAATTTATTTTAAGTTAACGCGGGTTTAAGTTCAACCCCACACTGAAAAACTCTAAATTAATTTCAGCAATACTTCGTAGCTTCTGACATATGAGTATCAAGAAACTGTCAAATAAGATGAGCAGCGCTATGAATTCCATAGTTTCTGATAACTAATACAAATTTAAAGTGCCATTAATAAAAACATCTTCTGTGTTACTTCATAGGTCTCAGGTGAAAATTACTTACAGATTGCTATTGCAGAAGAAATTGTAACTCCGATTTAACTCATTACTGAAAAATCTGAGGGCAGTCTAAAATGAACCTTGAACATTAAAAATGAACCTCACTTTTTTACTCCTTGACTGTATTATCATTTCCTACGTGAAAATTTGATTTGAATCTCAGGTTTGTATTTCCTTTTTTTTTTGTATCAAGTCCCTACAACTTGCCCTACAATAAAAGTAAATAAATTGAAGCTCAAAGCGTATTCGTTGATCTAAAAACTACAACCTCAGATGAAATTGATGTTCGTGAAGCACGAAATGCTGTTGAATCTGCAAACTTTACCCTAACTGGGATGTTGAAGTGGAAAAATGAATCCAAAGGTATTCCAAAGGTCTGTGTATATGCTGTGTGGGTTGAATAAGAGAATGATTGAAAGAATGACAAGTTACACCAAGGTCCTTAGCTCGTGCACTTTTGTTGAATAAATATTAGAAAAAAACTAGTCTCAAGGATTACCGAGAAGGGTGAAGAAAGGCAAGTAATGCATATAAACATGAATGAAATTAATTTATTTCCGAAAGAGATATATATATATGTATAGATGCAAAGTGACGGACGAAAAACTATTCAATTTAACTAAATTTGTACATACATTTACATTTTTGAATAAATCTTTTGTATTAATTTTAAACCTAGTGATGGAATTTTTATGTTCATTCAATAGGGACATTTATTTTAAACAGGAGAATAAGTCATGTGGGAAAATCTTCAATTTAGATTTATGAAATTGTATCATCAAAGGGAAAATACAAACATTAATACATATTGTTACGGTTAAGCTTGTGAAAATTGAGTGTCCAGGATCGAGTGACATAATATAATCTCAATATCAACTATTCAATTTTCAGCTAAGGTAAGAGGCACTTTCTTATCAAAAGAGATACCCCGGGTTGAATTTTTATCGATTTCTCGTAGGTAGCAGATACCCTTGAAAAATCATTTTTTTTTAAATTTTATATTTATGATGTGTGAAATATAAGAGTAACATAAGAAAACACTCTAGGCTCAGAGACAGTGTTGCCGAATCTCATAATAAATCATGATACTCTTACCATCATGATTTTGTATTTTTCCCTTAAGCCCAAAATTTCAACGCCAAGAATTAAAAAAACAAAATCAGCTTCTCACAACCTCACAGCTATTAGATATGCTATCTCGAGGGAAATACCTTCGAAGCTATTTTCTGCTATCGTAAATCTATCTCGGAATAATTTGTGTGCATTTTTTTTTTAACTTCAAATATTAAAAGCTTTTGGGAATAAAATTTTCCTGTTAAACGTCTTTCATTTCTGTGAAAATTGGGAACGTTTTTATGATGCTGGAAAGCTGAGATTGAAAATTATAGGTATTGGGAATACTCGTAGATTTTCAGAGATACCTGACTGTCATTTCATTTGATTTTTGTCATCAGGGATGCGACTTTTTGAAAAAAAGTTCAGAAGTAGATTTGAAAAAAAATAACGCAACAGATTCATTTTTATCGCAGTAGATTTTTATATATTTTTCTTAAAATATTAATGAAAAGTAACATAAATAATCATAAATAACTTAATATACATATAATAAAGTTAACATTCATTTCTCTTTAACAAAAAAAACTGTCACTTGCCTTCAAAACATAGCCAAAGCCGAAAGGCATTAGAATGAGATTGACTGCATTCAGAGATAAAATGAATCAAATAATTTTTGGATTACATTTAGGTACATTCATTTTTTTTTTTTGTAAAACAAAAAGTGCAGTAGATTTTATTTAAAGGCAAAAGATGTGTTTTTCGAAAAAAATGCAGTAGATCTACTGCAATTGCAGTAAAGTCACAACCCTGGTTCAGATATGTACCTCCACATATGTTCAGAGCCTTACTTACTTACTTACTTAGGTCCTCGGACCTATTACGTCCGTGATGTTTCCCTTACGGGACATAGGGCCTCCACTTCACCTACGCGCCATCGTGTACGATTTCTTGAAATATATTTCAGCTCTCTCCAACTTTTCCCCAGTCGTGCCGATTCCTGTTCGACCGTTCTTCGCCATGTACTTCTAGGCCGGCCCACTTGTCTTCCCTCCTGTGTGAGCGGGTTCCACTGCATTGCTTGAGATGCAATGCACCGATCGCCTTTTCGAAGCGTATGGCCAATCCACTGCCACTTTCTTCTTCGTGTAATGGAGTCTATGGGCTCCTGACCCGTTCTCGCATGAAGTTCGGCATTGGAGATACGGTTGGGCCAGAAAATCCTCAAGATGTTTCGTAGACATCTATTAACGAAGGTTTGCAGCTTTCTAGTGACAATTTCAGTGACTTTCCAAGTGCTGCAGCCGTAAAGCAGAACGGATTCAACATTGGAGCGGAACAGTCGTAGCTTGGTCTTTAAGCTAAAAGAGTTGTTTCTCCATATTTTGGACAGCATTCCGAACGCAGCCTTTGCTTTTCTGATTCGGCTGTTTACGTCCAGTTCAGTTCCGCCACCCGTAGAGACAATACTCCCAAGATATTGGAAATCCTCTACCATCTCTACCGGTTGTCCAGAAATATTTACTTGGATTGATGAGGAAGTTCCAAGGCTGATCCTTTTAGTTTTTGCCGAGTTGATCTTAAGCCCTACGATTTCTGCTTCTCTCTCCACCCTTGTTGTCATTTGATGGCGATCCATGATCCTATGAGAGAGTAAGCATACGTCGTCCGCGTAGTCCAGATGTTTGAGGTGAGATTGCAGAGTCCACTGAATTCCTCCATTTCCATTTGACAAAGCTGCGTGCAGTACGTCACTTATCACCAACAGGAACAGTATTGGTGACAGTATACAGCCTTGCCTAACTCCACTTTGGATTTCAAACTCCTCTGACAGCCTACCTTTGTGCAAACCGTGACACTTGGATCCATCATATGTAGCCTTGATAATAGCAATCAATTTATCTGGGATGCCCCTCCTGCACAAAGCAAGCCAAATAAATTCTCTATTGACACTGTCGAACGCCTTTTCAAAATCGATGAACAGCAGGTGAAGTGGTGATCGATATTCAACGCACTGTTCGATGATGATCCGCAAGGTGTTGATGTGATCCACACAGGAAGATCCAGTGCGGAAACCTGCTTGTTCGGCGTCGAGTGTGTCTTCGAGGTGGTCTTTAATTCGGTCCAATATTATCCTTGCTATTATCTTGGCTACTGCAGGCAGAACGCATATTCCTCTCCAGTTTTCGCACTGTGTGAGATCTCCTTTCTTTGGGAGCTTGACAATCATTCCTTTTTTCCACTCTTCAGGAAAGCTCTCTGTTTCCCAAGCTCTCTTAATAAGTGGGTGCAGTAGCTCGCTCGATGTCGTTGGGGCTGCTCCTAAGAGCTCTGCAGGAATACCGTCAAGTCCAACGGCTTTGTTGTTCTTCAGTGCTTTGATGGCGGTGATAATTTCTTCTTTACTGGGGGGTACGGTGCGTATTCGGGAAATTGTTACTTCGGGTAGCTCAGTGGGAATAGGGTTCACTTCACTTGCGAAAACGCAGTTTAAAACCGCAGAAAAGTGTTCCCTCCACCTTATGAGCTGGTCCTCATCCGAATTTAGCAGGGATCCGTTTGTGTCTTTAACCAGGTGTTGTTTAGAGCTCTGGACACCAGTGAGCTCTTTGGTAATTCTGTAGACGGTCCTACTGTCACACCTACTAGCGGCTTCTTCTGCTTCTGTGGCCAGTGCGTTGATGTAGTTACGCTTATCACGTCGCACACTACGGTGAACTTCCCTCATCTTCATGCGGTACGTAGACTCAAGCTCGTTTCTCCCTGCTGCTGGGGTAGCTGCGATGCGAGCTTTAAGGTGTTTCCTTTCTTCGATCCTTGCCCAAGTTTCGTCGGAAAGCCAAGCACAATTTCTTCCTTGCGCCCGGCCGACTATACTTTCAGCACCAGATATGAACACATTTTTCACAGCACACCAATGATTTTCGATGGATGTGGTTTCCGTGCTGCTGATTGCGTTCAATCCTTGTGAAAGGTGGTCCCCTAGTTGTTGGCGCACTGCAGGATCCTTTAGTCTATCTGTATTAAACTTGGGCATTCGAGTGTTTCCTTGGGATCTCCGAACTGCAGCTGTACGCAATCTTACGGTAGCAACCATCAGATGGTGGTCCCGGGCCATTCCCATGTCAGCACCTCTTCTGTTACGGACGTCCTGGAGACTGCTTCTAAAACGCCGGCTGATCGCGAAGTGGTCAATTTGGTTGGAAGTTGCTTGTCTGTCAGTCGACACCCAACTGACTTTGTGGCACGTCTTATGCTCGAACATGGTCCCTCCAATAACAAGGCCGTTGGCGTTGCAGAAATCGACAAATCGTTCGCCATTGTCGTTTCGGTTACCAACACCATGTTTTCCCATGACATGCCTTACCCCAGAGTTGTCATTGCCAACCTTGGCATTTAAGTCTCCCATCACCATAACTATATCACCTCGTGGAACGCTATCATAAGCAGCACTCAGCCGGTTATCAAAGGCCTCCTTCTCCTCGTCAGAAGAGAGCAAAGTTGGGGCGTAACACTGTATGATGGTGACGCGACGTACTCTAGTCCGGAACCTGGCTTTCAGGATCCTGTCACCTAAAGGCTCCCAGGAAATTAGGCTTTTGAGAGCTGTTTTGGAAAGCAGCAATCCAACGCCAGATTCCCGAGCGCTTCCAGGTGTTTTTCCGGAATAGAATAGTACAGTGTTACGGGTTGGTGACTTGAACTTCCCCGAACCCAGCCATCTAACTTCACTTATCCCTAAGATGTCCATCCTATACCGCATGAATTCCTTCTCTAGTTGCAGGAATCTGGCATTCTGAGGACCTTCTTTTCCGTTGTCAAGAAGCGTCTTCACATTCCAGAAACCAATATTTGTCCGGGTACAATAGCCAAAAGTCGTCAACGAGTTATCATTAATTATCCGAGGCGTAGTGTTGGTTTCGGTAGCGGGTTGATTTCAGTTACGGAGAATGCTAACCTCCGTAACCTATCCTAGAAAGCTAGGCCTTTTCGCACTTGTAATTTTGGCCTATTTATGTATATTGGGATACATAAATAGTTGCCCGGGGACCACCACGAGGAGGTAAAACAAGCACTTCATCGTGACTGATTGTTGCGCTACTGGCCCAGACCAAGTTCTGAGCAATAAATAGTTTCCCGATCAGGCACGATGCAGGTCCACAAAAAGTATTGAATTAACCATTATAGCCAAATCACAATCACGCGTTAGGTCGCTCCGACTTTGACATATTGAATAGAAACAATGAATTCGTATGAAACAAACCAAAATGTTACCTCAGGCGTTGCGTCGCTTCAGATCGTAAATATCGTAAGCGCGAGCTCAAACGCCCGAATAGATCTATTTTCTATTCTGGCTTCGCTTTGACAGTTCACAATTCTCATTTTATATTTTTGTGGTTAGATTAAATTTGGGTGCGAAAGTTTTTATTCAATTTAGCATTTCTTATTTAAAAAAACTGTTTTAATAATTTGTATCAATAAAAAACTAAATATTTTATTTATCTGAGTGACTCAATTAATAAACACAAAAACGGCAGCAGTGAAATTATCTAGTTAATATGAGTTTTTTTTTATTGTGGTTCAATATCCAGTACTTCGTATTGATTGAATCAAAATACATATTATTAACATTACCAAAAGCAATAAAATTAATCAATTTCCTGTGAAATCTTTTCTATATTGTGTTTCATTTCAAAAGAAAAAAAAAAATGTTTAATTCTTCACAGCTGTTTTGTCAGTACCTACCCTTCTTGGACGTGTTCGATTAAGTATTAATTTAGGTTCCGGAGAGTAAATTCTCTGATGCCAGAGTATTTTTATTTTTCAATGTAGGTTTTCTTAATAGAAATTAAAAGACACTATTTTATTTACTTACAATACATACATACCTTGAGAAATAGTTTTTATTCACTAAAAGTTGACGTTTTCAACTTTTTATTTTCAACTCTAGAGTTGATCAACTTTGGATTTTCTCAACTCCCCGAAATAGTAGAAGTAAGCGAGCAAACTCGGGATTTTTCTTCATTTCTGTATATTCATTCATGCTATTCAGTTCTCGACCGATCACCGAAATCAAGCATCGTTCGGTGAGTTAGTACTAAGATGGAGGACCGCATGAGTTTTTTTTGGTTTCATATTTTTTTTGTAGGTATTATTGAAATTTCCCCCACCAAAAATAGAACAAGTGTACAATTTCCATAAACAGATCACTTCAGTAATGTGTTCCACGTTATATATGGAATGATTTTCTGGCTTTGTGATGTTTAAGTAGGGGGCGATGATTTCGCCGGAAAAGTGTAAAAACATACTAATGAACATCGATCCATTCATGATTCCATTTCACAATAACAGTTCTTACGTTTCATGTAGTTGTTGATCTTTGTTTGGCTTTTCCTGTTTGACCCTACATTATTCTTCTTAAACATTTGACAAATTTCTACACACCAAAAAATAAAATAAAAACAGAGACACTTTTGCTTCTCCATTTTCCGCAAGGAAATTATGAGAAATTAATTTAAAGAAACAGATCTTTTATTCTGTCAAATTCCTATCTTGTCAAAGCCCGAAGCCTGACGCGACATTCTGTTTTGCAAATTTAAGGGTCGCGCTTAATGACACATGATATCGTAAAGTCAGTAAAAAGCCTGTCAAAGTCAGAGCGACCTAACGCGTGATTGTGATTTGGCCATTAAGCTTATGATGGTTTCCATATTTCACGAAATGTGTTTTTAATTTAATTCGACGTTTCTTATTTTTATTTTCATTTTATATTGTTATGTGATTTTTATAAATAGCAAAGGAAAAATATTGAATATATCATTAATTTTGTGCAGAGGCAAAAAAAGAGAAAGTTTTTTTTTGATTGAAATATACCCGAAAATAGGGGCTGTCCACGAGACGAGATTCTGCGAGAGTTTTATAAGTCTCGTCTCGGTCTCGTTAAAATCGGAAATTTTCAGTCGCGTCTCGGTCTCGTCTCCGAAAAATACGGACAACCTGATGATTATTGGAACGAAATATTTTCGATTATATTTTGAATATGTGCAGAAGAATACAAATATTTAACTGAAATTGGATTTTTTTACTTATTAGACTCTCTGTAAATTTCGGGCCAAATATACAGTCTCACCTCGGTCTCGTCTCGGTTGCTTAAAAGGCACTCTCGTTTGTCTCGATCGAGACCGAGACTTTTCTCGTCTCGTGGCCAGCCCTACCCGAAATATCAAAAAATTAATAAACAAATTACCGAACAAAAATTAATAGAAGTTTCAAAGTCTTCCGTGTGACTTTAAAATTTCAAAAGATAAAACACCTTTAATTTTAAATAAGCTTATGAGGCTGTTTTGTTTTTGGTATTAAAGGACCATTCCCATGGGAGCGACCAACGACCGAGCAATGAACAAACAAATGGGAATTTAAACATTTAAACTCAAAATGGTAGAATTCGATTCAAGATTAATTTTAAAATTATCTTAATTTTTATTTGCTTAACTATGAGAAATTTGAGAAAATAAATTGGTCATAACGAATTGCGGCTATTCGCGGCGAACAAATTATTTTCTTAAAATTCTCTTGTTTTAGCAATTAAAACGAAAATGTTTGTATCGTAAATTAATCCTCAATTTTATTTCTTCCATTCTGATTTTGTAAAGAATTTAGGTCAATTAATGTTTTAAATCTCATTTGTTCATTCATTCATCGGTCGTTGGTCGCTGTCATGTGTAGAGTCTTTGAAACTTTACATTTATGCGTTTCAAGACGATTTCAATAACAATTCTTCATAGGATAAATCAAAAAATACAATAAATATGACAAATTATTTTTTTTTTAACTCTGCACGATTTCAATCAATTTATAACGCAAAATATGCATTTAAAAATGTATTACCATCATTTCATTTCTTTTCAAAAAATATAAGAACAAAATATTTTTAAAATTTTTTAAGCTGATTTGTTCACATTTTCGGTCAGTTTTTTATTATACATACATGAAAATTGCTCTAACACTGAATTTTTAAACAAAAATAAATGTTGGAAGTGGTAAGCATATAAACTGGTTAAAGGAGAGGTTTTAACAAAAACAACAAAAAAAAAACTGTTTTTAATCGATTGATTGGTTTAAATTTAAAATTTAAAACAAAAATAAACAGTTAAACAATAATTTTGTCCATGCACATTAAAAATTATCATTTTTCCTTTTATTCAACGTTGAAACATTATGATCCTTCGAGTCCCGATTTAATCTAGGCTTTTGACCATTAACATTCTGAATGCCTCTTATTGCTCAAAAACAAATATCCAAAATATTCGTGATAAATTATAATATTTATGAACATTTGTCATTTTTCAAAATTCTACCCCCAGTTTTTTCTCATGAGTTCTCTTACCAAGTTCTTACCAATGATATTTTTGTAATAAAAGCTTGCATGTTCTCTCGAAATTTCATTGATATTACAAAATTGATTTATAGAATTTCACATTTATTCAATTATCACACAAACTTTTTTTCTGAACATAAGAAAATAAATAAATAAATGTAAATTACATCCTCCATCTTTTTAAAGATTTTTGCAAAGACCATTAGCTCTTTCTAATTTTGTTTCCAACGCCAGATTTTCACAAATGAAAAAAAAAAATTATTATTATTTATAGCCTACTTCATAACTTTGTTATCGTTTATCGCTAACAAATGTCCAAAATATGAATACATTATGTTTTCAGTAATTTTGTTTGGGGTGCCCTAATTGTGTCTATGTTGCCATTATGATATCAATCATATTATTTAAAAAAAAATATATATATTCTGCAAATGACTCTTTCTCCAAATTCATGTTGATAATAATTTATTAAAATTAAATTGAATAAATGTAAGCAAGCAAAAAAGTAATCAAAAAAAGAAACCCTCACCAGCCAGCGAAAGGTAGACATAGCCCTTTCAATATCCTATTTTCCCTTTAAATGGGTACCGTCTATATCTGACAGATTTTGCCTTACAAAACCAATCTCTTCCTCCCGCATCTCTGTAATTCAAAGAGGTTACAGAAAATCGATAAGAATCGTCTCCACACCTATCCTCTGCTTCTGTGTATCGCTGCTGTGTATAATGGTATGATATGCGGGATACAATACCGAACTATATATACAGAATAATTGTGTCACACCGCTTAAGCTGTTCTTTGTTGGGCGCCATCAATTGAACAGGATATCGGATGTTCCCTTTTGTTGGCACTATACTCTGTGACAGCAGCTCACTTTCTAGCGATCAAGGTTTAGCTCCTCCATCGAATACAAAAGCCTGCACACACAATAACAACAAAAAAAATATAAAAATGAACACAAAAAATATATATACACTCGAGTGTATGTAAGTTCCTCTTTTTATCCTCTCTCTACTGTTCACGATTATTGTGCGGTAGGTGTATTTATTTACAATTAAGGAGTATTACTATGATTTTGATGTATCTATATCTCTGATGATGCGTATTGCATTGGTACGTGGTGGCTGATGGGGTGGGGTGGTGGAAAAACCTTTTGCAAATATTGACATTCATAATTTATAAACCGTTTTTTGGTTTGAAAAAGGAGAGTGCGCCTACAGCGTAGAGGGATTTTCTATTAGGTAATGAAACTTGCGAAATATATCTCCAAAGCAATAACTATACATCTCTTATTTGTGTACCTACCCTACCTACCTTTTCATCCAAACTATCGTACAACCAACAAAATCCAAATAGTTTACTGAAATATAAACGAAAATTTGTTCTGCACTGCAACTAAATAATAACAGTTGAACAAATAGCAAATCCTTTTGCTAAAAACGTGATGTGCGGTGAGTTTCGTCCTTTTTTTGTTGGTACGTAGAATTTGTGGAGTTAGTGTTTGTCTATAAATTTATATATTTTCAGCACAACTAAGGGTCCTTCAAAATATACACACATATACAAATTGTTTTGTTAGGTAGAACAATTTTGTTTCCTACTGTTTGGGTAAGTGATGTGTTTGTGGTAAAGTATTTGAAATAAGAATTTTTCTACCGTCCACGAATATCTAAATAATACCGTGCTTAATGTTTCAAGGACTTCTTTCCAATTTTAGGGAAGAAAATAAAATACTTCAAATGCGTAACGGGGTCACATATACTTGTTCTTTGCGATTGCAATATAGGTACTACTATTTTTTTTTTTTTGTACTAAAATTGATTAAGCTGTTGCAAGGAAAGTCACAGACGAATAGGAATAGTGTTGCCAATTTAACTTTCTTTTGGATATCATGTGAACATGAAAATAAATATATGAAACCGAACATTACAAAATTTCAGTTTCAAATTCTAGTTTGTTTTTGAAAAATCATCGTTTCTTTGAATTTTCTCAATCCTTTTAATAGTTAACCTATAATAGTTAAAAATATTTAGCAAATTTCTCTTTTATCTAAAAGTGCCTCGAAAATCCTAAGTTTGCTGCGCTATAATTTTTTCTTAATGCCTATACTTGCCCTTAGCGAAACTAAGTCTATACATATAAAAGCATCATCAAAATAAAAGGTTTGAGAAATTGATTTACAAAAGAAGTATCAACGCCATAACATATTGATTGTACATAATTTGAATTCGATGATTCGGGAATGTCATATACATGTTAGCCAAATTGAGACTTAAATGCGTATAGTTATCCAGAGAATAAATATTATTAGATATTGGGTGGTGGTGATTCAGGGTAAAGATTAGACTTTTCCTGTTGCTTAAATTGTTAATCGAGTATACCTACAAGTGGTAGATCTGGGCCTTAATTTGCCTGATTTGCATAATTTTTTGATATAGCTTTTATAGAGTCATGAATACAAATTGTTTTTTTTATTTTCCTCACAACAACAAAAAAAAAATATTCAAAGAGAATAATATGCAAAGTCAATGACACTTAGCAAATAAATCAGTTTTATAAGAGTGTCTTTAGCCTAAGGGTGGGTGTAATTTTTGTTTTTGTTTAATGAATTTAATTTTGCATTTTGGTTTTTTATGTTCATTGGGGGATGATTGTATAAGTATAAATAATTCATAATTAAATAGGTACTTTAGCGTTAACAATGTAAATTGAAATTAAAAAAAAAAAAAATAAATAAATAGGGTTTACCGTTTACATTCGTCAAATGTGCAAATTTATTATGGTGATTTTATTCAACGAAAAAAAAAAACAAAGACATCAAGTTCTTTCTTTTCATTTGGGGTAAAAATTAATTTTAATATGAAAATAAAGAGTCTCATCATATTCACTTGAAAATGAAAATTAATTTTCTGCGTAGAAAATAAAAACAATGAAACGATTATGGAATAATTTTTTGTTTTAATTGCGTGTTTTAATAAATAATTATTATCAACATTTTTGGATTCGTAAAAAAAATCAAGCTCGAGATAATAATTTTCCCTAACATTACGATGATAGAGAATGCCAAAAAAGTGGTCCCGCAACTCTGTCTGTCAGTCTGTTTGTCTGTCTGTCTGTATCTTGACCTGCAGCCTAAACCACTGAAGCGATTTCCTTCAAAATTTAGGCTAGGGGATTCACTAGAGGGAAAATCGATTTTTTTTTTCATCTCAAGAAATAACTGTACCTGCCCTACAACCAATATAAAAAGTGTATTTATTTCAAAAACGGCTCAAACAAAAAAAAGTTATGAATATTTATTGACAGTATAATTAATGTTTTGGTAAATAAAATTACTAATAACAGTTATTTGAGGTACTCCTGTCATACCACCGACTTTTTAGTTTTCAAATTCCTCGTTAACGACTACACCGATTTCAACAAATCGCACATTGTTGCTCTCGTCAGCATTTGATGCCGTGGACAGACAGGCTCTTTTCTACAAGCTCTATAACATCGGCATGTCCATTAAATTTAGCAGAGTCATGCAAAATTTGTATATGGATACAATGGCGTCAGTTTGGAACGGTGAAGAGAGGTCTGAGTGGTTTAAAACTGAATCAGGTGTCAGACAGGGTTGTCCTATGAGCCCAAGTTTGTTTGCACTGTTCATCGATGATCTCGTAAACTTTTTACCCTGTGGCATCGAATACGCTGGTCACTTAATTAAGGCGCTGCTATTTGCAGATGACATCGTCCTCTTGGCATCTTCTCCTGAAGCGTTACAGTTAATGATCAACCGACTTTTTCAATACTGTAAGATTTGAAATTCTAGTAGTCAATTTTGAAAAATCAAAAATTATGATTTTTAAGAACGGTGGAGGCAGAAATTCGGCAAACGAAAAATGGTTTTTTAATCGAGAGACCATAGAGGTGGTTAAGGAATATAAGTATCTCGGAGTTTACTTCAAAAGTAATTTAAGTATGGAGAAGCATTTCAAGGAGCAGCTGACAAAGGCAAAAAGTGCAATCAGTTCATCGTGGAGTAGATGCTTTTGTAATAAAAGTATTGCCCACAGCAACAAGTTTCGAGTTTTTGATGCAGTATCGGAATCAATTTTATTTTATGCAGCCCAGATATGGGGAGTGAAACAATACGAAAGTGTAGAGAAGCTCCTGCGCTTCTACATAAAGCGAATTTTCCGACTACCACCAAATACGCCTAATTATGTGATTATGCTGGAAACGGGACTGTCACCGCTCTTTATTCGAACACTGAAATTGCAAATTGATTATGTCCTTAAGGTAATGAAGATGGGAAATCAACGGCTTCCGAAGATAGCAGCTCTTCAAGTCATACGGGATTAATCAAGTTGGTATGCTAAATGGGCTAAGTGGATGGACCTAGCTATGGACTGTGGACTTAAGTCTTGGTAGTTTTGACTTTGTTCGCTGGAAAATGTTGCTGTATCAGCTTATTTCAACAGTTGACTTGAAGTGCAGAGAGAGATCCCAAAACAACGCCACTGAATCATTGCATAGAGCAATTTATTCCCAACTCAATCACAATTTGGAGGAAAGAAATTACTTTCGGGATGAAAACAGTATCGATGAAATATCAATGATGGTCAGGCTACGCGGAGATATGATCCATTTAAACTTTATACCTCATAGAGAAGATTTACCCATTGTGTTCTCCTTGTGTAATTTAGGTGAAAGAGAAGATATTGTGCACTTTATGGGGAAATGTCCTATCCTAAGAGAGATAAAAATTATTACTTTCGGTACCAGTTTTTTGACGGAAAATGAAGTGATATCTCTGCTCAACAAAATCGAAATAAAAAAACTCTACCAATATTGTAAAATGGCTTTAGCATATAGGGAGCGTATATTCAGTGAAAGTTTTTAAGGTTCATGTAACTATTTTATTCAATTTATTTTAATTTTTTTTGTTTTCTTTTTGATTTTCAAATATTGGGTAATTATAGATATTTGTTTTGATTTTGCATTTATTTTCAAATATTTAAAAGTTTTGTCAACTAGGCAGACGGCAATAAGGCCAAGCTTCTTGATTTTTGTTTTGTAAATTATGTAATTAATTTTGATTAAAACCAATAAAAATCTTATCTAATCTAATCTACATAAGACAATACCCGAAAATATGTAAGTAAAAATCGGCAAATTGTTCGAAAAATTTCAAAATTTGTTTCCATTATTCGATTTTTGTTGGCAAAAGCCTGGTATAAAGTATTATTAAAACTGTTCTGGATATTACATGTACGAAGTTTAATCAAAATTATAACCCGCGTTTTCAAGAGAACTTGTCTAAATCAAAATCTTTGTATCGCAGCTAACAGTTCTAGATGAGCTCAAACTAAAATTTAAATTCGTCTTCTAGGATATCACATTAAAATGCTTGACACCAAATTTGAAGCCAATCCGTCCAACCGTTTAGGGTCTAGTTCGATGTTCAACAGGACGTAAGTCTTGCGGAAAATTAGTTTTTTGGACTTCCCCATAATCATAATGTTAGTTTTAATTAAAGCCTCGACCCTTTTTTTTAAGAAAAACCAATACAAGTAAAATTTACTTTTGTGCACACTCTGTAAATTCTATTTGTGCAACAAAACCGTTTAATACAAAATTATAAAAAAAGTTATTGATTTTAAAATTTAAAAGCCCCTTTTGAAGACCAACTAAATTACATTACAAATAAAATTAAATTTAAAGTTTTGTTAAAAATATAAAAATATCGAAAATTTAAAAAGAACGCAATTATACAATTTTCCCATCATCACCTGTCATTATAATTAACATAATTAATTACAACGCAACTTTTGTAATATGATTTCAAAAGCCCTTGACTATTAAACCCGCCATATAGTTTACTTTGTATTAATGATAACAACAACTTCTCCCTCATGTATCTATCTAGGTCGTTTCCGAATAAATTAACTTTTCTCACACTCGAAAATGTGTAAATTAGTTTATTGCCACCAGCTACTAAAATATTGGTTAGTGTCTTTTGTCGTTTACAAATACATAATACTACAAACATGTTATGGGTAGGCTTTTATTGGGTGGGTAGTATAAGCAAGGAACCCAACCCTATTCTTATTTAAAATAAAATGTAACTTTATACACCTTAAAGTTTAACCTTAATTAGAAAAATTTAAAAGAGGTTGACAAACCAGACACACTCCACTTTCCTTTTCAATTTAAAAGTTGATAATTACTGAAGAACCTCTAAACTTCCATACATCCCCTTTAAAACTAATTCTGGCATGCAGCCGGCTGCCTTAGCCATAATCAAAAATGGTCGAACAAGTTAAATGTGATGAACCATCAGTAACATGGTGTAACTACACCACAGACTTTGACAAAACCTCCTTCTATAGTCCCTCGGAAGAGATTACACCTTGCGTATTGAGTTTGATTAATATTTATGTTACATCACATTTAACTGTGTTAGGTACACAAAAATTTTAGACTTCTTCCATGTGGCAGTCGAAAAGGCCACTCATTTCTAATAGAATCTCCACTCAGGTCCAATGAAAGTGGATTCGTTAATGAATGAAGGCTATATCACCCGAAGTGAAATGTGCCCTTGAACCAAAATAGAATACTAACGAAAATATGCTCCAGGGTCCAGTTACCTCATATCTGACATACATACATATATTGGCATGTCTGCTTAAAGAGTTGCCAAACTTGGATTATTTTTGGCTTAAGGCTTGTTAATGAAGGACCTCTGAAGTAAAGCGTTTCTGTAAAGCTCATTGAAAGAGTTTTTCGAAGCTCATTAGGTCAGAAAATCAAAATTTAAGGCTCAGTACATTTCAAGCTTCTTTCTTTATTGCTTGTTCGTGTTGGTTATGTTGTATAAGAATATTTTCTCATTTTCTCCTAATATAATTAAGTAATTCAAGCCTGACCATAATGTTCTCTTAGCATATATAGAAATATTCTTCGTTGGACAAGACTTGCTTCGAAAGGTATTAAATGCATGATTATAAGCTTCGAAACAAAATTAGAGAAAGGACTTACACGTTTTTCCAGAAAAAGACTTATTTAATAGTGTATGTGTGTGGATATATGTTTTTAGCTGCGGAAAAGCCACAACCCCTAAAGCTATTCTCATGAATAATTTTTTTCTAATTAGAGATTAGTTGAGTTTCCTTAGCAATACGTGATATCATTATTATCCGAAAAAAAATAGAGATACAAAAAAGTAATTAATCTATTGAGTCGATGAACCCTATACGTGTTACATTTATTTATGTATGGAAAACAATAAAGAATTATTTTGGACCAAAAGATACTGAACTGCTCTTTTACACATTTGGCATGAGAATCAAAAAGAGATGTCTGAATGATTTCTGTATATTATTTGGCCTTGGAAAAAATATTTTATTCATTTAACCACAATATTTGTCCGTAGAATTAATAAACCTTTATTTTAATGATTATTTAATCTCAAAGTCTGTCATTCGCCACTTAACTATCTTAAATTTCAATACGTACCAATAATAAATTGAAACATGTTTAATACGCTTTATAGAAGCTTATTAGAAGTTTTAAATGTTTATATTCTTTTCTTAAACTTGTATTAACTAGTTTTCAATTTCATCACTAACCTTATAAATGATGTTTCTAAATAAATAATGGACTTTAATAAATGAGGTTTTTTAAAAACTTTAAAAATAATTTTTAAATACTCTTTTTTTATTGACTACTTCTAAGACTTTGACGTTGACTAAGACGTTGCCTATTTTGTAAACTATAAATTAAAGAAGCTATAAACTCTTATAGCATTTTTCCAAGCTTGTATTCAAACATTTTCAAAGCTTCTTATAAATCTTTAATTTCAATTTCAATCTAAAAACTGGATATATTAAGACTGAAATAAGACATCGAATTTATTTAAACCAGTTACAGACGACGCTTGTGTTTTAACTAAAAACGAAATTTCTATCATAAGCATTTAAAGAGCAATTTCCGTTAACATGGGTCAGGGTACACCAAAGTAATTCTTGATAAAAGATGTCAACATTGGAGACAGACTTACTGTAAAACGATATTGTTCTTAGAATATACCCAAGAATCATGTCCTAAAATATTATTGACGAATTAATGGACATCCTGTTTAGAAAATTAATAGAAGTTTTAAATTCTAGTGTTCTCTTTAAAAGCTGGTATTAACCACTTTTCGATTTTCCAAATCATCTTAATTTCTTGAATGAGATTTTATATAAGCTTTATAGAAACTTTTAATTCGTCAAATTTTTTAAAGAGCTTCTAAAACCTCTTAAACTTCGAAAAAAATAACACTTTAACGCAAATAAAAATTTGTTAAGAAATTTCCGACGAACTTAGGAAAATATATATATAGAAACTTTACAGAAGCTTCAAACACCTTTATAATTTGTCAGAGTGTGTATTAAATACTTTTACAAAGATCATTATAAGTTATAAATCTTAAACTTCAATATAACATAATGAAACTCACCCACTTAATTAAAAACGCTTTGTAAATACTTATTAGAAGCTAGAGTTGTTTACTTTCATATTAACCCTCTTTCAAAAGATTACAAAAAAACTCTTTTTCAAATGTCCTTTATGAAACAAAGTCTAATTAATTCATAATCAAAACTTCAGATTAACCAGACTTTGTAGGGTGGTTTAAGTATTTGTTTTTTTTGAAAATTAATTAATTAATTTGACAGCAGACCAAGATCAAAAAACTTTTCAAAAACTTCAAAAGTAGTGTTTTCTTAAGACTACTTAAAAAAAAAAAAAAACTCTACTCGCATAGCTAAGCCAAGTACAAAGCAACTTACTTGTTAATTAAACTTTTACTTCAGTTTACTTATATGCCAGGAAATATCTTTTTTCTCTTCCTTTTACACACCTTCCAGAGCTTTGCACACAAAGGTAGTAAGGAATAAAATACTTTATATAAATTCAGTCATCCAGGTGGTAGTTAAATCAGCAGGATTATTATATATAACGATTTCCAGCGACTTTTCAACATGGGAAAAAAAATAAAAGAGGCATTCGTTCCCTGGTATACCCATTTTAATATTTGTTTCGTTTATGAAAGAGAACACACGTTTAATGGGTTGGGAACTATACCTAACCTATGTACCTACATACTCGGCGAACCCCAGGGGTGCTGTAAGACATACGTATGTTCTGTAATACATTGTTCAGAGGCGGAAAAAATATCCTGATATCAAGTCGTGTCAGTCTTATCGTATTCGTGGAGATTGTGATATATGAGGTATAATATGAACTTAAATTTTCTTTCACCCTAAAAGTCGTATATCAAGTTATCGCAGTAGAGATTCACAAAAATTCTGTAAGCCCCAAAAAAAAAAGAAAGCCTTTATTTTTCTCACTTGGTCGCGTCGCGTGCCTTGAAAATATTTATTCCCCCAAAGAAAAATACCATTTTGAGGTGTAAACCAACAAAAAAAAATAATAACTATACTTTATTATAAATGAAGAGGAATTTCGAAACAAAACTAACTAATCCCAATGGATGAAAGTATTTTCAGGGGCTTGAGAAGGCCAATTTAAAAACCCAACAACTTTTAACACGATTTGGATAGGATGTATATATAAAAATACATTTACCTAAAGGTATTTTAGTTAGTATAGTTGTTTAGAAGTTAGTTAGAAGTTAGTTATTTGCTCCGAACCGAAAACTTTTGTTTTTTTCATTTTAACCGGTGGTGGCAAAAAAAATATATTGAACGAAAAAAAAAGAATTCTAAAAGGGTAGGTTAATAGATTTGTGGAATGTGTAATTGCTTAACTCTGAAGCAATGGAAAATAAATGAAATTTCACACTGGCATACATTTTTACGAGACAGAGAGAGTAATCCTCTCTTATTAATACTGACATTTTTTAAGCAATTTTGTTTGCCTTAATTTGTTTCAGATTTACCTTTAACATTTTGAAAGTGTTAAAGGGGAATATTCAATGTTAAATTTTTCTTTCAAATTCAAACTAAAATTGAAAAATAATTATTTGCAAAATCCAATTAAAATATTTTTTGAATAATAGGTACATATGTAGTTTGTAGTTTAAAAATATTTTTAAATAAGCTTTTTTATAAAGCTATAAAGGCCTCTGCAAAAATATTCAAATATTAATATGTCCAATTACCAATTATTATCTTTACTACTTTCGATTTTCTACTTAAATTATTAAATAACTTTTCATTGGTTAGCGAAATTCAATTTGGTTCGAGTATTTAAAGTGAGTTATTTCTTGCAAATTTCAATAACATGAACCTTGAATATCGGTATTCTTTAGTTTAATTCTTCGCCATTACAAATTAAATATATTTGGAAGATTTCAAGAGTGTTTGATGTTTTCTTTATTTTAAAAGGATTTTCTCTCATAAAAGGTGATCCAACGAAAACGCACGATGTTAATTGTAAATAAAACAAAAAGTGTTCAGAGAATTATCTTAATATTATTTGTTATGATAGAAGGATTTATCACAATCATGTGTGAAACAAAATATCGGCCAAATGCTCTCCACGGCTTCGGTGGCATACCTCTATCCGATGGTCTATATTTTCAATGACTCTGAGATATATATTGAGGTTCAATGTCGTTAAGGTGCCGAATTATCGCATCCTTTAGCTCTTGAATTGTTCTTGGCTTATTGTCGTACACTTTTTCTTTTGAATATTCCCAAAGAAAGAAGTCCAACGGGGTCATATCACATGTTCGTGGTGGCCAATTAACATCACCACGACGCGACGTGAGATAACACGGCCATTGAATTTCGGAAGCAAAATAGCCATTGTTTCGTCGGCTGTGTGTCAAATGGCACCAACCTGTTGGAAGCACATATCGTGCAGGTCACATATCCTTAATTTCTGGCCACAAGAAGTCCGTTATCATCACGCCATAGCGAACACCATTCACGGTAACTGCTTGGCCGACCAAATAGTCACTCTTTGTGGATGCATCGGCTTTTCAACAATCACTCACAGATTCTCATTTGCCCAAATGCGGCGATACTGTTTGTTAACGAATCCACTGAGGTGAAAGTGTGCCTCGCCGCTGAAGATGATTTTTTTTTGTAAAGTCACCATTCACTTCTGTCTGTTCAACCAACCATTCGTATTGGCGTTTTGACTACGCTTGAAATGATCAGAAGGCTTCAGCTTTTGAGTCAATTGAACCTGGTAAACGTGTAAATTCAAATCTTTATTCAAAATTCGCATCAGTGATGTTCGTCAGATGTTCAATTTTGGACACGACGACGACGAGTTGAGGTTGGCAGCTCTTCTGACACACTATCGCGAACAACAGCAATGTTTTCCGCGGGCAAGCGTAAGTGTCAGTATTGCTTTCTTCAGGTTAGCACCAAGCATTGACTCAATCTTGAGTGCTGTGGATCGAATCAATATGGCAGCCTGTGTGGATTATTCATTTTGCCATGGTTTATTCATTATTCTGCGATATCAAAAAATTACTTTGGTAAAGCATAGTATATTTTCTTACTACTTCCCAAGACATGTTTCATTTATTCCAAGGTAACACATTTGTGTTGAGAAAGCATTTCTTTCCAACTGATTCAAATTTTGCACTCTTGAATGTGAATAAATAATTTGTATAGAAAATATTGAAATTCACTGCAATGATTTTTTTAAAAACTTTATTATCCTTAGCATAAATTGTAGACTAAGTGCCTTATTATATTTGTTTTTTGAAATTATTTACTCAACGTTAAAAGCTCTTTTAATATACTATGATATCATAAATTTAATTAAAACTGCATCACACTTCCTTCCAATGCCACTTAACTGTGAAATGTAATAAACTTTTGCTGCATTTACACTACATACATTTCCACATAGGCACTTGATGTTTTTTTTTTTTTTGTAAATTTATTAATTTAATGTACATATAGGTAGTTAAGTATAATCCTTTTACTTTTTATCCGGCTTAAAATCTCTTCACAAACTACTTCTACGATTTATTCATTATGATTTCCACGAAAATTCACCTGTTTTGTTACAAATAAAGTTGCAACGATGCGAAAAACTCACAACAGCCAGCTGGTGGTAGGTATGAACGGAACAGATTTCCTCTAGTCGTCGGTATAGTTTTATACTTCATGTGAAAACTTTATACCATATTATGCTCCGTGCAGACTCATACCACAGTAACCACACCCATGCCTTATACACATATTTATAAATCGTATACAGCCTGAAGTCATCGTAGAAATATTCAGAGTCTTAATCAAGGCCAAAATAATCGTTGGCACGTCGCAGTGCGTCCAAAATTGAATTTGCAACTTAATATGTAATGAAATTTACATTTTAATACAATAATCGCAAACATAGGTAGTCCGCGGTATGGAATGTTCTTAAATGCGTGTGAGAGTGTGCTAGTGAAATTACTAAAACTTTGCTGTTCATATGGTGAAAATTGAAAAGGTTTTCTTCCTAGGGGCGTTTGCCTTTTAGACAAACCACACACGGATGGAGGCAAAATGGTGTGATACCCGACCGGAACTACTTCTTATGGTTTTGATATTTGGCAAAAGACATTTTGTAGCAAAAGGTTAGTGCGGATGCATGTCAATTTAAACCTCTGCGGGAGTTGCGAGTGAGTGTCCTTTAGCGACAATGAGAACCACACACACACACACAAGTGCAGATAAATGTTTCTGATGACATACCAGAAAGATGCACGAGTTTAATTTATATGCAGATAAGTGAATACCACACCGTACATCTGCTTCTTATTACTTTAGTTTTTATGATTTTTGGGAAAGGTAGAGACGGAATAAATAATAAGAAAAGAGTGTTTTACAGCAAACAGTGAGAGAGGATATTGAAAGGTTTAATCCATTCAATTTTCTCTAAACTGTCATCCTGTCAACGACTGGAAGTAAGCCATTGTTTATTTACGACTCTACTTTATTTTTGAATTTATTAGAAGGTCAGTTTTTATTTGAAAAAATATTCACTGTCAGGGCAATTATCTTATTATCCGAAAATTGACAACTGTCATAACTATAAGAATTAAAATAGGTACTTTATTGGATTGAATTTTAAAATTTCAAAGTTTTCTTCTTACACTCTTAATGCTCTCGCCGTTTGTAATGTCGTAGGTCACATAAAAGAGAGATAATTTAATTTTATATTTGGAAAAGAATTTCAATGTTTGTTTTCATAAAGCTGATCGTTCTTAAGCTATTGGTTAAACCACGATTTTCCAAATGGCGGCTGAATAATACCAATCACTCAATTTGAAAGATATCTATGAATAGGTACGAAAAATAATTTTTCAAAAACTCTCCTCTTAATTAACAATGTACATATATTTAAAAATAAAACACAAACATGGATTTCTGGCTGTACAAAAAAGTATTACTAGGCATTGTAAGTGTTACAGTTGTTTTTTTAAATTTTTTGTTTCAGTTGTAAGTCAATTTTTTTTAAACAGCCCTCCAGCTAAACAGGGGTGAGTAACAATTTTAACAATTTTTCTTTTGTCTTTACCATAGCTACACGCTCTAGCCGTTTGTCAAGCCTGAGTACGTAAATCACGCTGCTTATGTAATATAATTTTTTTAAACATTAGTGCCTAAAAATATACCCTTCTTTCTATATATTCATTAAAAGAAGTTATATTTAATATAATGATAACGGTTTAGTATCGTCTATTTTTGTATATTTTACTCCACTATAATAAAAACTTCAAAACTTAATAAATTAAAAAAATAGTACGTATACGCCCGAGTGTACGATTAAGCTTTTGGCAGGTATTTTAAATAATATTAGTGTCTGGATGGCATGAGGTTTAAGGACTTAACATTGCCTGAATTTAAGAAGTGAAATAGTGTTAGGTAACACCAGTATCGTAACTGAACACTTAATTTTAGCTTTTGAAAAAAAAACAAAATTCCTCAATTTCAATAACGGCGAAAATAAAACAATTTTTTTTTGCTCGTATTGATTTCGTGTGAAAGAATTTTTTTATTTATTTTAAATCAATGTGTTACTTTTGTAGAAAAAATGCATGTAACACCAATTTAATCATATCGTGAGCACAAACTAGGTCCTCTGATTCGCTGTTCCAAAAATTTGATTAAATTCAAAGCTGGCGTGATTTATTTTAAAGTATATTCTAGCTATCGCAGTAAAATTAGCTATTTTATGCTTGTTTGTTTTTCAAAAAAAAAATCAGCGATCTATTTTTATAGTAAATCTAAGTATTAAGAAAAAGTCTCTTAAATTAAATTCTCAAATTCGGCTTAGTTTTCGAGTTACACAAAAATTATTGCCAAATAACCAAAGTGATAATTCTCTCAGAAATACGTGGTTCAATCTTGGAAAAATTTCGCGTTCTAAGGAATATTAGATTCCGCACAGACATATTTACTAATAAAAATCCTTGAAAACAATAATTGTAACTTTCTTCTTTTTATGTTTCGGTATATTCAATAGCATATTTATTCAATAATGATTTATTGGTAGTTCTGGATTTTTTGTTTAATGTCCCTAATAACCTTAAGGTAAGGTAGAATATGGCGAAAAAAATAATTTGAATATTTTCTCGATCTATGGAAAGTTAGCTAACATCTGTAAGGTTTGAAATTAAAAAAAAAAAGAGCGTAAAATACAATTTTAAATCAGCTAATTCGATATTTTATACACAAAATTCAACGCTTTGCCTTAAGTATTCCTCATTTGGACCTTCTTGAAGTATGCACAAAATTGAACATTTTATAATAATTAGTTTGCCATCAGCAGAAAGCTTACCTTAAGGAATTCTTCCAATGATTGAACATAAAATTCCACCCAAACAACAAAGTGCCCTGATGTGTACCTATAAGTTTACTCATAAATACGCAACTTGCTCTAAAATGCTTTACAAAAATTCATCACGCAACGCAATATGGTCGCTCGTTTACATGCTGCCTGGTCCTAACTTTAATAACGGAAACATTTCAAGTACCTAATAAATGTGGTTGGTCTTTTTTGTTTGAAAATGACTTTAAAATATTCTCCTTCTACTTTAACAATAAGCCATTTCCCTTAAACATGCTGCTATGTTTTTTGACCTAAGAACTACCATCGCATCGTCAACCTATAAAACGAGCTTTAGCAATTTCCAAGAAACCGAGTAAGCACAGGTATGTGTTAGTTCGGAAGAGTGTGGATTTACAGTTTCTTTAAATTATTAAAACACCAGACTCCTTTCTACAGTCGTCTGTATCTATTCTATCCTATATTCTCCTTGAAAAGTATAGACGAAGAATTTTTAATGCGACTATCCTCAACTCAACCACGGTTTCCCTCACCCGCTCATTCGCTCTGCACACCGATATCATTCCTGATGGAGAGAGGTAATAAAATGTCTTCAAATTAAATATCTAAAACCTTATACCTTACCTATAGTATACGTAGTTTCATCCACTGTAAATGTGGCAGCTTTGCATTTGTTGAAGAACTTCGAAGCAAAATCCATGGCACTACTTTTGATGGCCGACACCCGGCGCATGGGTGATCCTGGGCAGGATGCTGTCGAGCTAACGCCAGCAGTGATAGGACTTCCACCTGCCGATGCTGATGTAGTTTTCGATCCATTCCGTCGAATGTATTGGGGTGATGTTATCCTTGAAGGTGGGTTGGACATTCTTTTTGAATTTATTTTGTATTTTTATTGCTTTTTTTGTATTTATTTATTTGCTTAACTTTAAGTTTAGCAATTTTTATTTTTCACTGAATAGATTTTATTTGTTTTTTGTGTTTGTATCTGAGATTAGATATCACAAAATCATTTTGTAGTATTTTGTTAATGCTTTTGTATCGTCGTGGTGTTGTCGTCGTGCTTGCATGTACTGTGATCTAATAGATGGGTTACAATTTGTTTAAATTTAATTAAAAGAATTGATGGGAGAATGTCATTTTCGAAGAATCGTTCAATACAGTCGTGATGAACTATCAGATATCACAGCTTTGAAAAATCACGTATAGTAAAAGGAGGTTAAATTAATTTTTTATGAATTATATTTTTTTATTAAAAATATTAAAAGGGAAATTACCTATACCATACAAAATTTTATTTAAAGAACAATTGAATTCAGTAAATTTTCTTGATAAATTATCACTTGAAGGACATAAGGGAAAAAAAAAATTTAATGTTCATTTTTTTCTTTCCTTATTTTTTTTATTTTTCAAATATTATATTTACTTTAATATTGATCCTAAGAATGTTATAATGGATAAAAGATAACTCAACAAAAGAAATTTGATTCGGTTCGTTCAAGCATTCAAATTTTAGGATAGTTACGGATGTACCTTAAAAAAAAGGGTTAAATTTGGGTAACGTCTTAGATAGACTTTTGCATCAACAATATTTTCTCACTTGACTGAGTTTCTTCTGGTCTGGATATTTGGATATTTTCAATTCTGTAATACTTTCTTTAGCTGATTTTCAAATCAATAACCAATAAACAATTGACTGAACCCAAAAGCAATATAATAAAATAAAGGCCCTTCTAAAAGGAAGTCAATTACAGTTTAAAGGATGGTTTAGCAAAGATATAATTGTTTCTATAACTTTTAGAAGGAAATTAGCTTATTATTATATTTACTGTGTATTAAATTTCAAAGTTAAAAACAAAAGGAACCAAAATACTGTAAATTTGCTTGGATTTGGGAGCTAGGTTCATGTGGGTTGGATCCAAGCCAGATAAATAAAATTCTAGGGCTCTGAAACGCACGTACTTGTATTTCAGAGCTATAATAAGACTTAGCAGACAACAAATTTTATTTTACCTAAAATTGCATTTTTGTGGAAAAATTAAATAAAATGAAAAAGTACACAGTTCTTCAAAAAACTTCTAGTTCAACAGTTTTATAGAAATGGTTTTTATATCCCAAAGATATTTTTATCTTTTTGTTCGAATTTTATTATAAAAAACGCAATTTATTCCAGAATACAAAAACATTTCGACACCTTAAAGTTAGAAGCTGATATAAAATGCCATAATGCTGTAACGATTTTGTTTTATCTCTTTTTGCTCTTTAAAATACATTTAGAACATTGAATTCCTTTCATTTTCAAATATAATTCATGAAAATCACGTGAATACAAAATACTTTATAATTAAGTTCAGAATACAGTTGAAAATCTTTCTTTCCACCAAAAATGTACAAATTTAAAATTTATGGAAAACAAAAAAACAATCAAAATGAACATTAAACTGCCATAAGTGAACTATCATTCGCGAATATAAACAGCTTTCAAATAAAACTAGGAAACTTTAGACGAAAATTATTTTTCTGCGAATACATAAAAATAAACTCATCCATCGTGGAGCTGATGGACACGTTGTATTACCTTACTTTTCGTTGGAAATATATGTAGATGTTTTGTTCACTTCTTCAGGGGTTATATATTTTTTCAATTTGATTGTTATAAAAACTGCATTATCTGCTTCTTATATCCTACTATTGCATCATTCCCGGAGACGGCACTGACACACAGTTGAACATAAAAACAAATAAATAATAAATTGAGAACAATCTAAAAATTATCAAATACAAAATTAAAAATGACACTTATATCACAGTTGAACTCTCGTACTTTTATGAAATTTAATAAGAGTAGGATATAAGAAGCAGAGTATGTAGTTTTTTAATAATCAAATTGAAAAAAATATATATTTCCCCTGAAGAAGTGAGGAATACTCACGAAACGTTGGGAAAATGATGGAATAATATTGTTTTTATTCGCATTTTTTTACAAATAGACCAAAAGAGCCTAAATAATCACAGTGGAAAACTTACACAAAAAAATTGGTCCAATTCATAAAATCCTTTTAAATTATACATCTTTGCGATATTAAAATTTAATAGTTTATTTTTTTTAATAAATCAAAATGTATTAATTCAGGTATGCAGAAACAGTACGAAGAAATAATCGTGCTTGAAATATATAAACTTGGACGCGTCGTTGGTTGAATCTCACAGTCAAATTTAACGGTTTTTATTTTTTGTCTCTTATTGGCCGCGATCGGAAACCTAAGCGATAGCCTATCTAAGGCCGTGTGTGAATTGGGTTAAAATGTTGGTTAAAAAAAAAAAATGTTGTTAGGGAAATTTCTTAAATATTGAAGGAATTTTAGCCAAAATAGTATTTTAGGGCCAGTTTCACAGTTAAAGAAGTTGCACTTAAGTGCGCAATATCGGATACAAAAGGCCAATTTTCGCAGTGTAAACTTACCTGAATAAGTTGCAATTAAGTCTCCCGTGTTGGGTACTTAAGTGTCACTAACCTTGGCTGCCAAAATTATTGAAATGTACCAATATGCAAAACTTAAATGCAACTTTTTCCGGATAAGTGTTCACTGTGAAACTGGCCCTTAATAACTCACTTTCAACCCAATTCACACAGCAAAAAGCTAAATTTGATCCCACCTCAAACCAAACGTCAAATTTTAATCGGGGTAGAAAATTTAACCAACATTTTAACCCAATTCACACGCGGCGTAAAGGTCGATTCACAATGCAACGAGTAAAAGTGGCGAGAGCGTGACGGGATTCGCTGTCATTTTTTTCTAGTCACAAAATCGTTGCCCATTTGACAAGGCGACGAGTTTCTTCACGACGAGTTTTTTGACAGCGTTAAATTATTTATTGTTTTTGTCCTTGCTGTGCAGTGTGCGTTCAAAATAATGAAAAAAATCAAACTGAAATTACTTTTATTATTTAATGTCGATTTCGATTTGACGGTTCGGAGTTACTCCTTCTACTCCAGATTTTCCATATTCGATAGGATTGGAACAGAAACAGTGAAAATGGAGTAACTCCGGACGACCAATCGAAAACGGCATAAATATTATAACTGTGTTTGTCCATAGCTGGGCTGGGGAAACGATTTTCGTCTTAGAATGCTAAGAAATTAAAACAATACAACATTATAATATTGGCAACAGAAATAGATCTATAAATATAATTTCATTGTCAACAAATTTTTTTTTTCTAATTTCCGCTTATCTCTTGTTTTCTTTTATTATTCTTTTCTACAATTTCACAAAATTCACCATCAGTCAAATAGGAATAAAAAACGTCAACGAGAGCGTCTTTTTTTCAATTTTCCCAACTTTGGTGTCACGTGACGACGAGAAACGTTTCATTGTGCATACCCTGGCATTCCCTCGTATACTTACATGGTTTGAAATCAGTTTTCCAACTACGACGAGCTCTCGTCACGCTTACGTTGTGTTTTCTCGTCGCATTGTGCATCGATCTTAAGATAGTTTCGTATCCATAGGTTTTCGAACGAATTGGTTATTTTTGACATTTCGCTTGGGATACAAACGTATACTCTACCAACATTTTTCCGAAAGCATGGATAGCTATCCAACAGCAAAAGCTGTTTTGTCATCAGCTGTTTTTACGGGATTCCAACAACACGAACCTATCTGGATAGCATTACTGTACGAAATAACACAATACATGAAGGGAAATTAGTTGTGTTTCACTCATTTTTTTGACACATTCACAGGTATGGCAAAAGATACGAAATGAATAATTTTAAACAGAGATGTAATCAAAACGAAATGTTTGATCAGAAAAAAGTTTCTTATGAGAGAAAGTGAATTTTTTAAAAATTGATATAGAAAACATTCCCTGACCGCTTCCCGAATTCCCTGACTTTCCAGTTTAGCGGACACCATGCTTTTGTAAGTCTCGTCTCGACCTCGTTAAAATCGAAATCTTTCAGTCTCGTCTGGGTCTCGTGTATAGGTCTCGTGTAATTAAGTCTCGTCTCCTAAAAATACGATTTTCGGACAACCTGTTGATTATTGGAACGAAATATTTTCAATTATAGTTTGAATAATATTCGTATACACATTACACATATATAAACATGCACATATTATGTGCAGAAGAGAACAAATATTTAACTGGAATTGGATTTTTTAATTTATAAGACTCTCTGTAAATTTCGGTCATCGCGTCTCGTGGCCTGCCCTTGTATTAAGCCACTCTGGATTTTGGAATTCAAGATTAATTTAAACACAAAAGATTTTTTAACCCATCCCTTATGATGACCTCCATCCATTTAGGTGAGAGAAATATAAATAAGCATTTGCACCTCTTGAACACCGCCCTAATGTTTCACGTCTTCCATTATTTTACCGTTATTTTTATAAACAATGTTCCAGTAAAATAGACAGTTGCATTCCTACCCTAAAACAATTCAACTGTAATACTCGCACTTTTTAGGAATGCTCATCAGTTTTAAATAAATTGTATATAAATTCTTTTTTAAGCCGCACTACCCGAATGTGGAATGATTTACCCGGCTCTTTTTTTCCCTTTCATCTCAATATTCAAAGGTTGAAACCCAATATGCATCGGTATCTGCTCTTTAATCCTTCCCTATTTTCCTAAGGCTCGCACTGTCTTTAATTTAACATTTAAAGGGTTTAAAACCCTATTGAGTGCGTGTACAATACAAAAAAAAGATACAAATCAAAGACTTCCAAAAGTTCACCGCGGAAAAGGAATTTAAAAAAAAAACAATACGCATAAATCAAGTTTTTCTCAATTATAAAAATCTTTATAGCCGAAAATCATGCCAATTTATTGTACTTTTTTTCGTGACCGTCTACTTTCCTATTTTAGTTATTAAAGCAATCATATTTTCTGTTTTAAGATTTTTTTTTAATTTTTCGTTGTATCAACAACTTGCTTATAATATTTTAAAAATGTATGGACCATAAAATGACCTCCATCTCCATCTATTTAGAAAACAGCGTAAGCCGAGGTAACAACGCTTTAAATCAAAATAGAAAACCTACAAGGGGTTTATGATCGAAAACTTTGACTTTAACAAAATGTCTTCCCCCGTTTCGTATTAAATTCCGATAGGAATCAAGACTGAATATACAGAACTGCTACTTAAAAAATTAATCTTATAAAAGAGTCATTTCAATCATTTTATAAACCCGGCATAGGTATACGTTGCAAACAAAAGAAAATGAACTATGAAAGTGAAACTAGTATTCAATTTCCCTAATTGATAGAATTTCTCGTATTTACACGGCATCTTTGTTGTATGTTTTTATTGTGTTAGTTCGATTTATTCGAACAATACACAACTTTGCTTCATTTCACACACATTTTTTGTGAGTTTTATTTCCCAATAAATTGTAGCAGGTATCAAAGTCAGGGGTTCCGAAACTTTTTAGTTCGCGGCGCACTTACAAGTTTGTTTTTTTTCACGGTGAGTGGCGTGCCATACTCCAAATTTGTGTAAATTAAAACCACTCACTGAAAATTAAAGGCAAACAATCACAATCTGAAGCGTGGAATAAAGTTAAACAGTGCCGCTATAATATTGTAGGTACTTAACATTGAGCTCTGAGCGATGATTGTATCGTGAAGTTCACACTTGTTTTGCAAGCAAGTGTGAATTTCGATTGGCACTTCAGTTTGCTCTCCACGGTGTACTAGGGTGCCACAGCGCATACTTGGGGAACTCAGAATGTCAGAAAATATCGACGTCAAAAATGATCGAAAGCTCTCCCACGTCTATATCTAGTGATTTACATTCTTGTGTGTGTTTTGTTGTAGTAAGTGGGAATGGAAGGACCATACATACAATTTTCTACCAAATTCATTGGTTAAGATGACAGGCAGGTTTTCATTACAAAATATAGATTCTTTTTGATGAATTTTCATTTTGCAAGAATCATTTTGTATCCCTAACGTAGGAACTACCTAAGCCACACCTGCACGAATAGATTTTGACAGCACTAATCAATTTAGTAGATGCTGGGGTGGAATCGGCTAAGGTGATATGTGATAAGTGATAGTCATTATCGACAAATTCCGTCTGCGTAAGGTGACTGTCACAAGCGAAAATCATATTGTTTTTTACCATTTTCTGTGACAGCTATTTAGCTATCACAGAAAATAGTCACAAAAATATGATTATCACTTGTTTTGCAGACGAAATTTGTTGATAATGACTATCACTTATCACATATCACCTTAGCCGATTCCACCCCTGAAGTTACAGACACTTTTTGTACAACTACATCTCAAGCTTTAAATTGTAACGCTGTATACCTACCTATTTTGTTCGTACATTTCAACCTCCATAGTGAGCATCAGCTACAGCTACATCCTTGGTTTAAGCCAGTTCAATGTAAACATTTACTGACAAAAACAAAAATTTCATTATTTTAGCTCATTAGGTAGGTAGGAATACTAATTTTATTAAAATATTCATGTTTATCTTCATTAGCTGTTAGCTTAATGAATGAAATTTTCACTGCTAAAATTTTAACTGATTTGTTGTGATAAATAAATTTGTTAGTTCGTGATTTCTGTTTTGATTTCGTTTACATAAATAAGAAAATAAAAAATCAATTAATTTAAACGCATGTTGCCTACTACTTGCTTTCATAAACTTTCAATAGCAATAATTTGTCTTCAAAAACCAACTTCCATGACTCCGCATACTTGAATGATCCAAAATGCCTTCTATCCAATCATGACCCTATTGGTACTCAACTGTAAACTTTTCCTACCCCCAAGTTGTGTTGCGTATGTAAGTTAGTATAAGTATACAAAAATATATGTACATAAGATGCGGAGGCATATTTCACTCTTCACTCATGGAAATCTGCATAATATGATGATGGATATTTGCCTCCGGAACACGTAATTGCATAACGACTAACACATTTGGGTAAGGTCCTTTTGCATCCTTCAAAAAGCCATAAACCATCAAACAACAAACATATCAATAGATACTAGACTGTATATAGTCGATGATGGAAATGCATCATCAATCGATAAATTTTCTGTATAACATTCAGAGATTCTATATGGGAAATGCAAGTTTAAAACACATTCATACCTTTATGCATCTGAAGATTGAAGTTTTAGCTTGATGGACATCAGACAGAGGCACATGAACACGAGGCAATTGATTTAATTTAATTGAGATTAACTGACATAATTTTAATCCAGAAAAGATTAGAAAATTTTCTTAACTTTGCTAAACCTTAGATTGAATATACCATTCAGGATAACGATTTATTGTGACAGGAGAAGAAAAATAAGTGTTTATAGAAAAGGTCGAGATCCTAAAGATATTTTCATAACAGAATTTGTCTGTTGTTTTTTCTGGCTGGCTGTCTTCTACTAAAGAAAAGGACATCATTTCATTTGATTCAAAAACAATATTGATGGCCTCTGAGGAAATGCAAGGACTTCTATGTTCCAAATTCAAAACAAAAATCTTAAACAAAATCAATTTCAATCTTGAATCCTTGTAAGTAACATTAATGAAGAGAACTCTGGGGTATAAGTATAAGAAGGAAACAATCTTCTTGCTTTATTTCAAAATAACTTTGGGTTGTTATTGTTTTTGTTGTCTGCCAGGGGAGAAAGTTGGACGTATTCATCATCAACAAGTATATTTCCAATAAGCGGATATAACACAATCAATGAGATAAATGTGTTTCTTCGTTCCACACACACCCTCACAGTTTAGTTACAAGTTCAACAAAGTGAACCAAAAATAAATCAAATTACTAAAAAAAAATGGAGAATTTTAAAATCGATATCCTTTACGCTCGGAAGGAGGTCAAAATTGCCTCTAATGATGATGAAGATGATGGATACCCAACCCACCCACCTTCTGAATAGAAGTAACATCCTAATGCTTTATTTTATTTTATACATTTTTTTCATCAATAAAACAAAAAAAAAAGAAGAAAATGTTGCTACTTCCATCCTTTTTCATCAGTGTGTTATCAATCTCCGATGTTTTTCCATCGATTTAACTTGGTTCTATATAAAAGAGCGAATGAATAAAGTCGAACAATCGAACCGAGGAACGCACAGATACTAAACTTACATATACACACTTATACGGAGAAAGGACCTTTGTCGAGGATAATTTCTGTGCATAAAAAGCATTCACGTGGAAATTTCAACTAAAATAAAGTTGTTTTTGTTCATCTCTGTTTTTTTCTTGTCTGTTCTTTTGTTTTTGCATTACTGTGATATTATCAGAAGGACGAACGCAACAAAAAAATATGGCCAATTATAGTGCGTACCATCGCCATGATGGTAGGTAATGGTGAATTAATATTGTGTGCACGTGTATTGGAATGGGATTTTGAATGGAAGCAAATGAAGCGTTTAATGGAAGCTTTTTGTTCTATGTATGTACGAGTAATGCGAAGAAAAATATACCTAGATATAGAGCTGATTATGAGTATTTTGTTTTTATATTTTCTTGTGAATTAAAGTAAGATTCAAAATTTTTGAAAGAAAAAATAAAAATAAATAAATTCATATTCAGAGAGAAAAAAAAAGTTATCTTTTTTGTTCATTTTAAACAAATGCTGTTTATATTCTGTCCTACCAAGGAGAATATAAATGTAAGAGAAGGCAAAAACTCATTTAAGGAATTTGATTTTTTTTATGAACGACAGACGGTATGAGAAACTTAATTTAATCTTTTCACATTTGGGATAAATTGCCTTCACTTTGCAAATGATTGTATAATTTAAGAATGTTTTTGGTGCTGAACAAAAGAAGCTAGTGTACATTAGGGTGGTCGTTGTAATGTTTTTGTATTTTTTATTTTTATATTTTAATGGGCTCCAAAAACCAAAAGAAGAAAAAATAGTACTCTAGTTATTCAGATTACGTTTTTGACTTGCGATATACATTATGTACATACGTATAGTAAAGGGTAAGTTTTGGATTCGTAAAAACAATCGAACTCGAGATAATAATTTTCCCCAACATAACGATGGTAGGAACGCGAAAAAAGTGGTTCCGGAAATTCTGTCTGTCTGTCTTTCTGTCTGTTAGTCTGTCTGTACCTTGATCTGCAGCCTAAACCACTGAAGCGATTTTCTTCAAACATTGGACTTAAGGTTCTTAGGTGATTCACTAGAGAAGAAATTAATTTTTTTTAGCTTAGAAAATAACGGTACCTGTCATACAACCAATATACAAAAATTGATTTTTTCAAAAATGGCTCTAACGATTTTACGAGGTACTACTAGGACTATAATTAATATTTTTATAGAAAAAAAAATTATAACGGTTGTTAACGGTACCTGCGATGGTACCGATTTTTTGGTTTTCAAATTTCTCGTTAACGGCTGAACAGATTTCAACCAACATTTTTATACAAGAGGTCCTTCACAACACCAATAATTTTATATATAAAAATTTTCGAACAATTAATTTTTGGATTTTTAAAAATATATTAAATTTTTTTTTTTTAATTTAATATCTTGAAAACGGGCTGATGAATATTTTCTTATTTTGTGTTAAATTGTATTTTATTAAATACGAAAAGTTTGCATACCAGATTTTATTTTTGAAAATGTGCAAAAATTAATTTTTAAGAAAATTGCTCTATTGTTTTTTTTATTATTTTTTTCATAAATTCATATTTATCAAACAAATCAGATGGCATACTTTATTTTAGCTCTATATTTTTTGGCCATTAAAATAACAAATTTCTAGTTAATTATAGTAAGAATTTATTAATTCGCGAAAAACGACTCAACTTTAACTCCAGATAGTGGCAAACCTGCAAGAAGTGAATGGGCGAAACCCTGTCGAAAGAAAAAGTCTATTCCACATTTTCATACAACACAAAAGAATAGATTTCAGTCTTTAAAATAAGATGTCACATATTATTTTAGGTAGTGCCATTGTGTTTTAATATTTGTTTCTTTATTTTTAGTTATTATTTTTTGTTAACTGCCCCTCCCACCTGTGCGGGAAATAAGAACCCTGTCTCTTATGACTTTTTTCTTAGCATCTTACTCGTAACACCCAACTGATTATTAAAAACAGCATATAAAGAGCATATTTTTCAATAGTCAAATCTGCTGCTATTATTTCTCTGATAGCTTATACAAATTATATCTTAGTAATTATTCCTTAGCGACTATAGGTTGTGAAAACAAAAATCTGAGAAAATATTTGTTTATTATATGGATCTCATTTAGGCACATACTAGATGAACTTTTTTAATGACCACCCTATTGCACACAAAACCATGGTTTGGGTTACTATTTTTTTGCTCAATAAAATCAGTGCTTCAAATAAGGTTCTTTTAGCAGCAGATACATAAATGCACACAAGTTCCTAGACCAAAGAAAATAAGGTACATTACCTTACCTAGATAACTTCAGAGAGTTAGCGAGATTAAAATTGTTTTAAACTAATTTGGAACATAAATTCTCCATAACTTAGTTCTTACTTAAAACAAAGACAAAATTATTTTTGTATTTTTTTATTGTAGAAATTGTGTTCATTCAAAATGAAATGTAAAAAACAATAAGAAATTGAGTGACTCTCGCATCTTAAATTTTTTCAAGCCAGTAATTGGTAAATTTCAACGAAATATAGGTACCTACAAACCTACAAAATATTGCAAAATAATTGTCATCAGAGCTGCTAAAATTGTCGTTCTGAGATAATGTGTGAAAACAACATTAATTTAACTTTAAAGTTTTTCAGTTTGAAAACTATCTTTCGAAGCAACGAAAGCATGGGTCTGCTAGTTTTTAGTAATTCAACATTTAAGAATTTAGAAATTTCTATTTATCAAGTTCTTTCAAGCGCTGAAAAAAAACATCGTACATTTGCGACTTCTAAGGCAGAAAATAAATGTTGGTAAGCACTGACCATTTTCGATTTTCTAAAAAAGAAACTTCTCAAAGCAATTTTTTTGCATTTTGAAAAATTGAAAAGAACATAAATATAGGTTGTTCATTAAATCAGCAAATTTTTTTATTTTATTTATAAAATCCGAAAATGATTGTGCTTTGTAAAATTTATTTTCGGTTAAAAAATTTCCAAATTTGTGAATTTGGCCGGCAAGTTGAAGAAAAATGAAGTCATTTTTTTTGGAAAATCCAAAAGAATACAAGTTTTTTTTCGCAAAATTAGAAGTGTTTGCCACATTTTCTTAACAAAAGGTAGCCAAAAGTTTTCATATTTTTAGAAAATTAAAAATACCGGTGGTAACTTCACGTCCATTAACACAATGCTATTAGTTTGACATTATGATGTTTAATCAAACGAGAAAAAATAAAATTCCGTAACACTTAAATTTGGTACGGTATTCCACTGACCATAATGAAGCAATAGTACAAAATCCCTGCCGATCCGACGTGAGCACATCTTTTTACGCAGGGTCAAGTTTCGAAAAAATCAGTTTTTCGCAAATTACTTTTGAACGGTAAATGCTATCAAAAAGTAGTCTACGTACACTTTGTAGCCACAAAATGTTCTATAAAAAAGATTACTACACTTTTTTTTCCTACGACAGTTATACTAAAAAAAAAACATTATTTTCGTTATTTTATGTTTTTTTTTTTTAACAGCTGTACTTTCTTAGTCACTGGTCATAGGCTAAAAGTGTGTAAGTCTTTTTTTGTAAAAAATCTGATCTACAAACTGTACCTAGACTACTTTTCGATGGCATTTGCAGTTCAGAAGTTATTTGCGAAAAAAAAATAATTTTTTCGACACTTGACTATGCGTAAAAAGTTGTCCCCACGTGTCGGATCGATGGGGACTTTCTACCATTGCTTTGTTATGGTTAGTGAAAGGTCCGCACCAAATTAAAGCTTTATCGGAATTTTCTTTATGTTATTGAGAGTTTTATGTCTATTTTCACTGAGGTATTTCGTTTAAGTCAATATCACGTCCGTCGCATCGGTCGCTGAAATAAAAATAACTACACTCGTATTTTCCGTTACTGACCATTAAGTGAGAATTTAATTCTCAGTACGTACGTGAGAAATGTCCCATTAAAATATCTACGAATTTTTTTTCTATGCAATAGCTATATGTTTAAAAAAAAACTCGCACAAGCCTTCATCAGTTAAACAAACTATATTGAATCATTTCTGTACGCTATCAACCACATAGTAAAATACCTAAGCTCTCAATTTCACTCCTTAATCACATTTCTTCCATCATCCTTTCTATACAAATTTATTTGTCGTAGGTATGTAGGTGTGGGTATCTTGGCAGACTTTACTTTTTATACAACTACAATGAAAAATATATTTGTATATAAAAATAAAAATAAGTCACAACCAATCTCATTCGGTCATAAAAATGTACCTACCAACAGTATGGCCGTTCTTTTGAGTCTACAAACCCATAACCATAATCAAGGTAAAGTGTTTCACCGATAATTTTAACCTTCCAAGGCTTTATCAGCTATATACATACAATTCTATATATATATATTATATACGGGGACGGATGACCGATTCTTCTGCATTATAGCTCTACACACAAATAAGAGTACATTCTCCATTTCCACCTGACCTCTTGCCTTTAATACACACTCTTCTTTTATCTGTCCCATCACACCTCTGACTCTGACTGAGCCGAGTGCAATCCAAGTGAGTGTCAGAGGTTGAATATACCTAGTGGGTTAGTTATATGCAGAATTCATCGTCATCGCTCGTCCTAGTCGCATGAAACAAGGATGTTTCCATTAAAGAAAACTTTTCATTTTCTATAGTTGTTATTCTTTTTTGTTTACATTTATATTTTACATTTAGAAGTGCAGCATCCCCCTCCCCCTCACTATCGTCTCTATATTATTAGCTCTCTTAGAGGTAGAAACGTTAGAAAAACAGATGCTATTGTGTCTCCAAGGTAAATCTGTGCTGATGAATACAGCCAACTTCAGGACATCCCATCAGTTGTTTCGTCGTGTGACGGTGACGGTGACGGTGACCTGGGAGTATCTTTATTTTAATGATACATCCTTCCATGGCTGATTGATTTATTTTGCCTGGTGCAACATCAAAATTAACTTACACCTGTTGTTGTTCGGTATTGTGTTGATGTAGCGCGATAGTTTGTCCAGGATAATACCTTAGCTCATATAGATCCTTTGGAGTCTTAGAGCGAGTAAATAAGCTCAAACTCATGCTATACTAAAATAAGCGAATAAATTCCACATTTGATGTAACCTTAACGCTTGGTACGAGTACAAGAAAGTTTTTTCAAAAACTTTCTAGGAAAATCCTTTCTTCTGTTTGTTTTGTTTTGTTTTGTTTTGTTGACCCATAGAAACATGATCAGAATCGTAAAAAAAATAACTTTTTTCCTTTTCTCTTTGAAACCAGAGATAAAATCAGTATTTGCAAGATTCGAGTTGTGACTTTGTATATGTATGTGATTTGTTCCTTTCAGATGGACAATTTTACACAAAGTACCATACGCAGTTGAGATTTTGTGTTGTTTTTTTCTTAGTATTTAAAATTTTCACTCGAAAGGACCTGTTGTGGCTTACGATTATGTTCGTTGACTTTGCTTTTTATTGGATGGCTTTCCCGTTGTGATATTCTTATCGGATTTATGAATTTTGTATTTAAACTTTTGTGGGACTTACAAAACAAGAAGAGGAAGGAAGCGTTTTTATTTGTTTGTACCAATAAAACGTGCACATCCTGCTGGCAGTTTGTTGTAATGGCTGGATGCTGATAACACATTTTAAATAGTTTTTAAGAGGTTACCAGTTTAAGACATGAAAAATACAAGAATTTAAGGAAATGTTGATGATTTTAAAATTTGTTAAGAATTTTATTCTTAAATAAATAGAGAGTAAATTAATTGAAATTTTATAAATAAAGTCACCAACTCCTGTGGAATAAAGCCATGCATAACATGTTTTTTCCTTGTTCTATCTATATAGTCTAAGAAAGATAGGATCGGACCAGGGACAAATTAGTTCATGAAATTTTTTTTCTGGTATCGACGCAGAATGTTATCCTCAACAACATATCCAAAAAAATAAAATCGGGTGGCACAACGGCTCATGAAGAACCAGGGCCTAGTGACTAACAACTCGCAACCATTCCTGTGTGCGCCTTTCGACAGGTACGGAAGGGACCTACAATTTTATGCCGAATCCGAACGGCTAGACGAGAAGCACTTATTCGTGACAAGTGATACTCTTGGAGGATTTGTCAATTCCTCGCAAGAGGCAGTAGCCCTGAAAAAAACTTTTTAGTTTTTAGGTGGACGAGGCTGGGAAGCGATCCCAGACATCTAGCGTTACAGTCGAACGCACTAACCATTACGCTACGGGCTACTACAACATATCCAAAGTCCCCCAAAATCACCACATTGGCTTTTTGTATAGGCGCATTTTAAGAGATGGAGAGGGGAGGGAGGCGGGAGTTTGTCAAGCTGAAAAATTTGTTGTAATACAAACTAATCATATGGGCGAGATGTTAGTGCGTCATTATTACCATAACATCTATGAATAAGTTTTGACACTGATGAAATTTGCTAAAAATATTAAATATTTCATGGTTTCCAAGTATCAAAAGAGTCCATTAAAATAACTTGATCCAAAGAGTTTTTTTAGAGAGTTTATATTTGACCTGCCCTATACGGAGCAAAATGTTAGCTCTTACGAAAAATTGTATTTTCGTGTAATCGAGATAGTACATATGACATATGATGTATTTTTTAACGCCGAATCTAATAAAAGTAAAACCAATATGATACAAGCACCCAAAAAAAAGTAAGATTATTTTGAAACAGAAATTACTGTTTTTTCCGTTAAGCAGGTCAAACATTACACCCCCAAAAACACACTTGGACCTTAGATATTTGTACGGACTCTTTTGATCCTTGGGTGCCAATATAAATTTAATATTTTTAGCAAAGTTCATAAGTGTCAGAATTTGTTCATGGATGTTATGGTAATAATCACTCACTTGCATCTCTCCGTCAAAAAAACACCCTTTAACCAAAGATATTTTTGGGGACTCTTTTGATTCTTGGTTAGCATGCCAAATGAAATATTTGTACTAAATTTCATTAATATCCCATTATTTTAAAATGGTTTTGGGTAATATATTACTTGTTGTACTTTAAAAAAGTGATCATTCCATAACTATGACAATTACTTTCCGCAGGTTTCATGTATCTTTTGGGTTTTGGTCTCTTCCGAATCAATGCTTGAAAAGCATCCTAAAAACATGTGTCATATGATTAGATTGTATTACAACAAATTTTTCAGCTTGACAAACTGCCACCTCCCTCCCCTCTCCACCTCTTAAAATGCGTCTACACAAAAAGTCAATTCAGGGATGTTGGAGGACTTTGGATATGTTGTTGAGGATAAAATTCCGCGTCGTAACCAGCAATAAAATTTCATGAATTAATTTGTCACCGGTTCCTATCTTTCCTAGACTAATAAGGTAAGTCAAATATTTCATGTCAAAAAAATAAAAATCGCGGTTTTAATCAAAACTAACATTAAGATGATGGAGAAGTCCAAAAAAGTTATTTTCGTCAAGACTTCCGTTGGTCTGCTTGTCTGTGTATCTCTGCGTCCTGATGTAAATACATCGAGCTAGATCCCAAACGAATGGACGGATTTTTTTTCAAATTTGGTCTAGCTAAACCATTTTCATGTAATTCCCTTGAAAATACGTTTGTTTTAGCTTATCTAGAAGGTTAAGAAACAGTTGGCATACAAGATTTTTTTATATTATGTATAAAAAATTAATTTTTAAGAAAACTGCTCTAAACGATTTTTAATTTTCTTTTTATAAATTCATTCTTATCAATAAATTACCAAAAAAAAGTTTTAAAAGCAACTCTCTACAGAAAATGACAAATATTGCTTCAACTTGTGGCACTACCATAACGTTAACTACAATGGAACAACCATCAATGCTAAGGAGACAGTTTAATGAGATCCTGGAGAAGTTTGGAAGTATCCTGTTTCAAAGATATGCATCAGAAGTCAACTCTTCTCTGTTTAGATGCTACTATAGTCATCTGAGCTACAATCTGCAGCAGAATTCGTATACCTTCTGAATAGGAACTCATTAAATAAAATACACATTAAAATACACCAGGGGAGAATTGCTTAATCTTAATTTTGTTCCATACCGACCAGATCTGCCCTTAGTGTGTAGTCTTTGTTATTTGAAAACGTGTGAAGATACATTTCATTTTATTGCGATATGCCCAATCCTGACGGAATTTCTGTTGAGATACTTCAGCAAATGCAGCATGGAAGAAAGAGAAATGCTCAGCATACTCAAAGGCGAACAGGGATAGGATGCACTTTACAACTACATATATTGTCACAGCACTAAGATAATTCTTTTTTTAGCCGCACAACACGAATGTGGAATGTTATACCTTACTCTATTTTTCCCTCCAATTATGATATTCAGAAATTCAAAACCAATGTGCATCGACATCTCCTTTTAAACCCTATCCTATTTTCCTAACGCTCGCACTGTGTTTACATATTAAGGGTAGTAACAACCCCTTGAGTGCGCGTCGAAAATAAAGAAAAGCTATTCTTGAAGAAGATTTTTATTAATATGAACCAGTACAAACTTTTAACACTTACTGTTATTTATATAATAGTAATCATATTTCAAAATGTCAGTCTGGTAGACGGCCATATATGCCATACCAATTAGGCTTAAGAAATATATATTACAAAATGTTATTATGTTAAGAAATAAAGGAGTCATTAAAACTAAAACTAAACTCAATAAATTAGAAAGCCTGTTTTTTTGCTACGTTCTAGCGATTGAAAATGCTATTTTCAGCTATTTAAATAATAAATTAATAAAAAAAGTACACAATAATTTATGTTTAAATTATGAATGTTTAAATTTTATGTGACGGAGCGAAAGCTATGCAGCCTGATTGTGAGTGTGTTGTCATATGAAAAACCCAGTTATATTATCATTATATTATTGAACTTATAACATATACATTGTCAATTCCCAGCTACATTAAAGTTGTTTGCTACGAGAGCAAGTATATGCGATCCAGTTATGCACTTTGACTTTATTTTTATTTTGACATCTAGCAGTTTTCCTACCATACAGCAGTCTTAAAACCGTTAAGGCAAAAATCTTATTTTTCTTAGAAACAATGGCGCATAATTTTACTTGATTAAGTACAATATTTAATCATTTTAAGTATGATACGAGATTAAAAATAGAATTTTAATAACTTAAAACGATTTTAACATCGTCCTGAAATTAAAATCTTATCTTTTTAGTATCGTTCTGAGTCCGCATGACACTTTGACGTTTACTTATGTCAAAATCTGGTAATTCCACGATCTGTCACCTTTTGGACGTCTTCCGCTGAAGTTTATGAAGGAAATTGATTTAGTGGTACTAGAATACCAAAAATTTTATGATTTTACGATACTAGTTAAAAAGTATTTAAAATTTACAAAATTTAATATAAGAAACATTTTAAATTGTATATATCATACTAAAAATTTAATACAAGGCTGGTTAAAATTTTGCGCCAATATCTTAAATACAACCGTTTTTATGTTTTTCGAATGTCTCTATAACGCCTTTAACTATTTAAATTAATTTATAATTCAAACACAATTTATAATAATTTTAACTATGTGCTTGTAAGACCTAAGATCTTTTTAAATGCAATTCATGGATCTATAGTTAGAAGTAATAAATGGAAAAGAAAGAATTGTTGCTGGCAAAATGTGACGAAAAATATAAGTTTCAATAAAATCACATAGGTATTAAATTGTTAAACTATTAAGAAAGCTAATAAAAATCAATAGTGCTCTCTGGGTCTGAAATAGCCCTATGTTCTTCTGTTAAAACAAAGTATTTTCAAACAAAAAATTCGGTTCCCTGATGGTATTTACTCAAAATTGTCCTCTTTTATAAGCTAGAAATATAAAACCCTCACAAGCTAAAATATGTAGCTATAATATTTCAACTAGAAACTGAAGGCACACAACAAACGCTTAAACAAAAAATGATTGCATTTCGAATGTAACTTTTTACGATTAAGTACAATATACTGATTGAATAGCCACTGGGACATTGGAAGGCTTTTAAAAATGATTTGTAAGGTTTGAGTTCGATGAAACGTGGAGATGTATTTTCAAAAATCCTTCTTTATGTTCATCATTTTTTTTTTGGCTCTCTTCATGAAGTAGTCTGGGTTTTATATATCCAAATAAGACCAAAAAGTGTAGATACACATTTTTATTTCCATTTTCAAGGGCTCACTGCGAAAACGTTAAGGATGTAAATATACTAAAATACTGATCCGATTGTGATTTATTTTATTGGCCTTTCTCTCCTTGTTCCTCCCTGGCATAGCCAAATCACACATTTGTTCCCTCAGAACCATCATGAGAGGATACACTCTTAACCTTGTTACCATTTAATTTGATTTTATTTTATTTATATTTATGCTCATTTTCATACTATGCGAGTTGGGTATGTATTTTCAGCTTAATATAGCCCAAAATATACCAACTAAGATCATGGATAAAAAAAAATCATTTAATCTGTACGCCTCCTTGGGGAGTCAGAGTCATTAAATGGGGGCAAGGGTCGTTTTATTTTTATAGCCAAATCGAATAATCATTATTATATAGTGAAAGACGATTAAGCAATAAAGTTTCTGATAATTTGGATAGGCTTAAAGGCTAACCTCAAGGTCATTGGATTGGAAAAAAGCGATTAACTTTAACATTAGGATTTTTAATCAAAATGTCAAAGAATACTTTGTAAAAAAAAAAAATGATAAAGGTTGCATTAAAGACAGAAACAAATTATACTCGAATATGAATTTTAAAAGGTATTGAAGGATAAAAATTCTTTTTAATTTTAAGGTTTTGGAAAAAAACCGTTTTATTTTATTTTTAAAATACTTTAAACAAATTGTATCCCTTAGAAGTTAGAACTAATGATTTTGAATTTGACTTCAGCTCAGAAGCATGTAGTTTTAGTATTTCAAAATTCTGTGTAGGTACTACCCACAGATCCGTTTGGATTTTAACGGTAGTTAAAGTGAAATGTATATCTTAAATGCGTAGGTAAAAAGAAGGCTTCAATAGTATCTCTACCCTAACCATTACATACCTTGCATTGAAATAACTTCTTACCTACTTAACTAAAAAGTAAACAGTATTTATTTTTCAAAAGGCCAATTAAAATGTATAAATTTCTTTTCTATCAAAATGGTATTGAAAAGTCTTCTTGGAAAATTTATTAATATTCCAATTCTATTATTAGCATTTTAAATGCTTCGTTACATTATCAACATCCCTATAAAGATAATTTTCGACATTTTTTTGCTAATTCTCCGCATTAACCTGAGCTTTAGATTTCCCTCATCGATTTCTATGCTGAATTTTAAATAAGATACGAGTATAATAGAGCTGAAGCAATTGTGTTGTATGTAATCTGATAGGGGTTTACTGCACGAGCACATCCGTATGGTACACATTGACAGTACCTACGAACATTTAAATTGAACCGAAGTAGGTACTTGTTGGATAAGGGCATAGGATGATGATATTTCTGTCTCTCAAACTTCTCTAACTCTCTACCTACACAAGATAGCATTTTGTAATTTTCAGATATCCACTTACGAAATTATACTCGAAGGCGTGGCATTATCCTTTAGCAGGTGTGTTTGTTTTTCAACAAGTGGGTGCGAAAAGTTTTTATTTGTTCGCTTTTTTTTCTGATGCTGGATATGGCAAATTAAGCTAAAAATATGCGGAATCAATATGTGCGTTAATAGAATCGGAAGGGCTTTTGTTTGGTTTTTGTTTACTTTTGTGAATCGATTTATATTCCCAATAATCAATTCTTATAGACATACAAATTGAATATTATATCCCATAATGATATGTAATCACAAGATTTAATGGATTGATATTGATATGGATTATTTTTACATGAAATGTTCTATTTAAGATTAAATAGGGTAAGATAAATGAGAATTTCATTTATTGGGACACTTAAGTTAAGTTGAGTTGAGTTGAATAAAGTTGTGTGGAAAATAATTAACATTTGCGATTGCTTTCTTAACTTTTAACTTCCGATATATGTTTATGTACATTATAGGGAGATTCAAATTTAGCGAAGTTGTTTAGATTTTGAGGATATCCAATTTGGAATACGGGAATGGATCTATATCTCCGAAACTATTGATCTTAGAGTAAAAATTGTAAGGCCAGGCTTGTAGGCAATTAAACCATATTTCGTTCATACATACATTTTTTCTTATTGCGGGCAAAATTTTCCAGGTTATATCGCTTTTTTTTTGACATGTATACATTTTTATATATATTTTTGAAGATGATGCGATATCGCATTCAAAAGTTACAGCCATTTTGTTTGCGCTGAACTGAACTCTCCGGAGTTCATTAAATCCTAAACTAAATTATTAATAAAACTAAAATAGCAAAATGGCTTTAAGTTTTGACTGCGGTATCGCATCATCTTCAAAAATTTATCAAAATATTGAAAAATTAGTGTTCCAAAATTCTAATTTCGAGAACAATTCACGTAAGTTTCCTCGGGAACGACAAAAATGTATAAATTTCAAAAAAAAAAAAGAAACAACAAAAACAACAAAAAAATAAAACGATATAACCATGAAAGTATTGCACGCACCGAAAAAATGTATATATAAACAAAAGATGGTTGAATTGCTTACAACCTTCGCCTTACAGTTTTTCATCTAAGATCAATAGTTTCGGAGATATAAGTCAATTCGAATTTTCCAAAATGGCGGATTTTGCCAGTGTCATGGCGTCCCAAAAACCCGCTTTTGTAACAGGCCTCTTTCGTGTATAAAAACAATCAGCTTATCAATATTTTCTTCCACGAAAAAGTCCATCTTCACAGTACTATATGGGCTCAATTGATTTATCAGCCAAAGTCCAAAGCCCTAACTTTGGACTGAGATGTCGCATCATCTATTTATTATTTAAACTTTGTGCTCTACAATTATTGTATTATAAGAACAATTTACATACGTTCCTTAGAAATTGAGAAAAATTCGAAAAAGTAAAACAAAAATAAAACGACATAACCTCAAAAATATTGTCCACATAGAAAAAAGTTTTGATGGAAAATTAAAAATAAATTTAGTTATCGAAGGGATTTCATCTCTTACAAATTACTAATGAATTATAATGAAATTATCTTAAATAATAATTATCGTTGAACAAATAATAACGTATTGGCAACGCGCATTTACGTTATCATGTTCCATATTTTAAATTATTACAAGATAAAGCTTTCTTTGTAATTTATTCTAAAGCAAAAACTGTAAAACTCTCTCACTCTTAAAATCAAATGATCATTTTACTGTTTTTATGTACATTACTTTTCTATGTTATTACTGTTAAATTTATCGATCTATTGTTAAAGCTTTTCTCTTATGACACTCGTAATAAAGAAATCAAATGAACTGGTTGTGTTTTTTGTATACGCTTGCCTTGAGTTAAATTTTATTTGCACACATTTTATTTTATCCTGCACGTTTCTGCACGTTTATTTTTCGTTTTTACTTTTCTTTTAATTAAAATTTTAAAAATTGCATGAAAAATATATCTTACAGTTATGACAGCTTTTGATATCAAACTGATAGAGTTTCGGAGATATAGATCAATTAGCGTTTTCCAAAATAGCGGATTTTCCTAGGGATATTCGGATGGTATCCCGAAAAAGAGGACTTAAGATTTTCTAACAGCCCTCTTTCAAATATACAAAATTCAGCCGTTCTATATTTCGTTCCATAAAACGATTGTTTCTTGACAAATTTTCCTGTACTAAATATTTTTTGTTATATGAAATTATTTTAGAGTATATTTTTTTTAATATCTTTAAACCCTATTTTTTGAAATAAAATTGTAAACAAAATATTTTAAACTAATTTTTTTTTTCAAAATTGTATGAAAAATTAATGCAATTGACTAAGATGTTTTTGTTCGAAGCGGAAAAAACAGTTGCTTTTCAATAGTTTAAGTTTTCAAAAAATCAATATTATTTTACATTTATTAGAAACAATTTTTTGATTTTCTCGAACAAAGTTCAGTTGATTTTTTTTTAAGGAGAATACCAATATTTTTCAAATTAAAAAAAAAAAGTTTTATTTAAAACTCAATATTTCGGAAACAACTTTGAATTATTTTTTTTTTTGAAATTTAGTATGAACTGATTTCTTAATTAATATGGAGTTCTTGAAAAAAATCATGTTCCTCGAACCAAAAATAACGGTTCTTGCCATACAAATGTTGAAAAACCGTTAGGAAAAAATATATTTTTCTCCAAAATAACTCCTAAAAATGTACTTTAAAATATGTGGGTGCTCTTGAACTATTACCTATAATCTACTTTAAAGTGAAAAATAATTTCACTTTTCATTGTTATTAACAGTCAAACAAAAAGTGCGTTTAAAACCGTTTAATAAAAGCATTTAAAACAAATAATATTTGATGTTTTTCGTTTCTAGGAATATTTCATTTTGATCTACGGACATATTTTTAAACTAACCCATTTTGAAAATGTATAGGCTTCTTTTTAATTTGATTTTTCAATAATGGATGTAAATGGTACCTTCCATAGAGCCAATTCTCGTCTATCTCGAAAATGATTCAATTGTTTTTGACGGGGAAGCTCTAAAAAGTATAAATACTTAAAGCCGATTTTGATGAAACTTGTCAGTTTAACTTATTTAAAAGATTTCCAAAAAAAATTCTTAGAATCAAAAATAACGGTACTTACGATAGATTTAATTGAAAAAAAAGGTTAAAGAAATTCTAACTTTTTTCGAAAACAGTTTCTACGATTTTGATTAAGAAAAATGTGTGTGTCGTTAAATTAAGTTAACCTACTTTTCGGACAGGAAACAATTTTGTACATAGAAGCTCAAACAATTTTACAGGTTTTGATGGATTTAAAAAAAAAAAAAAATATTAAAAAGAGTCTTAAAAAAAAAATAATTTTTGAAGCAGTAGTTATTTAATAAAAATATTTAATACAAATTTCTTGGAAGCGTCAAACTAATGCCTATTTATGCCAGCAACTTCTACAGTCTTAAATCCTTTTCTGATGGGATTCTACAAACTGATACAGTATTTTAAATGACATTGTCTTAAGAAAAAGCGTTGTGTTGGGGCTTTATGCCCCAACTTTCTTTATTTGGGTTAGAGTCTATACAAAGCGATTTCGAACATTAAATTAAATTAAAATTTATTTTTTTGTATAAGAACATGAACTAAATTGAAAGCTAAAAGAAAATACAATAATTTGTATCTGGTAACACTGCATTTGAATTTTCCTGTTAAATTCCTATTGAATTCAGTTGGGTTGATGTGCACATTCGATTTTTCTTCAAAATACATAATCTATGTTTTTTTTTTTTGTGAGAAAACATTTCTGACAACCCTTTTTGACCACCCAAACACCATAATGTGTTTAACTTCTTACATACCTAATTTGTTTGATATTTGACAGTTGGTCTCTTTTGGGATCTACCTTTTTTGTTCCTTAGAATAAAATCAAAGAAGAAGCTTTTAGCATGTCATTTTTTCTTTTGTGTTTTGATAAAGGGTCTGCATAGAGTCATATAAAGGGGTATAGAAGATTTCTTTTCTTAACCAATCCATTAGTTTAACTTTTGAACTTTAACCCGACACAGAGGTTTTAAATTGGAAAAAAAAATTCATTCAAATATTGCATCTGCTCTTACGTTAATATAAAGAATCATTTTAATTATGTTGAAAGACTTCCTTTCAATGAATTGAATTATTTAATTTATTAAAATTAATTAAATGATACAACAACAAATGCTAAAAAGAAACCCTGTTCTTGATGTGTATAAATTCAATTTATCAAAGGAAAATGTTTCATAAATATAGATATATTTTAGAGAACAATACTTCGTATTCAAACGAAAAACCAGAACTTCCAAGCCTTTTTCAATTTATCATTCACATCAAATGAATTACACAACAATTCGTTTATTCTTTGTCGACCACAGTAACCACCCAAGAAGTCCGTTTTCCAGAAAACCAGAATATGATATATGTCTCATTCCACCGAGTTGAAAATGAATTTACAAACACACAACCTCAATGAGCAACAGTTGGTTCTTTTTCTAATACTTTAGAGATCTAAACTAAAAAATCATTATGTCTAAATGGAAAAGGATTGCTAGTGTACCCTTTCTTTTTGGTTTGTATCGGAATGCTATGACAGACAATCAAGATGTAAAGGGTTTTTAAACAGGGACGCTACAAAAGTAGATCAACAGGGACAGCAAATGACGCCATATTTCTTGCCGCTCTTTTGACATTTCTCTTCAGTAAGGTTTGCCATTTCATGATGGAAAGACATACGAGCCAACGATGAGTCGGAATTATTAAAATTTACTACCGAAATTCAGAGTCAGTGGCCTCAACGTTGCGAGCGCTACGTCCAATTTATGGCCGTCATAATCGTCCTAGCAGATCAACAATTGAGAGTCTAGTGGAAAAATTTGAATCGCTACCGGGGATCGCTACCGTTCAATGATAACCGAATATTGTTGGCCCCAATTGGATGATATGGACTTGGAGGACATGTGGTTGCAACAGGACGACGCCACAAGCCACACAGCGAATGATACAATCAATTTATTGGAAACCAAGTTTGGAGAACGTGTTATCTCACGAAATGGCCCAGTCGCTTGGCCGCCTCGGTCGTGCGATTTGACGCCGTTAGACTATTTCCTGTATGGGGCTACGTCAAGTCTTTGGTCTATGCCAACAAGCCAGCGACGATTGATGAACTTCGTACGAATATCGAACGTGAAATTGCAGCAGTATCGGCCGATTTATGCTTGAAAACCGTCGAAAATTGGGTTCAGCCTCTGGACACAAGCGTGCCCGTTGTGGCTATGCAAAAGAAATCAAGTTCCATACATAATGGCATCAAACGTACTTTCACAGGAATAAAGAATTTAATTTTTTTTTTTTTTATTTAAAAAAAAAACTTTTGTATCGCTCTAAACTCTAAACCAATTTCGTAAATTTGATGAGCGAATACGGGTTGGGTACGATTTGCCGATTTAAAAAAATCGACCGTCATAATGTCGACTTTCAAAAATTCGATTAGTAAAAATACCGATTTATCAAAATTTCGACTAGATTTTTAAAATATCGACTCGTAAAAGGTCGACAGTGGCAAAGTTAATGATGTTTACATGCAAGCGGCGCGCGCCGCATCCATGTGAACATCAATTCACTTTTGCAGGAACCCTTTATATCATTCTCATGACCCGTTACTTTTTAAAGAACATGTGTATACAGCCAATGTAGTAGTAAAATAACTTGACGATAATACGGATAAGGATACTGTTAAAATAATAACTGAATGTGCGAAAGTGTTGTGATGTGCGAAGATGAGATTTATTGGATAAAAGTCAACATTTTAACCGAAAAATTACCAATCGCCATATAAATAGTCTGGATTTTAAATTTCCAACTTCTTTTTTTCGATCAAACTATAGTCGACTTTTAACAGTCCATGAAATTTACATTAGTCCAGTCGACATTTTTTTTTGTCGACCATTCGTACGCTTCCCAGCGAATACAAATTACTATCACCAAAGTTTAAAAAAAAGGACTTTTTTAGCCGTAAACTCATTTGTTAACATGCAATTTATAAATTTAAAGTTAATCTAGACAAATGGGGTTAAGGACTGCTCGTAAAAAAATTTAATCGCTAATGGACTGTTTTGATACACAAAATCAGTAAAATAAAGGATAAATCATAATTTGACTAAATTGTGCTTTTTTTTTGTTGGGTCATGGTAATCAAAAAATAATTATTCATTCTATGACCGCAGGACTTTAATTTCGATGTTATTATTATTTTTAAGGATTTATGTAGATTCATGACACCTCTACACAACACATGTCAGTTCTTTACAAAACAATAAAACTGAAATACGATGATGGAAATTAAATTTGCCTCGTAAAAAGCTTTCGTTTTGAAATATCCTTTTCATAATAATATTTTAAGCGGCTACAGGATAATATTTTGTGAGGGTTCATAAATTGCCCACGGTTTATTTAAGTCCTTTGGATTACCCTCCATTTTTTTGGTTGTTTTGTTTTATTTTTATTTATTTTTTTGTTGAGGACAAAACAACATTAAAAACGAATAAATAAACCATTTTTGTTGTTATGGTATGGGTACTTACACTTAAATATGCTTTAAAGAAGGTTTACGATTGTATTTTCTTATTCATCTCGCTTTCAGTCCATTTCGTGTTTTGCATGTGCCCATTCAAGCAAAGGATAATATAAATTAAATATAATTTTTATTCAGAAAAGTACCTTATAGCAACTACAACTTCATTTTCAGATGGTGGATTAACACAGACTTTCATAATGGCCCCGAAATTCACGGCGTGGCTTTTCTTTTGTTAAAAATCATTTAGCTTTGTTTAAACTTTTATATATGAAAGAAGTGGAAGGTAAATAATATTATCATAAACATTTAAATATGAGATTTGGGTTTTTTATGTAGAAAATTAAAATTGAAAAGAGAGAGCTTAATTCAATTTGATGAGATTTTGTTGGATTTACATAAAAATAGAAATTAACAAAAGCGTAGTGACAAGAGAGATGAAAGCGATGTGCATTACGGGGAACTGTTTGAAAATGACCATAATTATGTTAAGTTTGAAAGACGATCTCGTCTTTGAAGTTCAATACAGGTTCATCAGATGATTTGTGTGGCGTCCATTTTAGGCACTGTTAGTTAATTTACTGGTTTATTGTATAAAGTTAATCAACTTGTTTATTGGTTGTTTTAAAAGGTATTTAAGATATTACTTCATGTTAATAAAATAAGGCCATAATAGTTGAACAAATGAAATTTTGACTCACAAATTTATTAATACCTCAAAATAAGACAGAATCAACTGTTTTGGTTTTGTTTGTGCTTTAAGTATTTCTTGAGGCCTATTTTCGGGGGGCAATTTGCAGGTGTTTTAAAAAATTTGAAAGTGTTATGGGTGGGCATGGGCACGAAACGAGATTTGGTGAGACTTTTGTAAGTTTCGGTCTCATCAAAAAACTTGAGACTCGTCTCGGCTCGGTCCTTGTTTATAAGGGTGGTATTAATTAATTAGAGTACCTGATTAAAGCAAATAATTATTGCTTCATTTTCCGAGTAGATGCTCCAATTGGTGTGACTACAAATCTTAAATACATAGATTTTTATGAGCACCTGCTCTGCTTGGATTTATTATGGAGTGCTTACTCTGAGGAAGTACTCCGTTTTATTCATGCAACCTTTAGTCTCGTCTCATTCTTGTCTCGGTCTCTTGGCGGTGTTTTGTGTATTACGAGAAATAAAAATATCGATTAATTTTAAAAATAGTTTGTGAAGAAGTGTTGAGATAATATTTTCATAAAATAAATATTTTTTAATTTGAAAATGTTGTTTCTTCTATATTATATACATTGCCAAGACCTCCGAGACTGTCAGTAATTTTCAATTTAAATAATATAGTCTTGTCTCGTCCCAAGCGTATGGAAGTAGTCTCGTCCCGCTCAGTTCTCCGAGACAAGAACGAGACGCGACTAGTGGTCACCGCTAGAGAGTGTTTTTTTTTATCTCATTATGATTTGCTTATATAAGGCTTTTATGTACTTAGGTACATACATAAAAATAAAAAAATAATAATGCACATACTGAAATATGTAAATGAAGTGACAGAAATATAAAAAAATATTTTTTTTAATGTAAACATTCAAATGTCCAAACAAAAGACCCCATTCCTAAAGCGCCAAATGAGAAATAATGTATGAATCCAACAAATATAAAAATAGAGGAATGTGCTAGCACATAATATAAACGTTTTCCATTATGATTACCACCAAAGTAAATGGAGCAATTATTCGTCAAATAATTACACATACCTAAAGCAGGGAAGGAATGAAAGTACATAATTGCATAATTATTCAACACTTATTTTGTATACATATATTAGGACGGGAGGCGACGGTAGTTTTACCTATCTCTTCGCGGCTTCGGAAAAGAATGATGCCAATTCATAGCTTTAGTCTTAACATTAAAAAAACCGCTGGTCGGACAAGGTTTTTCAGGTGGCAATGGGTAGAAAACGCACTTTTTCGGTTGCATTTTTGGCTTAGGATACCTAAACCATGATGGATTTTTATAAATGGGGTATCAAATGAAAGCTTAGACTGTCCTCTTTACAAAAACAGTGGTCGGGCCGACCACTTTTGTAAAAACTGCTATATTTGTATCCTTTGCGTTTTTTTTCGAAGATGCATATTTCCAAAGTTGTATAGGAAAATTACAAAAACAGGGATTGCATAATGCACTCTCTTGAACGTTTTGATTTTTATTGTAAATAGCCACCCTTTCTGAGTGGGAGGAACCTCATATTCTTGTTGTTTATATTTTTTCTGATAGAATCCCACAAAAATCTAAGATGGTATATGATACATCCACATATGATTCAATTTTATCCTAATTTGCCTAGACTATAAGCCGTTTTCGCAACATTGAGTTTTAAACAACAAACAAAAATATTGAATATTTTTTTTTTAATTTCAAAAAAAAATTGTTTTTTTAATTGAAAATTGAGAAGATTCTGCATAAAAAAAAAAACTAAACGGGTAAACTCAACCGTTTTTTTCTCATTTGTTTTTTAAATTTTTGTTTCCAAATTTTTGAAGCAGTTTTTGAGATTTTCCCTTTGCTTAGACAAAATTGTATGACTGGTACCGTTATTTATGGTCCTAAAAAAAAAAAATTTAAAAAATGTGTGGGCATAATATATTGTTATCCAAAAAAAAACTAGGTCGGTACCAAGTTTGAAGAAAATCCACCAAACCGTTTAGTCTGTAGATGCGAGAACAGACAGAATCTTCCATTTTGTTCGTCTTCCCTATAATCGTGATTTGTACATAAAGGTGAAAAAAGAAACAATAGTAGCCAATTATTTACGGGGCCTGAAATCCCAATCGGCGTCATTAAACGGCAAATTGACCTAGTAACGAAAGAGGAAATCAATAACTCCTGGCTGGATTTCCAGGAACGACTGCGTTATCTCTAAACGTTTATGGCCTAGAATTAATGAAAATGAAACTCAGTATATTTTATCGCTGAGTAAAAAGAAATTAAGAATCTTCATAGGTGTACTAACGGGTCATTGCGCCATTCGCACTATGGCCACCAGAATAGGCGATTTCGCACCCGATTTCTGTAGGAGCTGTCAGGATGCTGAGGAAATTGAAACCATTAAGCACCTGCTGTGTGATTGTCCAAACCTTCAAATAAATAGCCTCCGGTACTTCGGAAACAGGTTTGTTGGAGAACTGGACGATCTAGCGCAGGACTCGATGGCAAATATGAGAAAGTTCATAGAAAAAACAGTCTGGTTCACAAACGAATCAGTCTTTTTGAACATTAGTTAGGAACATCTCTGCATTTCATTTATAAGGGGATCACAATAGACCAATAGGCCCCCATGTTACGCAACAGCTTAGGCTGTGCAAGTGTGCACACCCCTCCTAACCTTACCTTACCTAACATAAGGGTGATCCTTGTAAAGATGATTGTCTTATTTTATGACACTCTTATTTGTTCTTAATAAATAAAAAAAAGTCCTGTTCAATATATAAACGTGAACCCGGCCTCCTGACGTATGAAATTTTATATAGGAAATCCCATGTATTTTTGTACATCCAACTTTAAAAAATCAAAAACTTTGGTAATGCTTAATAAAGAAAATTAAATTTTGGCACACATGTACTGACAATTTTACAACATTACTTAAAATTTAAATTTAATAAAAAAAAAATTATTTAAAATTTTCTACAAAGTTCTTGCAATTTCTTCAAAGGCCACAAAAATTTATCTCTCAAAACAGAAAACCACAAACCATAAAACCATCGTTTTTTTTTATCCCAGCAAGAATACAGCGTATACATACTAGCGCACATTCTCCATTCTACTGTTGAAATTTATTCGCGCGGAACACAACCCGGAGGACACGGCTATTAAAAAATAAAAACTGCAATTCTTTGAGACAGTTAAAAGAATTCTCAACAATTGTAAGTTATATTGTCGTCAGGACCATAAAAATCTCGTCATCATCATTACAAAGTGTTTCATTCAGTTTTTGAATCATAAAAATTTATCAGTGCAACATTTTCTCATTTTTCTTTCATTCCACCATCGCTGTACCATAACTCCCACTCTTCCACCACCATCATTATCATCATCATCATCATCATCATCATCATCATCATCATCATCATCATCATCTACCTCCTTTTGTGGTATAAAACCAAAAGCTAGATAGTTTAAGACAAAGAATCATGCTTAGCTCTTCAGTCCGTTTATCAATCACAGGATTATCCACCACAGCCTCCTTAATACTACGAATTTGTTTTTTTTTTTTTTTTTCATTTATTCGCATCGTAAACGAATACATCCAAGTTTGTAATATCCTATCTTAGCATTACTTCTTCTTCTTCTTTTGACGCTATAGGTTCTTAAATTAACGGATGCTCACTTAGGAGGCCATGGTAATGACGATGATGATGATTGAACGAAGGATAAAAATAAAGAAAGCATCTTTCATTATACCAAGTTCAAGATAGATAAAACCATTTTTCGTTTCTCAGCAAAAATTATATTTTGGTCCCATTGAATCAAGAAAAAAGGATTATAAGTTTAGTCATAAGACATCTTATGTTTGGTGATTTACCAAACTCATAGCTCCTTGATAACTCCTTGCGATTAAATACTTTTCCACAATTCATCTTATTCATAAAAAGGGTTTGATTAGCAACAGGTTGAGCTTATCTAAAGGGAATATTTCCCAAATACATAAGTTTAAAAATAAAACATGTAAAAGAATATCAAGATTCGTAACGACTGTAATGAACGATTTCTAAGAACTTAATAATTATTAAAATAAACAAAAACAAATTAATGGCAAAACCCATGTTTGTATATATGTATATATAAATACCATCAGGATTCATGCTGTGTGTTATAACTCAGCGTGACAAACAGTAACAACACTTCACGTATTTCACTCTCTTTCATTTGATTTACACTAATTATATGTATAATTTTATTTATTCCTCTTCGCGCTCACTCGCACTCCTCTTCTCGCACATCCAAGAAGGAAGGACTTTTTAAGGGTCTCCAAAGAAGCTAAAAATACAAGTATAAGGATACACACGCAAAAAAAAACAGGACAAGAAGAAAACAACCAAAAACCAGCTTAATTAGCTTGCAAAAAAAGGTACGCCAATATAATAAATCTGTGTCTCCCGGTCCCGGCACACAGCGCGTTTTGGCATAAAAACAACCCAAAAGACACTGACACTGAAATCACAAACCGACCAAGTCTCTTTGATCCTGGCAAAAGAACTAAACCAACCACCGTAAGAATTGCCCCAGACTCTATATCTGGCTAGCTTTACGGGGAGCCCACATATGTTGGTATAGGAGGTATCCGTACAAAGAGTAGAGGTATATAAACTCAATCACACGCGGAAGAGGCCTTGGTGTCTGCCACTGCTGGGTTGACTGATGTTAAAACTCAGAAACAAGCTAAAAGCAAAACAGTTTAAAAATAAGGACGACCAAGTTTTTGATTCGGAAAAAAAAATTGAGCTGATACTCTCGCTCTCTCTTGTAAGTGTGGGGAAAGCTCACTTTTCTTTTCAGTTACAATAAAGTTATTATTATGTTTGTTTAAATATAAACATTACCCAAACAAATATTAATAAATAATTCATGTAGGTAGATAAAAACAAGGACTTTGCCCCGGGGTTTTTCAAAGAGACATTATAACGAAAATCATCAACAAAAAAAAAAAACCCTTTTCAGCTCGAAGATTACTGTCCCAAAACCCAAAAATAACTCATGCGTCTGGACGGGTTGTTTTTCTTTATTTTTTCTTTGCACTTTGTGAGAGTAGGTATATGGAACGACATGTTTAGAATTCTAAATATAAGTGTGGTGAGTATACAAGAAAAATATGGAAAACACTCTGCACTTAACCTTAACCCTTGAAGTACAAGCTATGTACGGATGTATAATGTTATGCAAAGTAGAACAGCGAATCTATACACACAGTAACTTTGTAAACTTGTTGTGATAAGGTTAAGCTCTCTGATAACAAAATGAGAAAAAAGCTGACGGAGGAGTGGGTGGTGTGGTGAATAAGAGAAAATAATTTCTCTTCAGTACAAACTCAAAGACTAAATAAAGCTTGTGTAAGCTTTCAAATATAAAAACTTCTATTTTCAACCATAAACGGAAACTTTTTCTGCTATAACTTAGAATTTTATAGGAGATACAGTCATGTTATAAAAAAAGACATCAGCACTTAGTAAGTTTTTTTCTTTTTTTGTAATGAAGAGTAATTTGAGAGATTTTTGCTTCATTTTTAATTTCTTTTCATTCTAATTGTGATGGTAATACAGTCGACTCCGCTTAACTGGAACACCATAATTGCGGAACGCATTTGTTGCAGTTAAGCGCAGTTTTCAGTTAACCGAACTTTGGATAACTGAAACTTATTTTAAATAAGCGGAGTTTTGATAAAAGAAATTTAATTCAATTGAGCTTGAAAATAAAAAAAAAAAAACAAATATTACAGCAGTCGTACGTTTTCTGTCGAAATTTGTTGAGGATAAGCCAAAAAATAAATAAATTTAAAAGAAACGACTGACACCAGAAGGGAATGACAAGAAATGAGATTTTGACATTTTAAATTTGACATTCCAAGTTCAAAATGCGTGTTGGATTTAAAATTTGATGGCAGCGTTCAACGGTGGTTTCACTTATGCGGAGTTGAATAAGTGAAAAATGTTCATTTGAGGCAGACAATTTTGTTTCAATTATCCGCAGTTTGCGATTAAGCGGAGTTCAGTTATGCGAAGCAGTTTGTGTGAAAAATTCTCAAAAAGGCTCCGGGATAATTTTTTTGTTTCAGATAACCGATGTTTTCAGTTGATCGGAGTGCAGTTAAGCGGATTTGACTGTACAAAAATCGAAACCAAGAGAAGATATAGTTATGTATTATAAACCATAATTGTGGAAAATGTATTCAAAATTATAAAGACTTTTCTAACTTCTGAAATTTCAATTAAAAGAAAATGTTCTACATACGGTGAACTTCACAAATGAAATGACGCCGATTTGGATATATAGTATAGAAACTTAGATTATTGTGGGATTTGATCAGAAATGATACACATAAGCAATGAAAATATATAGTTGCTCCGGTGGCGTTGCTCCGGCTCAGAAAGGAATACAAAATTGAACCATGGAAAAATGTGTAAAACAATGCAAAAATAACCGGTTGTTTTTTGTCATTTTTCTATACAACTTTGTAAACATGAAATAAATAAATATTTTCATTGAATATATATTATTTGTGATGAATCTCAGAAGAAATACTACATACTTTTAAAATGAATAACAATGGGGGAACTGGGGCTCAAAGGGCATCCCGAGACTTTAAAAAAAATTACATATTTATAAAATTATAAAGAATGACTAACATTTTCAAACATAGATAAACTAGGTGAATTTCATACAATCTTATTGTGGCTATTGTTTTCAATGAGCTTTTTTATATTTTTCAAACCTTATATTATTTGAAGAATTTTTAAAACTGAATTTGAAAAAAAAAACTGAAAAGCTGATTTTCTTGTAAAAAAAAAAATTGAAAAAAGATTTTTGTCAATAAAAGAATTTTGACCTCCACCCAATAATATCTTACCATCATTGCAACCTCGCTGATTTGTTTCCCAAATACTGCACTACCTTTGAAATCATTCGATGCGCTTCCATACCATTAACATCTTTTGTATATGTTTTCTTAATAATAATATTTTGTGTAATTTTTTCAGCCAAAACAAAACCTTTTTTAAATTGGCATTTCAATAAATGTAATAATTTTGTGAAGAGAACGGAGCCAGCATCTCAACTATGGTTTTCGTTTAAACTGTATAAGAGATTTGTGGGGCCACCCTTGGGTCCAAATAATTAAATATTCTTTGTAGGCCTCCAACAGATCTGTAGTGCCTCCAGCAGAGCTAAAGAGACCTCCAACAGAGCTCTAGAGTCCTTAAAGAAAGGTGTAGGGGCACCAACTGAGCCCTTAGGGCCGCTAACAGAGCTGTAGAGGCCCTTAACAGAACTGTACTGCCTCCAACAGAGCTATAGAGGGTTCTTACAGAGCTCTAGGGTCCCTCAAGAAAGTTATAGTGGCCGCCAAATGAGATTTATATAGTTCTAAAAGAACTGAAAAGGCCTCCAACAGAGGTTTAGGGTCCTTTAAGAGAGGTTTTGGGGCCTTCAATAGAGCTGTAGAGTATAGAGGCCTCCCAAGACCGCTTCGTGGTCAAAAAATCTCTATATTTACTTTTCAAAGTCACAAAAGAGTAACTTTATGAGAAATTTTCCCCTAAGGAACAAAAAGCAGTGCAGAGGCTTTGCTCACCCAGCGGCCCAGCGTGTAAAATCCAGGTTGCCCAGTGGCCCAGTCTGCCTGACATATCTAGTGTAGTGCAGGACGTGATTGAGTGATGGTGACGTGAAGATCCTATGTACTGCTCGAGACAAATTTTGAAAGTGGCACCACTAACATTCTGTATTAAACTTATGTTTTCACCTCAAAAAATGAAAAATTAAGTTATATTATACCTACAAAAATACTAAATGGTGCATTCGGTACCTTTATTAGATTCGAGTCGATGGAAAATAATTTAAAAATTGTTCATTCTTACACTAATGGAATCGAAACAAATCAATTTTTTTGAAACGGACATAAAAAGGCATATCGCTGAACGAGGGAGGGACACGCAAAATTTTTTATTTTATGCCCAATAAGTTTAAAAACAACAAAATCTTATCCCTAGTCATTTTTAACATAGACAAATAACTGTTCTAAATTGAAAAATGCAATTTCTTTTAACTGGCCGGATACTAGGTTTATCACAAGAAAAAAAAATAAAAACAAATTAAAATGTTATTTTTATTTAAATCTTGATGATTCAAGATGATTCAAGTTCTTGACTAAAATATACAATCATGGTAAAACAAGCTTAAACCAACACATTAATTCATTTTCGAAAAATAAATTATACACCATACATTTTAGTACTTCTAAAAGTGGCTTTCTTACTTCTTCCACGGACGTGCACAATGGATTCCGCCTGGCTATCTATAGCAGAAACTCAAACGTTGTCATTGTCCTTTTTTGTATTTGAATAACTAACACTCTTGACCTCAATTTGCCTTCCTGTGTTTCATTACATTTTAATTGGACTTGATGTCGGAACATGCATACATACATACATATGTATATACTCCCTATAATATCTGACACTTCATCGACCATTGTGACTGGCAACCCTGGGTGTTGACAACATTGTGTTAAGACACCAGTAAAAGCTGTCTTTAACTGTTGTCCATCTATGTATAGTGTCCAGAAATCTATTTAAGGAAATGTATAAAGATAACTTTTATCTAAATGAGGGTGATAGTGACTGTTGAACACAGGCCAATTTGTTTTTTCCTCGGAACATCAAGTTTTATTATTGAAAGAGAATTAACCCTCTTGAAGGAGAGGAAGTAGGGTTTATTTTTTTTATTTCGGACTATGTATACCTTCAGATAATATAAAGGAAGGTATCTAATAATGTAAGAGGTTTTAACATATTAAGTATAAGCTTCCTGACTAAAAGAAGGTAACTGTTCTAGGTAACGGAACATATAAATCTAAGAGTGGACTGTAAGCATACCTGCTCTGTTGAACCAAAATAAGTATAATGGTTAAGGACTCCGGGTTGTGCCTTAGTTATAATATCTTGTAATTTTAGTTTTGTTTTCATTGTATTCGTTAAAGGATCACTTGAGTTTTAAAAGGATACAAGCTTTATAATAAGCATTGCCAAAAATAAGATATTATTAATTTATTTTTTATTCAGCAAAACAACAAACAAAATATAAGATATTATTATTTTTTTTATGAAATCGCATTTCATTGTTTAGAAAAAAAAAAAAAAATACTCGACAAAAATACCTTTCTAAAAGGATATTTTTAAAAATACCATTGGCATCTATTATAACGGGTGATTTTTTTGAGGTTAGGATTTTCATGCATTAGTATTTGACAGATCACGCGGGATTTCAGACATGGTGTCAAAGAGAAAGATGCTCAGTATGCTTTGACATTTCATCATGAATAGACTTACTAACGAGCAACGCTTGCAAATCATTGAATTTTATTACCAAAATCAGTGTTCGGTTCGAAATGTGTTTCGCGCTTTACGTCCGATTTATGGTCTACATAATCGACCAAGTGAGCAAACAATTAATGCGATTGTGACCAAGTTTCGCACTCAGTTTACTTTATTGGACATTAAACCAACCACACGAATGCGTACAGTGCGTACAGAAGAGAATATTGCGTCTGTTTCTGAGAGTGTTGCTGAAGACCGTGAAATGTCGATTCGTCGCCGTTCGCAGCAATTGGGTTTGTGTTATTCGACCACATGGAAGATTTTACGCAAAGATCTTGGTGTAAAACCGTATAAAATACAGCTCGTGCAAGAACTGAAGCCGAACGATCTGCCACAACGTCGAATTTTCAGTGAATGGGCCCTAGAAAAGTTGGCAGAAAATCCGCTTTTTTATCGACAAATTTTGTTCAGCGATGAGGCTCATTTCTGGTTGAATGGCTACGTAAATAAACAAAATTGCCGCATTTGGAGTGAAGAGCAACCAGAAGCCGTTCAAGAACTGCCCATGCATCCCGAAAAATGCACTGTTTGGTGTGGTTTGTACGCTGGTGGAATCATTGGACCGTATTTTTTCAAAGATGCTGTTGGACGCAACGTTACGGTGAATGGCGATCGCTATCGTTCAATGCTAACAAACTTTTTGTTGCCAAAAATGGAAGAACTGAACTTGGTTGACATGTGGTTTCAACAAGATGGCGCTACATGCCACACAGCTCGCGATTCTATGGCCATTTTGAGGGAAAACTTCGGAGAACAATTCATCTCAAGGAATGGACCGGTAAGTTGGCCACCAAGATCATGCGATTTGACGCCTTTAGACTATTTTTTGTGGGGCTACGTCAAGTCTAAAGTCTACACAAATAAGCCAGCAACTATTCCAGCTTTGGAAGACAACATTTCCGAAGAAATTCGGGCTATTCCGGCCGAAATGCTCGAAAAAGTTACCCAAAATTGAACTTTCCGAATGGACCACCTAAGACGCAGCCGCGGTCAACATTTAAATGAAATTATCTTCAAAAAGTAAATGTCATCAACCAATCTAACGTTTCAAATAAAGAATCGATGAGATTTTGCAAATTTTATGCGTTTTTTTTTTAAAAAAAGTTCTCAAGCTCTTTAAAAATCACCCTTTATAATATAGTGCAAGGAAAAATATACAGTTTTCTGGGAATAATATAGAAAGGAGATGACCCATTTTTATCTGAAGCCTGGGCCACGTGCGTACATAGATGAAATAGGTAGCAAATGAAAACTGGTACTGAGTTCTATAAGAATGCTAAATATTTTTAAATTCGGTGTTGGAGATTTCAAGATATTTGAGCTTGAAGTTAGCGATTCAAAAGTCACAGAATTAATTTGTTTTCGAAACAAATGATCATAGCTTCTGAAGTATAGTGGCTAGAAAAATGATCTACGTCAAATTACAGATCACAAAAATTCCTTTCAAAGCATACCAATACATTTTTCTTACGTTTAGCATATTTTGATATATACAGTTCAGACTTTTTTTAAATAATTTCGTTGCAGGTGCTTTCTACGGCTGATATCTTGAAAACATCAGTGATGAAATGTATTTTTTTTTTGTACCACTACAATCTTTAATTGATTACCTTTTGATTAATGCACATTTAAATTATCTTACCTCAAATGAATGCCATCTTATAAACAAAAGGACCTTTTTTGTTAAAAAAAAAACAATGATACAATAAAATGCTTTTTTTAAGCATCTTAGGCTTAGTTAATATATAAAAGTGACGATTTATGTTTTTTCTTATAGCAAATAACTATGATGTTATGTTCCTACATTAAGTAAAAAAAAAAAAACAAATAAAAAACGTTTCTATCTCACGATTCTTCATTGAAATTGATGTTATCTAAATATAATGCTGGTATATATTTATATGTTCATGATGCCGAGCGAATCCCAAGTACCACCAAATCAAATACTCATAACTTGAGCGCAACATCCGACAGTTCTCATACCAACAAGACAATAATTACAATAATATGCTTCAATTGCACTGCAAGTATTGGCTTCATTTTTTCACTACTTACTAATATATAGGTAAAATATACTTTTCCACTTATGTGTCTGGATTTAATTCGACCTCTCAATAGGTAATTGTTTCCAATGAATCTTGGATATGCAGAACTAATGCGCGTACGGCTTTAATTCCGGTGTCCTTCAAATGTTCTCCGTAATAAGAGCATAACTTCAATACAAAAATACCTAAAAACTAAAGTTTTTTTTCAGGGCTACTGCCTCTTGCGAGGAATTGACAAATCCTCCAAGAGTATCACTTGTCACGAATAAGTGCTTCTCGTCTAGCCATTCGGATTCGGCATAAAATTGTAGGTCCCTTCCATTCCTGTCGATAGGCGCACACAGGAATGGTTGCGAGTTGTTAGTCACTAGGCCCTGGTTCTTCATGAGCCGTTGTGCCACCCTATTTTTTTTTTTTTTTTTTTTTTCAATACAAAAAAACTTACTTGTTCTGGAGATCTAATTGATTAAAATTGAACGCAGGGGAATCAAAATATTTCGAACAGTACGTACTTGAATTATATAATTCAAACGAACTCTACAGGTAACACAAAAGTTACTATTCATTTTATAACTTTTGTATGCCCTTTTTAACACGAGCATTTTCACTTTTTATTTAATACTTTGATATTCACTTGTTAGCTAATCAGCTTGCTAGGTGAGCGTCAAGTGTCGATTTCTAACAGTCCAAAAATTGATATTATCAGAAAAAGCTCATGTGTAACATTGAGAAATCTTTAAGCCTACCAAAGTATTTACCGTTGAAAAGAACACTTGGTCAGACTAATATTAAATGATACTATAATATCTAGTTTAAAAAAAGTTGTTTCTCATGGCTTTTTAATTTGGTGCACATTTTATTATTGAATGCATTATAATCATTTGCTATAAGAAAAAACATAAATCGTTACTTTTATTTATTAAATAAGCATAAGTTAAGCGTTAAAAAAAGCATTTTATTGTATCATTCACCCATATTCTGCAAGTCGTATTTTGTCTCGTACTCGTATTCGAACTTGAACTCGTATCGTATGAAAATCGTTATTCTTCAAGTCGTATACGTTGTATACGAGAAACTTAAAAAAAAAAACGTATATCGTTGCCTGTATAATATTTGTCAAAATCATTGAAATGTCACAAAACAAATTATTTTAGTACGAGATTTGTTCAACGATTTTCTAAAAGTGTTTTATACCGCTTCATATTTGGTGGATATTATATTTGTATCAATGCAAACAGGATTGCATAAGCCTGGCAGCGATAACGCGGACCTAAGACCACCAAAATGCATTTTCGAAATGCAAAAAAAGGAGGAAAGAAATACTTAAGTGTTTTGTACAGCTCCAAATATAAGCAAATACCATGTCGTATAAGATCACTAAAATGCAAAAATTGGTGTATGTTATTGTATTGTATGTATTTATTTTATTTTGATTGTATTTATTAGATATAACACATATGTACATACCTGCACAAAACACATGCTATTAATCTGAGAGTGACAACGTGGACCTAACCCACTAAAATGCAATACAAAAATGATAGAGGTAAAAGAGCCTTATACCGCTCCAAAGCTGCTGTAAACGAAATTTGGAGTGGTATAAAGCTGTTTTGCATCTATCAGTTTTGTGTTGCATTTTAATATTGCATTTTAGTGTTCTTAGAGTCGCGCTATCACTGCCAGTTTGATTGCATATAGTGTCCACAGAGAAGAGATCTTTTACATCATTAATTTTGTTTAAAAGTGCATTTCGATGGCCTTTGAGCTGCGGTGACCCTCGCAGGTTGACAAAACAAATAGCAGGAATATTGAAAAAATTTCTTCATTATATGCCTATTGCACTATATTTTTGTCCTTTTTTATCCGAAAAAATATATAACTCGTTTAAAAGATTTCACACGATAAATAAACAACACAAATACTACTTCAATTCGAAATAATATTAGACTCGGAATAATGATAAAATATGAACAGTCGTATGCGATGTTGTCCGTTTCTCAATATTTGTAGAAGTGAAGTCGGATATACGACTTTTGGAATACCAACATACGACTGTTGTCGAATACGAGTCATAAATACGAGTTTCAGAATATGGGTGATTGTTTTTTTTTAACAAAAAAGGTCCTTTTGCTTATAAGATGACATTCATTTGAGGTAAGATAATTTAAATGTACATAAATCAAAAGGTAATCAATTAAAGATTGTAGTGGTACAAAAAAAAAAACATGTCATCACTGATTTTTGTAAGATATCAGCCGTAGAAAGCACCTGCAAGGAAATTATTTCAAAAAAACTCTAAACTGTATACATATATCAAAATATGCTAAACGTAGGAAAAATGTATTGGTATCGTTTGAAAGGAATTTTTGTGATCTGTAATTTGTTACTTAGATCATTTTTCTTGCTACTATACTTCAGAAGCTATGATCATTTGTTTGGAAAACAAATTATTACTGTGACTTTTGAATCGCCAACTTCAAGCTCAAATGTATTGAAATTTCCAACGCCGATTTTAAAAGTATTTAGTATTCTTATAGAACTTAGTACCAGCTTTCATTTGATACCTATCTCATCTATGTACGCACGTGGCCCGAAAATGGGTCATATCATTTCCTTGCATCCAACGTATAAAATTAATAATTCAATTTTGTAATATTTCCATCATCTCGGGCAAAGTTTAATAAATATAAAACTGTAACGTCCAAGAAAAAAATGACATGGCATGAATGGACTTTACAGATTTTAATGCATTTTGCTAAGAATTTTTGCAGAACTTTTTTATTTCTTCTTATATCACTTCGTCCTGTCCTTAAACGAGATTGCCGGAAGAAACACTTAAGAAGTTATTTAAGTTTCAGCTTTTTTTGTATTAGTTTATTTCAAGGAAAATAGCAAAATATTATCATAGGTTGCTTTGATATTTTAGCTTCTTTTTTTTCATCTAAGGATATTTCTGATTTCCATTAGCAAATAACTACCCCTCATAGCGAACGATGAGCCTGCGGAAATAAATTGTTTCTTCATTTAAACCTTTGAAGGTACCTACCTCGTTTTTATATTTCTTTTGCGTACAAAATTAAAAAAAAAAAAAAAAATACATTCCAACGGAAAATAACATTGTAAATGTGTATTTTCCTAATGAAGTCTTATTTTCAAAAACAAAAAAAAAAATAAAACAAGTTATTTTCATTAGCCAAAAGAAAAGTTGTTTGCATTTCAGTTTTTGCGCTTCGTCCTTGAACTGTTTTGCTTGCTATGTTAATTTCGTTTGAAAAAGGTCGAAGCCACAAGTGAAGGTATGAGAGAATATGGCTTTCTGATCTCTTGTGTATGTTTCTTTGTATTACATTGGGATAGGACTTGTTTCTTGTTTTTAGTTTTTGAAAAAATCGATTATGGTAAAAGGATACTCATATTTTTGGTGACTTAGTTCGTTTATTCTCAAAATTGCAAGCTGAAATTCCACTTTTACGTGACGTAGCTTTAAAATGAGACAATTTGTTTAATAAATTTTCAATGCACGGCAAAGAGAAGACATTTGAAATATGTTTTACGTCATCGAATTTTACGTCGCGGGTGGCAATGGCACATTGGATATAGTGTTTGACTACCAACCTGGACGTGTGGGTTCGAGCCCCAGTATAGGTAGCATTCTTTTCTATATTCCCCAGTTTCAACTGGATGCCAACCGTGGAATTTCATGAGATAATAAACATCTAATTCTCAATCCACTGTGCCAAAAAAAATCTTTTCTTTCCTTCTATTCCTTCTAACTAGTGCCGTGCATTGATTTTAAAAGACCTGAGGTCTTACAGGCATATAGTTAAAATTATTATTATTATTATTATCAGACAGACAGAGGTCTATCTGTAACTACTTCAAATTTTGGGCTTAAAATTTTGAGGAAATTTTTTAGTTGGGAAATTAAATTAAGCTCCAAAAAGTTTTGCAAATTTTTTACCATTTTTAAACAGCAGCAAAATAAATCCAAATATTTAAAAAAAAATTAGCTCCAACCTGCTCTATATGTCGAGGGTAATTGGGTTTTTTATATTTTATAGTTTAGGATCACCAAAATCAAGAAATCAGTGTGTTCTTATACACAATTAATACTCAAAAAACAGAGGGTAGACGGCAAAAAAAAAAAACATTCATAACTAACTAATTAACATTTTTAAAAAATATTGATTTATTTTTTCTTATTATTTTTAATAATTTAAGCAACTTGATTGAAAAATAAATGTAACAATTAAAAAAAAATCTATAGCATGCACTTGTATATCATTTTTATATTTAAGAAATATTTTATAGGAAAGCTACGCTAATTTTGTTTCAATGTACATACTTAAATTACACAAAATATTTTGACGCATTGCACTCCATTTTCAAAATATTAAGATTTCTTTTATATGATTTAACCTTGGTGAAGCAACGCCAGCACGATCCTGTATACCAATTTCCACTTAAATTTTAAATGCATATACCTAATTCGTACTCCTAAAATCATTTTCACAATATGGATTTAAATAAACAATTCCAAAAATTCGGAAAAGAAAGAAAATAATTTTATAATTAAACTGCCGTAAGGCGAACAAAATACTTAAATTTTTTGAAAAACTAAACAAGTTTTTCATGTGCCTATAATTATTCAGTTATCACCGATTTAAATTTTTATTTTTAAATTATCATTTTAAATTCTAACAAAAACTATTCTCCAAACAGAAAACTATAAATAATAATTTATCTTCTTCTTCTTCATTTAACCGGCACGCCGGTTGTCATGCTCTCGAGGGGGACCACAACTCCACCACTCAAGTGCTTCACCTAGGGTTCCACTTGTGGGGTTCGTCGGGTTGACCTCAGAAAACGTCGACAGGCCTCCCGGCCTCCTGCTGTCATGCGAAGCATCTTCATTTCAGCTGCTGTCAATTTACTCTCATACTTCTTGTTCATTGTCCAACACATGTGAACCGTATGTAAGAGCTGGCCGAACAACTGCCATGTAGAGATTTCCTTTCAGCTTAGGGGTATTTTTTTATCACAGAAGATGGCAGAGTTTTCCCGCCACTTCATCCACACTACGATTATGCGATGTTTGATGTCGTTATCACAAGATCCTTCGTTATTGATCATTGATCCAAGATATTTAAACTTTTCGCACTTGGGAATCACTTTTCCCATAACTCATAAAAACAATAGAAATAATTGCTTATGGGTTTCAATTTGAAAAAGTCGTTTATTACAATCATATCATAGATCTCACTTAAATAAAGATTATATATACATATGTACATAGTTTAATTGATGCTTAAAACTTTATCCTGTACAGAATTTTAATCTTTGAAAATGTTGAATTAAATTATTAAGAAATTAAGAAATTCATCACCTTCAGCAAACTCCCACACACACAATTTAATTTGTTTTCACATCCTTAACCTCTATTGACATGACATTTATTACAGTTAATTATTCAATTTTGATATAAGGCAAGCTCTTTTGTGATAAAGGGTGTGTGCGTTTGTTTGTTTGTTTGTTTAGATCTTATGTGTGCTTTATACATATATGTGGCAAATAATGGCACACTGATGATGGTTATTCATGAGCTTGATGAAAATTAGTGGTCCATTGTTGTTAGGATGAAGGATTGAGGATGTGCTATGTAAAGTAAATTTATTCTTACATGTTAACCATTACATTCCAATAATTCCAGCGGAACTGTATAAACAATTATGTCGTTGGTTCATTTAATTATTAATGAATCTTATTAGAATCTTAGGAATAATTCAACAGATGAACGCTTTACGCATCAAGATTGAGGGATTATGAAGGCAAATAACAAGGAAGTTTTTCAATATTTTTTGTTGGATGTTTTTATGAATAAGGGATAATCCCACATCTGACACTTAAGTTATTTATGAATGTTTGAATGTTTAACAACCACTTGAGTGGGCTACCACCATTGTATTTGGCTGGAATTATTGCGATTTCATGGCTGCCACACCAATCATCAGATTCCTTATTAGTAGTGCTTAGTCTTTATGTTCAATTTTAATTTATAAATTATTAGTGCCGTCAATTGGAATCGAACCTAGACCAGCTACCTCTGAAGCCTATTCACTACGCATTGCGCCACCTAGGTCACATGATCATGCACATCCAATGTTGGGTTTTTGTCTTTATAAATTGCATATTGAGACAACTAGCATTTTTACTAGCCGCACACAAGTTGGTTGTTGATCATTCGGGTTCTTTCTCTTTTCTCCGTACACGACTTAAGTAATTTATGGGATGACATGAACAAATTTCATAATTTAAATTAATTATTTTGTTAAAAAGGGGTTAAGCTTATAAGAAACCTAATTCTCACATAAATTATAAATATTATTTAAAATTATTATTTGTTTGAGAATATTTATCTTTAATAAGTGTCTATTTTATATATTATATATTATGTACATACAAGTCAAAATACTGCAATTGGTGATTTTATTTGTTTGAAAAAATAAGCACTTAAATTGGTAAGATCTTTTATTTAAATAATAATGAAATTTAATAAAATGAAAGCTTTCCGAGGAAAAATGACAAGTTTCTATCCAGTTTTGGCAAGACTTTAGTAAGTTTTTAGTAGGGAAAATCTAGAGGATAAAAACTTGTCAGATACTTTGCAAGCCCTTGCTGGATTTAAGTGCCAAAAATTTTGACGAGAAAATCTTTTCAAACACTACTAGGCCCTCCCTAGTAAAAACTTATTGGACATATTTTAACTATGGAATGTCTGCTGTATACCAAAAACAAACATATTATTAAGTTTTATACGACACTTTTATCTGTCTTTCCTTTGTCTTCTTTTTCATATCACATTTGTTATGCAACATGGTATAGAACATTAGAGTATAAAACTTATTCACATTTGAAATTGAATTTTTGTGCAGCAAATTAGGTCAGTGGGTTTTGCATTGGTCTGACAAGCAAAAGATCTCCGGATCAAGTCCTTACATAGGCCAATTTTGTTTGCCTGACGAGGCAAAAGGGTTCATAATCGCTAAGGCTCTTATTCTTAGCAAAGGCTAGAATTGCCAGAATCTATGAAAGGCTCTCTAGTGCCTTATCAAAAACTAGATTATTATTCTGCGCGGGTAAATTTACACTAAATACGACAAAGCATCCTCAAAATTTTTTTTTATTGATCCCATTATTTACGTTTAAAAAAAAAAATATTTTCATCCAACAAAGATTTTTCGTCTGAATATTTTTTGAGCTTTACCAACTTCTAAGTGGATTTTGTTAAAATTTCTTTTAACTTAACCAACAATTCTAATGCTTGGGAATTCAGTTAAATTTCATTTAATATTATCGAACCTCAGGAACAGAATGCTCCAATTTGAATCAATTATATTTAAATAGCTCCCCAAAGACAGATATGTATAGTATAAGTATATATTACGCTTAATCCATTTCAATTCTATTCCACCACCGCGAAACAGAAGGAGACTATAGCTTCATTCTAACCAAGCATTATTTTTCTAACGCAAATGCTTGCAAAAATGTAAACTATGCTTTTTTCCAAAGCAAAGTTTTGATTGCTCTTGCCAAAGTTTGTAGACTACATCTGTAAGGCAGAGTTACAGTTTTGTGGTCTTCGAGATGACAAATGAATGGTCCGTAGGGCCACAAATATGAGCAGAGCATCATAGGGAACAAAAAACATTTCTACTTACCTACATACCATTGAAAGGATGTTGCAATTACCAAAATGGTGTTGTTTCTCGCTATTGCTAAAATAATGCCTACGATGCCATTGGAGAATGGTGGTTAGAAAACGTTAGGCACACATTAAATGCGGTTATTGTAGATGAGACGGATAAACCGGGATTTATGGTTTTATTTTTGGTGAGCAAACTTAGATTCATTGTGGTGGCCGTGGCGTATTTTCTGTTGTACAGAATGGAACCTCATGAATATAAACTGCTGTGGGCAGCAATAAAAATGGACCTACTTTAACTGGATGAATAAATAATATTCGCACAATCCATGTATATTCCCGATCCCGGACAAACAACAAAGTCGCAGTAGGTATAGAATAATTCATTTCATATTAAGATGGGTTTTCTTATACAAAATTCATAAATGTTATTTTCACCTTCGCTGAATTTTACAAGGGACGAAGATACTCTATATACAATCACATCTTATCTGTATCTAAAAATACCTACTCGTATATTATGTATATAGTTGGACAAGTTTATATGGGAAAAGTTTTTTTGATGGAATTTTCAGGAAGTCACATGCTGGATGGTGATGGGAGATGAGGCAAGAAGTTAATAGCATTAAAATGTTTACGAAAATCGATTTAAACTTCGATTTAGAATTTTCATAAATTTCTTACCTTCATAAGAGTAAGAGAGGGGAATAAGGAAATGCTAAAGGAAAAAGCCCTTTCAAGTAATAATATGTTTATTTAGGGAAGCCATATTATTGACTTTGGGGTGTGGTATATAATAACTACAGTTTACTGGATGGTCTTGATTTCTGATAGGAATTTCTAGTTAGGTGTTGGAATTGAATTATGAAAATTTGGTAATTCGTACATAATTGTTTTAATGCCAGACCATCCATTTTCTCATTTGAAATTAATTGAATTTTGTATTTTAGGGGAGGTAGTGCCAACACTTGTGTTGTAATTTTGTAAGCAAAATTTAAGCTGCTTGAATAGAAGTTGTTGTAGAACAGAGTATCTAACATAGTGCTAACCCCTAAAACTAGGTTAAAGGAAAATTTATAACTCGATTGAGATCTAATTAATTTCTTCTACAAGTTTTAACGCCTCAAGAACTCGTATTTAGAACTTTGTTTGAGATAGAACTTCAATATATTTGGATCATCACAATTGGGGATTAAAGCGTTAGAACACGATTTAACTATAATCTTATTTCTTCAGCAAACAAAAGCGAGTGTTTCGGTTGTGTTTTTTTGTATTTTCAAGTAAATCGATTGCTTAATTTTTTGTTCGCACTTCATTAAAATAATTTCTTTGCCCATCGCTTCTTGGCTCTTTTGCGACTTTGTGGTTCCGTTTTTATCATATGCTAGATCGTGTTACAGTCAATCACAACAAAAACATAAATGTTAAAAAAGTAGCCAAGTTCTTCTATATACAAAAACCTTTGCGTAGCAAGTCAAAAAGTAAGTAAAAGCAAAAAGTAATGAGATCTAAAAGCACGCCAAGTTCTTAGTTTATTAATGTTAAATATCAAATATTTTAAGTAGAGTTATATCGAAGAACCTCTAAATTATTAGAGACATCTATTATTTAATGATAACTGACTTAAATTGAGTTGGTTTACTTGGCAATTTTACTTTTTTACCTAATTAGGCTCGTTTCACACACATTCGGTTTCATTCGGTTCGGTCTCTATTCGGCTGTGCCTGATATGCGTGAAACGATAAAACGGCAAAGATAAAAACCTAATAGAAACCGTAGAGCACCGTTTTATCGTTTCACACATATCAGGCCCAGCCGAACACAAACCGAATAGAAACCGAACCGAATGAAACCGAATGTATGTGAAACGAGCCTTACTCAATTGAAAACTTGCCAAGTAAACCAGTCAGCAATTAGTAATTTGTTCCTTTGTATTCACCACAGGGCCTACCGTTGTGTGAAATTACAAGATTCTACGATGTCGGGAAGTGCTCCATAATTTTGATGATCTGTCAGTGTCACTCACTGTCAGTCAGTCAGTTACGGTTTTTGCGATTTTTGCATTACTATATCTTAGGAACTCCTAGTGCTAAGGAAATTTGGTGAGTTGCCTTAACCTGGTGAGCTTAGCAAATGCTGCGATTTTGAAGTCTCTGACTTCATTGGTACTAAAGTTAGAAGGAAGTCGAAAATCGCTTGAGTTTGATCCTGTAAAAAGGGTGTAGTGCCAGAACTTGGCTGGGCACTACCGTGTCCTTTGATAACTGGGACGTTCATGGAAGTTCTTCAATAAGTGGCAGATGATTTGCAACATCGACAACCAATTACCATTGATGCCCATGCCTTATACCATTTTCAATCGTTTTTCCACTCACAAGATCATTGCGTCCTGTGCCATACTGCCAACATTTGATTTGACAGAGGCAAAATTAATCCATCCAGAAAACATTGACGATGACGAAGAGCGAGTCAGAATGTACCTAGCAAGAGAACGAATAGCAATAGTAAGCGTAAATGTAGAGATCGTCGAATAGCTCGCGATGAAATTTTGCCAACTTTGCACTTAAAAACATTATTTCATTTATTGAACATAAAAATAAAGATATGCACAAATTATACGGGGACCCCATAGGACGACCTACCCTCATCTCTTTGCCAGATGAGAGGCTTACAGTTCCTTAAATAGTGTCCGAACAAAGAGCTTGCAGAGCTTGGTCCCGGAATAGGGTTGCCACGCTATATAGGTCAGTTTTTGCGTATATTCAATTATCTGATTGAGCTTGTGTTGTAGGCCATCATAATGATATAAAAAAAAATATAATACGAAAGGAAATTTAATAAGAAAATTTTCAAATACGACATTTTTTCATTTTTTTAAATTTCAGCAGGGTTGAACGTATTAAAAGTTCGAAAACTTATTTTCTAAATGATGGTAGGTGATAGATAAATGAGTTTTTTTTTCTAATCGATAGATTTTCTTAAATTCATGAAAGTTATAGACAACAACAAAAATTTCAAAAATCTACAACTCGAGATACGAACGTTTAAAAGTCCAAAATGTCGAAATAGATGTTTGAGAAAAATTTTACTATAAGTGATGTCCACCTTGTCGCACTGATGTAAGCATACACACTAAAAATAAACCGACGCATGCATAACATCAGACATTTCAAATTCATTTGGAATTTTAGATTTAACCTTAAAGACCATTTCAATGTCATTTAATAACTCAGATTTTTTTCTTTAAATAATCCGCGCCGTATCAAAATATTTCAATTAGCATATTAAATAGCAAGAGCAACAATCTGATTTAAATTAGAAGAACACAGGCTATCTTGCGTAGATACTTGACAAGTAATAACTTTTCTCCTGCTAGTTTTAACCATTTCCATTCGTTCATCCCCAAAGGCACTGGCTGTCTGGGATGTGATATTTAATCCTAACTGAGACTTACACACTTAAATTTGTCGATTAAATTTCACATCATCCTTATACCAGGCGTTGATGGTCGGCCGGCGTTCGTCGTCATCATTATCCTCATGAATTATTCACACATTAGGATTCCAAAAAGTTTTTGTTGCATTGTCCGCATCGACTTCAATTTCTTTTCTAGCTTTTTGTAAGGTAAAAGTTTTTGTAAAGTGAAAGCGAAGAGAGCTTTTCTATTTAAATCTTTCTTTTTTATTTTTATTTTTATTTAGTTTTTTTTTTTTTTTTGTTACGCTTTCATAGCTCACCTAATGATATCTTTCAGGACCACCCGCATACTCTTAAGTTTTGCCTTCAATTAAAATGTTAATTCAAATTGACTTTAATTAGGAAACCTCTAATAAGACACGAATGGCAAGCATACAAAAAAAAAGGTATTAATCGGAAATTTCAGTCAAAAAGTTTTTTTTTTTCATTAAAGAAGAGTTTAGCACTGTAAGTCTTAATTTAAGGACACTTAGGATACTACTACTATATAGGATACAACATATAAATTATTTCAGTTATATTACTATGGAAGCAACTCATTTTATCATCATTATTATGACTGACGGGAAATTCTTTCAAGAAAATAAAAGTTTTTGCATAGAACTTTATATAGGGTTGGAAAACTTGTCGGAGCCGTTGTAGAAGTTATTATATTCATATTGTAAATTAATTTATATTGTTAGGTGATATAGACCCATATAGACAAAGGACTTCATAAAATGTTGTATTTTTGAAAGAATAAGATTAATCATGGATGCAGGATGGTAACGTTTATGGATACTTACGATACTTCCCGAAAATACTCCAGCTAATGTTCGCAGACTTTTATAACTTTTTTTTATTATTATTTTAAAGTATTTGCAAGTCCTTGTCGGTTAAGATGTTAAACCTATTCAAGGTATTTCAAGTTATTTCCCTTTCCTGGGTATAATAAATAAAATAATGTGTTTAATAGGACATTTGGGATTTCTTAAAATTGAGTGGCTCATTAAAAAAGTGAAAGGACGAATGAATCTGGTAAATCGATTTTGTGTTTACGGAAGATAAATTTTAATACCGAGTTAAAATAAAAAAAAAAAACAAATCAAAAGTTCTGGCACTTAAAATACTGTACCAAGTCCGGTTGAATGCAATCCCCATCCTAATAATTTTTTTAATTAAAATTCAAACATGTACCTACATTTAAGCTCACGCTTTTGAGTATATACAGGATATGCATTTGGTTTAACAAATCATTAAGGTATTTGATGAGTTTTGTTTGCAAAGATTAAATCATGTAAACATTGACTGCCATACAACTTGTCCTTACCAATTTTGTTAAAACTTTAGCTTGCCATACGAATAGCGCTGATGTTTTTTAATATTTCTTTTCTTAATTTTACTGAAAAAAATATTTAAGCATTTTTTTCGGTAAGAAAAAAAAAATAACTTAGAGTCGTCGACTAATAAAAACAATATTTACATTTTACTCTGCTGAAAAAAAAAATTTGGACTGAAATATAATTTTGAATTTAAAATTAATTTTGTATAAAAAAAAACAAAGTAATCAAATAAATCTTCAATTTTTTTAACAATCGCTACCGCAACTTTTCCTTCCTTCTTTACAGGACTCGTTAAAAAAAATACTCGTGCCAAGGACATACACTTATGTCATGTCAGCGGGAAATCTTTGGAGTTGATTCGTTGAAATGACAAAATTTTATTGTGCAACATTCAACTTTGTGTGTCTCTTATTCACTTCCTGATTTTTATATTACAAAACACACATACAAACTGAAGATACTTTCAAAACTCACTTCACTGTCATTTCAAGTGGAATTTTAATGATATCTATTTTTTTATTGTCTGTCAGTCGAAACCTATTTAAAACCAACAATCTCATTCTCCCTTTGCTACTCGTATATATTGTTCTGTTCGTTCACAAGGAAATTATGATTTCGAAAAAAGAATTTCAATCTGCTTTTGGTAACGTTTTGTGCTGTCGCGCAAAGTTAATGGATAATTAAAGGAACATTTTTGACTTCTGGCTCGGATGCGATAGCGAATTTTAATGGTTTCAATTGAAAGTAATTGAGACATTAAATGATTATGTGGTATAGAGATTGTGTTGTGTTCAAGTGGAAAACTTAAATCTAATTCTTAACGAAATTGATATTCGTTGAATTAAAAACACATTGTGACGATTTTCAATTGAAATGTGTAATTTTATTATATAAGACTCTTTTATGGCCGATTGAGATATGGAGTTCTTAAGAGATGAATTTTAAATATTTAAGTATTTAACACTTACCTTTTCATAAAATGTTTGTTTTGATGTGATCTGTGATATTCTTACCTGCAACAAAAAATAAAACGTATAAATGCAGTAAATAATATAAAACATAAAATATTAAGTGATGACAGAATTTTTAAACAATGGGTAGGTTCAGAGAACTTAGGGGACTTGCAAGTAAGGCAAATTTCTAGACTGTGATTGGTCAGCTGTCGAAAAATTGTTTCAAATGAAGGGAACTTTTGACAGCTGGCCAATCACATTCCAGAAATTTGCCTTACTTGCAAGTCCCCTAAGTTCTCTGAACCTACCCAATACCAAAAATAGCATTTAATTTGTCTGGAAAACCTAGTTACGACACATAAAAAATAATCCGATATTACACAATGACTCTTTCTATTTGCTGACATTTCTTGTGTGCAGAGAGTGCAAACTTGGAAAAGCGAATCTCCCCTTCAATATATTTCCCGTTTGAGAGATCTCCTGAAAATAATACATTTATATTGGCAACAAATCGAATTGATTTTGAATTGAAAAATTGGTATTCTAAATTTTCTAATTTTATTTATTTTATTTATACACTCGCGAGCAAAAAAATGGAATCAGGGCTCCTAATCTTAAAAAATAATGGAAACCACGCCTTAAGAAGTTAGTCAAGTTGTCACACTACTGCAACAAGGAATAAACCAATGTACTGTGTCTCGTCAACTCGGTCTAAGACAATCTTGCATATCAAATGTCTACGGAAGGCTTAGACAAACTCGTAGGTTAGTGTAAAGGCCAGGATCTGTGTGCCACTGGATGTTATGACTGATTCATCGTGACGGCGTTTCTTCGAAATCGTGCTTTCACTAGCGTTGACGTCCAACAATAGCAGAGACGGGTACGATAAAGACTCGTAATTTAATGGACAGTTAGGAGACGACTTAAGGAAGCAGACCTCACCCCAAAATGTCCCGCCACGGGACCAAAATGAACTGCAACTCATCGACAAGTTCGAGTACGATTTTCACTTTGCACTACGTTCTCGGATGAGTGCAGAGCTTATCTCCATGGAAGACAGGTCATCTGTTTACTCTGCCTCTAGGCTATAGCTTCCATCCAGACACATTCTGCACTAATCCGATAACGCTTAGTCGCCTACATTGCTGAACTTTCAAATTATAGTGCATACTGAAAATCGTACTCGAACTTGTCGATGAGTTGCAGTTAATTTTGGTCCCTTGGCGGGACATTTTGGGGTAAGGTCTGCTTCCTTAAGTCGTCTCCTAACTGTCCATTAACTTATGAGTCTTTATCGTACCCGTCTCTGCTATTGTTGGACGTCAACCCACAGTGTGAAAATGCGTGTCTCAGATATATTCTCCACATCTCCGCACCTTTGCCTTTCCAACCATATAAAATTTATCGAAATCGGTTGTATAGTTTTCGAGTAAATGGTACCACTACATTTTTTAAGGCTATTTATAAATAGATTCCAAATAACAAAAACAATGTAGAGGTTTTTAAGTCATAATTTCTTAGTTGGACTATACTTTTTTTTGGAAAATACACATTCTTCGTTTTGTCTTAAATATTTGCATTGTTTTCTTAACAGCTGCGCAAATACGCGCAATCCAATCATACGTTTCATTTAATTTACAAATTTAAATGCTTATGTTTGCCTCATTTCATCAAAAACCTAACATGCTAAACTTCCAAAAATAAATCACCAAAATAAAGTCAATTGAGCGGCGAAAGAGTGCCCTCCAAAAACTCAAGAGATATACCTACCAACAAAAAACTCATTAAAAAGCCATTGAATATGAGAAATATTTCACCGTAATCGTCATTACAAAAGAAATTGTAATAATTTTGAAATGTGTATTCTTATATATTTCCCCGCCAATTTTCATTTTTTACATAAAATCTTTACATATTTTAGATGTATAAATAAGTGTATACTTAAATTTGCATCATTTAAGGCTTTTTCTTACAACAACTGAAAAAAAAAACAATCAGCTATGAATTTTTTCCCAATTTCTTTCGCATAAACATTCCCTTAAAATTGGCCTTGTTTAATTTAAATCTCATATTCAGATAAAATATATTATGCACACCTCCTTTTTCTTACACACTTGTCTTCCCCCTTCGACAATAAATTCCAAGACTTATCCTTAAAAGAAATACTTTACAGACGTATGTACCATACATATATTCCCAAATTGCATAACTTTTCTTTTTTTTTTTTGTATTTCCTTAAGGAAAGTAATGAGAACCCTAAAAGGCACCATCAACCTGCTTTTGCTTTCTTAAAACAGGCTCTTTTATTTCATTGTAACAAACAAAAATGCAACCTTTTTTGTGTCTTTGCGTGAGCTCGTAAAAAACTCTTCTGTATTGAAGTAGGAAGGAAGTGTGTCACTGAGGTGTGCGATGCGTGACAAAAGGCTCCGTCATCCGCCTTCGTCGTTTGGAGTATTCCAAAAATGCCATATCACTTGGGTGAATGCCGCACTTCATACCATGCCAAGCACGAAGTGAATTTTGTGTATCCACCATCCCACCCCCACCAATACCAGATGTTTCATTGTCTGCGTGCTATACAACGACCGACGACGACGGCAACGATGGAGAACATTTTTGAACGTAATCGCTTAAATTCCCATACAAATAAAATGACGAGAATAGAATATGATGACCTTGTTCTTCAAACGACCGGCACCACCATCCACACTCAACCTCCCCCATTTTAACACAACGAACCAAACAACCTACAGAAATTCCCTCGAAAGCACCACAATGGTGGTGAATCAGCTAAAACGATTTTCGGAACCCATTCATTATGATGGAAGTGTACATATAACAGTGAAAGCCTTTAGGGATGAAAACGGTGGGGTTAGAGGGATGGGAGGGCATTTAAATGAATTTTGGCAAATTGATTATGAAACGAGCGACAGCAACAAAACGGTCGACGACGACGAAGCAAAATGGGCATAACTCACAAATGTCCTGACAGTTTATTGAATTTTGTCGGACTTTTATTGGAAGTCATGTAAATATTTGGCCAATGAGGTGGGTAAAATGTCAAATTTTCAAACAATAAACGAAATGCTTAAGAAGAAAAAGGCAAAAAGGCATGATAGATGAACTAATTTATGGCCAAATGGACACGACTTGTTGCTGATAAAAAAAAGGAACATCAACATCCAATAATAAATTGAATTTTTTTCTGGTCACACATTTTTTTAATGTTTTCAGTAACGGCAGTAGATAGCACCAAAATCTTTTTTTTAATTTTAAATTCGAATTTTTATCGCTTTGCACGTAAATCATATAAATGTAGTTGTTGTTTTATTTTTATTTATTCTGTATAATAAGTCGATTTTAAAAAGATTATTACGAAAGAAGTGGTTTGGGGTAACTCATACAACCGTTGCTACAAATTTTTATTTAACGGAAAATAGAAACAAATGTGTTCACACTACACATACACAAATTGTACATAAACAACACAAACTAAGAGCTCTTTTAGCAAATATATATCGTTAATAAAAATATAAGGGAAAAAGTCAGAGACAAAATAGAGTCAAACGGAGTCTGTGAGTACATCTGCTTTCGTTGATTTTTTGCATGGCAATTTTCTCGTGGCGCATACTAATCAATATGTCACACTTTAATAATTAACATTATCTTACTTTAACATCAACTCATAATGTAAGCTTTAATGTGCGAATTTCGAGAATATCTCACGTGAATTGCTCCAAAGGACACACAACTCGGTAGAATCATTTTTTTTAACAATACTCTATTCGAGCAAATGATTTTTGTTTTGAAGAAACATAACAAGTTGTATTTTGTTAAATCCGCAAGGTGCACTTTCCAATATAAAGTGGTTGAAAACTTAAAAATTTGCAATTATGATATTCATAGTTAAATAAATACAGTACTATGTATTTTGATAAAACACTGTAGTTGATTTAAGAAGATGACATTTTTTTTCCACAGCAAATTCTTAAAAATAATTTGTTTGTTCAAATTTTACCGCAGTAGAAATTTGGACAGAGTTATATTTTTACATTTTGCCTTCAAAATTTCAACTTTACTGCATGTCCTTGCATGTAATGCATGACTTAAAGTTTTATATAGTTATTTTAACAATTATTTACCTTATGAACTCAACCTGGTCTTGAGTTACCTAACTTCATTTGACAGTATCTTTGTCTTTAAATTTTCATTTTTCTTAACTGTATTGTTCCTCTATTAGGACTGCTTTTCGAAATATCTTACCAAATGCGGTTTTCTCGAGATCTGCTCAGAGCAGAGGCAACATTTTACCAAACTGGTTAAATTTTATATGTCTCGTCCGCCAGGAGCTCAATAAAAAAAAGTCATTTTCTTTTATTTTATATCTTATGCATACGATTCGTATTCGACATGTAATTGAAATATGATTATTGTACAGTGGCGTAACGTGTTTTCTTGCCATCCGGGACAAAGCCCAAATAGCCAACATGGACTAGTTTTTGTGATTCCTTTGAATTTTCGTTCGCATATAATTACAAAGCAACTATGTTTAAAAAAAACTGGTACACTACGGCGTATACGTAATTTTGTTTGTGTATCCTTTTGATAAATACACAAAGTTATCAAAGACTATCAACAAAATAAAATTTGTATGTCATGGAAGCCAGGCCTAACTTATCGCTTCAGAGGGTGTGTATTTCACCCCGTTTAGGCACGAGGCGGCAATGTTCGAGAAAACTTATTTAAAACAGAAAAAAAAATATATAAAAACAACATACTAACACCAAATTCTAACTTTATTAATGTTAAAAATCAAGCATTTTAAGTAGAGTAATATCGTTGAACCTTAAAATTATCAGATAAATCTGTTATATAATAGTTCCTGACTTAAATTAAGTTTGTTAACTAGTCAAGTTCTCATTTCATAATTGACTAATTAGGTAATTAAAGAAAACTTGGCTAGTAAACCAACTCAATTTAAGTCAGCAATCATTAAACAACAGAATTATAAGATAATTGAGGTTCTTCGATATTTCTCTACCTTAAATACTTGATATTTAATAAACTTATAATACTTGTCGTTTTCTAGATCTCACTCCTTTTAACGGCTGACTTTTTACGCAAAGGTTTTTGTTTATAGAAGAACTTGTCTTCTTTTTTAATATTTATTTTTTTGTGTGATTACCGTTTCCCTATGATAATTGTCTGAAAATTAGAATTCTTAATTTTATTTGGAGCAATCTTCCCCCGCATTTTCAAAATTTATGACACACTGTATATATGTGTTTTAAGTGAATTAAACTTCTTTTTTTATGAAATATAAATATTTAGAAACAAGTCGTTTTTAATAAACTTAATATCCATGAAAAATATAAGATAAAATATTGTATATTTTTATTCTCAAACCTGGGGTGGAATCGGCTAAGCTGATTTGATTATCAATTTTTGTTGATTGTCGTTTTTAAGATAGATGTCCCTATCAATTCTATAGACAAAGATAGAGAGAGAGCAATAGTGAAAACGACAAACAAAAATTTGATAATCAACTATCAGCTTAGCCGATTCCACCCCTGGTCAATTTTCAATCATCTTCAAAAAATTCAACTTGGTAAATGGTAGACAAAATAAATAAAGAAATTGGGTGGCGAAACGGCTCGTGTAGAATCATGGCCTAGTGACTAATAATTCGCAACCAATCCTGTGTCGGCAGGAATGGAATGGAGAAGGGCATACAATTTTATGCCGAATCCGAACGGCTTGACGAGAAGCACTTATTAATGAAAAATGATACTCTTGGAGGATATATTAATTCCTCGTAAGGGGCAGCAACCCTGAAAATTTTTTTTTTTGGTTTTTAGGTGGACGAGGCTAGAAATCGAACCCAGACCTCCACAAGCCTGACATTCCATCGCACTAACCATTAGGTTACGGGCCACTCCTGGTAATTCGTTGACGTCTGGTTAATTTTATCATTATCATTTATCGTTATCATTTTCCACAATTTCCAACCTTTTTTAAATCGATAGTCTTATAGATTGGTACACACAAGGAATATTTTTAGTTTAAGAAGATGATATATAAGTCCAAATTCCATTAACAGTTTTATATCAAAACATAGACCTTTGTTTAATCTTAAAAGTCTCTTAAATTTGACCAATTCCAATTAAAAATAATTGTATTCTTAAAGTGTTCATTGATGTGTTAATCTGACTAATACGTACAATGTTCATTGTGTCCTTGTTCCCGATATACATACCCAGATATAACTTACACTTCACTTGCTATTGCTACACAAGAAGAAAATTCTTCATGGTCCGATTAAGTTTAGCAGAGTTCGTAAAGTTATATGACAATCACTCGCACAAGAAGAGATTAACAAGCTCTTTTACACATTTCACGTGCAGTTGAACCAGGACTCAGGAAATATACCATCATAAGTACGCATATAGATATACCCACAGACGATGAAATGAACAAGGTCCACCAAACCAAAAGAATCAATTTATGTATACACGTTCCTAAAACAACACCAGCGCACAAGCACAACCAGATCCATGTCCTGGAGACAGATTTAAATTTTTTTTCCAACCAAGCTAAAAATGGTCAACGTTCTGGAAGACTGAGCAATGAACATTTACGTATAGGTATAAGGCATAACGGATATCAGAGCTATGAATTACATTTCTTTATTTTATTTAAGCTGTAGTTTTATTTATATCCTGTGTTTGCCAAAACGTTTCCTGTTTGTTTTATCTTTTGTTTGTAAAAAAACATGTCCTCCTTATAAATTACGTCCTTATTTTAGATTCAATCTCTGATTGATTGGTATTATGTAGTCTATAGTGTGTTACCTGTCACAACAGTATAGGCATGTTGCGGCAGTTTTTTTTTTTTCTGTTTGTTTTACTCGGATAGTCCTGATGACGATAAAAAAGAACAAAAAAATAACAAAATGATATTTTTCCGCAGAAAATCATTAAAAAGAAACGAGAATTTTTTTACTGCACGTGCTAGCTAAAGGAATTATGATGCCATATCCTGAGAAATGGGATTTCAATACAAACATAAAATACACGTACCTACGGGCTTTAAGTGAATAATTTGTATTGCCATCTCCTGAGAAGAAATAAAAAAAAAACATAACATTGACAGAGCGGAATACGAATGCGAATGTTAAAACGTTTGCTAATGTCATTAAGTTGAAAATCCCCTCTTCTTTTGCTTACTCGCTTTGCTTATGTAAGCTTTGCTTGATAGGTATATGGAATTGTGGGTGGTTGGTTGGATGATAAAAAGGAAAGAACTGAGTAAATTTGCATACATTTGTGGGACAAGCATGAGGGGCCTCTGATTGCATTTTAAATATTTATAAGGACAATTGGATGATGACGTTTGTTGTGTGACTTGATGTTTGCGTGTGTGTGTGTTTGTGAAATTGATGTCAATCTAGGAAGAGACCTATAAAAGATGCATTAATGCTGCAAGCATAAGCATATAAAGGCGTCCATCCTGATTTATGTCAATAAATCGAATTTTCCGTTGAATTTTTCATTATATAGGAAGGTTGGTAAATTATTGTTTTTGAGGATTAAGCTTAAAAGAATATTGGTTGTGCAAATATGAACATAAGTTTGATTTAAAATTTATTTAAATAACAATTCCTGAAAAATTAAATTTTACAAGATTTTCGTTTTGTTGTTTTTAAAAATTCCTTTCCCACTATTTAAAGAAAAGGCAATTTAAAGAAAATACTTCCAACGACCGTCAGCAATGCTCAAGTCGGCGAGAAAAAATCATTAATTTAATAACAACTCAACAGTGTTAGACTAAGACACTTTTTTATTAAAAAATGTAACCCAACTAACTTAACGAAGCAGCGAGCCACCGCGCGCACGCTTGCAGAAGTCCAGACGCTGAACCCAATTTTCGACGGTTTTCAAGCATAAATCGGCCGATACTGCTGCAATTTCACGTACGAAGTTCATCAATCGTCGCTGGCTTGTTGGCATAGACCATAGACTTGACGTAGCCTCATACAGGAAATAGTCTAACGGCGTCAAATCGCACGACCGAGGCGGCCAAGCGACTGGACCATTTCGTGAGATAAGATCCAGTTCCCCAAACTTGGTTTCCAATAAATTGATTGTGACATTCGCTGTGTGGCTTGTGGCGTCGTCCTGTTGGAACCACATGTCCTCCAAGTCCATATCATCCAATTGGGGCCAAAAATATTCGGTTATCATTGAACGGTAGCGATCCCCATTCACAGTAACGTGCCGGTCTTGATCATCACGGAAGAAGTACGGCCCAATGACGCCACCGGCCCATAAATTACACCAAACCGTAATTTTTTCGGGATGAAATGATGACTCATGGAGTACCTGTGGATTGCTGCCTGGCCAATACCGCATATTTTGTTTATTGACAAAGCCATTCAGGCGGAAATGAGCCTCATCGCTGAAGATGATTTTTTTCGATGAAAATCCGAATCATTTTCAAGTTGTTGCTCAGCCCAATTCACGAACATACGACGCTTCTGGTGGTCAAGCGGCTTCAGTTCTTGCCGCAATTTAATCTTGTAAGGATGTAGGCCAAGACCTTTTCGCAAAATTCGCCACAACGACGTCACAGAGACGCCCAACGCTTGAGAACGACGTGTGAGAGACACATTTGGGCTTTTTGCAACTAAAGCCTCAGCGGCAGCAATATTCTCGACACTACGGGCACTCTCACTGGCAACATTTTGTACTGTGCCTGTGGATTCAAATTTTTTCACTAGACGCTCAATTGTTGATCTGCTAGGACGATTATTACGACCATAAATTGGACGTAGCGCTCTTAACGTTGAGGCCACTGCTAAATTTTAATAATTTTGACTCGTTGCTGGCTCGTATATCTTTCCATCATGAAATGGCAAACCTTACTGAAGAGAAATGTCAAAAGAACGGTAAGAAATATGGCGTCGTTTGCTGTCCCTGTTGCTCTACTTTTGTAGCGTCCCTGTTGAAAAACCCTTTAAAATCTCTCATGATTTATGCCACCAAACTTTTTTAATTTCCGATCTGCAACCCACCGTGAGTGGACGTGTGTAGGAGTGTGAATTACGTTGTGAACTTACTAGTCAATAACCCTATCAATTGCAATATTCTGTTTTTTTTTTCCTCCTATTGCCGCTTTTTATAAAAAAATAAATAAATAAAATACCCATTTCCCTCTAAAATATAACAAATAAAAAAATTAGAAATACAAAACCAACACAAATCGCGCCGCTCAAATCAATAGAATCAATAGACTACATACATACTTAAACAAGTTACAAATAAAAAAAAAAAAAAAAAAGTGCAAGTGGCAGTGCATAAAAACAACAACAAAAGTGCAACCGTGTAGCGACGTTTATGATGCTCAAACCACAAACAGGCATAGCACAGCGGTAATTCCTAATCTCTCCTTTCCACTTCACTCACAGTGCTTTGGCTTAGTTATTATATGTAGTATATGTATGTATCATCACATGCAATTCTTATGATGGACTAAGCCGAAGCATATCAGATAAATTGCTGTTATTGATTTTGTGTATCCAGGGGCGGATTAGTACACTGCTTTTTTAGGCATAACACTAGTAGTATTGTACTGTGAAGTCATTTGGGGCCCAAACTTGATATCAGCATAGATAACTGTCTGATTTCGTTTTTTATTTCTGTTTATTGTAATGGTGGGTGAATTTAGGGTTGACTACAGCAACATTCGGGGACTGAGGCAGAATTTTTGTGCTGCATATGTCCATACTGTGAAAAACAGGCCAGCTGTTTTGGCACTAAGTGAAACCCAGGTAGGGGAAAATACCGATCACTCGGAATTCAGGCTACATGGTTATAGCTTAGTGCCTCTATTTTTTCCACATCATGGTCTCGCCGTGTATGTTCGCAGTGATGTAGCTTATCAGCTTCAACCACAATATGGTTCATGTTTGAATACGAACTTTAATTTCATGTGGTTTAAATTCACCATCCATAAGCGCATCATCCATACTTGTTTTATTTATCGTAGTCCTAGTTTGGATAGTAATTCGACTTCCAACGAATTCGATGCACTATCCGACTCCATCCAGAGAATTATTTCCCATTTTCCGCGCAGTGAAATCGTTGTTACGGGCGATTTCAATGTACATAATTCTTCGTGGCTACGCTATTCGGGTCAGACAACACCCGAAGGAAGGTATGTCGAGATTTTTGCTGAGATAAACAACTTAACTCAGCTGGTCGACGAGCCTACTCGGATTCCTGACGTTGCAGGTCAATCCGCCAACACTCTAGATTTGTTTCTTACCTCTGACCCTGATAAATACACTATAAGTGTATTATCGCCTCTAGGCACATCAGACCATTGTGTCATATCTGCGAATTTCTCGTGCCACCAAAACACAGTTAAAGAAAAAACTCCCAAGAGAACCGTTTGGCAGTATGAGAAAGCCAACTGGGACGGTCTCAATGCTTTCTTCAGGAACTTTAACTGGTCACTATGCTTCCTCGATAGTGACGTAGATTCCAGTGCAGATATGATTACAAACTTAATTCAGATATCAGAGCTATGAATTACATTTCTTTATTTTATTTAAGCTGTAGTTTTATTTATATCCTGTGTTTGCCAAAACGTTTCCTGTTTGTTTTATCTTTTGTTTGTAAAAAAACATGTCCTCCTTATAAATTACGTCCTTATTTTAGATTCAATCTCTGATTGATTGGTATTATGTAGTCTATAGTGTGTTACCTGTCACAACAGTATAGGCATGTTGCGGCAGTTTTTTTTTTTTCTGTTTGTTTTACTCGGATAGTCCTGATGACGATAAAAAAGAACAAAAAAATAACAAAATGATATTTTTCCGCAGAAAATCATTAAAAAGAAACGAGAATTTTTTTACTGCACGTGCTAGCTAAAGGAATTATGATGCCATATCCTGAGAAATGGGATTTCAATACAAACATAAAATACACGTACCTACGGGCTTTAAGTGAATAATTTGTATTGCCATCTCCTGAGAAGAAATAAAAAAAAAACATAACATTGACAGAGCGGAATACGAATGCGAATGTTAAAACGTTTGCTAATGTCATTAAGTTGAAAATCCCCTCTTCTTTTGCTTACTCGCTTTGCTTATGTAAGCTTTGCTTGATAGGTATATGGAATTGTGGGTGGTTGGTTGGATGATAAAAAGGAAAGAACTGAGTAAATTTGCATACATTTGTGGGACAAGCATGAGGGGCCTCTGATTGCATTTTAAATATTTATAAGGACAATTGGATGATGACGTTTGTTGTGTGACTTGATGTTTGCGTGTGTGTGTGTTTGTGAAATTGATGTCAATCTAGGAAGAGACCTATAAAAGATGCATTAATGCTGCAAGCATAAGCATATAAAGGCGTCCATCCTGATTTATGTCAATAAATCGAATTTTCCGTTGAATTTTTCATTATATAGGAAGGTTGGTAAATTATTGTTTTTGAGGATTAAGCTTAAAAGAATATTGGTTGTGCAAATATGAACATAAGTTTGATTTAAAATTTATTTAAATAACAATTCCTGAAAAATTAAATTTTACAAGATTTTCGTTTTGTTGTTTTTAAAAATTCCTTTCCCACTATTTAAAGAAAAGGCAATTTAAAGAAAATACTTCCAACGACCGTCAGCAATGCTCAAGTCGGCGAGAAAAAATCATTAATTTAATAACAACTCAACAGTGTTAGACTAAGACACTTTTTTATTAAAAAATGTAACCCAGCTGGTCGACGAGCCTACTCGGATTCCTGACGTTGCAGGTCAATCCGCCAACACTCTAGATTTGTTTCTTACCTCTGACCCTGATAAATACACTATAAGTGTATTATCGCCTCTAGGCACATCAGACCATTGTGTCATATCTGCGAATTTCTCGTGCCACCAAAACACAGTTAAAGAAAAAACTCCCAAGAGAACCGTTTGGCAGTATGAGAAAGCCAACTGGGACGGTCTCAATGCTTTCTTCAGGAACTTTAACTGGTCACTATGCTTCCTCGATAGTGACGTAGATTCCAGTGCAGATATGATTACAAACTTAATTCTTTGTGGAATGAGAAATTTTATCCCGAATAGGGTGAAACCTATCAAACCCAAAGAAAACTCATGGTTTGATTCGAGCTGTAAAGAGGTTATTAGGGTTAGAGAAGTAAGCTTCCGAAGTTATAAAGCCAACCCTACAGAGGAAAACCGGAAAAAGTTTCAACAAGCTAGAAAGACCTGTAACGTTCATATTCGACGAACCAAATTTTTACATGATCAAAAATTACGGCAAAAAATTCTACAATGTCCCAAAGGTAGTAAAAATTTTTGGTCATTTGTAAAAAACATACGAAACACCACCTCGTCCTCGGTTCCAACGCTCGTCTTCAACGATACTCCTTTTGTCAGCTCAATCGATAAAGCCAATTTGCTTGCAGCACAGTTTGCTGTTAATTCGTCGCTGCCTGAAAGTGATATGACTCCTCCTGTACTTGAGAGCGTAAACGATTCTATGAGTCAAATCTTCTTTCGCACTCGTGCAGTTGCTAGAGTTCTAAAAGACCTCGACATACACAAATCCGCTGGCCCGGATAGTATCCCTCCCATTGTTCTGAAGAGGTGTTCTTCAACGCTGGCAAAACCACTGCGTAAGCTTTTCCATCTGTCCTACTCTACTGGTCTCTTTCCGAGTGGATGGAAAACAGCATTTGTCCAGCCTGTCCCTAAAAAAGGCGTGTCTTCTTCCCCCTCCAACTATCGGCCAATTGCGCTTACGTCCCTTCTTTCCAAGGTCATGGAAACGCTGATTAATTTTCAGCTAAAGAAATATCTCGAAGAACGAAAGCTTCTTAATGACCGGCAGTACGGCTTTCGTAGCAATAGGTCCACTGGTGATCTGATGGTATATCTCACCGAACAGTGGCACAAATCTTTACATCGTTTTGGAGAAAGTAAGATTATTGCGCTTGATATTTCCAAAGCATTTGATAGAGTTTGGCATCAAGCTCTCTTATCGAAAATGCGTGCATTTGGTATCGATGAATCTCTTCTTCGTTGGATTAGAAATTACCTTTCGGACCGTTCAATACAAGTTGTATTGGATGGTTTTAAGTCTGAAATTCACAAAATAAATGCTGGTGTGCCCCAGGGCTCCGTTCTGTCTCCGACTCTCTTCCTTATATTCATAAACGATCTTTTATCTGAAACTTCTAATCCATTAAATTGTTTCGCTGATGACAGTACCCTCAGCTTCTCATATTCGTTTACAGATTCTCATCCATGTCCTTCGGATGTGGAACTTGAACGGCAGCGTATGATAAGCTCACTAAATTCTGATCTCGACAGCATTGTCCATTGGGGAATAAAAAATCGTGTAGAATTTAATGCCTCAAAAACTCAATGCTGTCTACTGTCGTTAAAACGAAACCCACCCCCCATGCCACTATCCATGCGTGGCACTTGCATTGAGGAAACCGAAAAGCTTTCAGTCCTCGGTATGTGTGTCACAGACCACCTTTTATGGAACGACCACATATTCGACATCGCCAAAAATGCTGCTAAGTGTTTAGGTTTTCTCCGTCGATGCAAGAAATTTTTCTCCCCTTCTGATCTGGCTGTGATCTACAAAGCCTTTATTCGTCCAAAACTTGAGTATAACTCTCACATTTGGGCAGGTGCTCCAATAACCCACTTGAGTTTATTGGATAGAATTGAAAAGAGAGCTCTTAAAATGATAGGTGAAAGAACTATAACGGAAACATTCTCATCTCTTGAGCACCGTCGAAATGTTTCATGTCTTTCGTTATTTTACCGTTATTTCCATAAACAATGCTCTAGTGAAATAGCCAGTTGCATTCCTCCCCTTAAACAATTCAACCGTAATACTCGCGCTTCTAGGAATGCCCATCAGTTTACCCTTGAGCCCAATTTCGGACGTACTGTTAAGTACAGAGATTCTTTCTTTAGTCGCACTGCTCGAATGTGGAATGCTCTACCCAGCTCAATTTTCCCCTCCCATTGTGATCTACAGACGTTCAAAACCAATGTGCATCGGTATCTCCTTTTAAATCCCCTCCAATCTACCTAATCGCTCGTGCTGTGTATATCATCTTAAGGGTAGTCACAACCCCTTTTGCACGCGCTTAATATAAAAAAAAAAAAAAAAAAAAAATTTATATTTTTCTTTAAAACGCATGTATGTAAACCCATTGTATGTAAAACGCAATAAATATATTTCTTTTTTTATTATTTTTTCCAAACGGTCAATATTTAAGTGTGGCAATTGTTTATAGAAGTTATTTGTTATTGATTAAATATTATTTATAATCTTTATTGTTATAAAAAAAAAGATGTCTTATATTTTGTTTTTCATTGGAAAATGTGTTGATTTAAACATAAACAGCATAGTTGGATGGGTCAGCCAGCAATATAAATATTTTTAACATTTTTCTATTTATCTTGAATTTTTTGAGAGAAAGAAACACATAAAATTTAGATTCGAATTTTACACTTCTAAGTGTATGGAGTCGGTCCACTGTGCGTTCTTTTAAAAGGTATAGGTACGTACAGCTTTGCTAGATATAATTTTTTTAATTATTTTTATTTTGAAGTTCAACAGTGCAGTTTGTATTCTCTATTTTATACACAATTTAAAAATAAATTATTTAATTTCTTTTAGATAAAACCTATTGCGCAAAATTTAAGTCGATTAAGGTCCAATTTTTCAATAGTCAGATAAGCAGTCAGTTAGTATTTAATCCTTAGAAAGAGCAATAATCTATTTTTCAATGGGCAGATATAACTTATTCCTAGGAATAGGAATAGTAAATTTATCTGCTCACTGAGAATTTTTTTCTCAATTGGAAAATTCAATTTTGCTATCTGACTGTTAAGAGCAAAATAACTTTATTCTTCCAGTAAGTAACTGACTCTTTAACCGACTCTTGAAAAATTGGCTCTAAGTTAAATCGTTTTTAGTATTTTATTAGGTACTAGGTTAAAAATTTAACTTTCCTAATTTTAAACGAGCTTAGCGTCGTCCTCTTCATATTTTACTTAAATTAAAATGACCAAATGTATATTTCATCTTTTTTGTATCGTATTAAATCCATTTATGATACTTTTACGTTTTAAACATTTCAAAAGGAGGTATATTTAGTTATTTTGTTGCACGAGCTGTCACTGTTTTGGACGTATTCAGTTGAAGTTTATGAAGGAAATTGGTTTAATATGATACTCGCTAAAAAGTAAAGGGTGGGCCAACTAGTGGGTTGTTTTTAAATAAATTGGCAGCTGTTTCCTGCTCGAAATCTTGAAATGAGTCGGTTTACGCTTGAACAACGTTGGAAAATATTGAAAACTTATTTTAATAGTGAGAGCTGTCAAAAAATTATCTTTTCTTTTCATCTCGGTGGCTACGTTAAAAAACAAAATTGCCGCATATGGGGCTCGGAAAACACACGCACGTTACTGTCGAGAAGCCAATGCATCCACAGAGAGTGACATTTTGGTGCGGATTGTACGGCGTGGTGGCATCATTGGACCATTTTTCTTCGAAAATGAGGCTGGGAACAACGTTTCGGTTAACGGTGGTCGTTACAGAGTCCTGTTAACTGACTTTTTTTTTTAAATTGAAGACATACATAGATTTGAACGACCTCTGGCTTATACTCTTTTTGTCTTCCCTTTTCATCGTATTTTCTACTCTTACAAAAATCGTAGCAAGATTATACTGTGAATTGTATTGTTCTACTGGAATTTGTTTAAATTTGTGCACCCAGAATATAATTATTTATAAGAGTCGGTAAACATATCTAGGCGAAACACATTAATTTCTGGAGTTGAGGCCACTTGAACTTTTTAACTGAATTTTATTCATTCACTCCACTTAAAAAAGAGTTTTTTTTTTTAATATTTTAATATTTAAATTCCTTCATCTTTATTTATTTTAATAAATATTCAGTCTCTGTTTCCTATAAAATTCAAATCCATTTAAATATCCTCTAAAAAAATCCGTTTAAATGACGTTATTTTTAAAAATTGTTCCTATAACCTTAAACCACACACAGAAAACAAAACCAACTTATCTGTACGTTTTACTTTCTAATCAATTCAAAAAGCTGAGAGCGATATAAACTTCACAAACCAAAAAGTAAAAAAAAAAAGTTTAAAAAAGGTTACATATCCAATATAAAACAAGAAAATTGAATTAAATGTTTTTCCCTTCAAATTAACCATCAACCAAGTTAGCTGACTACTTTAGCTATATGAAAGTTCACTTTTCCCTTAAAAGGGAATGGTAATTTATATTTAGGGCTGGTTCGGCAATGGCGGGCGCCTAGGTAGGTGGTAGGTAGAAGAGTAATGGAATCGTGTTTATTGAGTTGCCACTTTGTTTTCGGATATCGAATTAAGGTAGACAGATTTATGAAAAATCGATATTAAAATTTGAAGGCAAGACGACTGTAGGCGGAAAATTTTGCACTTTTATGTTAAGGGTAATTTGAAGCAAAAAGCTTCGAATTAGTCGAAATTGAGCTGATTGGCAATCTTGGAAGCCCCACTTAATAAGGTTGATTGATAGTTTATGGATTTTTTTTTCTTAGAAGATTTATTAGGGATTAACTTATTGAATGACTTAATCTTGATTTTGATTTTAAAAGAAGAATGGAAATGGAAAATAAGAGCACTGTTAAATTAAGATTTTACATAAATCCATCCACCCTTATGAAATAAAGTTTAGGATTTTTTCTATAAAATTTTGCACAAAAAATTTAATATTCAACTGCACTTTAACTTTTCAAATAAAAACACATCAAACACTGTGGTGTTCTTTTTAAATTTATTAAAGTGACAGCAGCTACCAGCAGCGGTTTAAATATTCTTGCATAAAATGTTTTTCAATGAATTGTTTGTCACCTCAACAAAAAATTTAAAATGCATCCAACACGCATGGGTTTTTTTTTCACCTACATTTTAAAATTCATCACGTTTTATAGAAAAAAGAAAACTATTTTCGCATTTTTCTCTGGGGAAGAAAAAAATGGAATTTTATTGAAACACATAAAATGCAGGAATCATATTCAGGAGGTCATTTCTTTGTTTTTGTCATTTCCAAGTATGTATTTTAAATATTTTTTCCATGTCGATAATAGGGTTGAATTTTTCTTTCAATTCCTGTAAAGTATACAAATCTCAGGAAGAAGATTTATGTGTTTCTTGTTAAAGAAAAACTGATAAAAAAGAACTTGAAAATATAATAAATCTTTTTACTGACACAGTATTAATATATCTTGATAGCCTATAAACAGTTGTCAGGTCGATTTGTAGAAAAGCTTTTAAGGGTGTTGACTGTTATTTTTCAAAGTCACGTTTGAGATGCGAGGAATATATTAAGCGTTTATATATTCAAAGTTCCAAATACAAAGCTTAGCTAGAAGATTGTTTCTTTAAATTAAAATGAAGATATCTTTATTGTTAAATATTTTGTTGTTGTTATGTATGTACGCATGGGGCGAGGCTATGAGCCAACACCATATGTATAAATTATTCGAAGGAAAATCAATACATTTTATGAATCGAATCCTTTTCAAGGATATTGTTGATTTTATGTTTTTCGATAATATTAAAAATCAAAAAAAAAAAATTACCACAGAATAAAAATAATGATGTACTCGCAAAATTCATATTTACCAACTTCAAACTTCATTTACATACAGACTCGTACATCACTTAATTGAATCATTTTCAATTTATGTGTAGCATAACAAAAATTATAAAAATCAAAACTAAAATAATTCATCAATCATATCTCATCTCATGGTGTGCACGTAACTCAATGACAGACTCTGGTACACGTCATTCACATCTTTGCTTTTAAGCCAAAACATCCATCGCCATGCCAGTCTCATTGCCCCATCAATCCACTTCAGTTTCAATCCAATCGACATACAGCAAACTGGGGAACATGATTCCCTTTAGCAAAAATTTTGCATCTGCATCGACAATATTGCTGCTCCTGCTGCTGCTGCTACTGGTGCTTGTGTTTGTGCTAATGCTGTTACCGTGCCGCCGACATCCATGCCATATCGTTCATCGCTTCATCTGTGTCCAGTTCCTTGTTATGCATCCTTTGCAATCAGTACAAAGTGCTATAGTTGATTTTCATAATTGATCGATGAGTTTGAGTACATGAAGAAAAATGGTTTCAGTTATATTTTTTTTCTGTAGTTATTTTTTTTTTCTTTGCATTTTCAAAAGACTAATATTGACAAAGAGAAATTGAAATATATGAGAGGTGTTTCTTTTTTTCAAGCAAGTGCATTGGTGTGACCAGTCTTAAAAAATCATACATATTTTAAAAAGAGACACATTTTCCAGAGATGGTGTCTATTTCCCCCTGTTTAGGAAGGGCAATTTTCTAAAATATTTGACTTAAACTAGAAAAAATATTATTAAAAAGCAACGGCAACACTTATAAAATTATGATACATATTCTTCTTCTTCATTTAACTGGCGATTGTCATGATCTCGAGGGGGACCACAACTCTCCCACTCAACTGCTTCACCTAAGGTTCCACTCCACTTGTGGGGTTCGCCGGGTTGACCTCAGAAAACGTGGACAGGCCTCCCGGTTTTGGATTGTTCCATATATGAGACCAACTTAATGCAGGTGTCCTTGCATTTGTTTCATCCAGGAGTTTTTGCGCCTGCTTTTCTTCCGCGATAGTCTTGGAACGTCTTGTGCTATTGCCTTTTGAACTGGGTTCTCATGGCATCTTCTTTGTGTATGACAGTTCCAGCTTAATTGGAATTTTTGACGTGTAGGCTTCCTCGGATTCTCTTCCTTCTTATTCAATCACGCTTAGTCACTCCTGCTGTCATGCGAAGCATCTTCATTTCAGCTGTCGTCAACTTCTTGTACATGGTCCACCACTGTAAACCGTATGTAAGCGATGGACGAACAATTGCCGTGTAGAGCTATCCTTTCAGCTTAGGAGGCATTTTTCTATCACAGAAGATGGCAGAGTTTTCCCGCCAATTCATTTACCCTACGCTTACGCGATGTTTGATGTCGTCATCACAAGATCCTTCGCTATTGATCATTGATCCAAACTTTTCGCACTTGGGAAGCACATTCAAATAGATGTCCGGAATAGGCAAGGGTGAATCAGAAAATGGACAGCAAAGGTATTCGGTCTTTTTCTCGCTAATGCGGAATCCATTTCCCTCCAGAACATCCACCCATACATCAAGTGCTCGTTGCAAGGGCACAGGATCTTCACTTATGATCGTCAGCAAAGAATAACTGATTCACTTTGGGGACCGTCCCCTTATCCTCAAGCAGAAAGTCAAGGTCAGTAATAAAGAGCAAAGGACTCAAGACGCTTCCCTGGTGCACACCTACTCTAATTGGGAACTCTTCGCTGATTCCTGTTGGGCATCTTACATTTGTTTTAACTTTCTCATTGCCTAAGTGCAACCCATATCAGATCTCGTGGTTTTCTGTCGAATGCTTTTTCAAAATCAACCAATCCAATCTAAAGACCTATGCAGAGGCTGCGGAGACGAAGTAGAAGTAGAAGAAGACACCCTTTACTACTTAGGTCACTGTCCGGCACTCTGCAAAATTAGGAACAAATTTTTGGGTAGCTACTTTTTCAACAATTTAGCAGAAATCTCGAACTCAACAGATAATAGCATCTTAAATTTAATGAACTTCATCAACGCCTCGAAATGGCTCGATGATCTATAGGATTTCATACTTACTTACTTACTTTTGATGGGGCTCACAGCCCAGGACGGGCTTCGGTCTCAACTAACAAGCCCCTCCAGCCATCTCTGTCCCTAGCTAGCCGCTTCCAGTTGCGCACACCGAGTGCTTTGATGTCGTCATTCACTTGTTTGCGCCACCTGTTACGGGTTCTTACTCTGCTGCGTACCCCATCGGGGTTGGATTCGAAGACTCGTCGGGCAGGTGCGTTGCTGTCCATACGCTCCACGTGCCCCAGCCATCTCAGCCGCTGTATTTTCAGCTTTTTGACCAGGTCAACTTCTCCTTCATACTCCTTCGATACACACCGGACCGAAAATCACACGAAGAATCTTCCTCTCAAAGCACCCTAGCAGATTTTTATCCGAATCTTTCAGTGTCCTTGCTTCTGACCCATAAAGCAGGACCGGGATGATTAGGGTCTTGTATAAAGTCTCCTTGGTTCTCTGAGAGAGGGCCTTACTACTTAATTGCCTTCTTAGACCGAAGAAACAGCGGTTGGCAAGAGTAATTCTTCGCTTGATCTCTGCACTGATGTCATTCTGCGGTGTAATAGTGAAGCCCAGGTAGACAAAGTCCTTGACAACTTCGAAGTTATATCTGTCCATCGTGATATTTTGCCCGAGTCGACGATGTTGAGATTCCTCTCTCGATGACAGCATATACTTCGTCTTGTCCTCATTAACCGCCAATCCCATTTCAGGATTTCAGGATTTCATAGGTTATTTATTTTAAAGCGATGGTCCAATTCATGGGGGTATCACAAAGAATCAACACTGATCTAAGTGTGACGGGAACAAGATCTACCGGCAGCCCATCTACCTAACCTAACCTAACCAAACCAACACAATAAGCAAATCTCTCGAGGAATCCCGATATTTTTCCATTCTGATTCTTATACGCTGAATAGCATCTGTGGTTGATTTATCCGAAACAAACCCGCACTGGTCGTCAGATAGCAGTATTATTTTTCGTAGGCGGCCATCCAATATCCGCTCAACGATCTTCATGGTGCTTTATCGAACGGTAGCTATCGCAATTTCGTGTATCACCCTTCCCCTTGTAGATTTCGAAGAAGGTAACTTTCCCTCCACAGATTAGGCATTCGGTCGCCGCAGATAAGTTTGGAGATGAAAATCATGAGCCATCTAGACCCGATGTCTCCCATCTTTTTCCAGAACTAAGAGAGTGTCTCATCTGGCCCAATCGCTTTTCCCTTTTTGGAGTTTTTCACCGCATCGCTAACTTCTTCGAATGTGATGTCGGCGACTTCTTCATTGTTAGGTGCTGCGATTGGAAAGTATATTATTTATATTATGATACATGTATATTTTTGAAAGGCCAGAAAGCCATTCTTTTATTAATTTCCCTTTGGAAAATATTGTAATTGGTGCGATTTGTCGAATTGAAAATTTTGACATATTTTCACGTTTTGAGGTCTCTAGAATTAGAATTTTCTTAAACTCAAAATCGTTTCAGAATCAAAATTTGACTAAATTGGTAATTTTATAGTCTTTAAAACCTTGTAATTTTTGTTAAGCCAAATCCCCTGAGTTATGGTATTTTGTTTTTACAATATTGAGCAAATAATTTTGCAATCCGTTAAAAAATTAAGTATTTCGGCTTTGACATAAGCTCAGTCTCGAAAATGGCATAAGCGAAGCGTACTATGTCAAGAGTACTCATTGTTTTGGCATATAATTGTTTTGGCAATATGTCCACTTTCGTAAAGATTCTGTTTCAATTTTATTGACAACTTACAGTTTTATTGTCAGTGATGTACAAATACATATTTGTATTGCGAATCAAATATTTTAAGGTATGTATTTCAAGGAATTAACCAAGGTTTAACAACGGTATAAGTTAAGAGTTGGGTGTTATGAACCTCAGTTAATCTCCTGGAATGGCTGAGTTAAAACAAACTTAATCAAATGTTTTTTAAACTGGCTCTATAACGGAGTCAATACTCATTAATACGTACTCTCTTTATCGAAATCGGCTTTGTTTTCATGCACAAAATAATACAAAATTTGCAAAATGCTGAAGTTGCAGTTATTTATCATACCCTCATAAGATAATCTGATGCTCCTCGTAATGTTGCCAACAAAGATTATGTTTTTTTTTAAATAGAAACATACATATATATTTCTTAAATTTGTGTATGCAAAATTGTTAAAATTGGAGGGCCTTCTGAATACACATTTGGGTTAAAATCGGTGTAGCCGTTTACGAGAAATTTGAAAATCAAAAAATCGGTTTTATGACCGTCAATGGTATAATCGTTTTCACTAGAACAAATACTCTTAATATTTATTTTTATTATTTTTTTTTTTCTTATTAAAATCGTTTTAGCCGTTTATGAGATAAATTTCCTTTTTCGTACCTACTTTTCATTCATACAAAAATCGTATATGCACAAATGCGCAAGCAGACAACGAAAGCTCCACGCACTTGCACATGCTCACGCGCCCAATAGATACTTAAATACACTTGACTTTATTTAAATTCTAATTCTTTTCGACTACCATTTTCTTCTATGTAACGAAAGAGAGGCAAAATATATGAGCTCACAAAAAAAATATAACAAAGTAAAGAGGGGAAAGAACTTTCTGTGATTTGCTATGAAAAGTCAAAGAGCTTCCGTGCCTTCTCACAGCACAGATAATAAAGTTAAAGAGAGAAAGAACTTTCTGTGCTTTACTATGAACAGGCAAAGAGCTTTCTTGCCTGCTGATCGTCAACCGGTCGTGAAGAAAATATGGGACATTTTTTTCTATGGGGATAAGACATCTGTATAATTTATTATCTGTGCTAGAGCCTTAAGTCCAAAGTTTGAAGAAAATCGCTTCGGCCACCATTTGGGCTGCAGGTCGAGGTACAGAGAGACATCAGACATAGAAAATTGCGGGACCCACTTTTCCGCGTTCTCTATCATCGTAATATTAGGGAAAAATATTATCTCGAGTTCGATTTTCTTACGAATCCAAAACTTGCCCTATAGGACCTATGTATGTATGCATACCGCAAATAAAAATAAAAAGTGTACCACCGTAAGGTATTAAGTTGTAGGAACTTTAGATAAATCCTTCAAGAAGATTGTTAACAAAAAAAAAAGTACATAAGTATTTCCATGAATTAACTAATTTTACATTTAAAATTTTAATCCCATGCAATATTTAAAATGTGGTCGTCTCATTTGCTTACGAAAGAATTAATCCTTTAATCTTTCTCTCTGTAGTTGGGGTGTCGTTCTCATTGTCGTGTTAGTTCTGTATGTATACATACTTATTCCAATTTTAGACCGAAATTCTCTTTCATTTTCCTCTTTTATCTTTTATGTTAAATGTTAAGTTGACAATGAATGCGTTAAGTCCTCTTCTATGCTGCTGATTGATTCCATCAAGCAGCATTAAACAAATTGGATTACTTGTAATTTGGATTTAAGTAGGTTTTAAAAGTGAAAGTAAATGTCTGACTATATACTTTTAGCCTAATGACTGAAAACTAAAAGCTTTTTAATAGAATGAAAGTAAAAACAAATAAAAATAACAGAGCAGATAAAAGAGATTCATCAGATTGAAAAAAGGAAAATTATTTAAATAAATGTCCATTTACTTAAAGCCTGAAAACTGGCATGGAAAAAAAAAACGGTTTAATCTGCATAAAGTGTTTAAAATAAATTATAGCCGTGTTTTTTGAGATTTTGTATAACAACTTAGCAAACATTTTACATTCAAATAATAACAAAACAAACTATTATAAGCTAATTTTGTTTTACGTATACAAATTTAGCTGAGTTGCTATACACTCTCTCAAAAAAATACTGCTTATATAGAGTGCCTTATTGCGAGAGTCTACTCCGAAAAAATCTAGTAGACTTAGGCTCGTTTCACACTCATTCGGTTTCATTCGGTTCAGTCTTTATTCTGTTTGTATTCGGCTGTGCCTGATATGTGTGAAACGATAAAACGGCAAAAATAAAAGCTGAATAGAAACCGTATAGCACCGAACGATCCGTCAACCCGAATAGGTTTCATTTGGTTTCAAAACGGCAAGTATTCGGGTCTAGGGCACACAAAGTAAACGTAGCGTTCACACATATTCGGTTCGTTTTCGGTTTTTCTGATTTTTGTTAATACATTTTATTTAATTTTAATTATTAGGCTCGTTTTGCACACATTCGGTTTCAATCGGTTCGGTCTCTATTCGGTTTGTATTCGGCTGTGCCTGATATGTGTGAAACGATAAAACGGTGCTCTACGGTTTCTATAAGGTTTTTATTTTTGCCATTTTATCGTTTCACACATATCAGGCACAGCCGAATACAAACCGAAAAGAGACCGAACCGAATGTGTGTGAAACAAACCTTAGTGAGTACAAACCGAATATGAACCGTCTTGTTTGTGTGTGAAGGGGTCTTGACGGAAACCGAACCGAATGAAACCGAATGTGTGTGAAATTCTTGATCGAATTAAATTTTCTATCAAATACAAAAATTAATATAAAGATTCATAGCAGTTTGACAGAAAAATATTAACGAATAGATTTTTGAACTCTCGCAATAAGCCTCAGAAATATTAAAGTCATACTCGTAAAAGCTGGAATCACACATCTAGAATCCTGCAGTTAAAGATCTTGTATGTTTTTATTATTGAATATTTTTTTTTTTTTTTTCAAAACACAAAATTCACCCATGCATTTCTGATAGAATGTTAACAATGGTCACCTATCTTTTTTTTATTTTTGGTATAACTTGAAAACTAAGCCGAAATTGAGAATTTAACTCAAACGACTTTTTGTTGGAAATTAAATTTCCCATCAAAATAGAGGGTTTACAAATTTTGTAAAAAAAAAATTCAGGCACGAAAATTTAACAGAAACCGACATAATAAAAATCGACTATTTTCCACACTTTTGTATTAAATCAAAAAATTATTTAACAATAAAAAATATTATCGAAACATAAAAAATATCGTATTTTTATCCATCTTATTATAGAATTTTGTTCACTACCCGCACATACAACAAATTAAAGTACCTACATCACAGGTCAGTTCCCATTTTTAGGGCTAATTTCGCAAACATTCTCATGTAGCTTTAATTGACAGTTAATTGAATTAATTCTCCACCGAACATCTCTAAAGTACACAACCTTGTTAATCGAATGTCATTTCACACACTATAGATTTTCCAAACTCCATAGGTTAATTAAGTGAACTACATATATGTACCTATGGCAACACTTCAGGGAAATGTGTCAGCAGCCTCCTGTCTCATGATGGCAGACTGACAAATGCAGTTGTGTCACGTTGGTTATTCGCTTTGCAATACCTAGCGCCAGCACATCCTCTCTATCAAGCCCTTGAAAGATTTGACTCAATTAAATATACGAATCCAACCGGATGTGTTGGGTGAAATGTACGGCCCGGCCATGAACATTGAACATCGATTTTGTAGCTTATGTAATTGAATTTATGAGATGGCACAGCGAAAGGAAAGGCATGAGGACACCATCACATCACGTCGTCCCATATTCGTACGAGTATCTATACGTTTCCGTCCTTTTGGTTCATAAAATGACAATTTTCTAGTTGTTTTAAGGCAGTTAGACTTTGACACTGTGCCATCGCATATCCTTTCCATCGTGTCGTCGTAATGGCGCTGCATTTTTTCCGGTCCTTTTATTTTGACAATTTTCACACGGCAACCGGAAAAGGAAACGAAAACTCGTCGTAAGGACTTCGTGGCTGAAAAGTTAAGCAAGTGAGAGTGAGTGTGAAGCAGAGATGAAAGGACAGTCAACGCACATTCACTTCTACCATATTAGGTCTAATCAGCAGTGGCAGCAAGGAATTTTTGAGTAGAATATGCCATCAGCTGGCTTAACAAAGAAAAACACACATGTCGATGACACATATATGATGATGCTGAGCTGACACGACAAGGTCGTTTCAGTAAGGATCATCCTTTATATTGTTTCAACACACATTCATATAGACACATCAGTGCGATGTAATGTGCTGATGTGCATTGGTTTTTCACTTTACTCGTCTCAAGCACACTTTCAATGGTTGCGTTTTCAATGAGGAAGGAGTGCACATCCTGTTTGTGCCTCCCACTTTCCTGAGAATTTCCTTTTGCAACCAATTTATCAAATTGCGGTAAGCGATTCAGTTTCTTTTTTTGTTTCTTTCTGAGTGAGTTTTCTTTTTTTTTCTCCTGTCACTTACCAACTTGGCTCTTTATGTACACCGAGGTGGTTGTGTGTTCTGCTATAAAAATAATAGGTGTGAGTATGGGGCTAAAGGGTGTATTTGTATTTTCATTTTCATACATAGCCGCCACTGTCGTGCCATATTCAACCGGAAAGTAATTGTATCTGTAAACATGAGGATGATAATTTATTCCTATTCATCATCCAACAAGCAGCGTTTTTAAGCGGTGAATGATGCAAGTATATTTCTCACGCTATAGATAGACGTCTCGTCATCGCCATCGTTATTCGAAAGAATGGAAAAGGATATACATAGGTACATTGATGGCGCGACAGTGTGGTAGCGTTTAAATTTATTTATTACGTGTGTGCATTTATTTTCTTATTTTTATATTTGCATTTTTTTATTAATATTCCTGTATCGATGGGCTGTTTTTACATTCTTCTGGTAAAAAATCAATTACTTGCAGACTACAACATGCATTTATTTCTATGTTAGACACATTTGCACACAAAATTGTTGTCATCCTTTTTTACAGTTGACACCGATCTGGCAGAGAAAAAAGCAGCTGCAGGCAATGGCAATATCTATTTCTATTGTTTAATTAAATTGGAAGTACATAACAAATTTTAGTTTTGGTTATTAGCATATTAAATGAAATAACATGCACGACTGGATCGCACTAACCTGGCTTTTACAGCTAACAACATGAATCTGGAAAGTGCTGTGGTGTATATTATTTATATCTAATTAAGAAGGTTTTTGCGACCTATTATAGTGCAGATGTGTTTCGCTCTGACAACAACAATTGAGCTCTCTAGGTGCAAAAATTTAACCAAATTCCCCTGGAACTTATATAATTGGCAGCATATTATTTATTTTATAAATACGTCTGTAGCCATCGACTAAAAACATGTGTCCAAGAAAGGCAACAACAATTCTTACCGAAGAGCTCAATTGTTGTTGTCAGAGCGAAACACATCTGCACCAAGATAAGTCGCAAAATCCTTCTTAATTAAATATCAATAAAAGTGCACTTAACAAAAATCAAAGACAATTTTATATTGTTATTGTTTATCTTCTTCTTAATATTATTTATATCGTTAACATGAAAATATTTTAAAAAAATCTCAAAAAGCATTTTTTATTAAATACAAAGAGTGAAAAAAGTTAAAAATAAAAAAATATGTGTTCTATCGTTTCATTTTGTAATTTAGAAAGACACAGTATTGCAAGATAATAACAAATTCAACCAAGGCAATGAAGAGATATTGGGGAATATTCCCAAAAAGGTAATTTGCCAAAAAACCTCAAAACTTTATTTCCGTTCTTAGCATTTGTGACAAAAACGTGGTACGAGGTATATAAAACCATTGCATAATTACATGTTAGTTTTCAATGATAAAACCACTTCTAGAGATTATATATACGAAGTTTAATCAAGATCGCAACTAAAATCGTTGCAAGCTTACACAAAAATTTGACATCCCTTATTTTGGGATTTTGGCGGACTCTTTGTTGCGGAATAAAAAAAATGTTATCTGTCTTTTTTTCTAATTAAATGCTTATTTTTGTTGCGATGACCAAAAATGTATAGCTGATGGCCTGGTTTTTAAGTTATAGAAAATGGCGCTAAAATAAGTCCGAAGTTGGCGGACAAAAACTCGAAAATAATAATTCTCTTGATGTCCAAAATTGAAGCTTTTTAAATGCTTATTTGTTGGCCAAAAAATTATTTTTTTTTATTTGACAAAATCTAAAAAAAAATGAGATTTTCAACTTTTTTCAACCGTTACAATTATTATTTAAGCGGAATTTTTAATAACAAAAACAATCCATGCGAATTATAAAATCGGAGCTTACGCGGTTCATCTAGTTCAGAGAAGCTTAAAACTTTGGCAAACAACATTTAAATTTGTTTTTTAGATTTAAGATTGCTCATTTTGAGCTTACTTTTGTCAGCGGAAATTTAAATATAAAAAACCGTTAGAGCTACAAATTTGGAGTTTGCGCAGAAAATTAGCATTTAAAAAACTTCAATTTCGGGCATAGACAAAAATTGAAAATCACATTTTTGTAGATTTTGTCCGCCAACTTACCCTCAAACTAATATTTGAGCAACAAATAAGCATTTAAAAAGCTACAATGTTGGATATCAAGAGAATTATTCTTTTCGAGTTTTCGTCCACTAACTTTAGACTTTAGCACGAATTTAACGGAATTTTCAATAACTTTGGTATGAGTAAATAAGTCTTTCATATAAAATGAATACATATAACAGTTTACCTGCTATTACTTTTTATTTGTTCTATATTTTGTGCTGGTCTATCATTGTGGTATTGTTAACCTGATGAAGGTTAAACCCAAAAACCACCAAAACAAAAAGCCGTTTAATATCTTGAGGGTATGTAAGGTACAAACAACAGAAGCTTAGAATAACTCATGTATGTACAACATACAATGTAAATCTATTTTTATATATACTTATTATTAAATCATGTTCATTAAAAAAAAATTAAATAAAGGTGCCCACATTATGTAACAAGCCAAAAGTCACTGTACCTTTTCAGTGAGTCATTACTGAGATATTGTGATACCATAAAACGACGCATATTTAAAATTACTTGCTATAAATGTAAGGTAAACGCTAAGTTAGATATTTTATACCTGCCTTAGCAAATCAAGGTAAACATCTTGTAATAACAGAGAATGGTTTTATTTTGAAAGTCAACCAACCCCTCTGCTTCCGACTCTGCACACATATTTGACATAAATGTCAACAAAAGCTCACAGCTGGAAGCTATACCTACCGCTAGCGATTCTAAATGAAAACTTCGGTAAAACTGATAAATCAAGAAAATTGACGCCCTACTTTACTTTAAGGGTTCTTTTTATTTGATTTTACCTTAAGGGTTTCCTTTTAATAAACAAATCAGAACAGGCATAGACGTTACATTTATACCTACATCAATATGTAAAGGATTCGTGGCACTTATTTAAGGTTAAGGTATTTCTGCTGATTGTATATTTTATTCATTCATTCTTTTAGGAAATGAAACTAAAGTATAGCTATATATTTTAATATAAATATTTACCCACTGCCAAATTAAGAAAATTTTAGTGTGACCAGAGTCACACTAAATTCATTTTAAAATTTCCTTTGAACTTTTGATACTAAAACCGTTTTTAACATTTTAATAGTCAATTTTCATCATATAATATTTAGTTAAGGGTATAAATAAAAATAATAAAGACTAAATATCTTACGTTTAACTGACTGTTGAAATATTGGCTCTTTAACTTTGTTTAAAATAATCAAGATATAACAAATGTGGTCGAAGCTAAAAACCTGACAAAAATTTAATTCAAATAGCTAAAACTCAATTGCTAAAAACAATGTTTTAACTCAGCCATTCCAGAAGATTAACTGAGGTTCATAACAGCCAACTCTTAACTTATACCGTTGTTAAACCTTAGTTAATTCCTTGAAATACATACCTTAAGATATTTGATTCGCAACACAAATATGTATTTGTACATCACTGACAATTAAAGTGTAAGTTGTCAACAAAATTGAAACAGAATCTTTACGAAAGTGGACATATTGCCAAAACAATTATATGCCAAGACAATGATTCAAATACTTAATCACGTTTGTACAAGGACCAGTTTTTCAGTGCAGAGATTTACTCTGACTTAAACCTGAGTTAGCTAATCTCGCAAGTAAATGGAACCCGATTTAACTCAAAAGATGTTTTCGATGGAGGACTTACTTTAACTTTCAGTTGTCAAAAATCGAATGGGTATCTATTTAAAAAAAAAAATAATAATAATAATAAGGAGCTCGGGTTTAACTCGACTCATACACTGCGAAGATCTTGCACTGAAAAACTTTATCTTAGTAGACTAATTTCACTGCAACTGAAGCCTGAAGCCTGCAAAGTTAAATAAAATTTGATTTTTGGTCATGAAAATCATATCTTTGTGTTGAAAAAGTAGCGTCACCAGTGTGACAATTCGACAAGCAAAGTTGGTTCTAACTGCTTATGTTTTCAATTTATTTTTAGATGCTAAATTAAAAGGCTTATTAAAAGCTTAGTAGGCCCCAATTTTTAAATTAAAAAAAAAACTAGATAAATATAAAATTCAGCGGATCTGGTTTAAGTTTGCCCCCTTATTGAAATCCTACGAAGGTACACCCTTGAAAGTGGGGCAATATTCCCTATATTTAGAAGAAAGTGCATAGGTCCATAAATATTTTTAAGAATTTCTTATTCAAATATGTATTGGAAAAATAATTTTTTTTTTTTGAACACGCAAGTTTTTAAAGAAACTTTTTAATATAAAGGGTGGTTAAATTTTAAGGGCCGATGTTGTTTTTGAATAAAACACAGATTATTTACGAAATTATTGTCATTTATTTTTATTGTGATAATACTAGAACGGTTCAATTATGAATGGAACAAAATATCGGCTAAATGGCCGCCGCGACCTCGGCGGCACACCTCCATCCGACAGTCCAAATTTTCGATGACGCTGAGGCATAATTGAGGTTCTATGTCGTTAATGTGCCGAATTATCTCATCCTTTAGCTCTTGAATTGTTGCTGGCTTATCGACGTACACCTCTACTTTCAAATAACCCCAATGAAAGAAGTCCAACGGTGTCAAATCACATGGTCTTGGCGGCCAATTGACATCGCCAACACGTGAGATAACACGGCCATTAAATTTGTCGCGCAAAAGACCCATTGTTTCGTTAGCTGTGTGGCAAGTGGCCCCGTCCTGTTAAAACCGCATATCGTCCACATCCATATCTTCCAATTAGGGCCATAAAAAGTTCGTTATCATCTTACGATAGCGAACACCATTCATAGTAACTGCCTGACCGGCCTCATTTTGGAAAAAATACGGCCCGATGATGCCGCCAGCAGCCCATAAACCGCACCAAACAGTCACTCTTTGTGGGTGCATTGGTTTTTCGAAAATCACTCTTGGATTATCATTCGCCCAAATGCGGCAATTCTGCTTATTGACGAATCCACTGATGTGAAAATGTGCCTCATCACTGAAGATGATTTTCTTCGAAAATTGATCATCCACTGTTGCTATTTCTTGCCTGAATAACTTTAACGCTTTGCTCGATTGTGCATCTTTCCATGGTTCAAATTGAGTTAGTCTAAAATTGAGAAATGTCAAATGAAATGCAGAAAAAAACTTGACGTTTAGGTGTGGTTCACATTCAACATCGGCCCTTAAAATTTAACCACCCTTTATTTCCAAAAAGTTATTTTGAAAAATTATCATTGTGATTTTAAAATTCTTTGTCAAATTATTTCTAAAATGTTCAGAAGGCTATCTTTTAAAACAAAATTTTTGTTTTTCAAACAAACTTTTTAAAAATGTATAGAATGTATTTAAAAAAACGGTAGAATTTCTTGAAAAGTATTTGTATCAAATTCAGGCGATTTCTTTTAAATATTTCGTATACATTTTCATAGAGTTTACTTTGAAAATTGAAATTTCGGTTTGAAATTGTATGTAACGTAGTTTTTAAAATGCCCATGATAACTTTTAGAAAATATGTACTTACATACAAAGTATTACTTAATTTGTTTATTTGTTTGTTTTATTTTAAAGTTGATTTAATTTTTAAAAAATACTTGATATAAATTTTCAAGAAGTGATTTTTATGTATAAAATTTTGTTTTCAAAGATATTGCCCTCAACATATTACTTTTACACTCCACACACAATCTAAAATTTTATTTTTGAAATTTCTATAAAGTGACGTACTTAAGTGGGTCGGAAATCCACAATCAATGGGTCAGAAGCCTAAAAGATTTTCGTGTATACTTGTAGCCCATCAGGGTGGGTCAAAAGTCCACAATTGATTTATAGACTTTTGACCCTGCACTGACTTTACCAATTTATTTTCAATTTTTCCCAGACAGGTAAAAGTCACTGGTACTCATTTTAAGTACAAACAATATTGTATTTGCAGATTTAAAAAAATAATTTTAGTATCAAAAGTCAAAGAAAAAAATTAATTTTGATTTTAATTTTAACAATTTCCATACATTTGTTTTTGTATTTTTAAATGTATACGTCCTGGCAAAATACATCGCAAAATTAGTTTTTAACCACGAGAACATATGCGACCAAATCGTTCGCATTTTCTTTACTACTCTTGAACGTTGGAATAAAGTGGTTGACAGCATTTGAATCAATTCATATCTTTTTTTTAAATATGTTTTTTTTTTTCTAAGTATTTTTAATCAATATAAGCTTTAATATTTCTAAATTGAATAACAATATTGTCTAAAAAATGTTTAATTTGAAGCACGGTCCCATTAACCTCTGGCAGAAGTTTTGAAGATATCCTGCTGCCACACCATTCCTGTAAACCCCGGTCCTACGTATTTATCTTTTTGTTCAGCGAATCCGGTGATAATCTTTTGCTCAAAGTATTAAAGGTAAAAAAGAATGAGGCAAAATTTTAAACAACCTATTGTTAAGGGCTTAGCAATTTACTAGTAAGTAATTTTCTTAATATTTAGCAATTTAACTATTTCAAAATTTTAAACCTTTTTTTTCGATTTGCTAACTAGTAAATTGCTAATTAGGAAATGTCAGTCAGAAGTCACATTTGTTTTGTTTATGATTTTAATTTTGTTTTACTCTCTGAAGAAGATTTTTTTTAATAAGTTTATAGAAAATTAATCTATTAAGAGTGAAAAAAGATATTAAAAAAGATGCATTCGCTCAAGAGCTCTACAATGCCGGATCAATTGTGTGGGTGACATTTAAAGTATGCGGCAAAGTTATATCAAAGAAATCTTATGTTGTTGAATAACTAAAAACGGCTCGACCTTCCACACTACTGCATTCTGCATCATCGAAAGCTGAAACTGGTGAATGGTGTACATATCTTCCAAATGGAAAATTCTCTCATGAACATAGTTAACATTCTCACAGTTTAGAGCGACTATTGTGGGGAGACTAAGTGCTTGCCTGATGCTACTGGATCGTGTACTGGTAACCATGTTGAGTTTGCATTCAGTTGGACAGCCTACGGGACAAAAGCAAATGGTCAAAATTAAAAGTGAGTTTAGTTTAAAATTAAAAATAAAACTGAATCACATTATTTAGTTTCTGGAGTAAAATTCTCCATCCTCAAACTTCGCACTTTTCTGCACAACGCTAAACATTCAAATAAATCGAAATCTTCGTCTTCCAAAAACACTTAATACTATTTTATTTACTTTAAAAAACAATTATAGCTCACGAATCATACAAAAAAAACACAATTCACTTTTCCAATTAAAATTGGTAAATCATTTTTTTCGAGGAAAATGAAATGAAAAAAAAGTAACCATTTTGTGATTTTAACTTTAGTAAATTCTTGAGATATAGTAAGATGTTGAATTCGTTCAAAATTAGAAAAATCTTCTTTTTAACTTAGTAACTTAACAATTTACTAAATCGATTAAAATTTTGCGCCAATGTGTATAGGTAATTTATCACAAAAATCTAGATTGGACGTTTCACCAAAGTCTAACTCTAAAGAATTACAAAATCTAGACTGAAACCCATATCATATTTCTTCGGAGAACCTAACAGTGGTGCCATACAAATATTTACAGGCAACAAAATATATTTTGGAACGTTTTCCATCACCGGTGTAACTCTGTAGCTCTTGACATAACATGTGTCTGAGTAAGGCAATACAATTTTAAATAAGTTCCTAAAAATTCAAGTTACAAAATTCTTCGTTTTTGTTTTGTATAAATAACAAGAAACAAGGACTCTTATTAAATATTTATCAAAACCAAAACAACTTCCTTTTTTTTCGTTCTTTAAAAGCTATGCATTTTTATAAAACCTACATACCTTATCCTCTTCTATTTGTATCCAAAAATAATCCGTGAGATTGAGCAGATGTTGGAAGTATTCCAAACAACAAAAAAAAAACAAAAAAGATGTAAAATTCTAATTTCGTTCAACCTGCTCCACCTCTATATCCTTAAGATTTATTGTGTCTTGTAGTTGAACAGAGACCATCACCTTTTCCGTAAAGCAACATGACACACAAACACACACACCAGCTTAGAGATATTATTTATGTGATTTTATGGCAACACTTATAAATTTTACCACCATCAGTTACTACATCTAGTAGCAAGCAGCAGCGCCACCCGTACTAAAATAGAAAAAGCAATTCAAATTATTTCATTTCCTGCAAAGACGTTAAACGGATGACTCCCCCCTACCCCACCTAATTTACAGAGCCTTATAATTTACACCACCAAGAGCAACCCTTCCTTTCTTCTTTCTTAGCTTAAAATAAATGCGCCATTAACTCAAGTTCCTTCTATACCTAAGCACAGCACAGACTTTTCTCTGCACCATAAAAAGGCATATAAAATAACCTTGGTCTCATTTAATTTAAAATTACATTTTAAAGACACACACTTGCCGTGTATCCTTACCTTGAAGGCGTTTATACTCAAAAACCAATAAAAACGACAAGCAGCACGAAGAATTTGTTTGACAAGTAATTTTTTTTTCTTCAAAACGTTACGCAAATTGAATGCCAAGGAATTCTAAAGAATGCAACCGTTTTAAAAGCTGCAGACAGAAAGCGACCGTCCGTCGCCACCATCACCGCCAAATGCTTTTACAGGATTAAGGATACCTAATTTTTTTGCTTTAGGACAAATACACAATCTTTTGCTTCTCGATCTTATTTTCGCAGTGTAGCAATGCTTGCCAAGCACAAAAAGGCAACGGAAGAGATTAAATTAACACCTCATTACTTATGCTTCCTTTTCGGATTGTGTAACTTAGAAAGAAAGGCTTGTGGTTGGGGTGTGTGTGTGTGTGTGTGTTTGTATGTCCGTTCGTGGAAAAAGGCTTCGAAATGTATCTAACTTTTTGCACATCCTGGTTGTACGTATGATGAATCTTCTGATGTATAAATTGTTTGGGCTTAGGGTGTACCACCTAACTAATCATATACTCACCCGAAATTCTTAATTCATGTCGTTCAACGCGAAGTATAAAAGTTTAGTCCATATCTACTTTGGGATATTTATCCATTAGAAGGACTTTCGGAAGTAAGTTGCTAGAAAAGTTTAATAGGGTGTTTTTTTTTTAAGAATGTTGAGTAATTAAGAACTTTTTTTGGCCACGGCACACTTAATCTCTTAGCAAGTCCGTCATCAGAAACTCTGATGTTCTTGGTTTCACTAAAGGCGACCAGAACAAACCCCCTGGTTAGATTAGGAGTTCCGGTTGACGCCACACAGCTAAGAACGAGACCTACCAGGCATTGGTGCAGACACGAACAAGAGCTGAGAGAGCAGCCCGGGAGCTCTCACTCTACGCGCTGAAAAAAAGAGAAACACCGACTTCTCAGGAAATGGCGACGTTTTTTTTTTCAAAATGATGCTTTTCACTATCAAATTTCAATCAGGTAATATTTGTCCCTGGACAAAAACCCAATACTGTACAGGACTATTAAAATACTGGTAAATGTTAAGATCGCTGGAAGTTTTACAGTGGAAATATGTATTTAAGAAAGTGGAAAAAAGGTTTTAGAAAAAAGAAATAAAGTACATAAATATTGTTTTATGATTGATTATGCCTCACCTTCTAAATTTTGTTAACAATCGACCAAAGCAGACTACGACGAAAATATGCACCAAATATTATTTGATGTTTCAATAATTTATGCCGAATTATTTTTAAACTTGAATTTGAAACACCCTCTGTAGATTAAATAAGAATTTATATGAGTGATCCAATACCTATACTAGAGCACACTTGAGAATCCCCAAAATTACCGTTTAACAAAGTTGTTTTGTATATAAGAACACACTAACAAAAGTGGGTCTTACCTCTTGTTAATGTGATACTTCAAAGATACAAAACTCCCCCGGTCAGGATATGGATACTTTTTTCCATTTTGTTATAATTTCAGCAGCAAAAAATATAGAAGAAAATAATTACCACTTCGGAAAATGAAAGCAAATGACAATTTCCCTAGTCTCATCACAACACAAATATACTTTTCTTGTTTCAAGGACTTTCCAAGTCATTTGGCTCACCGCTAGAATGAAATGACAAAAAAAAAATCATCATCGAATAACGCGAATTCCATTATTGCCATCATACCCACAACCACAAAGTTGTACGTCGTCATCATCATCACCATCGTATCATCGAACCAAACGCCCAAAGTGATCGAAGATTTATTTCAAATTCATCGGATGCTTCTCGAATTTGCACATACTTTTTCCAGTGGGAGCTTAGTTTTGGCATGGAACTGATAGAAGAGCATCGCTGTAAGTAATGATACCACTTTTATGCCATTATATCATTGGTATTTTACCCGAAGAAAAGTAGAATTGTCTGCGCCTAGGATAATGGGAATATTTCTTTGGGTTTTTTTTTTTGTTCGCATAAAGTGGAATAAGAAAGTAGGAATCAAATCGCGTATGTAATTTGTAAGGATCTTATGATATAACTATCTGCGTGTGGATGTGATTCTGGATTTGGCCTTGTCTTTATGGATAATGGTTTTCAGTGTACCTAAGTTGTTGTATACTAAGGGAGTTCAATTGAAGTGGGAGTTATGAGGGTTGAAATAGGAATGATAAGATATTTGTGTGGGTGTGGATGCTTTCGGAAATCGGTCATTAAATTCTTTGGGTAGAACGCTTGATATTAAGGAATGTTGGTTGAATGTTTTCGTTTTATAAGATATTTTCAGAAAATTCGTTTTCTATCTATTGAAAGTGAAAAACCTATATTGTTGTAGATGATTAACCCCCGGTTTCACAGTGGGAGTATAAACTTAAGATCAGCTGAACCTTTAACTGAGTTTAAATTTTTGGTTGAACTCTTCCGGTTTCACAGTGAAATCTGATCTTCAGATCAGTTGAACTTCGTTTAACTAGATTTTATGAAAAATAGTTGGCAGCATTGTACTTTTTTGCTTCGCCAAGTGACGTATTGCAAACAGTATGTAGCTTTCCTTGTCTAATCTTTCTCTTTCTGAAGCAAAGCACACGTGAAACAGCAACAATTATTTTGGGTTGTTGATAATTTGTCAACATTTTTTTTTTCAAGTGACACGAAAAAAATTGGAAAATAAACCAATAATTGTGCAAAAAAAAAGAAATAACAACTTTAACAGCAGACATGAATTTGCTAATGGAATTGGTTATGAAAAATATCTAAATAAATTCCATAATGTATTATGTATAGTGGTCCCAAACGTTGAACTTAGGTTTAAACGACAGAATGATCTCGGTTAACTTAATCTAAAAATTGAACTGAGTTCAAGGTTTAAACGATACTGTGAAACCGAATAAATTGTTGATCTGAAGTTTAAACCAAAAGTGGAGTTTAAACTTGCACTGTGAAACTGGGGGTAAGAAATATTATAGATAAACCCCGAAGAAAATATATGATTATAATAATTATTAAGGGGATCTGAATTTTAATGAATAGGTTGTCAAAGAGAATTAAGATGTCGTTTCTATATACAAAATTTTCATCAAGGATTTTATTAATTGCGATTTATTGTAGAATCTGTGCTTTTTTTAAATAAGAATTTTTAATTTGAGAAATTATAATATGATACAAAATAGAATGAAATTACGTTGAGTAAAATTCTATAGAAAATTTACCACAATATCCGTAATTTTAAATTAGAAACCTACCTTATAAATTTAAAAATTTAAAATTTTATATTTTACTAGTTAAATTAACGAACACGATTTTATCTGAAATTAAATTATATTTTAAGTCGTTATTTGGGAAAAATGTTGTCAAAGTGTGAATGTTTTATATAATTTCTTTTGCTGCATTTTTTTCTTAACAGGCTTTAAATAAATAAATAAAGGTAATGGATAGTAAACGAATATGTTAATAAAAAAAATAAAAGAAATTTAATTTTTTAATTTGGTCTTTATATGTAGTCCAAGTATAAGTGCCAGTTTCGCAGTTATACGATGGGTATATAAAAAAAAAAATCGCATTTTCGCTGGGCCCACTAGGCGGGAATAAATTGCACTTTGGAGCCCAATGGGCACTTAAGTTTCACTAACTCAGACTGAGAAAATTTCCATAGAGTATCAATTTGAAAAACTTGAGTGCAACTTATTTTTTAATGAGTGTGTACTGTGAAACTGGCGTTTTTTAACATGCCACGCACTAAAGGGGTTTTTACTAACCTTAATATAACAAGCACAGTGGGAGCGTTAGGAAAATAAGGAAGGATTTAAAAGGATATACCGATGCACATTGTTTTTGAAGTTCTGGATACCAAAATGGGGTGGGCGGAAATAGGGCCAAGTAAAGCATTTCACATTCTTGTTGTGCGACTAAAGAAAGATGGTAATTGTAAATAAAACAAAAAGTTTTCAGAGAATTATCTTAATATTTATTATTGTATAAAAGGATCTATGCCAATTAAGTGGGAAATAAAAAAAATCGGCCAAATGCTCGCCACATCTTTGGTGGCATACATCTATGCAATGGTCCATATTTTGAATGACTCTGAGACATAATTGAGGTTCAATGTCGTTAATGTGCCGAATTATCTCATCCATTAGCTCTTGTGTTGTTCTTGGCTAATTGACGTAAACATTTTTTCTTTTAAATATTCCCAAAGAAAGAAGTCCAACGGTCTCAGATCACATGATAGTAGTGGCCAATTAACATCGCCAAAAAGATCCATTGTTTCGTTTGTTGTGTTGCAAGTGGCACCATCCTGTTGGAATCACATATCTTCCAGGTCCAGAACCTCAATTTCTGGCCACAAGAAGTTCGTTATCATCTCGTGATAGTGAAAACAATTCATGGTGACTGCTTGACCGACCCCACTTTCGAAGAAGTACGGCCCGATTGCGCCGCCAGCCCATAAATCGCACCAAACAGTCACACTTTGAGGCGGATTTTCAACAATCACTCGTAGATTCTCATTTGCCCAAATGCGGCAATTCTGCTTGTTAACGAATCAACTGAGATGAAAGTATGCTGACCAAAAAAAAAATACGAAATTCATTTTGATTTTAACGCCCATTTTCGTAAAAGGCTTCAAAAATTTTAACGCGCTGCTTAATTGTGTACCTCAACATGGTTGAATTTGTCAATCACTGTAACAAATAAACGTCAAATTAAGTTGGGCAAAAAACTTGACGTTAAGGTGTGACTCACAATGAACATCGTGCTATAAGGTTGGACCACCCTTTAGTTAAAAGTATTGATATTCCAGTAAAAGAGTCGTAAATTTACTTGAATGCGATGTTCAACAGTGTTGAAAACTCAAGATATTTCTCAGCACACAAAATTCAATTGAGTTCCTATTTCCCTTTAATTTTTCTGAAACTATTTTTTTTTATTTTTGAGGTCATGTTACAACGTGTGGAAATTCCTTCAAAATTGAAACAATTCTTTGAATAATTAAAGAAATTGAAACACACACACAAAAGATTTAAACTGAATTATAAAAAAGAACGTTACATATTTTACTAATATTCACAAATTACACTGACAAAAAATACATCGAGTTGATACAGACCAGGAGGTTCAATTCCTTTCAAAATTAAATAAAAAAAAATATGGTTCACTGGGGCGTATGCGTACTTTTATTATTTAATTTAATTTTTATTTATCCCTGCCATTACTAAAAGTTTTCAACAAAATTCAGATTTTGCCGCTTTTTCCAATTGATAAACATGACATCGTGTAAGTAATATACATGTACTGGCTACATGTGTTTTTAAGTAACTGAAAAAAAACTTCAATAACAAAAAATAAAAAATTCAAGTGTGTAGACAAAAAAAATAACAACGTTTAAGGAACACTTAACATTTCCTCCAACCAAACTTTGTACCTACTACGAGTATCCACTATAGTTGTTATCCTATACTATTAACTGAGGACGTGCTTTGTATATAAAACACATGTTAACTAAAACTTTCATCTCCAATAAAAATGTGTGTTGAAAAAAAAAAAAAAAACTTTTTCGATTAAATTTCGTTCAATATAAGAATGTTGATTTTAATAGTTTGTATTGCTCCTTTTCTATGACTACTACACTGATGTGTAGAATGAAGGATAAAGTTTTCGAAAATTTTCAGCTGGATGATTCCTCACATGCAGACTTATAGTAACAATATGTTCAAATGCAGACATTATGGAACGTAAACAAATTATACAAAGCATTGTTTATAAATTTCAATGTTCGAAAATAATGAACATTTTCGTTGCCCTGTGTAATAGTCATATTAACTCTTATTGAGATGTTTTATACGTAGGTAAGCCCCCTTTGTTTTAATTTTTGCTTTAAGCTCAAAAAATTCTGTTAATATTTTAAAAATAAAAACCTTCAATCCAAAAAACTTACCCGTGGCTTAGACAAGCGAGTAGAACTAGTAGCATTTGTATCATAGTGTTAGTTTTATGGATGTTTGTGTGACTAGTAGCTCTCTGCGCGTTTTGTCAACTAGTATGATTTTTTAAAAATATTTCTTACCGAAAAATATACAAATTATGGAAACTATGGAAACAAAACAAAAAAATGAAAAAAATACACTACACTAGTAGGACAACTGGCAGGCTACTCGCAGGCAAAAATATTATACTATTTGGGCTACTAGTTGGCTCTCTCCTGTTCTGATACACTAAAACACATAAACGCTACTAGTTCTACTCGCTTGTCTAAACCCCGGGTGATACAATTATTGTTCCCATACAAAAAGAGACATTAATTTTTATTTGCAAAAGATGACCACGAAAATTTTACAGAGGTAGACAATTTATAAGAAGTTGGATAACGGTCTAATAGAGGCTTTAGTTCATAAAATGATTAAGTAAATCGATAACCAAATAACATTATTTATGTACACGAATGCCATTTCTGATCTTTATGATTTTAATCTTTCAATCCCTTGCGTAAGTAGTTAAATATGTTACTCACAACCTTCCCAAGCAATACATATGTACATAATACACTCCGCTTCACTTGAATAGAAACAAACTTATTGTTTATTATCTGAGCGTGTAGCGCTTTGGTAAATTTATAAATTCCCCTTTTGGTTTTAGTTCCTAAAAGAGGGATCTATTGCGAATAAAACTGCGTGGACAAAAAAATACCATTAGGTTATTTTTTACGACTTTTCTAATTACTTCATTAAAAACACTGTTTTTTTGTTGCACCACTTTCATCACCATACGTTTTCAATAACATTTAGGTCCGCAGAATACAGTGGCCATTGAAGTAATGTAACATTTTTCTCGGATATCCAACTGTTGATGATCCTTGCGTTGAGGATTGGCACGTTTTCTAATTAAAATGTCCATGGTATTGGTCCAAAGACATGGGTAAACTTAGGGAAATCTTCTTGCAATATTTCCTTGTAGGAGTTTGCCGTCATTTTCAATGCGGGAAAGTCCAGATCAATTGTTCAAAACCAGAAAATATCACCCCACGCCATTGCACGGCCTTCTCGGCTATGATGGCGGTCCAGAAAACTGGGTTCCTTCCTTAACATGAAAATAGTAATTATATCCGTCCGGGCCATCTAAATTTTTTTCGTCGGAAAATACCACTTTTGACCACTCTTCCTTTAACGTCATATTCTTCCTTTAAAAATCTATTATATTATGTCTTCGTATTGGATTTAACTGTGGTTTTTTCTTCAGTTTTATGCGCTTTTAATGTTGTGACCCACGAATAACACGTCTAATAGTGTTCTTTTATCTCTTCGCCTTGATTTTAGCAGCAGAGTCGCTTGAATTCGAAGCCAGTCTGATTATCTTTCTTCGGCCCGCTTCCGTTGTGGCTCTTGGTTGCCTACCTTACACATTTTTGCCATAGTTTTCTTTATTTCTAAGGTTCGACCAAACAATTTTCACACTTCTACTTATTTTTTTGACAATTTTACGTAAGGGAAGCTTATTTCCCGCGTTTACTACTATTTTGGCTTTTTTCTGCAGGGTTAATGGTTTTCCGCGGCCCATCTTTTCATTGATAAAACATTCATTATTTTTAATCCACACCTCTATTATAAGAACAATATTTCTTCTTTCCGTAATCTATAGAGACAAAACGCACACTGTTTCTATTCAAGTGGCACAAAAAAGAAACAGTGTATGAAGTAATTAGAAAAGTGGTAAAAAATAACATAATGGTATTTTCCTGAATTATACAGCCCCTTCAGTTTTATTCGCAATAGATCCCTCTTTTAGGAACTAAAACCAATATGTGAATTTATAAATTTACCAAAGCGCTTCACGCTCTGATATTAAAAAACAAGTTTGTTTCTATTAAAGTGGAGCGGAGTCTATGTTGTATGATATTGTACAAATGTATATTTTAAAAGCTTAAAAACAAACGAAAACAATGTTATCTCTTATAAAAAATCATTGAGTATTCATTCTTCTTTTCTTTGCATTCTTTTCCTGGTGCAAATTTTGTTGGTGAATTTTATCCCGATTTCTCTAATTAGGCCTTAAAGCAAAGAAAGCCAATTATGTGTACACACAAGTCTTTTTTTTCTCATTCATTACACAGGGTGATTCCCATAAGATGTGACAAAAAGCTAGAGCGTTGGGTCCATAGAAGAAAAATTGTACAGGAGCTGCGTCTGCTTCCACTCATTTAGGTGGGAGGTCCAATTAAAAAAAAATTAAAAATTGACCTAAAATATATTATGATGTAGCTGTTTTTAAAACCAGTCGTATGCATATTCTTTTATTTTTTAGTAATTATTTTTGAATAAGTATTTTTAAATTTCAAAATTTAAAAAAAAGATAATTTTATTTTCAAAATGAGTTTGTTTTTTTAATTTTACGTGAATATTTTTGAAAAAGTATTTTTAAAATTCAAAATTTGAAAAAAAAAAAATTATTTTCTTTTCAAAATGATTTTTTTTATTTTACGTATTCAAAAACGAGTTCGGTTTTTATTCTTCGATTCTCTAATTAATTATATAAATCCAAAACTGATAACTTTTCAAAAAAAAAAAAAATATAGAACAATCCAGTTTCCTTATACAAAAGGAGAATCCAGCCAAAGATCTTTAAGATTAATTTATAAATATTTTGAAAAGTAAAAGTCTTAGAACCATTACTTATTGGGTTTTAGTGTTTGACTTAAAATTAATACGAGTAAAATTTTCGAAAAACAAACAAAAATAATATTAAAAAAGAAATCAAAATTTAGAGTTTGTAAAATAATAAACTGCTTGATTTAAAAATCAAATAAATTAAAATACAATAAAATAAAATAAAATAAAATGAAACTTAACTAAAATAAAGTCAAATAACAGATTATTGGCCATTATGGTAAGGGTTACTATTTTTTTGATAATCCTTTTTATTTTATCAATTTGTTTAGAAAATGTCCCTTTCTTTTGAACAGAAAGAAAAAGACACCCGTCCTATGCATAATTTTTCTTGTTTTGTAACCTGCACGCTCTAGATTTTTGTTCGCGGATCACACTGTATTAGTATATACGTACCCGTACCTATCTACCTAGTACCTACATACCTAAATTTTTATTTAGTTACATTTTAAACATCTATTCAAGAAATTGGTTATTTTCACTTTAAAAATTTCAAAATCCAAATGTAAATTGCACCATCTAGGTATTTCGACTTTAAAAAACAAACAAAAAACTTAACATCGCATAAAAGAAGCATAAAATAAGATTAAATAACTCCAACCACGCTTAAGGGGGATATTTTGATGTCAGACTAAGAGCAAAATACATATAATACAACAACAAAAAACCTCTTCATTTCTGTCTTCACAAGTCGTATCAGTGTCAGTGACAACAAGGATTTTCCCCTTGAATTTTGATGCTACATAGTGTACACATAATATTATATAGTACCTACGAGTATATCTATGTTAAGTCTTATGTTTATCATTTTAAAGTAAATTTATACAGAAGATGCAGTTAATATTTGAAGAGAAAGTTTTCTTCAAATTGCATCATTTTGAAGCTTAATAAAAAAGGGTGAATGCGGGTGTGTTTTCACCACAATTTGCAGTTTTAAGAAACTGGAATTACTTAGTGTGAATTTAAATATTACACAAAAGGGATAAATGGATATAGAGTCTTACCGAGAATTTAATGTGAAGCTTTAATTTTTTTTATCTCTTAATCAACACTTATTATTGTTTTTAAAAGTTTTATGAAATTGCTGTGTAATAAAACACTGAAAGTAAATAAAACACATTTTTAATCGACAAGTTTTGGGCATGTTAACATAAGATATACTTTTTAATATTATGAAACATACGAAATATTTATTTTAGTTGTCAATTATTTTGAGAGCAATTAGACAAATTATGAACACAAAACACATTTTTGCATTAATTATATAGGATGCTGCCAGAGTTATGTTATAACATGAATTGGTTGCAGTTTTGATAGGACATCAATTCTGCGTTCTTAGGATGTGTAGCTACAGCTCAATTACTTGCTGTCAACTATTTCTCTATCATAAACATTTGACGCCATTTACAAAGGTATGTCACATTCACAGTACTATATCTAAGGTGTTATCATACGCAGCTTGTGAAATTTCAAGATGGCTGTTCTTGTGCACAGTAGGTACACAGTAAACAAATTTGTGGTGATTGTTTGAAATTAATTTGTTTTACTATTGATTTTGACAACATGTGCAGAACTGAACAAAAATTAAAACGCTAGTGATATAACCTGTAATAAAAACTAAACATTTCAAAAAGCAACCTCTTTGATCCTGAACTTCCTGTTGCGTCATGAAAAACATTTGGTTAACAGTACCTCAATTAATATTTCCAAAGTTCAATAATGGCAAAATCTCAGGATTAAAGTCTTTATTTACCAATGTTATTAAAAAGAGATTAAACAGTATTCCACAGTGTAATATGCCTTGCTGAAAAATCAGTGTATGGGCTGCTTATTTATACAATATTAATCAGACAAAATTTTTTCAAAGGGTTGATGTTTTTAATAAATAAAATAAAGCCTTCTTAAACCATCCATTCAATCCTCACCCATCCACAGAACCCAAGAACCCAGACGCTTAATTTCTCTTTATTCGTTACGAACGATTTTAAGCTAAAGCCATTAATCTTTGAAAAAACGTTATTTTGTCTTTAATTTGAAAAGTCTTATTGTTTTCAATAATTAATGAACACGTTACATCGTTTTGTTCATGCTTACTAATTGGTTTCTATATAAAAAATATAAAATAAACAAGAAAAGAAAAGTAATTTCATCTGATGCGATTACATGTGGAATACGAATAGTGTAACCGCCTTTGGTGACAAGACCATCACCGTCGTCGTTTTTCGACAAAAACAAGAAGAGAAATAAAGTAATTTAATTTCACAAGGCATTGCATAACCAACGACACAGTACAAAGGGGATGCAGGACACCAACATAGCAACAGCAGCAACACAAAAAAGTCCTCCTTTCATTCTGTTAGATTTGGACCGCATTTGACCAAAAACTATACAGCTGCTGCAATGTGGTGATAGCTGAAACCAAGATGTCCTTCAAAGTTTGTTTTATTATTTGAACTTCCTGTAACCACATCCTGGTTCTCATTAAGCTTCTTTTCCTTTTATTTTTAATTTTTCCATTTTGCAAGACCTCACCATTTTTTTCTTTTTTTTTTAGTTTTCTTCATTTTTCTCTCTCAACGGTCCACTTAAGTAGAAAAATACTTTTGACTAAGTTTTTTTTTTTTTAAACGCCCGCCCGCCGTCGTCGTTTCTTGCGGTTATACTGCAGTAGGTAGGTACTTTTAAGTTGAACCTCTTTTGTTGGAAGGATAATCCAAAATCTTAAAATTGCTTTCGTGGGAATCTACACCAATCGGAAGTTCTTCAAAGGAATGATTTAGCCCCAACAAGCATTGAACAGTGGAGAAAGGTCAAGTGCAGATCACGCAAAAAAAAATTAACGTTCACCTTGTGTGGTTTAAGGGCACTTCTTATTCTTATTCAAGGAAGGGCGTTGTCTTAAACAGAGTGTGATGCAGCAGCAAGGCCTGAGTGACTGCAGGAATTAATTAAGAAACAAGCACGTACTAGTATATAGAGACGTGGTCGTTGAAGCGGGCTTTTGTGTAATTGTTCCTGAATTTGTGCTAATAAATTGATTTTTTTTTTTTTCAATTTAAAGTGTTTGTGGTTTTTCTCATTTTTCTTCGGCCGAAATTTCACCAGTTGTATTTTTCGATAGAGAACGGATAGACATTACCATTATTCCATATTATCTTACTTTATTTATTTTATTTCAATTTTAACTGACATTGCAAATGATTAGTTGAAATTAAATGTTCTTTGTTTAAGCATTGAAAAACATTTATGATTTCGATTTACATATATGGCGATTATTTTAAAATAACAGTGATTCGTGTAAAATCAACATTAATATGTTTTGAATGAAATATTTCAATGATGATTCAATATGCATCATTTTTAAATTTGTCCTTTTTGTTTTAATTCATACAAAAAGCGTGAGTGATTTCTTATATTTTATTCCATCAGTTTAAACAAAATTGGTTTGTCTATCTATAATGAGTCGCTTATAACAAAATTAGGAACTTTGAAAAATTTGTGTACTTCGTCTGGGTGTACAAATTGTCATAATGGTTTCGTATTCAGCTGGTGAATCGAAGTTAGTAAAATAAGGATGTGTAACATTTTTTTTTTCAAATAAATATAACAATTTCAAAACCCCCTTTTGTTAAAAATAAAAATAATAAAATAAGATGTTAAACTTAAATAATAAAATTAAAATAAAGCCTTACAAATGCAAATCATATATTTTTCGCAGTCTTCCTGATTTTCTTTTTTTTTTTTTGAGCATTTTATTTCAATAGAAACAATTATAACAACATTTTAACAATCAACACGAAAACCATTGGAGCAAAATCATTATCAGCAATCATCATTAAAGTAGTTGCATCATTTATATTATTGTTTTTTTCTGTGTGTTAAAATATATAAACGAATATTTATTTGCAACATATCGAAAATAAAGTTTTATACATACACGTATGTATATGTATGGATGCCAGGGTGACCATTATTTCCCAAAATATTATTTTTTTTTTGAATTGCTCTTTTTAATTTTTTAAATTACATTTTTTATTGATTTTTGTTTTTAATTTATTTAGTTAAACCCCCATGTATTAATTTGTGAAGACAAACCAAATATATTTTTTCATTTTTTTTTTAATTTTTTTTAAATTCTTACCTAACCTTTTTTACATTTAATTTCTTGTATATTGAACTACACGTTTTTTTTTTTTATTTTGTATTCATTTTTGTTAAATGATAAAATTTTTAAATAACTGTATTTTAAAATGTATGTTTAAACAAATTTTGTAATAAGCTTCGATTTTTAAAACCTTTAAATATTTTTACTTTTTAAAATTTTTTAATTTTATTTTTCTTTCTCGTGAGCTACGGCAGTTGTTATATTTTTTTTGTTGAATATTGTTAAATAAAAACTACTTGAAAAATCCACAGTAAAAAATTATGTTGCAAATAGAAATTATATTTTGTGCCAACTTTTTTAAAATATTACATATTTCTACTTTTAAAATCGTTAAACATTTAACATTATGTAATAATTTTCAAAATCCAAAAAAAAAAATATACATACTTGAGGATTATTAAAAGCATTATTGCAAACGAAAAATCGACAAAAAAACTTTAAGTAACTTATAGAGGATTTTCTTCAAGATAAGTTATTAATATAAAAACGACTCGAACGGTTTGAGGGATCTTTATTGAATGATCATAAAACATTTTAATGTCAATAGAGAAATCTATAACTTATTTAAAATAAATTGCGGATAGATCATTCGATCATTTAGGCCAATCGCGATTTGGTACATACAACGTTTCTTATGTACATTAATTTAAGTAAATAATATGCTGTAGACAGTATGAATAAAAAATTAACTGACCACTTTGAATTACGATATGCTACAAACTTATCGTAATTCAAGAGAAAAAAAATTAAGAAGGCTTAATTAAGAATATTAAAAAAAAAAAGAAAATCAAAATATTATTATAATATTTTTTGAAATATAATTTTTTAGTTTGGGTTTTTAAAGAATCAACAAAAAAATATAGCAATAATAATAACCAAGAGTTAAAACATTTAAGATAATAAGAGAATCTTTTTTTGTGCCCTAAGCTTTCCATGTCCACTTTTTTCAAATTCGAAATAATGAACTTGGAATATAACGAACACCCTAATATACAGGGTTATTTACCTAATGTGTAACTAAAAGATAGAGCTTATAGGTTGTGTTGAGATAAGAAAAAAATCGTGTGGAGGGGGGTCTATTTCTCCCCGCTGAGGTGGGAGGGGAAATGTTCTTTAAAAAAATGATTAAGAACAGAAAAAAATATATTAAAAAACAAGGGTTACAATAACAAAGTTACAAGTTATTTTTATCAACAGTTTTTGAGAAATTAATTTTCAAACTCAAAATTTTGAAATTTTTTTTTTTTTTTTTAAATTTTACGTTGTAAAGTATTATTTTTGTTGTCAAAATTCAATGCTCTTATAAATTTTTAGTCAAAATCTGAAAACCGAGTGATTCTAGGACTTTTACTTTTCAAGATATTAAAAAATAAATGAACCAACTTTCTCATAAAACTAAGAAGAATCCTGCTGAATGATGATTTCGGCAACCAGTTGATTATCATTTATCTCATTTGTACTAGTTTTTACTAAGATGTTGGTTTCATTATTTTTTAACATCTTCAAAGGTAAATACTAGTTAATAACGTAAAAAGATTAGTTTGAAAATTGAAAAAAAAAAATTCAAAATTTTGAGTTTGGACATTAATTTCTCAAAAGCTATTGACAAAAACAATTTTATTTAAAAAGACAATAAAGGATGGTTTCTGAATCTACAAAAAAGTATAATTTACAGTTGTTTTTTAATATTTCTTTTTCTGTTTTAAGTAATTTTCTTAGAAATAGAGTAATCCCCTACCCCCCGCCCCACCCATACGCGTGTTTTCTTGTCTCTACTCAAGCTTTATCTTTTTGTCACACCTTATGTGAATCACCCTGTATATGATTACCGGCAATTACAAAATTTAGTGGAGTTAACTGTGCTAAAATTATCATTTTCAACAAAAAAAAACCTACATAAATGAAGTTTTACGCTCAACATTTTAAGTTCATTGGCTCAGAGAAGAATTTATTGAGATATCTAATAAACTCTCTGACTTAACGAATTTATCATTAATCTTTTAAAGTTGATTTTCCAAAATTCGTTTTTACGAACAGCTTCATTAACATTATTTGTCTTCCTCATTTTGCCGGCGATTGTCATGATCTCGAGGGGGACAACAACTCTTCCACTCAACTGCTTTACCTAAGGTTCCACTTGTGGAGTTCATTTACATTATTAAGACATCGAACTACGATATTTACTTAATTTTTATGAAATAATCAACAAAATAAAGGTTTCATTGAATTTACGTAAGGTTTCCTTAAATGTACACTTTTAATTTTTTCATTTTCTCAGAAATTAAAATTTGACCCGTAAAAACTTTTATTGAATTAGACGATTACGTCTGAATTTTCTTCTTTTTTCGCACCGATTGCATTTATTTTAAAATAAGTTAAAACTTTTATTATTTAAAAACAAAAAACTATTGTGAATAAATCACAGCAATTTGACTGGAGAAATTTAATTTTTTTTACGTCATTCGATAAGAAATGTTGACACTTAAGTTGGTGGGTTTGGGTTGCCAATGATTGTTTCCGTATCTAGACTCTAACACTAACAGGCTATCCTCAATCAGTGTGTGTTAAAATGTTACCCAAGTTTATCACCTAATTTATCTTTATTGCCAAAAAGCTATTCATTCCACTCCACAGTCTACATAAGTTATATAACCAAGATACACACAAGCTACTTAAATATTTTCGTCCTTTAACCGCCCTTATGTTTATATTAGAGAGAGCCAATTCTAATATTAGAGCAAAACTTTAATTTTAGAAAATGTTTTCATGAGTGGAAGATGTGAGCATCTGGTTGGTACAATTATGTATGTATACAAAATGCTTTAGGTTAAACTTCTGAGGGTAATGAACCAACGAACCACACCAAGATAGTAGAGAAATATGCATGCAGGTCCTAAGGACAGGTCCTAAGGACATATTCTGCCATTGCAAACTTTAAAAAGTTACCGCCACATAAATGATAACTAGATTGAGATAAAAGCAAAAGCGTTAGGAAAAGGACAGATGTTCACACGGGATCTGCTCAAGAGAGTTTATAGTATATGCATGTGAAAAATGAATTCGAGTGCAAGTGCATGCATGTGAAATAAGGATATCCGGGGCATTCATATCTGCGGTGTTCGTTCATGGGCGGGCAAGGATAGCTAACCTAACCTAGAGCGAAAATGACAAATGAGTTTTGTATGTGCATTCAAGATGAGGGATAATGTAATTTTGATGTCGTATTTTTCTAAATTTATTCGTATTTCCTGTGTTCTTGTTTTTTTTTTTGTTAGATTTCAGGGACTTTGCCTTTTGTTGTCATTAATTTTACTTAATGGAGTGCTCGGATACAAAGGATTGTAGATACATATACGGCTAGTGTTATGTTTTTTTTTCTGTTCTGGCTATTGTGTCCACCAAGGACTTATTTTTAGTAATATTGTTTTTTTTCTTGTAGTCTCTCTGTTTAGGCCATCAATCATATCTGATGATGGTAAAAGTGTATTTTTGTTGTTGTTGTTTTATGATATTGTATCGTATTCTTTTGTTGTCTGGGTTTGATCTTTATTGTTATAAGTTAGTGGTTTTGGTAAATAACTGTTATAACAATGATGTCAGCGAATAAAAGCTAAGTGGATGATTATTGTGTTTAAATGTTGCCACATAATGTTGCAAATAGAAAAGATGAGAAATCAATTATTGTTCTGCACTTTATTACTGAATTATGGTTTTATTTAGTACATGGTCTTTGTATACTGTACATGTATAGTATATAGAAAAGATAAACATTTTTTATGATGAGTTCGGGTTTCTTTACAAACAAAAAGTGATTTCTTTTTTAATTGGTACTAAAATTATACATTTTAAGTATACACCTATAACTAAAATAAATGTTGAATTTGGTAAGCGATTCTATGAAAAAATTGCAACTTTCTTAATTTTACACTCGGATTGTAATTTCGAACAAAATATACATAGCCAAAGCACATCAACATGAACTTTCTGATATGACTTTAGACTGTTAATGAGTGAGTTCAAACAGATGGGAAGGATTAATTTGAATATGTTGCAGAGAAATATATTATAAGTAAAGGGAAAACTCTACAAACAAGCTTTGAATGAAAGACTGTTTGACACACATGCAAACTCACTATTATGGGTTTAATGAAGAAAATTTTACATATCTTTAATTTTCTTTTTTGACTTTTTTTAAGTCATTAAAATGGAAAAACTTCTTCAGTCTTGTTTTTTTTATTTAAAATAATTATTAGGTACTTAGTATCTTTTAAATAAAATAATAATGTTATCATGCAAAAATCCTAGAACAGCTCAAAATTATTAACTCGTAATTATATCTCCTTCCAATACAACTCTGTATGTGTTTATTTCTAGAGCAAACAATAATACATATAATTCATCATATTATAGTATTAAAGGCCACTTTAAACTACAAGAAAAAGGGAAATGACCATGCATGTCAAGTTATAACTACATTTGTGGAAATTTAAAAAAACTAAATATGCAGTTAATTGTAGCTTTTTAGTAGTAAATTAGTTGTGGATAGAAAAAAATTAACTGCGTTCTTAGTTTTTGGAATTCCAGAATGTGTAGTGCCAAATTGATATCAAGTTAGCACTACATAGCTATTTTTAATGTTAAAAATAGTGCTCAAAAATATTTTTAGAATTTTTCTCTTTCCACAACGAATTTACTACTAAAAATCTTGAACTAACTTCGTACCTATTTAGTTTTTGGAATTCCCGAAAGTGTAGTGCGAAATTGTAGAAAAATAGTAGAACTACAATTTTTTGTTTTCACAACTAATTTACTACTAAAAGCTACAAATAACTTCATATTTCTTTTTTTGAATTTGCACAAATGAAGTGCTAACTTGCTTACTTTTTTTCTTCTACAACTAATTTACTATTAAAAAGATTCAACTAACTGCTTACTTAGTTTTTGCAACGGTGATTTTCTTATGTCTCGTTCGAATTGATATTTTCTTTGTTAAGTTAGCTTCGTTCAGCTCACACCCAATTTTGAGTCATTGCAACTTAAATCCAATAAATTGACGAATAGAATATAACCATGATCAACTGTAAACTTAGATCCTACAAACTCATTTGTATAGTGAATTTAGGTTACCGATGTATTACACATATTGTTAGTTTGTCCCCTCATATTCAAGTATTTGTTGTTTCGTACTGAAATATTCATTTGTAAAAATGAAGTTTGACCTCGGTATTTGAAAAGTATCAGTACACGAGCCAAAAATCACATTTTGCAAAATGTTACCTGCTATCGTTTCGCCGCCATCTTGTCTGTAACGGTTAATTCTTTTTTCACACGTAACTCACGAAGTTTTTATCCCAGACACAAAAGTTAAGGCATATACTTGTAGCAAATTAAATTTTCTAAAAATTATGTTTTGTAACTTTTTTGCTCATACACACTCCTCGTCAACTGAATACGCACAAACATTTTTGAATATATTTTATCCATTTTTTCCAAACAGTGATGGTTATTATGCCATCTGTTGATGGTAAAAATTTTCGTAACATATAAATAACAGAATTTCAAAGTTTTATCCAAAAACAACCGTGAGTTTTTCCTTCAACCACTTCCAAAGTGTAACTTATGCAAAGTAGAAGTTTTTCAGTTTATGGGTCCAAAGATGTTAGAAAATTTAGGAAAATTTCTTTCCAAAATTACTTTATACCCAGCTGCTGTCATTCTTGATGTTACACCCTCGAGCTCAACTGTTCCATAATAACTGACTGCTCCCCATATCATGAGACCTCCTTCACGACTATGATGGCGCTTTAAAAATCTTTTTTCTTTTCTTAAGTCGTGAAAATAGAAGTTGAACCCATCAGGGCCATCGAAATTAAACTTTTTTTCATCTGAAAAAACCACGTGATACCATTCTTTTTTCCAACTCATGTGAAGTCTTGAAAAATCTAATCGCAACATTTTCCGTCTCTCGTCAAGTGGTGGTTTTTTCTTAAGTTTCATTCGTTTAAGATGGCTTGAGTTGTTGATTACTCTTAATACTGTTGAGCAACTTGCGTTTACGCCGACTTTTTGTTTTATTTTTGCCACAGAATCAGAAGAATTTGATGCACATCTTAAAATTCTTCGTCTCTCAGCTGCTGCTGTTGCTGTTTTTTACCTCCCTTCATGTTTTTGCCGTATGCATCTTTATTTTTCAAGTAAGAATAAACTACATTAAAACTTCGGCCAACTTTATCAGCTATTGCACGTCCAGTTAGGCCTTGGTCTCTAAGTAAATCGATTTTAGCTTTTTCAACACTGTTAAGACACGTAGATCTACCCATTTTTCTTAAAATTTGAAATCAAGAATTAAATTTTACTGAAAACACTAAAATCGTTAATTTAAACTGTCAAGCACTCCAAAAAACTTATAAACAACGAAGAAAATGGCGTTGTACCTATTCAGTTGACTAAAAAAAAAACTCCTACTTTGCATATAAAACACTTTGCAAGTGGTTGAAGAAAAACTCACGGTTGGTTTTGGATAATTCTTTCGGAATTATCTGCTTAACATCTTAAGGGAATAGTTAGCATCAACAGATGGCATAATAACCATCACTGTTTGGAAAAAATGGATAAAGTAAATTAAAAAATGTTTGTGCGTATTCAGTTGACGAGGAGTGTATGGCTTAAAACTTGGTTTTTAATATGCGTCATATTTCTTTTGTTTGTATTGTCTGATTTTTCTGCTCAGTTGCTTTCTATCAGGTCAACATTTTTGAATGACATAGATTCCATGAAAAATGTTAAAGAACCTGCAACTTTGTTGATGATTTAAAAGTCTTCACTGTCTTCGAGCTATCCAGGAGTATACACCGCTCTAATAATATTCAATTCATTCTCTGTCATCATTCTAAGTCAAGTTTAATACCGTTTTGAATTTTTAATGTTAAGGTACACTAGTCTATGATTTTTCATTTAACTTTCTTTTTGCTTTATCAGTCAAACGCAAAATAAATAGAACATGTGTACGTACATAGATACCGTACATCTTTAAATATATTTAATTTATTTTCAATATGTTTATAGGCCCAATACTGAACCATAGACCATAAGTCTTAAGGGCATACAGTTAAATTTTAGACAAAAATATTAAAAATGTTGCAAGTATTAGTGTTTTGCTAGTGTTCGGCTATTAAAAGCGCAGAGTTTAACTAATTTTGGTTTATAATTTAAAAAGTATATCTACTTTTCAAATTATTTTTTAATTTAAATTTTAACTAAACAAATTTTTAATTTAAGGCTCCTCCGGTTTCATTTAACATCACATAAATATACAAGGGAAAGAATAAAGATTCAATAGTTCACCAAGTACTTGTACATATTTGACTTCTAGACACATGACTCTAAGTTCAATTATGTACATGCTTTTAAAAAAATTTTGAAGCATTACAGAAGAATTTCTCTATAAATTTCAAGAAAAAAATTTACTCAATAAAAATGAAGGTATTCCTCCAAATGAAGGTCATATACAAGAATGTTTATCAATTTCCACCATATTTACAAGGAAAACTTACACGGCTGTATAGATCGTAATATTTCAAAATGGAAGTTTGTAAGTACATAGGTATATATTTTTCAATTATTTTAATTTACAAACAATTTTTTTTTTATCTTGAACTAACCACTTAGCAACAATTATAGCTTTTATAAAACTTCGAAAAATAAACAAAAACAAGACATTAAATTCATTAATATGTTCTCTTAAAAACAAAAACACATAACAATAAACAATGAGTCAAAATTTCAAGTACAACAAAAAAACCCACTCCATTTGGAAATAACGATGTATAAATACACATTAAATCACACCATGAGCAATTTACAAAACTATACATTTAATTGGCGAAATGTTCTTAAACAAAATACATCTCAATTTGAACACGCGCCATTTCAACATTCACCAAAAAGTGATGATTCTTAAAGAGTTTGTATATTTTAATTGAAAATAAATAAACACAATCTAAATTAGAAATTTAAATTTTACCAAAAAAAAAAAAAATATATATATAGGTATTTCAATCGAACTCGAAAACGACAGGATTTTGTTTTTTTTTGTTCTTGCTATAGCAAAAGCTCTGTTGTTTTAGGAAGATTTCTTATCCAACAAAAACTTACGAAAAATACTCTATGTAAACACAGGAACCAAATAATAAATAAATTCAAAAACCAATGCCCCATGGACTTTTTTTGGTGCGATGGGGGGATATGGTTATTTATACAAAAGTTAGATACATATTTTGTCAGTTTTATCCTAATCCATAAATAATTCGAATTTGAAGGAAAAAGAAATAATATTTTAATTGTGTTAAAAATTTCACACCAACATTTTTCCATGGCTTCCTATCTGAGTGGCCAAACAAAATTTTTTATCTATCCCTTAAGCCCAGGGGTTTATTTTATTTTTTTTTTTTTTCATTTTAAATTAAAAATTGATGCGACTGACAACACTCTCGGACCGACCAAAAGCTAATCAATATCTACAAATTCAGAATCAAAGAATTCAAAATAAGATTAATTTTTAATTTATTATAGGTCGGTGTACTTACTGATGGATGGTGATTCGCCTACCGACAAAGAGGTCCTCGGGAGTCCTTTTGATGATAAGAAAAATCCCCAAAAGTCATTAAATGTGTAAGTATCCTTTTATAATGACAGATGTTTCTTTCAAACACTTTTTTTTATACATGCGGATGTTACACTGGATATATTTTTGTTTTCCAATTTAATTTCTTTTTTTCTTTTTTTTTTGTAGACAAATAAAGATTTTGTTTAAAAATTTATTTTCGTATCTTCACTAAATTGCTTTCGACTTTTCGTAATAAACAAACATGTCGTTTGAGGAATTGCACTACTTGTGTTGCACTGCACTCTCACTGATTTTGATGTTTTAAGACTGACGTTTCAACTGGGCAATTATTATTTTTATTTATTTTTTTTGTTTTCTTTCTTTCAAACGTACCTACCTACCCCTTGAGGCTATTTCAACCCTTATCATTATTTCTTGGTTTATTTTTTCAGTGTTTTTTTTTATAGAATTTGTTTATTTATGACAACGCCAAAAAAGTGTAAAGAAGAAGATGAAACCATTAAAAAACGGGGTCTTGGCAAGTCAAGCAAAAATGGGATAGTTACGTGCGGGGTGGAAACCAAAGTGGGTGGCATAAGTCAAGAAAAATGTATAAATGAAAAACATAAAAATAATTGATTTTATCTATAAAAAAAATAAAATTAAAGAGAAAATTAAAAAAAAAATCATAACAAAATAGCCGCGGCGGCAGCGGGCGTTTATGGGTGGTGGTCAGAGGGCGGTGAAATAAATTAACATAACGAAGGAACAACATGCAGTTAGTCACCCTCACAATATTTGAAGGATACTCTTATATGGGCCAGAGATGATCGAGAGAAGGTCAACGATGATGATGACTATGGAAAAAATCAATGTAGTGGGTGTGGAAAAGCATGTGTTGTCATAATGTCATCGAAAATAAATGGCCAACCAATAAAAAAAATTAATATAGATGAAGTGATAAACAACAAAAATAAGCCACTTAAGAGGCGACGACGACAACGACAACATGAAGGCAGGATTACGTGTGTTCCATTCACACACATCATTATTGTCCTTTAACACGCACTTAAGCTCTACCATGATTTTTGTGGCATACCAATATACAAGAATGCGTTTTTAACCAGCAAACACCGACATTTTCAATGTTATTCTTGTTGTTGTTTTTGTTTTGTTTAAGGGGAAGCACGTGCTCTACTTTCGCTTTGCACCAAAAATACGCGTTTTGTTGTGTCAACCTACCCTCTTTCGTTTTTCCCTCTTTATAAATATTTTGTTTCCTTTATATTTACACAAAAATGAAGTCGGAAAATCAATTCAAAAATATACCATCACCCGAGGGATGAAAACGAACAACGGAACCGTCTTGTGTGTCGAAAGGCTAAAATTCAACTGCTGTACTGGTGCTGGTGCTGGCTGACGGAGACGGTGGTGATGTTTGGAAATACAAATTATTACCATTTTTGTGTTGGCCAAAGAAAGCATGGATGGAAAAGCGAAAAGTAAATTTGTGTTCGCTGTTCGCTTTTGGTTTGTTCGAATCGAACATGCTTCGAACCGAAATATAGTAAATTAACCGCACTAGCCGTTTGAAAAGAAAAACACCAACCATCCCCTAGAAGGGATGAAAATAAAAAAGGATATTTTCGTTCTGTCGAAAGTGTTATCCTTTTTTTGTTTTGGTTCAATCGAGTTCGATAGTATTGTATTTGGTAGAATGATTTTTGAAGGCATCCTTGCAGCATCCTTTTGATGGTATATAGGCCCAATTTGACCTTTTACATTTTTTTTCTTGCAAACAATTGTATTATATTTCTACGCTTTAATACGGGTTATTCCCTTTAGACCACTTATCTTGTCCCTGATTCAACAAAACATAAAATATATGTGTGTGTATAGACCAAAGAGGCCTGCATGTCCTCCTTTTTCTATTACACAATATCATCACACAACACAGAGAATGACATTGTACAAATCTAATCCAACAGTAAATTAACAACAATACATTTTGGGTTAAATTGCCTGGTGATGAAGGGCTTTGATGAACTTTTAAATAAAAATATTTAATACATATAAATGGGTGTTCTTTATCTGTGTTTATTATTTGTCTACATTTTTTATTCTTGATTCTATTTTGAAACATATGTACAAACATACGTATATAAAAAGAACAATGTACCTTACCTACCCATGAGTTTTTTTTTTTTTCTTTTTGTTGAAGCACGTGATGGATGTGCTGACAAATTGGAAATGTATGGGTTTGATTGCTTTTTAAGAAGGAAGTCTTCTCCTTTTGACATTTTGAGCTAAAAAAATTAAATTAATTTTTAAATTGAGTAAAATTGTTTAAAGAACTGGGGGGGGGTTAAGATGAAGGTGGATACTACTATGTCTATGAAGTTGTTAACGGGCTCATCATTGTAGAATTGTTTGTAAACAGTTTTTGTTGGGTATATGTAGCTACATTTGAAGCGAGTGTATATGATGAATTTTGTAAAGGCAATAGAAAATAATGATATCACTTTAAGACTGTCTGTAAAGTTTTTCAACAATAATGTGAATTGATTGGTTTAAAAAAAAAGTGCCTTAAAAATATGGTATGGTGAAGAAAATTTATTTAAAAACTTTTTGTTCACAAATTTTGACAATTAATAAATTTATTATTTAAATGCTAGAATGAAGTTTAGCTTTTATCAAGTTAAAATCTTTTAATTTATACATTTTTTTTAATAAGCAATTCCATAGAAATCAGTATGTAGGATAAATCATCCCTTACAATAATTATATTTAAACTTAAATAGAACGCATGACTGGAGGAGCCCATGAAGTATATAACTTTTTTAATTGAATTATATCACTTTTAGTTCAAAATTGTTACATGGACTTTTTTAAGATAAGGATGTTGTACATCGGCAAAAATTGACGTAAGGAGGTATTTTGAAGGAGGTAAGTTGATTTATAGGTATAGATATTTTACTATCTAAATAAATGAATCGTAGTTACCGTGAAGTGTCCCCCAGGCCTAGTCAACTCAGTCATCAATCGATTAAATTTACATTAAGCACCCTTCAGCGTCATTCCCATCACTGTCATTCGCACGCTGTTGTTTCCACCATTATTTCTATGCAATTTTATCAAAAAGTTTCCTTGTTGCAAAGTCGGAATTATAGAGTCGTGAATACATAAATGTATGTAAAGTGGATTATATGTATACAGAAACAGCTCGAGTAACATATACACAAACATCTTTTCAATATTTGAATAAAAGCGAAAATTTTGTTTCCTTGCTCAAGCATGTACCTAAAAAAAAAGCAAAAATCGAAATGGTGCGCACTTCACTAAAAGAAAATATTTTTTGGTTTTTCGAAAAGTCTTGAATGATTTTTTTTTTTTTTTTTTGACTTGACGAGTAACGGTTTTTAATGCATTCTATTAAAAAGATTACAAAATTGTTAAAGAAAATCTTTCTTTTCCCAAAAACGACGCTATGATTTTCAAACAAAAATTTTACCAAAAACCGTTTTTTCCCAGGAAACTATACCGAATTTAAACAAAAGTGCCTACTTAAATACACACAAAGCTTCGAACAAGTTTAAATTATATTAATATAAAAATATAAAAAATATGGAAATTTGGTATTTAAAATTTCTTAAAGTAATTTTTTGTCTGCCCCAAATTATTATTTTTCTGTTCTTAAATGTAAGGTACTAAAACTATTTTTTGTGTAAGCCAGTATGTGGAAGAATGTAGGTTTGACAAAGATGTGCATTTCATTTTTTAGTACAGACTTTTCCAAGAAGTTTATAAGAATTAAAATGTACTTTTAATAATTTTGATTTGATTTTTTCCAACTCAATCAACGGCCGGCTGTTTACTTGAGCCCGAAAAAAAATTACCTAACCTTAGTCAAACTGTTAAAGATGTAAAAAAAACTCTTATCTTAGTCGAGAGTTGAAAAGAAATAAAAAAACTTAATGCTAAAATATGAACGGCCAATCTTTATATAAACAACTATAATACTACATATGTACGTCCTTTTTAAATTTACTTAAAATACAAATTATTAAAAGGAATAGTAATACTAACATTATACTTAATAGGTAGTTTTTTTTTTTTTTAATTTAAATCTATTTTTTATTTAAAATCAATTTGTATAGTTTTTGAATAATTAGTTTTCAATTTCAATTTTTTTTTTTTAATTTTATTTTTCATTTATTTATTTACATAAATAATAACCTTCTTACAATCCTGACATTTTGAAAAAAAAACATATTTTTAAATATTTTTCGAGTTTAAAAACTTAAAATTTATTTTCGAATCAACTCGATTAAGATTTAAATTATCTGTGTAAAGTAAGATATCTGGTCTTAAAAAATCTAAAGTTTCTATCTTAGGCGATATTTGTATATAAATACCTCTCTCATCATAACAGGGGGGAAAATTCCTTCCCTTCAATACGATTTTTGTATTGTTTTGTGCGATGTGAAACACCCTGTTTATAGTATGTTCATATTATGCGTATATAAAATTTAAGAAAAAAATCTGATTTACATTTTTATTTATTTTTCTAATCAAATCTCATTTGCCCCTTCATGTAAAACAACACCTATATATTTTAACAATTTTTCCTAGAATTTATTTCTCTTCCAGGTGAAAAATGTATTGTCTTATGTCTTTATTATGGCAAACAGAAATCTTCTTAAAATAATACAAAAATTCTCGTAAAATATTTTACGCCATTTAAAAGGTAAGTTATAATTCATCTCCGTTTTCGGCAGAAATTCAATTTTTTCTTTCTTATTCCGACAACAACAATAAAAAAAACATCAAACGTATTAGTTCCTAACACATCGTTTTATTTGCTTAACAAAGAATAACAAGTTGCATTTTAGAAATCTCTCCTTCCTAACAATAGATTAATATATACATAGATACATATAAGTTTTAACAAAGTTTTTATTGTAATCTGCTCGGATTTATAAACAATTATTGTGTACCCAGCAGCCAAAAGCCTTGTGGCCTAAAATTACCTATAAAATAAACTTGATTTATGTAATAATACGGTGTGTGATCTGTGATGTGTGTGTGAAATAATAATAAAACCATTGACCTGGGTGTTTTGTTATTATGATTTTGATTTTATAAAGGTGAAAAAGATTTTATTATTGTTTTCATAGAAGCTTTCGGGCACAAGGCAAAATTACGTACAGTAATTTTGATAAATTATTTGCATAGTCAAAAATTTGGTAAGAATAACAGAATTTGGATTTTTGTAGGAAATAAAAAGAAAACAAAATGATTTTAATAAGGACTTCCCAGACTTTCATAGTAAGGTTAGCTAATTTAAATAATATCTGACAGCATATTGCTTAATTTTAAACATTTTAAAAATTAAACTCTTTTAAAAAACTCAGTGATATCAGTATCAACCAAACATTTCAAAATTTTATTAATAAGTCCTAAGACTGGCGGTTTTGTATTTGATGAACTTCAATCTTTCTGTGATCAAACTTTCATCCATGTTCTGTTGAGGTCGAAAAATCCGTTTCCAGCTCTCGGACTTTAAGATCCTGTCAGAAATGGCTTACTCTTCTTGACGTACCACCGAGATTGTGTTTCTAAACAAGCAGTTTCCGCACGAGCTGCCAAATTTACGAAATGTGGTTGAGGTATAGGGTTGCCAAGTTCAATTTTTGAGTATTTTGAGTAGGACTTTTTAATTAATAATTTAATTTAATTTTAATAATATTTAATAATGTAAATGAGGTTAAAAAAAGAGTTAAGTCTATAGATATAGAGTCTATTTTCTAACGATAAAAAACCCTCCAAATTATACTGACATCAATTAAATGTATTTACCCTATTTAACTGAAAAACAAACTTTAGTTTCTCAATTTCCATTTTGACGTCAAAAAGTAAATTGTGCATTATTTATTCATCAATAAAATAATGCTTTTATTTGTTCAGACCTCCATTCTATTCTTCACTTGCTTAAACACTTCGTAAAACATTTTTAATTGCACCCAAATAGACTTAATTATATATTGTCATTCCATCCATTTATCCTCCTTTTTTCCCAACCCTAAGGCATATAACATAGAGTTCACTTTGTATTCAAAAGGGTAACAAAAAAAAACATTTTGTGTTTTATTTGAGTTAAGTGTCCTTTTGCATTGCTCCTACTTTTATGTAAATTATACTGCAGTTGAAAAGTTTGTACCTACATTGTTTAAGTGACCTTGTAAACGACCAAAACTCTATGAACGAGAATATTTTTCATTCTTCACTGTTCTCCGTCGGTCGGTGTTATTTCTTCCCCTAAAAATGGGGTTGTAACTTTTTTTGTGTTTAACTTTTTTTTATTATATTTCGGTCGGTTTTTCAAGAGGCGAATAAATGTTACTGCACATGAACACTTTGCATATTAATAAAGTTTGGATATATGCATGGAAAGTTACACAAACTATTTTCACTTTTTTTAGAAAAACCAAGTACATATAAAAACTAAATTGGGGATTATATTTGTTAAGACTGTTTTCAACAACATGTCTATATTTTAAGATATCGCTATGAGTGTTTATATTTGTTTATAGTTATCCATATAGTTTATCATATGCTTATAAAGTTTAGTGCTTGACGTTAGGAGCCATGTTTTCGTGTGAAAAAAGTTTGAATTTTCATCAATATTTTAAAGATACAAAAACTTAAAAAAGGATGTTGTAAAATGTTTGTCTTATATTGATACATGTATATGAGTACCTTCCAGATATTTATGGTTTATGGAAGAAAAATAGTTTATTTATTTAAGATTTTATTTTCACTTAGAAATTATAATATATTTAATAAAAAAAATCGCTAATATTTTTAAATTATTTTTGGCTATTATTTTTAAATCTTAATTTTTACCTAAATTTTGATTAAATTTTAGTTATTCAATTTTAAACAGTTGTACTTATTATACTGCATTACATATTAGTTTTATTTAAAGACATTTGGGGACCTTTAGATTTTATTTTATTACATGGTTTTAGCTTCTACTAAAAAACAAGTACTTGCGACCTAATCATTTATTTTATTTGGTCTACAAAACGGAAAATAATCTATCTGTTTCTATATTTTTTTACTTTTTTAGATTTATTGGTTCCGAGCGATTGAATTTGATATAAATCAAATATAAAAGAAAATACATTTTTTTATTGCAGATTTATGTGGGAAAGAAGAAAAGGGTTGTCTTACTATCCTATATTTTTTGGGAATATATTTCTACATATGTACATAGGTACAATAAGGCATTGAAATTGATAAAATCAATATCAGGCATTTAGACTATAAAAAAAGGGGAAAAGGGAGCATAGGACAAAATACGATAAAAAAAAAAGAATTCTTATTTAGACGAAAACATTGGGTTATGTGATTTTGATTGAATTTTATAAAAACATTTATTTTATAGAAATTGTTTTCAAGCAAAAGGGACGGAATTAAATTTGAGTTAAGAAAAAAAGTTAACGGAATATAAGATTTTTTGGAACGAATATATTTAAAGAAAGCGAAATTTATATTTGCTTTAATTTCTGAAAAAAAATTGTATTTAAAAGGAACACACATCTTATTACCAAGTAAACGTGTATATCCATCAAATTCTATGGTCAAAATGGGTAACAAATAATCTGCATGACTGGTTCGTACGTACTTGCACTGTGATTTAAAAACATTTTTGTTTTATTTTATTTCATTTTGTTTTATTTTATTTTATTTAATTTTATTTTATTTTATTTTATTTTATTTTATTTTATTTTATTTTATTTTATTTTATTTTATTTTATTTTATTTTATTTTATTTTATTTTATTTTATTTTATTTTATGTATGTTATTTTATTTTATTTAATTTTATTTTATTTTATTTTTTTACTCGATTTAGCCAATTTAGTGAATGGGAATAATTGTGCGTCTAGTGCAAACAATTGATATATACGACGTTGGAAAGCTTAGTTCAAGAGCACCATTTTTGAATACGGACACACACCTGTAAACCATGGGGCTAAGGCAAAATATAAAACAATTCGAATATATTTATTTTAACCAACTCCCATTGTTAAGGACAAAAATAATACTCGTACGTTGGTACACTCCATAGTAGCTAATCATTTTAATAGGTCTCGTTTCTGGGCACTAGGTAGACCAGGTCGCATACATTTTTCCCCATTCTCCTTTAAGTATATAATTATGTGCAGTTTCGCCGAGATATGACAGGTGCCTCTTCAGATAGAATGTTACATCCTTCTAGGACGCAAATTTTAGAAGTGATTTTAATTTCTGAATTTCTTCTTTTTCGTTGATATTATAAAAGGAATTGATAGGAAAATTTAGCAAGCAATTAAAAAAAATTGGCTTAGCTTATAGGTGAAGTAAGCAAATTAAAAGAAAAGAAACCAACTGTTAGTTTGTATTCATTTCTGAAAATCCTTTGAAATTCATTCAAAAAATGTTACATATTCTTTGAGTTTTAACAGCAAAAAATATTCAATCATTTATTTTTAATCCATATAGCATTGAAAAAAAAATCTGAAAAACTTAGTTTACAATACGTTTTTAGCTTTCAAGAAGCATTCGCCTAACAAATTAATCAAAATCAGTTCAACTGTTCTGGACAAAAAAAATATAAAGAAGGTTGTTTTGGAGTTACCGTTTCTAACCATTCATTAATAATTTGTTTTTTCTTTTAAATATAAGGGCATGCATTAAATAATAATCTGCTTTTAGGGGTAACGTGCGAATGATCGACAAAACAAAAAGTTGACTGTTCACAATGTCGACTTCGATCGACTTTTTTGAAATTTAATATGCCGCCGATTTTTTGATCGGCTTAAAAAAATATCGACATTAGGTGTGTTTTCTTGTGCCTCTATGGAACAATAGAACAAAAAAACGCTTATAGTCATTAACATTTTCTGATATTTTGGCTGTCAAATGTTTGTCACAAAAAAAAACTAAACCAAATATCGTTAAAATTTTGATCAATTAAAAGAAACGTCTCCTTCCTGGACCAGGTCTTTGTTTTATTTATTGGAAAGTATTTTAAATTAATAATTATATTTTAACAAATAAAAAACTGTTTGGTTTTACCTTTTTTTCCAGTCATCTTTTTCTCGATCAGTCAACTCGTGCTTCAAGATCCATCTGCCAAATTAATGAATTTTTGACATTTGTTGAGAATTCATCGAATAAACGTAAAAAATAGTGTATGCAAGCACTGTTTTTATTTTAGCTTAATTCTTAAGCAGAGATGTTTATCGCCGCGCACTAAGCATATTTGTTGTTGTATTTAACATGGAAAATTTTTTCGCTGACATAGAGGTCACTTAAAAACATGCCTATTATGAATGCTCAATTTGGCGAATGCCTATAGTTAAAATTATTATAAACAATATCGACATGCCTTGAACAAAATTTGAGCAATTATCAACATGTTTGTTTTTTTTTTCCAAGCAACTTTATGTTGACTTTTATAATCTCGACAAAATATGTCAACTGGTTAAAGACTTAAAACAATCGCATAACACTTTCTTGAATGGTGATTGAAGACGACGCGAAACCAACCAGTACAAGCACGCATGTAATTATAATTCCCTGACAAAATGTCGACTTTCAAAATATGGACTGATGAAATTTTTATTAGGTAGGTTCCCTCGAAATTTTATGGGAAGCGTAGGAATGGTCGCGAAAAAAAATGTCTACTGTTCAGATAAAAATTTCATCGACTGTTAAAACGTCGATCAATAAGAGAGAAGTTGTCAATAACTGTTTTGTCTTTTTTTTTTTATTTGACTTAAGTAAAGTAACACTGCTGTAGTAGCCCGTAGCGTAATGGTTAGTGCGTTCGACTGTCACGCTGGAGATCTGGGATCGCTTCCCAGCCTCGTCCACCTAAAAACTAAAAAGTTTTTTTTCAGGGCTACTGCCTCTTCCGAGGAATTGACAAATCCTCCAAGAGTATCCCTTTCTTAGAATAAGTGCTTCTCGTCTAGCCGTTCGGATTTGGCATAAAATTGAAGGTCCCTTCCATTCCTGTCGAAAGGTGCACACAGGAATTGGTTGCGAGTTGTTAGTCACTAGGCCCTGGTTCTTCATGAGCCGTTGTGCCACCCGATTTATTTTTTTTTTTTATAAAGTAACACTGCACTTCATTTTGTCTTTTTTTCCTTGAATGACCCATATGTACGGAGGGTTGCAGGTGGATATAATTAAAATATTACTCTTATAATGGGCCTTAACAATAATCAAATCTAGGGATGACTTAAGCACTTAAGTAAATTGGAACATAATGGTATGGACTCCAAATAAAAAATACAATACATGGTATTTCTTAAATATTTAAGAGGACCCTACATAATGAACATTACATGGTTCGGAATCTAAAATTTGAAACATTCCATGTATGTTTTATTATTGAGAGTCCATCGAATATTGGTCCGTTATACTTAAATATTTAAGTCCTCCCTAAATTTGATTAATGGTAACGCCCAATGATAATATTAACAGTTATCCGAGAGTTGCTTGTTGATCGACAGTAGCAAAGTGAATGATGGTGCCGCAACATCATTGCATTGTTATCATAATAGTCGAAATCGTTCTCGAAAAAAAAAAAAAAAATATTTCCCAATCGTTGAAAAAAAATTCATGTCAGGCACCCAATATTCTTTTTGGTCTTTAAAAATATAAACTGGAAACCTCTGAGATTATTGTCAAAAAACGCTAGATACCAACTACCAAGTGTAAAAAATCAATTCAGCTGTTTGAATACTTTCATTAGTATTTGGAGTTATTCCCGCATATCACGCAAACACATAAATCAGGTGGCACAACGGCTCATGAAGAACCAAGGCCTAGTGACTAACAACTCGCAACCATTCATGTGTGCGCCTTTCGACAGGAATGGAAGGGACCTACAATTTTATGCCGAATCCGAACGGCTAGACGAGAGGCACTTATTCGTGACAAGTGATACTCTTGGAGGATTTGTCTAATCCTCGTAAGAGGCAGTAGCCCTGAAAAAAAAACCTCCAGCGTGACAGTCAAACGCACTAACCATTACGCAACGGGCTACTACGCAAACACAAATAACAATAAATCACCGTTTGAGCTGAATAAGGGCAACCGTGATAAGAGCCAAAATATTCCTTTGTTAGGTTTACCATGGCCTCAATTCAATCGAAAATGATATTCGTTGCTTTTTGTCGCTAATGCATGATCTTCCAGTTTTCAATTCTTTTAAATAATAAAGCATTCTCCTTCCTTTTATACAATATCGAGATACTAAAATTATGAAAAAAATCAAACGCAGAACAGCTACCCCCAAAGTATCAGAAACAAATCCACAAAATCTTTAAGAAAACATCTCTTATTCATAAGAAGTATTCAAATGTAACCTACTAACTTTTAACCAGTCTCCTCTCTTTTCTTAGATATGTGTAAATGTGTAATGATGCAAACGAAAACTTCTTATTCAAAACCAAATATACAAAAGTTAATTCATGAACAATGTTTTCCGGGTCACTGGTGCGTATACGTAACTTTTTCTCATTTTGTGTGTCTTCTTCGTTTCCCTTTTAGCTGACTCTTTGCCAAAATTTCCATTGAATGACTCAAATTGCTAAAGTTCACAATGCTGATTCTTTCATTCTACCGCAATGCCATGAGAATAAAATATCATATATCATCAAGTCTACAATACTCGACCAGGAAGGATGAGACATTACCATGCATATATCACTACCTCCATCAGCCTTCTTTTTTGTACCTTACATACGAATTGAGTATCTCTACTCGAACAGGAAAAATCATTTTTCAGCTGAATTTGCCTTGAGCTTAAGCTGCCCCGTTGCAAATATGTATCCAATTCGAAAACACTTAATGACTTAATAACTTTTGCGGATGGCAAACTACAATTTGCCAAGCGATGCTGAAGAAAGATACAAGAACTTTACTTTTAGGAAACTTTGAACAATACTTAAAAGGGTTGCCACTTTGATTTCTTTGTTTTTCGAAAAATTTCAATGGATTTTTTGTAATTTTTTTTCTGAGATTAAATTTTTTATATAAATAAAAAAAAAGTTTTGTTCTAATAATTAATTGAGTCTGAATTAATCTCTTCATTTAAAAAGTTTAACAGAAAAGAAGTATTTAAATTACCTTGTTTTGTATTGTAATTTAAAAATAGACTTAAAATAAAATAAAAATTAAAGGACTAAGACATCGATAAGCTTGTGCCTAGACCCTTATAGTTTTTTTTTTTTTTTTATTTTTCCAAAGAACCTTTGCTTGGAAACATAAATTGGCAACTCATGTAATGTATTTTTTTAATGCCTTCCCAAGCTATCAGGAAATGACTCGAAAGTGAATTTGTGTGTATGTGTATAAGTTTTCAATCGGGAATTGTATGAAGTGCGTATTTGTTTCATTTGTTATAAGTTTCTCAAGGGTAAGCCCGTACTTTTGCAGTCAAAAACTTCCGCACATCCATTGATACTTGGTACTTCGTTTGTGTTCAAAAAGATCCTTTATAAAACCCAAAGGAAAAAGCAAAGACAATCAGTGAACAAAAGCGTACGAGAGGGAAAATAAAATCCCATCCAAAGCAATACTATTTCCTTCGTGCAATGTTTTGAATTAGAAATCTCTGCTCCTTTATACCTATGTATAGTTTTTGTTCTTGAAGAAAAAGGAAGTTATATTATAAGCGGGTTCATTGGTGAACTTTCATTGTGTTAACAACAATTTTTGTTTTGCTTTTACTTCCCAAGAGAATGCGACTTTTGTTGCCGGCACTTGTTTTGTTAGTCGTCTCTGTGTATAGCAAAATGTAATTAATTTAGCTTAACACGATAATGCTGTGAGAAAATGGTTATGTCTTCAATTTGTAATTAAACTATTATTATTAATATTATTTGGTAGTTAAGTTTTATGCATTTGTCCTTGGTGGAGCCTTTTTTGTGTGTACCTATTCATGATGCAAATTTAATTGAATGTCACACAACATATTTACGAAATCTATTTCTATTTTATAAGAGTTCATTCTTTGAATAATTAAAAAGGAATCCATTAAAAATGAAAAGACCCTTCGTAAATTCATTACGATACAATTTATAAGTTAATTGAAATACATATGTATAAAACACTTCGTAAGTCCTAGCAAGTGCTGGTTAATTTGTTTCTGGAGCATAAATGTCAACACGTGAAAGTATGTAGCTTGTTGACTTGCCAACAAAATTTCTACTTGACTTTGAATGGTCAGAAGAATGTGCCTATAGAATGGTGACACTGGGTAGAATAAAAAATAATTGCGCTCTTAAAAAATCCAATTTGTGAAAACTCTTTTCCCAATTTTCAAACCACACAAAATATTCCCTTCGAAGGATGTACATAAGTTATTGTATAGCTTCACTTTTGTGCCCTTGATCTTAAAACATTCATTATAATTTTAATTATCTAAAAGGTCATTTCTCTTACAGAAATTCTTAAACTTTAAAATGTTTGCTACTTCGATGTGAGGTTAAGTGATGCTTCTTTGAAAGTCTCGTGTTAGTTTTATTTAGATCATAAGATTTCATTGGTCATTTGAGTACGTATCTAGACAATGGTTTTGTCCTTACGTTTAACAAAATGAAAAATAAAATTTTACCAAGTCTATGAATTTTTGAGAAGTCTATTTAAGTTCGATATATTAACCTTCACTTGCTTGTTAAATAGAATTTTATCACCCCATGATAAAGTCAAAAAAAGAGCAACCACACACACACATTATAAACAACCCTTGGTCAATTTACTTTTGTGCAAAAAGGTTAACATCACCATCATATAGTATCTAATAAACTCAGTAAACAAAACACGCTTCATCTCAAAGTATTTTGCTTGAATTTATATACTTGTATCCTTGAGTTAGAAAATTGATGGATTTCCATAGGAATACCTATTCGAAGTCCTTATAGCTCCCATCCAATTCAAAGGGTGTACAAAATCGATGGTCTGCGTTCTATTATAGTCTTTGGATAATAATTATTATATTAGAGAATATTTTTGGATCTCATAAGGCTTTTAAGGTCTGTGGTCGATATATGTATGTGGTAGACTTGTGCGTAATCAATCAAACTAACCGACGCGACGATGGCAATGACGAAGTTTTTGAGGTTTATCGATTTATTTCTTTTGGAACTTTCTCCATATTGAAGAGTATCTTCTAATTTTTTTTTTATAAATAATACATATACTCTGCTCTTGTAGATTGATGGGTAAATATATTAAATCAAAAAAAAAACTACTCACATACATATATGTATTTGTATACGTAGTTTTTCTATTCTAGGTTCTTTGTGGTTCTTTTTATTTTTTGTTTTGAGAGGCTTGATTTTAATGGATGCCTCTGTTTTGCCGTTGGAGATTTTTTGTTTGTCTATATATTATTTTCTTTGTGTTCATAGATAAAAGGTTCAAATTTACTTTCTGGTAAAACATTTACCAAATAGATGTAGTTCAATTTGTTCCCTTTTTTTTTGTTTTGTTTTATGCTATTTCTATAAAAAGGGGTATTGATTTTGTGAAAAATTACTACATCAAGCTTTGAGATCAATCTCGTTAAATGTTTGAATAAATATTTGAACAGAATTTATGTGGGTATAAGTTGTTGTCGCCATTTGGTCTTCTTGTGGGTTCGAATCTGTTTGTGTGCTACAGAAAGTCAGTTGTGATATCATTACTCTTATGTCAGTTAAGTATACTGAAAAGGAGGCAAAAGTAAGTTTTGCTTTGGTTGGTTTATTTTTTGATTTAAAAAGTTTACAAGCGTAGACTTTTTAAGTAACTTTTAAAAGTCATTATTTTGAAATAATAAATTAAAAATATTTCAAGACTTCTTAAGTACTATTCCTGTATAGGAAATCTTAAGTTTTCTTAAGAAGCTGTAAAAGAGATAACTTATGATAGTAAAATGATTCAAGACATTTTTAACTCAATAAAACCGTTGACGTACAAAATAGGCTGGTGTCCAATGTTTGAGCTGTTAGCAGGAACACAGGTTCATATCAGATTTGTATTCTGGCATCTCTTTTGAATATAAAGTGCCAGAGATCGAGGTGACCTTTTACTTAATAACAATGTTGGTATAATTTTTTTCATTGTTTTTCAACAATTTTTACAAACATATTAAGGTAATAATTTTTCATTTTATTTAATATCTCATTTAGAAAACCCATACAACTATTATAACTTAAACTTCCAAGTTTCATAAGGTGACTAAATTGAGTCATTTCACATTTATATTATGTTGTTATATAAATCGATTATATTGGTAAAAATGTTATTCCACTAGCTTATTTTTGTAGAGGAGAGTTTTACCAATAAATGTTTATAACTATTTTGTTCAAATTATCCAATTTTTCATCAACTATTAAATAAGCAATATAAAAATTAAATTTATGGATCACTAACACTAGCATCCGCCTTTTAAATAATTTTGTGAGCAAATTTAGATACACTAGTTGGCTGTTTTTAGAGATCTTAACCTTGAAGATCCGACCATTGAAACTGAAGTCATGATTTTTTGAATAAAAACAAATCGGTCATGAATAATTATTTTTTTTAAACAACACGTGGCTTTGCCAATGGTGGACGATGATTCTTAGCAGGCAATTTCACTTGATTTTTTCTCCAATTCTCTGATTAATTAAAAAAAATCGATTGTGACCATAATAAAGCACGAAGATCAACGAATGAAATATCAAAATAATTGCTTTTTCGCAAAATTAGAAGTTAAAATTTGTCACCAAAAATCCATAATAACAATAAGTCATCATCCCATGAAAATCTCAAGCCTCTTAAATCACCAGTTAAATAGATAAAAATACTTTAAGTATCAAAACTTAAGTTATATTATGTCTTAACAACAGTACCAACTCAATAAAAAGAGTTAACTTTAGAGTTAACTTTTATTTCCTGTTAAAATTTCGGACATCATTCAAATCTTTTGCATTAATTCCATCATCATTCTTAAAAATTCCATAACTAATTTATATTATAAAAATCTTCGCAATTAAAAACAATCTCTAATCCCATAACTCAATTATTACCACAATTGCCCTGTTATGTTTATACAAATTCTCAAAGCCAACATTTCTCCCTAAAGCATCATTTAAAAAAGATTTTTCTAATAATTTTCTTCTTTTTGTCTGTATTTTTAATTGAATTCACTCACCTTTCAAAATATCCTGCTCCCTGGCGTGTGCTTCCTCCCTCAAAGTTATCGCCAGTGCTCGGGGCTACGCACAATTCATTCAGAATAACCAAATTCAACAAAAAGAAAAAAAAAACAAAAATAACTTTTCAAATTATTTTTAATTCGCTCTCGAATTAAGCGGGGCGGCGGCGTTAATGAGAATCACTGCTGGCCAAACTAATTGATCAACAATCTCATTAACACAGCTTCGCAGACCAACAATCAATCGCACAACCAAAAATTGTAAACAAAGGAAAAAATCAATTTAATTAATATAAATTGCAATTCAAATTCGAATTTTAATTAATACTGTAACAAAAACATGTTAATTCATTAAATGCATATCTACATTCTATAAGTTAATGTAGTATATCTCGCTCATTGATTAATTGGTTCCACAAGAATTTAACATCATTAATATGGGTTTTATCGATTGTAAAACATTGTGCATATGTATGTTTGTAATATTTACCGCAAGCAGCACGTACGCACTATCATCCGAGGATAACAGCCGCGAGCTTACATTCGCATCGTTTGATTTATCTGCCAAAAAAATAGAAAGGTTTTCACAGATAAAGCGCTGCATCACATTGGTATTCATAAAATTCAAATCTGCTCCAGGCAGTCGTATATGGCATACACTTACCGTTGCAAAGGAATCCTTTGGGAAGACATGTTGATGCACAACGATGACATCTCACCGATAAATCGCTGGTTACGGCTGATGAGTTCAAAGGATGGCACACTACCGTTCCCATCTTACTTCCGCTTTCACACTATTTTTCTTTTTTTTTTCTTCTGGCACTGGAATGTAGAAAATACTTTTTAAAGTATTGATGGAAGCTAGAATTTTCTTATTGGTATTTTTTTTTTTTTTTTTTTTTTTTTTTTGTTCTCAGCTCAAAAAGGTAGGTATAGTTATCTACTAATAAGGGTTAGTTATTTCATAGTAAAATAAAAACGATATTATTTTTTTGCTTGGAAGATAAGACAAAAGAATTTAATTTTTATAATTGCTTAAAATTATTATTATTCAATTTATCACAACAGTTCTTTAAAAAATCAGTTAAATTAAATCAGATAAATTTCCAAGTTTTTTTTTTCAAAAACAATTCTTATAATTTTTGAATAAATAAACCTATCCGTTTTTGAATAAAGTGTATAGTAAGGTTGGGTTTATTTTGGAAATGTTCAAATTTTGTTCACCCGCGTCATAACAATAAAAAAATCTTTGGAAATTGTCATTAACATCGATTTATGTTAACATGAGCCATCGAGCAAAATTATTTTTAATTCTTCAAACAATAACTATGTACAGTGGAGTATATTTATACGTTTTTTTTTTAAGCCTAGTACGCTGCTGATGCGAATCGAAATTTTCCTGTGGTCTCCAAAAAGACAACGAAACGCTTACGAAAACACAGCGGAAATACATTCATGGAGAGTATCACAAATTGCAAATAAATAAATCAAAATTTAACGTAAAATCAAACAAAAACAGTACTGTAATGAAAGCAACAACAATTAAAAACACGTACAAACGCAAATGTCATTTTCCGCATACAATCAGTTGTGCGGTCAATTAACTCCTTCACTTCCCAGCCTCGTCCACCTAAAATACTAAAAAGTTTTGTTCAGGGCTACTGCCTCTTGCGAGGAATTGACAAATCCTACAAGAAAAACGCTTGCTATGAATAAGTGCTTCTCGTCTAGCCGTTCGGAATTCGGTATAAAATTGTAGGTCCCTTACATTCCTGTCAACACGCGCACACAGGAATGGTTGCGAGTTGTTAGTCACTAGGGCCTGGTTCTTCACGATTCAATTAACTCCGTGCGAAAACAGAGTGCATACTTGTCAAAACAATTTGCTATAATCATCAATTTCGCTGGTCGAACAGCGTACCACAGAACGAAAAACACAACGAAATTTCGAGTTTATGATTTCGTCGTTCCATTTTTGTATGAGATTTTTCGCTTTATTTTTTTTCAGTTCGATTGAGTACCATACAAGCAACTTAAATCCGAATTTTCGGTTATCAACCTATTGCATTCTTATTTTTAATTTTATCGAAAAGATAGCCTCAAACATTTTTGACAAGAGAAATGAGTTCTGTAAAATGTTTTATAATATATTTTTTTTAATATTTTGCGTATTTAACGAGCTACGTCCAATTAAAACTTTTTCAATTATTCTACGAGGAAAAAAAACATTTTTAAATTAAAATACATACAATAATAAGGCTTATTCTTTCCCCTGGAAGCAGTCTTGTACGGATTTCCTGCACTTAGCAGCAAATAAACATAAAATACAAACTAACAATTTGCAAAAGATACAAATTAGAAACTAACAAGCTTTGATAATTTTTGTACACTACCGAAAAATGAACAAAAGTATTATTTAAAAAAAAAAAAAATATTTTCCTACCTTAGGGGTCAGTTATAGCTGTCATTGAAAACCATCATTTTGGGAGATTTTGAAGAAAAAGGAAATGATTATTTTGATGGATGCCAAAGTAGAGCTATTTGACTTAATAATTATTTCTCGGTAAAACAAAATTCAATTCGGCACTTTTTTCATAAAATGACTTTTAATTTTTCAATAATAAACTACTTTACCAATGATCATTGAAAAAATTAAAAGTGGGAAGTGGGGTATGGGTAAGATATAGGTCAAAATGAATTTTTTTTGGAGGAGAAATAATTTTGAAGTCGTAAGATACACTCCTCGTCAACTGAATACGCACAAACATTTTTGAATATATTTTATCCATTTTTTCCAAACAGTGATGGTTATAATGCCATCTGTTGATGGTAAAAATTTTCGTAACATATAAATAACAGATTTTCAAAGTTTTATCCAAAAACAACCGTGAGTTTTTCCTTCAACCACTTCCAAAGTGTAACTTATGCAAAGTAGAAGTTTTTTTTTGAGTCAACTGAATAGGTACAAAAATAAAAATTGGTATTGGAATGGAATGAAACAAGTTTTTGTTTAAGTTTAGTAGTGGGTACTTCCACCTTTATTTTTAATTACTTCGTAAATTCGATCCGGCATGGAATCGTATAGCTTTTTAATGTAATTTAACGAAATTTCGCTCCACGCTAATTTGATTGCAGAAATTAAGGTTTCTTTGTCTTCGAACTGACGACCACCCTCATAAACTTTGCGTACTAACCATCCCCAGACATTTTCTATGATGTTTAGATCAGGTGAGTACGGCGGCCATTGAAGCAACTGCACTTGTTGCGCGCTGAGTGAACAGGCGCATTATCATGTTGGTTGGTCCAGTTTATGGGTCCAAAGATGTTAGAAAATTTAGGAAAATTTCTTTCCAAAATTACTTTATACCCAGCTGCTGTCATTCTTGATGTTACAACCTCGAGCTCAACTGTTCCATAATAACTGACTGCTCCCCATATCATGACACCTCCTTCACGACTATGATGGCGCTTTAAAAATCTTTTTTCTTTTCTTAAGTCGTGAAAATAGAAGTTGAACCCATCAGGGCCATCGAAATTAAACTTTTTTTCATCTGAAAAACCACGTGATACCATTCTTTTTTCCAACTCATGTGAAGTCTTGAAAAATCTAATCGCAACATTTTCCGTCTCTCGTCCAGTGGTGGTTTTTTCTTAAGTTTCATTCGTTTAAGATGGCTTGAGTTGTTGATTACTCTTAATACTGTTGAGCAACTTGCGTTTACGCCGACTTTTTGTTTTATTTTTGCCACAGAATCAGGAGAATTTGATGCACATCTTAAAATTCTTCGTCTCTCAGCTGCTGTTGTTGCTGTTTTCTTACCTCCCTTCATGTTTTTGCCGTATGCATCTTTATTTTTCAAGTAAGAATAAACTATATTAAAACTTCGGCCAACTTTATCAGCTATTGCATGTCCAGTTAGGCCTTGGTCTCTAAGTAAATCGATTTTAGCTTTTTCAACACTGTTAAGACACGTAGATTTACCCATTTTTCTTAAAATTTGAAATCAAGAATTAAATTTTACTGAAAACACTCAAATCGTTAATTTAAACTGTCAAGCACTCCAAAAAACTTATAAACAACGAAGAAAATGGCGTTGTACCTATTCAGTTGACTAAAAAAAAAACTCCTACTTTGCATATAAAACACTTTGCAAGTGGTTGAAGAAAAACTAACGGTTGTTTTTGGATAATTCTTTCGGAATTATCTGCTTAACATCTTAAGGGAATAGTTAGGATCAACAGAAGGCATAATAACCATCACTGTTTGGAAAAAATGGATAAAGTATATTAAAAAATGTTTGTGCGTATTCAGTTGACGAGGAGTGTATATTTCTGCATTTAAATATTCAATAATAAAACTTTCGAAGGGACTCAAAATCAACATCCAACTTTTTCAATGATGGGTTCCAATGATAGCTATAACTGGGGCCTTAAATCAAGATTTCGAAAACCCTGCGAGTGGTTGATAGTTGATAACTCGGACTTAAGCTTTTTTTCGGTTCTCTAACTTCTTCCCCAAATACGTATTAAATTCCCATAGGAACCATGAATAAATTATACTGCACTACTACCCCTATGAAAAAAAAAACACAGAACATATCTTTGTGTTTGTGCATTTACTATTAATTTTACGGAAGCTTAAATAACATTTAAGCCTTCTTAAGCTACTTAATAAGGTTCAATATAGCTTTTAACGGCCTTTAGTCCATAAAAATTGGCGTTTCGTCCCGGCGTTCTCACTTGGACTCTTCAGTTGACAGTGAGGGCCTTGTCAAGACGCAATTTTTATTAAGTTCAGTCCAGCTTACATCAATTTTACAACGAAAATCGAATGTGAACTATATCCAACCCAATTAGAATTTCTAATCAAGAATTGTTGGAAATTTTGTTACCCGTGGCCTGGCATTGTTAACATATGAGTGTTTTTTATAATACAAATTCTATATACTACTGAAATACATCAGCCAAGTAGAAGACTTAGCATTATTTAATTGGACTTGTATTATAAAAAACACTCATATGTTAACAATGCCAGGCCACGGGTAACAAAATTTCCAACAATTCTTGATTAGAAATTCTAATTGGGTTGGATATAGTTCACATTCGATTTTCGTTGTAAAATTGATGTAAGCTGGACTGAACTTAATAAAAATTGCGTCTTGACAAGGCCCTCACTGTCAACTGAAGAGTCCAAGTGAGAACGCCGGGACGAAACGCCAATTTTTATGGACTAAAGGCCGTTAAAAGCTATATTGAATCAATAATTCAACAAGTCCAATTAAATAATGCTAAGTCTTCTACTTGGCTGATGTATTTCAGTAGTATATAGAATTTGTATTATAAAAAACACTCATATGCTACTTAATAAGGATAATCAATTATTCACTTTTTATTACTATTTACTAACATTTCAAACGTTTTTTTGTTTGAAAATCCCACTAATGGTGTGCCAAGATTTTGGTGCTATTGCCATCACAATAGTGCACTGTAGGTATATTCGAATTTATACAAAAGTTTTAAAAATTTCATATTAAACATCAAAATTTAACGAAAAGAGCAAGTATGTGTGACACCGTTCTGCACATTATATCATATACTTTTGACATCATCAGAATTGAAAATATGTTAGCAAAAAGTTTTCCAATATCGAACAGAACCAGATCTACCCACTTTGGAAGATGAGAAAAGTCTCATTGAGTTGAGAATATATAAGAGTGTTTCCTGATGTTAGTTTGGTTTGGTTTATTTTTCTTTTCTTTTCTGTACCTTTACATTTGCATTTGTGTGGCATTCTGGCATTACTAAAGTTCGGCTGTTAACGTGAATTTATAAAACCCACTCTGAATAGTATTAATGTTTTAGAGAAGAAAAAAAAATAAAGGTTTATTGTCATTTGGCAAGAAATAGATAATTTACTGAAGTTGACTTGGATAAACCATTTCTGATGTGGTTATCAGTTAAACGGAATAAATTTATTTTTTGAGTGAAGAATTTTTATATCAAACTTCTTTAAACAAATTAAGAAAGATTAGTTTTTTTTTAAATAAAGGTGAATTAACACACTGAAAAGAAAGGGCTTTCAGAAAGAAAAAAAAGAGCGCATGTAACTCAGTACTCGTGGCAGAAGTGAAACTTCTTTGGCGATGCAAAAATCTCGATATGTATAGGGATATTAAGCTTATATGCGTAAGACGCAGCTATGTGTTCTTTATCAAAATGATCCATGGGTTGGGGTTGTAAACTTTAAAAATTAAATAATAATGGTGAAAATTTTAAGTAAAAAAATGTTAAAATTTAAAAGATGTGAATCAGTTTATTTGAGTAGGTTTTTCCGACTATTTCCAAAGACTCCTACACTCAAAATTTCTGCAAAATCAAAAATTGGTATATGACAACTTTAATTTGGTTTTATTTATTTTGACTCTCCTGATTTAATTAATTTTTTTTTGAAATTAGACTAATTTGAGATAAAATGTTTAAAATAATTTATATCACCATACCAGTAGGAGATAGCTAAAAATCTTAAACTAGTAAGATTCTTAGAATTTGATTATCTATTCACCAAAAAAAATTTAAAACTCTAGCATTCTAATTAAAGAAATTGCAAAAAAGACAAAGAAGGACATTTTCCCTTTTATCTGCTACAATAATTTAGATTATCAAAAAATCCAAACTTATTGCACAATAAAATATATTATAACCTATCAATAAAAATTTTTACTTTTACTCTTCCTCCCACCACTTAGCTAATCAACGATCTGAGCGTTGCACATGTGGCGTTACAGTTTTTCGTTTCACAAAAATTCAACCTTGAAATTTCACTTTCAACGCGCGCAAAAAAGTTTCACTTCAAAAATTTTCTGAAAGCAGATCTTTCATAGTATAACGACCCGAATAGTACTTTCTTGAAAGCGTTTTCTAAAAGAGATTTGCTCTCTTGAAAATGCTTTCACAAAAAAAAACTTTCAATGTGTGACAAGTTGCTGCAAGAAAGTAAATCACTCTCAGCAAATGTTTTCTGCTTGCAGAAACTATCCGTGAAAATTATTTGCTTTCTTGAAAGTGAACGTAGGTTTTTGACTCGAATTTCTCTTCTATCACCCTAGGCGACAGGAGCCAGTATTGGCCCACAAGTTATAATACACTCAAATAATTTTACTAACACATAAAACCTGAGCAACTTTCTCGTCAACTGGCTTACCTTTTTCCATGTCAATTGTTAAACTAGACTCGTACATAAAGTGATCTAGATAAATTTTGGTTAAAATTTTTGAAATTAAATATTCTGTCTACCACAACTTTTAAGAGAAGGAAAAAAACCAATAAATTTTAACATATGCAAAAGGCAACTGCTGACAAATACGACAAAGGCACCTTCGTATAACATTTGGAACAAAATATTCTTGTACCGATTTGGATTGCTGCCAAGATGTTGTATACAAACACCTCTTAGAAATCTAAATTTTCTTAGATTAAATTGTTTGCTCGAGGAAATAATTATTTTGGAGTTGCTGAGTGACATTTGGAACGAAATATTCTGTGAACGTCAAAATTTTGTTTCTTACCTATCATTCAAAGTATGAACTGGCAAATTCCATTAAAGGATGGCTACCTCAAAATAATACGTTTTTTTTACCCATGTGTCTTTGACGTGACAGAAAAGTATGTCAACGCAATGACAGTATTCTGTGGCTTGTTTATTTCACTTGGAAACGTCGTTCATTCATTACATTGAAAACTGGTTGGAATGACAAAAATGTTTGTCGAATCTTTCGTATTTTACATACAAACACTGCTTTTCTCTCAGTGTGTGACGGCACCTAAATGTAGATATTTTTGTTTACACTAACGTAATGTTAACGTTTGAAGAGACTTGTTTTGTGGTAACGATTAATTGCTTGGATGCAAGGAAACGATATAATCTTCCTTACCAAATGCCTGTTGGTAAAATTTCGAAATAATTTATGAAAACGGACAGTTTACCAATGTCGCTGAAATTTTAAGTCTTACCAGTAAATTCTAGAATTACCCAATTAAGAGATATAACTGTGACTGTGAGATACCTACCAACATTTTAAATGCATTTTTTATATTTCTCTAACTATACGATAATGAAAAGATTTGTCTAATGAAATATTTTACGCACTCAGGTACAAAAGGCTTAAAACGTTGTCATATTGTAAAATTAGTTTTTGTATAGTTAATCCTTCCCACTTGAATTTCAATAAACTTTAATAAACTAATTATGTACATATATGTATGCAAAATTTTCTACAAATTCCATAAACCAATTTTAATATTTAATTGATTTGAATAATTGCACTTAAATTGTGTTTAATTGAGACCATCACAAAGTGTCAAATTGATTTTCTGCAAGCCCTTCCACATATAAATACATATATGAGTAAATTAAATATTAAAATATTTTAATCCGAAAATTGTCCGCTCTTCACCAGAAGTGTATGTAAGTAAACCATACAATTAAAACCCGCTAGACCAAATAGAATTTTAATTACAATGTCAATTCCACTATTCCCATATTGCGCATCATATACGTAGTACGTATTACCACAGGCATTCAATTCAAAAGCTCCATGATTCAAACCACTTTTTTTAAGTGAAAATTCATTATAATATTTAGCTTTATTCTTGTAGGTATATATCTCGTCACTCGTGGCAATTGTCCTTAATACTATTTTTGATAGGTTATATGCCACAGAAATGTCTATTTCAATTTTCTGGCATATGTTGTAATTAAGCGGGGATTTTAAAAACCATATATCATCATCCATACGCATTCCACATGAACCAAAAGGGATTGCAGGCAGTTTTCGGTTTTATTCGTTTAACAATAATGTGTTATTGATTGATTGCAGTCCTATTTCCAATTTTATTTTGAATTCCAAAATTATTCTATTTTCGAAAATGTGTCTAGTTTAAGTATGTACATATATGTATTTCTGCGTGCGTGATATACTGTTACAATAAAATGCTATTAGTTTGTGACCATGACCGGTATTGACTTAACAAGCAATTTTTATCTATAGAATTCTAGATGTGACAGCTAATTGAACTGCACATGGCTGATGGGAGGCCTGAAGAACGGGAGTATAATTTGATTTGAAAATACGTTTTAATGACATTTGACTTCTCAGTAACGTCATAGTATTACTTCCATTACACAAAATATTCTACTGGGTCTGATTAGGTATTATTGTTAACAAAACCTATTATGTAAGTAACTCCTTGTTTTTTCATGAAAAAGCCTATTAAAGTTAAGGTCTATAAAGAATTTTATGGATTAAAGATGATATAATCGATAGATTTGTATATTTTAGGCTTGTAGTTGAAATTGCAATAAATTGCTAATTATTGTGAAAGATAAAGTATTTGCGAACGAAATTGAATTGCGTGTCTAAAGTTTGAAATGGGGACAAGTCGTTAATTTTGGAATGATTGTTTCTTTTGTTTTGGCTAGAAGCAAAAACATTTTTTTTTTTCTACTAGACTTAGAGCCAACAATTTAATGAAACTATTGATGGTCACAGTTCGACTATTTTACCTCACACAATAAACTGCGTGTTGATATAGGGCAAAAAAAGCTGAAATTGTTTATTTAAAGTTTCAATAAACATACACATACATAGACAATAAATACCTAATTATTAATTTGTCATTAGGTACATTTTTAAAGTAACTTAATAAATATATCTGTCAAGTTGGCAGGGCAACTTTTACCTAGAGTAATGGGGCCAACGCAGTAATTTGCAGTTTTTTCGCATTTTTTTTTTTTGCGGTTCTATTTTCGATTTTGCAGTTCATCAAACAGTGGGTGCAATTGAGTGACCTGCTAACTTCACAGTGAAATTGGTAGGTCACATGGTGTTTCCCGTGAACCAAGCGTCCTAGAAACTTGCAGCAAAGCTTCAAATTTTGAGGTCTTTATTGTTAAGAAATTTCATAAAATTTACTTCACAGTGAAGTTAACAAATAACAAAATGAACAAGAACTTAACACGCTAGGAAATAGCAATAACGCTAGATATTTACAGTTTTGTTTGCATTTCAAGAATATGCTATGAATTAATTTGATAGTGGTAATCAAATAAGTGTTTTTAAAAAGTTATTTAAAAAATAATTTGCAAACAATTTCATACACTGCCCTGCTAACTTCACTGTGAAGTCACATGGTGTATTTCGTGAACCAATGATGCTAGGAATTTTTAGGGAGACTCCAGAATTGCAGTTTCTTTTGAATTTCAAGGAAAGCCTAGGTCCAAATTTAGAAGTTTTTGTTTTTAAAAATTTCATAAAATTGACTTCAAAGTGAAATTGACAAGTAACATACTGTCTCTCGAGAACTAATTATGCTAGGAATTTGCAGCAGACCTACAATTTGGAACAGTCATGTTAATTCCTTAAATAAGATCAGCAAAAAATGTATATTGTAGTATACAGGGTGCTCCAAAGTCACTGGCCCAGACGAAAACCATAAGTTCCTGAGATAATTTTAAGTTGAAAACTTAAAAGGTAATTTTCCTTTTGGTTCGCTTCCTTTTCGACTTATATCATCCACCATACCTATGTACGTACATATATCTAATGTATGTATGTAGATTTCTTGAACATCATAATATTAACCTATTTATCATGTCTTACCCCGCATAGAATGTATAATTTATTTCATTTTCTCAAACAATTTATCTCACAAAATAAATTATCAACCCAAGTGATAACTGAAGTATACCATTTCTCCCGACTAGAACGGGTTTATGTTTTGTTTTTGTTTTTTTTTTTTTTTTCCTTTGACAATTTCCTTGTACAAGCATCTTAATGAACTCCTTGTGTCTCTCCTTTATTATTCAATTAACACAGATGAGCATTTAATGAAATTTTACTTCCTACAAAGAGTACGTTGGTATATACTTAGTGGCGTCATGGTGTCGATATATTTAGCAACAAGAGCTCTCATTAAACTTAGCAAAGTATAATTTTGTCTACATCATTTTTTCCTATGTCTGACTTATTATTATGATGAAAATTAAAAACATTTTACTTTGGTTCTTCGTCTTCGGTTGGATTAAGGTGAGGGTTTATTCATTAATTTTCTTTGAATATTTGAAGAAAGAGTACGTAGTCCATAAATAAATTAATTGTAAATAATATTAAAATAACAGACGTTTTAATTCGACCTCCACAAAACCTGAAATAAATGAATACACATGCAGAAAAATCTACTTATGATTTTGAATAAAACCCAAAAAATCAATTTTGTGCTTCCCCTGGTATAAAATAAAAATAAACAATAAGGTTTTACAGTTTAATGGAATATTTAACGAATTTAACAGTTTTCGAAATTGAAATACAAAGCTAAAAAAAAAATAGAGAGAAATCAACGAGTAATTTATTTATATTTTAGTATATCCGTTTAATATTCGACCATGGATTTATTTTACGTATAATCCATGACCTCAGATTTCATCCTTTTCATTTTATTCAACTCATATTCAATTGTTTGAATTAAAGTGATACTGAATAACCTCATGCACACAATATTTATTTAAATTGTATGTTTACATATGTATGAGTAAATATACTTACATATATTTTGTTGTGCGTGATTTGAGGATTTAATACAGCTATTTGAACTAAAGTTGTATATATTTTTATTTTGTAATACAAATTGTTTGTGCAATTAATTGCCAATCAATGAATAATAAAACTCATTAAATTATCATAAATCAAAAAGCTGCAGCTATTAATTTAACTATAAACTGTTGTTTATTTTTTTTTTATTTAATTGAATATTTTCCGGCCTTTTTAATGTCATTTATTGAAACAATGCGAAAGTAATGTTAATTTTATTTTTATTTTTAATATTGGAAATTTTTGATTATTGTTCTCCGGTAAGCTTCACTAATTTACACTCAGTTTTGCTTTTATGTATGTGAAGGTACATGAGGACTGTGATTTCGTGTTTGCTTATGATATTTTTTGCAGGGGTAATTATAATGGAAAAATAAAATTAATTTCCAGATTTTTGTGTTGATATGTATTTATAGGGATTTCAGAATATTTCCTAGAAAAATACAATTTTAACTCAAACAATAAGGGTCCTTTGCATATAACGGCAACAAAATTTAAAAAGGTCGCTTATTGGGTTTTATAAAACTACGATGCCGACGCGCAAATTTTTAATTTTTGGTTGTCGATTTTTGTATGAAGGGTTATAGAATTCTGAAAGATTTAAATAAATCAACTTAATTGTGGCCCCAACATCTTCCAAACAATTATTTTTTTTGTTTTAATTTGATTATTTATTTAAAAATGGATATATTTTTATCAAAAATTATATTTGTAATATTTATCTAGTATAATAAAGTAGGAGAGTTGTGGTCCCCCTGGAGATCATGACGATCGCCGCGCCGGTGAATTGAAAAAATAAGAAGAAAAAGTGATGTTAATAATATTACAATTAACCAAAAAATAACTTTTTAAAATTGAACAGAAAATTTAAAGAAAAGAGAGATTTCATAAAAGGAATACGTATACGCCCTGGTGAACCAATATATTTTTGATTTGTTTTTTGTTACGGTGCTGGACCTCTTGTATCAGTTAAAGGGATCATGAAATCAGAAAAGCCCTTGTTTCTAGAGATTGCATATACGAAGTTTAATCAAAATCCAGTCGTTTTCGAGAAAACATAATACAACCAAAATCATTGTTTCTAGATAACCTTAAACAAATAGTTGAATTTTGTCTTCCTCTTCGCATAGGCTCTAGCTCGATGTTCATCAGGGTGAGAGTTGCCATAAGTGCAGATTTGTCTGCATTTTTCAAAATTTTAACTTTCCAAACTAGAGAATCTGAACGGCAGATAGATTTTGTTTGCACATTTAAAATAAAACACTTCGTTTCTTAAGAAAATATACCTTCAACGATTCTTATATCTTTCAATTCGAAAGCGCTTGAAGAAAGAAACTAAAATTGGTTATTATCATGTCGTTTATGACAACACTCATCAGGCCACATAGACTTTTTTGGATATCTCCATCGGCGAAGACAATAACGCACAAGGAAAAAACGCCCACATTTTGGAAATATCACCCAAAGAAACTGTGGACAAATTTGTGTTGTAATTTTGTTTCATTTTTTGGCATTCTTTTGAATTTTTGCAATTTTAATCAAGATGAAACAACCCCCAAAATTTTAACTTAAAAAAAAACAAACTGGAAATACTGTCAAAAACAGTTACAAAATAATGCAGTAACGCCCAGCAAAGAAATATCGGCCAAAACCAACATTTTACTGAAAATATTTTGATAATGCTACACGATTTGAAATGTTTTACTAATTTTGGCCAAGAAGACTGTTGAAATAGGCTCCTGCCTGGTGGGTGACTCAGGATTCAGGAATGAGGAAAAATTTAGTTGAGCGATGGAGTTTCGTGAGTGGAACAGAGAACCCAAAAAGTGGGTTAAACTCAAGATACTGTTTATGACACACAAACTGATAGCAGGCCAACTGCAACATAGGCCTGCCTGGCGGCTGAGCATATCCCTAAGGGGAGCGCCGGAGTCGCAGGGGACCCCAAAAGGTCATTAAAATACTTTGAACCCACGAAGCAGGATACCCAAGGTAACCTAAAGAAAATTATTGGCATTGAAGCCTGGCCATGAATTTTAAAAAAAAATTCCGCTGAAATTTTGTTTGGTAAAATCGCCCAAATTGAGGTAAGGACACCCATATTTTACAAAACAATTTGAATTTAAAATATATGGGCGACATTTCCATTTTATTATTTGTGCAAAAGTAATTTTGGATCATATTTTCAGATTCTCCTTTTTTTTTGGGGGGGGGGGTGATACAAAATATTTTTCCGATATGATTCAAATTCGATTTTGAAGCTTTTTCCTTGGGCGTTATTCCTAACCCCTAATGATTAAAACCTCAAAATTGTTTACATGACACGATACCAAGCTTTGCCCTATAGAGAAAGCAAACACAACGGGAAGCTCGAAACAAATATTTTATTGCATCATTATCCTTGACAATACAGTCTTGAAACCACCACTTTTGATTTTCAAAAAAAATCCACAGTTTTAATGTACTAACACGTTATTTAAATAAAAACCAACTTTATTTAAATATTAACCGTACTTCTTAGCTAAAAAATGCCTTATCCTTTTTGGAATTCTTTAAAAAAATATCAACACGTTAATTCAACTTAAAATAAAAAAAAACACACACACAATTTCCTTTTATTGTTTTTTTTTTTTTAATTTCATAGTTCCATGGAATTCGATATAATTTGAATTCTAATACAACAAAACCACAATATTAAACTCCACAAATATGTTTAACTATACTGACCGTGCCTTAAAGAAGGTTCGCCATCTGTTTGCATCTATAACAAATTCTAACGCCACCATCAGTCGCTCCACATTTATTGTTTGTAGTTACATATTTTCTTATTTTATTCCAATGGCACAAAACAAGAAAAACGAAAGAATTTAAGTCTCAAGGGCAACGACGACGACGCATTACTTCACTGACACAAATGTGAATTGATGATATTCGATAGCTGCTGATGCTGATGCTTGCAACTATATACACATAATCCCACAACTGGCCACCTGACCAAACAGCCCCTTAAACACAGCTATTCCGTCTGGGGTAACCTAAGCTCTGTTTCATAATAATTAAAAATCTGTCCCACGTTGAGCATTATAATTCCAGTGGGCATGCAATTTATTTGATATAGTGATTCTCGTTGTTATGATGGCCTCCACGAACAGAAAGGGAACCTCTTACTCAAACAGAACGAAACCAAAGTGAATGCCATTCATATCGGCTAGCAAAGCCTTCCATCACCTTCAGCATCAACTGCAAGGGTTGGGCTGATTCAACCCCTCCAGAGTGGCAGCGATGACCATCAGTAAGTAATTGAAAGTAAATCCCAAGAAGTGGGAGCAATTCATATAAATTCCATGACTTTAGGTGGACATAGCATCAAAGTGCTGAGAGCAATCATTTCAGAGTGGTGTGTGTCTGTATATTGACAGAGAGACAAACAAAAAAATAACATAGAAAATCAAATAAGGATCTATTTGGTCGTGTCCTAGTGTTCCGTACTCGTACTTTGTGTGTTTGTGTAATTTGTGTTTGATTGACGTTACTTACTTCAACTTGAGTGTACATTGTGTTAAGAAACACACATCTAATACTGTGATTTCATAGAGTGGATAACCAACAACAACAAAAAAAGGATTACGCAAAATGTCAAGGGTATGTGTGTTTGTGTTTGGTCCTTTCGGAAGGATTTAAGAATAAATTTATGCTGTGTGTAGATGTCAAATAAAAAAAAAACGAAAACTTCAACAAGCATTCTGCTCAAATGCCTTGATTACCATAACCATCAGTGAAACTAACTTCGTAAACTCTTTTTGGCTACTCAATAAAATACTCTATTGAGAAAATGAGTTTTTGAAAGCTTTTTTTCCCTTTTTCTGTTTCTTTTTTGTGAAATCGTTAAGTGATGTAAGAAAACATCATTTGAAACGTATGTTAAGCATACCAATATGAAAAACTTCAAATAAACTCGTCTTTTACGGATTTGTTTTTTTTTTTTATTTGTGGTTAACGAAAATTTCGGATAAGGAATCTAAACTCAATTTCTGAAAAGGGTTTCAATGAGAGAAAATTGTTTTTTTTTTTTTCAAAAATAAAAGAATGTTTTGACTGAAAAGTTACATAGATAGAAACCACAAAAACCATTTTGTCCCTTAATCTAAAGGGTAAATGGGAATTAAAAATGTGCTGAGGTCAGCGCATGGAAACAGGATCTTTTGATTCGACCACACAACCACTTATCTGCTTCAGTAGCTTTGGTCATCTATGTCTTGATAGAGCAATTATTGTTTTTTTGCAAATATTCTTTTTTTTTTGTTTTAATTTCCGTGGTTCTGTTTCTTTGCAAATCTGAGTCTGTACTACCTTCATAAAGTTAAATTAATTTACTGATTTCCTTCAACTAGAATGGATAGTTTCCATATGAGGGATTTTCGGACAAAGATTCAATTTCTTACGCAAAAAACAAAGGGGTTTGCCTTTAGTCCTTAGTTATATTTTTTATTTTTTTAAGTTTACTTTCATAAAATGTTAGATGTTTTGAAATCTCTATCACACCTATGGCGATTACCAATTAAAGATTGATAGTTGATAAATATGATATTTTGAATTTTTAAACTTTATTTACTGAAAATCTGATCAACTATTCATTGATATGTTATTATTGTTATTATTGTACTATTCGTACTAGAATGTTACCTTATTAGGCTTGACCATTCTTTATTCCGTCAATTTCATTGAATTTTTGAACAACAACAACAACTTAAAGGCGCTACCACCAATTGTTTGGCTGGAGTTAAAGCTATTTCGTGCTTTGCCACTTTTGCACTCATCAGTCTCCTTTTTGTGGTGCTGAGCTCTAATCCAATTTTATTTGAAAAACTTTGTATGCACACCATAGGATTCGAACCCACGCATATCAGATTTGCTCATTCTTAGCAGTCGTGTGCACTCCACCGCTTTAGACCACTGACGTCACAGGTCGACATGTGTTATTTGTTTATCAAATGCATTTGGAGCATCAGCATTTTTATAAGCGCCTTTGATATATGTCAAGTTTCTTATAATTCACAACGGTCTGAATCATTCTCAATGACCAAAACTTTTGTTCGGTTTGGTAGTTTAATATCGAATTTCATTATTTATCAACTATCAATCAACGATTAACAGTCGCAATAGGGTTGTATATCACTTTTATTTTAATATTTTAAAAAAAAAGGGAAAAAATGGAATTAATGTCGAATTTAAAAAATGGGAGAAAAGAAAAAAAACTTCAATTGAAAAAGATGGGTAATGAACTCATATTTAACATCTAAAAATTTGAAAAAATTACCTCGCTTGGCCAGCTTCTTAGAAAGTATGCTGTTGAATCCTTTTAAAGAGATCGTAGTCCTGTGTATGGTCTTATAGCACAATATTTTCTCAGGTCCCTACAGTATTTGAACAGATTAAGGGTTTAGGGAATTATTAAATTATCTTTTCCTTTTAGTGCGTCGATAGAATAACTTAATAAGAAATGGGTGGGGCGGGTGATACGGTGCGAGTGTCATAGAAGGCGAGGGTGACGCAGGCGACGCGGGCGACCCCATTTCTTATTTAATTATTCAGAAAACCTTACCTTATTAAGTTATTCTTTAAAACCTTACACAGGGCTACCAAATTTTTAGAGAGATTCAACAGCATACTTTTTACGAAGCTGGCTTAGCGAGGTAATTTTTTTTAAATTTAAAGATGTACTGTTGGATCAGGACTTCAGCAAAACGAGAAATTTTTTTTTTTTAAATAAAATCGTTTGAAATATAATTGTGAATGAGTTTTATATTGGGAAATAAAGTCAACGATGAAAATGATCTTATTGAAGTGATCGAAATTATTTCCATTTTTTTATTTTGTTTTTGGAAATAAAGTCGACCATGAAAAAAAGTTGAATTCTACATTATTTCCAATCTAAATGGAAATAAACCCAATTCGACATTATTTCCTTCTACCTTATTTAACGGCACCAAAAAAAGATGCATTCCGATTGTTTGACAAATATGAATTTATCTAAATCAAAAAAAAAAAGCTACATTTTTGAAGCCATTTTTTTAAATAATTAAAATTTTTAAATCATCGAAGCTACAGCATAGAGGCAGAGTAAACAGATGACCTGCTTCCATAGGGACAAACTCGTTTTGTTATTATGGCGGATAGCGCGAAAACTAACCAATGGATTTTTATGATTTTACCCTTAATTTAAAGTTTTAAGTTCAACCCTTAAAACGAGCCTATTAACAATTAATTATTGATATTGTATTCATCGGGATTGTTGTTTTTAGAAGGCAAACTTGAGTGATTCCATTTTTGTGCCCGCGAGTGTATATAACGGGTGATTTTTTAGCTGGTTTGTTTTGGCAACACTGGTTTTGACAGCTGACGTGTGTTTAGTACCTTGTGTCACTGTCAAACAGCTTCAGTTTGGTTTGCAATTTAACCATGGATCGTCTTACAAATGAACAACGCTTGCAAATTATTGAATTTTACTATCAAAATTCGTGCTCGGTTCGAAATGTTCATCGCGCGCTGCTTCCATTTTATGGTCGGCATTCTCGACCTTCTGAGCAGTCTATTCGGAAGATTGTGATCAAATTTCGCACCAAATTTACTTTGTTGGACATTAAACCACCAACACGTTTACGTACTGTGCGTAGTGAAGAAAATATTGCGGCCGTATCAGCTAGTGTGACAGAAGACCGCGAAATGTCGATTCGGCGCCGTTCCCAGCAGTTAGGCCTTTGTTACAGCACTACGTGGAAAATTTTGCGGAAGGATTTGGGCGTCAAGCCTTTTAAGATACAGCTGGTGCAAGAACTAAAGCCAGCCGACCTACCACAACGCCGAATTTTTGGTGAATGGGCTCTTGGAAAGCTGGCCGAGGATCCGCTTTTTTATCGAAAAATTGTGTTCAGCGATGAGGCTCATTTTTGGTTGAATGGGTACGTAAATAAGCAAAATTGCCGCATTTGGAGTGAAGATCAGCCAGAAGCATTGCAACAGCTACCAATGCATCCCGAAAAAGCCACTGTTTGGTGCGGTTTATGGGCCGGCGGCATTATTGGGCCATATTTCTTCAAAGATGATGCGAATCGCAGCGTTACTGTCAATGGTGAACGCTACCGAGCGATGATAACAAACTTTTTTTTGCCCGAAATGGAAGTTCTTGACTTGCATGATATGTGGTTTCAACAAGACGTTGCCACATGCCACACAGCACGCGAAACAATGGCGCAATTGCGAGGCGAGTTTGGTGAACAGTTAATTTCACGTTTCGGGCCGGTCAATTGGCCGCCTAGATCGTGCGATTTGACACCATTAGACTATTTTTTGTGGGGGTATGTCAAGGCTAATGTCTATAGGGACACCCGTTTCGATTGACGCACTGGAAGCCAACATCCATGCATTCATTCGTGAGATACCGGCCGATATGTGTGAAAGAGTATGCCAAAATTGGACTCAGCGGATGGGCTACCTGAGACGCAGCCGCGGTCAACATTTGCATGAAATTATCTTTAAACATTAAATTGCAAGGTTCAAACTATCGATTCGAATAAATATTTCATTCATTTTTTTGAATTTTGTGTGTTTTTTTTTTTTAAAAAAGTTCTAAACTCTTAAAAAATCACCCATTACATACTTATTATAAGTCTTCAAGAGTTTTACTCTGTTTGATGAAATAAATAAATATTAAACAAAAATACTAAAACTATAAGACTCTATATAAATTTTCCCCTAAGGCTGCAGCTACGTCCTTGTACATCAGATTAACCAGTTCACTAGTGCAAGAAAAATTGAAAAAATCAACTGGTTGCTTTCCGAAATATAAACAAATGTTTCTACCATAATTAACCATTTATTGAAAAGGTTTTTTTTTTTACCAAAGAGCCTTTGTCTTAATTATTAACTGATTTCTTAAAGAAAATATTTTAAACCGTTTCAAGCTGGTACATGTCAAATTTCTTTAAACTTAGAGCAGCCAGTTGTGAGGATTACACTTGTAGGTACACAAACAATTAGTTTGTCCTTTTTTATCTCTTTAAGTTTTGTTTTGTCTAGACTTTATTTGGGTCGTCGGAAATGAAAACAACCCGCTTGAAAAAAAATGCCAAGTTTCTATCTAGTTTGGGCAAGGCCCTAGTAAGTTTTAGAAGGGAAAATCTATACAAGGAAAACTTGTCAGATACTTGGCAAGTCCTTGCTGGATTTAAGTAACAAAAATTTAGACGAGGCAAACTTTTCAAACACTTGTGAGGCCCTCCCTAGTAAAAACTTGTTGGACATGTATCGGTACCCCATCAGGAATGTCTCTTGTACACCAAAATCACAAATTTTATAAGCACCTTGCAATTTCAGCATCATACGACACTTTTTTCTGGGACATCCTGTTCTAAGTTGTTCTGCCTAAAAAGCAAGTACATAAAATCCGGTTCTACTCTGTATGTATTTGTTATGCAATATGCAATGAAACTTATTAACTTTCGACATTCAATATTTGTATAGCGAGTTAGCTCATTGGACTGATAATTAGAAGATCGTGGGAGCAAGTCCCACATAAGCCAGCTTTTTTTTTTTGTTGCCTGAAGAGGCAAAAAAGTTCATAATCGCCAAGGCCCGTGTTCTAGCCTGTGTAAAATCCTGCTAGTGCCTTGCAAGAATCTATGTAAGACTCTCTAGTGCGTTGTCGAAAATTAAATTGATTTTCTGCGCGGGAATGCTCGTTTTTTCAAAGAGGAATTTTAAATATTTTGGTATGCTCAGCACCACGAATTTTTAATGACTGCCGAAGTCAGAACCTCAAAGGACAATGGCATTTTTACATGACCGCATCCACTAACCTCTTGAAGAAAATCTTCCACGAATGTCCTTTCCTCAAAGTGAAAATCCCAAACTAATATAATAAAATATCTAAATAATTTAGATATGTATATTTCCGTACGTTGAAAACATTCGTTTTCATAAAGTAGGTACTCATTCCCTTAAAGACATACCAAAAGCTTTACCATCTTATTTAAGTTCTTGAATAAATTATATTGAACAAAATATTATATGGAAAAAAAAGGGGAAACCAAGAAAATATATGATAAACCCATCACCATAATCATCATCATCTTCTCTATAGAACATGTGGTTGGAAATAGACAAAATATTTATTAAATATCATCAAAAACAGACAATTTCATGTACAGCATAATGTTGGAAGAGTTCTTGTGGCCACAGATGTGAAATGTCTTGATTGACAGATAAAATGAATATGAAATTAGATTTTTTTTTGGTTTTTATCGCTGAATTGCTGATTTTTATGATATCATTGGAAACAACTGGAATGGGATAGATTGAAATTTATATATGTTTGTGTATATTTATTTACTACACAGATACCGTCTTTATTGTTGTTCGTCACTTTTGGAATATATGCAAACGCCCGTACCCTGCATTCGTTGAATCTAAATGAAGCGACAGCACAGTTGGTGCAGCAGCAGCTTCAGGGATCACAAGAAAATGCAATCGGAGCAAGAATCACATCGTCGGAAGATTATGATAATCATCCGCAATATAGTTTCTCATATGACGTTAAGGATGCAGTGACAGGCGATGATAAGCAGCAGGAGGAGAAAAGAGATGGTGATTTAGTTCGCGGACAGGTAAATTGCTTTTTGATTTAAAATATATGAGGTCTTTCACTTCACTTGACAATTTTTGTTTTTCATTTCAGTACTCTCTTGTGGAACCAGATGGCACTCGAAGAATTGTCGAATACACTGCTGATTCAATCAACGGATTCAATGCAGTTGTATCAAAGCAAGTTCCCGAACAAGTAACCCTCTCACCGATCGAAGTTGTTCAAGCCCAAGCTCAAGCTCGTGTTGATGCCGCCCAGGCTCAAGCCGAATCACAAGCCACAGCTGCTATTGCACAAGTCCAAGCTGAAGCCCAGGCACAAGCCGATGCTGCTCAAGCACAAGCCCAAGCCGCTGCTGAGGCCCAAGATGCGGCTATTGCTGCTGCTCAGGCTGAAAATGCAGCTCAAGTTCAAGCTGAAGCTCGGGTCCAGGCCCAACAAATTATCGAACAATTTCAACAGCAAATGCAAGAAGAACTCCAGCAGCGTCGTCAACTCCAGCAACAACAGTCTCAGCCAATTCAGACATCTACACTTCAGAATCAGAACCGCCTTACCAACAGCCAAGCCCTGCTCTTATCTCAAGACCTCCCAAGTCAACTTTTAGGACAAACAGTACATTCAAGTATTATTTCACATCCTCCAACTTTGGTCACTCGTACTCCTACCACCAACGTGTTCGCCAAGTCTTCGGATATAGCTGCTTTGGACAGAAATAACCGTCGAACTATTATCATTGAGCGTTTACCTCAGCCAAAAACTATCATAAGCCGACCACCGACCGCAACTATCCAAACTCAACTCCTTCAGTCACCATTGGTGATAACACGACTGAACAATGGTATTGGAACTCGTGCCGGACAAATTTTAACACTCGATTCAGGCAAAAGTATAAGTTCAACAATCAGCACAAGTATAAGCAGTGCCATTGGAAGCAGAAGTGGAAATACAAATGGAAACAGCAATGGCAATAGCAACGGCAATGGCAACGGTAATGGAAACAGTAATGAAAATGGAAATGGCAACTCGAGTTCTGAGCTTCAGCGAAAAGAAATAGATTCCAGTATCAATGGCAACAACAGTAGTATGCGACAAAATAGCAGTGAAAGAACAAACGGAAATGGTAATGGAAACGGCAACGACAATGGAAATAGAAATGGACAATCAAGAAATGGCAACACAAACGGAAACGGCAGAAGTTCACGATAATTATGATCGATTCCAAATTTTGTGATAAAAAAGGCTAACAGTAAGCGGCATTTTCTAAATCCAGGACAATTCCAGTTGACACAATTCATTTATTGTTATTTATATACAAAAATTAATTTAGATATTTAACAAATTTTGCTAACACTAATTAATCAATGTTGCCACATTAATAGGTCACGATAGAGCACAAACGGAACAAACCAAAAAACACAACGAAAAAAGAGGACCTTATTGACGAGCGCTCGTCTCACTTAAGACACATTTAACCAAAAAAAAAGGATAGTCAAAGGATTACAGTAACAAGGATGAGTATATAACACTCCAGTTAACGATGTTTTATAACCATCAGGAGGCAGCTCGCACCCAAAGCACCACCACTGTGTTATTTTTTTCTTTTTTTAATTAATACATAATTTTTTTTACTAACACTAAAGAAAAAAAAGACTTCGTTTTTTTTTTTGTTGTAAAATAACCCAGAGTGTGTTTGAGTTTTATTAACATTAATAATATTGAAAGTATAATAAGTTAAAATATAGCTTTAATTTTTAAATTTAAGAAAGCATAAATAAAGAAATTTCACTAAAGAAGAATTAAAAGTTATTTTATTTTAAGTTTACAAAAATAAAAGAGCAAACACCAAATAAAATATTTAAAAAATAATAAAATATAACAACACACAGGGTGGCTTGCATAAGATGTGAGATAAAATCTAGAACGAAATGCCAAGCCAGAAAAATGCTTTTTGGGAGGTGGTGCTATTTCCGCTAGTTAAAACAGGAGTTGCAAAATTGACTAAAATAAAAAAAACTATTATCAACAATCAACGGAAACACTCACAATATTATTATATACATTATGTATTTTTTATTTAAATTCAGAGATCCATCCTTTTATTTTATTTTATTTCATTTTATTTTATTTTATTTTATTTTATTTTATTTTATTTTATTTTATTTTATTTTATTTTATTTTATTTTATTTTTAAATCAAATTTTTCAGTAAATTTCCTGTCATCATTTTTCAAACTCAAAGGAGAATGTCCAAAAATGAATGGGCGAAAAACCCAGAGTCGATTAAGAAAAGTCATACATGGTTTGAAAGGATATTAATTGTAGAGAACAAATATGGAATTATTTTCTTACAAAGTTATCCCCGGGACTGGATATTACAATTTGAAATGTTTAAAAACACAGTGTTTCTTCATCTAAAAAAAAAGTATTTAAATAGGTGCACCACAAGTCACTAAAATCAGCATCCACAAGATGATTCTGTCTTCATTCATAAAATGGCGGTTGTTATCACCCATACCGTTACTCAACAGTTGCGAAAATAAGTAGTTACCTACCTAAGCATGCCGGACAACAGTTTTACGAAATAGTATCTGCGTAAGAATTAAGAACAACTTATAAATCATTCGCATTCTGTTAAACTTATAAATAATTAAAACCTGCCTATTCGCCGAAATGAAAACGAAAACGGGAAAACTAAGAATTTCTTAACGGCAGTGGTAAAATTCAGAAATGTTTTGTTTTCATTCCAAAAAAAAAATATAGCCTCCGCCATGCTTGTAACAATTTTTTTTCGAAATCTTGTATTTTTGAGCATTGCCTTATGAAAATAAGTTTTTTTCGAAGCCTTGTCTTAACAGAAACTTTTGCGGATTACCATGTATCGAGTGGCTGTATACTGTCCTCACCAATGTTGTATACATGAAAAAACACCTTGCTATTAAAAATAAATAAATTGTCATTGCCAGTCCCGGGGATAACTTTTAAAGAAAATAATTTCATATTTGATATCTACAGTCAATGCCCTGACAAACCATATATGTTTTTTTTTCTTATCGACTCTGAGTTTTTTTTTTGGGCACTCTCCTTTTCGAAAAGAAAAAATATTTTTGAAAATTGTATGTGTTTGAGTGCTTTTTTTTAACTTTAATATTCAATGCTCGTTTAATTTTAACTCAAACATTGAAACCCAATGATTTTCAAGATTTTTGTTTTTCAATCAGAAATAAAGAAACCAACATCCTCATAAAATTAAAATTATTCTCCAATTTCTTTTTTTTTTTTTTAATATTTTGAAAATTATAAGTCCTACATGCATATATATGTATGATTTTCAGTGTTTGACTTAAAAATAATAAGAGTATTGAACATTAAAACCCAAAACGCTACTTAGCAACGTAAAATTTTCTAAAAAAAAAAAAAAAACAAAAGTTTGAAAAGAAATTATTTTTTTTTTTTTTTTTTCAAAAAAAAAGTTTAAAGAATAATTTTTCAAAAACTATAATCACTATCTCAACAACAACTTGATTCCGTTGTTTTTTAATATTTTTTTTTTGTTATGTTTCACGCGCGCAAAAGGGAGCGATTAGGTAAGTATGAGAGGATTTAGAGGGAGATACCGATGCACATTGGTTTTGAACGTTTGCACATCGAAATGGGAGGGGAAAGTCGAGTCAGGTAAATCATTCCACATTCGTGTGGTGCGACTGAAGAAAGAATCTCTGTACATTACAGTACGTCCGAAGTTGGGCTCGAGGGTGAACTGATGGGCATTCCTAGAAGCACGAGTATTACGGTTGAATTTTTTAAGGGGGGAATGCAACTGGCTATTTCACTAGAACACTGATTATAATAATAGCGATAAAATAGAGAAAGACACGAAACATTACGGCGGTGTTCGAGAGATGTAATTGTTTCTGTTATTGATCTTTCGCCTATCATTTTTAAAGCTCTCTTTTGAATTCTGTCCAACAAACTCAAGTGAGTTTTTGGAGCTCCTGCCCAAACTGAGAATGAGAATTGTACTCAAGCTTTGGACGAATAAAGGCTTTGTAGATCACAGCCAGATCAGAAGGGGAAAAAAACTTCTTGCATCTACGGAGAAAACCTAAACACTTAGCAGCGTTTTTGGCGACATCAAATATGTGGTCATTCCACAAAAGGTGGTCTGTGACACATATACCGAGAACTGAAAGCTGTTCGGTTTCCTCGATGCAAGTGCCGCCCATGGATAGCGGCATTGGAGGTGGGTTTCGCTTTAACGACAGGAGACAACATTGAGTTTTAGAAGCATTAAATTCTACGCGGTTTTTGATTCCCCATTGGACAATGCTGGCGAGATCAGAATTAAGTGAGCTTATCATACGCTGCCGTTCAAGTTCCACATCCGAAGGACATGGATGAGAATCTGTAAGCAATTATGAGAAGCTGAGGGTACTATCGTCAGCAAAACAGTTTAATGGATTAGAAGTTTCAGACAAAAGATCATTTATAAAAATAAGGAAGAGTGTCGGAGACAAAACGGAACCCTGGGGCACACCAGCATTTATTTTGTGGATTTCAGACTTGGAACCGTCCAATACGACTTGTACTGAACGGTCCGAAAGGTAATTTCTAATCCAACGAAGAAGAGGTTCATCGAAACCAAATGCGCGCATTTTCGATAAGAGAGCTTGGTGCCAAACTCTATCAAACGCTTTTGAAATATCAAGTGCAATAATAACATTTGTTTCATTCTAAGTATTTTTTTTTTAGAAAATTTGCCACTTCGGCGAACTTTTTTCAAGTTTTTCTATAAAATCCTCAGTTAAAATTCAATTAAATATAGTAATAAATTACTTTTTTGGCACTGTATGAGTTCTTTTATAGATAAATAATATAAACTGAATAACTTCTTATTCTCATACAAATATAGTTAAAATGTTCCTGTTTATAGGATGATTTGCTTAATGCGAAATAAAGGCATGTTGGTTGGTTCAAGCAAAGAAACAATTGTATACTCAGGCAGATATTTTAATCAATAGTTTTCGAAAAACTGATTTTCAGACTTTGAAGATAAAAAATAATTGAAAAAATTAAGTAATAATTTAGTTTCAATTTCTTATATTTTCAATATTTTTTTGTTGGGTAGTGAAAACTAAATGATTTATGATTTCATATCTATAGGTTTTTAAGAAAACTACAAAATCTGTTTTTTTTTTTTTAGAAAAATCGCCGTTTTTGTGTATTGTAACGCAATAAACTGACATTTAAAATTTAAAAAATCTTGATAATTTGCTGCTTCTCCTTTATTTATCAGCGTTTGTGATATTTTTATTTTAAGTCAAAGGTCAGCACTAATTTTAATAATTTGGTTTCAGAGATTTTGAAATTTTTGAAAATGCTTTCGACTCGATGACCACCCTTTTATCTTTAAATTACGAATTTTAAATTTAATACAAACATTTTGATAAGAACATGTATTATAATGCACAACTATTCAAAAAATCATTATAGCAGTTTTCTTAAAAATTAATTTTTCATGTATAAATTCATTGAACATTTAAAAAAAAAATTATATGACGATTTTAAAACACAGTCGACGCCACCTATAACGACATGGTTTATAACGACGAGTCGCTTTTAACTACCACTTTGGTTGGTTTTTATACAATTTGTATTAGTTTATCGTCGGTAATAACGCCGTAAATTCGTCGTCTATAGTGACTTGTTGCATAAAACGACGAATTTCAGATAAAAAATCAGTTTCACCGCTTACAACGACGGAATGAGGAAAAATTCAAACAAAAAGTAGGTTACTCAGAATTCAAAACTGAACTGAATATACACAAATTCCTTTCTACGCAAATGAATTTAACTATGTTTTTTATTATTGTGTACCTAAAATTTAAAAGCGCTTACTTATGTACTTGTAGTAGCCCGTAGCGTAATGGTTAGTGCGTTCGACTGTCACGCTGTAGGTCTGGGATCGCTTCCCAGCCTCGTCCACCTAAAAACTAAAAAAGTTTTTTTTCAGGGCTACTGCCTCTTGCGAGGAATTGACAAATCCTCCAAGAGTATCACTTGTCACGAATAAGTGCTTCTCGTCTAGCCGTTCGGATTCGGCATACAATTGTAGGTCCCTTCCATTTCTGTAGAAAGGCGCACACAGGAATGGTTGCGAGTTGTTAGTCACTAGGCCCTGGTTCTTCATGAGCCGTTGTGCCACCCGATTTATTTATTTATTTTTTTACTTATGTACTTCTGTTTTCTTATCAATCATTTTCTCAGTAAGTCGGATGTAACGACCGGCTATTGCGACCACATTTGCCTGGTCCTATGGCGGTCGCTATAAGCGACATCGACTGTACTTAAAGTTAAAATTTAGAGTTAGAAAACAATTTTTAACAAATTTAAAAAAATATTTGCTCACCCGTTCTCAAAAATAATGTATGTTTAAAAATCAAAAATTATGTTTTTGAAAATTTGTTCTGTTGAATAGTTAGGATTATAAAGTAGCTCCTGTATAAAAATTACTTATTATTGGTAATTTCTAAGGGAAATCGTTACCTCGGTTTTCAAGATAAACATTTTTATGTGTATTGGTTATATGGCAGATACCGTTATATCTTATTATAATTTCGCCTCTAGGGAATCTTCTAAGAACCTTAAATCCAAAGTTTGAAAAAAATCACTTCAGTATTTAAGGCTGCACAGACAGACAGAATTGCAGGACCATTTTTTTTCGCTTTCTCTATAATCCTGATGTAAGGGAGAATTATCATCTCGAGTTCGATTATTTTACGAATCGAAAATTGCCCTATTACGTAGTGAAAGTTTTGAATTCTTAAAAAAATTAAACTCGAGATAATAATCGCAAGTAAAAATGAGAGGGTGGGCTAATTTTGTGTCAGTTTTTGTTTTTTTTTTCACTTCATCCACGAACAAGTCCAACCCCATAGCTTTGATTTATTTAGTTTAAAAAAAAAAAAAAAAAATCATAATAAATTTGGTTTCACTCAATTTATTTAATTAAACATTTTTTATTTTATCTAAAGATGCTTCCCTTTTCTAACACAAAAAAATAACGTGAATTCTTAAACCTAATTAAAATACACCAAATAAGCCTGAAGAAAAAAGAATTCACTTAATTACATTTTCCTTTATTATAACATGGTAATCACTCTACATAATTAAGTTTAGTTTTTTTTTCTTTTGATTTAATTACACTTGATAATTAACTTGTATTTCCCGCAGTTATTTATACGAATTAACGCCTTTTATTGAATCGTTTCACACATCCCAGGACTTTAGATCGAAGCTGTGAAAAGGAAATATATACATAATGTATCTATCTATGCCCGTAGCTGTCGCTAGCTTAAACTCCCTGTGTTTTAAATGCACCTACACCTTAATCCCCACGAAGAGCAAAACAAAATAAACTCTTAAATCTTGAAACAGGAAAATCTATCTTTCCGAAACCATAACGATTTGCTGCTAACCATCAGACCCGGCTAACAACCTTAATCAAGCATGAAACGAAAACATAATTGCACCCAACACTCCAGCGTACTGACCATAAGACTGTAAACATTGTTAACCTTTGCCCAAAGATAACGCAAGGCAACTATAAATTGCCAGAATGAAATAAATCGATATCCGAGGTAGACCGCTGTCGATGATGTACACATACAAGTCTTATACATTTATATTTATTAACCTACACATCGATATTTTTTGCACCATTCGTTTTTTCTTCGATTCCTCTTGCAGCAATATGGCGATGGCGGTGGCACCGGAAACCTTAATACCTGCTTTTATAGATGGTGCAAAGGATAGGATGTAAAATTACATTAAAGGCATCTATAGGTGTACGACTAGTGACTACCGAAGGTCAATAGAGGCTACGGTTACACAATCATCTCTGTTGGGAGACCCTACTCGTATCGGCTTGGAAAATTGAGATATGTACTATAATTAAAAACGAAAACTCGATAAAATTTGCAGGGAGAGGGGATAGAAGATGGGGAAGGGGTAGAAAAGATACAAAATAAAATTGAGGCATCCCACAACAATGGCCAGGGCCTTTGGTGCAAAATGTTTTATTAATTTCCTACCAGAGTCAGAGTAAGCGTTCAGGTTCAAGAGTTCATCAAAAGTTGCTTTTGTCTGCAAAACTGAGAAACTGTTGGAGTGTTTTTTTGTTTTATTTATTTTTTGATTTTGATTTTTTTTTTCATTTTGTTGTTTTTGTTGTTGTTGTAGTCCTTTGCCAAAATTATTCTCAATGGCTTTTCCCATCGTTATATGGTCGATGGAAAATGCAAACAGTTTTCGTGGATATATATTTGCATAGAAAGTTTCATTCTCGTTGAAATTGAAAACAAAGCGGCGATTTGTGAAGGGCGACAGCCGAAGAGAAAGTTTTCAAGGATCGAAATGGTAAAAGTTCAGATAGTTAACAGCTTTTTTGAGTTTGTGCACAAATGGAGTGGTTCTTTTTTTTATGAACAATTTGAGAATAAATTGTTTGCGAAAATATCCCTTTTAAAGGATTTCGGAGTTTGAAAAGAGAGTGGGAGAGAAAGGAAATGTTTTGCATCACCAAATATAAGTTTAAAATATCTATGCATTTTCCAATGGTATAATGAGACTCTATAATCTTGGAAAAGAAATACTTTTTGAAAGAAAACTACCTATAAATTTGAATGTTTCTCCATATCAGGTTGTGCCAACAAGACGAGAATATTGCAATGATTCTGATTGGTATCAACTTGTATAACTTCTTTTTCAAGTTATCCTCTGATCAGTATCAACTTGTATAGTAAATTGAATACAAGACAAATTTTTATTTAAAAATATTTGATTGAATTTGTACGCTTTTATTTTATATTCAAATCAATTCCCCTTGTGACACAAAAAAAAAACAAAATAATACAAAATGTTGTCACACAAATTTATTTTAATAAAATTTATACCAACATCCGAATTCCTGCATCATCTGCAATTTCAAAATTTGCCTTTTCCATGTCCGACACGACTCCGACGATACAAATCTGAATTTGTCAACAAATGTAAATGCATCCGAACGAATACTCCACATCCGCCAAGAGACCCACCGCCGAAAAATTACAACCCCACATCCTTTACCCACTGTGCATTTGATAAACCAAAAAACATCCAACCACTGGTGTTTCGTCCGATGCAAGGTTTTGAAGTTCTTGGGCCAAATGCTTCGAAGAAAAAAGTCTACAAGAATCCAGAATATTTTGCATATCATCGATTTTCACATGTAGATCTGTTTATGAATGCAATGCGCATCCGAATGGAGAAAAGAATGCAACAAATGTGCCCTACCTCGGAGAAAATCCTGGAATGCGAGGACGATGAAGAAAGTGACGAGGATTGTGAAGATGAAAACAAGCAACAAAACTGTGAACAGAAAGTTGATGTCAAAAATGATTGCAAGAAAGATAGGAATAGAAAATAATTGCTTATCAACGAATAAATAAAAGAAGACTCTTTTTTTACGTAGGTAAATCGTTTGCAACTCTATAAAGGATAGTGAAAAAATGTACTGTCCACTCAACTATCATGCAAACTTTGTGTGTTACATTGCACGAATTAATAATTAAAAAAGCTATTTTGTGACAAAAAGTATACAAAGGTAGAACTTACATACGTTAAATGTAAAAGATAATAAATTTAAAAAAGTATATAACCTTACATGCTGATAGGAATATTGCTTGTTTCCTCTTGACGCATTTGTGAAGCTTGTATGAAACCACGGAGAAGGGCATAACAATTATAATTGTCGTTTTTATTTTCAGAATTTTACCATTGAGTTCAACTAAAAAAATCTTTTATTCCTCAGAAAAGTCACGGCAAATTAAACCAACTGAAACCAGGGCAAATTTGAACGTCAGTATCATTTCTTTTTCGAACAACACCAGTGGCCTTAATAATTGATATGGGACTCATTTCTCTGGCATTATTAAGCAGGCTGATGAATATTCCCGCAATATTTTTAAAATCTTGCAAATTAAATCTTTCAAAGCCGCTGATATTTATTTTGTATTTACCTCTATAAAATGGTGATTTTCTTGCATGTTGGAAGAGCTCATATATAACTCCGATTTATAAATCGGGTTCAAAGCAATGTGTTGAAAATTATAGACCAATTGCCAAATTACAGTTGTTTCCAAAAGTTTTTGAATCACTTGTTAAGAATAAAATGCATGAAGCTGTTAAAAAATTTATTCCACCTTTCCAACACTGATTTCTGAGTGGTAAATCAACCGCTACTAGTTTATTCGCATATGGCATTTCAAAATGAAAGTAGGTTTTTCATATCATGCGACACATCGATGGAAAGGTGGCACCCCCTAAATAACAAATATGCCTTTTTGAAGTCGCCCGGACACTTACCTAAGCCGCAAATACCATTTAAAGTGAAAAATGTGTCCATTTTGAGAAATTATTGATTCATATCGTGCGATATATCGATTGAAAGTTTGGAGTGCTAGTAGTTTAGTCGCAAATTGAGTTTAAAGATAAAGAAAAAGGTGTTAACTTTGAAGACTCTAGGACGTTTAGTTTAGCCGCAAATGGCGTTTAAAGATGTAAGTAGTTTTTTTCTTTTTAAATTATGCGATACATTGATCGAAAGGTGGCATACATCCTAGATCACGAATATGCCTTAAAAAGCTTTATATCTTGAGTTCTACATTAGTAGGATCATCAAGATTAAGCAGTTTGGAATTAGGAAAAATAACAGAGCAGCATGATGTATTTAAACAAAAAATTAAGTGATAAATTATACCCCTCATAAGAAATTTGGAAAATCTCAATTTTCCATATCCCGCCCCGCTAAAGGCTGAGAATAAATCCTACCAGACTTTAGGAATTATGAAGTCGAAAGCAAAAATAAATCTTCAGAAATACATTAGTAATCTCAAACAACAAAATTAAATATCAACAAAGGAGATTGGGCAAAAATATATGGTACCTGGTCTACCCACAACGTACGGATATTTTGTTTGTCCTAAACAATGGGAGTTGGCTAAAATAAGCGACCAAAAAATAAGAAAACACTTTGCAAATTCGAATAAACATAGACGAATTGTTTTATATTTTTTAATATACCGCCTTAACCCCATGGTTTACAGTCCATTTCGAAAAAGATGCTCTTGACCTAAGACGAACGATTATTTCCATTCATTAAATTCCCTAAATCGAATAAAAAGAATGTTGAATTTTCATACTGTTAAGCGAATTATTCGCCAACCATCCGCAATTATTGGCCATTGTTATAAAAGTTCTTTTATTTTGGGGTCTATTCAGTTCATCGAAAGTTACCAAAACTGTCATTTCAATAGAACACCATTGCATTTAATTTTTGCTCTAATTGCAGTTTTTGTTCCCATATACTGCATAAATCCCTTGGTTTACAGCTTTGTGGCCATATAAAAAATGATGTACTAGAGCTAAGCTTTCCAACGATATATATCTCATTCGTGGGAAATAGGTAGACCAAAATGCCCATTGTCCTTTTCCAACAAAATTCCTTGATGTGAAATATTTAATTATGTAAAATAACTCAGTTATTGAAAATACGTATCGTATAGTTACCTTTGAACTGCTCACCAATAATTTCAATTACAACAGACGTCCACTTACAAGATATTTAATGAAAATTCTAAAAATTCTCTATCACAGAAATTAAATAAAAACAGCATGTTAATTGCTTGCTTGTATACCAACTCAACAAAATTGAAATAAATAAATTTTTTAATTTTCTCGTTCTAAGAACTTATGACATACCATTAAAATTCACAATTATTTGGTTTGCCCTTTGCATTCCTAGAAGTTTATCAGGTATATAGGACCGCAAAGAAAAAAAAAACGAAAAATTTCGTCCTGGGAATAAACCTATACTATTATGAGAAAATGCCATTGACTTGTCGTCTTTTGTTGCTGGAGGTGTTCGTGTTCGAGTATATATTCTCATGTTAATGTACTATGCAGGTTCATGTTTTATTGTTTAGCCTGAATTTTTGGTATTTCACCCTCTTATTTTACACCACCTACAAACACCCACTTACAATTCACAAATGACTCAGTGAACATTATGATGCAGACGTGCTTAACAAAAATTCAAATATAGGTATGGGATGGGTGCATTCGATAGAAATTTAAGGAATTTTTCCGTCATCATATGGAGAGAAACTCTACACAACACGTACCATATAGAGATATTCAATAAACGCCCACCCAACCAGGACATCGTGATGTTGGATGGTAAAGGTTCATGGAAATATCTTCGAAATCAAACCAACACAATAACGTTGAATTTTCATCACTTCACCTATACCTACCTACAGCACCTTTTGAGTTTCTCCAGCTCCTTATCTCTATTACGTTTTGGAAGGATCAGAGCAAGTTGGGTTTCGGTCTACAGCACAAACTGTTTTCCTAATTAATTTGTTAGCACTTCTGACACACACGCATGGATTGCTCAAAGCTAACAACAAAATCCAAACACACCGTGCCCATGGCAGGAAAGCTCATAATATCAATCTAAACGAAGGAGCTGCATATGCATACAATTTAAATTCCTCTTTCGTCGTCGTCACCATCAACCAACACCGAATCGTCCTTGATTGACTTCCTTCTACCGCATCATCAGCAAATAGGCCTTAAGAGAAGGATGATTTAGGACGCGCGCCGGCATCCACCCCACCACGGCAAAAATGGACATGGACTTTTGCGAGAAGAAAAATAGAACGAAGGACAACTTGAAAGTTCTTGCTAGAATTCACTAAGTTGCTATCATTTGCCTCAAGGACTTCCGGAATGAAATGATGTTCCTCTGTTTACTGTTAAGTCTTATACCCGCTTCCCCTAACCTAAATGTAAAAATGAAAAGTAAAGACACCTGTTTGTTGGTTCAAGGTATGTGAAGTGGCATACTAGACTCGATGGATGCTGAGTGAGCAAGAGCTTGAAGCTTTTAAAACGTCCATCGTTGTGTGTTAGGTTCTTAAGAAGAGGTTCTTTTCAAATGCCATCTTCGTCTGAGTGTTCTATGAAGAACAAAAAAAAATAACAATGTTAAGAGGATAGTAGTTGAATAACTCAATTAAGTAATGAAAGGAACAAGAGAGGTTAATTTATTGATTTTCTTAAAATAAACACTTTAACAAATATTCTAAAGTAATTACAAAATGTACGTAGGTTCCTACTTGCTGAAAAAAAGGACAGATTAACCCGAAATAAAATATATTGTATAGCTAAGCTATGTACCTGGATTAAAACACATAGATTAAAGTTCTTAATTTTCTAATTGCGTATGATGGCCTCTTATGGTATCTTTTGGATGAACGGCGAGTAAAATAATTTAAACAGCTCCCACATTGTCACACGATTTATCTTTCTGTTAACTTAAATTAAATAAATAAATAAATTAAATGAAGACAAATTTATAAATAAAAATTACTTCTGTTTTAGGTAGAGTGACTGAATATTTAATTGAAACTACAAGTGACCTCAACTCCAGAAAGAAATGCAGTTCACCCAGATATGACAGTTGGCTCTTCATTTCGACTGTCATATATAAAACGCAAAATTTGGTCGATTATAACCGATTCTAATGAAAATCACAGCAAAAACATCCTGCAAATTCGAACTAGCAAAACCATCAATTTTTGGAAATATAATTAAATTATTTAAAAGTAGCCTTTTGTATTATAAATTGACTGAATTCTTTTTATAAAAATCGTTGGAGCCGTTTTTGAGAAAAATGATATTTTCCATTTTAACAAGAAAATATTGTCTGAAAAGTACCGTGTCTTTGTATCCTAAAAAAATAAAAAATAAAAACGTGAGAATATTACTAAAAACACCAGCTTATAACTTTGAAAAATATCCATTCAGCCATTTAGGCAGCAGCTGCGAGGAGAGACATAGAATTGCGAGACCCACTTCTTTATAATAATCCTTGCCAAAAAAGCTGTGTAACAAATTTGAAGTAAATCCGTGCATACATTTATGTTCTAGCTCACAGACAAGATAGCTTTTATATATCTACATACCTACCAAATCTCCATGTACCTACAATGAATGCAAAAACGCTTAGATCGATGGACGGTATGACTTAAGACTAATCCATCACGAAAATATTTAGCTTGTTTAAAACATCCAATACAAATTTGTATGTAAAAAGAAAATATAAAGCATTAGTAAAAATCACCATGATGTTCACTCTTTTAAGGTCACTACTGTAAATTAAGCATTGACACAAACCAACAAATATTCAATCTAGCTCACAATATTACAACAAAATGGTGAGGAACCAATATAAGTTAAGACACCAACCATTACATGTCAGAAATAGTATCATTGTGAACTCAGCAGAATTAAACCTCATTCAAATAAAACAAGAGATGTCGCTATTTAAATTTAAATTTAATTAAAAAGATTTGGCAATGAAATACAAATATTTTTTTTCTTCAAATTTTTCGAGCAGAATTGAATTTTTTTTTAGAAAAATGCTGTTTCTAAGACCACTTGTGTATCACTCAGTTTTAGTCTTTTTGAATTGTTGATTTACTGCACAAAATCAACAACTCAAAGCTATTGTAATTGGTGCAAATTTAAATGCTGTCGTTGTTAAACCAAGAAATTGGGAATTTCTATAATTTACCGGTAGAACCGTGAATTTTTCAAAAACATTGTTGAAACTCCGAAAAACCATAATTTACTCCCAACTGTGTGTACCATTATGTTGGTAAAGTGGGGTCACCCAAGGTACTGAATTGTCTAAGAAAACTGTTGACGTTGGGTCTTGTCTGGCTCCTAAGTGCAGAAAGGAGTTCCATGAGATGACCCAAAAACAGAGTTCAAATCCTTTGTAAATAAAGGAAAAATGTCCGAATTGAATTATGAAAACAAAACATTTGGGCTTTTACCAATGTTCCTGAAAAATTCAGAGTTTAACCAGTAAAATCGTGGTGTTAGTTTTTACCTATAAAATAAATAGGCTTGTATGGACATATTTATGCACATAAACGCTCCTTACACACATTAAATTGGATCACGCCAGTAAGAATCTTACAGCTTTCCAAATTAAATGTTCTTTTAAACTTTTCCGTTTTCAGTATCTCTTAAAAATTCAAAAAAAAAAAAAACAAATCAAGTTAAAAAACTCATAAAACAACTTGATTTATCACAGGTTATCCCCATTCTCACATAAACATGACACCGCATCTCATTCCGCATTCATTCGAGTGTGGTGATGCCGTGATTTTGCGAATAAAAAAAAATAACAAAAATGAAAGTTTTACTTCAAAGTTTTATTTAAATTTTCATTAAACCAAAATAATTTTATTTTTATTTTACTTGCTTAGCTACAGGCATAATGCGCTATGTAAGTATGTACTGTATTTATTTGGTATTTAATTGTGGGAATTTTGAAAATGAGTGCGCAATTATTATTGTCATCGTGCAATTTTCAATTTCACTTCAACGCTACAAATAAACAAAAAACTGTGAGAGAAACGACTCGGCAAAAAAAAAATAAAAACAGTTAAAATTGAATACATAAAGATGGATTTTGCTATATGCACAACAATGTATCTGAAAAATGATTTACAATACGATCATATCAGAATGTGTACCTTTTCAACTTTACGATCATTAATCATTTGCTTTTGATTGGAACTTCAAAAGGAAGAATAAATTCCACAGAAACACGCTAAAGGTGCCATTTCAATCCCATTAGTGTCTTGAAATTATAAAGCTTCTGGGTGACTAATTTGAGTTAGCAAAAAGAATTTTGATACTGGAAAAAAAAAGTTTAAAGTTTTGAATTTAAATAAAGGTTTTACCCGTAGGTATACGTATACATTTAGGTACATTATTTGGTTATGAAGCATGCAGCGAATAGAAAATAAATTAAGAATTTTTTTAATTCTTGAAATTTTAAATCTTTGATCAAGGCTGCGCAGTTGTTTTGTATTTTTAAATTAGTTTTTCATAATCATTTAAAAAATTGAAAATTTTGGTTTTGGAATGAATTTTGGATTTTTCTAAACTCATTAGCAACAAGAGTTCAAAGAGTTAATGAACATATCTGTGCTTACGGTTGTAAGGGGAGCAGAATACATTATGTAAGAACTGTCACAAAAACGGTAGGTATCTTCCAATCATTTTAAAACTACCTTCACATGTCAAAAATTATTAAGAGAACAATTTTTGGTTCAGTTTTTTTTAGTGTTTTTTTAAGAGCTCGCAAAAAATTGTCGTATTGATATAAAACAAAAAGCATTTCTTGCAACAGTTCACGAAGTTTGATTGTGATGAAAAGTAGGTATATTGGGGCATATTCATAGACCCAGATAGACCCAGGTTTAACTAAACTACAGTTTAAGACAATTTTGGCTCAATGAACACAGACCGATTTTTATTACAAATTGTTGGTTTTATATTTTTATAAGATAACTAACTTGGTATACTACACAAATAGTTTCAAATATTTTGAAATGATAAACTTAAAAAAATAGAATCAACGTCCGAAAATTCAACCAAAGCTATGTTTAACTTAGACCCTGGTCTAACATGACTATGAATACGCCCCATTATGTTTAGAAAAATACGATTTTTCCATTTAATTGGTTTGTAAAACTTCAATCAATCGGTCAATAAAAACTGTGCGATGGATCATTTTCAAAATTTACAATAATATTAAGTATTTATTTTTCCGTATCTCATCTCAACAATAGCCTTGCAATTAATATTTATAATAGAAGTGTTAGATTGTGTAACCGTTAGTATCTGAAATATTGAGTATTAGAGCAAAGCATTTTATTTTTCATTCAAAGTCAGATATGTGACCAAATTTTTGACTCAAAAGAACAACAAAAATTCCGCACGTTAACTGATTTCTGCATTTGAAAACGTTTTTCCGACCCTCTTTTTATTTGTCATTGCGATATAACGTTACTTAAAAAAGAAATTTCGTTAACAAATAAGAATTAGAGTAGTTTTTGTTTAATTACCATAAGACCATATTATTTAACAGAGATATACCTACATTTTCCCAAAAAAAATTTTAGAAAAGTTTAAAAACTGACTTCATCTTATTTTAGCCAGCAGTGTTAGGTTAGGTTAAAAGGGGTGATGAAGCGGCAAGCCTCCAAGAGTTGCTCTTCTGTTTAAAGCTAGGCTGGGGCATTTGCAAGGGAAGTGGTACGAGCCCTCCACCGCCTCCTCGTCTTGACCCCCTCTACATAGGTCAGATGAGCTGATGCCCATTCTGCTCAAGTGGGTTCCCATGGAGTTGTGACCCGTGAGTATACCAACTAAAAGGGATAATTGGGGCCTGCTTAGCTTTAGTAAATAGTCTGTCTTGTTCTTAGAGAGCAACGGCCACAAAGTCCTTGAAACTCGACAGGACTCCAGTGTTGACCACCGGTCGTTAATAGCTTTTAGGAAACTATGGTGAATTCTACATTTTTCTTGTTCAAGAGGCATAAGTACCCAGGGTATGACTTGGCTCGGTTCAAGTGTTGCCCCGTTTTTGGCCAGTTCGTCTGCCCTTTCATTACCAAAAATGTCACGATGTCCTGGGACCCAACGAAGGGTAACTGTGTTTGCTGCGCCCAACGATTTTAGTTCGCTGCGACAGCAATCAATCAGTTTGGATTTAGTGACGATTGATGATATGGCTTTGATTGCAGCCTGAGTATCTATGAAGAAATCAATGTCTTTTCCCGACAATTTGTTTATGGGTGGGTTTTCTGAAAAGATGCCGGACACTACACCCTCGTCTGATTTAGACCCGTCAGTGAATAACGAGATATGATCTTTGTTAGTGACCCGGTTTTCCTTCCAGAGTTCTCTTGATGGAAAGTCTGTAAGTGCAACTGGGTTAAAATCAATATGCGGTAAAATGTAATCCGTTTGAATATTAATATCAGTGAAATTAATTATCGTACCCCTTCCCAATAATTGCACTCTTTTAATCGAAGAGCACTTTTGGCCGCCAGCTCTTTTGTAAAAAGATCAAATGGGGCAAGCGAAAGGAAAGCTTATAGGGCTGCGGTTGGTGTGGTTCTCATGGCACTTGTTGTACCTATACACGCGAGTCTTTGGATTTTTGTCATGGTCTTGAGATTGGTGGCTTTGTCGAGTACTGTCCACCAAACCAAACATTCATATGTTAATATTGGCTGTATGATGGCTGTATACATCCAATGGATGGTTTTAGGGCTAGGCCCCCATCTCCTACCAAAAATTCTACTGCAAGTGTAGAATGATATCGACGTTTTTTTCTCACGTTCTTTAATGTTTTCTTTCCAGTTTAGTTTACGATCAATTAGTCCAAGATATTTTGCCGTACCCGTAATATGGAGCGGTGTCCCATTTATAGTATGAGGGTTAATAGTTGTAATATTATGATTTCTCGTAAACAAAACTAGTTCAGTTTTAAGTGGGTTGACATTAAGTCCACAGCTATTGGCCCAATTACTGAGCTTGTCAAGGGAAGCCAGCAGTGTACTCGTATAAGTTCCTGATTCTAGGATCAATATTTAAAAATAAAGTAAAAATAGATTAATCAAAAAATTTGAATTCAAATCATCCCGACGCCATTTTGTGTATTATTAAGGTACCTAATCAAAAATTCCTACATAATTATAATGGAATGACACTAATGACGATAATGAAATTACTCTTCAAAACGCGTAGCTGTACCAATATTTATATATTTAAAAATTTGTAATATTAGTTTTTAAGAAGAACCGGGCAAAACCGTCTACATTTGCATAACCAATAAAGACGAGGCATATGTCGTTGAAAAGGTATTTTTATGTAAATGAATACTTACTATGGCAGCTCTTTCCAAATTGCTGTGTGAAAAAAGTTATTGGCCAACAGAGGTTGTAATTTGGTGCGTATTATTTAAACATATATGTAAGTATGTAGCATAGGCAAAAATGTGCTGGCCTTCCTAATAACAACGAAACATATATTCCTTAAAAGGTCTTTTAATGTACTACAATAGCTACTTGAGCAGCTCTTCAAATCTCTATGTGTGTGAAAAAAGTTATTCGCTAATTCAGATTGTGTTGTGGTGATTTTTAGAAAAGAAAATGTATATTTTGTAGGTATGTAGTATAGACAAAAATAGACAAAAATGTGCTGGTCTAACCAATAACAAAACGACAAAACGTCCGTCGTTAAAAAATAAATAAATCGGGTGGCACAACGGCTCATGAAGAACCAGGGCCTAGTGACTAACAACTCGCAACCATTCCTTTGTGCGCCTTTCGACAGGAATGGAAGGGACCTACAATTTTATGCCGAATCCGAACGGCTAGACGAGAAGCACTTATTCGTGACAAGTGATACTCTTGTAGGATTTGTCAATTCCTCGCAAGAGGCAGTAGCCCTGAAAAAAATTTTTTTGTTCTTAGGTGGACGAGGCTGGGAAGCGATCCCAGACCTCCAGCGTGACAGTCGAACGCACTTACCATTACGCTACGGGCAACTACACGTCCGTCGTTGGAAAGGTATTTTTATGTGCTACAATAGTAACCTGGACAGCACATTTCAAATCGCTGTGTAAAAAAAGATATTCGCTAACAAAGTTTTTGATTTTATGAATTTCAGTATGGACTTTTTTCATATAAAATTTCCTTCTACAAATTTTTTTTTTTTTCCAACCCTCTATTAAATTTCAGCATCGAAAATGTTTTATCTAAATAGTCTCTAGGCTAGTCTCTAGATATTTTTTTTTTTGTCATCAACCATTGTAAGAAAAATCCCACGTTTCAGATTGCATAGATCCTTCAATCAATACAATAGTCAGATGAATTGACAGATAAGATGCAACTCTTGAGTTTAGTCGTCATCGTCATCGTCATCTCATTTCTATACATATACCCAAGTTCAACTCTTATAGTTGAACATCTGCAAAGTGCAAAGATAACTTTCTTCAAGTCACTTCCCGCCTTTGGAAAACTCTATTTTACCAATTTAATTCATTTTCCTCACAAATGATAGACAGAAGTTTCCTTCGCACCAGACACCACTTACACACTTACATATACGACGCGCATGTATATCTATAGAAAACCCAGTCCCAGTCCAAAACACCTGAGTGTAGATTGGCATTCCCTCCAACAACCACACATGGAGTTTATCCCGACTGAAGCTTCATCTCCCATTTTATTGTCTTAATTCAATCAACGTGCATAATTCCATTCCCAGAGCGCTCGAAGACACTCTATATGCAACAAACTAGCTATGAAAAAAAAAATATAGTTAAACTTTAAATGTCGACATAAACTATTTTCCCATTTGTTTCGGTGAGTTCCAGAGGTTCCAGAAGAAACTGCACACTTTGGCCATCTGGTGAGAGATGCAGATGTATAGATACAGTATGGAAGTAATGATGCACCAGCACGAGCATCAATATTGCCAACTCAGCTGAAAATAGATAGAAATTGTGTTTTTTTTTTATTTTTTTCTTGTAACATTTGGATAAGTTCTTAGAATTTCGATATTAAATAACTAATTTCCAGTTTCAGAGCTCATATTTAAAGAATTATAATTCTTGTTGAAAAAAAAGTTAATAATTTGTTTGTTTCATTTTTATTTTATTTATTTATTTAATTTATTTGAATTCAAAACAAAAATTGTAGAGAGTTAATTGAACGGTTTGGTAATGTTCCGACTTTTCCATCAAAGTATTTGTAACCTGTTTTCAACATTTCTTTGAAATGCACACCTTTATTTTTAAGAATTTTTCAAATTTTAAAAGAAACAAATAGAATATTACTTACTTCTTATATAGTTTCAAAGTCTAAAAATTCAATATTAATTTATGAAAACAAATAAATTTAATAGATCTGATCTGTTCGTTTGAATACTCATTTAATTTTAACAAATTTATATTAAAAAAAAAAATAAACTATGATAGTTGGCAGTACTGACCACTAGAAATTGCACAACAACTGTCCGGATGGCATAAAAGTACCGATTTGAAATCGCTTAGCGTTGCATTTAATGATTTGTTATATCCCCTGGGATGACTCTCGTCCCTCATCTTAGCTTCTTTGCAGATTCTAAAGCCGAACACTGAGATTTCACAATTTTTCAACCTGAACATCTGCATTAATTTGTAAACTAGGTACATAGCTTCAACCGGGAAGGAAGTTGAGACGACACATGCATGCATACTCTATAGAAGCTTTTTTGTTCATCTTTTACTATGAAAGTGAACTAGGCACTGGGCAGGTACAATAGTACATGCACACATTCATATCTACATATTCATTTGGAAGATCATAGATTAAAGTTCATTGGACTGGACTAAGGTTTCCATTCTCAAATAGAAGGTTCAAAATATGTATGTATAGTGTAGCTTGCAAGAAATTAAATTAAAAAAAAAACACTTTTTCTTATGATGAAATCATAAGCTCTTGTTTGTAGAAACCCTTCTATTTTTGTTTTGTTTAGCTTAAGAGTCGTTTAATTAATGGCACACTGCCCAACAAAGAGGGGCTTTAGAAACTAATAAATCATTTTCCAATGAAGGAAACAGCTTAGGTTGTGAAAAAACGAAATAACTTCTTTAATGTGGTAACAACACAATTTTGTTAATTGCTTTTGTTAGAGTTTTAATCCAATTTCCGACGTAAAAATGAGTTGTTTTAGGTAAGTTATAATGTTTGATTGTTTGATTTTGGGTTTAGGCTTTAAAATGATGTCAGAAAAATCTTTTTGAACGCATTCAACGTATCGATTTTGATTGGCCCTACGGTTAGGTCCGGGATGGTTTACTAATTTTTTTACAATGGGTGATTTTTTTTTAGTTACAACAAATTAAATTTGTAGTAGGTAATTAGACATTTTTCTATTACCCGGGGCTTAGACAAGCGAGTAGAACTAGTAGCGTATATGTGTGTTAGTGTATCTGAACACGAGAGAGTCGACTAGCAGGGCAAATAGTATAATATTTTTGCCTGCGAGTAGCCTGCCAGTTATCCTGCTAACCCGGGGTTTAGACAAGCGAGTAGAACTAGTAGCATTTGTATCATAGCGTTACTTCTATGGATGTATGTGTGACTAGTAGCTCTCTGCGCGTTTTGTCAACTAGTATGATTTTTTAAAAATATTTCATACAGAAAAATATACAAATTATGGAAACTATGGAAACAAAACAAATAAATGAAAAAAAAATACACTACACTAGTAGGATAACTGGCAGGCTACTCGCAGTCAAAAATATTATACTATTTGGGCTACTAGTTGGCTCTCTCGTGTTCTGATACACTTACACACATAAACACTACTAGTTCTACTCGCTTGTCTAAACCCCGGGTTACATACATATTACAAAAGTAATAGATATTTTTCCCTTACATATTTTTTAAATACATTTTAAAAATGTGTGAAATTTTTCCATTACATATTTATTAATGGTATTTAATGGTAAATGCAATCCCAGTTATAGATAATTTCGAGAGGTTTTAAGAGAAAAAGTAATGACTATTTTGATTCCAAAATAAAGCTTACGATTTAAATATAATTTCAACCCAAAAACAAATTGACCCAACTATCAACATGAATTGAAACTGCACTACCAATGATAATTGAAATAATTAAAAGACAATTTATGGGAATGATTTAGGTAAAAATTAATTTTTCTTTAAGATGTTTACTGTAAGCAAAAATTCCGACAAAGCTAAATTTTGATGCGGACTTTTATTCTGGCGTCCTAAACATTTTTTGGGAAATAACCTTCATTTTAAATAGACCTTTTGTTTTTGTGAGGTAAAAGGTGCAGAACACAATACCCTCTGTTTTTTTTAGAAATGTACCAGCGAAAAATATATAGTTCTTTTAAATTACTAGCGTCTAGGTACACACAAATAGATTAAAACACTATTTTTGTTAAAGCAGAATTGTTTTTTTTTATTATTTTATTTCAATATTTTATAATTTAAATTGGTTTCTTCAGGACTACAGCTACTATACGCAAAAAAAATCATTATTTTGACACATAAAAGTTTTTATTGAGTTCTTATGGTTGCCTAAGTCATTTTTGAATTTTTGAAAAGTTTCAAAAATGTAAAAAAGCGCGCGCTTTTTTACATTTTTGAAACTTTTATTTATTATTCGCAGAATTTTGTAAAACTAAATTTGGGAGAGTAGAATGTACCTAGTTTTTCCTATTAAAGTATGTCAATGCTTTCTTTTTTTCTAAACTACAAACTGAAAGTAATTGTCATTGTCTTTTGAGAAGTGGAAGTGAAAGTGTGCTTTAAATTACTTATGGCAGTGAAAAGCAACGAAAGAGACATTTCCATGATCACAGAACAATGTTGAAGCATGGCATCATCGACTTAAGGTCATAGTCGGTCGCAGTCATGCAGGCCTATACAAAATCATAAAAAGGAACTTATCACTGCCGAAGCTGAAGCTGAAGCTGAAAGGGTCAAAGGAGAGAGAATAAAACAGAACAAATCAATTAGGTACATATTATAAAGAACAAAAAAAAAATTTAAAAGAGAACAGACTTAAGCCATACTGGGTTCCTTACGCGAATAGCAAAAAATATAGTTATCTGTGGTTTTGCTTAGATGTTGTTCTTGCATTAATTTATAAGACTTACTTTTTGGTGTAATTTTCTTTTTTTTGTTAATAATCGTTAATAAATCCTTCTTTAAGAAAAATCAGAATAAGCAGAATTTTATTTTTCTATATTACAACTTGTCAGTATTTTGAAAAGCAGATTTTTGAAAAGCAGAATTTTGTAAAACAGAATCAAAAAAAAGCAGAATTTTGAAAAGCAGAATTTTCGTACCAATAGGCAGAATTTTGAAACCAGAATTTCGACCGCTCCTATTTCTAGGCTTACAAAAAGGTATAACAGGACATTGTATTCGCTACCGTTGTTTTTTACTAAATTATTTTTTGTGTGAAGTCAATTTTTTAGAAAATTGCCCTTCCTTGTATGAGCAGTCACTCGATCGAGTCAACATTTTGGTTCAAAAACTTTCTTCAGATTGTAAATGAAGATTGTTTTTCACTATTTTTTGCTGTGTTTTTTCGAAAAAGAAGGCATGAAGAAATCCCAGTGGGATGAGGCAAACAACAACGTTCTAAAACCTTAACGACTTGTTAAGTAAGAATTCAATTGAGCTTTTAATAAGCAAGCATTGTTTCACATTTTCAGTTTCAACATTTTTATGTAGGTAGTTCTAATTACTTTATAATTTAACCCTCACATTACTCTGCATAACGCCTTGAGAAAAAGTCATGGTGATGAAAATGCTGATTTAGCATTACCAACTCCATAAAAATATAAATGATCATTGTCTTTACTCTAAAGGACATGTCTCTGGGGTAAAAAAATCGCTTGTTTGGTTATTTGTTAAGCATAAATAAAAACATCATCCATTCACATTTTCCATGAGGCTATACATTGACTCCACCATAATGATAATGGCTGACAAAAGAACAAAACAGAACAGAACAGAACAAAAATTCTTGGCTGGCTGGATACCGGAAAAACAATTACAGCATAATACCAACATTATATGAATGGACTGTAGCAGCAAAAGAAGGAAAACGAAAAAGCTTATAATATTGCATAACACGGAGTAATTACCATCATAAGACAAACACTTGACCATGGAGCCTATTACCAATTGGCAAAAACAAATCACCGCATCTATCCACATCAAACACCTGATGTAGTATAGGTATACCTTTACACTCTCTGTACCGCCTTTTGGCCGGATGGTGAATGCCTTCACGTTTATGTTGTGCACCTTGGTTGTTGCAACATCATCCTTTTGCCATACAGAAGAACGACAAAGACGTGAACGTTGCAATTGCTAGAGTTCTGGTTGTTCAGATTCACTGAACATGCGCGGACTCCGCATATCTACTCGTTCGCATAGTGGAAGTCTCAAAAAGACTCTGGGATTGTATTTTTGTGTTTTGCACAAAAAGAAGCATCCAGGCTTGCATTGCGCGATATTTCTATTAAATCTTCCCTTTCATATCGTTCATCATTTGATTTAGTTGGATATTTCTGTTTCTGATGTGCATTTTTGTCTGATGGTGGACATCCCAAATTTGCTAGGGGCTTAGTATTTATGTATATGGCTATCCACACTTTAGGTAGTGTGTGCAAGGCTGAAACCAGTCAGTCGTATATGAGCATATGCGGTGGCTGTGGAATTATTGTAAAGACTAAATATTCATTTGAGTTATTCATTTTATGCAATTTGCTTGTAGACATAATTTAAGCTGCCGTCTAAGCTACCCAAATGGAGTATGTTCGTACGAATGGAGTATTTTTAATGTTTGGGAATATATGAAAAATTGTGCATTAAAAAAAAAGAAATTACTCGTCAAATTGAACGATAACAAGTTATATACAAATTACCTTAACTTCAATTATCTTAAGAAAAAAAATTTCTTCAAACACAAGAACTGATTATTCTATTTTAAACAATGCGTTTGATCAAATTCGGAAACAGCCTCATTTAACCGAATAAGGACTTGATTTGCTCCTTTATGTGATTATGTTATTATGTGGTTGTAGTAGCCCGTAGCGTAATGGTTAGTGCGTTGGATTGTCACGCTCACGCTGGAGGTCTGGGTTCACTTCCCAGCCTCGTCCACCTAAAAACTAAAAAGTTTTTTTTCAGGGCTACTGTCTCTTTCGAGGAATTGACAAATCCTCCAAGACTATCACTTGTCATGAATAGGTGCTTCTCGTCTAGCCGTTTGGATTCGGGATAAAATGGTTAGTCCCTTCCATTCCAATTGATACGCGCACACAGGAATGGTTGCGAGTTGTTAGTTGTTAGTAACTGGTTCACCGTTGCGCCACCCAATTTTGTTTTCTTTTTTATTTACTTATTTATGTGATCAACAATGGGACTATACAAAAAACAGGTTATTCACAGTTCTGGGGCCATAACGTGGTAGAAAGGTGGATAATTCAATCTACTGATGGAACAATGTACAAATTCTCCTTTTGACATGAGTAAGATGTCAAAAATAAAATTATTAGTCTCAGACATCAAGAGATCATATAGCAAATCTCCCTTATCTTGGTCTTTTTAATAGGTCTTATATTTTTAAAAGTCCTAAGCGTTACTCCTTTTTTGAGGGGAGGTGTCTGGAAGATTCTAAAATAAGCGTTGATATTATAACGTACCTAAATACCACGATTAGTTGAACAAATTTAAGGTGTCTGGCTGTCGATGTTAGGACCCTTGGTAGATGTCTAGCAAGAGTCAAATAAAGTTATAGATGTTACATCCTAAGACATATCACCATTTTAATTCTAATTAACTTTCAAAATCCTTCAACAATATTATAGGCACTCGATAACCTCCAAAATCTCCATACCTCAAAAATCAAGATTCTTGGCATGCATGAAAGAATCTTGGCTATGATAAAATAACAGAGCATAAGCAGATTAAACGGAAGTTAAATTCCCAGATTTTTTGGACCGAAATTCAATGAATGTCGCTGAGTTTTTTTGTTTTTGATTTTGTCGAAAACTGTGCAGGTGAATTTTTTCATTATTTTTACACAGAAGCTTCTATTATATACAGAGTGATTCACCTAAAGTGTGACAAAAAGATGAGCGTGTAGGTTATGAATGAATCAATTCGGGGTTTGATGCACTGCGACCTTTGATCTATTGTGCCCCCATCTAGAGCTCAATGAGATTTCTCACTTAAAGCTCATCCTCCAATTTTAGTTCTTTTATAAACTTAAGTATTTGGAGTATTTTCAGTGGGGGTAGGTCCCTCTCCTCTATCTGGTAATTTCCCAGATATCTGTGCCTTTGATGCACAAGTGCATTGCATTTGCCTAATATGTGGTCAGGTGTTTCCTCCTGAATGTTGCAGAATCTACAAGTTGCACTGCTTACTAAGCCGAGAATACTGAGATGTCTTTTTAGTTTGCAGTGTCCAGTGAGTAAACCCGTTATTATTCTTAGGCTGTTCCTGCTGAGATTTATGCAGGCTTTGTAGCGTTCTTGGTTGTAGTTCCCAAGTAATAATTTGGCTTGAATCAGTTTTGGGAGTTCTGTCCAAATTTTGGATCTTTTTGCCTCCTCTTCTGATTTGCTCTTGTTTTTGATCACATTTTCACCTAATCAATAGGGCTCAGGCCCTATTAGGGGGGTTATTGCTCCTATTTTGGCTAGGGAGTCCGCCTCCTCATTACCATCGATACCCACGTGGCCCGGTACCCAATATAGTGAGACATTGTTGTTTTTGCCCAGTTCATTTAACCTCCTCAAGCATTCCCATACCAATTTTGAGCTAATGCCATAGGAGCTTAAAGCTTTAAGCGCGGCTTGGCTATCTGACATGATGGCAATGTTCCGATTTCGGTAGTTCCTTTCAAGGTTACGTTCTGCACATTTACCTATGGCGTTTACTTCCGCCTGGAAAATGCTTGTGGACTGTCCCATCGGTACAGATAGTTTGATTCTTGGCCCAAATATACCGGCCCCAGTCCCTTCAGACGTTCTTGATCCATGAGTATACCATTTGATGGCGTTTGGATTAAGATTGTAGTTCGTTGTTTCGCCTACCCACTCCGCCTTGCTACATAACTCCGTTTGAAAATTTTTTTCGAAGTTATATTTTTTAATCAAGGCATTCCTTGGAATGTCAAGAAGGTTTGTTACTGTCGACCTGGAGATGCATTGCCTTTCTCTGTTACCTATGCATTTTCCGGTCCCAGTTCCCTCCTTGGCAAATCTCATGACTGCTCCCTGAGCAGTACTGTCTATGACCACGTATAGTGGTGTTAGGTGAAGGATAACCTCCATTGCTGCTGTGGGGTAAGTTCTCATTGCTCCAGTTATGCATATGCATGCGAGCCGTTGGATTTTTTCTAGGGCATTCCTAGTTGTATGAAGTTAGGTTGTTTTGTGCCATGCAACTGCACCATAGGTAATGATGGGCCTTACCATCATGGTGTACATCCATCTTAGGATATTTGGTTTGCAACCCCATGATTTGCCTGCAAGTCTCTTACATATCATAAGCGCCTTTGTGGCTTTCCCGACAGTTATTTCTAAGTGTTTGTTCCAGCGTGTAGGTTAAGTTGAGACATACAAAAATCGTATCGGAGAGGAGGGTTGATTCCCCCTCCCCCTTTAGGCAATTGGGGAAATTTTATAAAAAATTGACTTAAAACAGAAAAAGCAATGTATACGTTCTTTTATTTTCTTTGACAAAAAGTTATTTTAGTGAACAGTATTTAATAAATTAATTTTCAAACTTAAAATTTAAATATAAAGACAAAAAAAATGTTTAAATAATTTTGACGAAATAAGAAATATAAAATATGATTTTTTGAGAGGAAAGGAAATCCCTTCAACTGAGGTCCCATACCATTAAAAATAAAATTCAAAACAATGCTTAGTACACTTGGGCGTATACGTACTTTTTTTTCAGTACTTTTTGAAAACATGTAGCAACATTTCCAGTAGATAGTAAAAGAAAAATGGTCCTCCATTTATGTTCGTTCTGTATTTAAAAACAAGATGGTTTTGATAAAAATCCCTTGTTTGCTCATTCAGAATTTTAAAATGCAGATATGTATTTTTGCATAAATAGTCTTAAAATATAAAATTAAAAAGATATAAATGAGAATGCTTGGATATTAAATTAGGTGGTAACATTTCATTGTACGGAGCAGGTACAATTTTTCTATAGCTAGATATTTTAATAATTAATTTTTATAAAAAATTATTCGCTGCCCAAAATTCTTTTGTTCAATTCAATTTTAAAAATACAGAAAAATAAATGTTTTTTTTTTTTTTTTAATCATATACCAAAAGTAATTCAATCTGTATTAAATTCCTTTCAGTATAACCGCATTGAAAGATGTTTATCCGTGCAATGGCCATTTATATTGCTATAATCCCTGTTAGAAATAAAAAAAATACCTTTTCTAGTGCTAATCCCCATTAAATTAACTCTTTTTTCCATCAAACTTACAGCTATCTAGCAATTTATTTGATACCTTAACACCATGCAACCACCGACACTTATTGCACGTTCCCACCAAGGCAATTTATAAAATAAATCGCTAGCCCCTTTGGGAATAGTTCACTGCATAGCACACACTGATTGCCCATTCATGAATTCTCCCGATTGGGGGAACAATGTAATCACCTTGTCTAAAACAAAGGAATTCCAAAAAGCGCAAAGTTCCCCAAACCAGTACGGCACTTTCAAGCAGAGCAGGAAGTATATAAGGACTCTTGACTATAGCACAGCACAGCACAGTACAGTGCACACCAACACTGTGCGATTCGGCAGCAACAGAAAATTCGCGTAGCAAACAAAAAATAGAACTAATGACATCGTTTCGCAAACTCCAAATAGGTAATTTCCTAGACCAATCGTCCCGGGCATGCAAATTTCCACTCCCAAATCGAGGACTTAAGCCAAAAGTGAGTGGGCATGGGCATTGGGCACATCCAGAGGAAAAGAATCTTAAATTTCCTGTAACGCGCTTGCGCTCATAGTCAGTATTAACATTATGTTCCAGATACAGTGAATGTGAAAGAGATACTTTTACATTGCGTATCGCGGCACGTCCAAAACGTGTTTCAGGAAAATCCGTAAATTCCTTGGCGCAGGCAGCAGCAGTCCGCCAGCAGCGTGAATATCCCAGAGACAAGTGTTTCCATAATGTTACCTGGTGTTGGTACTTAATTTCGTCCCCATGGAGTTGTTCTTTCACTGCCTAAGCCGAACCTAAAGTGATCTGCAATCCCGTATTGCAGATCACTTAAGGCACGGACTTGGACTTGAGCCGGTTCGGTTCAGTTCTTGCATTGGTGTTGGTTGCATAGCGATTTGGATTTGTTCACGAATTTCAAAGGCAATATGGCCAACGGAGTAATTTACCATATGAGTCTGAAATTGGTAATTGGTATTATGTCCAGGGCATGTCACCGGCAGTGGTATGGACATAATGCTGGGAGAATTACAGAAAAGAATATGGAGGTGAAATATTTGTATGTCATTGCGATTATTGGGACGGACGATTGGCCGTTACGGTGATTTATATCGGATCACATCAAGATAGAGACAGAGGGAAGTGTTCCACCTATACTTTTCAATTTTGTTATGGGTTAAGGAATGTTGTTTTTGGTAAGCTTGATTTATACATTTACTGGTGAGATATATGATTATCAACATACAAGCCGTGTTTTTTGAGAGATTGACTAGCAACTCAGCAAACTGTTTACACACAAAACAATAACAAAACAAATTATTATAGAGAAATTTGTTTGTGTTTTCCGTGTAAAAATTTTACTGAGTTGGTAGTCACTCTCTCAAAAAACACGGCTACAATTAGACTGAGTAAAATAAAATCGTTGTGATGGTTCAATAAAAGATCCATAAACTATTTAATTAAAATTGAAATGAGATTTTGATAAAACTATACATTACAATTATAGGGAAGTTGAAAAAGTGGGTCTCACAGTTATCTCCGTCTGTCGGCTACAGCCTAAACAGATGGGTGGATTTTGCGTGTTTCGCTTAGTGTCAAGTCGACATAGTCAACCAAAAAAACATTTCAATAATTTCAAAAATTCACAGTATCTTTTTGCTGTGATTTTTATAAGAGTCGGTAAACATCGACCAAAATTTGTGTCTTAGTAGGGTATAACAGACTGACTGAAGAGCCCACTTTTATACCTTGGGCGAAACACAATAATTTCTGGAGTTGAGGTCACTTGTACTTTTTAATTGAATTTTATTCATTCACTCCACTTAAAACAGAAGTTATTTCAATATTTTAATATTTAAATTTCTTCATCTTATTATAATTCTACAAACAACAACAGCTTTGTCTTAATCGAAAAATATTCTATTGAATTTAATTAATAAAAAAAATAAAATGGATAACGAGATTTTCGTTATCCTGGATATTATCAGGTCTTATTTTTTCTATATTTTCTTAGTCTGGATAATAAATGTTTTCAAATTAATTTTTTTTCTCGTTGGTATTTTTCAACATTTTTTAAGGAATTGTCTTTAAGAATTATTTTCCAAAACCAAAAGACATAATTTGATCGTTTTTATTGTTAAGAGTATCGAATATATTAAAAGACAAATAAGATAAGGTTTTGTATTTAAACATATATATTTTTTTCACAAACTTTTTATTAAAATAGTTTTATTAATGGTAAAATAAAATGAAATAAGTCAAATAAGGCAAAATAAGACAAAATAAAAAAAAAATAAATAAAATAAAATAAAATAAAATAAAATAAAATATATTAAAATAAAATAAGAAAAAATGAAATAACAATTAATGGTTTTTAAAAAATCTTTAGAAATATGTTTTTTTAAATATTGGTAGTTATTTCTTTAAAAATTTGCTCTTCATTTTTGAATGTCAATCTTCTTTCTTAACAGGGAAAAAAACTCTCCACACAAGTATGATATTTTTCTTTTCCAGACACAACTGTCTATTTCTATATTCCCCATCTCATTGGAATCATCGAAGTATTAGATCTTTTGGAGTACAAAAAAAAATGAAATTTGGATATTTTCGAAACGTACTATTTCTTATCTAAGAGAAAACATGAAATGAAATAGCCTGTTTTTGGGTAATATTTATATTTCCATAAAAATGACATAATATTCGATAGGATACTTATACGGTGGCGTTAGGCAGTAACGCCCAAAGCAAAAGCGCCCAAATCGATTTGGAATTATCGCCCAAAATAATTCTGAAGAAATTGTTGTTGTATTTTTGTTTCCAGTTTTGGTCGATTTTTTTCCGTTCTTTGCTATATTTATCTAGATGAAACAACGCCCAAAATTTTATGTTCAATTAGACAAACTGAAAATAAGACCCAAAAAATGAAAATATTGCCGAGAACAATTATAAAATAATGAAGTTACGCCCAAATACAAGGAAACATCGCCCAAAAAACCTCTGAATACTTCTAAGGGTATGTCACCAGACAGGTGCCTATGTTGTCAGTTGGTGTGCTTTCAGTTTATTTGTAATAAACAGTACGGCTCACTCGACTCCGTCGCTCCGCTTAGGGTATGCTCAGTCGCCAGGCAGGCGCCTATGTTATCACACACTAACTAAGGCGCCTGCCTGGCGACTGAGCATACCCTAAGATAAAATATTTTTTGGGCGAAAATTCCAAATCGATTTGGGCGCTTTTACCTTGGGCGTTTGCCTAACGCCTACTTACACTTGTATCATTTCGGTTCTGATATCTGCAGAATCAGCTTTAAAAAGGACCCTAAGATAATGTTTTATATACTTGAATTGTACCAAAAACAAATATTTCAGTATGATAAACCACCATACAAAAAGCCAATGAGGGTATTTTGGGCGTCTTGGATATGTGGTTGAGGACACAATTCTGCGTCCAACAATAGAATTTCATGAATTATTTTTTTACGCTCAGATCCTATCCTACTTAGACTATAAGTTGAATGTGTGTAAGGCAGATTGTTTTTTCCTGCACAACATTGAATCAACTCAAAAATAAGTAATTTCTTAAGCTCTGTAAGTTTTCTTCCAGACTATGAATTGAAGATAAAAATGTAAATTATATCCAAGCACTTATCTTATTTAAAACGGTAACTTTTGACAAATAAGTGGGCAAACATTTTTTTTTTTTCAATTGTGTATTCAAATATGAGAGTCCGTACAAATATCTGAGGTCCAAGTGTGTTTTTTGGGGGTGTAATATTTGACCTGCTTAACGGAAAAATCAGTAATTTCTGTTTCAAAATAATCTTACTTTTTTTAGGGTGCTTGTATCATATTGGTTTTCTTTTATTAGATTTGGCGTTAAAAAATACCTTTAAATCATGTATCATATGTCATATGTACTATCTCGATTACACGAAAATACAATTTTTCGTAAGAGCTAACATTTTGCTCCGTATAGGGCAGGTCAAACATAAACTCTCTAAAAAAAACTCTTTGGATCAAGTTATTTTAATGGACTCTTTTGATACTTGGAAACCATGAATTATTTAACATTTTTAGCAAATTTCATCAGTGTCAAAACTTATTCATAGATGTTATGGTAATAATGACGCATTAACATCTCGCCCTCAAAAAGACACCCTTTCATCACAGATATTTTTGGGGACTCTTTTGATTCTTAGTAAACATGCCAAATGAAACATTTATACCAAATTTCATTAAAATCCCATTACTTTAAAATGGTTTTAGGTAATATATTACTTGTTGTACTTTAAAAAAAAGTGATCATTCCATAAAAAGGACATTAACTTTCCACAGGATACATGTATCTTTTGAGTTTTGGTCTCTTTAGAATCAGCGTTAAAAAGCACCCTAAAAACATGTGTCATATGATTAGATTGTATTACAACAAATTTTTCAGCTTGACAAACTATCGCCTCCCTCCCCTCTCCACCTCTTAAAATGCGACTACACAAAAAGTCAATTCAGGGATTTTGGAGGACTTTGGATATGTTGTTGAGGATAAAATTCCGCGTCGATAACAGCAATAAAATTTCATGAATTAACTTGTCCCCGGTTGCCCATATTAAATTTCCTATCTTTCCTAGACTAATATCCAACATTTAAATGCAATTTCAAGTAAATACGAATTCCTACTAAAAGCTTAAAATGTTAGAAAAGTTGGTTGATATTTTTCACCACTATTTTTATACACCATCGATCTACAATCAGCTTCAATACATAAATATATTTTTTCACTTATTAAGCCTAGTACTCACCCCTGAGTGAAATGAAAAATGAAAGCGGTTTGAAATTCACGTGAATTTTCAGTCCTCAAGTTGAAAATTTTTAGTACTCACTTTGAATGAAAAAAATAATTTGATTTCTCTGACAGTTTAACAAAATCTTGAAATGCTTCAGAAGACTATTTTAATTCCATATTTTGGTTTTTGGCTTTTAGGTAACACTTAATATTCAAAAATAAACGATCAAAAGATCCAAAATAATTCTTTAGGCTTTTTTATTCAATTATTACAACTTTTATTTTTATTTAAGCCTAGTACTCAGCTCGAGTGTAAATGAAATTTCTATATAAAAGTGACACTTATTTCACTGCGATGAAATTCAAAACAAGAGGTGAGTACCCAAATTTGAAATTGAAATGTGAACCGGTTCAAAATCAATTTCATTTCATAATTTTCATTTCCCAATGTACGACCACTAGGAAAAACAAATGAAAGTGTGGAAAAGTGTGACATTTTTGTCAATAAAGCCTAGTACTCACCCCTGAGTGAAATGAAAAATGAAAGCGGTTTGAAATGCACGTGAATAAACTTTGTGAAACCATATTTAATTATCCACGTGAATTTTCAGTCCTCAGTTTGCAAATTTTTAGTACTCTTTTTGAATTTTGGGATCTTCCAATTATTATTATGGTTTTAACATGATTTTCGTTTAAATTGAAATAAAATATCGAATTACACCAATCATTTAAAATGTCAGCTTAAAACGAAACAATTTCATCAATACGCATCCAAGAATAACAAGAAATCCAGAATTTTTCTACACAGAGAGTCAATTATGGTCTTAATCAACCACTTAATGTTATGAGTAGAAACTTTAATAAATATTTTAGCATAATTGATTTTAATAAATCTGAATCTAGTATGAAACACATTTTATATTCAAAACTATAGAATCATTAACCTTTTTAAAGACTATTGTTATCTTATAATTTATAAAATGAAGTGAATTGTTAATATCTGAAACGACTAAGACATTACTGTCTGTAGTTGAAATAAATAAATAAATAAACTAAGTAAGATAAATTCTTAGTTTAATTTTTTATTTTGATTTAACAATGAATTTTTTTCTGTATGTGTTGTATTTAATTTGAAATAATATTTCCAACTCGTTCGGATGAAACTTATTTACCAAATCTAGTTTTTTACGGTTAGTTTTTGATATATTTGTTTAGTATTGCTCATGTTTGCAGTAGGGAACGAAACACATATTGCCTGCCAAATTTGAGCGAATTTAAGACTTTCTTCCTCAAGATAATAATTTCCATAGGACACAAACCAGCCAGCTTTGATACACAGTGAATCAATTATTGTTGAGTTATTATAAGCTCAGAATTAGATATTTTTCATCTCCGAGACCTTTTATAAGATATTCCTTTTGAAATAAAAAAATACATACCTAGACCATTTTTAAGTGCATTTTAACTCCTTCAAAACGGAAACCAATTGTAAAAAATAATTAATTAATGTATAAATGAATTTCACAAGAAAAAAAATCACAGTTTACCCTACAGAGAAAAAATAAATCATTCTTTAAATAACCTGCAGTTTTTTTACATTGTCCCAAAATTTGTGTGAAAACAATTAATAATATACGAGACAAAATCTTTTAAATATACTTTCGAATTTTTAATAAATTTAAACTCTTGTAAGTTCATTTGAATATATCCTTTCATTTCTTCAAACAAAAAAAGTATACGTTCACCATTATGTACAATTTATTTGATTTGTATTTCACGAATTTAAATTCTATTTAATTTGTTTAACAATAAAAATTCTTTCTAATAAAACCTATTATATTTTTCAAACTGATGAATGTGAGATCACACACGCCACACCGGCCGGCATGTTTGTTTCACGTTTGGCAATTGTCTCACATCGTAACAATGGAATTCGTTTTTTTTTTTGTAATGCCGACTCCGTCAGTGTTGTTTACGAAGCGTGAAGTTGAATTCAAGGTGAAAAGTTTAATTTCCTCTAAAGCTGGAGTTGCTGGATGTTTTGTTGCTTATTTATCTACGTTTTTTTGTTTCCACGAAATAGATAGTTTTTTTTTTTTTTTTTTTTTTTTTTGTATATTAAAAAGGGGGTTTCAACGCGACGATAACACTCTGTTCTCGCAGTCGTATATAAAATGTAAATAAAAAGTATATAACATTCAGTTGTATGTTATTTTATCTACTATACTCACCTGTGAATCTGACATGAGCTATGACTTCGCTATGTGTTGTGTATGGCCCTATTATATCTGAAGTTGTTTTTAAAATTAATGAATGTAGGTATAGTTAGTTATAGATACCTTTATCTCTATTCTCTATACCTATACCAACTTTGTAACCCTTCACATTTTGTTTTAATTTTTTTGCAATTTATTATACTCCAATGTTTAATAGGATCAGAACACGCAAACGTATTTCAACATTCATTTTAGTCCGAAATTTATTCAACAACATTTTCATCTTCACAGATCGTTGTTGCACAGCAATCCGTTTTAAACAATTGTTCAGCGCTGAATTTATATCTACGTTAGTATCTTTAACTATCATACACATCTATCTCGCTACATACTAGATTCCGTTTTCCGGAAGTATAAATTAAGAATACGTTTTGAAGGAGTTCACAATATACCTGCATTCATTTCATACCTTTACCGACGGATAGTACAATTATTATACAAAATAACTTTACGTGTTTTCATCTGAGCAAACACCTTGCAACGGCACTCACAATTTAACGGCAACTTAAAATCCATTTAGCTAGGTGCCTCAGGTAAATAATATAAATGGAGAGAAACATTTCCATGGACATAAGACGAAGCACAAGCACATTACAAATTGATTCTCATGACTAATTTCTCAAATAATTAACATTTTCTCAAGATACAATTCTATGCACTTCCAGATGCACACACACACAATGAGTTAGCATTTTTTTTTTGTTTCTTCTTTTTTTTAGGAAAAACTGTTGGTTAGACTCGCACCAGTGATGCCACTAAGAGATCACGGGAGATATTTAAAGTAATCCCGTGAATTCTTCCAGTGCCATTCCCTGTACAGAGACTGTGTTTTTTTGTTGTTGTTGTCTTCGGTATGGCAGAATGCTAACTCGAGTTTAATGTGCAATTTTGTGTTAATTTCACATTATATTTGAACAAATGTATAGAGGTATGTATAAGTTTATAAAATACTTACCTACGTTCTACGCATACTTCTAATAATGTGAAGTTACAGGCATTGTTGATGGAAGAAGTGGAAAGATGATCCATGGATGGAGAGGCTTGGTTCTGTTCCGTCAGCATGTGAAAAACTTATTATGGTATCACGTCAATTGTTGGTTTAAGTAAATTTTTAAGATGGTGATGGTTTTTTTGATTGATTTTGCATAAGATTTGAAGACCGTTTCAAGGTATAACTGGGAACCTCCTAAGTTAAAAAACTGTATAAATTAAAAAACAAAAAATATAATATTATTGAATTCATTTTTAAAAATCATTTTCCAAGGGCCTTTGAGATAGTGGACTTGGAAAATATGTATAGTTTTGAGCCATAATATTCAACAACGTATTCCTTATCTTAATGTGCTTAACCATTTGGAATTAGCAGTTCAAGCACTGAAGATTCTGCACAAAAGATTTTAGCCAACCTTTCCAGCACCACTGTCTTCATCACCTTGTCAGATGTAGCACCTCTAGCCGAAAGTATCTTGCGAAACATCCGTTTAGTTAAAGTTTGTCACTCTCCATTCAGACTTCTTTTAAAAGTTTGGAACGTTTGGGAAGACTAAAAGACCAATAATTTTGGAAAGCAATGTAAAGTCTATTTTAAATGAAACAAATGAAGAAAAAAATGTGAATTCTATAAACTTGTGTAAGTAAACTCGAGTTAAATAAAATCAAGGTTTAAAATAGAAAGATTGGGCTCCGTTGCAAGTTCAAATTTTGAAGGTAAGAAAAGTGTGGTTTGACGAACCTTTTGAGGAAAGAAGACCACATACAAATTGGACTCATTAGTCTCGTTTAATTCGCAAATGTTGAAATTCCCTACTTTTCTTAGTACAGTATAATCTTGATTAATCAAACACCTAGTAATCCAAATCCTCTTACAATTCGAACATATATTTGTTAGTGTATTTATCTAATCTTGTTATTCGAGTACTTGTAAAAATTGCTGCTCTGTTATTCGAGTATTTACCATTTTTTCTTTGCTGCTAGTTATTAAAGTTACGGAGTTAAAAGTGTTGTTCTAGAAATATTTTGAGGGATTAATTTCTAAAAGACGTGTCAATTCCTGTTTAGTAGAAAGTGATTTAAAATTTGTTTGAGACCATAACATTAAAGTTTTGCGTATTAACTACAAACAAAATATCCATTAATTAGAAGACCTTCGCTCTGTGGACTAGATAAGAGTTGTGTATCTAAAAGTCCAAATTATCGAGGTTGTACTGTAAATAACTTAGAGCCAGTTGTTCAAGATCAGCTTAGTTCAAGATTTGTTTCAGCGATTTCGGTGGATTGACTGAGCTTCAGCAAAGACTTAGGGTTTAAGTATGTCATTAGAACCAGTCCCATACTTAAACTGTGATAGTTGAATCTCAGTTTGATCCACTAAAATCGGTGAGTATAAATTACTGATCCGCTTTCCAAATATTTGTGCAAATATCCCTTACAATGTTTACTTTGAGTCCTCTCTAAACTTCTAATGTAAAGACGATGAGACGTACCAGTCAGTATCTTAACAATCAGAAAAGGAGCTATAATTAAGTGGCGTCTACATTTGGTTAATTTATTGTGAACAAAACATGAGTAAATATTTCAGCAGAAACACAAAGTACACTACATACATGTAAGGTACCTATTAAAAAAAAAATTAAATGAAAACGCAGAACTAATTAATTTAAGACTCTTTAAAGGCTATTAGTTTTTTTTTGTCACAGTATTCCTCAAAATTGTATTCTTTAATAAACAATGTATTTTATTCATTGATATCATACCATTTGCGATTCAAATTCCAATTAAGTTTCATTCATGATGTGTAGAATACAAAAGAAAAACAAGCAACCATCGATCGATATATCTACCTAGCTACCACTAAAGGATATTTAAAAGAATTAATATTATTTGTATCAGATTCCTTGGAACGTAGACAGAACGTGGATTGATTTTAGTTATATCTTTATTTATGTGTTTTTTTTTTTACTTTACTTCAGACAAAACGGCACACTCAGAACATGAATTTGATCTCGTAATGACCCAAATCAAACACTCGCACCCTAATACGACTATGACCACTCCGATGCATATCTTCTTATTACGAAGAGTATATTGTGTGCACTTGCTTATAATTTTTAATCAAGTTAGCAGCATACAAAAACAACATAAGGCCGAAGCCAACGTAGTGTAACTATACGACTTGACTACGAATCAATAAACATCGCGGACAACCCAATGATCCAGTTGGCACCCGAACCAGAAACTCTGTTCGAGCTCATAAATTAACCATGAGGTGGGCAAAAGAATCACGCGGCTTTTATGCCTCCTCGTGCATCACACACAAAACCAACTGATCATCATCATCGTCATCTACATCAACATCATTGGTCGGCATCAATGCAACGGTCCACGCAAAACTATCTTTAAGCTTCAAGATACTTTACTATACATCTGGTTGGATGCACACGGTGCGATATTGAGGAGTTGCTCCAGTAAACTTGACAAACTCGCCTGCCGGTTTTGCTGGGTTAATCAATATACACCATGTAGCGCAATAAAAACGTGCCACATGCGTGCGTGATTGGACTTTACAATGCCATAAGAAAGAAGGTTCGGACCGATTCCGCTCCGCTCCGCATTTCATTTATATTTTTATTTTTTTGTTTCCTTTATTCACAATGATCATCGTGCTCCATCTTTTCGCTGATCTGCACATCTGTGGATTTTATATGCATCTAAAATGATTCCACGTCGATGATTATTCTTCTTTATTTCTTTTTTATTATTTTCTTTTTTAATGCCGCGCGATCCTTTTCAGTGACACTGATACAAGTGTTGGTAAGTAATTGATGCCATCGCCATCGTATCGTGCTCTTGCAAACATATTCATTTTCATTTTGCGTTAAGATCTGTGTCATTACACATAAATTAGTTCGACGAACATATATCTAAGGTGGATACAATTGCATGAGAATGGCGCCTCATGAAACTTGACGCTGAAAGTAGAAATATAGATATACATAGATAGATAGAGGGATTGTGAAGATTTCTGCAACATGACCAATCTTGGAGCAATCACTGCTTAGTTAAGTTTTTTTTTTTAGATTTTCTGATTTTGTTGTCCCGCGCTGTCTAAGAAATTTTTCAAGTTCCCACCCACACACAAGTTGGAACCTAATTTTGTGCAATTTTCAAAGAGACTTGAAAATAATAATTGGTAAATCATGATCTGAATTTGTGCTTTCCACAGTAATACCTATGTCCAGAGAGTTCAGACATTGGAAAATAATCGTGAACTTACAGAAAAGTAGCTACAGTCCATTCATCTTTCAAAGCAGGTACGAATTTGTGAAGCCCAAGAGTTTAGGGCGCAGGTTTACTTTTTTATTAGTAATGAATTTTATCGAAGAAGCACTATGGGGCTTAGATTTTTCATGAAGAACAACTACTAAACATTTTTATAAGATACCAATACTACTGATAATAAGATAACTACAATGACAATCATTAAAAGAGGAGCTGAAAATAGGAAAAAAAACACTTAAAATTCATAATTTAGTTTTCGACTGATACTGAGTATCATTGAAGAAGTGTAATGCTGGTCAATCTTGACAATCTGTGAAATAATTAACTATTGGACATATTGACGGACATAACAAACTATTCTAAAAAGGATTTCTTTTACATCAGCAACAGTTATTATTAGTTAAATCAACCACAGATCTGTGAAATAACAATAAAATAAGGTTTAACATTGCTTTTTTATAAATAGATTTAAGAAAAATGTTGCCATCTAATATTCTTTTTATTGATTATCGAGAAAGCCTTTTAAATGAAAATAATAATTGTATGGCCAGTGGCCTAATTCTCGCCAATTACAGCCCTGCTGAACCTTTTTGCATCCCACTGGTTGGTTATTTCGATGAGAATAAATGGATGAAACCAAACCGACCCGAATCGATGATGTTTCTTTTTTGTTTACCTGTGTACCTACTTGTTTCTCATCTTAGAATAAAGATAAATCAGCATGAGTGAAGACAGTCGAGACTCGAGAGTGCAACCTACACGAATACATGTTCCGTATTACATATTGAAATCAATAACCATACATAATGTTGTATAATACTATGTTGAGTTGATTTCTTGTTTTTTTTCAAGTGCAGGATTTTTTTTTGTTCCACGAGGATATACGATGATCTGATACCACACACGGAAAAGAAGCTTCAAGCAAAATGATGCACCGTGATACTCTTGGTTAGTTAGCTGTTTGGTGTAATAAATGTTCAACACGGGTAATTACAACATTTCATTCTCTAATCGTGAATCTTGAATAAGGCAGCAGTGAGCAGTGTCGCGTTGTTGTAGATGTCGACTGTTCTCAATTGATGTTAAGAGTTATGGAGGATTTGGAAAGAACAAAAAATATAATGTAGTTGAGTTAAGATTGAAGTCATATTTTTTGCTAGCAATTTATTGAGTAGGTTTATTGTTTATTAAAAAAATATTTACAATCCCGACATAACAACTTTTTAGTTAAATTATAATAAAAAACACTATTGAAAACGTTTTTGAAAGATATCTAAACATAAACCTTGAAAATAAGCATTTACATATATTTGTGTACTAAATGTCACGGATATGTGTTTACAAACACGTGAAATGGCAATCCAAACTCAGATTATGGAAGAAGTGGACGTGGAGACAACAAAAGTTGATCCAAGGTGTGGTCATAAGAATCCAAACAATTTCAAGGAAATGTTTGAAGAAACAGAGCGCAAACCTTAGGAATGAATTCTGGGAGAGCTTACAGTTTTGAAAAATATCTTCTATATAATCAGTAAGCTATTCAATGCATGCTATAAAAGCTTGATGAAAATACAGCAGAACTTGTGGAATGTTAGCAGTTTTGTCCAGTTGAAGAGTTTTTGTATTTGCTGGAGAAAATTTGAACTAGTGTCAACCACGAACTACGAAAAGCTTCAATAACTCTTTCTTTGTATTTGCTAGAGAAAATTTCCATGAGTGTCAACCACGAAACACACGAAAAGGTTCAATAACTCAATCATGTCAACTTAACAAAAAAAAAACACATTTTTCTAACCTGATCATTATTATAAAAAGTTTTAGCTTCACGATTCTGTTACCAACCACAAACTCTCTTAGCACAATAAATTACTCACTAAAACACCACATAACATTAATTTCTCACAATTGGCGTCAACAACAAATTGCAAGTTAATTAACTTAATTAAATGCTTTTTATAACCTAAGCCAGCATAAAACCTGAGATAGCAGCAACAAAAAAAAATACACTCACATAGCTTAGACAGAAAAACAAATCCTAATTCCATTAGCACCATTTTGTTACTTTACTGCCGATCTTATAGTGTATAGTCATACTGAGTTTTTAGCTGAAGTCTGTAAAATAAAATTAAAAAAAAAAAAACTGAAGTGGAAAAAACCCTCAAACAACAATTTAAATGACGTCTCTATCGTATCTTGCCCCGTAACAAGATAATAGCACCAAATCAACCTGCCTGAAGTTCTATCGTGTTAGCAAAAACTACATGCACATGACAAGATACAAAAAAAAAACTGCTAACCCATTAACTTATCTCCTATCGACCATAAAATATAAAACCAATAGTTTAATTTTCAATAGTACAATTTCGCACAACAGTGACCAAGAACTGTGTCTCCTTCTCGAGATCTAAAAAAAAGAGCCTATGTATATTCTTGTGATAATCATGGAGTGTTATGCCGTCGAACTTATATATTTATTTTAACCTCTGAACAACAAATTACCAAAAAAAAAAAAAAAACTATTCCCAACTACAGATAACTTTAAGCGAGAAACCATAGTAAATTACAGAAAATTACCGGATGTAATTGGTGATCGTGATGAATCAACCTAGAAACAACTTTTCTGGTATATCTTACCTACTAGTCGGTATATGTGATTAGTTCTGCTGCATGTGACTTTGTAATTTTAGAGTGAATATCACTTTCCAAATTCACTCAGCAACATACACGCAGCATTAGCGCGGTGGTGCGGCACAGTGTGTGTGAATTATTTACTTTAGCTTTAAAGTGCTAAAAAAAGCATTGGTCCAGCTGTGCAGCCCTGCGGCACATCAGTGTACATATAATTCTTGTTTCACGCTGCTATTTGAGGACAAAAATCAAAAAAAAATGACCACAACTGTTATACAAAAACCAAATGAAGTCCCGTAACATCCATTTGTCATATAGAATTATATTTTGTGACTAAAGAGAAATCGATAATTGATCGACACGTCATTTATATACTGATACTTCAGGTTGACTTTTTATTAATTGGTCTTTCGATGAATCCATAATTATTATCCAAAGAAAGAAGATGGCAAAATTAACAATTTTGTTATAATTTCTATTCATTGGTTTTGGATTTCATTTGATTAAACAACTACTGTCACCATGTCGAACGGTAGAATATAATAATACTACTGGAACGAAACGAAAATGAAGAGAATGAAAGATTGATTTTTTTTTTGATTTTGGGGGAAAAAATATCATTTTGTCAACCTTTTTTTCTTGGTATATATATAATATTTTATGACATAAATACCGCACACTATGGATTTTTAATTGGAACAACGGATATGCAAATTTAAATCTATCTCTCTTTTTTCTTGGAACAAAGCAAAGTGTAAATGTTAGTCAACGAATAAAATACCTATATGAAAAGAGATTGCTGAGACTAAGATATCATCGTCTTTTCTTGTGTTTTATTGCTAATGTATATAAAATGTATGTTATTGGCGATTAGAAAACCTAAATCAATGGGAAATTAATATTGATGTTTGTTGTTGAATTTGTTTTCAATTTATTAAAAATAAATTGTAATGTAATAGGGTTGTACGAATTTTTCTTTGTGTTGTCTAGCAAATGATTAATTTATTACGTGTCTGTAGAGTTATACTAAGCAAATAAGCCAGCGGGCGCCAAGAAATTAGTAAAATATTTTTTTTTTCAAGGAAGTAACAAATATAAGATTTATTATAGAGGTATTATATTAAATTGGAATATTAATTTTAAATTAAATAGAAAATATTTTTAATTTTACTTAAATGGCATTTTCCCCTCGCCCCCTCCCCTCTAGGTCTTTTAACCATTTTTCCCATTTAAGCGTTTCTTTTAAAAACGCAAAATCCGGGCTGTTACAATTTTTTGTGATGTCACAATCAGGTTTGACTGCACTATTTTTTGTTTGCGCTCACCAATAGTTATCGCCGTTAATAGTTAATGAGTTTTCAGCGAACCGAAATAAGGATAACTGAAACTTGTTTCACCGTAATAAATTTCTTGTTTCAGATAACCGATTCAGTTTAGTTAAGCACATATTTTTAAAGCTAAAAAATAGTGGGAAGGCTTTGATGGAGGTGGGAGGGGTCGTGGGGACGTACATTTTTGTTTGTCTTTTAGAATTTATATAATGCGAGAAAATAAAATACAAACTGCAGTATGAACAGAAATTCCTACAGTGAGGTTGTTCAGACATGGAACTAAAAACTTTTTTGTTCAATTGGGGTTTTCGTATGATTACACACTCGCAGTTGTTTGCTAAATTGTTAAATGTTTATATGCAGTGTTGTTTATAATATTAAGAAGTGCCAGGGTGCAAAATTTGAACACAATTCTTAAGCCATTTACGACACATGCTGAAATAATAAAATCAAAAGGCAATTCATAATTAAAATAATCCGAATTTTATTTCAAATGTTTAAAAAAAAGCCGAAGCTTTCTGCTGCTTTCTCTATTTTAGGAGAACAAAATTCGAATTTTGCATTTATTTCTAGTGAATGACATAGGAATGCTTTATACCAATCGGTTCACCTGTCTGGCCTTTAAATTGATGTACAGACACGCAGATACAAAGATGCACAAACCAACGAATATCATGAGGAAAACTATTGTGTTTGAACATCTTCATCATCGTGATGTCAAATTTTACTAAAACCCCAAATTTTTGTTCTTCCCCTATAAAGTTAATTGATATTTAATTTTTGTTTTCACAAGTACTAAATTTACATCTCAAATTATGTCATAAAAAACAAACCTGAATGGTAAAATTAAAATACATATTTTAATCATTATTATATATCTTGAACGAGTATATAACCACTTCCATTTTAAGATAAGAAGCTTAATTACTTCAACTGCAATAAACACAAACAGCCGAATTGAACGTTTGAAAATTATAATAATTAAATGAAATGTTAGGTCATTAAAAATTTTATTGTTCAATATACATAATCCAGTTGTGAGTGAATAATATTTGCTGTTTTCAACGCAATTTTACTGCAACTGCATTGAACAAAAAAATAGATTGAAAATGACAGAATGGCATTAAGATAGTTTAAAAAAAAATATTGTGTATTAAGACAATAATTATGACAGTTATAAAATATAGTCTGGTGGTTTTTTCGTCGACATTTCCGTTTAAGTTTGTATCCAATCACTTGGATTAAGTAATTTAAGATTGAAGTAATTATATATGTATCAATTAACTTCTCACTAACAAACAAGGAGATTGAGAACTCAATAGTTAATCTACATTATTATAAAATTATGCAGATTGCAATTTTAATAATAGAGTAGACGAGGAGATTTAAAATTGAAAGTTTAAGAGCCGATTTTTCAATCATCAGTTACTCTATCAGGGGAATAAATACTATACATACTTCCCTATTTTCCTTAAGCTCGTGCTGTATTGAAAACTTTTTAAGAGTAACAAACCCCCTTGAGGGCACGTTCATTACAAAAAAAAAAAAAAAAAAAAAAAAAAAAAAAAAAACAGGAACAAATTTTTGTTTTATTTGAAGAATTACTATCTGAGGTTTAACTAACTATTGAAAAATTGACTCTAAGCTAATTTCGTGTTCGAAAATTTGTCAAATGGGTTGTAATAGTCAAAATAAGGTTTCTACAAAAAAAAATCTTGGAAAAGTTGTCCGGACAGTTGAAGACTTTCAGATGTAGTATAATGTCTGTCGTCTCAGCAAGTATTGCAAAAAGAAAAGTTATATTTTTGTACTAATTTGAAATTTGAAAACAATAAACGAGGGAGGATTTTATACCAATCGAATTCGATTAGCCCGAAAACCGAAATCTACAAGAGCTTTATGTTGACTTTTTACCTGTGGGCTTGTGACCTCAGGTCTCACGTGGCTTCCCTAATAACTATCTATCACACTTCAATTTATTTGTATTAAAAATATTATATGAATTGTCTTACACTTACTATTGCATAATGAGCAAAAATATAACGCTGAATCTCAAGTTTTAATTTATTTAAAAAAAAAGGAGTCTTCGAGGTAAATTGCATCATTATAATGAATTGTAGCTAAAGAGTTGAAATACTGGTACTAGATTCATTTTTTTCATATCAATATGCTAGCGATAAATAATTTCATACCTTATCCCAATATTTCTTAAGTCATTAAATTTTCATAAGACAGCAAACATAAATAAATCAATAAATAAATTTACCATCAAACCAATTTGAAGTCAATCTAGTTTCAAGATAGTGTTTTAATATTTTTGTCTTCTTGTTTTTTTTTTTTTTTTTTTTGTTGCGTTTACCTCCACTTGCCACCAGAAACTATAAATCCTTTTGGGAATCTGCACTTCCAGTTCCTCTCGTCCTCATATACTAGTTCCTGTTTGAATTTTTTGCTAACTCACCATCACCACATTATTTTTGTAGTTTTTGTTCTCCTGTCCAGAACTCTCTGATTGACATCAATGTTCATGTCGATGGCATGCGACAGCTGCTGATTCTTGAAATGAATGTTTTCCTGAAAGATAGATATAAAAAGGCACATAGAATAAGAAAAGGAAAAACTAGAATTTACAACCAACAACAACAAAAAAATATATTATTAGATTCATGAGATGAATGAAATGTGACGGAAGGTGAAGCAAGGAAGAATAAAAAAAAGAAATCAGAAGAACTTCAACAATAATAGAAAAGGTAACACAACAAAAAAAAATCCCATCCCACCAGAAATATGAAGACACCCCTATTTCTGTTACTGTCGAGTGACGACTTAATAAAAGCTCAATTTAATACCTCTCTGCACCTCTTTCGATATAAATAAATGGCTCTTACGTGAGTCCCAACCTTTTTTGCACTCGCTCCGAGGTTAGGTATTTATCTAATTAAATGGAAACAGCATAAAAGATATTTTACACACATAGTTCCTAGATAGAAATACCTCAAGGCATCAACAACTCCCATCATCAGCAGAGAACTCAGCTCGGGACGGAACTCCACCATCAGGATATCTCAACATAAAGGGGATAGGTTTAGATGCCGGTTGCACCACGAAAGAAACAAGTTAAACCAAACACAATTCAACAAGTGTTAGTTCTTTTGACGATGTCTTTCATATCATTGAATTGGCATCTCAAATTCTCGAGTAAATCATAAAATTTTTGATCTATGACAAGATCAGTTCGGTCGTTTTTCTGACGCGAATTGAACAAAACAACAAAAAAAAGGGATAAGGACATCGTTGGTCGTGGTGCGAAACAAGTTCACTGATGCATTTCTGTACATTTGAACTGGTTTTGATATAATTGTTAGTTAATGATATAAATAGCATGAGGTAAGTGGTATGACTTTGGCAGCAAAAAAGGGCAATTTTGATGAGTAATTTAGTCTTCACGTCAAATTAAAGTGGTAACAAAAAATTACATTTATCATTGACTTGGAATTATGATTGAAGGTAGTTTTTATAAGATAGCTAGATACGCTACAAGGATGCCGATGCCGACACAAGTCGAACATGGTCTATTGAAGTAACAGCATTTAGGATATTTTTGTGTGATGGTTTGGACACAGAAATATTGGTTAACATATTTCTGATAAAATCTTACGCATTATTTGTATTGAGAAATATGCTTTCGTTGAGGAAGTTCATGCGGATGAGGATTTAAAAAATATTCAAGTACTATCAGGGCTAGAACAAATAATCTAAAGGGAAAACAACCTTTAAATGTTATTGCTTTTCTTATTTATTTTTTCGTATGACTTTTTGTGGCCCAAAATTTACATATGTATTTGTCAAACTAAAATGAATTAAGGTCCGTCAAGCTGCGTCGTCCACAACGGAAATTCCAAATTCTAATGATGCAGGAATTAAGAGCTTTTTTGGACCTAATTTAGTACCCCCAATCCGGATGGAGCACTAAAATGCCTTCCCACTGAAACCCGTGGACGACCCAGCTTGACGTCAAGCTGCGTCGTCCACACTTTTAAAATACAAAATTCTAATGATGCACGAATTAAGATCTTTTTTGGAGCTCATACAATACACCCAATCCGGGCGGAGCACCTAAATGCCTTCCCACTGAAACCCATGGACGACCGACGCAGTTTGACGTCAAGCTGCGTCGTCCACAGAATACAAACAAATTCAAAATTCTAATGATGCAGGAATTAAGAGCTTTTTTGGAGCTCATACATTATCGGAATCTTAAATATAGTATTCTACGATTTCCCCTTGAAAATAGGTACCGAACGTGCTATAAATTGGAGACTTGCTGTATTTCACAATAAAAAAATTAAAAAAAACTCTTCTTAGACGTAGAATTGGGTCATTTTCAAGTTTTGTCTATCTACTCCCACTGGTTTGGTTTTAACGGGATAAAAACCTTTTTTTTTTGATGACGTCACTCTTCCCATGCTGGGTCCACCACAACGATAACACCTTCAAATTCAAAATTTCATAATTCTAATGATGCACGAATTAAGAGCCTTTTTGGAGCTCATATACTACCCCAATCCGGGCGGAGCACCTAAATGCCTTCCCACCGAAACCCGTGGACGACGCAGCTTGACGTCAAGCTGGGTCATCCAAGGGTTTCAGTGGGAAGGCATTTTAGTGCTCCACCTGGGTTGGGGTACTAAATTAGCTCAAAAAAGCTCTTAATTTCTGCATCATTAAAATGTGGAATTTCCGTTGTAGACGACGCAGCTTGACGGACCTAATTAATTACATAGGGCCTTATTGCTACAGTCTACTGCGAAAAAATCTAGTCGACTTAAGTCGATCAGAAATTCTTGATCGAATTTAATTTTCAATAATAAGAAGATGAAGAAATTTAAATATTAAAATAGTTGAGGTCACTTGTACTTTTTAACTGAATTTAATTGTCTATCAAATTGGAAAATTCATATTATAATATCTGACAGAAAAATATTAACGAATATATTTTTGAATTATCAATAGTAGACTTTAAGTCTATTCCACTTTTGAATAGACTCTCGCAATAAGCCTCATAGTATTCTAAAGTTGTTTAAAAAAAAAATCTTTTAATTATCAAATTTAAACCCAAATTTAAAACACTGAAAAAAGCAAATAGCTAGGCAGATTATTGACCTTCGAACTTAAAGTTTCTATCGATTCTAGTACCGTTCGGGAAACATGAGTATATGTATAATATTTATGGTTAACTTAGTTAGTGCAAACTTTTCTATACAAATGGTAGTTGCAGAAACTATAGAAGTAATTTAAAGTTTCTTCCAAAAAGATATGAAAATATCGAACGAAAACAATTTTTTTTCAGCTCTGTTTTAAATGCAGACACATACATACATATGTATGTATGTTTTATTTACGAATTTCTTTTTTCTAAAACAATAATGAGTACACATACATCTTGTGTATACAATTAAGGTGTACATATGTTTACCTACTATAAAATATAAAAATAATTATCTGCAGTCACACAATATCTGAAAGTACCTACTCGTATATAAAAAAAAAACATGAAAACAAGTGTTTAACCTTTTTTTTTTTTATTTCTACTCTCACAACTGCTTTGAGTAAATAATATTATTACAAAAATACAACTGGAAATATAAATAAATTAACATATTTTGTGTAAAAAACAACAAAAACTTCAAAGAATTTTCTTGTATCAACGCAACGTGCATTAAAGTTGTCATTTCTTAAAAACAGATCACATACCATATACGTCATTTATGGCCGAGATATTGTTTTGTATAAATATTACCATTATCTTAATTAAACGTAGTTTCACTGATTACGAGTATTAAAATAGAATACTAAGATTTGAAATCATATCAATTGAAGGTCTTGTCAAAAGAAGGGATGACTTTACAAAAACATGTTCTAATACAAAAAAGACCAAATTTATATTCGAAAAGGAACTACTTTCGAAAGTACTCAATAATTAATTCTTTTCTATCAATCCAGTCAATCTATCAATTAAGAGATTTTTTTGTTTTAGTAAATGTTGAATGGAATTTTGGTGATCATAAACGAACAGACGCAGAAAACAGACATTTAGCACAGCTGTCCCGCAATATAAACTGTCCCGTTCTTCCCGATTTTCTGGAGAAACAAAAATTTAATAGAATTTATTTTGTTATTCGATGAGGTTTTCCATTGATACAATCAGACTCCTGGATCTTTTTCGGAACAGGTGAGTACCTATTCAAAAATATGGTGCAGCTATCAAACAACTTCAAGCCATTTGAAAAACGTGTTTTTTAACCAAAATGTACCTCCAGAACGACTAACCCTAATAAAAATCGTCAAAATTTTTGTCTGAGAAATCGGAATATATTCCCTTAATGAAAAGGACTTTATCGTCAAAACTGAAAAAAAAATCTCAGTTCTTTTAAGGTGTGTTCAGATCATTAAAAAACATTTAATAAAAATTTCAGAAACATTTCATAAACAAAAAGCATTTTTGAAATCATTCCGAAATTTGTGTTTTACCCCAGAAAGGCACTGCAACATTTCTGAAATGGTTTTAAAATATTTCACAGTTTCTCACTTCGAAGGAAGAACTTTGTTTCCCAGTTTTGTTTTAAGTATGTGGTTATTTTCGTGAGAACAAAATTAAAATGTTTCGAATAGTGTGCAATAGTTAGGAAATGAAAAACAAAGTGAAAGTAACAAGAGTTTCGGGGGATCCACAAAATTGAATTAATTGTAATAAAATTTATCATATTTCACGACAAGAACCCTGTCTCCTCTGTCAATGTTCACGTTAAAAATGGAATTAAAAAGAAAAATTTAAAAAACGTGTTCACGTTAAAAATGGAATTAAAAAGAAAAATTTAAAAAACGTGTTCACGTTAAAAATGGAATTAAAAAGAAAAATTTAAAAAACATTTCAGACACATTTATGAAATGTTTCTGCATCACATGGGGCACTTCGAAAAACATTTCAGACAAAAAATTTTAACCAATGTTTCTGAAGTAATTATTTTGGTTTGGATATACCATTATTCTTAAAATTTAAATGCTTCAGAAAATATTGCTTAATATTAAAAAGGTAATTCCTACAACAAAAATGGTAAACGGGTCTCTAGATATAAGTAAAAGTGCGACACAAACATGCCATTTTTAGCTGTCATTTCTATCATACCTATAAACTGATATTTTTCAAGTAAAAAACCTCTGCCGACTAGTCTTTAAATTCATTGATATATTATTAGGAGATCAACTAGATGAATTAACCAATCATTTATTTAAAACTACTTCACTTGTCCAAAAGCATATTTTTCAAATGTAATGTTTACTTTTTGTGAATCCTTACGAATTGTATTCCAAACATTAGATATTCGAAAGTTTCGTATTTTTTTATAGCAGATAACGCTAAATGGAAAGTATATTTCTTGCTCTGTATTGAAATTCATAGTTCAGCAAATTATTAGTATAAGACGAATAAAATGAAGAACCATTGCAGCGTAGGTACTTGTCCTTCAAATCAGGTGGTAATACGGAATATCTTAGTTGGGAAACCGTTTAAATGTGTGTTCCCGTACTTTTCTGCTATTTTTGACAGAATTTCATCCTTAATGTTCAAAATATGTTTTTTTTGGGGGTTGAGGATGGAAATACTTTAAACGCAAATTTCATAGCCGATATAAATTTACCAAATTGAGCACTATAAACTTCAATATAGTACTCAAGTGGAGTAGGATGAACGATACTTGGTACATCAACGAAATGACTAATACTGGAATACTAGCCATAACTACTAGTTTCCGAATATCGAGAAAGGGTGAATCTGCCGACCTTTTGAGCCATCTATGTTTTATAGAATTAACTGATATGAAGCTTTCGACTTTCAATAGCTAATTTTGCCAACGTTCTACAATTTGCATGTTGCCGGAGTTGTTTAAAATTTGACTGAGTGAAGCAGTGATGTCTGAATGTAAAATTTTTGAGAAAACCATCTATATATATACAAAATATATAAACTTTAATTTAAAAGAAAAAAAGTTAAAATGTACTTTTTCACAGTGTGCACTTGGCATCATACAACGTTATTGTGCAAACAACTCTCAGCAACAAGGAATCTAATCTTATGTAGAAGAAAAAAACAAACCTTTTACAAAACACTCCTCAAATTCTCCCATCTCGTAATCCCATTTAAGGAAGGTAATGCTCTACAAAGGGCAAGATATATAAATTACAAGCTCGGCGCATGCCTAAGCAAAATTATACCCTTTTCTATTTTCTTTTTTTTTACTTTTGTTTGATAAAAAAACACTAAAATCTGCAAACTGCAACCTGACCAGGTACAGTTCAAAGCCTAATCTCTAACTATTATCAAGCTCACTTCATTAAACATGGCCCATGTGTGTAAGTCCAATCGGGGACGACTACGAAAACAACAACAAAAACAACATCAACGGACGGAGATATATTTCTTCTTACCAGTTAGCCTCTTACTATGGTCCATTTTAAAACAAAAAAAAACTCAGCCTCGGCCACTGTAGAAAACCTATTGCAAGCCAGTTCAATCTCATTTACATTCAACTATTTATCTTAAGTCATATATGGTTTTGTATAAGGAAAAAAAAAGATTTTTACTAGCAGACGTGCTGCTGCTGCAAGCTTAAAAAGAAAAGTAATAAAATCTATAAAAATAAAAAGCAAAAAACAAATCCAAACCAAACATGTGCGACCTCTAAAAATGTATTAGAAGTCTCCATGGTCTGTCTCAAGGATAGATGGGAGCTGCAATGTGCAATATTTTATAACTTTTTTTATTTTTATATAAAAATAATAATAAAAAAAATAAGAAAATTATTATAGATATACAAGTTAGTCAGAATTAGGTAGTGCGAGTTTGCCTTATACTACTAGATACATTTGAAAGGAAGGCGATTCTTGTGATGATGAAGACACGACAACGATGATGTTGATGATGACAACCATGATGCGGGTTCTCTGGAAATGGTTGACTACAGAAGCCAAACAAAAAGAGATCTTAAAATCGCTTAACCCGCAAGTAAAGTGTGGTGTGGCAGTCAATGGCGCCTCTGGACAAGCTCCTTTTAAAGGGAACTCTCTCAAGTAGTCGAGTTTCCTTCCAGAGTCATTTGATTGATGATCGCAAACAACCGTGGATGTTTGCCTCAGCTGGAAGTGTTATGTTATATTTATTCTATATGAGATGTTGGTACACTCAAATGTTCAACGAATATACGATACGACCGACGACGACAAAGTCATCTGAGATGAATTGTGATTATGGTGAAGCCACTCTATAGATTCAACCCACCTGTGATGTTGTTCATCCTCCCACAATAGTAAATAGAATCTAGTTTTTTTTTACAAGTACTTCATATCGAGTACTTAGAATTTTTCTGGTGGTCATTGAACTGACATCATCAGAGAGTGAGTCAGTAAATTCGAAATGAAAATTTTATTTACACGCACACCACCTGTTAAAAATGCGCAGACATAGCGCAATCGGCAACAGATTTGCTGGTTTTGTAATTTATTTTTATTTGTTTTTTTTTTTTTTTGTAAACGAAATTTACGACGACATTGTGTTATTTGAAACCCACTCGTGCTGTGCGATGATTGAAACCTTAAATGACTGCGTGTAGGTTCACCTGGTTCAATGACTTTATAGGCCACAGTCTGACAGCAATTAGCAATAGAGTGACTCGAGGCTCAAGACTCGAGAGTATACTAAGTTGCACATTGGAGACTTATATGAAAATACTTTCAAATGTGACGCGGATGATTTTATTTTTCGCGATATGGAATCTAATTTCGTGATGTTATGTTTTTCAGCTGGAAGATCACTAAAAACACTCTGAATGACAAGAAAGTAAAAAGTTATTCAGAGAAGGTGTTTCTTAAAGTATTGAACAATTTAGAAAATCTATAAAAGACAAGAACAAGTTTTTTCAGCACGGTCAGTGTTTTATTGAATCCATAATCGATATGTCATTCACCTAATTTCTATTGTTTTCACAACTTTTGTTGGAGCTAAAAACAAGTAGATCGGAAGTGAAGAATTATATACCGCAGGAAAGGCAATTGGAACATAATTTCTACATCAAGTTCTAAAATTTTTTTAAACAATTCACTCAATAGTATTATTAGTACAAATATGTGCCGTCAAGTTTATTTTAAATGATTTTTAACATGATTTCAACATTTTCTTGAATTGTTTCTTTTATTAATATTTTTACTTTTGGTTCGGCGTTGGTATGTATTTTTGAAACTTGATTTCCTCATTGATTTAATATTATAAATTTAAGATCACACAAATTGATCTTCAATAATTTTAAATTTTCTATTTACAATTTATTTCACCAAACTCTAATGCCTAGTTTACATGAGATTACACCGCACGTTTTTTAGCTGTTAACATCCGAACAAATGAGCAATGGCGCATACATTTACATAGGACTGTTCACAAGATAATGTTTCTGCAAGAAACGTGTTCGGATGTGTACAGCTTAAAAACGTGCGGTATAATCTCGTGTGAACTAGGCCTAAGTCCATAACTCTAAATGAATAATGAATGTTTAACAGAATAATACTATGGCTTGAATTTACAACGTTTCACAAAACCTGATTAAATTTCGGACTAATGTCAAACGTTTTCACGTATAATTTTTAGTTATGTCTTTGTGAAGAAAATTGGCTTGAATAATTAAAATTCGGCGGTTTATTTTGATGGAAAAATCAGTCCACTTCTATAGAAAACCCCCACTGTAGCATTTAAACCTCATTTTCGAAGAAATATCATAAACACAATCCAGAAATGGTTTTTCTGTCAAAGAGAAAGTATATTGGTATTTGGTACATACGTTCCACATTCACGTTTTGATAATTGTTTATTAATGAGCTATCATACGAAAAAGTTTTAAAATATTTATCAAATGGAAATGTTGAATTTTACACCTTTCATAATAAATTTCATTTGAACTATGAAATGCTTTTTCATTAGCTAAAGAAAAAAAAAATATCTAGCATAAAGCTTACCAAATCTGGTTTTTCAACTGTTTTTAAAAATAAAACTTCAAATCGTCGTCGATATAAACTCATATTCTTCCCGTTTAGTTTGCAATTTATTAAACTATTCTTAAAACAAAAAACCTTTTCTGATCAGTATATTTAATCAATTCATTACTAAATCTACATTAATTATAATAATCCATTCAATTAACTCAATCGTGACTTAAAATTGAATATCATTTAAAACTTTTTAGCAAGCACAAAGATACAAATATTTCCTCTTATAAAACCAGTCTATCTATTTTTAAAGTTCTTTCGAATGTAATATCCATTTAGCCAGCAACCTATGGAAGATATTTTTAAGTTTCACATTATTCTTTTTGTGCGAGCCCTACTGTACTTGATGTTCAAGTATCTTCTTTCAGTGGCGCTGTCAAAAGCCCCAAAGAGACAGATATGTCTGTCTATATCTATGAAGTCGACAAAGGGATCTTAAATTACATAGCTTTTTTTTGTATCTTATCCGCGCTAACCTCAGAGTGGCTATAACATGTATAAATATATCTGCAGCCTCTGGCGGGCATTTTCAGATTTATCTTTTATAGGTTTTTTGTCTCGCTCTCTCTGTCAGACTTAGACCATTTCATGTCTATTTTTAGTTTCAAAACCACAGATCTGTGACAGAGTTCGAGTCATTGCTCAAGTTCAGTTCACACGCTTTCACTAGATTTGCTACTGAAGTCATTGCCGGTTTATATGCGGCCTGTCTGCTTCCTTCATCGTTCGATGAGTCGTTGTTGTCGTTTGTCGTCGTCGGCGCACCGTGAATATCGCATAATAATATTCTGTGACAAAGATGCAAAAGTATCTAAGACTATATGCATTTACCTACTGCACATAGTTTAGGTTGAGATAGTCTCATAGACTCTAAATGAAAATGACTTAATGAAAACATTATAACAGAAGCTTTATTTAACCCACAAAAAAGGTAAAACACTATAAGCAAGATTTTGCCTTAAGTTTGAATTCTCTAGACACAACACACAATAAAATCCAACCACGATATAACTGACTCTACGATACGACCAAACCAACCAACTTGGTACTTTCTGACTTTGTGTAGCTAAATGATTCTTTGTGGGCGGGAAGCATGCGGATTCGTGTGCTCTGAAAATTGCTTGCATTTAGCTATCGGCTGCTTTGCGTGAGATAGCAATATAGGCGAGAGCTCATACTTTAGATTAAGAATTATGACATAGAAGCCTGGCTCCAACTTTTAGACGACGACTTCACTTCAGGCTCACACGATTATATTGTCATTTGAATTATTGTGTTGCGTTTTGTGGTGAATTAAATCAATTGACAGGCTATAGTTATATGGTAGTCAAAATTAATCTATCGCTGGAAAAGTGAGGTATTTTGTTGAAAAGACCCCAAAGGCTTAATAAGTCAGAAGTTGTTTTTCTTAGATAATGATAGATTTTTTTTAACTTACTTGGCTGTTTTTTGTCTGTGGAGTGGTGCTCATTAAAGGTGTCTGAAATGATAAAAATAAAAAAAAGAAAAGTTAGTCATGAGTTTCATTTTAATGATATTCCGTGAACCTCAAATACCTATAGGGCGGTACCTGAGGAACTTAACATATCAGTATTAACAAATCGTAAGGAATAACAACTATGTATTGTTAATTAAGTCATACAAAAATTGAGAGTATTAGCGATTAATTTCACAAGTATCTACATCGTTTGAAATGTAAAACATACATTTAACAATTTTTTTCATCATGCATTTTCATTTTGCTTAGCTCATTGGAAGGGAATACGTCCACTAAGCATGAAAAGGTTTATATTTGTCAAGTTTTAGGCTTAGTATACCTTCTCACCTGAGGTGAAGACTGAATGCTTTCCATAACTTCAATGGCCATATTTAGAAAAGGGAAAAGCTGATTTAAAGTGTAAAAGTTGTATATTTTAAGCATAGTTTAAGTTATACATCGAAGCGAAGTGAAATTTGTCGATCAATATATCACGACATCTATTGATGTTTCTCCTTAATTTTGATTTCATGTCACGTTGATGTTTAAACAAGGCTTTACAATCATTTAGCTGAAATAGTTTTATATGAACTTTTCATTTCTACTCGAACTGTTGTGAACAAGGCAAATTCTTGTTTTTTTCTTCTATTTCAAAATTAAAGCACTAGAATAATATGGTAAATTTCAAAGTGAAAACTTTAAATTTCCCAGTGAAAACTATTTTCACACGAATTGTGAGTCGTAAGTTTAACACTTGCATGCGTAATTTTCATTCCCAAACGTTGTCGATGTGAGATTTACAGCCTTAAGTGTACATAGTACTCTCGTCTTGTGAAGTGAAAAATTAACACTTTCCACAATAATGTAGTAAATTTCACAATTAAAACGTTAATTTATGTGCATAATTTTCCTACAGGCGGAAAATTTCATTCTAAAACGTCGATACAAAATTTACAACTAAGCCTATGAAATACACATCTCTTGTAAAGTGAAAAATGAACGCATTCCACAATCTTCTACTGGCACTATTGAAAATATTTATTTTCAATGAATCAAAAGTGAAAAATCTAATTTAACACCAAACCTCTAAGCGAAATAAAGGTTAAAAACTTAAACTTCGAGCTGTTAATTCAATAATTAAATTTTTTCGTTTTCTTCTATTGTTCGCATAAAACAATAATTTTTATAAAGGTAGTATACGATCCTTTTTCCGGCATCTCATGACCCACAAAACTTATATCCATACAACATTTTAAAATTCCAAAAACAACGCGCTGCTACTTTAAGCTGAACATGATTGAACACCATGTTCTTAAGAGAGACAAAGAGAGGGAATTGGAATACCTACCTTATTGTGTTCAAACAAATGCCAAGCCCTCCTCCAATTGATTGGAACACGAATTTCTACTTCGTCGTGAATGTTATTTTGGTGGAGTCTTGGCGCGTATCGTAATTTGTAACACAACTTTAGTATTGTGCATAGAAAATTAAAAGGGAATCTTAAAGGTAAACACCAAACACACCACGGGGGATTGAGAAAGCCATAGATCTCCAGTTCAAACAGCCAACTATAGGAACTAGGCAAAGTACAGCGCACAATCAGTGGGATTGTTGTTTACTCTCTATTTTTTGTGGGGGGGGGGGGAGAGGGAGCACCCACAATCCAAAACAAAACAAAAAATACTTAAGCGCACTTGTTGGGATTCTTTGCTGTCTCTTGTCTATTTGTATGGATTTGAAAGAAGTGAATGGGTTTTTTTCGTGGCAGTTTTTGGGGCGAGAAGTTTTCCCCATAGAAGTTGTAGGTATCGTGTGATTACTTAGATTATAGTTAGATACATTCAGAAGTCATCAACATTTGTCGTTGATTTTTTTTTAAAGTGTTTAACTTTTATTGCTTTAATGAGTATAATAACGAAAAATCACGATCTCTCCAAGACTTTATTGACATTTACTCACTCCAAAGACTCCTGGTAACTCGTAGATATATAGTTGGAAGTCTTCAATTCTCCGCGAACCTCGCCAACCGCACCATCATTTTGTATTGGGCGGAAGGAGAGGTCATGATGTTTTGAGGTGTTTGGTTAAATGGTTGGAATTGAAATTACTTGAAATTGTTTGTTAATTGTTCATTGTTTACTTTTGTAATTGATTTGGTTTGAACACGGGACTTCAGATGAGCTTGGTGTTGAGATATGCCAAGTGTTTTTTTAGATGAAATCGATGTGAAGATGGTGCATCATAGTAATGCATTAAGCAAGTTATATGCTTATTTTTTTGTTTCAAAATTACTGTCTATTCTTTTTCAGACATTTTAAATGAATAACACAGTTTTTGTGCGGGCAGACAGGCACACTTAAAGCGCTGCAAAATGTCTTGGTTTATAAATTTGATGCGCAGCAATTGGCTTAGTTGTTCTTCTCCAATCGAGGAAATTCAATGGAAAAAAGTTACGTTATATATGTAATATACAAATTTTATTTAGATGCAAAATGTATATTTTAATTACAAATGCATATTTTCATAATAAATTCATATTTAAAGTGCATATTTTTATATTTTCGTGCATGTTTTTCAAACAAAACTGTGTTTTATCTTCGAAAAGAGCCAAGATGCTAGCGTCACCGTGTAATTGTGACGAAAAACCTGGATCGAGAAGTTGGTTTGATAGATAATGAAAAAAACTGGCTGAAATTTCGTTTTTTATTGTTTTTTTTTTTTTTTGTAAAAAATTGGTTAAGAGCATATTTTAAATGGATATTTCTGATTTTTTAGTACACACAAATCCTAGCCTTGCTTTTAGATTTGGTTTTAATAAACCAAAATGAAAAAAACTGACAAATTTAAACAATTTGGTTGTCTTCAAGATTAAGCTATTTAAACAAAAATTCTTATAAATCTAATGTGCTAAAAAATATCACACCAGAGGAGTTATTGAGTCCTTAGCATCATGTACTAAGGTGCAGTGCTGCATGCATTTATGCTCTACATCTCTTTTAACCATAAGATTTTGTTTTATTTCAATAGCTTAGTATTTGAACATACCAAAATAACACAAACATTTTAACGCACGTTTTTATTTGGTAATTTCAAATCGTACAACAATAAATACCTTTGCAAAATATTAATCCTTATGTCGAATAATTCTGTGCCGTCTTAAAATTTTACACGTTTTCATGATTATAGCCATCAAAATTCTCTAAAAACACCTAACTGTCAACACTGTACTTCTAAGTTAATTTATTACTTCAAGAAGAGGTGTAGGTAAAATAAAGAAAAGATGTAATTTCATTCAACAAAATTCAATAAAATATAATCATTGTATAAAAAATATCCTGATGACCATCAGGAAGTCAATTGGTATTCCTGTCATATTAATTCTCTCTCTTCTTTTTCCCTTCTTCTTTTCGATGATGCCGACTACACCATCACCAATGAACGATGAAGCAAATTTAATACCTGTTTTCCTTGCCATCATCCATATGGAATGTCAAAAACCTGTTTCCCATCTTCTCGTACTAATATAAGTTCTGAGCCCTTTCAGAGTTTTCTCCCTGACTGCAAAATATTTCATCATTGACATCTTTATAATAAACCTCAATCATCATACTATCAATCCTATGACACCATCACCATTTTAGCCAAAGCAATACACCAACACCATTTCTATGTCGGCAGCAACAAGAAATCAATTTATTTTACTATACTATAATCAACTCACAACTACCCTCAAAATGTTTTGGACTGTTTTTTTTTTTCGAATACTATATCACGTGGGCTGCCACATATCATATCGTAATTTGCATATTGTACTACCTTCTCTAAGCCCGACTATAATAAATTATGTTCTTTCAAATTAATCAGGTCCCAATGGTTTGTTGGGAGTTGGTTGGTCGATTGGAGCTCGCAAGACTCCTGCGATGAACAAGAAGAAAGGCACAAATTATGTTCCATTATTATGACATCATTAAGTCATATTTCAATTTCGTACCTCAATTGAAACCTCTCCATCCCAATCGCAACCTGTCGATTCATATTTCCTCCATATGGGATAAGGACAAGACGAAGCAATCCAATGGACCCGCTGATCGACCATACGTGGACGCACAGGGCTGGATTTTTTTAAATAAAAAGCAATTTGGGCTCAAGATGTCTTCGTGAAGAAATGTTATCCCAGAATTTACGAATGAATTTGTTTGAAACATTTTTGTTGAAACTCGTTTTATTTAGAGCCGTTTGACATGTGAGTTATCGATATTTGTTCACTTTTGTATAAAGAGTTATTGGGGTTACAGATGGGCTAATATTTAACACATACGTTAAATTACTAGAATGGCCCATCTGAAATCCGCGTAGCTGTTCAGTTAAATGTAAAAACAAAAAAATAACGATAACTTAACATGTTAATTGTCAAATTCGTTTATCTTCATCCGGCTCGAAGGACTAAATTTTTGGTGGAAAAGCCTTTGAATTATTTATTAAAAAAAACCGAAAGAATAAAAAGACACAATTAAAGGAATCACTAAACACGTTTTTTACTTTTGAATTTGAAGATTTATTTCGCGGCCGACGATGACATGTTAATTTATCGATATTTGTTGATATTTGCTAAAAGAGTTATGCGGGTTGCAGATGGGTCATTCGTATAATAGTTGAACTTATGGTCGCGTTCAACAAGCTCTGCTTTTCTCATAATGTATAATTTATTCGGAATGAAATGACAGATAAAAATGACATTTGGTGTAAGTGATGCCACTTTATATCATCTTGGTTTATAGTAGCATACATTTTTTCTAAGTTCTGTATTACTTATAACGAATTCCCGAATTCGATTTTAATATTTTTTCGATTACACTTATCGTGAAAAGAAAAGAGAAGACTGCAATGTGAACCAGTGTAGATCGAGTTTTGCGGATTCTGTAATCGACAGGATTATTCGCTTTGGCCTGAGAAAAAAAAAAATTATTAAAATCCAGCCGTATTACCACACAAAAGGCGATGATGAACATTGCCATTACTATTCAATGGTCGCATCCAGCATGTACCTAAGCTGAGCATCAACATCGCCATCACCATCACCGTCATCATCATCATCATCATAAGACCATCTTTAGAACTGGTAAGGTGTGTGTCAAAATGGCCAGTGTAGGCAGCACCATCAAAAAAAAAAAGACAAATCGAAGAGAAACAGAAATGAAACAAAAACTAAAATTATTGGCCTTTTATGTGAACCCTGCGGCACTTCGTTTTCAGAATTTAAAAGGCGAAGAGGAGGGTGAAAGCAACAAAAAAACTTGTTTTTACACTTTTGTTTCTTGGTCTGAGGGTTTTCTTTTTTTAATTTTTGTTAGTTTGGTTTTGTTCGTGTTTTGTAAAAAAAAAAAAAAACATTCACTTGGCTTCTTATTGGATTTGTTTCTTTCATCGAATCCATGCCATCCTACGTATTTCATGAGCGTGTTTAATGTTGACATGTGTTTTTGGTAGCATTTTATGGATTGTGTTCTTTTGTTACAACTACAAAACTCTGAAATCATTGTTGCCGATTGTTTTAATGATTTCTTACACACCTTTCCCTTTTTTGTTGTTGTTTCATTTTCGATTGAATTTTTATTTTCTTATTTTGGATAAAGTTTGGGCAAAAAATAATCTTTTAAAAAAAAAAGAATGATATTAAATGTGTTTGATTACTGACCTCATTCTTGTTCGCTTTGTTGCTCTTTTGTTTTACCCAGGATGCAAGTGGGAATGCATTCAGTTTTTTTTTTTCATTTTTAGTGTTTTTTTATTTATTTTAGCGTCATGTGTGCAATGGTCTGAAAAAGGACCTGTTTTTTGTTTGCCATATTTGGACATTTTGGTTGAGCTTCCTTATTTTCTTATTTTTTTGTTTTGCTTTGTTGTTGTTGCTAAGATTGCGTAATATTGTTTTCTGTTTTCTCGTTACGGTTGAATAAATAATTATTTAACTTGTAAATTGGATTTTGTTTGATATCTCGTATTGTTTGTTTGTTTGTTTGGTGTTAGGTATAACCTCTTAGTAGGATGAGTTATAATTTTGTTTAGTTTTTTTTTTTTTTTAATTTTTTGTTGATGCACGATCACGTTTTATGGATTGCTATAACGTGACACAGGCTATATCGATTTAGTAATTTGATGTTTTCAAAAAAATTTATATGATCAGAGTTTAAATAGAAATTGAGAACATACAAAATTAGACATTGTCATTTGCATCACGCTCGAATTTGTTTATAATTTTTACTCATCGATTTTACTTACTTGTTGATGTTTTAATGATATAGTTATAATAATGATAGAGTAAAAACAAATAACAAACTATGTGTGTACATGATTTGACCGTTTCCGGAAATAAACATTCGCTATAGCATTTTTTTTTTTAAATAGAAGTTAATTACAGATAATTATGAATAATCAGATATTATAATCGTGTTCATCTGAAGGGATTGAATTAAGTTATATGCGATGAATTGATATAGAACAATGCACAACTCATTAAATGGTTCTGATTACCTATGTACCCAACTCTTGTTATTAAATAAGAATGTAAACTACACCTTTCCCTACTATTTTTGTCCAAAACCAAGGTTTAATCATTTTGTCTTTTGTTGACCCAACTGAGTTGTAAATTTAATATTTGTTAAGTTTAAAATAACCCTGAACATAAATAATAAAAATGCAAAGAAATAATTATGTACTATAAAACCTCTAGTAACTTCTTGAATAGGGATCGAAAAAGTGTTGGACTTAAGGTTTGCCTAGACCAAAAGAAACATTTCAGAAACTTTTAAAAACAATTAACAAACATTTTATGATAACGCAGATGAAGAAATGTAGAAACATATACATTAATTAATCCTGTTTTAGTGGAGTGATTGGATATAATTAAATTAAAAGCTCAAGTGACGTCAACTCCACATGTATCGCATAAGTGTGATGACAGGTAGGCTTCTTCAGTTAGTTACTGTAATTTTTATAAGAATCGGTAAATTGCGACCAAAGTTTGCGTTTTATAAATTAGAACATCTTATTGAAGAACCTAGCATGGAGGTAAGGTCAGTTGAGTTTAATTGAATTATTTTTGAAATGTATCTGAACTTTGGGTTTTAGTCCGAACGTCGCTGATACATTTTTTAAATGTTTCATATGTCGTTTTCGATTGAATTTTGGAACCGCTATATACTTCTTTTTTATTCCTATCGATGTTTTTTCTGTTATACGAAGCCATCTTGCGAAATTTAATGTGTGTGTGAGTAAATGAGTAAATTGACTAACATTTATATTTTTCGCATTCACTCGAGTTGACTTTTGACAAGTAATCCGACAACTTTTAATGTATAAGGTGTGTTCTTTTTTAAAATCGGGAAACAATTCAGGTAATTTTTTGGAGTAATAGAAGTCAAAAAGAAGGAACTCAAAACTTCGATCAAAAACATTTTTCACTTAAAACTTTTCAGTTTTTTTTTTTTGAAATTTGTGATTAAAAAATAAAAATTTCGCGATAGTTGTGTCGGATCCACAAAATGAAAACTAAAAAAATAAAATTAAAATTTCAACTCTAATAATGTGGCATATCTGATGTCAAGAGAAAAAGAATGAAAACAAAACAAACATTACAGTAACGTTTAAAAAACATTTGAGAAATGATTCACCGTGCGTTCACACTATAACTTTTCAAAAACATTAATGAAATGTTTCGGAAGTAAAGCCTAGTACGCTGCTGATGCGTCAAAAGTTATTGTGGTATCCAAGAAGACAACGAAATTCTTACGAAGACATAGCGGAAAAATATTCCTGGAGAGTTTCACAAATTGCAAATAAATAATACATAATTTAATAAAGAATATCAAACAAAGCCATGATATAATGAAAGAAACAACAAATAAAAACACGAACGAACCCAAATGTCATTTTTCCGAACACAATTAATGGTTCAGTCAATTAATTCTGTGCGAAAAAAAAAGTGGAGGGTTGTCAAAACAATCTGGTATAAATCAATTTGGCTGGTCGAACAGCGTAATGCAAAACGAAAAGCACAACGAAATTTTTCGTTTATGATTTCGTCATGTCAGTTTTGTATGGGATCTTTCGTTTCGCATCAGCAGCGTACTAGGCTTAAATGGAAAACTTGTAAAAACATTTTTACACAATGTTTCTGAAATGTTTCTTTTGGCCTGGAATTTATCATATCGGTTCAAACATTTGGGAAAGAAAATTTTTGCATTTTCTCTAAAATATTACAAAAAAAACTCCCATCGCCGTGCATATTAATTTACCCTGAGGCCACACGAGGCAGTACTGGCAAGCCAGTTGGCTACATAGATTAACTGTCAAGTTCGTATACGTGAATATGCTGTGACGTAAGCAAGTTGCTTTCAAGTATCTGCGATCACGTTCAGCTTTTACTAGGATAGCCTATCTAGGATTCTTTTACACATTTTTATTGAATTTGCTCTGGTATCGGACTTCAATTTTTCTTAATTAACAAAAAATGACATCGAATTCTTCATCAAGTCTTGCGATGGTATATGCAAAATACTGCAAATGCGTCGACGGATGCATTGACAGACTTTTCTGTCGCAACAAAGTAACATGGATTGATTTTCATCTAATTCAAAACTTTCGATTTTTTTCAAAATAATATTTATATAAATTTGATTATTTGGAGGTTTTTTAATCCAACATCATCTTAGCCATCCTTTAAGTGAATTTGGCAGTTCATACGTTGACAGATAGGTAAGACACTAACTTACGTCGTACGAGGAATATTTCGTTCCAAAATGTCACCCAAAGGCGCTAAAATCGCCTTTTTCCGCGCAATCTCAAAAAATTCAGATATCTTAGTTTTTCAATGCATCATCTCCGTAGCAATCTTTCAATTTAATTTGACAGTCTATGGCTTGACAAATCGGTAGCAGAATGTTCCGAAATGTCACCCGAAATCCCCAAAACTCTCATTTTTCCCAAAACTTGGGATTTTTAAGAGATTTTGTATAATTGATCATAATCATAGCCATCTTTCAATTATATTTGACAGTTGCCTATTTTGGAAATGTTGAAATTTCTTGGTCCTTCCTCTCATTAAAAGTTGTGGTAGAAAGAATATTTAACTTTTCATTAAATTTTCAACGAAAAGCTATCTATATAGCTTTATATACAAGTCGGAACGAGGCCACTGTCTTCTCTACTGGCTTCCCAACTGGCTTCGAAAATGGCAAGCCAGTTGACGAGCAAGTTGCTATGGTTTGTATGTGTTAGTAAGAAAATTTAAATGTATTGTAACTTGTAAGCCAGTACTGGCTCGTGTGGCATCAGGGTTAAAGAAAAATATACTTGAATACAGTTTAAGAAATCATAAAATCTAACCAATAATATTGAAATAATTTTGAGATGAATGATTTCTGTTTAACGTTAGCACTTTTCAGAGTAATCTCAATTTTTGTCGCACTTTATATGAGTATAAAATAAGCATATATGTAAAAAAAAAACTTTACTAATCCACAGAATTTATGTCCTGCTACTTCTTTGCTTTTTTGCATACGATCCCAGTAAGTTCTTAATGTCCTCTCAATTATACAATTATACACAGTCCTTTTGTCGAACTTTTAGACTATTTAAATGTAATTATGAAAGCGTGTTAAAATGCAATTTAAATAAATTTAAAAAAAATGTGTTCTGATTTTGATGTGAACCATGTTGATGATGGTTTCTTTTATTCCTAGAAAAAGTCCCGGTTGATGGAAGCAATTAAAGTTCACACATACAAGTGCAAGGCTTGGATACGGCTGACTTCCCGAAATGTAATTACCAACGTATGGTTTGATTTTTGTATCGTTGTTGTTGTTTTTAAATGCTCCTGCTTGCTGGTTTACTGCCTGCCAGCTCAGCTCATGTATGTTGTGTTGTATAGTGTTAGGTGTTGTGATTCTAATCGTTTTTTGCGGTTTTCACACCATTTAATTCGTTGTTGTTGTTACTGTTTGCCTTTATTTCTTAGCACTTGCTTTTTTGCAGGTGTTGAAAATCATTCCCAGGTGTTGTATTGTCCCAGGAAGATGTTGCTGTTTAGCTCCTGCTTCGGTTGTCTTCTTTTTTTTAAGTAAGTTTTTTTTTAATGTATTTTACTGATTCTTATCGAGTAGTATGGTGGTGGTCTCTCTGTCGTGTGAATTTGTTGTTTCGTTTCTCATCTTCGTTTAATTTCTTTGAATACTTATTTTTATTTTTTGTTTGTTGTTTCAAGTACAACTTGTAAAAAAGATATAGTAGTTGCTAACAAATTGCCTTGAGCCTGATTTCTGTGAACGGTAGCCCTGGAGGAAATTAACGGACAAACCTCATTTTGCGCTTAAAAATGTGCACAACAAAAAAGAAGCAAATTTGATGAGGTCTTTGTTCTTGGTACATATGCATAAAAAAAAATGTTTAAATTAGAAGATAAAGGACAATGCAGCTGGCTAATGATATGCATGTTTGAAGAAGACTTAGAACGGAAATAATGGGAACAAAATATGTACCTTTATCTAAGTTTGAAGTTGTGCGTTCGATTTTGTTCTCATCATCTATTATATGGAACCATAAAAAAAAAACTTCGTTTATTTGAATATTTTTAAGTTTTGCAGATGTCCACCTTTTCGAAACAAGGGAATTTAAAATGAAAGAATTCGAGAGAAATTTATTCAATTTTAGAATCTGTAGGTGTTTAAACTTTTCTACATTTCTGTCTTCTTATTCATTTTAACTGCACTTTTTAAATCAAGACAAAAATAGTCTGGAAATGGTTTTGGGTCATGAAAGTTTTATAAAAAAATGCAAAAAGTTAGTTGCATATTTTAGCTTGAGAATCTGAAAAGCAGTCTTGGTGAAAAAAGAATTAACGTGAGAGAGAGAGGACTATACTTCCTCACAAGAGGTAGTACCTCTAGGTGCTCTGGAAAAAAAATGTTTTAGTTGGATTCGAACACAGACTTTAACCGCGATAGTCTAACGCACGTTACGTAGATAAAGAAAGGCTTTTTTTAAGACAGAGACTGTAAGGATTTTGATAAGAATGACTGTTGTTTACTTTTTCTAATGATAGAACACGAATTCCTATAGACGCTGTACTACCTACGACAATTTGTCATGAGATTTTCAATTCGAAAAAATTTTGAAATTGATTTTCTCAAAGTGATAGGAACAGAGGGGAGGGTCCCTTAAGATATTTTTAAGAGATCTTTGTCAAGATGAACACGATAACTTTAGAGTTTTCAAAAACAAATGTATACAAGTATTGTTTTAGTTTTTAAAGAAAATGACATCAAATGATATTGCCTAAAAGGATCTTCTTCTAAGCCAAACTCGCCGACAACTGGCGTGTGATGTAAGTTACCGGTGTTGCTGTTGACAACTTTAAGCTAAGCTAGTTTATATACTTCGGATTATATAATGAGCGTAACAAGTGCCAAAGTGATATTCAGAAAAGAATTTTCAGACAGAAAAAACTGTCCACGGATTGCTTAATGAAAGACAAAGTCCAGGTTTTGAGGAAAGCTCAAAGAACCTTATAATTAAGTCAAATTAATTCACAGGAAATTCGAAATTAAATGACATTTTGTCAGAAAAAAGAAAAACTGCAAAATTAACGTTCCCATGATTTCCTTTCCTTAATACCAATTCCGTTATAAAGGCGCCTGCTTACCTAAGAAATGTTCCAATTTGTGTATAATGTTTAACAATTAAAATACCTTTTGTGCAATTTTTCACTTCAAAAATCCGACAAACCGTAAATATAAATTCAGTCCCAAAGGATCTTTTGCAAAGAAACCAAACAACACAAAAAATATAAACAAAAACAAAAAAAGAAAAGAAAGGAAAGGAAACGTATCTCTGACTGACCTGGCAAAGACATTCCACATCCGTTTCAACATAAATAAAAGTCCGTTGACCTAATAAAAAATCTTCTTTTTCGATCCCATTCGTTTATGTAGGTAGAGGTACATACATACATATGAAATCTCGCTGTTGAAGTTCATCAATTTCCTTCTTATTTCGTCGTCGTTCTCGCTATATTCGCCCTAACTTGAATTTTGAAGGTGGGTCTTGGGAGTCCTTCCCTAGGGTCATTTCACTGTCAAAAGAGTGAGAGAAACTATACCTACTCGTATACAAACATATAAGAGTGCGATGGAATTCCAATGGCACAGGAGGTATTAAATAACACAACGTTGTGGTTTTGTGTTTTTCATTGATTCCTCTTCGTTTTCTTGAGCGCTGCTGAATTGCATTTCACTTCCTTTGCCGTGTGTCCTCCCGGATTTCGTATATACGATCCCTATCCCAATGTTATGGCTCTCCACTTCACTCCACAGTCCACACAACAGGATGGATGATGACGGTGATGTCAGGCCAAAACGGTGGAAAGGTATGCATGTACTAAAGCAATTGCTTCGGCTGTTATTACTCTTGTTGTAAGCTGCACCTGGGTTTGGGAACATCATCTAGCCACCAACGTCAGTAACAGCAACAGCAGAGACAACAATCGCAGAAGCCCAGGTTTCGAGGCATAATTACGACAACTGTGGCCCTTTTTACCAGCTATATAGGTAGGTAGGTATTATGTATGTTGGTACAAAAATAAACCTGGTACCTCATCCGCATGACAGAAATTTCATTCAAGGGATTCTTTGCTCATCCGTCCTGGATGATGAAATTCTGTGAGTGTGCGGTTTTATTTTACCTCGCTGCTTTGGTGAAATCTTTAGTATCCGATCAGTGCCATAAGTTTGAGTGTCGCGCAAGCCGGTTCTGTATTGCAAAAGCCCACATGGCCCTCCAGTTCAGTTGACTGATTCCAATGGGAAGAGATTTATTGGGGGGTTCACCTTACTCTTCCATTTCATTTTTTGTTTGTTTTGTCTTTTTGTGAGACAAATTCAGATGCTTGAATCGGCCATCTGATCAGGGTTTGGCGATCGGTGAATCGGTGAATATTTACGTTGCAACAACCCAGAAAGCCTGACAATCAAAGAATGGCTGCCTGGGTGTACAATGTGTACATGGTCAGGCTATTATGTCAATTGGAACTGTAGTCGGTTTTTGTCTCTATCGGAGCGCGACTGACATGGAATGTGCCTCCAAATTGACAACAATCTGTGCTTGTTGTTGGCTGCTGCTGTTGTTGTTAGCCGGCCGGCGACAAGACGACAGTCAGCGAGCGAATGTGTTGTTAGACGATCGCTTAAGTGGCGTGCTGACTATTGGAGGCATGTTATCGGCAAATATGTCATGTAGAGGATGATATGATTTCGGTTTGTTCAATTTTAATCAAATGGAATTTTATAGATTGGTTAACTTACACATAGTTATTTAAGTTGGTTGTCAGATAGTTAGTCATTTTTAGCTACTGCAAATACTTCGAATATCTTTAAGTCTTTATTAGTGATTCAATTACCTGATACCTGGCTGCAGTGTTAGGCATATGAGATTTATTGGAAGTGTCATTGGTTATTTATGGGGGCAGTATAGGTGACAGTTTTAAGAAAATGCTTAGATACGTATATGTTTCGGTACAATGTCATTTAAAAAACGAATCTTTTCTTAGGAGTGGTAAGGGATAAGGGGTACTTGGTAAGCAAATTTTTAATATTTCGGCCTTTGGTTTTTTGCTAAATTTATCATTGTATAGGAAATTTAGCCCGTACCATAATGGTAAGTGCGATGGACTGTCATGCTGAAGGTCTGGGTTCACTTCCTAGCCTCGTCCACCTAAAAACTAAAAAGTGTTTTTCAGGGCTAATGCCTCTTGCGAGGAATTGACAAATCCTCTAAGAGTATCACTTGTCATGAATGAGCGCTTCTCATCTAGCTGTTCGGATTTGGCATACAATTGAAGGTCTATTCCATTCATGTCGACACGCGCACACAGGAATGGTTGTGAGCTGTTAGTCACTAGGCCCTGGTTCTTCATGAGCCATTGCGCCACCCAATTTAATTTTTGTTTTTTATTGAACATTTCTTGATCTGTCAATGTTTTAAGGAGGTACCTACCTATCGGACTAAGGAATTTTAGCAAGCGCCATAATTACACCATTAACACCAATTATTATATTCAGTTTTCAATACTGGTTAAGTCAGAGTTAGCTAATAAAGTATTTTTTAGTTTATTGTAATTTTAGCATGTTAACAATTCCTCTTTAATTAATACAGTGTTTACTCCAAAAACTAAGTTGGTCTGCGGAGTAAACTCGAGATTCAAAATTGACTGAAAAGCATATTTCATGAGCTAAACTAAGATTAACGTCCAAACTGGACCCTGAGGTCTCTGATGTAAGATAATAGTACTCTTGAAAAACAAACAGAAGCCGAAATCAAGACAGCTTTTATTGACCGATTTCTAATGGCTTTATTCATGCTTAGCAATTTCAGACAAAAAGGATTTTCTGATTTTTCATAAAGGTAGCCGGTGTCGCAAAATTTAAAACTAAATTAGGGATCTAGGTTTTCTCATATGATGCGGTCGCAAATGGGATCATAAATTTTGGAAATTATTTGTGAGTTTGCGGCACTATGGAATTATGAATTTTCGGTCATTTATAAATCATCATTTTTAACACAATCCGTAATTATTTTCGAGCGTTTGTGGACTGTATCAACAATTTGTGATCACAACTTTAACCGCCGGGATAAGTTTTTTTTTCAAAAACAAACCCAAAATGAATTTTTAGAATCAGAGGTCTGGTTTCTCAGATTAGCCGTAATATACAAACAAACAACTCATCAAATTAATTTTGACCAAGGAAGCCCCTTACACTTCAAATCCTGACCGGACAAAATTTATCATCCCTAGAACCTTGCTTTGGTAAGATAAGGTCCGGACTGGGGAGTCTCACTCGGTCTACGTAAGAAACTTGAGGCACTTTAAAACACATTGCGAATCAAATAGCAATTTTAACATTAAGGGGGTGAAATTCTGCTGTAGTGCTTACATCCCATTTTAATATTTTCTTTCTGCTTTTCGAGATTCTTCATCCCACATTTCTTTTACCAATAAATATACAGCAAAGACTGATGATTTCTCCTTTCATTCAAATTGTTATCCCTCTTGAGACTCATCAATCATTCGTTCAAACTCATTCATACCTAAATAGTGACATTTTCAATCATTCATCAAGGCTTTGAGATAAAAACAATTAAAAACTTATGCCAACACTGATGTTACCTTTATCTTTCCAGTTTTTTATTTTTTTTTTTTTGCAATCGACTATCTATTCCCCCGATACGTGTATTTAAAATAAACGTGAACGATAAAATAAAATATTTACCACGAATTCACATGTTTGTTTTTTTTGCAAACAAAAAAAAGTGGTGGGAAAAAGCTTCGACTTGACTCATAAGACATAAATTAACACCGGTTCAAAACAAAAAAAAACCTATCTATATAGGTAACCTTTGAATTGTAATTCAACTCAAGGGAACATTTCGCAACTGAATCAGCAAAAACACAACAATTAAATATCTAATCTTTACCTGTTCATCATTTTATCTATAAAAGATCGGACAGTTTTTGTTAATGTTACATGAGTGTCTTAAGACCTCACAAAAAAGTGAAAGGCAAACGATACAAGAAAATATTCCCAATTTAATCCCTAGATACAATACGAGTTGATAGAGTTTATCTTAAAAAATCCAACTCTTCATCTACTGAAATTGGTACAAATGATTTAAATGTCTATAGAAAAAAATATATAAAATTAAGTTCAAATTTCTGAGTTTTGTTTCGTTACAAAAAAAATATTAATTATCACTGTGGCGCGCAGTTATAATGATAATTCAAACTAATTTTCGCATGAAGGTTCAATTCCATACCATAAAATTTGCCACGATTTTAGTTGACGTTCAATTCAGGTGTTTATATACTCGTACCTTCACCTTCATATATGTATATGTTTTGTATATTTGTTTTATATGTGTGCTATTATTTGCACAGTTTATTACAGCCACTTTGTTGTCTGGTCTTTTTTTATATTCTAACGTCAATTAGTCATAACACTGTCACCATTGCAAAATTGATTTACTACACCAGAATCGCACAATCACAACGTCAGCGCCAGCAGCGCTGCAACCGACGCGACGGCGACGACGCCACGAGACGGTCGGTAGATAGGTATATAAGAGAAATAAAAACGTGGCGAAATAATAAAAAATATAAATAATTTTATGTTTAAACGTTTAAAAGTTTATATTTATTATTGCCAATTGTTTTTCTTTATTTCATTTTTGTTTTTCCATTTTAATATTTTTTTTGTATTCATGCAAACATCAATGGCGGGACATTTTTAGAGTAATAATTTGAGAGACATTCAATAAAATATAATATTTTTTATAAGATTGCTAACTTCAGATTGTGTCTTTCACCTATGCCACCTAGGGAGCCAAGCGACAATAGTGCCTATATTTTAGCAAAAATTTATTGGTTTGACATTTGACTTTTTCGTATACCAGTACGTATGGAGTATTCCTATACAACTCAGTGGGATTGGAGTAACCTTATTGATGGCGAATGATCGTGCCATTCATGGGAAGTATCTAAGTTTTTTGTTTTATTTCTAAACTTGATAGAAACCTATTGTAGGGTTCATTAGTCAGATCAAAAATTATGCTTCAAAATTCATAATGTATGTACATATACATATGTATGTTGGTTAGGTACTTTAGTATAAGATATTTAAAATTTTTTATTTATTATTTATGATTCAGTTACGTGTGTAAAAACAATGGTACAATCAATTGATATTAGTGTAAGCAGACGAAATGTGCATAACATATTTTAAAATATAATTGAATCCTAAAAAAAATTGTTTAAAGAGTTCATTTTTGTTTAAAACAAAGCAACTTTTGAATCGAAGCATTTAAACCTAAGGATGACCAAAGTTTTATAATCATATTTTCATTATGAGCGGTTGACTGGTATAAACATAAAGCTGATTTTTTGGCTCCACTATTTGATTATTTTCATACGTCGATGTCGTCCAATGCTATTTATTAAAAATTATACGAAAATATTACGTATATACGTAGTTAAAAAACTAATGCTATAAATAATTTAATCAAATATAAAATGAAGAAATTACAGATATATTTTAATATTTTGAATCGATCTAATCGATTTTAAATTGTTGCAAGAACTTAGTTTTAAAATAATATTTTCGCTATGCACTTAACTGGTATAAACATAAATCTGACGTATCCGTCTATTATTATATTGTTTTCAAATGTCGTACATCGCTATTTAGTGAGAAGTGAAATGGAAAAAATTTCAGATCTTAATCGTATATGAGAAACAAATTATTGATAGGAACAATTTGTAAAGCACATTTCAAATAGAAGATGAATGGTATAAAATAAAACATTCGTCATCAGCCCCAGCGGAGTCATCCATCAGAAGGAAAAAGGAAATATTTTTGCTTAGAGGTATTCTCCGACTAACCGACCGAAGCAAAAATCCTTCAAATCGTATAAAATCGACGAATTTTCGGTTCTGACGGGCCAATATGTAATGAGTATTTTTTTTTTAATCGAGCTATTTAAACTTAGGGACCTTGGGTGATCCTTAAGTTTAAGTAGTTGTATTCTTTTTCATACCAAACAGGGCTAATTAATTAGAAGTAGACGGAAAAATTACGTACCTACATATTTTTTTGTTGGTATAAATAATTTAAAAGAACATTGCGAATTAAAGAAAATAGCCATTATATATTAGATATTTTTTATCATCGAGCCATTAAAAATTACAAGTTTTAAAATTATATATTTGTTATGTTCGTGTCTGATTGGTATAAATATATAACTGACTTTTTTTAAACTAGTTTTCCGTCAGTTTTGCGTAAATCACAATTTTTGAAAAGCGGAGGATTATATTACCTAGGGTTCTAGGTATATGTATCTTAATTTGTATAAATATCTGACTGGTATAAACATAAATTTTGTTGTCCTTTTTGAGAATTCGCATTTTAAAATCATCCCAACGCTTAAGTAGAAAATTTGGTCCAATGTCAAGAATTAATTTAGTTTTAAACTTTATAATTTTAACGGTATGCATGTAAGACCTAAGGTGTTTTAAATGCAATCTGAATTACACAGTATTAATAAGAAACGTATAAAAAGAAAGGAAATTATTTTTGTTGGCACAGTGATTTGAAAAATAAGGTGTTCCTAAACTCGGTCCATGGAGTATAGATAAAATGAAACCACTACAACCTAGTTGGATCCTTGTTAGTAATTCTGAGTTTTACTCATTCAAATTGGTAGAAATTTAACATATTTATTCAATCATGATAAAAATAGTGGTGAATGTCAAAAACATGAACATTTTCACAAAATGAAAGTTCATTCAACTCCATTTAACTTAAGACACAGATATTATAAAATAATAAGCCTCCTTCGTGAAAGTCCAAAGTGGTATCTTTGAGGCTACAAGTCTTATTAAAAAACAACAACGAGAGCAGCTTTCATTTTAGTATAAAAAAAAATTATCTCCTAGCACCAATTTGGACAATTCTTGATTGATCAAGAAACTCTTTCTGACGTCGTCGTCGGTATAAAATTAACATTTTTAATTTAAAGCTTATTTAAAGATAAAACAATATCAATCCACGTGCCTTTATGATATGTGTGATCTCTGTTGTAATCTATCTTTTTCAAGTTACAACATGTTAAACATTTTATAAAAGGTGTGGAAACGATCAAATCGTCGATATTTCTTCAGAATTATAGGAGTTTTGATAAACAGCTAGGTACAAATTATTTTGTATTAATTTTAATTAATTTAATTGCCTTAAAATAAGTTTTTACAACAAGGCAGGTTTTGCAACACAACAGCAAAAAATTAGGTAACTATCTAAGATCTAAAACTAACTTGTCTTGGTCTACTTTGTATTACATCTCCTCATAAATTAACGCTTTCTTGTCTTAAAGCTTATTTATAAATATTAATTTTTGCAAATTACCTGGTTTTCAGTTAGAATGCCAGCCAGCTAGCCACGTTCGTCTACCGCACAAATTCCAACTTCTTTCAACTTTGATCATATTTCGAGTTATTTTCCAATCGGCGCTTCTAACGATTTAATTTTTTTTTCTTATACTTTGTAATTTTTTTTTAATTTATACTTCGTTTATATACACTTAAAAAATCGCTACACGATCACTTTTCAGCATAATATCGAATTACTCAAAATATCCATAAAATGCGAACGATAACACACTGTTCAAGGTTCTTTTTTAATGTTTTTATTTCTTTTTAAAGCATAAAACAAAAAAAAACTGCCTCCGGTGAGCCTCCTCCGATTTCGGACTTTCAGGTTCAATAACCAATTTTATGCCGATCTTCATGATCGGTTTTCCTAAATTTTGTATCTCGAGCTCTCTCAACAGCAAATAATATATCGACTTAGCCAACTCTGACGGAGATATCTCTTATGTGAACACTAAGATAGTGATTGAAAAACGTCATCAAAGTCAGGTTCTATCTAAATTAGCACTTCAATAAAATTTAAACAGAAAATTTATTTTTTGAAGATCACTTTTGATCGTAGTCTTTGTTTTTTTCTTTCTTTCTGATTTAAACCGCGAATTATATAATTTATTTATATTAGTCAGTCTTATAGAACACAGTTAATTTATTTTTGGAAGGAAAAAAAGTATCTTTAACCCAACTGATCACAACGATCGTTTGTACTAAACTGAACTGATCGTGTGGCACTCGAGAACAGGTAACCTGGATAAGGTGTACCAAAAAGGTATAGAGAGAGGTCTCTTCACCGCGTATCTGTATCTATGCGCGCGATCGCTGGTTGTTGTACTCTGCTGGTAGATACCTTTTTCCACCTTTCTTTATAAAATTTTTGTTGTACCTGTTGTAGGGACTCAATATAGAGGGCTCTCTTTTCAACCCACATGGGAATTGGGGTCCGTTGCCGTTCTGCTTGCCTTAGCACGTCGTCGTCACCGTCATTCGACCACACACTTGTTCCGATTCTGTTCTATCTTCTCGATTATACGGCAAAGACTTTCAGGTGTATAACCACTGGGGGATTAGTCTTTTTGTTCTACTCTAACAGGTGAGATAGTTGTGTAGAGAACCGAGAACCGAGTCCGAGAACCTTATGAATGAGTAAAAGTATCTTCTTTTTTCTTTACTTCGGTATCTTTTACTATGCTGAAATGGGAAGGAAGAGCGAGTTACTCTATACTCTTGTCAAATTAATGACGAATATGATGACGAAGACGGTGTGCCATGTTGTTTCTCAGGTAATGACTTGATGGATCACAGAGTAAATTACCGACCAACAGACCGACGGACCGATCGGCCAAAAGCGGGCTTCATTTGTCCGTGACATAATGTTACGACTTACCAACGACGAACGAGTTGATATACCTTTTTTGATACTTTGTTGGCTTTGTTGAGTGATCGTGATGGTACCAAGCAACAAACCAACACACTGTTACAATTTTTTTTTTTTTGTTTCATTTGTTTTATTTTCTTTTTTAGATGAATTAACTTCTTGTGACTTCAAGAAGATACAACGAACTCTTAATTTGATTCCTTATACCCATTACCCCTGCCAGGTATATGGGGATTAAGTTTATCTTGGACAATTGCAAATTGGCAGCAGTAATGAATCTTAAAAAGGAATTATTGTGTTGAATTAATTGTACGTGTTAGCCAGTTTGTTGATTTCAATGTTAACAGAGTAGGAATTAGTAGATTTATGATGAGAAGAAGTTTTTCATTGAAGGAGTATATTTTTTAAAGAAATATTTCGAGAAGCTATAAAGCATTGTCTCAAACAATAAAGAATATGGGGCGTATTCATAGTCATTTTAGACCTGGGTCTAAGTTAAACATAGGTTTAGTTGAATTTTCGGGCGTTGATTCTATTTTTTTAAGTTTTTCATTTCAAAATATTTGAAGCTATTTCTGTAGTATATCAAGTTAATTATCTTTTAAAAATATAAAACCAACAATTTGAAATTAAAATCGGTCTGTATTCATTGATCCAAAATTGTCTTAAACTGTAGTTAAGTTAAACCTGGGTCTATCTGCGACTATGAATATCCCCATATGAGTTTATCTTTGTAAGAAAGTGTATAAATATGACAAACAAAATAAATACAAATATCAAATACAGAAGTTTAAAATGTTTTAAAAAATTAAAAATTAACTAAAAATATCTTATTTTATTTTATTTCATTTTGTTTTATTTTATTTTATTTTATTTAAGTGTGGGAAAATATATGCAACAATTCTAGCAATTTGAATTTTTTTTTCAAGTTTCAAAAACAAAATGGCAGTATGTATGTACCGATTTTGTGGGTACCTTAAGTTGTTTTAACATTTCAAGCCACCATATTTGTACCACCATTTTGTTTTTAACAACAATTTGAAAAAAAAAATGTCTAGTTAAGTAAAGTTATCGAGTAAATTTATTTGCATAAGCTTTAAGGCTTTTAAGCTATAATCAATTGAATATAAGTCGATTTTCTAATGTTTTTCTAATTTAGAATATGAAAAACTTCATGGCTTCAATTAATAAAGAGCTGACAAAATTTGCAGGATTTCTTTTTTAATTGATTGGGAACGATATGTCGATTTTTAAAATAACGACTCCATAAGATCAACGTTCATAATCTCGACGATTTTCAAAATGTTGATTTTCAAAATTTCGACTAAAACCTACCTTATTCTATGAATTTGTTTTTTGTATAATCGATTTCAAAGTGGGGGAGAGGGGGAGTTGGAAGTACATCAAACCACTATATATTTGTCTTGGTATAATTAGGCATAAGGCCGTTTTTAACACCCAGTCTTAGGAAACGAAAAAATAAATACAATACAACTACCCCAGAAACAGTTTTTCAATGTACAGGTTTGTAAAATGTGAGTGCAAAAAATAATGGCGCAACATTTTAGGCGTTGTAGTAAGATGTTAAATTATTTTTAGTATTTTGCTAATTTAAAACAAGTTAAGCATCTACTTACTCCTAACATATTACTAACTCCTAATCCATATGGCAATTTGACATTTATAAATATGTGTTTTGCACACACTGTCACTTTTTTTGGACGTGTTCAGCTGAAGTTTATGCATGAAATTGGTTTAGTATGATACTAGTTAAAAAGTATTTAAAATTTAGAACATTTTAGTAAGGTAGGTTGAGATGGCGGTCACAAGCATCTTTGCTCGATGACCCAATTAACGCGGTAATGCGCCGATTTGATACCACACATTTTAGTAAACTGTTAAAGAATTATGTAGACAAATGTTAAGTAGTATTATACGTAACCCTTAATAATAGGCTTTTTAAAATTGTACGCCAATGATTTATTAATTTTAGTAGATAGTAACGTAGGTACATACATATTTATTTTACTTTTTAGAACTTTCTGCATAAGAAATTTAATCAAAATCAGTTTAACCCTTTTCGAAAACTTATCTTTTAGAGGAAAATTTGAAATACTAGGTACACAAATACATTTATTACATATCCATTTTTTATTTGTTCACTAAAATTATTTTTGAAAAGTGGATATTTAAATTTGTTTTAAAATTAAAATCTCAAAAAATCGCAGATCCACCTTACGTGCTCCAACATTACGTATATAAACCTAATACCTACGTAAAAAATGAGCAAAGCATTGATTAAGGTAGTTTGAAAATATTCACATAAATATCTTAACAAAGAACAAAATAGGTTCCACAAACTTATACCATATTTAATTAGGACTTATTTTATAACAATAAAAGGGCCGTTTGTACCTATTTAATTCACCTTTAACAACCATGCCTTCCGGCATCTTTTGGGTGGAAAAGTTAAAATAGAAAAATCATTCGATACGCATCGCAGAGTAATTACTCGTATTTACATGAACTTACACAATTATCATTTTGAGTGTGTATTCAAATTTTTATTTTTTTATTGTTGATTTAATCAACTTACACAAAACATCCCTGCTACCGACACAATAATGACTTGTTCAAAACTGAAACAGCATTATTTTATAAAACAGGGTGTCCCTTAATTCGTCAAGAGTATTTTAGGGTATGATTCTGGGGTATATTCTAAGAAAAAAATTGTTCTACAGTTAGGGCCTATCTCCAATTTTGATATCATTTATCGGGAATTTAAAAAAGTATTACTTTGTGGTACCCTGATCCATGTTACCGGTAATTGCGCCGTAAGTACTTATGATAGAAACTTCGTTTAGGCCTTTATTTTTAGAAGAAATACCAGCCTTTCTAATTGCGTTTAAATAAGTTTGATACCTTGTCTCAGTCTTAAGATAGCCTGTTTAATTTTTCCCATGCTAATTTTTTGACTTTGGGGTCAATTTTCTCCAAAAAATGTGTAATCAACATGATGTTTTAATAATTTTTTTGAATGTATGTAAAAAATACTAAAAATAAAATTTAGTAACTAGTTTGCCGAAAACCCCATAGATTTTATGACAATTTGGAAAAACAGCGGCAGGTAAAATTTAAAAAAAAATGTTTTTTTAGCTAAGCTCCAAAAGCTATGAATAAAAATTATTTGTGTGGTTTTAGATAATTTTTTAAAGTATGTTTTTTATTAAAACAGTTATAACGGGTGCACTTTGACATTCCTTGGTTTGAAAAAATGCAAATTTTAGTAGCCACTTAAGTTTAATTCTACAAACTATCTGCAGTTGTTTGCAAAGAGATTTATCAGAACTATTGAAGTGAAGGACATTCTATAGGTTCAACTAGCTTCATCTTATTCATAACTTGATGGTGCTTCCACCCACTTTGCTTGAGAGGTTTAAAGTTGAAAAGATGAAGAGTGAGCGGTTATCGTTGGATAGGAAAAAGTTGTAGCAGTTTAATGGCCTGCAAGATCTCCTGATCCTACAATATTGGATGTTTTTGAATGGGGAAGAATGAAATAAATCTTTTATTCAACCAAAATAGCATTTTAAAGTGAATTAGAAGAACGCATGCTCAAAGCGTTCTCCGAAGTGATGCAGTAGCTAGGATCATTAATATCAATATCAGTGAAATATAAAAACTGGCTATAGCATGCATACAAAATCAAAGAGGACTCATTTTTACACCTGTTATAACTGTTTTAGTTCACAGATAAAATAAAAATTATCGATAAGCACACATATCATTTTTTATTCATAGCCATTCGAGCGTTAAGCAAAAAAAAAACCTTTTTATTAAATTTTACCTGCCGCTGGTTTTCCAAACTATCATAAAATCTATATGTTTTTCGCCAAACTTGATATAAACTTTTACTTTTAGTATAATAACATACATTCAAAAAAATTATTAAAACATCATATTGATTACACATTTTTTGGAGAAAATTGACCCCAAGGTCAAAAATTTAGCATGGGCAAGAAAAATGAAACAGGCTAAAAACTGGATATCTTAAGACTGAGAGAAGGTATCAAATTTATTTAAACGCCATTACAAAGGCTGATATTTCTTCTAAAAATAAAGGTCTAAACGAAGTTTCTATCATAAGAACTTACGGCGCAATTACCGGTAACATGGATCAGGGTACCCCAAAGTAAGACTTTTCTTAAATTCCCGATTAATGATATCAAAATTCGAATAGGCCCTAACTGTAGAACAATTTTTTTCTTAGAATAAACCCCAGAATCATACCCTGAAATACTCTTGACGAATTAAGGGACACCCTGTATAATATTATGTTAATTATTTTGAACATGGAAGATATGCATGTGAATTTTTGTCTTTAAAATAGATTCATGAGCCTTTCTATAAGGCAATATTAACTGTCATTTTATTTGAGGACTCCATTTCTTACTTCATTATTCTTACATAGAAACATATATATGAAGGTGATCTGATGCAAAATAGTCAAATTATTCAAAATAGTCCATCATAATTACGAAAACAAGTGAATTGTTTCCTATTTATGCAGGTGAGCAGGTGTGCCCCGCACATAAAGTAATCCTCACTTATTGCATTTAAATAAAATATAGACACAAAAAAAAAACACAATTATGTAGTTACTATAGTGTCGGTTCTAAAGAGGGTGCATAATTCTTATTACATTCCAGTGGCAACAAAATGTTATCAGTTTAAGAGATTCAACCTACACTTTTAATGCAGTCGTATAAAAATAGATACCCCTTAAAGAATAAAATATTTTTAATAATTGCATCTAGGGCGCATTCCTGCGAATCAAAAAAAAAAATAAAAACGAGGGTGAGTTTATTAATTATATGTCACACAAAAGTTTTTTTTTTAACACGACCTACACAACTACGTGTTAAGGATCTTTTGGTCATCCTGGGAGAATAATTTTCATTATTCGATATTCCCATGAATTTTGAATCTGCTCCTACTCAACCGGAAGAATATATACAATACAAAACAGAGAAAGGTTGATATTTGAAATGAAAGGAAACGAATTATCTGCTGAAAAATTGAAGGTCATTAATTAAATGAAAACATTGAAGTTTTTGATGAATGAAAAATGATTATTATCATTTATCATTAAAATAATTGTTGTGCACTGAACTTATTGCTTACATACTGAAGGTTTGAAAAAGAAGTAAAAACTTTTGAAATGTCTACGATATTTTTAAATTTGAAATACATTATTTTTCTTTTCGACCATTTTAGCGCAGGCATCACATTTCTTTTGAAACTTTTATCAAAGGAATCTTAGTTTATGTTTAAAGCCAGCATATTGCAAATATATTATTCGCTTTCTACACCAATCCACAGAAATTCACTTGGAGAACATTTAAACAAAAAATTGAATTTTATTTACCACAATGCATAACAGAAGCTATTATCATTACACATAATATAATTATGCCTATTGCTTCTATCTATCATTCCCTTTATTTGAAAATAATCAAACAATCAAGGAATACGTATATACATAGGTATGTTTTTGACACTAAGGGCTATGATACCATTTTATACCAATCAGGAACATTGTGAATATTGTTTTCGTGATGTTTTATAGGTACTAATAAGCGACTGATCTTTATTATGGAAAGGTTAAATACAAATAAAAGACGTTCATAACCCCAGAAGCATTGAGCAATTTTATACCAATCAGCAATTTTTGACACGTTTCGCAAACAAAGTCGTTTTTTTCGTTATTTGAATTAGAGGTGTACAATAGCCGAGTTTGTTTAATACTCATTAATTACTCACTTTTAAATTTTATAAGCAAAACAAAAACAAAACAAACACTGAGTAGTCTGATTTGTTTTTGCTTTGCATTTAAAATAAAAAAGTGAGTAATTAATGAGTATTAAAAAAACACGGCTAATGTAAACATTTAATTGTTCGTTATGCGAATAATTGAAAGAACTTAACTACTGACAAAATAAATTCAAATAAGAAGTTGTTTATAACCCCAAATCATATATACTAATATCATTAAACAGGTTAATACCAATCAGCGGTTGTTGACCCTTGCAGCGAAGACAGTGCAGTTTGTGCTATCAGAGGAGCACATAAGGAGCAATTTATTTGTGCTATACCAATAAACAACTAATCCTTATTACTTAAAACTTAAGCACAAATTAAAAAAAACGTTCATAAACCTAATCGTATATATTTCTGACACCGAGCACGTTTATACCAATCAGGGAAAAAATTCGTTTATATTTATGTTTCGAAATATTCAAATATTATTGGCAAACAGTAAAACAATCCCTTTTTTGTTGAGACGCACGATATGTGTTATACCTATCAGCCATTATACCGTTCCATGATGCAAGGGAAAACTGCTAGTTTTTATATGACAAGCGGCGGTAATTTAGCAGGATATCACCATTAAATATATGTAATACTTTTTAACTCCAGTTATTTAGTTACAAATAACCAACGATTACATTGTAAGAAGGCAGTTAGCTAAGTTTTATACCAGTCACTCACACTTATAGCTAATTCGCAAATCTCCATATTACAAGCAGCTTTGAGTGTAGTATAATACAACGCATATTTTGTCGGATTTTTTCAATATTTGCAACAAACTGGTCTTAAACACATCGCGACTATTAAGTGAGTTGTGTGCATACTACATTGGCATCAGTTTTATTGTTTTGTCCTTACTCATTTTGCTTACATAAACAAGTTCAATTTGCCCAAACTTGTCACTAAAAACTTCAATAGGTACTAACAGCATCCTTAAACGTCACTAGCACCTTCTAATCCCAATCAGTCCAAGTTTTTTTCTAACTATACTTTGTAGTCAATTGTCTCAATTCCCCGGACTCTCCAGATTCAGATAGGTTTATGTTTTTAAGTTTATTTCTTACATCTAACAACGATCTTAACTTAACAATGGCATCAGGGACTATACTTTAACTAATATACAATTTGGCTAAAGTTCTCCTCCTATATCTAACTACGAGTATATAGTCGAATCAACTGGACAAGCTAAATGCTCCATATAAGCGTTGTCTGTCTGGCTGTCTGGTATGTCTCTAGTCTGTCCGTGGCCGCAACCATCTATTTGATGGACTACATGCCCAAATATAAAATTTATCCACTCCGTGATCCATGAATTCCAATCCAATGTTGGGTTTGAGTATTTATTTTTGTGTACGTAACGTTAGTATATAAAAAATAAAAAGCTATCGTCACGACTTTGTGAGTCGTGTGAGTCTGACGTGGACTGACATTAGACCACGTTTTTTTTTTTGTTGCTGCTTCTATTTTTCTCTGTCTAACCAATAGTCCAGACTTTCCTTCTCTTTTATACGGCAGTAACGAAAACCTTCCAAAAAAACAACTACACAATCATTTGCTTTCGTTATCGCTGTTTCTGCGAATAATTGTAAATATAGTTCAACCAAGCAACCAACTATCAATGACTAAGACCAACCATCAAGCAAGCAACAAGCTTGGTGCAACCCCACAGCACTTTACTCTCGCAACCTCTGTATGTGTTTTACCAGCTCCCTATATTATGTATAAGCGGGCTAATTGATAATCTATCGGGCCCGCATTTGAATGTTGTAATGAAGTCAGCGCCACATGCTGACTACAAATTAGAGCAACTCCACACCATTTACCATTTTTAACTACCAAACGAAAATGCTTTATCCGTTTTTGCATCACTTTAGCAGAGTCGGAATCGGAGTCAGTGGAAATGCTCTAGAAATTGGATGCCCCAAAGCCAGACCCTTAGCACTTGAATCGATCATTGCTTAACAACAAAAACGACGACGACGACGGACGATGACGGCAAGCAACAACCATTTCCTGGTCCCATTAGAATCACCTAACCAGCAGGGTTCACCTGACTCTGACATTACAAATAAACATGTGTTGCAAGAGTTCTATTTGTTGGATTATTGCTTGTTCTAAATAGGGTATGATACGCGTTAATTGTTATAATTTCTATATTTTGCTTTGAACTTATCAAAATCACTTATTTATTTAGGAATTTTTTTGAATGAAAAGTTTCGAGTTAATTTTTAAATTGATTTTTAAAACTCAGCTTTTAAAAAGTTGCTTGAAAATTAAAAAAAAATTATTAGTTATGAAAGCTTCTCTATACTAGAGAACGATTATAAAAGTTGAAGGAATAAAAAACATAGTGCAAATCAAATATGCTACTTTAGACCAGTTTACACCAAACAGTGGATGTCATAAATACAAGAAATAATAATATTATCTTTGTATAAATTGTTTTCCATCGATATTCTTGTCATAAGACATTAAATTTCTGTTTATACCAGTTATACCAGTTATAATAAACGCATGGGTGATTTGTAATGTTAACCTCAAACATTGGTATAAACATATCTAACACACATGGCGAAGACAGTAAATAACAAAGAAAATCTTAATTTAGAGTTCTAGGTTCTTACCGCTGCTCAATGAATTGAAATTTTACTAAATAGTTCAACTGCCTGGGAGATAACATCATAGTTTTTGTATTAATTTAAATCAAAATATTCAATTTAAAAGTATATACGAGTAATTTAGAACTATACAAGCCTGAAAATACTCTTATTGGCTTATTCGACCAGTTTATACCAATAAAAATGATAACTTATCTTCTATATAATACATACCACTGCTTCAAATTAAAAAGAAAAGCTGTAAATAAATGCAATGTGTACAAAAAGAAATTTTAGAATATAATCAAATAGCGGTTTATACGAGTACCAATCCAATGCCCAAGACGAATAGGGTAACATTTTTGAGAACCTTTTAATTTAAGTTCACCCACTGTAGCCGTTTTGTTTTTCCTCGAATTGACTGATATCAAATCGTTGCAATTCGATTCTGTATAACAGAAGTTGGCCAACCGATGTTGTGTTTCATGTTTTCGCAACTATAACATTACACCGCCATCCAGTTTGTCTAAGCAGATTTTTGATTTTTGTTCGCCCATCCGGTGGTGGTGGACGTTTGGACTTGGGTCTTGGGACGTATCGGCCAATTCTATCGATGGATGGGAATAATATACTTAGTTAGATATGTTCCACACTGGTGAACTCCCCAGAGTGGTAGAACAAACTAGATTGTTTTATATATTTTTTGTATAAACTCCTCCCGCAGTCGATGCTTTCTGCCGCCGAATTGATTGGATAGTTCATGTGCCCAGGAGAAGGAACGCGCGTGGACCAGCTCACCTAACTCAGCATCCGCTATTAATTGGAGTCTGACGATGTTGGCTGGTGATTGATTGAAAATGTCTGAATATGGTTTGGAAGGCATTTTATTTACAACACTATCGATGGATAGTACATCACAGTACTACCAGCAACAGCACCTTCTTCTGATGGTGGAAGAAAAAAAATAAAACCGGTAACGCAAAAGAGAGCGTAATTGGATTGATAGTGGTTTGGGTAATGCTGGTGGAAAAATAAGACAGGAAGTTTAGGTTGTGGTGTTAACTTTAAATTATGAGGTTATTTTTGTTTAAAAAAATAAATAAAAAACTATACAAGAAGGAAGGCGGGAAAAAAGCTAAGGGTTAATAGGTGTTAGACATGAAACTGTGGGTTGGATATTGATGTTCAACCGAAAGGAATTTATAGTTAAAAAAAGGGTGTATCTGACTTAATTATTGAATTAAATTATAACATTTTTCAAAGTTTCTATTTACTCCTATAGAAAATATTGGAAAACGAGATAAGTTATTTGGATAGACGTTTGAGTCGTTTTTTTTTTTTTTTTTTGTTTGCTTCTTGAAGTTATTGAAAACTTTCTTTGGTTTGATTGATTTATTGATTTGCTTACATTGCTTACAAATTAACAACAGTTATTATAGTTTTGATGTGGACTAAGGCAAGTTTTAAGTTAGAAGACAAATGATAAGGAAGTGAGTAAATGTTTGTTGGCGACTTTTAAGAATTTCATAACTTGCATGATACGGTGAAATTTGTGAGTTTTTGTTTTTGCTGATGGTTTCGTTTCTTTTTTCAAAATTTTCACACAAACAGCTTTAATGAATTTGATTAAATTTGCAGTTAGTAACACTTGAGGAAGTGGTAACAAAAATGGATCTCTTAAATATAGTTTTTGCGCCAAAAACATAGTAACGTTTTATTTGAAAAAAAAGAAAACAAAATATTTTATGCTGTGGTATCACTAGACCTACACAATACCGCCAAAAAATGTGCTGCTTTCATACAAATTTTGTCCGTAAATCCTTCCCAGGGGACTGAGAAACTGAGTGAACATTCCACGTTTTCTATCACAAATGTCTTCATCACAGCTGTCATACATAACGGACGACATGAACTTTCACTATTATGTGTTAACGAGACTTGAAACTTTACTAAACCATATCTGAAACTTCAATTGGTACATTAGTTATCGACATTTTTGACTGTTTCAATCTGCCAGGGGAATGATAAGAAACACGGGGGACAAAGTTTAATGATTTTTTTTTTGTAATAAAATAAATAGTTTGAAAGATTTGTTTACGACATAATAAAGATTTATTACATAATTTCATTAATTTATTGTTGGTTTTAGTGTGGACCAGTTATGATTTTTTGTTTGAAAAACAAGCGGGGGACACGTCAGGGGACTGAGAATTAGGCACTTTGAAGAATTTTTTGAGTAATGAAAATGTATCAGATCTTGATAATTTTGCCAATGTGGGTATCGACTAGAATGACTGCTGTAAAAAAAAATCAGATTGATTGGTTGAACCGTTTTCAAAATATCAGCGTGGCCATAGAAAATTTCATCATTTGTAGAATCACCCGTTTATGTCTTGCTTAGGACTGCTTAAGCCATGAACACAAGAGGAAGTTTGTGGTCTCTAATCGTGCTATCCAGTCCTGCTATCCAGCCGTGAATTTTTTTTTTTGAGACAATCTCCATTTGTGTGTGAGTTTTATATTTTTTTTTTTCTAAAGAAATTATTCTGAAAGTCCGAAAATTCGCCTTCATTAAAAATTAATGTTTTTAAACGTAATTCTATGCTTTATGAGATTTTGGGAATTAAATCAGGCAGCCGAACTTCAAGTAAGTATACTAAAAGCCAAGAAAACATCAAAACTTTTCTAGAATTATTGTTTGTCGAAATTTTGAGGGACTTGACAGTTAAATAAGAGAATATAAGTTACGTTCCCTTACTCTGATTTATGTGATTTTCTGTGCATTTTAATTTCTTTTGTATATGAACTTGACAGACTTTGGACAGAAAATCGCGGAAAACGTAAAAATATGGATTATTTGTTTGTTTTTTTGTACGCTAATTTTTCTCTGAAATATTTTAATTTTTTTTTTCTTATACTCAAGAAAAGACTTTAAAAGAAATAGGCTCGTTTTGATGTTTTTTTTTAAAAGAATTGGTAACTTTTCATAAATTGCGAAGAGAATCAATACTTTTACTTTTTTTTAAGCCAAAATCCTGTAAATTTTGTAGTCTATGACGATACTGACTCCTACAACTTAAATTGACATCACAAAAGAAAACATCAAAAAAATGCACACATTTTTCAATTTGTTTTAAATGTTTAGATTTGTTGACGTTTCCTTTTGTGAAGTGGAGTGTGGAGTATAAAACATTTTTCTTTACCGAATTGGCATACAAAACAAAACTATAAACGAGCACATTAAACATCAATTTGTGATATTTGTTTTATTACAATTTCGCATTTTACTCAATAAATTATCTCAAGGTTTGATGAAAATTGAAGCTGAAAATGCAGACAAAATAATTAATAAATTTTTGTATATTCATCTTAGGCCAGTTTTTGAGTAGTGAAACTCACAGAGTTAGTTAACTCTGGAAATCCATTTGTTCACAGTTAATCACCTGAATTAACTCGGATTTAAATTTAACCTTGCACTGAAAAACGGGCAAACATGTTAATTTTTTTTACTTCTTTTTTATTTTTTTCTTGTTATCTTCCAGGACATTGAAAACCTACAGATGAAACTGGTTGTGGCAACTTAAATTGTGTCGAACTCTATATTCGTTCCCTTGAAACAAACACCAAATTTATGGAAACGTCATAGATTATCTTTTTACTACTTTATATAAGATCCACAACAATTTTGAAAATTTAAGCAAAACAAAACTCATTAAAAAAAAAAACAAACAAAATGTAAGGATACGTACAATACATTCATTAAGCATTCGTTCAAATTTTGTCTTGAACTTAAAACCAAAAAAAGATGTGTCTTATTTTTTTAAATATTTTGTTGAATAACTATTCAACAGTAAACCTTAATTATATAAAGCACACTACATAGTTAAACCAAATTTTGTTCTTCTTAAACTATGAAAATACAAATTTCTAAATTGAAATTCGAAATAACGTACACCCTGGCGTATACGTACTTTTTAAAATTTGTAAATTAAATAAGTGCCCAACTGTATAGCTTTAAAAAAGAGTATGAAAATATGCTCCCGCTAAGTTAGTTCAAAATGGACGGATATTATTCACCTAATTTTTTGCCTTTTTAAAAGTACTTAAGCTCACATTGCCCTTAATTTAAGTTTAACCAATCTTTTTCCTAGTAGAGTACCCACATACCAAAAATTCAAACCATCATTGGTCTTTTTAAAACTTGAGCGAGACAGAGGACACATAAAAGGAGTAAAAATCCTCCGAACCCGTGAAGCGGGCCACCTAGATACTGATGCCAAACAAAAATGTGGTAAAACGTTCAAAATGAATTATGAAACATAATATTTCAGACTTTTATAAATTTATCTGGAAAAACTCTAAGCTTAACCGGTGAATTATAGAATGTACTTATTTTGGAGTTTTACAATAACATTTTTTGCAGGTCTCGATCGAGTTTCAAATCACTGCCACACTCAAGACCTATTTATAAATGTTACTCTTTTAGAAGCGTTGATGTTAGCTTTCAGAAATGATATCAAAGCTTAGCAAAAATGTACATTAATAGTAAAATTAGTTCGCGACCATTGATTCTGAATGTTTACTTTTATGAAGTCGGGGATAATCTTGCAACATAACGTGTACCTAGTGGCCCTGGGAAATACAGAATTTAAAACAAGTTTATATTGAGCAATACGATAACAAATAAACTTTAATTTCACACAAACACACTTTTTTCAAATACTATCACACATACAGTGTCGGACCCACGTTTCATAAGAGGCACAATCAACCACGGAGGAGGAAATGTTTTGGCCTGGGGATGTTTTTCTAGTGAAATAATCGGTCCAACTCATAAGATAGATGGTATAATGGATTGTTTTGTGTATGATGACGTCCTTCATAACATCATGGTGCCACACGCAGAACTAGAAATGCCCTTAAAATGGACATTCCCATATGACATCGATCCTAAACATACCGCTAAACTAGTGCAAAATTGGCTTTTGGAAAATAAAATCAACGTTTTGAAGTGGCCGACACAGTCACCTGACCTCATCCCCATAAAAAAAAACCTATTGGAGATTGAAGATCGCCAGATTTAACGTGATAGCTGCAAAAACAAGGATTTTCTTGTTGTTCTTACAGAAATAGCTTGGAAGTATCCCCCAGGAAATCATAAAGAACTTGATTGAGTCAATGCCTGGTAGTTGTCAAGCATCGGTTATGAAAAATAGTGGCTTTATAACAAAATATTGGAAAATAACTATAGAATTTAATTATGTGCTTTAGTTTTGTCGCCATTGCTTTCAATAATTTTTTTAATTTTTTGTGGTATTTCTTTTACTGTGTAACTAATATATTTTTCTTCTTTGCGATTGAAGAGCTAAAGTATACTTATGTTAACCAAATAAAATTCATTAAAATATATTCATGTTTAGAAATTTCCTTAAACAAAATGTAACCAAATGAAATGTAGTGCTTTTGATTTGTCCGACACTGTATGTATTTTTTTTTGATTTTAAAGCTTATAGTCTATTATACTTCAAAATGTATGTATTTCTTATGGAAGTTAATTTTGGTCAAAAATATATAAAAATGTTACTAACTTTCTGTGCTTTACGCTAAGATATGGGTTCCAAATTTTCCACCAAAAAATTCAAATCAATAATGGTCAAAATCTCCCGATATATCAGAGTTCTAGGCCCAACCATTAAAATGATAAAAAATCATTTATCTGGAAAAATTCAAATGACTGTTAAATGCTTTAACAGCCACATGCAGACATTATTTTTGGTTTCTGCACATCTGTGGGCAAAACCTTTCCAGCGTTATATAATTTATGTAGGTCCGTTGAGTATTTACAGAAAAAAGTGTACCGTTAGGTTTTGCTTAGGTTTTGTTAAGCGTATTAATATATAGATTCTTAAGATTGAATATTCCATAAATTGGTAAACATTGACATAAATTTGTGATGTAATAAGGATATGACAGACTAACTGAAGATCCCACTGTCATATCTGGGCGAAACACATTAATTTCTGAAGTTGAAGTCACTCTTGTACTTTTTAATGGAATTATATTCGATAAACCTGCATAAAAGAATGTTACTTTCTATAACATCAATCTAAGCATTGGAACATTTTATTCTCCAAATAAAATTTGAAACAGAGATCAATAGCTAAGGAATTACAGTCTCCTTTTTCTGCATAATTAAACTTGGAGTCTTTGAACACAATTCATCAATACACTCGCATCAAGTCCAAATTGAACAATATTTGGTGTCATCGCACGTGTATACGGAAATTAAAAAAAAATAGGTATTTATATTTTTTTTCGAGCTTGAACCAACTGATACTCCTCATTTATAATAATTTTAATGATGTAACCTTTTTAAGTATACAACAAGCAACATTTTTCGGCACACAATCTAAGTCTTATTTATTTACTTTTGATTGTATTTAATTCACAATTAAATTAATAATAATGACTAGTTAAAAAATTGTTGTTGTTTTTTTTCATCAACCATCCAATTTCGGAAGCTACACAAAATAAAACTACCACCTCTAATTTTGTTTTTAAAACTTTATGTGATCCGATCTGACTAATTTTTGGTGTGATGGCATCACTCACTCGAAATTGACGTGGCGGTCGTTGTGCTCTTTTGTTGGTGTTGTTGTTGTAGTTGTTTCTAATTCACTAAAATAATATTTTCAATTCTGTGAATTTTTGTTAATTCCCTATCTAATGTCACAGGAAAATAAAAATAAAACACAACAAAATAAAAATAATTATATTAGCCTTTTAGTTACTACATATAATGATGATGTCTTATAGTGTGTTTTGTAGTGTAGTTTTTTTTGTTTAAAGGCAAACAATATGTTAGTACAGCCAAACTGAACTATGACGACTTTTTAATGTCCCACCCGACAACAATAATTGCAGAGTTAACATCGCGAGGTGGTCTCACATCGATGACTTTCATCATCAGATAAACCGATCTTCTCTCATATTCGACCCCAGGTGGAGCGGCGCAGCAATGGATTTAAAATGGAAAGATCGTTTGATTTAAGAGTGTCTAGAATTTGACTATAGGGCCGTTGCGGCGGCGCGACGGCGATCGCAATGGATGGTGCAAATGGTAAGCCACCGCATTTGTTATAAAAGAGGGCCGATTACATTATTCTTTCGTATCTTCTTATTGGAAAAGATAGGCATCGTCTTGAGGTTACATTTGGCTTTCCTATTCGTAAAGGGGGAGTCTTTTGGTAATAACAATCATTTTCATGTTACTACTCAGTTGGTCTATTTTACGAATAATATAATAATGGAAAAGAAAGGGGTCGAGTTGTACTTAGTGCTGCGGTATCAAAAGGCACATCACTGACAATACATACACGTTTGGAGAAAATCATAAACTTCATGGTTACTCAAGAGTGTCAATCATTACTGCAGGTTGAATGAAGATAGAATTTAAAGTGTATGGCTGAGCTTTGCAGCTGATGAAGGTCTTTCACAGAGATTATTTTTGGTTAGGAAAGATTGTGGAAACCATTAAAAATTTGTTTCTTGAAAAACAAAAAAAAATATTTCGAACTAGAAATGTGTATCAACATCAACACAACACAAAATCCTTCGAAAAAACAATAATTCCTACCTTCCCCTCATGAACGTTGGTGAAAATAATGAAGAATCAAAAGAGTCCATAGAAATACTGTGTAGAGAAGAGTTTTTTTTGTATGGGGAAAAGCGGGGATCTTGTTGCGCATCAAAAGGAAAAAATTACTTTGGTGCAATCTATGCACATGGCACATGATTTCAAGGGACTTTTTAGTAGTGATTCTAGTGACATTCAAACTAAGACGATATACGACTACCAGAAAAAAAAGTTATAGTCCTTTTTATGTATGTACATTTGACTTTATTTTCAGTACGATAGTTAAATATCGTCTAAAAACCTTTGACATAATGGTGCGTTTATGAAACTTGGTATTAATATTCCATTTTTTGAGGGTTAGACAAAAAGTATTTTGCCTGTTCTACGGAAAATATACCCATCTTCACATTAAAAGGAATTTAAGTTTTTTTGATGTTGTTATATTCAGCGTTGAAAAATACCTTTAAATCATGTACCTACCTTATATTTTAAACATACCAAACTAGTATTTCAGTTAAAAATCCCACATTTTCTCTTACCCTTAAAAAAAACACCCTTCTTCTTCTTCATTTAACCGGCGATTGTCATGGTCTCGAAGTGGACCACAACTCTCCCACTCAACTGCTTCACCTAGGGTTCCACTTGTAGGGTTCGCCGGGCTGACCTCAGAAAACGTCGACAGGCCTCCCGGTTTTGGATTGTTCCATGTCTGAGGCCAACTTAATGCAGGTGTCGTTGCATTTGTTTCATCCAGGAGTTTTTGAGCATGCCTTTCTTCCGCGATAGTGTTGGAACGTCTTGTGCTTTTGCCTTTTGAACTGGGTTCATATGGCATCTTCTTTGTACATGACAGTACCAGCTAAGTTGGTCATGGTGTATTTTGTCCAAGATGGTATTTTTGACGTGTAGGCTTCCTCGGATTCTCTTGCTTCTTATTCGGGAGAATCCGAGGAAGCATACACGTCAAAAATACCATCTTGGACACAACAAAAAAACACCCTTTCCTACTAAATATTTGTATAACTCTTTTGAATCTTGATTCTCGTGCCACTTTTAATATTTACACCAAGTTTCATGTGGTTGAGCAGAAAGATGCCATTTGTTTTCTTGGAAACATATGGATTTATGCAAACAGTTTTTCTTTTAAATTATTTTAAATTTTTGAAATTATTTTAAGGAAAACATGTTGAAATCCCAATTTTAGTAAGTATCGATATGCAGAAAAGACTTAAATTTTAATTAATGCCACCAACAAATTTTTTTTTTGAAAAATTAATTGCTTAGCGTAGCATACTGCAGCTGAACTCGGGCGTAGGCGATGATCCGTTGGGAGATCTATCACCAAATACCCTCTTTTCCTTTAAAAATGTTCTTTTTTCCCACAGGTCAAACAAGTTATGGTATCAAAACGGCGCATTACAGCGTTAATTGGGTCATCGAGCAAGGATGCTTGTGACCGCCATCTCTACCTACCTACCTAGCATTTTCTTATAATTAATAATTTAATTTTCAAAATACTTGGAACCCATTAGGAGAAAATTAAGATTTTCCTTTTGGGCTTAAAATAAATAAGAGCATTGAATATTAAAATCCAACACAAAATTCTTTCCTTCTATTCCTTCTAACTAGTGCCGTGCATTCATTTAAAAAGACCTCAGGCCTACAGGCATTATACATAGTTAAAAAAAACTGGTTGTTTGAGTTTGAAAACAAATTTTTTTTAAAACAGCTTAATCATAACAAAAAAATTATTTCTGGTTTTAAAAAATATATTATGAATTAAAGTATTGTTAGTGTTTGCGTTCCTTTAAATAAATTTTTGATCTAGTTTAAATCAATTCTCTAGGAAATTTTGTCTTCCGTCTAATCGGCACACCCGTTAATACAAGTTTTTTTTCTTGTCTCGACCAATCTACACGCTCTAGCTTTATGTCGCATCTTATACCTTCTTCTACATTTTTTTTAAATTTATATGAAGGTATGTATTTATTAACAATTTTGTATTTAAATCAACTGGATAATATTCAAAAAGTTATAGGAGGGCCCAATTTTAAGAAATCAAATAAGTTACTTTCGAAATATCAGATTTTCAGTGAAAAAAATCCAATTTTTATCAAAAAATTTTACTTTTGAAAATATTGGTATGGAGTATTTTTTGCACTTTTTAAAAGTTATATTCTGAACTATAGAAGCAATTGGAAGATGGGACTTAATGCTTCATTTTACTTTTTTTCTAACAAACGCAAGAAGTTAATTATTTTGAAGTTCCAAGCAAAAAAACATATTTGTAAATCTAGCAAGTATGGATAAATCACCTTATTGCATGCTTGAGCTGCGTCCCTTCAAATTACTTTACAAAAAGAAATATACTCGTATAAAGAAAAAAAAATCGTCTATACCTCATTAAGAAGTCCAATTTCCAGTAATATCGCACAAGAAACTTAAAAAGGGGGAACATTATCAACACTCGGTCTTAATTCTGTGCTAGAAATGAATTCAAACGTAGAAAAATAAAACAAAATAGCAACATAACAACAACAACAAAAAAAAGCAATCCAAAAACATTATTAAAAATTCTCTCATAAAAACATTGGAAACAGAAACATACATACATATCTAATCTATGTACCAACATTGAAGCCATCACTATAGTATGCTATGCTTTTCTCCGATTCCGCACTTGTTGTGATCAGAGATTATGAATTTTTGCTTCTTCGCGCTCGTGTTATCTTTTCCTGTTTTGATTGCTTGGTGTTCTGCCGCTGCCTGATTTTCTGCTCCGATGAATAGATTCCATCGCACCGCCACACCGATCCAGCGATGCGCAGAAAAAGAGAAGTCAAGGAACTTCTTTCCACAATTATCATCACCATCGTGATCAGTATGGTGGTGCTTTACTCTATCAAGACGTGAACATCATCCTATAAGGAAAGCTCAACGAAACCTCTGTGTTAGAACATAATTATTATGAATATTACAATGTCGGCTTCTGCTCCCGTGAATCACCATGCAACAAGATGATCAGCAGCGGCGCGGCGATAGTATAATCCCTTCATAGTGCCTGATCATTGTAATAATCGAGCATTTGCTTGTGCTCCCCTTTTTACCATCCGAAACGGAGGAACAGACATAATCTTCCGAGTGAACTAAGCAGAAAGTGATTATAATCTTTTCGATTGGTATTAAAGAAATTATCATCATCGTGGTTATGGTGCTCTATGATGAAGATTTCAATTACTACACCTGTTGCCCGATTTAGTTCTTATAGTGCGTTCTAGGAACGATTCTTGAGATCGTGATCTATCAAAGATCGATCTTTATAGGTAGTTACTTGGTTATCTAAATTTAGAATTTACATTAACTTGTCAGCTGAATGCGTTAATGCTAGGATAACGAGTAAATGCGCTATGCTGCCAATGCCTTGCGGCGGCAATGCCAGATGCCAGTATTTTTGTGTTAGCAAAATAATTTTATGGAGCCTCTGTTATTACAAGCGGTAGCTTAATATCCTTTTTTTACATTTTCTCTAGAAGCAATATTTTGTAATTTGGAGTTGTTTTTTTTTTTGGTAAGTTTTTTGAGAGATTAGTAAATTGTGAAATGTGTGTGACTACAATTATTGTCATTAAATAAATTTTCTTCCGGCAAAAAACAAGAGATTTTATGCGGAGAAATCTTGTGCAGATCTTCCTCCTGCTCGCTGAAATTGACATAGAAAAACCACTGAGATGTCAGAAACGCGAACTGGTGAAGTAAATAAGCCAGTTGAAGTTTCAAGTTCTTATTGGGATCTCAGCAATCCCACCCATTTTTCTGTCACAAAACTCGAAACTCTATTTTTTCGAATTGCTGGCTTACATATACATAAGTGCTATCTAGAAATGTGAACTGACTAAAGTCTTCGAAAGGAAATGTCAAAATTTGACGTATGAAAAGCAAATTCGGATCGACAATAAAACTTATTTGGCAACACTTGTTCTGGTGATTTGAACATTAGCTCACTTTTGCTCTCTTTTGGCGGACTGACTCATCCGAATTTTCATAAGAGAACGTCAAAAAAAATCCACAAATTTTAATTTTTTTTAAAAATTTACTACTTTTCTCCCTTTTTAACTATGAAGTGGGAGTGAGATAAATTTCAGAGAAGTCAAAAATATTCAGAAGAGTCAGTCCAATGTGAACACAGTCTTTCCAATTATTCTGAATTTGATAGCTCATTTGAGTTTGAATGTCATCGAAGTAGATATGAAGTGACAGATCGCTTCATTCAAATATGACACATGTTGCAGAAATGACGCATTGAAAAGTAGGAAAACTTAAAAGACAAATATTCAAGTGATTAAAGCAGATCCAAACATCGATTATCGAAACTGCATGCGTATAAAGTCATTGTGAAGTTTAAAGTAGTTTCACAGGATAACTAATAAAAAATGTTTATTTCTCATACAACAAAGTTTCAATATGGTAACGTCTTGTTGTCCGGCGGCGGCTGGCGTATAGTAATCGACATCGAACATGGCTTACATATGTTTCCAAAACAAGGAAGAGGCGCGTGATCCAGTGATCAGTTAATGTAGGCAAATCGTAGAGTCGGTCTTATCGTGAAACCCAATCAGGTCTTCAAATGGGATTCACTTAACGCAGGTGTCTGACGCGCCAGTCGCCACTATACGCCGTACCAATCCTCGCCGACTACTACTAGTACTAGACCGAGAGTGATTGGGCTGTTGTAATTTTACTATATAACCTGCGCGTTTTCCTTGGCATTGATGCAAGGTGAGAAAAATAGTGTATACGTGCGCCTGGCAGATCGATCAGGCTATACAGCAAATTGAAGAAATTCCGCTGCCATATCGCCTCATCGCCTCCGTCGCGACGCGTCGTTGATTTCTAGTTCGAGGAGGCCAGCATCGAAATAGAATCTATTAGGTGTAGGTACATATATCGTTTCAGTTTCAGTTAAAGTCGGTGTTATACTGGTGCAGAATAATTATTGCTCAGCAGCAAACTGGATTTTATGGAATTTCGCACGTGAGCAAATAGAAATAAGTGAAGAAAAAAAAATCATTCACATACATATTTGCGCTAATATAATTCCAGGTGCGCTGTTGATGTGATGTTGATTGTTGTTAGTTCGTTATACTCGCTAGTCACTACACTTACGTGGGTTATTATTGTACTTATTGAAAACCAATAAATTCTTATAAAGATTATGAGAGCTGCTGCAGGTAAAGTTCGCTCGCTAAGTCATAAACCAATTTTAGATACGTAAATTGGCCGATCCATATGGTAGACGAAAGGTAGGTTGCATAATAATGTTTGATGTACAAAATAAGATATCTGAATTATTTTCCGGTCGGTTTGCCACGTTTATTAAACATAAGCTTCCCACACTATCTTGACTATATAAATTGAAAAAGCTCAAGTTAACTGAAATAATAATTATAATATAGGTACATATACCCATGTGAGTCTGAGTAGCTGAGATTATTTAAGGCTGTCAGAGTATTACAAAGCAGTCTCGTTAAGATAAATGAACACTTATATGCGCTGATTCATAATTCTACCTTTTGGGGGAAAAAATAAATTTTTAGGAAAGTTCTTTGCATGTGGCTTTGATTTCCACCGTCAACAATTTGTTAGAATGTCAGTACTGTCTCCGAAGTTCATTAAAAGAAAAACATTATTATCGTAAACACTAATATCTTCAATTACGAGTATAGGTATAGAATAATACTGCTGGAATCACGATGCTATCACTAACATGACTATTCGAAAAGCATGATGTCAACAATAGCATGACGCCAGATGCTTGACTTGACAAATTAAATTTTAAGTGATATCACACAATAGTTACTTGCAATCAGAATCAATGCTCATTACAGTGACCAGATTTTTCACCCCTCAGCTCCAGCTGAAACTTAAACCTAGCCTAGCAAAGCTGCTTCACCATATTAATATAAGGTAAAATATGACGTATGTATATGAGATGAATTTTTTCACTTTTGTAGAGAAGTGACAAGGAAAGTTGTTACTATGCTGAAAAAAAGGGTTTATCTTTTAAGGCACAAGAATCATTCATCTGATCAATATTTTAATATAACTCTGGTCTGATTTCATGATCCTTCTGCTGATACAAGAGTTATATTGCCCTAAAAAATTAAATTAAAAATAATGGTGATCTCGGGCATATACGTACTTTTTTTCTGTTGAATTTTTAATACTTTGTATGCCATTTTTAAGATGGGTCTTATTTTATATATATTCGAATTTCTTTCGCACCTAACTCCTACAGTGCTAATAATGATACAAAAAAATATGTGCAAAATTTAATTGAAATAGGTTATCGTTAATACATGCCAACGAGTAGGAGGAAAAGGAATATTCCGGACTCAAGTATTCAGCTGTAAGCAATTGCCTTTAGTTTAAGTCTGGAAAATTCTTATGGTGTAGTTTTCCTTAACACGGCAGCTGAAAAGCTGAAAGTACAAGTGACCTCAACCCCAGAAATTATTGTGTTTCGCCCAAGGTATAACAGTGGACTCTTCAGTCAGTCTGTTATACCCTACTAAGACACAAATTTTGGTCGATGTTTACCGACTCTTATAAAAATCACAGCAAGAAGATACTGTGAATATTGTTCGTGCACGAAATTAAACAAATTCCCATAGAATAATAAAATTCACAGTATCTTCTTGCTGTGATTTTATAAGAGTCGGTAAACATCGACCAAAATTTGTGTCTTAGTAGGGTATAACAGACTGACTGAAGAGCCCACTGTGATACCTTGGGCGAAACACAATGATTTCTGGAGTTGAGGTCACTTGTAATTTCTATTTAACTATTTTTTCTTTATAAATACGGAGGTATGTCTTTAAAGTTCTTAACCGTCTGAATTAACAATTTTGTCTGACAATATTGTCAGAAACATCATTGCCAAGGCACTTTCAGGCGACCATCTTAGCAGTTCCATTGAAATATCTAGCAATATTGTGAGATCTGACAATTGTCTTCGGCTTAATGATAGATTTGATTAAAACATCGATTTTTGTTTGACACAAGACCAATTCCCCTTCAGAGCAAGTAAGCAAATATGTAAAGAGAACAAAACTTCCAGAATAATTAACCGTTAAGCATTCATTCAGAGATTATAATTTATAAAACGAAATGATTGAATCTTCAACTGCTTCAGCGGCCAACAATAATTTACAGGGTGTTTCTAATAATTTTTGACCAAGTATGAGACAAAGGCGCAGTACCTATAATTTACATAGAAGATGAAACGTTTCCTTAAAATAATAAAAAAAGAAGGTTTTTAAAAATTACACAAAGATATTTCAACTTTAATTTTTTTTTTCAAAACTCAAAAACTGTTTAAAAATTATCAAAATATAATTCTTTGGTAAATAATATCTTAATAGAAAATTTTCTGTACTTATAAGTGGAGTTCTTTAGAGATTAAAAGTAAATTTATATCATCCACTTCAAGCTTTACTTTCTTACTATTTTGTAACATTTTTACACTAACACCCTATGTCGATTATGTCGTGTCTCTGTGTTACTCCTTAACCTTTGCATTCATCAATTTGATGCAACGCATACACTTCTCGTACTTTAATAATGAATGAAAAGAATCTCGGTCGTAGTAAGGCATAGGGAGGAGGAGATATCACAGAGATATTATGTGTATGCAGCGCAAGTGCCATTTGAACTTTCAATCTTACCGATAAGTTGCATATTCCGCCATGCAACCGTAGCAAAGAAGAAGTCATCTGTGGTGCCAACAAAAATAATTCATGGCACATCGCTCTTCATCACACTGTTTTGGTGATATTGTGGCGGTGTGGCGGCGAGGCGACGCGACGCACGGCATATCGGCCCTGGCAGCAGCGGCAGAAATAGACCCTGGACCTGAACGCATATGAAGTGGAGGTTACGTGTGTGGAGAGTGGGGAAGCCTTGCTTGTAGCCGCAGGCTATTTGCAGTTTTGCAGGAGTAATGCGAATTTAAGAGGCACACCGACCGACAACGACTATACGACAACGATGACGACCAAGATCCAAGAGGACTAGCAGTCGACAACGCGCGTTGATGATGAAAACGATGCTCCATCAGAATGTTCGTTTCTTCTTCTTTTACAGAATGTTAAATGTTGGACATAAATCATCCAACAGCCACTGCCTCTCAGTGTGTCATAAGTTCTCGGAGATGAGTAAACAAAAAAAGTTTTGAGGTTGGGCCTGTTGTATTGTACGTAACTCCTAAGGAAGGTGTTTAAAAATCATTCCTTGGTGATGGTGCCTTTGGCCATGATGTTGAGAGTTGAGGGAAAAAGAAAAATTGAACAGTGGCTGCTGATGGGAATCGGCTGGAATAACAAAACATCGTGAATCCGAAAATGTTGAGGACAACAAAAACAAAACAAGAAAAAAAAAAACATGAAAAAACACCTAAGGATGGTTATATTTTTGTTGAAGTTTTTCCTCAGAAATCTTCTTCTCTCACTTAGAAGGGACAAATTACAAGTCTCACATTGTTTCCGACCTTTGACTAGCGGAACACAAAAAAAAAATACCTGAAATAGCAAACATAAGCTTATATGCTCTTCTACCACATTGAATATTTGTTTAAGTACATTGACACTGACATCGTGAAATAAGTAACACCTAGGTACTTTAAGGAATTAATGTTTTTGAATAAATTAGATAATTAGTCAGCAAAGATTTATGTTGTAATCTAGCCTAATCTTCTGGCTAAAAGGATTATGGCTTCCATGTTAATGTTTCCATCATTTGGTTATAAACAGAACTGCTGACTGGTTTATACACTTCTGCGCTTTTAGTCAACTTGATAAATTAATCTCGAAATGAATTTAAAAATATCATCGGTAGGAAAGCCATATTCCTAAATTTTGTAGCTAGAAAAAACCTGAAATAAAATTGAAAGCATTTTGATTCACTCTAGGAAACCCAAAACCTTTAAACATTTTAAGCGGGAATGGTCCCGAAGAAGTCCCGGAAAGGCCTGAAAACTAAAAAACCTGAAAACTCAAAAAAAAAAACAAAATTTCCAAAAACCCAAAATCACGAAAACCCGAAATCGCATTAATCAAAAAACCTGTTATCTCGGAAATTACAAATTTGGGCAACGAAGAAAAACATTTACTCGGAGCCTACACCAGACAAGACAACGGCTAAGTAGCCTTAACTTATTAGGTCAGTGATTTTGGGTTGGGTTTTCGGAATTTTGGGGTTTCTGTAATTTGGATTTTCGTGATTTAAATCAAATGCCCGATTGGACTGGGTAACCAGTGGCCTAATTAGGGAATACGAAGCGAATCGTTTTAGGTGGCGAAAATAAGATTTGGTATTACTGCTTTCGCTTTCGTCGCTGTCGTTTTACATTCGCCCTATTTTTGAAATTGAAAGCGAATGCGAAAAGACAATTCAATTTTTAACGCGTCCATTTTCGATAGGTTTTTTCTGGCGGATTGGTGTATCGACACAAAAATGCGAGTTTTACAATTTAATTTTTTTTTTTTGTAAAAACAAAGTAAAGAAATAAACAATAATATTTTTCTAGATAAACTTGCAGGAACCAAAGTCAGCAACGCACAAACCAGCAACAATTTTCGACGGTCATTGTATTTACAGGAGAAAATGAATAGGGTAACCAAAGGAGCACTCAATGCACCCACACATCGCAACTATGGGAAAATATCACCGCAGTTTTATATGGTCACGGGCCTCCTACGCAAAATGCATCAATGTTTTTTTTTTTGTAAAGTAAAAAGCCCAAAGAATTTAAGTGAATGAATTGATCAACAAAATAAACAAAGACTAGGAAATTCAAGCGGCGAAAAAGAACTTTGCAAGAATTTTCTTTTAACTCACAGATTCGAGGATTTTTATATTTCCTTAACTTAGCGTTTTATGCAAAGAATTAAAATACACTATTTTGATATTAATTTTGCATTTATATATTTAATTTCAAAGCTTAAGACAACAAAACAAGTTGAAATCTCACAATGCATGGCTGCAATAAAAAAATATTTCCTGGAAACCAGTTGTCAATTATCTGGAAATCTTGGAAGTATAATTTACGACTCGCTTCGAATTCGATAATTTGTCAATACGAAGCGAGTCGAAAAGAAGATATCGAATTGAAAACGATTCACTTCGTATTCCCTTATCAGGCCACAGTACTTGTCCTATAATAGATAAGATAAGGAGAAGCTATTTACATTTCGATTAAAGGTTAAACATGCGTCCTTTCCTTCTAGGTTTATTCCCAATTGCTCCAAGAACGTAGAAATAGGTGCACTCATGATTTGATGGGGTATATTATCTCAAGGAATTTTCAGAAAAAAGTCCGAAATAAATAATCAAAAGGTGGCATACCTCAGGGTTCTGTTTTGTCTCCAATTCTCTTCATCACATTAATATAATATAATAATATATTAATAATGCTTTCTGTCTGAAAGTACAGACATTACTTCCTTCTCAATGCAAGGTTCAGAAACTATCAATTTTGTTCAGTATCTCATTTTAAATCCTTTATCTACAAGTAGTTTCTTATCGGTGTTTATCATTTTTAAGTCAAACCCCATTAAAATCGGACAAATAATAAAAGACTGAATCATAGTGAGAAGTAGAATTATTGAAATTTGGAGATGGAACTAGTTTAATTAGTTGAAGCTCAAAACTAAATATGATTTTCTGTTTTCTGTCCACGCAAATGTATACATACTTAAACCAAAAACAATACAATTATTGCTCAATAACAGTTAATATATTCCTAATAAAACCCATCACTTCGAACAACAGAAAACACTGTTTCTTGTTTGCTTGTCTTCATTACTTCATTCCAATAGAATTATACCATCAACGAATGTAGGTACAACGCACATGCTATATACCTACTCGTACACCCAGTGATTCCACCGTGCTCCACATGCTGTATAGAATCTCCAGATTATCTTAATATAAATTGACGAGATTATGCAAAGCAACTGTGCGACTCCCTGTAGTGCCACACATTTTACAAGAAAGTCGTTCGGAATTAATTTCTCGCACCTCATCTCATCAGGATCCCATTCAGAATTCAAAGACAAGCCAGGATAGCAGGACAGACACATGACTGGATACTGGTTAGGGGCCAGCAGCCGGTTTTAATCGATGACAACGACAATGATGCTCAGTGAGCATCGAGCTCCTGTTAATGCCTAACCGCCCTATTAAATTAATATGTCACTTTAATTGCCATTCGAAGATGACTTGCCACTGGCCAGAAGCAATGTAGGTATACATGATGGCTGCGATTTCTGCCATTATCAGCCGGATATTGGGAGTCATTTAGATGCCTGCACACAGATAGAGTCCGAAAAAAGAAAGAATTATGATGTCTGCACGATCGGAATCTCAACCAGGAATGGTCTTTGACGATCAAATCAATTCAGTGTGAAGATCGTGAGGCGGGGGCAATATTTATGACAAAGCCGGTCAGATCAGATCGGAATCCGTCAGTGACCGAGTTGATATTTGTTTTAAAGAACAGTAGCTCGATTGCTTGTGTTTCACACATCGCCATGCCATCATAGCTTCTATTGGTTGCTTACATGTGGTAAACATGAAATGCGAATTCATAGCGTGACAGATCGGTTACACACCGGATCAATGGGCAATTAATTAGATAGGAACTATCAAATGTCAGGTATTTTTGAGCGAATTCATTTGTACAACGTACCATGTGCCTATGCTAGTACGATGATGGGTTTTTGTATCTATTTATAAGCAACACTCTATGCTTGATATAATGGAGTAGTAATAGTTGTTGGATTTGTGTTCGGTTGTGTCGATTTAGATTGATGGCTGATAGATAACTGGTTGAACCGGAATCGCAACAAAAAAAAAATCCAACTCGTATATTATTTTTATTCAATTGAAGTTCGAATCGTATAAGAAATAAGAGTAGGTTTGTTCAGAATTCATCGATAATGGTATTTTCATTTCCAGGGTCTATTTGATAAAAGTTACTACCGAGTACCGACTCACGATTAGTTGGCTAATAAAATGTTATAGTCAACCTATCTATGTATGTTATTTTATGGTAGGGCTGACAAGTTGCAATAGTTAATGGAATTTAAAGCTTAAGGTTATATCTACTTTCAGCTCAATCATCCTAAGGGCAAATATTATGTCTATATTTATTATGATTGCGCCTTTACCAAGAAAAGAGGTAGGTATTTAGGGTGCGTTTATTGTTGCGCTGAAGTACTTCTAATGAAGTTAGTAATGGCTATTATGAGGGAATATGTGATTGCTTTTGAAGTTATAATATTGAGGTATATTGCTGTCATTGATACAAATGAATTAAAGAAGGCAACATGATTAGATTATTTTTTTATAAATTTAAGGTTCGTCTTCAAAGGATTATTGCTTTGTAATGGTTTGATTTAACAGGCTTCTTTTAGAACCTTTTTTAAAAAATGAACAAAGAACGTCCTTATTTGATAGGATGATAATATTTAGGCCCAGTTTTTCAGTTGTGAGTTAAACCCGAGTTAGTTAACTCTGGAAATACATTTGTCTATACAATTACGTCAAGAAGCTGTTTTAACGTTTAGGGTGAATTCAGAGTCTTAAAAAAACAAGGAAGGTAGGATGTCAAAACCATTGGTTGAGCTAATCCCGAGTTAAGTCACCAAATTTGGTGAGTTAACTCGGGCTTAACTTTAATCGCTCACTGAAAAACTGGCCCCTAGAATGAATTGTTAACCAAACAAATCATACACAATTTTAAAGTCGTTGAACTTTATTCAGAGTAGAGTTCATAATCATCTATGAACTGAACAGCACAAGTTGCTTTCTGTCAGGTAAACCCTTGTTTTGAATTATTATTGTGAATGTTTTTTTTTATTTTTTGTTTGTATAAAATGTTTTCCTTTGCGTTTTTTTTTTAATTTTTTTTTGCTGACTAAGCGGAAACTCATTGGTGCCGCGTCGTTGCTTTTCCATGCCGGCATCACCTCAACGTCCGCATTCGTCACGCATCGCATAGCCTAGCCATCGAGATAATTTTCGCTTTGGCTTTTTTCAATTGGATCGGTTTAAGCCCTCTGATGCTCTGCGTTTTTAACATTTTCTTTTTGTTTTGAGTTTTGTTTTAATATTATAGCGGTGTGTTTCTCCCCTATCCACCACTACCACTATCATTTTATATCGGCCGACATCAACGACACGGAGGTGAATTACCCAGCATAATTTTAATTTGGTTATTCTTGTTGCTCCCCCTGAATGCGATGGGTATAGATATATGTATGTAGTTCTGTGTTAGTATATTTTAGCAGCATAAACAATTCAACAGGTTGAATGACTACGATACGATGAAATGAAAAATTATTATTGCCATTTTTTCCAGACAGCAAAGTGCAAAAAGAAAAGAAAAACAAGTAAATATAAAACCAACAATAAAGTGGAAAGAGGGCTTCTGATGCAAAGGGTGAGGTCTTCGTCTCCCTTATTTGGCGCAACAAGTCGCTGGATGGAAATAGCGTGTCATTAAATCGTGTTGCGATTTCTTTTTGATTAAAAAGCAGAAAAACAAAGATCTTATGAAGATGAGAGGCAGCTTTTCGCTTCGAAGATTTCCAAAGCTTCCAAGCAGAAGCTATATAGATGATATCCTATTGCATATTTTTTTATTGCTCTCGAAAGCAATGAAATCTTCATTTTTGTTATTATTAAGAAATATATTTATGTGCCATTGTTTGCTAAATCTATAGTGCAGAGAGAGTCTTTTTTTTTTATAAAATTTGAGTCAAAAATGCCAAGAAGATGCATTAAAAAGATAGTAAGTTTAAGAAAATAACTATACATACTAGCATATTTGATGTTTATCTGATGTCATATATATGTAGCTTTTTGTTCGAATTCCAGTTCAATTTGAAACTTTACAACATCTTTTTAGAGAGTACCTGGTTTAATGAGGTTTTATTTACATAAATCAGTTTTTGGGGCTTTTTGGTCTATTTCAAAGAATTTTTTCTAATTTTTTTTTTTCTAATTTTGGGAACCCCTTTCTTGCTCCATAGGTAAACATTTATCTAAGCCAACAAGTCGAAAATTGCATCACAGAATAATTAGTGTTAAAAAGATGACAAATTACAAAACAACACAAATGTTTCGGCTATAAAGGGTGCTTCCGACATAAATGTTAATACTTTGGGAAGATGCCTCTTGGAAATAATCGTCACCTGATTGCAAAAACTTTAGTAACTTATTTTTTTTTTAATCTGGAGAAAGCAACCCGTGATCAAGCATTCAGGGGCCGATATATTCTATACGAAAATAAAGTCTCGAGTTCCGAATGCGAACCTATTATATTTCATCTGATTTTGAAAGAAATACATTTAAGGAAATAATTTTTTATTTCAAAATTTCAACATTTTAAAGAAAAAATGTGTTTGACAAATTTTAGTTTCCTAAACTAAATATTTTAAGAAATAATTTTAAATTACAATATTTTAAAGAAAAACTGCAAGTTTAAAATAACTCGCACAAACTTGCTCTGGTAGCTAACAACTTTAATGTAGCTAGAAATTGACGATGTACATATGTATGTATTGGTTCCATAATACATATTTATATCATTAAAAAAAAAGTTTGAAAAACTTTTTAAAATATAAATTATTACTATAAAATACTATACATTTGTTAAATCAATGGCTTAAAAAACTAGAGCTCAAAATAAAGTATGCCATGTTTGATAAATATGAAGTTATGGAAAAAAAATCAAAAATCGTCATAGCGGATTTCTTAAAAATTAATTTTTAATATTTTTTGGACATTTTCAAAAATAAAATCTGGTATGCCAACTTTTAGTATTTATTAATTTAAAACTCACACAAAATTAAAAAAAAAAATTCATTAACCCATTTTCAAGATATTGAATTTTTCAAAAAAAAAGTTTCAATATTTTTTTAAAAATCTAAAAATTATTATTTTTTTTTGAAATTTGTATATGCAAAACTGTTAAAATTATGCAGAACCTCTTATATAAACATTTTGGTGGAAATCGGTTCAACCGTTAAAGAGATATTTGAAAACGAAAAAAATAGTTCTATGACAGGTACCGTTATAGGTAAATTTTGTTTATCAAAATATTGATCATACCCTTAATAGTAATTCAAGAATTTATTTATTAAAATCGTTAGAGTCGTTTTGGCGATCTTCTTCTTCTTCTTCATTTAACCGGTGATTGTCTTGATCTCAAGGGGGACCACAACTCTACCACTCAACTGAGCGTTGTGATCCCCCTCGAGATCATGACAATCGCCGGTTAAATGAAGAAGAAGAAGAAGATCGCAAAAACGACTCTAACGATTTTTATAAATACATTTTCAATTACTATTAAGGGTATGGTCAATATTTTGATAAACAAAATTAACCAATAACGGCTATTAACGGTACCTGTCATAGAACTATTTTTTTTTGTTTTCAAATCTCTCTTTAACGGCTGAACCGATTTCCACCAAAATATTTATATAAGAGGTCCTTCATAATTTTAACAGTTTTGCATATACAAATTTCAAAAAAAAAAAAATTCGTTTTTGCGATAAATTACATTATTCACAATAGTTGTATGGCAGGTACCGTTATTTTTTAAATTCAATTTCACCTCTAGGGAATCACTTAAGAACCTTAAGTCCAAAGTTTGAAGCTAATCCCTTCAGTGGGTTGGGCTGCAGGTCGAGGTACAGACAGACAGACTGATAGACAAACAGAATTGCCACCATTCCCACCTCCTTTTTTCGTATTCTCTATCATCTTAATGATAGGGAAAAATATTATCTTGAGTTCGATTATTTTTACGAATCCAAAACTTGCCCTATATCGCAAGTAAAAATAGTTAAAGTAGTTTTCGAAGAGTTGAGTTTTCAAAAAAAAATTCTTAAAAGTTTTGTTAATTTTGATATACCAACAATGTTTCTGAAACTTTTAAGAAGCTTCTGCATACAATAATATAATTAATCAAAATCAGTGGCCGAATTGCGTCGTCCGTAAACGGATGAGCGATCGAGCAAATGAAAATTACGTCACTCGTTAATCGAGTGAACGTATTGGGATCGCGACCTACGTTAGCTGACGGAACGTAATCTATAAACTGAAAAAGATGAGTGTAGTAGATTAATGTTCAAAGATGTAACAAATCAAGTTCTGTACGCACCCATATTTACACCTGTTGCGATTTGCGATTGTTGATTGATAGTTGATAAATATTGCTATTTTGGATTTTTAAACTCAATTTACTGAAAATGTTATCAACTATTCATTGATATTTGTCAATTTTTTTATAATTCACAATGGCCAAAACTTTTTTTTGGTTGGGTGGTTAAATATCGAATTTCAATATTTATCAACTATCAATGAACAATCGCAAATCGCAAAGGGGTGATTATGGATTTTAAATTGTTTTGATTTGATTTTTCTAATTTCGGATGAAAGTATGAATGAATTAAATGAAAACAACCGTTCGTAAACAACTAAGTTGTAACAACCTACACTGATGGCGATTGTTCATTTTCTTTCTATAATATCTAATATACGAGTATAATAATTATCTTCAAACAGACAACGAAGAACATTCAGTTCAATAGTTTTGTATTAAGGTTCTCCGGGGTTAAATAAATTTGATTTGCAGGTTCTCTGGGGTTGAAGTTTTATTTGAACATCGTTAATTTGGAAATTGCCAAACGTTTTTACACCTGGGAGACCTTCAACCGCTGATTCCAGTCCATTAGCTTCAACTATAAGTAGCTCTTCTTCTCTAAGTTGCTTTTCCTCGTAAGGGCCACCTCCAGTCTTGGTGTTCGAAGCTTTTTTAGAAGAAATTTCTTTTTTTGCTTGAAACTTTTGATCAGCAAAAACCTTAAAATAAGATTTTATATCAATCTAATTAACACAAATTGAATTTTTTAACTTTTTTCCAAAGCTAAGGTTCTTTTGTTGGTGGCTCAGCTGCATTGAATTTCCTACTTAAGCTCTCCCACATTTTATAGCAGTGGATTTATCCTAACATGTATTTAGCAGAAGCTTTTTTCCCAAATAAGGATGCTCCCTCATATACTCCACCAAAATAGACTTTTGGGTCAGATTTATGTTGTTGTAATTTGTCCTACAATAATTATTATTAAGCTTATTTATTTGACAAATTTTAAAATATATTATTTTATTCAAAATTGAAATTTTTACTCACATTCTTCAAAAATAAATTCAACTTAAATACAATTCCGTGAACTCCAGACTTGACAGTTGACAAATCACGCACTCGTTCTTTTAGGTTGCCTTAACTTTACGAACATAACGTTCACGTAAGTCGAGATCATAAACTACCAGGACGCGATTCGCTTCCAGGTTTCTCATTTTCGAGAAAATTGATAATAAAACACAAAAATGACTCTATAACAATATTTTAGGTACAATAATTATCACAAGTACTTAACTAAATTTTTTTCAAAAAAAATATGATCTTGCTTAAGACTAGCAGCTTTTTAGCTAAGCTTCAGGACAGGTACCGTTATTTTTTGGTAATATATTTTTTTTTTTTTTTTTGAAAATCTAGTCGAGGCAATACCCGAAAAACACTGTCATAAATCTTGAGAAAATCGGTCCATCCATTGAGCATTGTTTTTAGTCCATATAATACTTAAGATAAATGTTAAGTTTTATTAATATTCATCAACTTTTGCACTTTTACTGATTTTTTAGTAAAAGGCTAAAAATCTCCATGTATTTTGTATGGGAATTTTTAACTGCTCGGTGGCACGTGTTAACGTCACCCGATTTCAACAAAATTTTGCACAGTTTTTTATTTTTCTACCTTGATCACTTTTAGGGGGGGGGCATGAAAGAAATTCCAACTTTTCCAAAATAAGCGCCACCCTAATGTACATACATAAATGCTTATTAATTTGCAATATTTAAATAACCAAAAAACAACTGAATTTTTGTACGGCAATCAAAAAAGGTCAAAATCCAATTGAATTCTTTCCAAACATCCTGAAATGCAAAACATATTATTGGATTTTTTTTAGATTTTACAATCCTCGTAGTTGAGTTAAAAAAAATTCGAATTTTCTCCTTGGGAATCACAAGAAAGTGGTTTGTATAAAACGTCTATCGACGTACACCTGAAATTACGGACGAACAGACGCACAGAAGGATACCATGCAGACAACCACTTTTTTGGACTTAGCGATTTTTTCACCCGAAACCTGATTGCTATAAAGCAAGTAAAACTATACAAATTTTTGAATTTGCAATAAGTCTGGCTTAACAACATTTCACAATTTTTCTTGAGCAAAAAAGTTGCCGCCGCAATTAAGCGGAAGTGAATTTGTTAATATACTAACTGGAATTGCTAATTGTTCTAAGTAATTGTATATGTAGTGCCTAACCTAACTCTCCAACCGAAATTCAGGTTAACTTTTTTCTGTATTTTAATTGTAGGCAATGCTTTTTTGGGTTAGTTTCTAAAGAAGCCGCCATCCATTGACATTAAAGATGATGAAGCAAAAGAGCACAATACTCCTTCCGTTTCTTGTGACTCTAAATACAACATCAACAAGCGGTCATAAAACCCAACTACACATACCAATTCTTGTTAACTTGCAAGAAGGTTACGACTTCATCATATACTTAGATACAAAGGTAAAGGTAAAGGTACAGCTAAAACAACTGGAAGCCCGCAATTAACTCGGAGGCAGCATAGTGACCAGAAGCTCAAATTAACAAACAACTACTGTTGTGACACTTTTCCGGACTCTCCATCTTTGGTCGCTTGTAGGGGCTTACTGCGACTTTTTGAACCCATTAAAGACTATTTTGTTTTTTTTCTTTTATTTAACTTGGTAGGTATTAGAATTCTCGTTAAAAGGGTCATGTTTTGGAAAAGTTGTAGTTTCACTATATGCACACTACCCCGTCCGTCGTCCCCGTTGCCGCCATCAACCAACGATTGTTCGTCAGTTTTATGAAGAGTTTTGAGAAAGTGGTGACTTTGTGGTTGGGGCGCGCTACAATAAGTCTAAAAAGTCTGTGGGAATTTTATTTATTTTGGTTTGTTGGCCGCGCAACCGAGCCTAGCAAGGAACATTTTGTTTTTTTTTTTTTAATTCGGTAATTTTATTTGTCAGGTTTGTTGGGAGTATTATTTGAATTTTGTTCTTTTCTTAATTTGAAGTTGAAGATGAAATATGAAGAGAAAATATGAATGACAAAATATAATGGTTGTATAGTATAACTGGGACCAATTAAATATTGGTAGGTATAATTTAATATTTTTGTGGTTTTCAGAGGTTTTACAAAAAATAAAATTTCACCATTCAAGATTTGTGTATCATGATAGAAAATAATGATGATGACAAAAATGAACAAGAAAAAAAAAACAACATCAGAATGAAGTAAATCGGATCAAAATTAGCTATGCAATTCAAATTGTGTATATTTAAATGAATACAGATAAATGAAAACAAAAATCTGAAAAAAATAGAGAAAATATTTTTCAACCTTTAGATATTATTTTTTAGCCCCATCCAAGGTGAATTTTTATTTAACGACCAACCTACATGTACCTATGAATACATGTTGCTGAGAAATTCCGAAATGAGGAAATTCTAGAATTTACCGGTAAAACTTCGAATCTGTCAACCATTTTGGTGAAAGACCGAAATCTTTGTTTTTAAAATTCATTTCCCTGGGTTCCAAAGATGTTGACTTCTGTTGACTTCTTTGTTGGGTCATCTGTCCCACTCACGCAAATCCATTGCTCCGCTTAGGGTATGTTCACTCGGTATAGGCAGGCACCAATTCCAACTGTTGTCTTGGACATAATTTTGGTAGAATTCCGGAATGAATTATTAAACCGTAATACTCGCACTTCCAGAAATACCCATCAGTTCACCCTTGAGTCCTAGTTCTATTTTTCCCTCCCCTTGTGATGTTCAGAAATTCAAAACCAATCTGCTTCGGTACCCCACAATTAATTCTATGCTTTTTTCCTAATGCTCGCACTGTGTTATTCATAACAATGGTAGTCGTGACCCCTGAACTGCGCGTTATAACAAAAAAAAACGTTTTCCGACTTTTAGCATTATTGCTGAAAAATTCTATGTTTTACCGGTAAATTTTAGAATCTCCCAACTTTTTTTTTTTTGTAATGGTTTGCACGACCACTATGTGATAACCCAATTTATAATTGAATTTAAGTTTTTACTAAAAGCAGCACTGTGCAACTAATTACAACCATTACAGAATCAAAACACCACTTCAACATTTTCAAATAAAATTAAGGACTCTATAATAACTCACTCGTCTGCCAGGGCACGTTCCACCAACATGAAATTACTTTCTCATATTTAAGTGTATAGCAGCCATTAAAATATACAGCTTCTTAAACTTTCGATCGATAAAAAAGATTTATTGGTTAAATGGATTGATTGGATCAATCAGGCGGTAGGTAACGGTACTTACATATTCCTTCTTAGACCGTTAATTGAAAAAAATAAAAATATTATATTAATTTTGTTTCTTGTTTCACTTGCAGCTGCGCCTTAATTGTTTATTCTCTATTGCTTGCGATAGAATAGGAATACCCAGAAGATAGATATAGTATTTTCATGTGAGTTCCGCTCTCATTAACAAAGCTTATCTTAAAGTTTTGATTAATGAACCCAAAAAAAAAATAATTATAAAAAAAAAAAATTCAAAAGCAAAATGAGGCAATTAATTAATTTTCTATTCCGTTTAGTTAAGAAGGTTTTAACTTTTACTCCAAAGAAAACAAAACAACAAAAAAAAAAACTGACTCACAATCCACAATAAGATGAAAGTACCAACCAAATAGCTTTTGTTGTTTTTTTTTTTATTGTTATTTGTTGTCTCTTCCAAGTCCAAACTTTACCTTTTTGTTCTTAATTTATTAGACTGTATCACATCCGCTTTAGTTTGATTAAGATGTAAACTTTTGAATATTAAACCTACCACCTAGCAACTTGACCTAAGGTGGCTTCTATTGTGGTTATAGTCATTTAAATATTAACTTTTGCAACTTATTTCCCAGCATAATAAATGGGTTTCCTCAAGAGAGTCCGAAAATTTCATATGAAGGCATGCTTTTTTTGACATGCAAAATATAAAGGAAAAGTTTGGATTCGTAAAAATAATCGACATGAAGATCTCACAAAAATTGGATATTAATCTCCAGCTTTTAAAACCGATTAACGGGTTTTATGTAACAATGACTGTAAATTTAGTGCTTTAAATATTTTTTATAACCATTTAAAACAAAATCAATTTAAAAAAAAAAACTATAAACCAAGAATTTTTGTTCTATGTTTTGTTATTTCTTTTTAAATTAATTTCTCAAATTTTTCTCCATACGAGCAATTGATTGCGATCTACAATTAGCCTGAATTTGATATAATTTCTATTTCTATTATTATAAATCTTATTTTTATAAACTTAGTTTTTTTTCTGTACTAAAATTTATAATGACGATACTTTTGATCTTTATAAGAAATGAATGTTTGCCGCCACAAAATGATGAAGATGGTCATTATATTTTCTCATAAAAATTCTATATTTTAAGAATTTGTATCTCTTTTAGAAAAAATAAAGGCACAAAAATTATATTAAAAGGGCTATTAGGAGTACTACACACACATATTCTTTGGTATTCGCCGATATGATTGAGTGGGGGCATGCTCAACATTAAAAAAAAAAAAACTAGACAAGTTATAATCAAGAGTTTTATGTATAATTAATTGCCCTTAGGAAATATCAGGTAGCTCATTGAAGTTATTATGGCACGAACAAGCAAGTAGAGCAATCTGATTTTACTCCTATATCTCTATAGCGACTTCTGATTTTCTTACAAAAAAAAAACTACTGATTCCATGGAAGTGTACCTGGAACAGAACGTTTAATGAGAATATGTACACATACATATATATTTTTTTAAAGTTTTTATGACTTTAAAAAGATGATAGTTTATATTTTCATATAGGTTTTGTATCTACTGGGTGGTAAAGTTAGATAATTCTTTTTTTCAAGATTTTATGAATGATGTCTTTGTTTTAATGGCTTTTATAAACCGAGTCCTAGAAAAAAATATAAGCATAATAGTATCGCAGAGGCTAGAAGAATCTGTTTCTCGCATTGTTGATTGCAGGATTATTTTCTCATGGTCATAAAAGTTTTCATAGCTATGTCGGTACATATACAGTAAATGGTTCCTTCCTTTTTGTACCTGCTTTCACTCTATACGTAATAATAATATTGTTGTCAGACACAGTATCCCACCATTCAAAAATAAAACACACCTATGGTGTTTTCCATTGTTAAATTCAGATTTCAATCATAAAATTGATTTTTTTTTTCGAATGGAAGACCATTTCAAATTTATTTAATTTAAATAACTCCAAATCATATCACTTGATGGTGCAGTCAGAAGAGACAAATTATCTTGATGAGCCTACCAATTAATTTTAAACTGCTTCGATTTTATATTAGAATGTGATTTTATTCATACCTTGAGCTCGTAGCTTTCACAATCGAAATAAATTCAAACAATCAAAAAAAAAGGTAAATGTGTGAACTAACAACTTAAAGATTTAGTCCGAGAGCTAGTGAACATTTACTCAAAGTGTTTTATACCGCTTCAAATTTTGTTGCCATGCCGTTTGTATCTGGCAGCGATATCGCGGCCCTAACACCACAAAAATGGACTTTCAAAGTGCAACAAGACAAATAATCCCTCTAAAAGAGCTTTATACGGCTCCAAATTTCATCACTAAAGCCTTGGTGCCTATACGAACTAGAATCCATCGGTCTGGCAGTGATACTGTGGACCTAACCCCAGTAAAATATCATTTTAAAATGCATTTGTGTCGTCATTGGTCTATGGTATTGCTGCCAGACCGATGGATTCTGGTTAGTATAGGCAGAAGGCTTTAGTGATGAAAATTTGGAGCCGTATAAAGCTCTTATAGAGGGATAATTTTTGTTGTTGCACTTTGAAAGTGTTGGGACGCGATATCGCTGCCAGACTGATGACATGTAGCTTGCACTGATACAAACGACATGGCCACAAAATTTGAAGCGGTATAAAACACTTTGAGTAAATGTTCACCAGCTCTCGGGCTAATTGTATTGATTAGGATCTGCAAAATTGATTTTAAATAAAAAAAAAATTAATTTATTTGCTCAATAGAAGGCACACATTGTCAATATCTTTTTTTTGACAGATCCGAATCAAAAAATAAATTGATTTTTTTCACAAATGGAAAACAGCATTAAAAATAAAAGGACTTTGGTGAATATGATATTTAAACAAACATTTTGGTTTTAAAAAGGCGAATTCTTAAATGTATTTAATTAATATCTTTCAATTTTCACTAAACACTCCTTTTTTGGATTCAAAAAATATTTTTGAATGTCAGCCACACAATTCGAGTTTTTGTTTTTGTTAAGATTTGCACATGTGTCAAGATCGACAAAAAATGAGATTGGCCATATTCATAGTCAAATTTAATATGTGTCTAAGTTAAGCCTAGTTGCATTTTTGGACGTTGATTTTATTTTTTGTAGTTCATGATGTCATTATATTTGAAGCTATTCGTACCTATTACAAATATTTGGTGCTGAAAACGGGCAATATTCACATTTTTGTTAAATTATACAATCGGAGTTTATCAGTGACTATGAATATTATGCATCCTTATCTTTATTTTATTTGAATTTAAGAACTGTTATTCATTCGAATTAAATAATGTAACAAGTGATATTGGGGCATTCCATTATTAAACTTTTGATAAGACTACAATAGCAATTGAATTTTCTGGCATTAAGTTTAACTGATGGCCGAATCATTTTATGGATAATATAAAAATATAACAAAATAGTTTCCAATTTTGTGTGTGCATTAAAAAGTTGTATTCATTGAGCCATTCGATCATTAACCACCAATTACTCATTGGTGGTTTATGATCCACCTAAAAAATACAACAATATTTGACTCCAGGGTGCAAGCAAAACCATACAATTGATGCAACCAAAAATTGAGTTCTTTTAATCACTTTTGTCTAAACGCACAAGACCTCTGTTGTAGAACTTCAACAATCTTACGACAATATTTCATACATACACAAAACAGGTAGGCAGTATATCTACATAGAAATTTTAAGGTGGCTAAAACTTTTGTCATGACTATTTTCTACGTCAGATTAATAGAATGCATCACACAAATGAATAAAAAAACAACTTTTAAATATCATTATTTCTTTTAAGTTTTAAATAAAATAGAATATTATTTTTGACAGTTTCAGTTAAGTTGTTTTATAATTTTGTGAGGATTTTCACATGCGACATGACCCAAAAGTGAAATGACAAATGAACAGTCATGAAAAAAAATCATCTCTGTTGGTTGTTGCCTGGATCGTATAATTATGCCTGTACAAAAAGAAAAATACATTTTTAGTAGACAAAACGATATTATTCGTCCAAGACGAAGACCTATGTACATGATACTGAATACGGCTTATACACATTTTGCAAGCTTTTAACTCATAATAAATTGTAAGAAAATCACTGGTGAATCACTTTTGGTAAATAAAAATTAATTTTCTGTCTACAGTAGGTACGAGTATTACAATTTTCGATTTCTGTTTGCTCTCCATTTAATATACATATATATTATTTATATGGCAAGTTTGCCATATACTATACAGTTATGGACAAAACAATAAGACCACTCAAAATAGGTTTAAATTTCATAACAAAACTCAAATATAGGAATATGTTTTTAAATTTTTGTTTACATTTTAATATTTGTAAAAAAGAACGCAGCACTTAGTTCATAAAACAATAAAGAAATTTGAATGTACAATATAAAAAATAGGAAATTAGAAAATTAATAGTTTACATAATAAGAGGACAAAACAATAAGACCACTTAAAAAAATATCACAAATTGTTTTTTTTTTTGCTAAATTCTTAGCAGAATCTTAGTATTTCGTGGGTAAGTCTTTTGTATCATTCCTTAAAATCCTTTTTTTAGGATTGGCTTTACTAGATGGTGCCAAGAGTTGTTATTGTCCAAACTTACTAAGTTTTTTGTATATTGGTCCACAAATCTTTATTTTCTTCGTCATTTTTCGAATATTCGGCATTCAGAGAGGTCTTGCCAATACCCATAACTTTACTGAAAAAATCAGGTCTGAATTTTGAGAGGGGCATGAGGAGCATTATATTCAAAGCACCTTTTTTGTGCCCTCCAGAACCTTTGGGACCTTATTTTGCATAGATTGTGTCTTTTCATAAATTTCGCCTTTGGCAAATGTTAGCACACACCTCCCCCAATGTTAGCACACACCTCCCCCAATATTATTTCATACCAATTCTGCTCCATAGTGTTTTCTATCCAAAATGTTGAACCTACAAACAACAAAATCAATTTATCAAAAAAATCCCCAAAGCCACTGGACTTTTCAACAAGAATTTGGTTTGATGGCCACCGTTTCCCCAGACCTAAATTTAATCAAAAAAATTTGGGGCTGGTAAGCCTGCAATGTTTAAGAGTCTGGTCATCAATATTTTGCCAAAGAATCCTTAAGTGCAGACATTAAACATGCTTAGAGTTCAATTTCGCTAGATTATTTAAAGCATCATCTTATGAGTCGATACCAAAGCGAAATTGTGAGGTGCTCTTGAAATAAGGTGGTATTACCCATTACTGAAATTGATAAATGCAATATTTCATGAGATAATTAACATCTAACTCTCAATCCACTATGCCAACAAAAATCTTTCCTTTCCTTTTATTCCTTCTAACTAGTGCCGTGCATTGCATTTAAAAGACCTGAGGTCTTACAGGCATAAGTTAATTATCAAAAAAAAATTATCAAAAGGTTTGTTTAATTTCATTTTAACAGCACATTTTGTTATTTACCAAAGTGTTCATATTCACTTGAACAAAAAAAAATACTTTTTTCTATGTTAAACACTTTGGGAGCCAATTATAGTGAAAAAAAACCAAAGAAACGTTTTTGAATTATTTCTATAGATCCACTAACAATCTATATCAACAAAATATAGTTTCGCTCACAAGTTTGGAAAAAAATGGTATTTTGCATCTGAAAAGCCGTGTACCTATTCTGTTGAAAGGAGTGTATGATAATGTAACACTGCCTTTACTCATTAAGGTTTTTAATTTTTGTAAATTTCTCGTCAAAATAAATTCACAACGCAACGAGCACAATATACCACCTACATTTCAGATGGTTATGCTATGCGTCATTTTTTATTTTCAGTCATTGGTAGGTAGTTAAAACTCGAAGTTTGTAGTTCTCACACCATTTTGCAATATATTCTTCAACTTAATTTGTTTTCAAATAAAATGAAACGAAAATCAGTATTTCTTTGGAAGCGACGTGTGCAAAACTTCTAAACGAGTACTAAAATTCTTGACTTTTTAAATTGTCCGCCACTAAAAATCATCGGCCATATTTTATTGTAAATAATGTACTTATACTAAACAGAAGAAATTGACTCACAATCCACATAAGATGAAAGTACCTACCAAATGGTATTTTGCATCTGAAAAGCCGTGTACCTATTCTGTTGAAAGGAGTGGATGATAATGTAATAACTGCCTTTACTCATTAAGGTTTTTAATTTTTGTAAATTTCTCGTCAAAATAAATTTACAACGCAACGAGCACAATATAGATTTCAGATGGTTATGCTATGCGTCATTTTTTATTTTCAGTTATTGGAAGATAGTTGAAATACGAAGTTTGTAGTTCTCACACATTTTTTTCAATATATTCTTCAACTTAATTTGTTTTTAAATAAAATGAAATAAAAATCAGTATTTCTTCGGAAGCGACGTGTGCAATACTTCTAAGCTAGTGCTAAAATTCTTGACTTTTCAAATTTGATGCCACTATAAATCATCGGCCATATTTTATATTTTATTGTAAATTATGTACTTAAACTAAACAGAAGAAACAAAATTAAAGAAAAAGCTTGCATTCAAGCACAGACCACCGTCAAAGTCAAATCGTTTTTGCGTTTTTCTTTTTTCCGCTCTACCGCTTAACTATTTTGGTCGATTTTTTCTTAAGACTTTCAGTGAAATTAAAAAATTATTCAAAGAAATATGTACTTACTTAACAAATTATCTAAGACTTGTTAATCAGATTAAATAATTCGCGATTGAAATCTAAGCATAGCGGCGAAAAAACCCTTACCAGTAGAAACGTCAAGCAAATACAATAAATAAAAAAAATATACAAAAGTCAAGCCTTATCGAAATTCCAAAGTCAAAACCAATGAAGTGCTCATTGTGATAAGGCCTCTAAAACTGAATATAAAAATCAATCATTTATGTTTTAATTGACATTCGATGAAATTACTCTGTGAGGATAAGATGCAGATACTCGAATCGTTTATTTTCTTAATTTTGCTAAATTTTGCAATTGCCGTTGATCATGAAGACAAAGCTGGATCACCGTATATCTTAGAATCAGAAAGGTTAAACAATTTTTTAACACCAATTTGTGATTTTATTATAACATGCATCCCCTTAACAGACTTCCAGAGGATTTAAACTTTATGCCAACTCTAAGCAATGGACATTTAGGTTTTACTATTTTTGGAGACTCTATCTTTGTCAATGGAATATACAATGGCAAGGGAGGCGAAAGCCATCGTGCACGAATTCAAAACGTCGCAAACATCTCAGTGAGCCAAAGTGGAAGTGGAAAAGGCTACACCAAAGAATCATACAAATTAAACCTCTACAATGGCATCTTCGAGCGGAAACAATCTAATTCGGAAATTGAAACTACTATCCGAACCTATCCCCATCGGTATTTCAATCGAGCTATAATTAATGAAATTTTCGTGCAGCGGAGGAACATAACTTCAGGTTTGATTTATTTTTTTTTTTTTTTTTTAACAGGAAATAGTTTTAGGCTACCGAAATTTGGGCCTCAAAATTGTTTCCGCAAAGTGCATCTTCTCATCTTCAACATCCAACCGAAAAATAATTACTGCTACCATCATGATTTCCGGCTTATAAAGCTTGCATGGGTATACAGAAATATCTTCATGTTAACATTTTGCTTACAAAAGAGCTCCATCATCAGAGATCAAGATTAGATCAAAAATCACGTCAAACTGATTCGATCTGGCTTCCGTGTGTACCTAAATAGTTTATATAGAAATTGTCCACCACCCGTCCGCTCTAATGATCTCTTACACATCATTAGAGATTAGAAGTTCTATCCCAAAGATATATAAATGTAATACCAATACCCCTTCTCAAGGCTCCTCACCTTTATATCACACCAACTGCCAAATGATGTGCCCGCTGACGACATGACAGCAATATGTGATAATGACTTCTCAGTTGGGCATTGGCTTTGTCCGCTTAACTATGATGCCTGGCTGGCTGGTTGGCTTCCGTGAGTTCCATTGAAGATGTGCTCTTATGCACTTACTTTTAGATATAGTATCTACTGCTAGTAAGTCAATTAAGTCCAATCGATCTGGGCTTTTGTTCTTTGATGCTCTCGCAAAGACCAAAAGTGGGATATAAATATACAGAAAGTGCGTGCACATCATCGCGGCGACTATACAATGACGACAGCGACAGTCAGACGATATCAAATGATCTTTCAATTGCACGTGGGTTTTTCAAATGTCCAGATCTCGTAATCAAACTTGAATGGGCTGGGATGCTCCCATGGGGAACTATGACTATATGTCAGAACACTCTGTGTGAATTCTTGTTGTTTAAGAAAAGGCATGAATTCGTTGGAAGTAGCAGTCATGGAGACAAGTATGGATTGTTGCATTGGTCAGGATTATTTAGGAGTGTTGTTGTTGTTGAGGAGTGGAGTTTTGAGATACTCAATCTCTTGAAAGTGTTTCGTTCATGAATTTGTTACAGTTCAGGTTCGAGGTTTGTATTATGTTATTTAATTAATAAATAGTTAAATAACATGATAGAAACGAATGAGATACTATATCATACCCCAATAAAATATTTTTAGATTAAGTACTGAATTGGAATATCGTATTTCGAAAAAAATGTAGGGCACTGAATCATTTATATCCATGAAAAAATATTTTGGTACCCTTAAAATCCGTTACCAATACAATTTTTGTAGTAAAATTAAATTGTATTCTCATTCCTCATTTTTCAAAATGTTCTAAATATTTAATGCCGATTCCATGAATTAAAATGAGTAAATTGTATTCAAAATATTGTATTATAAATTTTACCCGACGACGTAATAGCAACTCGTCTAATTCCGATTAAATTATTTACAATTATTTATTAAATTAATTCCGCTCAGATGGCTCTAGATCTAGATCCGTGCAATTTTCTGACAACCATTTTTAATCTCTACGTAATTTCTACTAATGTTTCATTATATTGTATTTAAAATAGAAACGTCGCCACTTTTAAAATTGTACATTGACGTACAACCTGGAAATTATTCTGAGGACTTCAGCCCAAAACTATCGTCTCGATCATCTGAAAAAACAGTGGCATTTTGTCAATTTACCAAAGAAAAAGAAAACGCTGATATTCAAAGATACAAACCATATGTTTGTCTGGCAATGAATATTTGGCCAGAACACATTGAATTGCTACCGAATCAAACAAGTTTGTATTTGCGGATTGTTGTTGCAATTGGAGAAACATCAGTAATTGCTGTTAAGGACCTCAATAAAGGTAATCTAATATAAACAAAATTAATGAATTAATAGGATTTTATTGTACTATAGTTTTGGACACACCACGTGAATCTCTGCTTCAGTTGCACACTCAGCAGTGGAACAATTTCTGGAAAGAATTTCACATAGATATTTATGGCAATTTAGAATTATCACGCACAATAAACGCTGGCATTTTCTATCTTGCCAGCTCGTTGCCTTCTCGCGAAACCTTTCAACGATCAGCACCATATTACGGGCTCAGTCCATCTGGTCTGGGAAGAGGAAATTTTAAAACCGACTATCAAGGACACAATTTCTGGGATACAGAAATTTGGATGCTTCCTGCGGTAACTCAATTATCAACCACTTGGACAAAGGATCTTCTGGATTATAGGTTTCGTGTGCTTAAAGCTGCAGTCGACCATGCTAATCAAACGGGCTATGCTGGAGCTCGGTAAGTTTTCTAAAATAGATAACATTTCACATTTAAGAAAAAAATTTTTTTTATAAATTTGTTTGATAGATTTCCATGGGAAAGTGCACTAACTGGAACAGAAGTAACGAATCCATGCTGTCCTGAAGTGGCCATGTACCAACTTCATATTACTGCGGACATTTCTTTTGCTTTGCGACACTACTTAATTGTCACAAATGACACACAGTGGATGAAACAGAAGGGGTGTGAACTCTCGAAGCGCATCGCTGAGTTTTGGATAAGTCGTGTCAGTTGGAATGAAATAACTTGCCAATACGATATTAAGAGTGAGTTTTCTGTTCGTAATTGAAATTAAGTGAATATGTACAGTTGTGTCAGACTATAATCAAATTTTTGTAAAAAAAAGTCACTCCAACTCTTGATATAATGTTAGAAATATTCTGCGCTGAAGTACTTACTGATAATATTAACAAAATCCAAAATTTATTGCGCAGTATAAAACTGTGTACATGGTGCGAGTGATAATGATATTTGATAATGATATATTATAATCAAAACTACGATCTTAATCGTACCCAAATTGATTATTTTGTATTGTTTGTTAAAATATAAGTTGGTTACTAATCGGCCTAACGAGATATCCATAGAAACGAATTGCCAATTTTATACGAATCGGAGAACTTTTGCTTTTTTTTTGAGAGATTAACTCGAAGCAAAAATCTTTCCTTTTTCGTTCCGACCGATATATCGCTAGAGCCGACTGAAAGAACATTTGCAAACGGAAAACAGAAAATTCCAATTTTTTTAACTACCTGAAAATGACTATGAATATGCCCGATTTCTTTCTTTTTTAACTAAAAAAAATAATACAAAATGAGGAATTTATACTTTTAAGATGTGATGGGTCCAGACGAAGATCATGAAAATATTACTAACAATGCCTATACTAACGTTATAGTACAACAAGCACTCAAATTTATTCAGTAAGTAGATACATACAAACATGCATGCTAGACAGCTCTTTACTCTGAACTGATCCAAAACTCAATTTTATTTTTTTTTTTCTAGAGATTCACAAATCATTTGTGACACGGATGCATCTTTCGTGAAAAAGTGTCTTAACATAGCTGAAAAGTTAAAAATTCTATATGACACTGAATTAGATTACCATCCTCAATATGACGGATATACTCCGAATATAACAATTAAACAAGCTGATGCTGTACTTCTCTCATATCCATTATTATATCCTATGAATATGTATGTACACAAATTCTTATTTAATATTCGTTTAGTTTAACATTTACTACTTCACAGATCAACATTATCAAACAATTTGAGAATCTATGAAAAAGTCACTAGACCAACTGGTCCAGCAATGACTTGGTCAATGTATGCAATTGGTCGTTTGGATCAAGGTAATCAGTCTAGGGCTGAAGAACTCTTTGAAAAAGGTTATAAAGATTATGTTCGAGAACCATTTATGGTAAAATAATTCGTATGACTTTTTTTTGTTTGCTTGGGAAATTAATAATTTATTTTAAGGTCTGGAGTGAAAATATAAAGGGCCAAGAAGGTGCGGTAAATTTCATCACGGGAATTGGTGGATTTCTGCAAGCTATCGTAAACGGATATGGTGGAATTCGATTTCATATAGATAGAATGGAAATCAAGAAACCAACACTACTACCTGGAACAAAGAGTGTGATGATTACAGGTAGGTGAACACTTTTGTTGATAAATGTTTATCCATAGTTATATTAAATTGTTGTGTTTTAAACTTTTTTTTTACTAAAATACTGACAAAAATTGAAATTTAAAATTTATTAAAAAAAAAATAACTGCTGTTTTTTAAAATTTTTCAACATATATTTTTAAATTTACCTGATGTGAACGGAAAAGTTGAATAGACAATGAACTAGACATAATAGCGACTAGCGACACCTGCCTCAGACTAGATCAAATTATTTTTAACACATAAAATGCTTCATCCAAGCATGATTCACAATAACAGCAATATTTTGAATCATAAACCATTTGAATTATAAACCGTTACATTAATAATAATTGTTGGATAAAATATTAGAACTTAATTTGCTTACAAATAATTAATTATGTAGTAAAATAATAATTTTGATTTATTCTTTTTTTAGGTATTAAATACCAAGGCTCGATTTTTAGATTAAAATTATCAAGCAAGCCTTCTTTATTTGTTGATCATATTAAAAACGGGCAAATATTGAGTTTGATAGACAAGAAAAATGGAGTTAATTTAATGGCCAAAGGAATTGAGTGTAAGTGTTGTAAGATTTTGAATAAGGAAATCATAAATTAACCATTTATTTAATTTAGATTTACTGGAAAATGACGTATATATACGAGCAACTTAGTAAACATAACAGAAGAATTAACGTACGAATGAAGGCAGACTTTGTAAACCTACAAAGAAAGTTGCAAGCAGCAATGTTAGTTTGAAAATTGAGAGTTACTGTTAATAGAAAATAAAATTATTTATTTTTATTAACTGTAACAATATATATTAAATAATATTCATAGCGACCATTTACAAGATTACTGTTAATAGTTCTAGAAAATAAAATTATTTATTTTGTAATAACTGTAACAATATATAATAAATAATATTCATAGCAACCATTTACAAGATTAAAACAATCCAAATTTTAATACCGCTAGCTACATATATGATTATCCAATTTTAATGATTAAATGAAACACTCGACCTAGTGTTTCCGCTATAAATATAATTCTTGTTGTTTAAATTTACCGACTATGGGTTAAAGCCATGGTATAAAGAATACAAGGTATGCTGGATATGAGATGATAGAGTTCACCATCTTGTATTTGTGTTACGTCATTGCGAGTGACAGCCGGTTTTGATTGGTATATTTCGTTTGCGAAAGTAAATATGTGTGCTTTCTTTCCTTTTCTTTCCTTTTTTTCTATCTGACAATTGACAACATTCCATGGGTTAAAGCTATTAAAAAACATTATATTTGCTGTTGACAGAGAAATTCAAACTTAGCCTGGTGTCAATTTGACCCCTGCGTGCCATTTAGGTACATTTTTGAGCAGATTCTAGCTTTACACTAATCTTCTTTCTTCATTTTTAACTTATTGAAAATGAAACTAGTCACTATTGACTCCTGTGTTTACGGCTAGTTTGCCATATACTACATATACATACATACATACATAATAATTCAATAAACTATTTAAATCAACACAGAACGTAATTTGATAAGAAATAGGAGTTGTTTCATGTCATTTTCGATTGGAGATTTAGAGTGACTCCTTTTTGTCTCCTATTAATTCATAAGACTTTGAGTGGCCGAGTAATGTTTTCCGAGTGTTTTTCTGTTTCGCGTTTTTTTAAAAGGAGTAGATTCGGAACACACATATACAAATAAACTCCGAGTCCGACCACTTTTGTAAAAATAGCTATTTTTATATCCATTGCGTTTAACAGGTGGACAACTATGTAAAACTATTTCTTATAGCCTAGAAAAACGCTTTTAAATGCATTTCAAATGCTAAGGTTAAAAAAATAGCTCTTTTTATAAAAGTGGTCGGACTCGCCGCAACTCTAAGCTTCCATTTGATACCCCATTTATAAAAATTCCTTCATGGTTTAGGTACCCTAAGCCAAAAATGCCACCGAAAAAGTGCGTTTTCTACCCATTAGCACCTGAAAAACCTTGTCCGACCATCGGTTTTGTTAATGTAAAGACTAAACCTATGAATCTGCATCATTCTTTTCTGAAGCCGCGATGAGATAGGTAAGCCTAAGGTCGCATCCCGTACTATTAGTGTATCTGAACACGAGAGAGCCTGCCAGTTATCCTGCTAGTGTAGTGTATTGTTTTCATTTATTTGTTTTGTTTCCATAGTTTCCATAATTTGTATATTTTTCTGTATGAAATATTTTTAAAAAATCATACTAGTTGACAAAACGCGCAGAGAGCTACAAGTCACTCATACATACATCCATAAAACTAACACTATGATACAACTGCTACTACTTCTACTCGCTTGTTTAAACCCTGGGCCACAGCAAATACACGTATGTATAAGTATAAACATATATTCCCATTTTGGGAATATAGTTAAATAAACGCGATGATGATTAAAAACTGTAAATAACTACATAGACCAAAAAATAGTCAGAAAACTTACCGCAAAATAATGTTGTTCTATTGACGTTTAAAGAATTGTTGATCTCACAAAAACTCTTGAAGTTTGTTAAGCATCGCAGAAAGTATTAAAGTTTTTCCTCTGTGTTATATTACTATGTATATCCTTTCCTCAGACTACGGAATTCAAGTATATTCATTCTTTCACTCACTATACCATGTTTTATTTTTTAGCATCAACAACATTAAAAAAATCGTTTATGATTATTTGAAGAAGTAGGATGTTTAAAAGCTCCAATTCGTAAAATATTTTTAGTCCACCTTAAAATGCAATTTTCTTGAAATTATCAGAAACTCCTCAAAAGCAATCATATCCTAACAACTATTTGTTTTGTTTTTTTAATTCTCTCAAATAAATAATCATCTTGTTAAATCTTAAATTAAAAAGGATTATTATTTATTATAAGATTAAAATACTAATAGTACATTTTTAAAACGTACTCCTATCCTATGGTATTTTTTTTATTTATATTTGGATATTGTTGTATTACTAACAGCTGCTGCTTGCTTACCGCCACTTAGTACAACATATGGTGTTTTGGTTTCTTTTTGTTTTTGTTGCAGCATGGTTAGTGTACCTAATGGTGTGTCTGTTGAGCTCATGGTTTTCATCAACTAAAAAAAGAAGACAAAACAAAATTAAACTTGACTATGATTAATAGAAAATTTCTTAATCTTACCCCATCTTGTTCCATTTTCTTAAGTCGCTTCTCGATCTTATTCTTTCCGGGTCCCTTGCCGTGGAATTTGTGTGATAAATATCTAAATGCTTCCTTCAAATTCAAAATCCGACCATTATCGTCGATGTATTCTAATTTAACATTTGGCTTGAATGTTTCCTTATCTCGGAATTCCATAATCGGCCCGGAATGGAAGCGATCCCGTCGACCAAACTTATCGTCATCACTATACAAATAAAACAAAGTTTGTTAAATAAAATGTTCAAGGAACAGTCGTACACAAAACTTACCCAGCAGATTTATCCTCTATGGAATAATTCTTTGCCTGAAGGTACGACAGCTTGGAATTACTAGGACGATTTTTATCATCCTTCTCTAGATATCCTTTCGATAGAGCCAATTTGAGTGCATTTCCAACACCAGCTCCAACATCTGGCTCCTCGTCCAAAATAGCAACATCACCCAAATCATTGGATATATCATCTTCCATGGGTTTTATCACATCCTCCGGATTCACCGAGTTCCATGTTCCAGTACTTGCTTCGGGCTCTTCTTGCTTCGTCTCGTTGACACGTTCTTCTACCTCATAATCCATCATATCGTTTGAGTCCTCATCGCGATTACCAGCCATTCCATAGGTCGGAATATCACCCAGAGTCCTGCAGAATTCCGCTGTTGCATTCAGCGTTATATGAGCCTCTCTCAGACCATTTATCTGTTCGTCTTCATCCTGAAGCTCCTCTTTTATTTCAGTTTTCACTTCTGGCTCAACAACTGGGAGAGTTTTCTTTATGAGTGACTCCTTTTGCTTCAGCTTTCGAGCCTTCGAAAGAACTCTCTGCAGATCATCTTCTTCGTCGATGTTATGTTTCATCTCCGACTGATCCAGCACCAATTCCACATCGTCGTCAACCTCTGCATGGATTCTTCCTCGCCTTCCGAAATTCTTTTCAGATGGTTGCCCTGCTAATGGAAGCAAATCATCAGCTTTCAGCTTCTGGCGAACTTTTTTGACCTTCTTCTTGGGCTTTTTGAATTTGGCCAACTCAACTGCGCTGTAGGTATCTGAAGCCAGCTGTATCCTGGTGTCTTCCAGAGTTTCTAAGCGCTTTCCAGCCAATTTTGTCTTTATTTCTAGTAACTTTCTCTGTTGTTCTTTTCTTTCATCAAGATTCTCCCCAATGACAAAGTTTTTCTTCTTTTGGGCACCTTCAATCTCCTCATCATACTTACCGAGGATTCCGCGATCAATGGGATTGCCGAGCATATCGTATTGCTCCTCGTAGACATCGTAGCCATAGCTTAGTGGATTCTTCTTTTTATTAGTCACGTTCTTGCGATAGTGCTCGTCGTCCATCATATTGACATTGACCAACGCGTCATCCTCCTCATCCAACACACCTTTGTCTTTTAATGTCAGGATAACTGTTTTTCCCTCAGAGAAATCTTCCATATCGTGATCTACACGCAAACCACGTAGGTGCTTGTCATTGTAGGCTCTGCGTCTCGAATCCAGTTTGTCCTTTTGCATTAACTCATCGACCCCAAATTCCGCGTCCATTTCTTCCAATGCCTTTTCCTAAAGGAGGAGTTTTCGTTATATAAATAATTTTGGAAACAAAATAATTTCTTACCCTCATATCAGCTTCTTTTCGCATGTCCACCTTTTTCTTGTTGCGGTCCACCCATTTCTCCACATCGTCTCCCTCTTCGTCAGACTCTCCCAATGTTCTGATACGCTTGAGCTTATCTTCCAACATGCGCTTCTCCTTTTTCTGCTTTAATTTTTCACGAATCTTCTCTGCCTGTGCTTTGTCTTTTAAATTGTCAGCTGGTTTGTGTAGGAACTCTCCCCATTCGTCCTTGTAGCTGGCAAGAACATCGCCACTTCTTTTTTCTTCGGCTGAAGACATCTCCAACGAAGCGGATGACGGTTTAATCGGCCCAGAATCTACTTCAAGTGGTTTTAAACCCAATTTTAGACGCAGCTTGTTGGTTTCCTCAATGGACAAGCAGTCACCGGCTCCGTTTTCGGGAACTGGCGAGGGTGAGCGTTCTTTACGCCTCTCGGGTTCTCTTTTGGACATTGAGTTTGGTTTAGTGAATTCCCGCTGGTGCTGATGTTGATACCTATCTTGATCACGATCCCTTTCTCGATCTCGATATGGCTCACGATCTCGCTCTCGCTCTCGATCTCGGTCCCTTTCCCTATCTCTATCACGAACTTGTTCACGATCCCGAGCCATTTCCCTTTCTCTGTGCTCCCGTTCACGGTCTTTCTCCTTCTCCCTTTCACGTTCTCGCTTCTCCCTTTCACGAAGCTCCTTTTCTCGATCGCGTTGATCCCTTTCCCGGGCACGATGTTCTCTCTCCACCTGCTCATCATCATTTCGAATGGTTTCTGAAGGTTTCTTCGATGATTTTGAGACGTTTCCAACTGCTGCATCGACTGGAACTTCCACACAATCCGAACCTAAAAGAGAAAATAAGGCAAAAGGTCAGATGATGTTGAGGATTCAAATCGTCGTCGTTCGCTTAGAAATATTTCAATCCTATGAAGTTTGTGGAAAGTTTTAATTTTGGTTCAAACCAAGACCCACCTCAGAAATACAAATCCTTTTCATCCTGCAATTGGAGAAAGAAAATTTGATAATTTAACATGATCTCACCAGGAGAGTGCAGATTTTGAAGAATTGCTTGGCTTGGTATTCGAATAGGTATTTATGAAAACAAAAAAGGCAAACAATAGAGGCAAAGAAGTCACATTTCAAATCGCTTTCTTTAATGTGACCTCTTACATCCTCCTCCACAAGCAATTCAACCATGTTTATCAATACTGCACCAAATAACTATAATTAATTATAATTATCTACAATAAACAAAAAAGAGTGCATCATTAACTTACTATCGCTATCAGAATTGTCCAGCGAAACAATAACTTCCTCCTTTCTTCGGGATTCCTTTGCGTGTTGGCGTTCCTTGTGCCGCTTATGTTTATGTTTGTGGCGACGATCTTCATTGGATTTGCTGCTCTTTTGAATTGGAGATCCAGAACGAGATGCAGTTTCATCATCGTTTTTACGTGACCGATTATGGCGATGACGGTGTCTAGAGGAATCGCTATCTTTTTCAACTCGCACATCCGAAGATTCTGATTCGGAACGTGAACGCTTATGTTTTTTGGATTCTTTACGATGTTTTTTCGATGAAGAGCCCATGATTTAGATTAATTTAAACTATTTTTACAATTAAATATGATTCTTGTTCTTGTGAAAAATAATTTTGTTTTGGAAAGAAGAAAAATTAGTCCGCCCTAACCTCGTTTTAAACGTTTTGATTTTTGCTTTGAGCATTGCCAGATTAAAATTGGGCGCTGTAGTTGGTGGGGAGAAAAGTTATAAGGATTATACTTAAGCTGTGTATGCACTATTGGTTTTTAAAGCAGCATTTCTACTCAAAGGGCATTTTTAAACTCTACTTTTTAAGTAAATTTTGTAGGTAATCAGCCCAATTTCTTAATTCTGTGAAAGAAATTACGGATTACTTAAATCGTCCCAATGTATTAAGTGACAAGGAAACTTTTGTTTTATGGTTATAAAAGAGAGCACCCTCACTAATCTTTAAACTATTTTAAGTTAAAGTTTGTAATAAATAGCAGACGCTAAATTAAAAATCAAATCAAAACAATGCGTTTGTGACAGTTTATGCACAGTTTAAGCCTAGTACGCAGATCGTGCTAAAATTTAGCTCCCATACAAAATTATTTACCCAAGCTAAATTTTTGAGAGAATTTTGTATGGGAGCTTAAATTTAGCGCGATCTGCGTACTAATCTTTAGTATGAATTTTCTAACCGCTAGTAGGGGATGAACTGAAATTTTACATTCACATTCATCAACTCATGAAATTCATCTTTCTAAACCCATCTTTTAAACAGCTATGGTTGATTTACATGTATCTGCATTTGGTTTCTGCACAAAAAAAGGGATGCCAAATATAAAATGTATATTTGTTAGATAGAGAAAAAAGATCAAAATGCAGAAGAACTTCGTTTCTGCATTATAGGAAAGTGCCAACATGCAGATATGAAGACGAACATTTTCATCTTCTTGATGGCTCTCTATCACTCGCTCGGATTTTTTTGTATACATCTGTCCTGCTCTACTTTTCTTCATTATGCAGATCAAGATATATGTAAATCCACCATTAAAAATCTACCAACATTTTACAAATGAAAAATTTTCTACGCCAAAAAACTACAATAGGGGTATTCACGATCTGGTGCAAGGAGCCTAGTAAAAGTGCGAAATTTTATTTTTTTTAAGTGGATCGTGAACGCACTTTTCTTGTCTTCTTGCAACACTAATGCAAATGTCAAAATTAGTTTGACGTTTATTATTTGTTTTTGTTTCGAACATATCTGAAAATTTCAATTTGATTTAATTTAAATTTTGTTCATAAAAAGATGCCAAAAAAAAAAACGGAAAAATAAAATAAAATCAAGAACCATGTTTATTTCACATGAACTCCACTTTTTTACTGGGTTTTCTCTCCGGCGGCGCTTCTTTTTTGTTTCATTAAGATCCATTTTTATAATTAGTAAGAACAACACGAATTTTTAACTTATATTTATTTTTTTAATTTGAATGTTTGTTTTGATCGGCTGCCAAAGACTACACAAATGAAAATGAGAGAATGTCAAGAGCACGATTAGCAGAAACAAGGTATGCACATCAGGCTTGTGACGTCATCATCATCTGCTTATGCACGGTGAATCTTAATTATCGTCCGAACTTTAAATGGAAAATAATAGTAAAAGATGATGACGACGTCACATCAATACAATCAAGATAGCAAATTGGATGTATCCAATGAACATACCTTTGTTTCTGTTTAACGTATTCAAGAATGAGTGAGCTGTCAAAAACACAATTTACAAATTTTACAATGTTGTATTTTTCTGTTGCAATAGGTTTCGGGTATTGCAAAAGTGCGAAACTGTTGTAAGATTGCACCTTGTATATTTTGTTTTTGTAGTGTTGTAAGATTTTACACTTTTGCACTTTTACAATAGGGGTATTCACGATCCGATGCAACTGGCCTAGTATCATTGTAAAAGTGCAAAAGTGTAAAATCTTACAACACTACAACAACAAAATATACAAGGTGCAATCTTACAACAGTTTCGCACTTTAGCAATACCCGAAACCTATTGCAACAGAAAAATACAACATTGTAAAATTTGTAAATTGTGTTTTTGACAGCTCACTCATTCTTGATTACGTTAAACAGATACATAGGTATGTTCATTGGATACATCCAATTTGCCATCTTGATTGTATTGATGTGACGTCGTCATCATCTTTTACTATTATTTTCCATTTAAAATTCGGACGATAATTAAGATTTGGTAATATTTTCTTTTTCCGTTTTTTTGGCATCTTTTTATGAACAAAATTTAAATTAAATCAAATTGAAATTTTCAGATATGTTCGAAATAAAAACAAATAACAAATGTCAAACTAATTTTGACATTTGCTTTAGTGTTGCAAAAAGATAAGAAAAGTGCGTTCACGATCCACATAAAAAAAAATAAAATTTCGCACTTTTACTAGGCTCGTTGCACCAGATCGTGAATACCCCTAATGATACTAGGCCAGTTGCATCGGATCGTGAATACCCCTAATAAATTACAAATTTCTCAAACATGGTTAGGATATTTTTGTATTACTTTTCCAAAAATATAAAAGTCAGCAAATATATATACCAATACCAATATTTTATCAGTAGCTACCAACTACACGAGGCAAATTTTTGCAAAAGGTATACAAAAGTGAAAAACTATTGCAAGATTTTACAGCCCTATTCTGCCGTTGTGAGGTTCACAGGTCACAATTTTTTTTGAGTTTATTTTTGTATAAGAAGGTTACAATTTTGTATTCTGTGGAAGCCCTCGTAAGAAACCTCACAAGAAAAGCGTGAGTTGTGATCTGTCAAGGAGCAGATCATAATTTTTAAGATTTTATGAGGCGAGTTCACCACGAGTTATGAGGTTATTGTGACTTGTGAGGCATCAGTGAGGTTGCCAAGGCTGTAGTGTCAGTGTAATCAAATAAAAAAAGTACAATCCAAAATCATCCAGACACAGCAGCGAAGATCTATTCTGAATATTTCACTAGGGGACGAAGATAAATAAATTTGCAACGTGTTTTTCTCGCGAATTGTATTTTATTTAAATGGGATTTTTGTTTCCTGAAGATATACGCACAATTATGTTTACTTTTTTTGATCATTCACTGAAATATTAAATAATTTGAAACTCTTTAACATTTTTGTTTTCTTTTTTACCATCGTCACAAAATTGTAATGAGAACATTTAATTCCATCGTTAGTGGTTGGTGGAAACGTAGTATGATGCATGAGAAATGTCAAATCTTAAAAGTGTGTGTGCGATTTGATGTGAAATCTAGCTAAAAACGCAAGATTTGATTGACAGCATAAAAATCGATTTTGTTTAGAAAAAAAATCGATTTGTTCAGAAAAATTCGAATTTTTTTGGTTGTAAGGAATTCGACATAAATCTGTAAAGGAAAAATTTGATTTGTTTAGAAAAAAAGATCAGTTTTTCTAAACAAATCAAATATTTCATTATAGAAAGATTTACACCGACTTGCACACAAGAATTTTTTGTGAGTTCCTTACAAAAAAAAAAAAAGATTTGATCTCCAATCTTTGAAAGGAAATTTTCAAGTTAATCAGAATGATGCAAAAAACTAATTTTCGTTTTAAGTATACTCCCCTGATTTATTATTTATCTTATTTTTGTAAAGATAAAGATTTTGATGAAGACTTTTCACAAGACAATTATTGGCATGTTTTTTTTAAGTCATAGTTGTCTCGAAGACTATCGAAAAACTCTTGCATCTTTCTTGTAGAGATTCGCAGTCTACAAACCTAACATGCCGCCTCCACTGGCCATCAATGATGGCAGGATTATGAACATCATGTCTAGAAAAATTACAATGAAGTCCGAAAAATCCATGTCCAAGAGCCTGATTATACAATTCGTTTTTTGTTCGTTTCGTCTTTCGTCTTTTTGACAGGAACGAACGTTCATGAATAAATGGTTCGCGAAAATACGTAGGTACATACCTACGCATTTTACATACGATACATTTTCGACATTTGACCTTGAATACTTTTTTAGGCCATGTGGGATTGACGAGGACTTTTCAGTCGTTTTGTAGTGCTGAATAAAAGGAATAGACCAATTTTCATCTATACCGTCTTTGCGAATTATTACTAAGGATACCCCCAACTTATTAATGTAAAAATACTGTATCACTATAAAATACAATAGGGGTATTCACGATCCGAAATCCGATGCAACTGGTTTAGTATCATTGCAAAATCGTAAAATTTCAAAAATGTTCTTGGTCTATAACAACAACACTGCCTTAAATCTTGCAATAGTTTGCATTTTTGCTATATCCTAACCCCATTTCAACATGAGGCGTAAAATTTGCCTGGTGTCGTTGTCATGGTGGAAGAACATTTTTCAATTTTATACTTTTGCAATGATACTAGACCAGTTGCATTGGATCGTGAATACCCCTAATCATTTTAAAGACGTAACTTTACATACTACCTAGTTGTGTTATTAAATGTTTTCTAGATTTGATCTCTTTTTTGTATAACTTTTTACTTCTAGAATAGCCGGAGAGCTGGCAACATATTTTTCGACCTCATCGGTTCATGGATGAAAGTTTCGTCACAGAAAGATTTAGAAAGAGGCTTAGGCCTTATATTTTTAAAACATTAAAAATAAGCACCTAATCGATCGATCCGGAGTGGCGGACTGTTGTTTTTGTATTTGATGGTCATAAATCTTTCTGTGACCAAAGTTTCAACCTTTCACGAAGTGAGGTATGTAAGTTAATCGGTCGCTAGTTTTCTGAATAGACCAAGAACTAGCTACGAATGTACTTGCGCCACAATTATAACAATTTGGGTACTGAGAAATTAAAAGCCACTTAATACAAAAACAACACAGTCTGCCACTCCGGTTCGATCAATTAGGCCATAATTTTTAATCAGCCCTATTTCGCCCGGATTTTTAAAAGCTAATGCGAGTTTCAGCCTCCATTTTTTTTCACGCGTAGCTCACAATAGGGCTGAATGTTTTAAAAATATAAGACCAAAGCATCAGACGGAGTGTAAAAGTGCAATTTTGCGCTTGACGTCACTCAACCGTCTGTGACCAGTTTCATCCATGTACCAATGAGGTTGAAAAATATGTTGCCACCTCTTAGTGTAGAAGTAGAAACAGTTACCAACCAACAATATTAGTCTACAGAAATTGAAAAATAAATTATGCAGTCTGCTCAGTCTATTTTGAGTCGAATATTATTTAAGTAAATATATGCAAGTAGATAGAATTATACTGCGTGTAATTACATTTGTATAAAAAAACATCTCCTGCTTAAATCTCGCTTCTATAGTAAAATCTTTTCGCCTTAACACAGCAATCTTATTCATTAATTATTCTTCCGCCTCCAGTGCGGCATCCAAGAATGTTTCAGCCTCCTTGATCGCTTTTGTGGTCACAGGTTGTTCCGTCCGGGTATACTTCGGCGAAAACAAAGTGCTCAGTATGTATCCTTGTAAAACCGAAGTTTTCATTTGATTTAATCTGTGCTCGGCAAGCATAAGCTCTAATTCATTCTTTAAGTACGGTCCCATTTTAAGATCTGCAGCTGCCTTGAGCATTGCACATTTTTTGTTCTTAACTTCTGCTAATTTTAATTGTAATTCCCGTCTCTTTGCCTCCATTTCTAGAATTTGTTTGTTCTTATCGCTTAAACCATACACTTCAGGGAGTTCTTCTTTGATTTTCTGGGCAAATTTCACAATTGGATCGCAATCTTCTGAAACTTTTCGAATAAGATAACTTCTCATTGCCTTGCGTTCAGTATAGGTGATGGACACGGCTTTACAATTATGAAGATCTATAAATATAGACTTTTAATACCTCCAGAACATCTTTTTACAATTAGTATAGTTTACCTAAGATCGTGGAATTATCATCCAAACGTAAGTAATCTTGTATTCTCAAAATCTTGATGGCCTTCTGGACGCCTTCTTTGTCGGGTATATCAACTTGGCGAAGATTAGCATTTTTAAGCAAATTTAAAAGGAATTTTAGTTTTTCCGCTTTTTCAACTTCTAAATCTCGTGCTTCGATTAGTTGTTCCTGATTTTCGGCATTTATTATTCGAGTATTTTCAGTTAAATCAGACATTTTTATAAAATAAAAACAAAAGTTGAAGAAAACTACAAGAAAAATTTGTTTTCTTTTTTGAAATTGAAGTTTTACAGTTTACCTCAAAGTCGATAAGGAAGATTTGGGGTGTGTTTGTTTTGTGGGTTTAATAGCCATGTTCAGGGAAATGAAGAGATCTCACAGATCTGGCTGTCAAAATAATAAAAGAAGATTTTGGATAAGCTCGCTCACTTGACTGTGATTTAAATTTAGAGCTGTATCTAGATTTGGAGCTTTTTAAATAATTTACACTAGTTTCTAGAAAAGTTTTAACACTACCTAAGGAAGAAAAAATTTATAGCCAACACTAAACATTTTCTTAGAGTTTGACATTTTGTAATTATTTTTTTCATAGGTGCAATATTTAGGCCTATTCTGCCATATCTGTTATTCTGCTATGAATTTTCTGTTATGATGCATAACATATCTCCACCATAAAAGATATTTTATAACTGGTATTCAGGAGTTCGATCTTTTATAAAAGCCTGTTATGGAGCTTCGAAATAGAAACATTTATATGAACAGACCTAAAATCTGCTATCAAATTATCAGCTGTAGTAAATAAAAAAAACTCGGCACTGACGAGTAACCAAAATAAAATTAACTTGCGGAATTTTCTTGTTTTGTTTCGCGTAGATAAATTGGTGTTCTATGTAATTTTTGTCTATTATCGTTCCTGAATTTAATATCCAATTTAAAAAGTTGTACGAAACACACACTGGCAAAAATTTAGCTTGGGTAAATAATTTTGTATGGGAGCTAAAATTTAGTAAGATCTGCGTACTAGGCTTTCAAAAATAATTTATGTGGAGGTACACTTAGCGTTTTTCTTTTTTAACTCTGAGCAGATCACGAAACTGTCAAACAAAAATTCTATGTTTTTTTTTTTAGCTCAGACATATCAGAGCTCAAAAAGTGCGTTTCTTTTTTCCATCTGAGCTAGCTCAGAGCTAAATCGATTAGCTCAGAATAAAATGACCGAGCAAATCGAGCGAAACGCTGAGCGAAGCCAACTTCACTTTTTTTCAGTTATTTGACAGACGAAAGAAATACAAAAAATCGAAATACTTCTAAATCAGGTAAACAAAAATGTATTTTAGTAATACACCTATGAAATGACAGTTCAGTGCTCAAATGTGTTTCATAAATAAGTCTGAGGGCTCCGATCATAATCTGCTCAGAACTCTGCTCTGATCGCTCAGCCTCTGCTCAGAGGTTTATTTAGAGCCAAAAAAGAAAAACGCCAACTGGACCCATGTTCTGTAACTCAGGCGATAAGTTATCGCATCGTTAAAAAATGAAACGATTCGTTCCCCACTTATCGCCTCTGGAAAAAATTGAGTTTCTGTAACTCAATGCGATAACTTCGATTTGTTTGGGCTGGAAATTCCATTGGAAGGCGATAAGTAGAACTGTCAAACTGACATTTTGAAACAAGAAAAAAACAGAAAGTGATTTGCACATTGTATTTATTATTCTTGATTTTGTCAAAATTATTTATATAGTGTATTTTTATTGAAAATGTTCGCTGTTTTCATTGAAGAAGCTTACCAACGCCGCAACAAAATGCGTATAGAACGCCGCATGCTTCGAGATAGTACGAATCCCTTCGAAATGCCCGAGGAACGTTTCCGTGAGATATTCCGGCTGAGCCGTGATGCAGCGCTGATTTTGGTGGAGGAAATACGTCCATATTTGCCACAGGGACAAAGAAGAACTTTTATCCCTATCCCCCTCCGCGTTTGCTCGGCAATTTGGCCATGATTTTTCCGTAGCAATGAGCAGATCCATGATCTCACGGTGTAAAGCTGATGTGTCAAAAGTTCTCCAAAATAATTTGATGAACAAATGGATTAAGTTTCCAAGTATAGAAGACTACGAAGCCATTAAACGGAGGTAAGATTTAGATCGAATTAAAAAATATTTGTTCGCTAAACTTACTAAATATACATATCTAAGGTTTTTTGAACAAACCGGCTTTCCTGGGGTGATTGGTGCAATTGACTGCACCCATGTACGGATACAAAAACCAAGCCGTGACATTGAAGCCTGCTACCTTAACCGAAAAGGTTTCCATTCGAAAAATGTACAATTGGTAAAAAACCTTTACCTAATTATCGTCTATATTCAACAAAAGTTATGAACTTTCGCCTTATATTGTCGAATTTATTTTACGTTACCAGCTTCTTCTTAATCGTCAATAAGCTACAATAAAACAAGTTTGAATTTAGTTTTAAAGGCCTTTTTTTGTAAAATAATTTAATTTCTTACCATTTTTCTCTAAATTTATATTTAGTCGCCATCTCTTAGGTCAGTCATAAGATTTGACGTTTTAAATGATAAACTTATCGACCTTCAGAGATAGTCCCGATCTACATTGCCCGATATTTCCACGAAGATTTTTCCAGAAATCGTGTGAAATGTACACACAGAACGATTTTTTCCATGAGATTTTTTCTTTGTCTTCTTCATTTTTTTATTTCTGTGCTCTTCATTTTGCATTGATGTTCACTCACACCATCAACCCAACGGCACACTGACACCGAACACACACAAAAAACTGGAAAGAGGGCGAAAGAGAACATAAAGAGACTGGAAAAATCGTTCGAGTTTTGTGGTACAAACGATTTGATCCCTACCCCTCACTTTTCACTCCTTTCACCTACGAACAAAAGATCGGCACTGGAAAAATCGTTCAATATAGACCGGGACATACAGAAACCCATGTCATCGCATTTTTCCAGTATTTCTATTCCGTTTGTTCCAGTCGATAAAGTTATCGCCTGTCAAAGTTACAGAAACACGATGATACGATAAAATGAGTTTCGTTCCAATTCTCACCGTTTCTCGACAAGTTTTATCGCTTCGCAAGTTACAGAACATGGGTCCTGGTTGGTGTGATGGTGGTTTGTTGTTAGATAGGTATTAAGAACTCAAAAAAGGAAAATAGTACATTTTTTTTGATTTTTGATTTATCAACCAAACAAAGCTATTTTAGATGGTAGGGTAGTGTTAATAATACCAACTGAGTTTTGACAGAAAAAATTCGGGAACACCTCAATCTCAAATCTCAATTCTCAACACCAGCCCTAAATTTTATTTTATATTTGTTTGTTCTTGTTGGAATTTAAAAAAGAAAATCTTATAAAAAGCTAAAATGAAAACGATTGCTCAAGGTGAAAACATTATCACAATCCCAATTGCTGCTGTAGAAAGCGAAGGTTCTGATGATGATAAAGTAAAACAACACATATTTCAACCATTACCATGAATTTATTTCATAACGATTTTAGGACGATGCCGCCAGTGTTGTGAGTTCAGCCACAACAAATACCTCTCGGAGCAAGTCTCCATCGGGCAGGAAACCTAAATCGAGAAAGAAACACAGGCACTCAAAATCATCAAAGCCATCTTATTCCTACAGGTAAATTTAACTTTATTCTTCCGCTAGGCTCTTGTATAAAAGTAAGAACAAATTCAATAAAGCTGCCATCTACGTGAGGACCATGGGCAACCTATATTTGGAGCTCAGTTTAATCACTATCTGAGTAAGAAACAGGCGATATTTGCATCGGTAGGCAAAGATAGACTGTCTATCTATGAGTGTCCACTTGAAGGAGGGATGAAACTTTTGCAGTGTTATGCCGATCCGGATGTAGGTGCAAGACCTATGCATTGCATTTGATACTCCTTTTCCACTTACAGGCTGACGAAAACTTCTATACTTGTGCCTGGTCGTATGATCCAGAAACTGGGGATCCTGTGCTCGCAGCTGCTGGCTATCGTGGTGTCATACGAATCTTTGATCCATCGAAGCACATTTGCACAAAGCACTACATCGGCCATGGACACGCGATAAACGAACTCAAGTTTCATCCAAAAAAACCGACAATTCTTCTCTCCGGCAGCAAAGACCACTCTTTGCGCCTGTGGAACATCCAAACCGACACTTGCGTTGCTATATTCGGCGGTGTCGAGGGTCACAGAGATGAAGTTTTGAGTCTGGACTTTGATTTGAATGGTGACCGCATTATGTCCAGTGGTATGGATCATTCACTCAAGCTCTGGCGTCTAGACAAGCCGGAAATCAAGGATGCCATTGAAAAGAGTGGCACTTTCAATGCCAGCAAATCTGTTGGTCCATTTCCCACAATTAAGGAGCATTTTCCAGATTTTAGCACTCGTGATATCCATCGCAACTACGTAGACTGCGTGCAGTGGTTTGGAGATTTTGTGCTTTCCAAATCCTGTGAGAACTCCATTGTTTGCTGGAGGCCCGGAAAATTAGACCAGACTAACATTAAGATGCAACCAGAATCCTCCACTACCATCATCCATCACTTTGACTACAAAGAGTGTGAGATTTGGTTTATCCGATTTGCCTTCAACAATTGGCAAAAAATCCTTGCGCTAGGAAATCAACATGGAAAGACTTATGTTTGGGAATTGGACAACTCTGATCCGGATGCAACTAAATGCAGCACGTTGGTTCATTCAAAATGCACAACTGCAATTAGGCAAACTGCATTTTCGAAAGACGGTAGGGTATTGGTGTGTGTTTGTGATGACGGCACTATCTGGAGGTGGGACAGGAATGTTTAGGAAGCCAATAGGCTCCAACTCTCAAATAATTTTAAGAAGAATCTCAAAAAAGAAGAACTATATAAATTATCCCTTAATTTTACATTCATACATGTTTATGTTTAAGATAAAAACTTATGCTTTTAATTTTGTTTTCTTCAAACTTTTCTCTTTCTTTCATTTGCACCTCATGTAGCTCTCATTTAATTTCCTCATTTTTTGCTTAGCACTTTTTTATAAGATATGTACTTATTTTACTGTTTACTATAAATAAAAAAATAAATGTTTAATAAAAATATCCTCTTGGAACTGAATTTTAAATCTACCTTAGTCCTTTGCCTTCCAAATCAAGGTGCAGTTCTAATATTTTCTTGGCATCGCTTGCAAATGTTACCGTTGTGAGGCTCACAGGTCACAAGTTTGAGATAGTTTTTTTTTTTTATAAGGCAGTCACAATTTCGTATTCTGTGGATGTCCTCATAAGAAACCTCACAAGAACAGCGTGAGAACAGAAGTATGATGAAAAATTAAATTAACAAACATATTCCCTTATTTTTATTGTTGTTAGCTATATGCATGAGAAATAATTATGTTGATTACAGAACCCGCAAAACTCGATCCGCAGTGTAATTACCATACATATCAAGTTCTCACTTTTGTTTTTTTTTTCAGAAAGTAGTTGAATGTGTTTAAGCCTTAATTTCTCGAACGCAACCAACGGGAAATTTATGGTGACAAATTAATTTTCATCGACGAACGGAATATGTAAGTAAGTATGAGAATTTTATATGTATAGTAACCTGAAAAATGGACTGAAATATTTTATTCAAAGGGGAGAACTGTGGCCTAATTAGGGAATATGAAGCGAATCGTTTTCAATTCGATATCTCCTTTTCGACCCGCTTCGTTTTGATGAATTATCGAATTCGAAGCGAGTCGTTAATTACACTTCCAAGATTTCCAGATAATTGATAGATGGTTTCCAGCACGATAAACGGAAATAAGGGGTAGGTTCAGAGCACAGTACACATAAAAAAAATAAATAAATCGGGTGGCACAACGGCTCATGAAGAACCAGGGCCTAGTGACTAACAACTCGCAACCATTCCTGTGTGCGCCTTTCGACAGGAATGGAAGGGACCTACAATTTTATGCCGAATCCGAACGGCTAGACGAGAAGCACTTATTCGTGACAAGTGATACTCTTGGAGGATTTGTCAATTCCTCGCAAGAGGCAGTAGCCCTGAAAAAAAAACTTTTTTAGTTTTTTAGGTGGACGAGGCTGGGAAGCGATCCCAGACCTCCAGCGTGACAGTCGAACGCACTAACCATTACGCTACGGGCTACTACACACAGTACACATATCTAAGGTATTATATTGCGCTGTAATATATGTACCTTGGGTTCAGAGAACTTAGGGGACTTGCAAGTAAGGCAAATTTCTAGACTGTGATTGGTCAGCTGTCGAAAAATTGTTTCAAATGAAGGGAACTTTTGACAGCTGGCCAATCACATATGCTCATTAGATACACCCAATTCGCCATGTTGCTTATGTTGTGACATCATCATCATCTGCGAGTTTGGCAAGCGAGGTTGTTAATTGGAAATTTTCAACTGGTTTTTGTTATTTCATTTGTTTTAAGGTTTAAAAAGTAAATTTTAAAATGGTTGTGTGCTGTTTTGGGGTGTAATAATACATCGGACAAAAAAAAAAACAGTGAACAAAAATTAAAATACATATCACTATTTCTTAAAAGACGATAAAATGTGCTAATTGTGGATTAGTGCTTGTGGGAATAAAAACTACTTTAAAACAGTCTTGTTTGTTCAGGACATTAAGTTGAGAGTGACTATACAGTTAAGGACATAGAGAAAATACTACCTAGAGAACCAACTTAAGGGGTCCATGCTCTTTCACCCTACAAGCTGAATTGAGAGGATTATCTCCGTTTCAGCAAGCATGTGTGCAGTTGCCGTGCATTTTTGTACTTACACTATGGTTAAGGATATACTTTTATATAGCTTTAAAGAAAGAATCAGTACCATGCCCCTTATACATCCTGCAGCTTTAGTTGGTTGATGAAAAGTTGAAAGGTGGACTTAGAAACCAAGTGATAAATTCTTTGAAAATGTTGGACTTTTAAACCCATATTAATAAAAACAGCGCTTAACTCATCTGTAACTTTCGAGCTCTCGTGTGAGCATGTATTAAGAGACAATTGGTGAATTAAAACTTTTATTTACTTACTTATTTACCCTTCGCTAAACCACCTTCCTTGTTGGTTTACCTAGCTAGTAAGTGGCAGAAATTTAACTCCTAGTCCACGAGTTAATGATAACTCGCCGCTAGCTCCTTTTATTAATATGGTGGTAAAAAACTATTTTTATTAAAAACAATAAGGAATATGTCTAAATACAAAAGGAAAGTTCCTGGAAAACCATTTAAAATATGCTGAAGCTGTGCATCTAGACTTAATGCAAAAAGACTATTTCTTAAGTGTAGACTGTATTTTAAAATTAACCATTTAAACAAATTATTTGTAGGGGAAATTAACTGTAAAAATAGAAAAATAATCCAATGAAATGGTATTCTTTTCTTCTATCTTATATTCGAACCATATGACGATGACGTCACACCACATCTGTCAAAACGCAATGAGCATACCTTATATCTGCCCTTCAAACAAAATCACGGACCCAAATTTCTCGGTTCACTAGGGACTCCAAAAAAAATGAGTGTCTCACACACAATAACAAATTTTCTGTGTACGCATGTAAAAAGAACGAGAATCAAGAGTATTTTTTTTAAGCACCGAGAAATAGAGAGAGTATATGCGAAGTATACAATCATTTTGCCTTAATTTCCACCACTTTTTTTTTTTAGTTCAGTTTTGTAGGTAGCGTGGCGAAGACGGTTGCTTTTTTATCTCTTTTCTCTTGTTGAAACTTTGAAAAATTTCCAATCAGAAATGCAAGTTTCTATTTATTAAATGTAAATTTATATTTGTGGAAATATGGCAATGGAGAAACTGGGCTAGATGGGAAGTTTTTTTTAATACTTTTGGGTTGGGTATGCCTCAATTCATTCATTTTTTTTGGAACCGTTTTAGATTCCATTTGGTTTCGGTTCTCCGAGTATGGTGAATTGAAAAACTCTCTCTCTCACAATACATTCACATAATGGCTCCGTGGTGATTCTAATTTCCATACTAATTTGAGCCACAAAACGCAGTTTTTCGATCCGTATTTGGATCCGAATGCGAAGTCGTCCATACGTTGTTTGATACGTTTGCGGACCGAAAACGAGCTCGCTTGCTTGAAGGGTGTTTATCGTGGTTTCCAGGAAATAGTTTGTTTTATTGAAGTCACACACTGTGAGAATTCAACTTGTTTTGTTGTGTTTGGCTTTGAAATATAAATATAAAGAAAAACTTGAATTCGGAATAGTGTATTTTAGTTTTGTGTACAAAACGCTAAGCCTATGAAAATATAAAAATTCTTGAATCTGGGAGTTAAAAGAAAATAATTGCAAAGTCCTTCTTCAACGCGTGTTTTTTTTTGTTTGTCTTTTGTGTTGGTCAATTCAATTATTTCGGCCTTCCTGTATTTTACAAAAAAAAAAACATTTCATATATTTTTATAAGAGTGTCGTGCCCATTTAAGGCCGCAGTGATACTTTCTCAAAGTAGTGATTTTTTATTCAGGCGCATTGAGAGCTCCTATGGTTATCGCTTAATTTTTCCTTATAAATTCAAAGAGCGCTAACAGTAGGTGCTGGTTCGAGTGCTGCTGTTTGGACTCCTACACGTTTATTTAAACAAAAAAATTGTTTATTTCTTTATACTACGTTTCCACCAGACACTTAACCGAGATTTAGCAAGATTACAACCAATCTCCTTGAAATCTACAAGATTTACAATACATGTTTTAATCTCCCCAAATGAAGATTTCAAATAAAACTCATTCAAATCTACTTGGAAACATTAGTTGTCAAATCAAACAAACTTTTTTTTCGAAGAACAATTGTGGAACCGACCTATTTTCGTTTATTGAAAGATGGAAATGTAAATAAAAACTATCTCTCACTTCCACCTCATATCAAAAAAAAATGAAACAACATTTGAATGTTTTGCCATAATCCTCTTTTTGTGCAGTGGAAACACCAAACAAATCTCATTAATTAAATCTCGGTTTAGTGGTTGGTGGAAACGTAGTATTAGTTTGTTTCAATAAAAAAATAGTTAAACTCACATTTTAATTTATTTCATTAAAAAAAATACTCCTTTCGACCGTGTCGACGCACCAAGTCGCCAAAAAAAAAACCTATCGGAAATTCATGCGTTAAAAATTAAAATGTCATTTCGCATTCGCTTTTGTTTTCGAAAATAAGGCGAAAGTAAAACGAAAGAGACGAAAGCGAAAGCAGTAATACCAAATCTTATTTTCGCCACGTTAAACGATTCGCTTCGTATTCCCTTATCAGGCCACTGATCATTTACTTTGCAATGTCCCGATCTACATTGCCCGATTTTTTCAAGAATTATTTCCAGAATTGTGTGAAATGTACACACAGAAAGATTTTTCAACGAGATTTTTTCCTAGTCTTCTTAATTTTTTATTTATCTGAATGCTCCTCATTTTTCATTGATATTCACCCCATCAAACGAACGACACACTGACACCGTAAACACACAAAACTGGACAGAAAGTGAAAGAAAATATAAACAGACTGGAAAAATCGTTCGAGTTTTGTGGGACAAACGATTTGGTCCCTGCCCCCAGTTTTCACTCCCTTCACCAACCGACAAAAAATATTGGCATTGGAAAAATGGCTCAATGTAGATTGGGACAACGACAAACAACCAACAAAATGGTCGCTAAAGAAATATGCTTGCAAAAAAACATACGAAAATTGTTCTGACACATAAATTAAACTACCATGCACAATTTTCCATTGTTTTTTTGCAAGCAGGTGTCTTCAAAATAGATATTTATTTCTCACTTCTGTACTGCCTATGTAGTAAAGCCTTTAAAACAAAAAAAAAAACCTTTCCTCGAAAACTTCCATTCAAATTTGCTTCTGGCAACACTTTCTACTTTCAAAATTACAAAACGGAAATTTTTGTGCTCAAATAGACGTCAAATTCAAAAAATATAAATCGTCATCTCCCTCTAGTACATATCAAAGAATTCAACTACCACTTATCGCCATCCTGCTTCAACTCCATCTTAAAATTGGCATTTATTGATTTGGAATACTTGTGTAAAAAATTGTTGGAAGAAGCTTTTCCTCCTCTCTTGTGTCTAAGTGATAAACAACAATTTGTGTGATTTTCAACTATTTTCAGTGCAAATAAATAAGTAAAATCAATTCAATTCGTTGCCAAAATATTCAATACATTTAATGTGAGTAAAATTTCAACTTATTAATTAGTTTTGACGTGAAAATTTGATAAATTTCGGTACACAGACATCAAGTCGCCTATGAAATGAATAAAAAGTAAAAAAAATATTGCACAGTGCTGTGCAATGAATAAAAATGAATATTCTTCATCAATTTTTTTTCATTCTGTGATTGATGTATTTTCGATATTTTGTTCTTCTGTGTTTTGTTAATTTATGAATTTAAAGCCTCGAGAATATTTGATGTCCACTAAAATACATATTCTTGATTACTCTTTTTCATTCTCTCGATAGACATCAAGCACAGTAAGTAAGTTATGAGGCTCGAAGCACACATCGATCATAAACAAACTTATTTTTCAGCACAAAGAATCACTGCCGTAGCCGCTTTATAAACTGCCTTTTGTAAACCTTATCGCTTGTGATTGAGTAACGATTGATTCTAAGAAATCGTCATAGTTCAGGAAGAGAGCTCCTCGCTTATTTCTAAGGTTATTTTTGTGAATCGCCCAACTGTCTGTTCTTTTCTTAGCTTGGTATCTCCAAGCCTAAAACTTGTTGCACTAACATCAAAATTCTAAAATTTCTTATCATGTGTGAACTTGGGTGTTTTTGTTGTTGCTGTTTTGTGTTTGTCATTTCGAAGGCGCACTATTGATAGCTAAATTATTATTTTTGCTGCTACTTCCGCAGTTCGTTTTTGTGCAAAATATACAAACGGATTTTGTTGTTGACTCACATGTGAACCCAAGACACTTTTACCTACCTACGTAGTTTGCTGAGTCAGTTGTTTCAAAAGAAAAAGAGTAACAATAAATTTGCCGCGTTGCAATCGCTTACATTGATTAAAGAATGAAATATCAATTCACAAAAAACTCCTTATAAGTAGATTTTGTAGATGACATTTTCCATAAACAAGTAGACAGATTCTTTCTTTAAACTCACTACTCTACATAGGTCACCCTATAATTTGGTCTGTTTTAATTGGAGCTAGGTATGTGTAAATTTTTCATTTTTAAACTAATCAAACTCTAGATTTGAATATCTATATACATATGTAATAATATATTCTGTCTGTTTCTCTGAGCTATTGGAAGAAAAATCTGCATTTTTTACCTTAACCAAAACGTAATTCACGATAGAAAGGTACCTATCTCATTGTTTTTTTTTTCATCGCCTTCGTAAATCGCACAATCAGTTTTGAATTCATAAGCAACTAGCTGGCCCAGCGAACTCCGTTCCGCCCAAATTGTTAATGTAATAAAAATAATAATTCCGAGCCTGGCGCATTCTGCTTGATGTACTTTATTCGGTCAATTCAAATTCTGTATTCGAAAAAATGCAATGGAAATAACTGAAGTACAACAATATCGACGTTTTCGAATCGAATCGCAGTGATTGACGTGTCAACCCGCGGGATGTTTACCGTCACGTGAGCACGCCACATACAATTGACCATATGAGAAACATGGGAATTCAAGATTAATGCAACAAACATCCCGCAATTGTCCTTACGACTTATTTCTCATAGCGAAAGCGAAACGCTTAAATACGAATGGCAGGTCGCCCGAATACTAAATTTCGTGATATAGTTTGTGTCTTCATTTTCATCCATCAAGAATTCGATTGCAATTTCTTCACATATCCCCATAAGCCCGACGCCTTCGGGAAAGTGTTCAATTCATCTCTCGGATTTAATGTTGAAATGACAGGCAGCCTATGAAGAAAATAACCTGCCAGCATAATCATTGGACCACTGAAACGTCTTTCATCATTTCGTATATCTTTCAACATGCGATTCATGTCAGCCATTGGGCACATGTCGTAGGTGGTAATGTTACATTGTTGCAATACTTTCGCCATCGCAGACTTCTTTGAAACGTTGCATGTAGGTTCTTCATCCACTTGCAGGTTGCAGATTCAATGTAAATTTCAATGCAGAATGGTTCGAACCACTTTTTACAACGTAGAATCAATCCCCTAAGAGGCTAATTTCATAATCAGTGCATGAATGTGCACAATGCAGCATGAAGAAAGAAAATGCTACCATTTCCGTTATCGAATGCTGGCATCAACTCATTGAACATCTTGACTCAATACGACTCGGTCAAATCCATTTCTCGGTCAAGTTCTCGATGTCACTTTGATATTTCACTTTGACAGCTGTCACTTTAACATCTGTCACTTTGACATCTGTCACTTTGACATCTGTCGCTTTAGCATCTGCCACTTTGACGTCTATCATTTTGACATCTGTCATTTTGGCATCGGCCATTTTCACATCTGTCACTTTGACATATCACTTTTACATCTGTCTCTTTGACATCTGTCACTTTGACATCTGTCACTTTGACATCTATCAGTTTGACATATGTCACTTTGACATCTGACCTGTCCTTCATTGGGTCAATACAAATCGAAACGATTCGTTCTCGAGTTATCCTGCTGAAAAACGAAATGTGCGCATACATCGCCACCTGTTGAGAATTTTAAGAATGTTTGTTTTTCTAAACCTTCGCGGAACAATTGCATACGTTTTCAAGTTTTAAGCAGTCGCACGAACCACGATTCATTTTTATATATATATAGATAGAAGATTGACCATATAAAATATTGGTAGTTTTTGTTGAGCTATTATTTGCAGTCGATTAAAATTAATTAGACGTTAGAACTTAAGTTAAGTTATTTCAACACAACAAAGATTTTTTGAGTGCGTCCAAAATTGGAGGAACTTTGCAATCAATTATAAAAATAATTAATGATAATAACTTATTTATTATTACCTACAAATTAATTTACCTACAAGTTAAAATATTTGATGACTAGCAAATTTGTTTGCCCCAAACTAATATATATTAAAAGCAAATCCAGTTTAAAGTCACTCAAATCACTGGCACTTAGTAAATACTTACAAAAAAATGCACACACACACATGGTTATTTAGGTAGTTCTAATATTTTGACTTGGCCTAATTAATGCAAAATGTATTTACAGACTAACCTTATAATAGTTTTTGCTTTGATCATGATCTTAGAAGCACATTCAAATTGTGATAGGTATATGCTATACTCACATTTCTATGATTTTTGTTGTTTTTTCCGAGTTTTTATCGGAGGTTTAATCACTTCAATTAATTTGTTTTAAAAATATTATAATGTACTGCCAAGTTCAAACACCTTAATCTTGACGATCACATTAATAGAACTCAAAATATATAAGGCTTTCGAGTACATAAACCTTATGAGTTTTCAGAATCAAAGTAATTTTTAAACAAATTAATTTAAGCTGCCAATAAACTCGGAAAGCTGTTTTTTTTTTTTTAACACTCAACTCATCCCCATATTTTTTATTAAACGTACTTCGAAACCAAATAGGCTCTTAGATTATTTTTAGTTGTTATTACAGGCCACTCTAAATATTTATTTTTGGAACTTTATTGTAACGAAAAAAACATTTTTGCGAATTTTAATTAACGGACCATTATCTTCGAAAGAGTTTTGGTGACAATTAAAAGTTACATACAAAAATTATGCATCTTTTAGACATCTTCTTAGTCTATCATTAAATATATCTTTAATCATCGAACGATCTTCCTTCCCCTCTAAAAAACATCCTTCACACTTGATATTTTTATGATTTCCTTTGGTTTTTAATGACATATTTTTGTGCAAATTTTCATGAGTTTTATTTGGAAGGAATTTTTGAACTATTTTGGTTACGTATACTACTCGTATAATGATAATAAAATATGACAAATTTAATCAATTTACCGTTGTTTTTTGGAGATAAATGCTCCTGCAACATTTTCATATGACGTTTCGTGTTTATTGCCTTAAAATATCGCAATACAAGTAACACTCATGGGGTGAAATCGGCTAAGCTGATAAATGGTAACAGACTGTGTTGTAGTTCTAAAAAGAATATGGGTTAGTTTTATAGGCTGTTGTAGAATTTTGGGAGTGGATGTACACTCCAATTCACTCGTTTAAATACAGATTTTTTTTCAATAAACTTTTAAAGATTTCTCTATAACCTTTTATAATTATGACAAATCTCATAATAGAATTTATTAAGTGTAATACGGGGATTAAGATTCACGAAGAATTTTGAATCCTCATAAAAAATTGTTAGTCTTATGGCTCTTTGAAAAATTTTAGTCAAAAAATCGACCTTATTTTTTGTGTCATTCGATTAAATACACCTTAAAAATCAACCAAGTAGCTCAGAAAATCGTTAAAAATAGTATGCAAAAAATCAAATATCCAACAGTTAAAGACATTTTCTCAGGGATTTAACAATTTTACCAATTTTACAATTTTTTGCCTTAATACAAAATACGGTGTGAAAGATAATAGCATCAGGTGGTTCTTACTAAAAAAAATAAGTTCAATTTGGATGGTCCCAGCGGGTATACCTTCTATTAAAATGAAACAAGAAGGGAGGCCATTTAATGGTATGAGGCGCAGTATGCTATTAATGCCCAGTTTAATTCAACTTTAAAAGCTCACGAAACAGATCTGTTCCGGCCTGATTTCGGTGGATCTTTTTAAATTTTTAGATGGTTGAAAAGTGTGGCTTCGTGGACAATCTGATAGAAAGCATTTTTGGTGGCTTTAACTACGGTTTAACCATTGATTTTGCTAACTGATAATGTTGACTTTCAGACTTTTCGGAGTATGCGTTGTCTTTCTTGAGGGTATGTAACCATGTTAGCTGCATACTAAGTCGAATGTTGTCACCTTCACATCGACTGCTATGACCATTGTCCTGATAGTCTCGAATTTGAGCATTTTTCTCTAGGGTTAGAACACTTTCTTTTGGCAAAATTGTTAAATTCATGAAAAAATGTCTTTAACTGTTGATTATTTGAATTTTTGCATACTATTTTTGACGATTTTCTGAGCTACTTGGATGTTTTTCAAGATGTATTTAAACGAATGACACAAAAAATAAGGTCGATTTTTTGACTCAAATTGTTCAAAGAGCCATAAGACTAACAATTTCTTATGAGGGTTCAAAATTCTTCCTGAATCTTAATCTCCAAATTACACTTAATAAATTCTATAATTAGATTTGTCATAATTATAAAAGGTTATAGAGAAATCGTTAAAAGTTTATTGAAAAAAATCTGTATTTAATCGAGTGAATTGGAGTGTTTAACCAAAATCTGAGTATGAGGATAGGTGAATACTTTGTGATATCGAAATCAAAAGTCTGGCAGGTTTTTTTCAGCCTTTGGCGGTGTTGAAAATAGAGATTTTCTAAATTTCTTATCTTATGATGCTGTGTAATTTTCCCTAAGTCCAAACACTTTAATTTTGGTGATCCGACTATTAAGACTGCGTTCACACAAGGAAACTGAGTTGCTGGCAACTGGGAGTTTGTAGGCGAGAAGTGCGTAAGGGAAAGAAAAAAAATCTCCCCTCTCACCCTTCTCGCCTACAAACTAGCTAGTTTCTGGCAACTTAGTTTCCTTGTGCGAAAGGGGTCTAAGACTCGAGATCTAAACTTTTTAAGCGAAATTATTTTTGGCCCTCCTGGTGCCAAGTTTTCCTAGTTGAAATGTGTACGAAAACATTTTTCAACCGCAATTCTGTCAGTGGAATGAATAAAATTAGAACTCAAATTATTGGAACGCTTTATTCCATTTTATAAGAAATTACGACCAGCTAACACGAAAAATTAATTGGTACCAGGAAAATAAATAAATCTCTAGATCTTTAAGAAAAGATAATTCTTTATTTAAAAATGTTATTTTATTTGATCAAACAGTTTTTTGAATTTTTTGCCATCGATTAGTTCAGCATGTTTTTTGCTATTCGAATGGAAACACTGCAAATAATCCATTTTTTTTTCAATTTTTACTTATTACTTGTATTTTCCAGTTCTTTTTGTCATTATAGTGTAATTAAAATGTTAACATTTTCCTGCGATGAAATTATATGACTTTCGGCTCAACAACAGTTACGTTAGTTAGCTTGAGGTGATGAAGTCTTTAATGAATTCCAATAATGTAAAAATTTGTTGAGATCCTTTAATTCCTTTTCTTAGTTCAATTTTATTTGTAAGTCTTTTTCCTTCGTTTACTTTATGTTCATAGTTTCGAAATATAATTTCAACAGTTTGTAAATCAGAAGAATTTTAATCCTGAGTTTTTGTTTAAATTATTGGCGGTTCACTTAAAGGGTTTTTCAACAGGGACGCTACAAAAGTAGAGCTACAGGTACAGCAAACGACGCCATATTTCTTGCCGCTCTTTTAATATTTCTCTTAAGTAAGCCAACAACGAGTAAATTATTAAAATTTACTACCGAAATTCGGAGTCAGTGGCCTCAACGTTAAGAGCGGTACGTCCAATTTATGGTCGTCATAATCGTCCTAGCAGATCAACAATTGAGCGTCTAGTGGAAAAATTTGAATCCACAGGCACAGTAAAAAATGTTCCCGTGCTAGTGAGACAAAGAAGTGCCCGTAGTGTCCAGAATATTGCTGCCGCTGAGGTTTCAGTTGCAGAAAGCCCAAATGTGTCTCTCACACGTCGTTCTCAAGCGTTGGGCATCTCTGTGACGTCGTTGTGGCGAATTTTGCGAAAAGATCTTGGCCTACATCCTTACAAGATTAAATTGACGCAAGAACTGAAGCCAGAAGCGTCGTATGTTCGTGAATTGGGCTGAGCAACAACTTGAAAATGACGGATTTTCATCGAAAAATCATCTTCAGCGATGAGGCTCATTTCTGGCTGAATGGCTTCGTCAATAAACAAAATATTCGGTATTGGTCAGGCAGCAATCCACACGTACTCCATGAGTCATCATTGCATCCCGAAAAAATTACGGTTTGGTGTGGTTTATGGGCCGGCGGCGTCATTGGGCCGTACTTCTTCCGTGATGATCAAGACCGGCACGTTACTGTGAATGGGGATCGCTACCGTTCAATGATAACCGAATATTTTTGGCCCTAATTGGATGATATGGACTTAAAGGACATGTGGTTCCAACAGGACGACGCCACAAGCCACACAGCCAATGTCACAATCAATTTATTGGAAAACAAGTTTGTAGAACGAGTTATCTTACGAAATGGTCCAGTCGCTTGGCCGCCTCGGTCGTGCGATTTGACGCCGTTAGACTATCTCCTGTGGGGCTACGTCTATGCCAACAAGCCAGCGACGATTGATGAACTTCGTACGAATATCGAACGTGAAATTGCAGCAGTATCGGCCGATTTATGCTTGAAAACCGTCGAAAATTGGGTTCAGGGTCTGGAGATTCTGCAAACGTGCCCGTGCAAAAGAAATCGAGTTCCATACATAATGGCATCGAACGAACTTTCACAGAAATACAAAATTTCATTGATATCCAAATGCGCTCTTATTGAAAAACCCGATACATTGGAATTAAATGTAACTCCAGAAAGTGTGTAGCAAAGAGTAGATATTTATTTTTCTCAATAAATGTATTTTATATTCAATTAAACCATAATTTTTTTGTATCAAAATGAATCATAGAAACAAATTAGGTATGCATTTAGTGCACATACCTTCATGACCTACTGTTGATAGTTGCGACTCTTGAGTATTGCTGATGAATCACTCAAAATATTTGAATAGTCATGGAGTGAGTAAAGACAGTTAAAATATTGATATAATTTCTTATTTGTGCAACGTAAATAGGTTGATTTAATTGTGATTGGCATGAAAGAATTTGCAAAAACAAAAAGATGTTTGTGATTTGAATTAGTTTAGAAAAAGTCCAATCGAATTTGATTTCTCATGAGAACTAAAATCCATTTTTTTCCAAAATTATACAACAAGTATTCAATACTCTTATGATCAGCAATGTTATTCGACAATATCTTTTAGTTTTTGAAAAAATTGAAAATAACTAAAAATTTTAACATAGAAACTCCCATATAATAAGACTGCTAGGAAAAAAGTAGTTGAGATAAAAGTATCTCATTTTAAGCTGGTTTATAGAAAACAGAAGTATGTATTACATATTTTCAGATTTAGGGATTCAAATTTAAAATTCAACATTTAAAATAAACAAATTATGAAACACTTTCTTAGAGTTGTCAATTCTGTGTGCAATTATTGTAATAGTTACTATAGGTTTAGTTTGGTTCAAAATTGATGCAGTGTGCGATGGCCCATTAAGTTCATCTAGTATAAAATCAAATTACTAAACTATTGTCTTCTTAAATTCAAACATAAATCTATTTTCTTGTCTTACTTAGGCTTTTCATCAAATTTTTGAATTGAAAAATAAAAAAGTGCACAATGTGTCTTCTGGTAAGTTGCGTGAGTTTGTGTGTTGACCTTACCCTTTTATTACTTGCCCTCCCCCAACATTTATTCAATTCGCATGCGCTTTATCGAACAAAAATACCTTTCCTACTGTAATTAAAATTTGGTGGGGTCGAACAAGACTCATTGGCAAGGGCAGTCTGCACTTGCAATAATTATCTCAATTATATCGTTCGTCATACCATAAATTTGTATTTACCCTTTGCAAAAACTACACAAATTCTGATTTTAATTGAAATTTCATGTAAACAATAAAACACATAAAATCTAATGTACGACGGTATATGAAATGTCGCTGAAAAGCACCCCTGGGGGCACTTCTGACTGGTAAATAAATGCATTTCAAAAGTGTCACTGTTCATATATTGGCAGGTTTGAGTTTTAAGGTCGATCGCGTAGGTTTCTAAATAAATTGAAATTTTATTCCGAAATACAGTGTGTGTGTGTGTTGTTGGGGCTCAGTCACGGACATAGTCCGGTAGATGAAAAAAAAAAATTACTAATACGTCACACGTCAGCAGAAAGCATTTAATTATGCTCGGGGCATCCTAGAATACTGCAGTAGCGGCAGCAGCCACAACAACCGATGAATACTTAGTGCAAAAAAATACTAATAATAATAATTTACTCTCCGCCCCTTAATCCCCGTAGGCGAGAGTTGTTGGTTTTCCTCGTATGTGTAGAGTGTCCATCTGTGGGGACTCCTACTGTGCCTTTGATTTATAACACGTTTTAATGGCATTCAATTTGCAATGTTTTATCATCGTTAGATTGATTACACCGATTATATTGGTGTGTTTTGTGTGTGTTTTTTTTGTTGGTTGCACTAACAAAGGGTGCTGATATATTCATTAACAGGGTTGGGGAATAAAAGTGCAATTATTGTAATTCATCATATCATGCAAGTTTTAAATTCAAATGAGAATTTCCTTTGACAATAAAAGAAAATTGTCGAAAACTACAAAAACAGAAAATTATACTGGTGAAAAACAACAAATGAAAAGTATGTATGTATATTTCATGAAATAGAGGATAGAATCATTTTAGTTAATAGGATAAAGGATTTAGTTTAGAAAGAATAAAATAAAGCAGATTTTTATTTTCAGAAAATTAAATATATTTTGAACATGGTCTTAAAAAAAATTAATTCAAAAGTTTCAGTACATATTTTGAACTGGTTAAGCTTCATTTGACTTATGATGTTAAATTATTAATACTTAAAAGTTACTTTCAACAAGAATCCGAAAGTATGTTTCGAGCTATTTTGATTGGAATCGCTGAATAGAGTACTTTATCAATTCTTGTTTATTTAATTCTTGGTATCCTTATCGTGAAGGAATATATCATCGAATGCGTTTGATAACCAATTTTTGTTTTCAAAATATTCAAAGTTCGAGTTTTGAATCATGGAAATCGCTAATCATTCGATTTTGGTTGATTAGCTTTACTTCATTACAACACATGAAAGTCACATTCAAAATTTAACTCACTGTGAATAAACTAGCCTAAGGGTAAAGTATTTCAATAATAGAAATAGTAAAAGTAATTCGGTATCGTGCTCGATATCTTTAGAAGAAGCGCAAATGCAAACAATTCTTTAATTTATCGCTCTCTGCGGTAGTTGAAACACTTCAAATTCCACCAACGACATGTAAATTTTGTTTAAAATTGTATTTTTGTATTACTAGTTATTTAAAAATGAATTTAACAACCTGATTAATATATGTTCAACCAATGATTAATAAATGTTCAACCTTTTCTCTTATTCCCGGGATTTTTGTTCCCTTTTCCTTATTCTAAACAAACTTCAAATATGAGAATTAATACTCCCGGTAGAAAGCAGTCGTTCTAAATGCCTTAAATTGTAAAAAGTAGATTAATTTAGCGCGAGGAGCATTTGCTCCCCAGGAATATTTAGAATTGGGATGCTTTTGTATGTAAGGGTTGATTTTATTAAACGGCAGTAAGTGTATTTGAAATCCTTGAACTAAGTCCTGTATATTGGGTTCGTTCACATCGCCCATTACAGATGGAGAGCAAAGTCAATGCCGAGATGTAGCAGCTGTTTCTTCACTTCTTTATTCCCGCCATTGTTAACAAAATTATAATTATTTGCAATGGTCTCCAAGCTATTTTTATAATTAAAATCCTTAGACGCCCGTCTATTTTTTTTGTTGTGTTTTAATGGCGCTTCATCGCCCTTGCAAATCCCAACAATCCGTCATCTTGGTAACAAAAGCCTCTGCAAGATCATAAAAATTTCAATCGCTTGACTAAGAATTACATAGTTTCTTAATGATGCCGCGTCAGTGCCACCGTGCAGTACACTCTTCACAACACACCACCGGCACAAAGTATTCACACATCAGTCCCGTGATGACACCACATATCAAAGTTCAACAGGCAAGTTGCACACGTTGCTGCTAGCTACTGTAGTGGGCCTAAAAGCAACCGACTTATGATAGGCGTCCGGTCAGGTACAACGTCACACACCCCGTCTACCCTGATTGTCGTCGTCATTAAAACCATACACAGTAGTGTGTAGCAGATGCATAAAGTCACACGTTTCACAAGCGGACGACAACAAGCGCAACAACGCGATAAGACGCGACCCAATAGGAATATAAACAACCAGGCGCGGTGGCATGGCATTGCAATGCAAAAAAAAAAAAATACAAAAAAAAGCGTATAGAAAATTGAAAATAAAAACAAATAAACCCAATAAAAAAAATCTTCAGCAACTTTGGAAGAAAAGAGCGAAGAATATATGTCCATATAAACACTGCTGAACAGAACAGAACAGTATAGTAGAAAAATGCATGTGGAACAGGGGCGCCTTCCTTGAGACCATTGTGGAACACGTTTCTGGGAATCAAACACCGCGCGCAGCATTAACCATTGGGATAGATATGTGAGAAAGCCTGGATGAGGACGACACGCCGTAAATGCAACGCTGTTAGCGTCATATAATTACTGCACAAAAAAGTGCGCAGCGGGGAGAATCAGGGTTTGATAAAAACAAAAAAACAACGATACAAAACAGAAGAACTTAGGCTCCAGGTAAGGAGCACGAGGCATAATCAGGTTTTGCTCGACTACGACTATTATAGCATTACTGGGAATGGATACTTATGATGAGTCCTATCGCGTAATATACGCTTTATGATTACGATAATGTTTGTTATGATATCAATGTGTATGGTTATTGTTACTACTTGTTGTCCAAGCTTTGGTGGGAGGAATAATAAAATTCCTCGCAGGTGGACATTTATATTGAGAAAAGATTATATTTAAAAAATATGTACACTCAAGACTGACCATTAAGCTTCTTGGTAAGTGCACGTGGGAATTGTGATTTGGTCTAGAAAAAGCAGGTCACAACACGCCTTTTCCTAAATCTATGTTCCTGGCGAAAATAATAATGGTCTTTGGTTCGTGGTCCGCGGTCCACACAAAAGAGTTTAACAAAGATCTAGTAAAAGAAAAAATTGTCATTTATAGTAAAGTTATAAAGATCCATACATTTGCCAATGCGACTTTTTTTGTTTGTTAAATTTTAACCCACTCTCTTTCTCTCGGTGCTATAGTGGGTTTCTCAAAAGGCCAGCGATTTATGAGCACTTCGCAAAATTTTTAGTTGCAATTTATGCGTTCCAAATTTATAGTGTTAAAGTTCATTGCTTGTCTTTTTTTTTGTTGTTGTTGTCTGTTGAGTGTGTTTATTCCCATAAAGGTAGGAAACAACATCATTTGGGGGCGTTACCAATGCACTTATTTAGTTGACACCATAGGCCTCAGGCTTTGTCTTGATTTTGAGATCATAAAATAAGATTTGGTCCGTCAGTCTGTAACTGAATAGTGAATAGACCCCAAGATTATAGTGTAGTATCGTTTCATTATAACGCAATCTTCATTGTCTTGTATTTTGATTTAAATTTAAATCTTTTTTTCTAATTTTATTTTAACATTGAACGGGCGTTTTGAAGTTAAATTAAGTTGTGTAATAAAATTATGTTTGTACCTGAGTTTAAAGAGACAATACACATGAGTACTTTATCTTGCACCCACATCTAAAGTGTTTTTTTTTAGCTATATGCTTGCTCTAGTTTGTAATGCTTTTCTTTTTGATAAATTTACTTTAGGTAAGTCTTTGAAAACTACGTAGCAAAAAACTATTATTTTTGGTTTAAATACTACTTTCTATAATTTAGAAAAAAACGGGCAATTTTACAGAAAGACCATTTAAAAATTAAAAGAAATTTTCCACAGTTGCCATAAAATTTTCAACTACTGTGTGAGAGTGACTCAATAACTACTCTCATATTAAATGTTAATACAAACATTTGTTATAACCTATTCCGCCTTTCAAATTCTAAGAAAACCCAATTCCATACAAAAAAAAACATATGTTACAAAAAGTCTCTTTCCTTGCTTCGACTTTAATAAGCAGTCTGTTTTTTATAGATGTCTATAAAGTTTGCATGCAGATATGAGCATAAATGTAGTTGCAAGGATCACGTGACCTTTTAACAATAATTTAACACATGATTTGACTTTTAATCGAGCTATTTATTTCTTTTTCTGTTAATTTTTTCTTCAAAGATGAATGACGGAATTTAAATTACACTGGGGAAAAAACAACTCTTCCGTTTATTATTGTAAATAATATATTGGACTCAAACTATCCTAGAATTTGTTTCTTATGTACATATGTCAATTACATCAATCTTGCTTAATCACGTAAAACGTTCTTATATTTAAAAAAAAATGACTGGATTTCAGTAATTCAATGTTTTTAGAGTGTTAATCTTATAGAAACAAATGCACATATACATATATCCTTCCAACTCAAACCTATCACTTTTCAATCCTCATTGCATTTTCGAATTGAACATGTAACTGGAGGCCCTTTCGTTTATATTTAGCTCTTAACCGATTTCTGTTTTCGTTTTTTTGCTTTCGCATGTTTCATAAAAAAAACAAGTACTTGTATACTGTTGATATTTTTCGTTTGTTTTGCTAGTCGCATTTTGTGATTTCGCCCTCACTTCTTGAAGTGAGTCCATTGGCGTCCGGTCGGTAAAAAGAAACAAATAACCAAATGCTTCACCACACACCTGAAACGTAATCGTTATAGCCGAATGTGCCCAAAGTGTGCACAATTAATGGCAGCAGCTAATAAAATCGTGATCCTTAATCGATTACAGCACTTGTACGTGTTGTTGACATGAAAATTACGCTGAAAACGTTAATCCGTTGTGCGCTCTGTTAAAGTCACTTGCTATAAAGGAGGGTGCCACACTGCCAGGCTAGCTGCCACTGTCACTGCCTCAACCACCGCCTCCACCTACTTATTCTCCTTCTCTCTTAAAAGAGCCGCTACTGCCGCTTCCGCGCCACTGCCACAGTCCGTTGATGTCGCCAATCGTTCCAAGAGTGTTCGCTTCGCTATTGCACCACCGTGCAGTGCACTGTATGCTGTATGCATTGTGTGGAGCAGAAGAAGCAAGGCGCATGGAGCCATTTTACCTCTCAGACACAAACAAGTGTACAACAGAGAAGGAATACAACGAGATTTCTGTTATTGGCGTGGTGTTTTGCTACTCCCATTCTATACACAAGTCACCGTCTTTGAGGCCTTTTAGGTTTCACCGCACGCACAACATTCGCATTTGAACTCCTGTGAGCGTACGGAGTACACGTCATATTGTCCGCGCGGTATAAGTCGTGTATGTCTTTTCCAACATCGGTCTTCGTCTAGTTGGCGCGATAGTTGTGGGGTTTTGTTGCAAATCCATTGTCAGTGAACGTGAGCGATTATTGTTGTGATTTTTATGATTTCTATAGCACATATCATAGGTGGGTGGTCAGTCGCATCAGCAGAGAGTGTCAGTTTACTACTGACTGTGATTAAGGAGTATTTACACTTGCATGGCGAAGACGCTCCTTAAACTGAAGTTATGTGTATGTTTTTATTTTTATCAAAGTTTATATAATTTTTTGAGTTTCTAATTATACGGAAACAGTTTTTTTCTGTGTTTCTATATTTATTTATATTTATTTTTTTTTCAATTCATGTGAGCTCGATGAGTCAAAACTTTTTGCGGAAAGAATTTTGTTTGTAAAAAATAGGCAACATTGTTGCAAAGTGCAACACTAGCCTATTAAATAGAAATTGTATACACATAGTTCTTGTTGTTTGCGCCATTCCTAGTAATAATGAAAATGTTGAACGAGTGACAGCTGTGTGTAGTGCTTTGTGAGAAGTTCAATTATTGTGGACACAATGCCCATGTTCCGTGTTGTTATGTTAATCGTATGGAAGTAGTTGGCGAATACAATTCTTAGAAAATTAAAAAAAAAAAAATAAGCAATCAATGACCACCTTTTCTGAAATGATTTCGATAAACGGGAAAAGCAAATACATAGCATGTTTTTTTTTTGTCATGTTTATCTTTTTGATTTTTTAATCATGAAAAATATGGTTTCCTTAATTTTTAACACGCCCATCAAAATAAAGGTGAACTTGTTTGTTAAAAAATTTTTAATCAATAAAAGATAGGGCGAAACATTTTTTGTAGAAGAAACCAATATAATTTTCCGTAGGTTTTTGATGTCATTAATGCGAATCCGAACTTTGAGCTCGAATTCGAGATATCTTGGTAAATAATTTTTTTTAAATAAATAAAATATAATCAAAGTTCTATAATTAAACTTAAAATCTTTCTAAAATATTCATTTCTTTTCGAAAAATCAAAAGTTAAAATGACGGCAAAAATGTTATAGTTGCAACCCAGAATCGACAAGAACGAAGTGGTTTCGTACATAATCTGAAGACCAAAAATCCCGAGTCAAAAACTTAGAATCCCGAATGCTCTAAATCCCGAGTGTCCATAATCCCAAATTTCCAATTTTGGGAATAAGGGATAATGGATTTGAGATTATGGCATTCGGAATTTTCTTTCGGGGTTTTGGGATTTTAGATTTCGTCCCCAACCCGAATACGAGCTATGAGCAGTTTTTAAGAACAGCACCTACAACGACTTTTATTATATTTTGTCCAATGTTTCATTTGTTTGTGTTTAAAATAATAGGGCGGGAATCGAGCGTTTAGTTGTTTAATGCATCACTGGGGTTGAAAAAGAGGGCAGCAACCGATAGCTAAAGTCAAACATGAACAAAACTACTAGTCGGTGAAGGTTTTTAGGTGGCTTTGGTTAGAAAATTCTGTTTTTCGATTGTATATTGACACCCCTTCAAAAACCACTAAAATTTTGTGTGGAGTCTGGTTTTTCCTTTTGGTTGGCTGTAACCGGGCTCGCCACACCAAAAAGGCTGAGATAAGATGACCTACACCATTTGTGTATGCGTATTCTTACGTCTTGTTAATGAAGTAATTTTCATATAATTTCCTTCAAATCTTAAAACTCATACACAAATGGTGATTTTTGTATAAGTTATATGCGCTTTCTTTGTTAATTAGGGTTGTTGGCAAACAAAATGAGATTTTTTGCCTAAAGGTTTAAAAAAAAAACATAGAACTTATTCCCGATCGGCACAGTAAAAAAATGAACAAAACGTGTGTTAAATTTCATTCTTCTAATTGAACTTGAAATTTAAAATAATTTATTAATTTTTGTGTGTGTAATTGGATATTTACCAAAAATGCAAATTAATTTATAGACACATATTTATATAAATTAAGAAACTATGATTAGTTATTGATTTGTTTGTCTGTTCTCCTTGGAATCAATCATTTTAAATAGCAATGCCAGCAAGCCACGTTGTTGTTTCATTAAGGTGCAGTTTTGGAATTGATTTATCCAAATGTAATAATAAAATTCATTGTATTTGATTTAAATAATTTAAATATTAGACTAAACAAAATATATTATTAATTTTCGTTTAAAAAGTTGGTGTAGCAATAATAATTTTATTTGAAGCAACTGACTACTTTTATATATGATTTTTAAATGCATTTAATTTTTTTATCATTTTAGACAAGAACTATTCTTCGTATTTCTTGTTTTTTAAGCGCTATTCGTTGCAGCGAAAAATAGAATCAAATTTTTAATTATGTTTATCAACTAGCATAATGATTTTTTTTTAACTTTACTCTGTCAGTCTATGAATATATGTATGTACATAAAAAATAAAAATAAATCGGGTGGCACAACGACTCGCAACCATTCCTGTGTGCGCCTTTCGACAGGAATGGAAGGGACCTACAATTTTATGCCGAATCCGAACGGCTAGACGAGAAGCACTTATTCGTGACAAGTGATACTCTTGGAGGATTTGTCAATTCCTCGCAAGAGGCAGTAGCCCTGTTTTTAGGTGGACGATGCTGGGAAGACGCTACGGGCTACTACTATGTATTTACATATGCTATGTATTTTTTTTTATTAAAATAGATGTACATATGTACATATTTTACATTCCGAACGTTCATGAATTTTTCATCATCATCGTTCTTAGGGCCAGTTTGTTCACAGCTGATTATCTTTAATCCATGATTAGTGGAGCTGGGAAATCCTCAAATATGTTTGTTGATTAAATTTTGTTTAAAAAATTCATAGTATGCGTTGCTAATCATGGATTTCACTAATCAGCCAATTTTGGTTGATTAGCGTTAGTTAATTAAAGCCTATGAAAGTCACATACTAAATTTAACCCACTGTGAACAAACTGGCCCTTAATGACTTTTAGTGACGTCTGAATTTTCAATATTCCACTTTATTTTTGTGAAATAAATAAGATTGATTTAAAATATAATTTTAATTTTATTTGAAGTCTATTATGAAAATATTGTAATTGTAAATCACCCCTATTACGAAATTCGTATTATTGAGTCGTATTTTGGACTTGTGGTTTCGTTAATGGTAAAATGTAATATTTTACCTTTTTGTTTTTCTTCATTTTAATTCAATAAAACGCATTTTTTTTATTTTATTTTGCTTATCTATATATATAATTAATTCAGCAATACAAAAATCATAATATGTAAAATGTAATCTTTCTTGGTGGAAAGCTTTTGAGAATTTACGAATAGAGACATTGCGGTGGTGGTATTGAAACTTAACAATATCATCAAAAGACATGGCGAAAAGAACAATTTGTGTTTTTTTCGATCAAATTTTGTTCTTTTCACCATGTCTTTTGATAAATACATATGTTAAGTTTAAATACCAACACTGCAAAATCTCTATTCGTGAATTCTCACAACCTTTGCACCAAAAAAGATGATACTTTACCATTAAGGAAACCTCAAACTCAAAATACGACGAAATACGACTTAATAACACGAATTTCGTAATTGGGGTGAATGTTCCCCAAGATTTCGTTCTGTGAAAACAGATATGGAATTGTAGTAACATCCTTTATTAATTTGTTTTTTTTTTAATGTTTCTTACTAGCTACTTATATATATGTATACTTGACAGTACAGTGCAGTGAATAGGCGAAGGGCGATACTAGTTCTTCAAATAAATGTACATAATGAACCTATGTAACATTTCTAATATGAATGTTGTATACTAAACGGATATTTTATCAATATTTTTGATTACATCAGAAAATCTGTGCGTTTTCCTGCTTTAAACAAAAATATTAAACGGATAAAAAATCCGTCCACTGTTAAAACAACATCCATACCAAAAGTATTCAGCCTTATCGGCAATTTCGGTAACATGCTTTGAGAAACGTTGGTAGTAGGGATATGAACGCGATCATCCTCATCTTCGATAATCAGATGTCAAAGTGACAGATGTCAAAGTGACAGCTGTGTAAGTGACAGCTGTTAAAGTGACAGCTGTGAAAGTGAAAGCTGTCATAGTGAAAGCTGTCAAAGTGACAGCTGTAAAAGTGACAGATGTTAAAGTGACAGCTGTCAGAGTGACAGACAGATGTCAAATTGACAGGTGTCTAAGTGACAGATGTCAAAGTGACAGAGGTCAAAGAGACAGATGTCAAAGTAACTGATGTCAGTGACACATTTCAAAGTTACAGGTGTCAAAGTGGCAGATGTCAAAGTGACAGCTTTCAAAGTAACAGCTGTCAATCTGTGTGCATCTGCAAGAACTTTATCTTGGTATGTACATTGGTAAGCTAAGGTCTCTGGGTTGTAGCATATGCCTTATTTTTAGTAAAATTGATGTGAAGCGTATGGAAATGGAGATATTGCACATTTTCATTGTAATATGGATTTAAAAACGCTTGTGAAGATAAAACACTCTTCTTTTTGCATCATATGTTCATCTCCGAGACCCTAATTTTAGAATTCATATTGATTCCCGAAAATTGTGGATTATCCATGCTATTAGCTTGCAAAAATAATGCTTATTATTTTTTTTTTTAAAATATGCGTTGCATCATTTCCGATCCGTCAGGATGCAGGTACCAAGAATCAAACTAAACGCCGGATTATTATTATTCTGAAATTCACAGGCTATGATTTGGTAAGTCACAACCATAAACAATAATACTTTATAATTAATTCAAAAATTGAACCGCACTTACAAAAAAAAACTAATAACTGATCGCTTATCGCACAATACCAATGAACAATGTTCTTCGATAGGAGGACCTCATCACCCCTTTCCTGAATAGCCTTCCAAAGTTCCGCCATCGGACACACTCTCTGGGTACCTTTTAATATTTATTCTATTACAACGCGCAAACTAAAGTACATGACATGTCCAACAATCTGAGAGCCTTTATATTTGAAAACCTCAACTGTAATTACTCCTACTGCAACTGCTATAGCCTGTTAATGCATGCAAAAACTTAAAAAACCACGCCAAACAACATCAACAACAGCAGCAGCAATTTGAAAGTTATGCTGAGTTTCTGCGCGGTGAGTTGTTAATTTCGATGATTTATTGCGTGCAAATTATCATGTGCGCTGTCCGTTAAAAGGGGAGAAAGAGGAAAGGGACAGACATACATAATGAACATAAAACTCTGTCCTCACCAAGGAGGTGATTTATTGAGTGAGTTATGCCATTTAAATCTAGTGTCGAACATGAGTTTGAACATCAAAATTAGTGCCCCATACAAAGATAGATTGTCCGATCGTTTTGCTCTGACAACTTAGATATTTCTTCAATCAAATTGACGAAAATTGCATAGAAAAGAAATTAATAATTTATTGGAATATGTGTAATGCCTTAAATATACAGCGAGAGGCAATCTGGAGCTACACATCTGACCTTCAATCGAATGAAAATTCCATCGCCACCACCAACAGCATGGCTGGAAAAGGTGGAGCTTTGTTGGATTATTGCCAGTACGTAGGCGGATCTACCAATAGCCGTCGCCATCATGTTTTATTTTTTAAATTAATTTAAGCTTGTTACAAATTAATCATGATACTCTTAATCCTCCAAGTATTGCTTTTATTCGTGATAATGGTCTTATGATCATGTACCTGTTTGTTTCAATTAAGTAAGCTCATTTGTTGATTTTGTGTTTTATTAAATTGTGGTTGAGAATATTTGCACAAGCTTGGATTAATAACTCAGCCTTAAAAATGAAAGTGATTAACAAATTTGTTAGCTGATTATTAATTATATCATCCATAGATTTAAGCATTGAGAGTATGTCATCATCAATGTATTCCTTGTCTTGTATCAGAAACAGCTAAAGGCTGAAACTAAGAAAGTTTAAAAATGAGACTAATTTTCAACCTTTTTATATGTTTTAATACTTTTATAAGCCACATCCTTTTTAGTGAATCTTTTGTTTCATTTTTTAAATAAAATACATAAATATACAGGTTATAAACAATTTGTATTTTTGTTTTAATTTTTAACATAGACTATCCAAGCTTTCCCGGTTATCGGGTGAGTACCACACACAGAATGGACACCGATGATGTTGAATCAACTACAAGCAGTGCAATGTCAACTCTTGGAACATTGTTTTCGTTCACCAGTCCAGCCGTTAAGAAACTTCTCGGTTGGAAGCAAGGTGATGAGGAGGAAAAGTGGGCAGAAAAAGCAGTAGACAGTTTAGTAAAAAAACTTAAAAAGCGTAAAGGTGCAATAGAAGAACTGGAGCGAGCACTCTCCTGCCCCGGACAGCCATCAAAATGTGTAACTATACCCAGATCGTTGGATGGACGTTTACAAGTAAGATAACAAAAAAAAATAGTATTTTAAATAATAATTTATATTTATGTTATAGGTGTCCCACAGAAAAGGCCTACCACATGTGATCTACTGCCGTGTCTGGCGTTGGCCAGATCTTCAAAGCCATCATGAGCTGAAACCCCTCGAAATTTGTCAGTTCCCATTTAGTGCTAAACAAAAAGAGGTCTGCATTAATCCTTATCATTATAAACGCGTTGAGAGTCCTGTTCTGCCACCGGTGTTGGTGCCAAGGCATTCAGAATTCGCTCCCGGCCACTCAATGTTGCAATTCAATCAGATGAGTGAACCCACAATGCCTCACAACGTTAGTTACTCGACAGCGGGATTCAACTCGCACCTTAGTCCGAATAGTCCGCCAATGACATCAGTCGGCAGTCCCGGCTCTGTGAGTTCGAATCCAACTAGCCCATATGGCAGCCTAGCCGAGACACCACCACCAGCATATAGCCCCTCAGAAGATGGCAACTCAAATAATCCAAACGACGGAGGACAAATGATAGACGCTCAGATGGGTGACGTTGCCCAAGTCAGCTACTCAGAGCCCGCATTCTGGGCTAGTATCGCGTATTACGAGCTCAATTGTCGTGTCGGTGAAGTATTCCATTGCAACAGTAACTCAGTGGTTGTGGATGGTTTCACGAATCCTTCCAACAATTCGGATCGCTTCTGTCTCGGCCAGCTAAGTAATGTCAATCGCAACAGCACCATCGAAAACACCCGCCGACACATAGGCAAAGGCGTGCATCTCTACTACGTAACAGGGGAAGTTTACGCGGAGTGTCTGTCAGACTCCGCCATATTTGTCCAATCACGCAACTGCAATCATCATCATGGTTTCCATCCGAGCACTGTGTGCAAAATTCCTCCCGGCTGCTCCCTCAAGATCTTCAACAATCAGGAATTTGCTCAGTTACTCTCACAATCGGTGAACCACGGTTTTGAAGCTGTCTACGAACTAACGAAGATGTGCACTATCCGAATGAGTTTTGTGAAAGGCTGGGGTGCCGAATACCATCGACAAGATGTCACCTCAACGCCATGTTGGATTGAAATTCATTTACATGGACCACTTCAGTGGCTCGATAAGGTTTTGACGCAAATGGGCTCCCCGCATAATGCTATTAGTTCGGTGTCCTAAAACGGGAGTTAATTAATTATAATATTTTTTTTTCATATAAAAGATATCAATTATATCGTACTTTTTACTACTATTCGATTGTAAAGGCGCTCCCAAACTGAGTGAACAAAAATGCAGCTAAAGTGACGCCAACTATAATCGCTTATTTTTGTGTGGGGGCTAATTCTTCCTAGAAATTAAATCTGAATGATGAAAGTTTCGATGTCACGTTGTTAAATCGCATTGGTTTGGGAGGGCCCTCACACTTTTTTTTATATTGTTTACTTATCATAGTTTTGTTTAAAATTATTTACAAAAATGAGAAATATATATACATACATACATATTTAAAAAAAAAAAAAACAAAAATATAAAATAAAACTTTCAACAAATTGAACTGATGTGAACATTTGATCTTCTTTTCGTGTTTTTATTGATAAAATAATTTTATTTTAAATGTTATTTTTAGTTTTATAGCATCGCGGTGTGTTCTTTATAAAACAAAAAATTTAAAGTTAAGTTTTATATTTAAAAGAAAAAAAAATTAATTTGAATAATGTTGCCATAATATTTTTATTTTATTTTTGTTTTTGTTTTTTATAAAGTTTTCGTTTTGAAATAAACTTATGGCAATACTCTACACTCAAACGAAGTAATATTACACACACACACAGCTAGTGATCTAGAATGTAAACATTCATTGAGTATAATATGTTAAAAAAGTTAATTTTTATTGTTTAGTTTCAACAAAAAATAAAGAACATTACTATACAAAAACATATTTTTATTTTAAACGAATGATTTAAAGAATTTTAAGATTTTTTTATCGTTTATATACTAAATATATATTTACATATTTTGCAATATGTTTTAAGAATTAGGAATTAAATTCAAAGAAAGAGAAAATATAGCTTTTAAGCATCTTATATAAATATTTAAAAAAAAAATGATTTAAAAACAGTGCCCAAGAAAATTGTTTATGTAAACAAAAAAATATGAAAGAAAAATGAAAAAAAAATATTTTGTCTGTGCATTTTTTTATTACGTAATTTGATTTTTGTTTTTATTCTCGCAGTTGTATTTTCTGTTTATTCCAAATTTTTGGAAAGCATGATTTTTATTTTGCAAACATTTTCTAATTCCTGCGAAAAATTAAGAATCTAAAAATTTGATTATAATTTTTGTACTTCGTCTACTATTGGAAAATCGTCTTAAAAGGAACGAGATGACTTTGTCATAACATGTAAAGGGTTGGACAGGTCACGTTTGTACACCTTAAATATAATAAAATGTATCGCAACCCTCCACAGAGTTGCACTCACATAACTCAAAGATCTTAGCCGTTCGACTAAGATGCCGTAGATGTCACTCCATGTCGATTTATGCTACTTTAATTTAGCCAATGTTCCTCTGGAATCGACAGTTTCTATCTCTGCCTTTCTAATATTTCAGCTTGAATAACTCGCTTATTTTAAATTTGGTGTTCGATATTATGCGCTTTATTTGACCTTTTTCACTATCGTTTTTTTTTTTTAATTTACACAAAAATAAAAAAATACCTTGGAGACAAAATTGAAAATGTTCGTATTGCATGTTTAAATTATATTTTAGTAAAAATAAATGTTTGTATGTGCCTCAATAAGCTACCTATGAATAAGTTTGCCTAACATGAATTCAAATGCCTAAATCTTCACTGCTATTAACAAAATGCCTTAAAGTATACAACAAAGTTTCCTTGAACTTTTGAAATTGCCTTTAACACTTGAAAATTTAAATTATGCTTATATTTTTGTGGGTGACAAATGAACAGCTATACACTAATTTTATGATTTGCAGCTTTTCGATAACAATAGGTAAAATAACAGAACTAGATTCACCTCTATTACAGAATCCATCGTTACCAAGGATTTTGTAAAACTTGAAATCTTATGGTGATGGAATTTATTTTAATAAAGTTTCCTTTCTGTGATAAAAGGTGAATACATTTTCAAGTTAAAGACAAATTAAAATGACAAATTAAATTTATAATTACAAATATTAAAATAAATTAAAAATTATGTACAAATCAAATTTTGGAAAAAAAAAGTTTCAATATTAACTTGTAAGATGTGTGTAGAATAGTAAAATGTTTATTTATGGAATAAGAAATAAAATATTTTTCTTTTGTGAAACTGCATTTTTATTTGAACAACAAGCATGTTGAAAGGGCTAATATTTAAATGAAGCTGAAAAAAACATGTAAGTATCATGTTTTCGGAGAAGCCTTTAGTAGACGTGAGTCTTGGTTGATTTGGAAAGACTTCCGTTGGTACAATGTGTATGTACATACCTAATTACGAACTTACATTGAATTTTTTCGTACTTAAAGTACCATGCGCGCGACCAACGAATGAACGAACATTCGTCCAATTTGACATTTCTTTCACATGGCATCTATTTTAATTCGTCGCGAATGACGAAAAAACAAAGACCATCAGCCCTATTATGTGTTCCGGGTGAAAGAAAATGCGCCCGGAAAAATTACATTTCACTCTTTCCTTATTGTGAGTTTCGGGCGAAAATGTTGCCTGTTCGTAAAAATTCCCTTATTGGCACTACTGACAGTATTTTTTTTTTTTTGTGTAATATGTCATGTCATTTACAGCAAGATTTCCATTTAATTTTTGGTGGCGAATGAGCCATACATTTTGTAAAATGTAGGGTGAAATTTGAAATAGCTTTTAAAAATCCGGGCGAACAAAACATTTCCGGGCGAAATGTTTTCCGGGTGAAACTCACCCTAAATAGTTATTTTGAGGTAAAACGCACGCGAAAAATTCATTCATTGCAGTGTGAATGATGTGTGGAACGCGAATACCTATAGATTGACAATTCGTTAAGTACTATTCACATGAGAGCGACGAATGAACGAACATTCGTTTAATTTGACATTTTGTTCACATGGTAGCTTATTTTAATTCGTCGCGAATGAGGAAGAAAATAATCGGTGATTTTGAGGTTAGACGCGCGCGAACAATTTATTCGTTGCAGTGTGGATGTTATGTGGAACGCTAATAGAATTTGACAATTCATAACAATCTGCAATTTGTTTTATCAAATTTCTCTTATTTTAGCAATTACAATGGAAATTTTACTATCTAAAGGCTTAATTACATAGGCCTACTTTTGTACAAAAGTGAGAAATAAATATCTATTCTAAAGACACCTGCTTGCAAAACAACAATGGAAAATTGTGCATGGTGGTTTAATTTATGTGTCAGAACAATTTTTGTATGGTTTTCTTGCAAGCATGTTTCCTTAGCGAGCATTTTAATTTCTCACTTTTGTACTTTTGTACAAAAGTAGGTCTTTGTAGTTAAGGCTTAAGCATTAATATAAATTTTGTCTGGATTTTGCAAGAAATTTCGGTCTGTAAATGTTTTTAATCTCATTTGTTAGTTCATTCGTCGTTCGTTAGTCGCTCTATGTCAACGATCAATTATAGGGAAAACCTTTAAGGCTTTACCAAACCAATGCGAAACATTCGGTGCGGCGAAGAAACATTCGTCAGTCAAAATTAATTTACATGGTGGTAAATGAGATTGGGCACACCAACACGGCGGAGAAACATTCGCCTTTCAAAATTTATTTACAGGATGATAAATGACAGTGCCCACACCAACTGCGAATGTTTATTCGCAACACCGAATGTTTCGCATTGGTTTGGGAGAGCCTTTAAGCCTGTTCCACATCTGTGTCGTGTGTTGTGGAATCGTGTGTCGCTATCGCTACAATGTATTTCATATGCGTAGAACCATATTTGTCTCGTGTGTTGTGTTGCAATGTGGCGCATAAAATATATGGAATGACAGCGACACACGACTCCACAACACAACACACGACTCCACAACACAACACACGACACAGATGTGAATCAGGCTTTAAGCTTGTGTTTTTGTTAGCGTGCGTTTTCTTTTCCTTTAAAAAAACAACATGTAATCAACCATTAAAATCTAATAAACATTTTTTTAAGATATAAACAGTGAGTATTCTACATTAAGTTGATTGTGAATACAACCAAAAACACAGAAAATTGAAATTCAGTTCAGTGTTCCCTTTTTGACATTTGTCATCACTGACGTTTAAAGCTGTCAAAAAATTCTGTTCAAGAAAATCGCATTCAGAAATATTTTTCTCCGTCTGGCTTCACGAAACTGCCTGAGATAATTATGGTTACTGCACTGGAACTTCTTGAAAACCGCTCTGATCGGCAACCGACCTTTATGAATTCCATTTTTAATCCTGCTGCATCTGCTTTATCTGGATTTGGTCTTGCAATATTTATCAATTTCGCTTACAGGAGGCCTGTTTGGTCGGGTAAGTAATGCAAAATGACATGACGTAACAAAAATGGTTTGGATCTAACCTTTCGTTTTATTATTAAATTATTGTTTATATATCAAGAAATTTAAAATATGCTATGCTATTCATATTAAAGGTATCCAAAAGCATGTAGTCTTCACATTGGCAGGAGGAAGTCTTGGTCTTTATTTTGATAAGAAACGTAATGAACATCTAGCTGATCGTGATGCTGTTCTTCGCCATTACATCTCCCTGCATCCAGAGGATTTCCAAGTTCCTGGTTAGAAAAATTACGAAGCATTTTTAATATTCCACCATGATATTAATGGATTTTGTTTGTTTTTAGATCGCAAGAAGTATGCTGATGTTTTAGAAGTTTGGCAACCAATTCGTTAATTAGGATACATATCCAAAGAATATTATAACAAATAAAGTAAACAGCATCTGGTGCCGTTTCATTAATGTAGATGTAAAAGAGCCATAAACGGTTATTTGATCCAGCTAATAAAGAAAGAAATATATAATATTTTTTAAAACTTTATTCGTAATGTAAAAATACGTAAACAAAATTAGGATATTATACTTGACTAGTGTCGCCCACTGGCCGAAATTCGTCCACCCAAAACTCACGTTCACAGACTCTAAGAGTCAATCTATTTGTTTGAAAATACATCACAAAATATTTTTTTTAGTTTTAATTTTTTTTAATACGCACAGTGATGGCAGTGCAAAACCAAAAATGGCCCCCAATGTGTTAATGCGTATCTCAGGTATTTTCTGCACATCTCCGCACCTATGGCTTTCCAACCATATACAAATTATGGAAATCGGTTCGATACTTTTTGAGCAAATGGTACCACAATCTTTTTTTAAGGCTATTTATATATAGATGATTCGAATTGAGGAGGCAACGGCAAAATATGCCAATTTTGTATATTGTTGGTCTTGATTCAAAATGTGTTGCTTTTGTTAATCAAGTTATGTTCCAAAATACGATGAAGAAAAGAAATTATTCCTTTGCTATTTACGAAGCATCTTTTTTCTACTCAAAAACGAAACACAGTACCAACGTGACCAACGTTTTGCCAATAACGGAAATACAAGTTTAAAGGTTCAATAAGTGAACCTAGGGCAGGGTATTTGATTGATAGTATTGATAAGACTGAGAGCATTCGGTTTGCTTTTCTAAATTATGTTAAACATGGAAGGATTGTCATATTCAAAACAATCTTTCTTCGTGTCAGTGATCTGATGCGAAAAGTTAAAAGAGTCTATAAGAACCAGACTGAAAGTGTCCACATAAGCTGAGTTAACATTTGAAACTTAAAATACAATTAGAGTTAACTGTGTTTAAAATAACAGTTATTATTTATATAATATTTATGTATTATGTACGTATGTATGTATACATACCTATTATTTTTCGTTCAAAATAGGTATTCATGTGTATACTCGTTTGTGATTTCGTTTTTTAGAACACAAAAATTAGCCATTTCTTTTAAACATGAGCAAACTGTTCTTTCATTCATTTTGTTCAAAAGGGATATGTCACCAACTTACCATATTAAGAATTATGTAACTCTGTCTTAAGATTGCACCGTTTTATTTGTTCAAAATTAAGAAAAAATAGAGGGTTTGCCTAAGTTAAATTGGGAATAATTCTGAACATGTTCTAAGAACAAATCCTATGGCAGAGGTGGCCTATTTGAACTCGTTTAGGTGGAGCGGGACAAATTTTTAAAACGTATACAAAATAAAAAACGAAATTAAAAACGACCTCACATCACAAACAACCAGATTATTAAAAAAAAAGTTTCGTATTTAAGGTACATAATATGTTAATTTCGACAATACTAGCGGTGTATAGATAGATGTCTTTTTAATATTTTTAGGCACCTACCTATCATTATTTTTATCGAATTTTCAACTTGTCCTTTCCGCCAATGTCACGCCTATGCTATGTCATCAAAGAAATCTGCTGAAAATTAGGCAGGTACAGCTTCCATTCTTCAAGGAAAAAGCAGGTATACCTATTTCCTCAATGAATTTTTAAACTTTTCTTGCTGGGCTAGGAACTTCTTTCAATCGTTAATGTGTGTAGGTAAATATTTTTTTTTCTTAAAAACGGTTCTAACTCTTTAGAATGAAATAACTTTTCAAAAAAAAACTCGAAGAGCTGTACATATACCTTACACAACATTTATTTTATATTTGTTTTTGGCTTAAAATAATTTTGCATAATAAAATTTCCATCGAACACTTGACAAGTTCAGGAAAACGAGATCTCAGAGTCAAAATATAGTAGGTACCTAATAACAGTCAAGAAACCGTTACATTTCCTTCAAGGATCAATAATTTTAAAACGCATTTTAATGCTAGCGTCTACTTTTTCAGTGTGATATAATCCGAGTTTCGTTGTAACCTCATCAAATTTGTTGAGATAAACTCGGATGATATCAGTAGATCGCTAAAGGCTAAAAATAATCTTTTAAATTGATTAAAAGTCACGTTTAAATCTTAAATGGAACAATTGTTTAATTTAGATTTGTTACCAACGCTGAGTACTGAATTAATTTTTTTTGAATTTCTTAAGCCAATTCACGCGACCAATATCTGGTTCTAAATAAATAACAACATTTTACAATGGTGTTTCATTCCAAATTATGTTCTGTGTGACCCCCGAACCCCTTTCCATCCCTTCAACTGTTGTTTACATCGGTTACTTTAACTTTTCAAACAGAGCGCATGCATTATAAATACTCTCTTCTACACATTTACCATCAACCAAACCAACTACTAGGACTAGGACCCACCCCGACCCCATACCGACCCCCATAACCCTGTTCTGTTAGCCCCAAACCAAATAATCCACCGTAAACTTTTTTGTGGAACTCAAGTTTATACCTCTCATGCTTTTCATTTGAATTCCTTGCTCAGTTGAGTTTCCGAAGTTGGTCTAGAAAGGAGAACGGAGTAAAAATTGTTAAAATTCCGTTTTACATCAGATACAGTGTCAGTGTACAAAAAGAAAGAAAGAAAGTGAATTAACAGTAACTTCATGTAAAAAGCTGTTTTTAATTAATCAATAATAAAAAAATATTCCAAATAATTTCTATAAACAAAAATAAAAAAGAAAAAAAACATGAATGATTAAAATTATAAGAATTATGAAAAAGAAATCAACAAAATTTCAACAAAAATATCCGGCGTGGTTAACTGATTGATAAATGTTATGAAACAAGAGAGAAAAAGAACGTTGCTATAATTATCCCCAATTAAAATCACACAAAAGGATACACTAATGTACATATATGTATATACCAACATAATATTTCTACCTACATATGTACCTATGAACATGTTACATACAAAATATATGTGTTAGAAATGTGGGGTGTAGTTTTGAATAGAAACGGAAATTGTTTTTATTTGTCTAATATTTTTTTTTGTTTCTGAGAATTAAAAAGCATATTTTTCGTGGGTTGAATATTATGGAGGCCTAAGGAGAAGTATTTCCGTGTCCTGCAACATCTGTTTTATTTTTTTAATTAAATTTTTCAGTCTCCAAACGAAAAAAGGATATTAAGCTTAATTATTATTTTTTTTTGTGAAAAAGCAAAAATGATAATTTCACGTTCGGTCCAGACGGGTGCGCGTTAACGGGCTTTATATTGACTTTATGATGACTATTATGCGTCATAAAGCACGATTTTAAAATTTACACAATTAGATTAAAGTATTTTAAAATCACTCCCACATTGAGAGGTTTGAAAAGCCTTGTTTTTTATTTTGGAGCGCAAAACTAAATTCAAAAATTTGATCAAAACGGTCTTCGTCATTAATGCTGAAGAAGTCGAAAGTAAAAACTGTTTTAGATGTAACGATATAAAGTTTCCTATCCAAATCCTTGGAGCATTTTTCGAGGAAAGTTAAATTTTCCCAATCATTGAAATTACATATAATTCAGTTTCCATTCCAAGAAGTTTAAAGAAAACTGCTTCAGTTGTTTTGGCTTTCAGGCCGAGGAAGAAAAACAAGGTGCCCCATTTTTGAGTTGTCTCAAAACACAAGTGGCAAAATAATTTTTAGATGTTGCTGGTAGAGACGTAGAGAATAGCTCTGCTTTGACAATATTGTTGACAAAACTGCCCAAACGCACGAACGTGACATTATGACTTGTCTATTGCCCAGTGTTTCTATTCAATATTGCAAAGCTTGACCTCCCGAACGCGAAATTGTGATTTGGTTATAACAAATAATCTGGGCCTATTCCTTTCTCCTAAAAAACATATATCTTAAAAAAAAAAGCAAACCAATATCATCCCCAACAAAACAAATCAAGGATAACATTATTTTTGACCCAACTCTCTCTCGGTGTTATTGTACAGCCCCAATTCAAGTTTCGTGTTCGGTTCGTTTTCCTGCCATCTACACTCGACTAAACGGGACAATTGGATTGATTTTCTTGAAGAATAGAAGAAAAGAAGAAGCAGAAGGAACTAGGAAGTGGGTTTTGTGTGTCTTGTTGTTGTAAAGGACTAGAAGCTGCTGCTCCTGCCAAGGATTCGATTATGGCAAAGGTAATTGATTTTTTTTTATTTTCGTTTATGGACTCGGGCGGATATTTATTTTTGTTATTTTTATGGTCGTCCTTTAAGTGAACGTGGTTGTGAATTTTTCGAACTCACTAGAGTGTATGTATATGGAATGGAGGTGGAGGCGAGTTTTGGGGACATCTGTTTTTTCGTTTCATTAATTTTGATTATTCTTTGTTGTTTTGTTTTTTTTTTATTTTCTGAGGTGATTGAAAAAACAAAAATAATTAATTCAAAAGCATTAAAAGAGGCTTTAAATAAAAGCATCCCTTAATTACCGTCGAATTTCCTGGAAATAAAAAAGGAAGCCATCATATAAATAATGGGGGGAAAACCAGAATGGAAGAAAAAAAGGAAAATACTTCAAACCTATCAAACGGGCACGCTATGAGTCATCTTGTAAAAGGAAAATCATCTTAAAGGGCACTTTTTGGTGCTTGTCTTTTTTTTTGTTTATTTAAGGATGGGTGGGGTTTTTGAGTTTTCTTTGGATTTTCCTTTTGGTTATGCGTCAACCAATGAAGAGTATAAGTACCTATGTACCTGCGTATGTACATACCGGTTGAAAACAAGTGGAATAAGATAGTTTAAGAACAGAGTGCGGAAGTTAGCCTAGGGGAAAGGGGAAGGAGAGGGGGTGGTATGTGTGAAACAGAATGGCTTTTCCCTTGACTATGAAAATTGGTCCGTTTGACATACGTTAAATTTCGGTACCAAGTTGGTAAATTCATAATAGGACCGAATATACAGGGTGATTCGCATAAGGTGTCACAAAGGGCTAGTTTGCCAAGACAAACAAATCATGTAGGAGGAAGGGGCTATTCCGCTCGTTAAGGCGTAAGGAGTATTTTTCTAAAAAAATGACTTAAAACAGAAAAAAATATATTAAAAAACAACACTTACAAAGCCCTGTTAAGGGAAAGGGCCTAAAAAGCCCCCTATATGGAAAATGTCGAATATGTCGGAAAAAAGTGACATTCAAACTTTTGCTTTATACGAGTATAAAACGTTCCAAAGTTTTGAGTTTGAAAATTAAATTATTCAAAAAGTGTTTTTTTTTAAAGCATTATATTTGAAAATAAAAGAAAGTCAATTAATATTTAAATGGAAATTGAGGAATTTATGACATTACAAAAAGTTAAAACAAGGCATTGTAAGTGTTGAAATCGTTGTTTTGAAATCAATTTGTTCTTGTTTTAAGTCAATGTTTGAGAAAACTGCTCCTCTCACCTTGCGATTCAGGCATTTTATTTTTTAATATTTGCCTTTTCATAAATCTCTATTTTTCAATAAGTTTCCCATTTCGCTCGAGGAGGGTGAGATTAATCTCACTCGGTTTTGTTCTGACCTAAATTTAAACATCATTAATTAAAGATTTTCAAAAAACATTCTACTTCGATTTTTTAAATTATTAAAAATTACAAACAAGTTTCTTAAAGTATTGAAAAATGTTAAAGACTTTTTAGTTGCATGTCGTATGTATTGTATTAATTTAAAGCCCTTAGGTAAGGTTCAGACAAGAATATAATCATATAGCTATGAGGGTATTGTTTTTCTTATGGGATAGATTAGCATCCTTATGTTTTTAGTATAGCTGGAGATTTTTAAATGAACTTAATTCCCCAAACAAAAATATTCATACTATGTATACAAAAATAGTTTTAAGGATTTTGAACCGCATCTGTTGTTTTTAGTTTTTGATAAAAATAGAATAAAACAAAGAGATAGTGCGTTAACGACATCAACCTTGCACTTCCTGGTATGTAGGTAATCCTATTATCGTCGTTCTGCCAGTGTTGTCACCGTGGTAACACTTCTTGAAAATAAACATAGGACATGAATTATTAGCTTATTAAAGCTCATCTCGTCAGGATGAAGTGCATGGTTTGACTTACAATGTGGTCGTTAACGCCAGTAACTCAAATAACAACAACATCTAAATACTGCTTATAAAAACTGAAAATATTCTACATATTGAAAAAATAAAGGTATCTTTTAGTCATAATTCGCGAATAAAGGAGTGGGTATTAGGTAGGTATAACTTCTTCCATTTTGTATTAGCATGTTTGACAAACATGATTGAGATACATATGTACCTGCTCTCTGAAGGGATAATAATTTAAAATGTCATTATTTCTTGTCATCATAAAATCCACAAAACTGAAATATACAACTCCCAGCAACCTTCAACTGAAAACAAAATCTCTCATGTCTAATATGTCATGTCATCCCTCTGCTCTGACGACGACGTTCACTAATAACCAAAACTCATTTCAAATTCAATTTCAATAGCAACCAAAAACATGACACAGTACCTACAGTCGTTTCATTATCATCTTGCCAAGTATGTACGAGTATATTCCATTTAATGCGAAAAAGAAATAACATCGTCAATGCAGCAGAAAAAGGCAGCAAAACCAGTGTTCAGTACCGGATCACTTGTACGCGAATCGCCCTTTTATAACAGTACAAAAAAGATAGTATAAAATAAGTCTAGTCATGAAGTATATTGTTTAAAACAGAAAAACAATTCAAGATCGTTGAATGAATTTATTTTCACATTTAATGGCGGAAATATTAAAAGTGCGTATACGCCCCCAGTGTACTTCTAATTCATCGTCGTTTTTAATCAAAATAAAAATGCGGCATAATTTTGTGGTTTGTTTCTGCTTCTAAGTTGAATTTTTTCAATCTTTTACAATTCTGGACACATAATGAGAATATTGGTCATTTTGCTCCAAAAATATATTCTTTGTTAAAAACTTGATTCCAGCGCCTCCTTTCAGATCCAATTTTTGTACCAACGGTATTCTTTTTTCTTATTTTCTGATATTTATTTTCAATTATTCACATTACTCCATAATATAGCTATGTTACGTGTGAAGTTTTGAAATATTTATCACTTCACAGCTTCACATTGAGAATAATTGACTCCAGGGCGCCAAAATCCTTCAAACCGGAACTATTGTTTTGTCTGTGCTTTTCAGAAATTAATAGAGCCAAAGTACGTTAACAATCTATCAGGTTCAGAGGACCCCTATTAATATGTAAACGCGCTCTTGTGCCTTTCGGGAAAGCACACAGGTTCGTTGGATTTCCTCAAATCATCCATCAGATAGCTTAAAACATAACAGCGAAGTGCATATTATAATGCTTTTCTACGTACCTACCGTCACTAACTTCACTACTCGTCGGTATCTACCATATATGAGTTCATCGGTGTTCAATTAAGGAGCTCACGAACATGACACGTGATGCGAAAACTACTATAGGTACTCGCAGGTATACTGCTCCTCTGCTGCCACTGAATATTTTTTTACTTTTGAGGACGTTTGTTTTAACAACGATGACGGTAAAAGAGATGAAGATGCACATACACATAAACTAGGTACATATGTATATGTATTTACAGGCAGGAAAGATGACAGGAAGAAGCACATAACTCATTAAACTTTGAAAACGTCGGTTGGAGAGTGGGCTCCGCATCCGCAGCTTAGGAAACTTCTTGTCTTTTGTTTTACCTACCTACGAGTATAAAGAGTTAGGAAAATTCATGGAACACGAACAATAGGCTGCTGTCGTGTGGTGGAATGTTGTTTATAAAGACGACATGCCAGCCACTTTCCTACTTTAAATGCTTTTGACAGTTATTACAGACTTGAGCAAAAGCTTTATTGTGTTTACCAAAGTTCTTTTTAATGTTGAACATCTATTCGATATTATACTCAGCGCCACCATCCGGCTAGATTATAAACTAAAAATAAATCCCTGTTACAACCTTCTCCCTCCCATAATAGGTACTCCAATTATAAGGGCTCTATATCTCTAGACGATAATCAGCGTATTGTTATAAATTCCCAACATAAATTACCATCCCTCTGGCAGCTATAAACATTCTACCGTTAGGTACCGCAATATCAAATCATGAATCTTTAATTGCAAAACGATAAAAACGGATATACAAAAGCTGAAAGTTTAAGATGAGAATTTAATTAGATTCGACAGGCTTTTACAAATGAAGATGACTATGACTAACCACCAAAACGACACGACGACGACTGTCGTAGTAAGAGAGAATGTAAGAAAAGATAGAGGATGCGTGGGTGGTTAAGGTATGGTATAGGTACATCGAACCCTTGAATTTACATAATCCAGATCCAACCTTAGACACCATACCACAATTATGTATGTACAACAAATTTCTAAGCATCCTTTTAAGACAGACAATTTTCAAGTTGAACAAGTGAAAATGATTGAGTTGTTGTGTCGTGGTGTTGTAGGTGGTGACACTATAATAAAGGTAGGATGTTTCTAATCTAACGTTTCAAGGATCCAGCCTTTAAGAGAAAAATACTTTGTCGTACGTGGGCTGTAATGACAATAATAAAAATTCGTGTTTCAAAAGGATTATAAAACAAGATGGAAAATGAAGGAAATATTTAAAAGTTTTTTTTTTTTGTATCCAGACATCGTGTTATCAAATAGGGAAAATTGGTACAATCACAATGAGACTATGTTGCTACGGTTAAACACAAAAACCATCCCCAATTTAGTTTCAAATAAAATGTTGGTCTTTGAAAGAAAAAGAAAAATAAAACAAAATTAGGTTTATCAAAAAGTTTTAAATGTAACTGATTTACACAAATACAAAACAGACATTTTGTAAATTGAATAGAATGCTTAGGTATTATAAGCATAAAATGTTAAGCAGACAAATACTTTTCAAACGTAGTCGTCGCTCGTCATGTGGTTTTTATAAGTGAGGCGAATAAAATATTTATAAAATTTTTTTTTTTACTGGAAAAGTTGTACAAGTATGGAAAGGTTTTTGAATTTTTTAATTTAATTTTTTTGGTTTTTGAATGCTTCAATGGCACCTTAAAGTTTTTTCGTGAAAAGTTTAATCCAGAAACTCCTGATTTCTCATGCGGGGTTTGTACTTTATATTTGGTACCTATAGCTTATTGAGACGTCTAATATTATATTTTGGGATCATATACAAGAATCTTTAGATTTTAATACGTAGTTGGTATCTACTTTAGGATGTTTCACGATTTCCTTTTTTTGTTCGATTTTAGACTTTTCTTGTTTTATTTTTTAAGTTTTATTATTTTTTTTTTCAGGTTTTTAAAATAAAATATTATGTTTTGAAGGTCACCGACATCAAAGTTATTTTAAAGTGTTGATTTATAGTCAGGTACACAAAAACAGTGCAAAACTTTCGTTTTTTTAATTATGTAAGTTTTGAAAAATGAAGCAAGACAATTTTAGATCATTGTATCTATATGAAGTAGGCCCGTAGCCAGCATTTCGTTTAGGGGGGGGGAGGGGGTTGTTCTCAAGACTAACGTGTAACTCTTTGAACAAAGAACTTAAAACTAAGAACATAATAATTAATATTTTTTATATAATAATTAAATAAGGACATTGTGCCACTCGTGCAAATCCGGCAAAACTGTCTTGCCTTTTTCGAAGCCAGTAGAGAAGCAAGTCGACTCGTTAAGTTTGTATATAAGGATTTTGATGGATTAAAAAATCTCTTAAGAACCCGAATTTATTGGGATTAAATTTCGCTCGGGAAATATGAGATTTTGGGGCTTTCGGGTGACATTATTTGGAACACAATATTTTCTTCCCGATTTGTCAAGCCATATGCTGGTTTTACATGTATCTTCATCTGCAAATATAGAGAAAAGTAGAGCGGGATAGAAGTATGTCAAAAAACCGAGCGTGTGAAAGGGAACCATCATGAAGATGAAAATTTCCGTCTACATTATAGGACTTCCTATAATTTTGCATTTTTGTCTTCTCTCTATATCCAACAAATGTAAAATGTAAATTTTATATTTTGTATCTTAGGAAATCTTATTTTGTTTTAGATAAAATTGTGTCTTCGGAAAAAAATTAATTTAAGGGCTTTTGGGTGACATTTGGAACGAAATATTGTGTGTACGCCAACATTTAGTTTATAACCTATCTGTCAAGGTATGAACTGTCAAATTCCATTGAAGGATGGCTATGATGATCATAGATTAAAAAACCTCTAAGAACCCGATTTTGTTTGGAATTATTATAGAACCATATTTGTCTCGTGTCTTGTGTTACTGTGTGGCGTAGCAAATATATGAAATGAAAGCGACCCGCAACTACACAACACAATACACGAGACATATGAGTGGTTCCGACTTAAATAACATACATAAACCTTATTTTTCTCCTCATATTTAATATTTTACCTAAATAGTGTCTTGTTTTTAAAACATTATACTTTACCTAAATAGTCTCCTTATTTTTAAAGATTTTAATTTATACCAAAAAGTTTTAACTGTTTATTTTTTTTTTTAATTCAAAATCATTTCGGGAGCGGCTTTAGCCCCTCAAGCCCCCCCCCCCTGTCTCGTGCCAGATATGAAGATATACATATAATCTTTGTATAGAGCTGTACAAGGATTAGAGAAATAGAAAAACTTACTTCTAAGTTTATCCAACAAATCGTATGGAGAACTTTATAAGGAATTTAAAAATTTTGCTGACCACAAAAACCAAACTATTTCTACTTTCAAAAAATGTATGGAAAATAAATTTGAAAAGAAATATTGTTTTTGTCACATTGAATAAATATTAAAGGATTTCATGAGCTTATTATAGAACACATGCAAATCAAACGTATACTTTACATCGCAGTACATCTCTTTGTAAACATGAACAAATTATTTTCAGTATATTTGACTGCATTAAGAGAAAATTCAGCGAAAATACTTTTTATCCTTTGTCTTTGTTTTCCACGGAGTCATAATTTATTAGCGTTTCCGCCTAGAGAAACCAAATAGAGTCACACACTGCTTTTGAATACATACAATTTATACACTCATTGATATTCGTAGGTATTGGTTTTTGGTTGCCAACGGAAACTAAAAACAAAAACTAAAATAAACCTTTTTCATGTTTGTTTTATTCAACAGAGTGTAATTGGTATTATTCGAGTGATTTATTATGAACATTATGCACATAACCATTTTTGATTTTTTATTTTTCATGACTGGGAAAAACATTAAAAAATCAATTTAAAAACGAAACGCAGACAGTGTTTTTTTTTGCCGCAATGGTAATACATAATTTATGCTTTTAAAGGGCATTCAAATCTTCAAAAATGGGAATTACAATAAATGCCATAAGAAATAATCTTACAACTTTGTAAAATTCGTGTAATGTTCTTAGTAATTTATAAATAATTTTTTGCATACAATTTGACAAAAGATGCACATTTTGTACTCCAATACCACTTCTTGCGAATTTTTAAAATTTGAAAATAAAAAAAATCGGTTCAATGACTGGTAGGTACCGATAACAACGGTTACTGCTAAATTTTAGCTTACCAATATATTGAGCATACCCTGAAAAAAGATTCATATTTTTTTTAAATCAAAATCGTTTGAGCCGTTTTCGAGATAAACAACATTTTTCATAACAGTTGTAAGGCAGTAACCGTTTTTTGTTTAGCTTAAACAAATTCAGTTTCTCCTCTATAGGGAATTATCTAAAAAGGTGAAGTCCAAAGTTTAAAAAAAAAATTGCTTCAGCAGATTAGGCTGCAGGTAGAGGTACAAACAGACAGACACAAAGACCGAATTGCAAGGCCCACTTTTTTCGCAATCTCCAATAATTAATTTTGTCTGTCAAGTTACCATTACTACTTCAAAATTTTAAGAATGTAATAATTGGATTAACTGTCGTGAATGTATCGTTAATTTGTACTTGACATTCAAGTTAGAACTACCCACGCTCGAATTGTTATGAATATTGTTTAAACAACTGTCGTTTGATGTCTTCAAATAAGTTGTGCACTAACACATTTTGTCGTGCCCTTTTTTCTCAAACAAAAATCACCTTTTTATGACAAAATTTAGTATGCCCTTGCTAAATTTATTGACAAAATCCGATTTTAGGGGGTTTTGTCATAAAAAGGTGATTTTCTTTTTTCATAAACATCAAACGACAAGTGTTTAGATAAATTTCACATCAACAAATCTTCTAGGAAAAAGGTTTTGGTATTATGGTGGTACTAGATTTATTGAAAAATGCGATTTTAGAGGGAGATTTTTTCTTAGAAAATAAAAATGGGATAACATTTTTTTCTTTCACGACAATTAATCTAATTATTCGATCCTTATAATTTTGAAGTGGTAATGCTAACTTGAAAGACATTCTACCCTACATCGCAAGTAAAAAAGTTGTTTTTAAGCATAGCTGCCTAATTACCTAATTAATGGATCTTTGAGTTTGATTTAGCTTCATACTTGTAATGTATAAAATATTTCCAACAACACTGCGTTTCAGGTGTTTGAAAAAAAATTCGAATATGGGAAAAAAAGATTCGACGTTTTTGGAGGAAAGTGCTTTATTTTAAGGTTTTATTAAATTTATTAAATCGTTAAAGACTGGACCTTATTTGCTAACACTTCAAAAGAGTTTAGAAAATAATGAAATTACAAAGTTCGACAGAAATAAACTTTTTGTTAAAAGAAAATTCATTTAACATGCGAATGATCGAATTCTGTCAGTGCTTGTACCATTATTGTAAACATAAACAATTTATTATTTATCACTGAAATAAATTTATAAAAAAAATTAGCTAAACATAAGCTCAAACATCTGGGTATAACGAACCTTCTCTTAATGTATAGGTACTATAAAATATTTCGAAAATAATTGTGGACTTAACATTCAGTCAAAGTCCAAAGTCAGCTTAACAAAAAAATTGCTTAGCCTAAATACTCATGGAAAACAATTATTTGTTATCAAAATCATCTTGAATTTCAATTTTAATAAAGTTTATTTTCGACTTTTTTATGTCGGTACATAGATTCCTTTAGCAATGGATATAAATATCAAATGAATTAAATTTGAATAATGTAAATATTCATATCTAGATTAACGCCCCACGAATATGATCTAAATGCACGAAAACCATCTTCCACCAAAAAATGTTACACTTCTGTGCAAAGGACATTTACAAATAAAACTTATAAATCAACCAAAATTTTGTTCTTGAAGTTCTTTGAAACTGGCACAAAAGTCATTTGAATATTCTCTTAGGTGCTACAAGTAATTTACAGTGAAAAACATTTTTATATACCTTTACATACCGGTACCTACATCTAAGATAAAACGTGTCGACCGACTATTTCTACAAAAAGTCTGTCAAAAAAAAAAGGCATCATACCTATTCACAGTGAAATGGTTTAACTCTCTGCATATATCTTTTATATAGTGTGTCACGAACTCTCACACCATTTTCAATACCATTCCTTTCTCTGACAACGGCGTCATCAGTTATAGCTTAAATTGTCCTGACACGCTTCGAGGCATAAGTTTATGACTCAAAATTTCATACCTCTCTATAGTATATTTTGTATTCAGTGCATAAATTTTAACAAATGGGAATTTTCTTTTTGCGTACGATGTGAATTGATATTTCGACCTTGTTCGTAGGTCATTTACATCACATGATATGATAAGGTTCGCTATTAATAATATATAAACAAAAAACCTTTTTTTTTTGTCGAAAAAAACAAAAATCGGAATTTCCTAAATGTTTTTAACAATTATGGGTCTACAAATTTTTCCAAAACCCTTTCATAGTTTGGAGGAATTTTTGGCCAAATGTTTTTCAAGAAAAACAATATCAAGGCCGGAATATGCAGTGTTGATGCGCCTATCTAGGATACCTATAAGTATACAATGCTATAAGCTACATAAGGAGTCGGTAAACATCGACCAAAATGTGTGCCTTAGTAGGGTATGACAAAGTGAATGAAGAGCCCACTATCATATCTAGGCAAAACACATTAATTTCTGGAGTTGAGGTCACTTGTACTTTTTAATTGAATTAGGAGGAGGAGCTTTCGTTTTGGCAGACTTAAAATACAGACAATAAATAAAAATTCTTAGAAAAACTTTGTAAAAATAAAAATTGTAAATGTAAGGTTATTGGCAAATTTTCGATCTTCTTTAAACGAACTTAGAGATTTTTTTCTCGTGTCCGATTGTTGAAAACATTTTTTGATGTGTAAACCTCTTAGCTCTCGGTATGTGTAAAATTGAAAAAGGATAGTCACACCATTTTGTTTGCCAAACATTTTTGACTCATGGAAGCCAACGGTTCGTGCATTGAATAGAGTAAATTGAGGTAATTTGGTAGAGTAAAGTGGTATAGGCAGTTTTTTTTTCGAAAACCAAGCAACCAAATGGAAGTTTGGTATGCTTTCTTTACACATCCTTCCCTTGAGTCCCGGCACTCACACATTTTTTTTCACTTAAGGGAATTTTTTTTGACAATTGTTGAATGCTCACGTCTAAATTATTATTTTCGAGATTCAACAAAAGTTTTTCTCAGACTACGCAGGCCCCATTAACAGGCAGTCGCCTACTTTGGTAAAAGCGGAATCAACCCTTGGTAAAAGCTATGCCAAATCAAAGGAAGAAAGAGAAATAAAATAAACTTCGGTGCTTAATGTCCTGACATTAAACAGCAGAGTCACAATGAAATATTCAGAGCTTGACTTTAACAAAGCTATTAAACGAAATTTTACAAATTTTACTGCGTGCATGGCAAATATCCAAAAATACATTAATTCAAAAAAGTCAGTCAAACGATGGTTGTGGATGCCAACGTGTCAAAGTGGACCGTAGACCTACATAGTTACAAACCCATAGGCGGAACGAAAAGTTGTCAAACACAAAACTTCCTATTTGTTTGACAGAATTTCTAATTTTTAATTTTAAAAATTGATTAAAAGTCATGACGATGACGAACGAACAAATCTCACCTGAACCTTCTGTAAAAATCGATTGACAAGTCTCTCGAAGGAAGTCTCTTTGTCTGTCTAATAGTAAAACTCGCCTCTTCGCAAATCAATTTGATTACAACCACACAACTCAACCACATACAGGCGATGAATCTGCGCATATATCGATGGTTATAGCTTATTGCTCTTCACGTTGGACAGAAAGACCTCCCACTCTATATACATACCATTGATTTTGCCTGCTCCAAGAAGAGTATCAATTTACAACACAACTCGAGTGGATTGATAGTGCGACCGGGACGGGACAGACTTCTTCTGCAAGCGAACATAGACATTCCCAGCTCGAGCAGCTCATTTGCATGCCATTTGACCCTTATTCAAGGATCAGCCTTTTCAAACGATTTTTTGTCTACATATACTCTTTCGTACTGGTTATAATGTATAGGGGGGCGAGTAATGGATTGAATTTCAATGCTGTACAAACCATACGGGACGGATTAATAGGAAATATATGAGTATAAGGGTTTTCTTGTCTGTTATTTTTTTGTTCTGTTTGATAGACGTGCCAGCGAAGGATTAAAATGCAAATTCTTCAAGACTGAACAAAATGGATTTACCCGGAAAAGCGAAAAAATGACTGAATAATGGGAGATTGATGAGGAAGAGAAGAAAAAAATTGCACCCATAGAAATGAAGCTGGCTATATAGGGTGATTTTGCTTAAGTTCGACTCGAGGGAATAATAATGTGGAAAGAACGCGATGAGGTTGAGATTCTTTTCCCTGAAATAGTTATCCTTCGCTTGAACGGATCCCTAATGAATTGGGAGGGTATTTTATACTAACTTGGTTAAGGCAAACATCGTTTGGTTTATATAGCATACTTTATTTGTTGCAAGATTTTTTTTTTTGTTATATTTTATCCAAATAATAATGAACTGAATTAAATTACATTTTTGCTTTCCTTTGGTACCTACTTTTTGGAGAGAAAGAGCTGTTTTTAAGGAAATTATTTCGGTCCTATGTTATTAGTGTACGCGAGTTCTGGTTGAAATGGAAAATCAGAGAATATTTGTAAGTACATTAAATTTAACGAATGCGATGAGCAGAGTATTTATAAAGTGTACTTTTTGAAAAATAGCTCCTCGTTTAATTTGAAATTTTAATCAGACAAAGTTATTTGTAGATTGTACTATGTTTAAATACAAGTTAAAAATGTATGTTCATCATAAAATAATTTAATAAAACATCCCGCGCAAGAAACAATTTAGTTTTCGACAAGGCACTAGAAAGTTTAATAAAGAATCCATTGGGCTAGGAAAGGTTAGCAAAGGCTAAAATAAGGGCCTTGCCGATTATGAACCCTTTTGCATCGTCAGGCAAAACAAAAAATTGGCTTTTGGCAATGCGCTACCCACTGGGCTAACTCAATATACAAAAATTCAATGTTGATAGTGAATAAGTTTCTAATGTTTCATACCATTATGATAACAAATACATAAAGTATACAGATGTCGCACACCCACAGACAAAACTTTCGTATGAAAAAGAACACAAAGGAAAGAGAGAAAAAAGTGTCGTATAATACTGAAACTGCATGATGCTTATAAAATGTTTGTTTTTGGTATACAGGAGACATTTGATGGGGTAGCGTAACATGTCCAACAAGTTTTTACTAAGGAGGGCCTCACGAGTGTTTTAAAAGTTTCCCTCGTCTAAATGTTTGGTACTGAAATCCAGCAAGGGCTTTCCAGGTATCTGACAAATTTTCTCATCTAGATTTTCTCCTTGAGAACTTACTAGGGCCTTGCCCAAACTAGACGGCAACTTGGCATTTTTCCAGTCGGCATGTGTGTGTGTTTTCTCACTAAAACTTTTTGGTGACAGTAGAGTCCTCGTCGGTTGTAGTAGATTTTCATAAAGATTTGCAACTTAACCTAAATTGACAGTTAGTTTTTATTAATAAGAATTTTGAATTCGTGAATTAACTTTTAACGAATGTGTTTTATGAATTTGGTTTGTGAATTATAAAAGGTTATCAAGAAGTTTAAGGGCCAGTTTATTCAACTTTTACAAGTTCTAATTAAATAACACTATAATCAACCAAAATCGTCTGATTAGAGATTTCCATGATTAAAAACTCAAACTTTGGATTTTTTGAAAAAATTGGAGATTTATTAGTTGAAAAACGTCATGGATTGAAGATGAGTGGTTGTGAATCGTCTGGGCCCTAACAACGTTAACTGATACTAAGAGTAGAGGAAGAGCTTATTAAGTTTGTTGCAGTATGTATTGTGTTTTTAACGATATTTTCCCCTGGATGAGTTTGAAATTAATTATTTTACTAAAGTATTGACTTCGATTTACTTATTTGGAAAGAAAATCACGTGAATAATTACCTATAATCTTTATTAAAATATGAAATTGTATACAAACTTCAGAAATGACGAAACAACACTCTCTTCAATAGTAAATAACACTAAATTTGAAGGGCGTAGTATTTTAACACACAAACCATTTATGTCTTCCATCAGCTTTTTATTTTAAAGAAACTACATACCTTCATATAATTACTCGTTTCAGTTAGCTGTAACTTTCAGCTTCACCATAACTTCCGAATCCCAACATTAAATAAAGCCACCGTTTAAAAAATGTCTTACTTAAAACCCGACACTACTTTTAATTCCACCTGCGGTCAGCCTCTTGGTACCTTTTTGTACAATGTCTAATGTTCCAATGTAAACAATGATCTCTCACAAAACACACTCAGGAAGACCGACCGACACGGCGAGGTGTACAAATAAAGTAAAAGCAAAGTATAAAGCTACAAAACTAATGCGGACTCGTATAAATGCAATCCTGACAAATGCCATGGAAACATCCTTGTCATTTTGTTAGATGTTCCGTTCACTTAAAATATAAAAAAAAGAAAATATATTCTTTTCCTCTTTTTATCCAATGTGTGTTTGGGTGTTGCTTGCAAGGAGCGAGGATAACATTTTCCAGTTCAAGAAAAAAAAAAAAAAAAATCACTAAAAATAAATGGATGTTGATTTTTCATATTTCAACATGCTCCACAGCACAGTTTTACCCAACCCAGAGAGAACCATTATTAACAGCATCAGGACAGTACAAATTAAATATTGGTGAGATAAAGTTTTAGCAAAGCAAAAAAAACGGCATAGAAATAAAAGGAATAGAAAAAAAATTATTTAAGTATTTCCAACATCGCCATCCCATCAAGGGAAAAAGGACTTGCTCGAGTCACACTCAAAATTGATTGTTCTATTTTTATAAAGGCGTTCGGCACTAGTTTTTATGTGAAATAGTTTTCTGTGTTTTTTTATTTTGTTGGTTTCCTTTTTGTAAGTAAAAAATGTTTAATTTTAAAATTTGCATGTGAAAAGTTATATCCCACAAGTAAAAAAAGTTACCAATTTGGTCCCAGGATGCTAAACAAACTTTCATGTAATTAAGCTGGAATTAATATTTTGTGCAAGGCAAAAAGCCTTGTCCTTTTGTTTTTATTTTTTTTTTTCTCTAAACTTTTCCGGACATAATTGGGTCATTTTAGTGGTGTTGAAAATAAACTTAATTTCTATAAGAGGACAAAGCCACAGATACATATATATTTTTTTATTTATTTAAATTCAATCTTTCCATGCTAATGAAGCAGCCACTGCACAGCATTTGTTTTTTCGAGAGCTTGTTTGATGACAGGAAAGCATTATGAGAAAATTGAGGAGGTGCAATTTGTGGTGTAAAATTTTTAAGTGACACTCTGCTGATTAAAATAATTATCATTTTATTTAAAAAATATTTTATTATAATAATTTAATTATTTTTCAGTTTATCCTTTGGTTTTTGAATAATTACACAAAAACAGTTTTTGATGTGTTTTTGTGTGGCTAAAATGTATGATGAAATTATTTTCAAGAACCACTGATTTCAAAGATTTCATTCATAAAAATAAATGGGTATTCTAAAAAATGCTGCCACAAACTTATGTATTAGTAAAGCTCAAGGTTAAGTAATAAATTATCATTTAGAAAAAAGTTAATTATAACCATTATGTATAAGAGGGCAGGGTATAGGTATACCACGTTGAAATAATTGACGACTCGAGCTTTATCTCAGTAACTTATACTTTTGCATAAACTTTATAAAAAGGTTTGAGGGTGAAGGTTGATGTTTAACAACAAAATTCGTATGACCTCGACATTTTATTCTTAAACCATCATCACCTCAACATGAATAAACAACATATGTACATGGGTAAAATATATATTTAACTCAGTCGAATCAAAAATGTATAAATCAAATCGAATGTTCGATTCGCTATTGGCCTTTTAACTGATTTTGTCCCTAGTAGTGATAAGAACAAGATAAAATATCAAAAAGGAAATATTTATAAATTATTACTCTACATGAGTTATAATTCCGTTATTTAAATAGCTGAGAACTTTTCAATTAGCTCGAGCTCAGAACTAAGTATGCGGCTTAATGATTTGTTTAATAAACTGTGAATTTATGAAGAACAAAAATCAGAACAAAATCAGCGTTTCTTTAAAAAATATTTTTGCTGAGCATACAAATTTCTTAAACATGCATTGTCTAAGAAAATTTTAATAGTATATAATAGAGTAGAAACTATAATTTCAAAAATATTAAAAAACTGTTTTCAATAAATCTTATTTTCAAAAAAAATGTTACCTATAATTTTCATATATTTTTTTCTTAAGAACCTCGTGCTTAAAAATGTTCATAAGAATCGTTGAAGCTGTTAACACAAAATTTTAAAATAAAAAAAATGAGAGGTACCATTATAATAGTTTTTGGTATTTTACAGTTTGAGCCGTTTTTGAGAAAAATAAATTGTTTGTATTAGTTGTATAACAGGTACCGCTTTTGAAGACGTAATATCATGGAACTGATCTATTATACTTAAAAAAGAATCCTTATATTTTTTCTAGAGAATATTAAATTCTACAAAATAAATTCAAAATATTTTCCGTCAAATTCGTCATTAAAAAGAAAAGAGATAAGAACTGGTATTTCTAATTTCTTGGTGATTTTTTTGAAATAATGAAATCAAAAAATTTATGGCTGCCCTTAATTTAATTTTTTTGCAAAAAGGTGTATTTTTGACATTCGAGGCTATTGAAGTAGCAATTTCTTGTGACGTAATAGTCTTTTTGTAGGGAATACTAAGATTTACAAATTTAGCGTAAGTTTTTTCGACAACTTCAACATTTAAGAGTAAAAAGCAAAAAAAAAAACAGACAGTTCGAATTTTTGTCAAAATAATTACATTATTCAACTAATATTTTTTTCATATAAGAAATCACGTTTTTAAAAATATGAACCGTTTAAAAGTTAGCCGCGAAAAACAAGCTTTGTCGACATTTTACGTTTTTGAAATGACGATATCTTCTTAGTGCAGATGACAAGATCTTCAAGTTTTGAATGAAATACTTTTTGATAGCATATACCGTTTCAGAGTAATGTATATACGGAAACTGATATTTTTGACCTTGAATAACTTTTGTGACAGTATTTCAAATACCAAAGTAAAGATAATTACGTTCAACACTTGATTTTTTTTTACAGAACAGGTTCGATTTGCCAGGGACGTTGCCCTAGTAAAGTTTCCATATCGCAAATAAAAATGATGGAACAACTTTCCAAATTGAAATTTTAGGAAAAAGAAAGAAAGGAGCCAAACACACACAATTTAAATTTAGCAATTGGAACACTTTTAAAACCCGTAATTTTCAAAACGAAAATGTAATAGCTATGTACATATCAGGGCCTGTTTTAAGAAGATTCAGTACTACCAACTAATCGTTATTGATCAAAATTATACAGAAAATGTTCGTAGCGATTTAAATATTTTTTTTTCCCTCCCTAGATGTATTCTGTCTCGGTTGGCCGGTTTACCGAGGGTAATTTTACTCCGCGGTCTGATATACTTTCCAACAAAACGCGCCAAATATGAATTTAAAAACAATTCATTTTTGGAAAAACGATGCAATATGAGTTTAATTTCAATATTTGAATTCAAATTTGAATTTTTTCTACAAATTCCTCACTTTTGGGGTCAAAAGGCTTTTGTTGAAATTTGTTTGATTTGCTTGCTAACCAAATTTTTGTCGAAGTTGAGTAATTGAAATAGCAATTTTCCCAAAAGTCTGTCCGACCACTGGTTTTGCAAAGAGGGCAGCCTAAGCTATCATTTGATACCCCATTTATAAAAATCCACCATGGTTTACGCGAAAAACGCAACCGAAAAAGTGCATTTTCTACCCGTTGCCACCTGAAAAACCATGCCCGACCAGCAGTTTTGTTAATATTAAAACTAAAGCTATGAGTTTGTATCATTCTTTTCCGAAGCCGCGATGAGATAGTTAAAACTACAATTAATACAAAATTATTCGAAACTAAAATAGGCAGCAAATATTCCAACCTACACTGTGATTGAAAATTGACATTTGTAGAAATACTTTGTGTTGAACTGGTCGAAGAAATACAAATATACCTTCATCCGTACATATGAACATTTTAAATAAAGTAGGCATTTAAAATTAATTTACTTTCGTATTTTCAAACCTTTTATTAAAGCTCTTTTATAAAAAGACCTATTATATTCGAAAAGTTATCTTACCCGTCTTTTAAATTCGACTGAACCATTGAACGCCTCGATCCTTTACAGATTCTTCGTAGGTATAACTCTATGAAAAGGTATATTTTTGTTAAATGAAAATTTAAAAAGGTCAAATAAATACAAAGATATATGTATGTATATACAATACATAAATATATATAATACCTATACATTAATTCCACAAAACAAACTCTTAAGGCTAAAAAAGTTATTTTTTAAAAATTCCATTTGACAAAAGTTTAATTAAGGGATCAAATTCGTTCATCTTGTTATCCATCCGGTTTGCCTTTAGATTTAATCCTTTTAGTTACACAGATTCCTCTCACTCTCTATATGACATTTTATTTCCTAAAACTCTTTAAAAGTAAAATATTGTGTATATTTGGTAATCCTTTATTTCCTATACCCAACTTTTGCACATACATATCTACTCCCTTCTTATAAGAATGCAAAAAAAAAAAAAGGTTTTTCCGTAAAAAGTTCAGTTTACAATTGAATAAGAAAAAATAAAATTCCTGTGAAGAAGCTTGTGCAAGTTACGGCTGATGAGAATAAAAAGTATAAAGTAACAAAAAATCTTATCCGCTTATAGGTTCTTATTTTGCGTTTTCCATGATAACCAATAAAAAAAAAAAGAATTTGCATGATGGAATTTCATTTCGCTTAAAAGATGAGAAAAAATTTCAACAAAAATATAGGCGAAGGAGTTCCACGTTAGAAGCTGAGTTGAGATCAGGAATCTCAAATGGAAGTGTACCTATTTAGATTTTTCCATCTATATTCTATATTCATAGTAACCCTCTTACGTGTGGGTATTTTGCGATGGTTTCTTTGTAGGAAATTCCTTCTTTACACTGATGATTTTTGCTTTAAAAAAAACCCTTTCTCAACAAACCACATCACAAAAGTCCAACTGAATTTATGTCGATTGAACACACAAACCTCTATACTTACTTGAAAGCCTCGAACTTCCTGCTTGTTTCTTATGGCTTCTAACCTCAACCTCTGTTTAGATTTGTTTTGTCTTCTGCTCTCTGTTCTTGCAGTCGAACCGAATCTCATCCTTTTTCAATTCAATATCGTTCAGGATTTTTTTCTTTAGAATAATTTAACCATAAATATAAGATGGCTGATTACAGGGTTGCATGACAACTACTATATGGAGTATAGAAAAACCTAACTACAATGTACTCAAATTCAGGTCAACTATCCACTTTTTATACTTGTTTTCAAAAAAAAAAAAAAAAAAAAAACAACAACAAAAGAATGACACAAACTATACCCAATGGTATAGCAATTGAAATGCATGTAGGTACACTTCCATAGATTTAAAGCCCGAGCTACCTCAAAACAATTTATAGCCATAGAGGCGCTTATGGAAGTTTCAAGGCCTTTCAAAGGGCTCCAAAATCGGAATGCCATTTTTATCTATACCTGAAAATTCTTCAAGGTAGTGGTTGTGGTGCTAGGTTACAATTTTGTAGGATAAACGTATTTTGTTTGTCTTTAACTTGCAGAAAAGGCAGAATTTAAAAAAAAAAATATAGAAACCTATATCATTTAAGTCCACCAGGCAATTTGCTGCCTAGGGTTGTCAGAACAGTTTTGTCAAAATAAGTTTTGCTTTTTACCACTTGGATAAAAATGTGTTGCCCTATCTTTTAAGATTAATAATCTGATGCTTATGTAGTAGCCCGTAGCGTAATGGTTGGTGCGTTCGACTGTCACGCTGGAGGTCTGGGATCGCTTCCCAGCCTCGTCCACTTAAAAACTAAAAAGTTTGTTTTTAGGGCTACTGCCTCTTGCGAGGAATTGACAAATCCTCCAAGAGTATCACTTGTCACGAATAAGTGCTTCTCATCTAGCCGTTCGGATTCGGCAAAAAATTGTAGGTCCCTTCCATTCCTGTCGACAGGAGCACACAGGAATGGTTGCGAGTTGTTAGTCACTAGGCCCTGGTTCTTCATGAGCCGTTGTGCCACCCGATTTATTTTTTATTTTTTTAATCTGATGCTTACAAGAATTTGTTCAGAATAGAAAAACTTCCTACATTGCTTGTTATCCTAACTTGTTTGAAAATTAGAGCTTAATTTTAAGTCTATTACAAATTCTGGACTACATAGTATTCTCATAAATTAACGTCCCTTTTGTTTTGTCAAATACAGCCCTGGCTACCGCCCAATTGCTGACAGTAAAAATCGACCGATGCATTTGTGTTGGTTGGCTATAGCTTGCAAGAAAGACAAGCCCAACAAAAGCAGCGAGTCCCAAAGCAAGAAATATTTGAGTGGAAAGAGCAATTTCGTAAAAGGTATACTGACTTAACAGGCCTTAATCCTTGTGTTATCGGTCGGTGGAGCGGTGGTAGTCTTTGATGGCAATAGACCCTATTCTAAGGGATGCCATGCCATCGCTTGCCTATACCTTCCCCTTAGTTGCTCATTTTTGCTTTTTGTAGGCCAAAGTAATTTTACTGTACATTGTGTTGAGGGGTCGCGGAAGAAGTTAGCCCATACCCGACTGACTAACCCAGATTCTATTGTGTTTCTTTGGCTAAAAACACGCACGCGAAAATGTATTTTGCGGCATTGAAGGGTGAGGAAAATAAGTGAGGTTTTTTGTTTCAAAAGTAAAACTCGTTCACCAGGTTATAAAAACGGCTAACGGTCTTACTATCCATCCCATATATACGATGTATGTACCTACTGTACGGACTTTATGAGCCTATACCTGATGTTAAAGGGAAAATGGTCTTAATGAGCCACCTGACGAGTTGTACCTACGGGTAGGCTTGGCTGAATAGTAGTTTGTCTTAGGGGGTGTTTTTTTTTTGTTTTTTGTTGTCGTCGTTGCTAATGCTCCTTTTTAATTTGATGGGTCGCATATAAGGTGGGGTAAGGTTTGCAAGGCGGGTGATGTTTTAATATTCAAATTTCTAATTAGAGCATTGACCTTTGAGAGTTGGTTTTATTTTGTTAGCTCTGTTAAATTTTACTGCGGTCTTGTGATTTTTGTTTCAAGATAAATATTAAGGCATTTATTAAAGTCAGTATAGGTAATGGAATTGTGCCAAAAGAGAATAAGATAGAAGATATTTCAAAATGGTTGACATTTTGATAGATGAGAGAGCTTTGGATGGTAGCTATATATAGTTTCCTCTCAACCCTATTTATAAGGTATAACTTATTGCATTGAAATTTTTAGATTGATGGTATTTTTTTAAATCAATAAAACTATCAGTCAACTAAGGGCTTTCAAAAAAGACAGATGGAAATCATTGATATTAAGTTTGTTTTGATGAATTAATCGATGGATTTAAAATGAAATTATTTCACACAATATTTATTGGATTTCATAGCCACATGGAACAGTTTGTTTTAAGGTTAACATATATTGGATTTAGCGAATAAATAGAAATTTAATTGTATGACAGATGCATTTGAAGTTTCTTTCTCAATGACTTTATTTAAGTCTGAATGAATATTAAGGACCTGTAATACAAACGCAATTACGCTCCCTGCAAATTAAGTGGAAAAAGAAATTTCTTCATAAATTTTTTCATTTGCTTGTTTTTATGTTTATAAAATTATCAAGATATATGATTTCTAATTTTCAAGTTAATAGTTGATGATCAATAATTTTTTGAACTGTGTTTGAATCGGTCTGATAAGGTTTTGACAACTTTCTGAATCAAGTCATCTGTATAACAACACTTTCCTCCGTCTTTAAAAAGAAGTTTTTGAAGATTTTCCAAAAGTATTAAATGAAGTGAGCTTTCATCATGCTATTCCCGGACTTATTTTTGTTATTTATGTACTCCTTTACAGAGAGCTCTGATTTCGTAATCACTTTAAGCCTTAATTGAACACAAGAAGTCCAGTTGTACCGTAAGAATTACAATTTAAATAAAGGTACACTCTGGCGTATACGTACTTTTTTATTTTATTGTATTGAATTTGTAAAACTTTTTTTTTTTTAAATTTTGATTTCGCATTTCAAAAGTTATCAGTACGTTTGGTTTGAGTTTTTCCAATTAGATTATAGGCAGAGCAATGTTGTATATACGAACCTCAGAAACATCATACATTAATCAATACACAGGTTAATTCACCAAAACGTTGACAACAAATTAAAGCGTGTTGGGTCGAGATAATACAAAATTTGCATGGGAGGGGAGGGTTATCTATTCCACCTTGTTAAGGTGGGAAGAGGAATTAAAAAAAAAAAACTACTCAAAACAAAAACAAAATTATTAAAAAACAACGACGACACTTACAAGACCATATTATATTTTTTCGTAAGGCCAGAAATCCCTTCTTAAATTAAATTTTCATATAAAGTTGTTTTAGAGAACAATTTCTTAAACATTTATTTTCAAACTCAACATTAACAAAAAAAAAAAAAGAAAACAATTTTTAAAACAATTTTTTTTTTAATTTTTAGTAAACCACTGAAAACCGTGGAATTCTAGGATTTTTACTTTTAAAAATATTATAAAAAGGGAAATCAAATTTTGCCAAAAAATTCTGCTCTGTTTATATTTTTCGACGTGAAAGTCTTATTTTTCTTGGTTATTTTTTAAGTTTTAATTTTCAGACGATATAATTTTTAATTGCTCTATAGGGCTCCTGCATAAGGGAAATAATGTTTTTTTTTTAACAAATTGCCTTTTGATATTTTGATTATCTTGGGTATTTTTCGACCGTTTTCGGAATTTTTAATTATTTTATACCATTTATAGTACTTGTCTGTACCATTTTTAAACTAAATTTGTTTAGGATTTAGCTCGATGTACAGATAAAAAGCAGCACATATTGGTATAAGCAGCATAACGCTTAATTTCTGTTTGTCTGTGCGTCTCATTACGTCCCTGTGTCTGTGGGCCCTGAAATACATGGAGCTAGCGAATGGACAAATTTGATTCAAATTCGGTGTGAAGCGTTTTTATGAGGAAAAATAAAAAAAAAAAATATACATATAGAACAAGTACAAAAAATGGTTGGTAGAGTATTCTTCCAAAGTACGTTGAATTATTCAACTTTTAAAAATTTTTCAAGAATATCACAATTAAAAAAAGGAGTGACATTTATTTTCTCACAAAATAAAAACAATTTTCTCACTTCATTAAAAAACACCTGAAAGCAATGTAGTTTGTATAGTTGATTGTTGGCTCAAAAGTCACTTGACTTTGACTGTTTTCTTCCATTGAAAATAAATCTGTGCAAATTGATATTTGCTTACAAGCTCATTATAACCAAGAACAGCACGTTTTATAGGAACATTACCAATAGGAAACAGGACTTCATAATTGTTTTTCTTTTTCAAATGAAAACAAGTAGTGCCTGATGCTCTTATAGTAATCCTGTACAGTTATATTATAAGAAACTCCCATGAAGTTGGTGTTTTTTAAAATTTTATTAAGTTAACTATGAATAATAATAATTAATTTCAAGAGAACTTTTATAAAGGAAATTGCGTTGACAAGAAAAAATTCACTTTATATACGAGTTAATCGGAAAGGGAAAAGGAAAATTGTGAAATGAATTTTTTCAGCTGAATTGCTTACGTACTGAGAAGAAGTGAGCAATTAAGCTGAATAAAATTAATTAAGAAGGGTAGTAAGTTTTTAACAGTAGTTTGTGTTAGAAGCTCAAATCTTTGTATACAGTTTCTGATTGTGTTAGCAGAAGTGTAATTAAGTGGCACGTTGAATGCTTTTTTTTTATTTTAAGAAATAAACTCATCTTCAAAATCGGAATTAAAATTTCTATTTTGAGTTTTAAAAATCAATATTTCAAAACCCTATATACTGGTTTATTCGCAAAGACGAAGACAGATTAAAGGCAAACGCAAGGTCAATCAATCTGTATACTATAAAATTCGTTTTAATGTGTCGAACATTCGTTTTCAAACGATTGACTACGATGGTAACCCACTGAATTGGTTGTGTTTCATTCAAAAATTTCATAATTAATATGACGGAGCAAAAGCTATGCAGCCTGACTGCGATAGTCATATCATATACGAAAAACTCAATTGAGTTCTCACTTAAGTTTTCAACTGATGTTAAACGTAATATATTTTTCAATTACTCGTATTTTTCAATTGTAGGTTAAATATGAAAGTGTTTAACAGTTTCAAAAGTTCTCAAATATGCATGACGTTATATAAAAATGGGAAAAATAAATCAGAGACATTTTAATACGCAGATAAACGCATGTATAGGTAGTAGTAGCACCACTGTATTTGGCATTTTCGCGTGTTTTTTTTTATCATTTTGCGGGGTGTTTCGAATTGTTTATCTAGTATTATTGATTCCTTTGTATGATTTCGAATAAATATCCTTTACAGTCCGTTAATCACATAATCCGGATAAGTGACCATCAAGGATTCCAAAAACATTCAACAAAAAAAAAAACAACTCAAATATAATTTTAAACATTCTCACAATTCATGCTCATGCATAACAAATTTCACAAAATTAATTAACCACACAAAATTGTTGACAAGTTGTTGGTTACCTCCCAACATGGATGATGTCGTTTTGGTTCAAATTTATTTAGTCATTTAAAATTGATCGATGTTCAATGTGCATATATACTAAATACCACTTCCACTATGGCATTATAGTCAATCTGGTGGCATAATGGCTTTTGCTTACATTTGCAACTAATTAGCAAATGTTTTTTTTTTGTAATTTCAATTTTAATTGAACCGAATCGAATTGAAAACCAAACCACAATTGTAATTGACAACTAGGTATACAAAGACACATACAAACGAAAAATAACACAATAATAATATGATCTCTCAAGAGTGTTCGGCTGATGGTCGACCGAACAAAATACTCATACGAATAGAACAACTAGCCTCCGGGTACCATGACCTTAAGCGTATAGAAATTCAATTCTTTATTGCATATTGGTTTGGTTGGGCTCGGGCTCTAACGGCGATAAGGGCGATATAATAACAGTGCAATAGATGCACGAATGCACCAGTACCTACATATACATTATCTGGGAGATTTTGAAGTTGATGCTTTTGTTACCATCAATGCAATTAAATCCGATTCGCATTTTATACCTATGTACCTGTCTCGTAGTCGCACTCACTGGGATTGAGTTGTTTTTCTGTAGGTGACACAGCCGGTGTTGCCATATGGTGACGTCGCAATCATATTTATTTATCTATAGGGCAAGTATTGGTTTTGTATCAAAAGATCACTTGGAGCTTCTCTTTCTACGATGATGGAGAAGTCTAAAAAAGGTGCATTCCACGGTCACGTACGGACAAATCGTACCCAAATTTAGATCTTATTATGAAAATATTTTTATATTAAAGTAATTCTTATGTATTGTAACTGTTGAAGAAATCATTTATCTTCGACGCTCATTCAAAATTGAACTTAGATATGGCATGAATAAAAAAAAAATCGGTTGGCCTTATTTCACGTCATCCAAGTAGTCGGACGTTTGTCGAAAATTACAAGACGAATTTATAAGACTTTGCGTAGTGGTGCCTGGAGAGTGATTTTAGACCTTTACCTAAGCTACGTCATGAAATAATTGAACATTTAATAAAACATTTTTGTGTTGTCTTGTTACGTATGGAAACAAAACGTCACGAACAAAACACAAAAATCTATAAAAAAATAACAGATTTTTTCTTGGAAATCTGCATTCCACAATTTTTCCCTCCAAGTCTATGAAGTGGAATCTTGAAATTCCTGCTACCGCTTTAACATTATCCACTTTAAACATTGTCTCTTGTAAAAAAAACTTCCGTATTTTCATGGAATGCATCAAAAATTGTTTTGGTTATGATGTCCGTTTGCTTTAAATTTTGTACATATAAAATTTGTATACGATTTCCTAGAGGTATAATTGAGCGATTTTGATTAAACTTCATGATTGTAATTTTGGAATTGGTTTAGAGGAATCAAATTAAAGTTAAGCCAGGGTTGCCGATAAAAAATAATATTACAAAAATTTAAATAAAGTGAACGAATTTGATACAAATTTGTAATAGAAATGCTTAAAGTGATTGAGCAAAACTGTGTTTAGCCAATGTATTCATTAAATGGAAATAGGATTTCTACGTTTTTTTGGATAATTTCATCAATTTTCGGCTATTCCGAAATATCTCGTAAATAGATAATTAATTTAGTTAAAATTTTGTAAACGTGTACTTCTTACTAACTAAAAAATATTTCACTCCAAAATTAAAAGAAAATATAATTTTTTAAAAACAAAAAAATTAAACCAAAAACAATTTTTTGTGTCTTCTGAGATTTTTCATATCATTTTCTTATAACAACGCAATTTTATAAATAAACGAGATTTTTTTTTCATAAGCATACCTTGCGTGGATTTATCAACAAACGCTTAAACCATAGAATTTAATTAAATTTTGCAAAAAAAAAAAAAAAAATGAAACGGTCTAAATGTGAATATAGTTTTATTATGGCAACACTGGACCGACACCAGTATTTCTGTTTGTTATTGCAATTCACTTGGTTGACGGGAGAACACACTTAACACAGCACAGTGGATGGTAGTCAATTTTATTGCAAATATACTCTTGGTTTTTTATCTTTATAGTGGTTTGCAATTTGATTGCGATTTCTGAATTTTGTTTCTAACTCTTCTTTCGAATATCTACAGATGCGTAGCAACTATCTAGCTAGTTGGAATTTGCAATTTTTTTTTTATTACAAAACAAACAAGTGGACAGATTCTTCATATTATACCCACCTAGTTGAAAGTCAAACCATTACAAAAGTTCAAACGAGTTTTGATTTCAAAAGAATTTTTATAAGAGCCCTGTTGGAGTAGTTGATGACAGGATGATTGTGGATGATGAGGCTCTTGCTATAACTATGTTTGGTTGTTTTTTCCATTCTTCCGATTATATTAGAGAACTGTAAGAGGAATGCAGTTTACTGCAAAGTCTATGCTAGTACTTCAAAGCGGCTAAATGACGCTAGAGTACACGACGAAAGATTTCTAATTATTTTTTTTTACAAGCAATTGCATTTTATATAGTTTATAAAATACCTTTGAGATGAACTTTAAAGATATTGGGGCATATTCATAGTCGCAGATAGATCCAGGTTTAACTAAACTACAGTTTTAGACAATTTTGGCTCAATGAATACAGACCGATTTTTAATTACAAATTGGCGGTTTTATATTTTTATAAGATAATTAACTTGGTATACTACACTAATAGCTTCAAATATTTTGAAATTATAAACCTAACAAAATAGAATCAACGTCCGAAAATTCAACCAAAGCTATGTTTAACTTAGACCCAGGTCTAAAATGTCTATGAATGCGCCCCATTGTGTCTGTGAATGTTTATTAGAGAATATCTTAAAATCCAATTAATTGTAAAAACTCTTCATAAGGCTCATAAAATTATTAAATACTTTGATATTATATAAAGACTAGCATGGGCTTATTAATTTATCTAGTCTAACGCTGCAGGTAAGAAGAATTTTATTAAAATCATAAAGAATTTAACAAAATATTTCATTAAATCAACTTGCATTCCCCTGAATTTCTATACAGTCTATATAAAAATTAATTTTGGAGGGGATTTTGGAACTTCCAAATCTCGTTTTGGTGAAAATATGATATCATTACGTTACATAACCTTACAAACAACAAAAAAAAACATATTTTTTCACATTTCGGTTGAAATATCTTGAAAATCTGACGAGGTGGAATAATTTTTGGGGTGGGGATTCAAATTCAGGGCATACTTGCGGAAAAGTGAAGTCGGGTTCCATTAAAAAAAAAAATCTGCATTGGGTAGTGAATTAATTTCGGAAAAAAAAATACTTTTCTCTCTAAATTCTATAAATAATGTTAAATCATACTCATCACCTTGTATACTTTATGCTATTCTCAGAAAGCCACATCATGTTGTGTACCTATATGTTTCTCAATAACAAAGCTTTGTCAGAGAAACCCTTCGGGCAAAAATACTTTTTTTTTCAAACGTTTGTCTGTCGTGCCTTAAGCTTGCCCCCTCCACCAACCAACTTTCTGTTGTGTTTTCTGTTCTCATAGCTACCCTTTCTATGTCTCTGATGTTAAATGCTATGGCAAACGAAAATAAAATAATGTAAAAACAAAAATATATAATAATAAAACTCGAGCTTAGTGATAAAATCTAGTTCGAAAAAAAATTAAGCTGTATACGGTATAGGGTATACACCATTTAACATTCTGTAGCTTGGGATGGTAAGTCGCGGAAAAACGCTTCCTTTGATGTAGCCTCGACTTGTGTAGCTTTTTTATTTTCTCAACTGAACCCATGATGATGGCATGTCGACCTTGTGCGAGCATCCTTATTTTTTTGTTTTGTTTTGTTATATTCGTAGCCCTCTCTCTCTCTGTATATGTTGTATATCCGTTATTATGTTTCATCTCTGTGCCACTTCCCCCGCCCATACCCTGGCTTATCTGAAGAACCGGAAAGCTTTCCGTTATTAAGTTGCTTACGAAGCATTACTATATCGCACACCCCCTCCTTCTCTTCTCCATCATCAGCAGCCTCCCCTGGACTCACACCAACTTGGTCCTCGATTTGCATCATATTACGTGCTTGCCATTTAGCGATGTGAAAAGAGAGGGTTTTTTGAAAATGTAGTTTCCTCAATAACGACATAGAGGTACTATAGTATCGGATTTCGCACTTTTGAGACTTGGAATTCGAATGCTAGATGCTGCTGATGTTGATGATGATGATGGTAGATATGTTGTAATGGTATGCGCTGCATGCTTTTAGGAGAATGATGATAAAACCAATATACAGAAGCAGAGGATATTAAAACAAATGTGAATGTTTATGTGTATCTACTCGTTCCATGGGCCCTGAGGAAGGACATTTATCGACAAGTAGGATCATGAACAATGGGTATTTAATCAGGATGGCTTGTGTAAACAGTAGATAGCTGAACATTCATATACCCCCCCAAAGAGGATATCCTGAGTAATTGGTATGACGATGTATATGAGGCCATGTTTCTTGATGGAAATTTTGAAAATATTTAAATTTATTCAAATCGATATATGAAAATTATTAAAACCGGACTAAGAAATGTATCAATTTCAATAGAGATCTTAATTGAATTTTACTTATGCAGCAGTGTGATAAGAGAGATGCAATAAGTCTTACAACACAAGAACATTTAGTTTTTGTTCATAAACTTTATATGTTTATATTTATGTATGTATATTTTAAAATGTTATCAATAAATTCGATATTCTCTTCTACAGATAGGAAATTTTTAAAATAACATAGAAAAATTAAATTAATAGAGTACCTTTTTAAAATTGAAAAAATAAAAAAGTACGTAGGTATGAATATGCCCGAGTACCCCATTATTTGGAATTTTATTTTTTTTGCCGGAGTTAAGGCTTAAAGTCATCATGAAAGTCTTGACGATAGCTGTCTATAGAAAAATATAGAGAGAGCAATAGACGAAACGACGATCGTTCAATCGAACAATCGTTTTAGTCTTACGCGATCTGGACCCTGGTAAGCAATATTGATTCTATAGGAGTATTCATGCAACCATTTATGTAAGTTCACCATCTGTCAAAATGTGTATTGAAAATGATTTACACAAATTGGATAAAAATCCCCAATGTATTTGCTTGGGAAAATCCGAAAATGAAATGGTAAAATTAACCTACGTCATTGTGACTTTTGAATTAGGCGTGTTCAGAAATATGATATCTCAGAGAACCAGAAATACTCTGACCGTGTTCTGTAGCTATCGAATCGCGATTAGTTGGCAATAAATATTTTGAATAAAAACGTAGTTTAAACAAGAAAAAATAATTCGGACGTCTACATTTACTTCTTTTCGTAAATTAAGGTAGAACTATAAAACCTCTCCCAAACCAATGCGAATCATTCGTTGTTGACGACGAAACTACATCAACAACGTGTTGTTATTTTTGTTTTCTTCATCGTCAACGAATGATTTGCATTGGTTTGGGAAATCCTTAATAGTCGGAAGCAGATATCATAAGCCAATAAAAAGAAGCTTTCTGATAAATATCAGAATTGAGTCATAATTCGCCGCATTCGAGAGCTCTTCACTTCCTAAAGCAAAATTTAATGAAAAATTAAGAAATTAAAATGCAACTTACGCTTAAAACACAACTATTTTCGTGTATCTTACATATTTTATCGTTCCGAGACTTTAGGCTGTGATTTCGCGTTGGTTCGAGAGAGGTTGTCCATTTAAAAATAACACGAAGTCTGAACATGTCTTATTTTTGAAGTTTAATATTTGACTTTTAACGAACAGCTGATTGAATTACAATGCATTTAACCAATTTTTCAAGAAACCAATACGTGGCTTATAGAGAAGGTAAAAATTGAATAAAAAAAAGTACGTATACGCCAGAGTAAACCATTTTATTCCATTTTATTTCTTACGCTAAAACTGGGCCTTTTGTGGTTAGTTAAACTCAAAGCGATCATGAAATCAGATTCTCTCAAGATGAGAAACAGTTCATACATATACATATGAACAATTTGAATATTGGAATGGCCTGGAAGATCGCTTGATTTGATCCCCCCATTAAAAACGTATGGACAATTTTCAAAATGAAAAAAATTGTTTACAAAAATTCTTGTTAAACTTAATTTGCACGACACTGTATATATATTTTTTCTAAAAAAAACGTATTCTTTTATATTGTAGTTTCACTGAAAGATTATCAAGAGACACTGAAGAGTGCCAAAAATTTTTTTTCTTTGAATAATTCCCAAAAGAGCAGAAGAAAAAGTCCTCAAAAGAATGATTAAAAACTAACGATACGATACTACTAACTCAAAAGTGTTGCTCCATTTTAACAAAACAAACTTCAAAGTGTTGTTTGGCTATATGATGTATGGAAAATAAAATAATGCTTATCGGGGTCATTAAGCAAAATCGTCCTTGTGAACTTGTGCAATAATAAAATCATTATGTGAAAAAGTGGGTGGTTGGGTGCAGAGAGTGTTCATACCAGATTAACCCGTGTTTGCGATATATACATACATTTACCTATACGGTGCGAGGAAGGAGCAGTAGTCTACTCGTGTGAGTTATTATTATGAGCGCGCAAGAAACCCGTCAATATCCAGGATATTGAAATTCATCACCAACACTCTATCCATGGGGACATAATATGCTATACATATGTGTGCATGTATGTATGTATATCCTTCATAGGAAACATATTTTTTTAAATCCCCCATTGCAACGTAATACGATCAATAAGGATTTTCTTTCTTCAGCAAATGATGAGGTAGGTATAGATGGTGTGGCGATGGTGTTTGGTGGCGGCAAGAAGTGGTGATGGTTAAATTGGGTCAACAAGGAAGTAATTTTCGTTTTTTTTTTTTGGTTGAAAGTTTTAGTTGTTTGCGCTGTTTTTTTATTTCAATTTTCGTTGAACAAAGTGCACGGACGATAAATTTTTGAAGTTCTCCTGGGGGTATAAATAACTCACACACAAAAAAAATCCCTCTGCGATTTTTATTGCTGCAAAATTCATACGGACACAATATGGGATGGTGGTCTGTGTGTGGTGGTGTTATCCTGCGGTGTCTGATGGTGGATATACGATATACGTTCATATAGATCGATAAAACAACAACTTATTTTTATTTAAACACTTGAAGCCCCCTCTCAGCCATCCCAAAGACACATGAACACCCAAAAACTCTATAATAATGGTTCTTTTTGTTACACAGGCGAGGCGGCGGCATTGGCAGCACAGAGAGTATCCTGATGGGAACAAATACACCACACACCCCATTACTCGCAGAAAGTACATGTGGGGTTGGAACGAGAGTCGTATTGATTTTTTTCCCGTTTGAATCAAAGGGCTTTGAAGTCTCCATCAATATATTTATATAGAAAAATGTATTTATTTATGCGTGCGTGAAAAATTGTAGTATAGTTTATCGTAGGACATTTTATTTTATTTTTCTTGAGCTATTTTAAGACACATTGTTTTTTGCAAATTATTGGAGAGATAAAACTAAACCAGCTACCATTTTGTTTAGTTTGAATGTGCGTGACTTGAAGGAAAAGAAAACTTTATTTTTTATTTTTTTTTTTGTTGACGGTTAAGAGGACAAATAATTTTTCGTTGTCAAAGAGATTTCATTGTTTTTGATTTCAGTGGGACTCAATAAATCATGTGGATACCCTACTTTTCAGCTATAGTGCTTAGACCAAATAAAACTACTTTGAGAGGGTTAACTGTGTGCTCTGGAATATTTTGACTCAGTTTTCAAAATTCCATTAAGAATGTCGGACTTTTCAAAGCTGAATACTCTTAGTTTAGTTGATTTTTTTTGAATATACGAGTATATTACTATGAACTTCCAAATTGGGGATAATTTGAGGACTTACACCGGTAATAGCCAGAAATAATATCAGTGATATGACACATCCTGAAACATTCCATATTCCATTCAGGACTTTACTTCTTGCGTGGACTTGTTAACTATAGATTTTTATTTCATTGTGACTGTTAAAAGCGAAGTGAGTGTACTATACACACCAACACGTTAATCTCAATTATTTTGTCCGTGTCGTAAAAAAAAAATTATATAGTAATAATGTTTTAAATATTTGTACCCAAACTATAGAATTCATTTTGTTAAAAAAAGTGCCATCAGTCATCTGGCTGAATAGATTTAGAAACAGATTTTAACTTAGATCCCTCAGTGATAAATCACAAAACTTGACTATCATGAACAGTAAAAGCAGCTGTCAAAAAAAATACTCTTCTTAAAAGTAAACTCTAAAACAAGAAAATTCAACCCATCCTTTGTTTATATAAAGATAACAAATATAGGTCAACTCCGTTGGCGCCACAATTATTATTATTGCCTGCAACTCCATTACTATACTCTCCCCTAAAACCAAACAAAAACTGCCTAATACCTTATTTCAATTACTCCCCCAAAAAGTGTGTCTTTTCCTTATGCAATCAGAATAATGTGAAAAGATATCGTTTTCTACTTGTGAGATATTTTACAGCTTCCATCCAAAAACTGTTAGTTCAGATTCTAAATGACCGGCACGTAGGAAACTTCACAAAAAAAAAAAGAAAAAGATTCAACATCCTCCTTTTGCAATATAATTTATCGAATTTATGTCTGCCCAATTTCAAAGGGGTTTCCCAGCGTCTGCACTCTAAACAGAGGGAGATAAATGGCAAAATAAGCACTGCTCCATGCTTAACGTGACTAACGTCGGGTAGTTTATATTATAATGGGGTCGTTTTGTTTCCCTATAACTTTCAGCTTTCACCCTCTTTTTTATAGTAGTAAAATAGAAATCTTTATATATGTGTGTATTTTTGTTTCATTTCAGGACACAGCACAATCCAAAATTCCCCGGTTAGATGGTGTCACAAAAATTCCCCTCCCTGGTTCAATTCGAGCCCAAGCGGTTCAAATACGACGTCCAACATCTTTTACAGGGCTTCGTCCTCCTTCGCTGGCTATGACATCATTGAAAAAGTCCCTGTCTGGGGATCGGATAAGTGAGGCGGCTAGTATAATGGGTAAGCGAACTGCTACAGCAGTCCGGAAGTTTCTAACAAAACCCGAAAAGTCAGCTCCACACATTGAAACAATTGCGAGAAGATTCACTCCGCCAACTCCTATTCCTGGCACCAAGATGATGATGAGTCGGATAAAAACTCCCTCAGAATCAATACCGATTAACCCTAAGAAGCTGACTCGGTCAGACACCTTTGTACGGGAAGACGGTGAGAGTGATGTTATAAAAATGGCTCAGAGTTCTATGGGACAGCAGCCAACAGCGACGCCATTGATGGACCTCTATATGACCCATTCGTTAGATGGCAGTAGAGCTAGGGCAGCACTGGAAGAAACCGTCACTGTTGACAGTGGTCAGTATTTGTGCCGCACTCAGACTCTAGATAAAACGAACACCGGAACTCCTAGGCCCTCAGATAGCACGATCAGTCAGTATCGACCACGGAACCTCAACAGCACTCAAACTTTGGAAAAAGCACTTGGTATGACCTTCCTACCACACGGAACACCAAATACATGTTTAATGCAACAAGATGAGTCCCGATTTATGACCCCCAACTTAGATGCAACTCTCACCAAAGACCTAACTCACACTATCTACTCTCCCAACGAACAAGATCTCTCCTCGCAAAAAGATGGCACTGTGACCATTCAGAAATGCAAGAACCTTATTGACCTACAAAGCTGTGAAAACCTATTAGATATTGACATCCCCTCGTTGGATCCAGATGTGACATTGCGACCTAACAACTGGAATAGTGACACTTCTTATAAGAATCTTGTCAATCTAACAATGGAGGACACATTGGCGTTAGCCCCTGACAAAACTAATATGAAGCTTGTGCTCAATTCCACCATGAACACAGAGCGTCTGCTTGACTTCACAACGAACACGGTGTCGCCGCCAGCGAAACACCTTTTTATGAACATAACTCGGGATTTGATGGGTTCCCCCTGCGTGGAGAATATGAAGAACAATACAAATCTCTTGTATATGTCACGACGTGAGGACATTGGTCAATCGCCGAACAGCGAACCAATGGAGGTGGACCGAACGGGCAGTCAGGAATTACTATTAGACAATCCACCTTCTCAAGCTATGCAGGAATTGAAACATCATAAGCCACGGTTTTCGTTTGGCTTAGATCTCACAGAATCCACACTTGATTGTTCGATCGAACTTTGTGATGTGTCATTGTCGTCAACCATTCAGTCAGCTATGGGCACAGCAGCAGGAACACCACCGTTAAAGAAGCAGATCTCCTTCGAAATGGATGAGAGTCTAGGAATTTTGACTCCCGATCAGATGAAGGAGTTTCTTGATTCCACCACAACAACCACGAACCTAGATCTGCCACTAGGAATGAATCCTAAGATGGCTTTTCACCAGATGCGAATCGACCAGACACCGTCACCAGAGGATCTTCCACTGGATCCGGTGGAGGTGAAGACCGATGTAGAGCATGTGGTGATTGAACTAACAAAGACTCACCAGCAGCAGCAACAGAGCAACACAAATACCTACAATGAGATCTCTCAAACTGACACCGAATCAAAAACCGACCAGATGTCAAAGTCGAACGTCTCGAAAATCTCCACCAGCTTTATAACCAGTGTGACAAGTGTTACCAGCTTGGATACAGGCTATCAGGGCGATGGAGAAATGTCAAGGCCGGCTTCGCGTGGTGCAGGTGATCATTCGCCATCCAATGGTCCTCACAGGAAGCCAGCCCAAGTCAGCCGACAGCCATCGTTTAATCACAATCATCAAAATATACCAATTCGTCGTCAAGATCCAATGACTGATTCGGATTTTTTTACAGAAAGCGATGCTGATGATATATTCCATCGGGGCGATCGTCGAGCTCAAGTGATAGATGGTCAACTGTATGGGCCAATGCTGCAACCCTCCGCAAGTGTCTTCATATCAGAACAGCCGGAGCAGATGGATGACTCGTGCATGGAGTCCAGTGGCATATTCACCGACGTCGAAAATAGATGTGACGAAGACATCTCTCAGATGCGCGGTGATATAGACATGTCGCCAGACGATGGCTCCACGGATACGGTTAAAAGTAACAAAAACCAAAGCAGTGATCCTCAAAAGTCATCACAACAACAACAACAGCAGCAACAGCCAATGCAACCGCAGCCTGTAATCGAAAGTGAATTCCGTTCCGCATCGCCACTGAGTCAAGGTCAGTGGAACAACATGCTCACCGACAGTCAGACATCGTCCACCATCCAAAGTAGTTTCAGCAGCAGTGATCGCATTAGCATGACCACAGATTATAACCCAACAACGGGCAACTCGAAGAGGAACTCTTGTGCGGTTAGTGAAACCAACAAAAGCTCTGTGGCCTCGTCCAATGAAGCTCTCTGCAGCGACACTACTACAAAAGCTTCGGCTCGCAGCACAGGCGCTAATGATCATACAATCCACACAATCAGTTCGGCAGTGAAGAAGGTGAGTCCGCCGCGAAAGCACGCATCACTCTCGTCACTGTGCAGCGCAAGTGCGAAAAATGACGCCAAAAATAATTGTCGATCTACGGCGAATTCATCGATACTATTAGGCGATAGGCCATCACAACAACAGTTAGCATCAGCTAAATCAAGTGCGTCGGTATTTAATAAGAGCAACAACAGCGTCGTTGTCGGTAGAAATGGTTGTGAAATGCCGGTAAGGGCCAACACTACTGTCAACACAACAACAAATCAACGAGCACCGCTTGGCGCCAATCAAGAGAACAAAAATTCCGGTTTGTCGGTTGCGTCGTCGCGTACCGGTAGTACGGCGGGTATTGCGGTTCTAGCGGGTTCCGGTTCCGGTTCGCCAACATTAAGGAAAATTTCGCCCAATAAGTGGGACGCGGTTATGAGCAAAATAGCGGTAAACAAAATGCAAGTGAAGAAAAACTATAGTGAAGTGAAATCAAAAGTGTCCACCGGTGTATTGAGGCGTTCGCCTCCAGGTGGCGGTGGCTCTGGTGTAGGGGGTGGAAATAGTGGAAGTGCAAGTAAAGTGTCAACACCGTTACAGGATAACTCACCAGTGGTGGGCAACAGCAATTGTTCAAGTGGATTAGCATCACCGCACACGAAGAGGATTACACAAGGCGCTGCAAAACGGTAAATTTTCGCTATATATTTGTATTGTTGTTTGATTTGATGATGGCGAAGAAAGGAAAGGGCGGGCAGGGGGTGGTTTTAATTTTGAAATACTCATTGAATAGTTTTATACAAAAACAAGTATTTTTTTTTTTGTTTTTGTTTGTTTTGTAATTACAAGTTAATATTATAATCGATTAAATGATAACCATATAAGAATTCAAGTTGGCTGTTTAGAGAAGCGTTATTAACGAAGTTAAATTATTGGGTGGGTAGGAATAAACTTCTATGATGCGATAAACGCTAATTTAGTATTCTTAGTCAAGTTATTACATGTATTGTTGTGGCTTTATTATTTTTTTTTTCTGTTTAGTTGTTGTTAAATATAATCAATTAGGGATAATGTTTAAGGATTAGTGTTTTTGTTGGTTTGTGAGTGTGGTAAAAGTTAATTTTAAAACTGTTTAAAAATATTCAACCAATGGCAACCAATTAAAAATTTGAGTAAATGTTAAATTAAATATCGGTCAGGCTAAGGAAAAAGATTTTTCATTATGCAGATACATTACATTAGGGTGGTCGCACCCCCTAATTTGTTTTAAATAATTAAAAAAAAAATTCCTGTAAAATTTTTATTAACGTTAACCCGGCCCCCAAACTGTCTGAAGTTTTATATGGGAAATCCCATGGTATTTTTGTACATCAACTTCTAAAATTCGTAACTTTAGTAATGATTGATACACATGTAGTAACTTTTGTCATGTTTAAAAAAATGTATTAAAACAAATTTTATAAAATTTATTAAAATTAAAATTAAATTAAATATATTTTGTTGTTTAAATGGCTATAAGTAGGAAAATAAATGTTGTAAATTTTGTTCAGAAGTATTTTTATAAATATAACAAAAGTGACTACATGTGGTCCAAAATTCAATTTTTTTTATAAATCATTACTAAAGTTAAGATTTTTCAAATTTGTATTTACAAAAATTCAAGGGATTTTCCATATAAAACTTCAGGCGTCTTGGAGGCCGGGTTAACGTTAATATAATGAGCTAAAATTTTACAGGAATTTTTTTTTAATAATTTAGAACAAATTAGGGGGGTGTGTCATTCAAAATAAGACAATGACTTTTATAAGGACCACCCTAATATACTTACATAAAATATTGAAATTATTATGCAGGTGCTTCGTCAGTAATTACCTACTAAACAAAAAAACAGTGGCTGTGTTGTGTTTCAGGCACCATTTAGTAAAAAAACCATTTAATAAATGGTGTGACTGCAATAGTTTTGCTTAAGCTGTCATTTTGGAAACCATTTTTTTTAAATATGTTGATAGTAGCTCACTTTTTCATAGAAAGTTCAACAAATTTGTTTTCAGGAGGAATTGGATTCAGGAGAAGCCATTAAATGAAAAGTGAAGTTTCTTGAGAATTTGTTGTTTGGTTTACTTACCTCTATACTGTAATTCGTTTCTAAAACACAACAGTTAGGCCTAGAGATCAATTCATGAGCTTCTAAACCACACTTATTAACTTCCACTAAGATAAGACGATTCGAAAGAAAAATTTCTAACAGTTTTTTTTTTTAATGTTACTAGCTACTATAATCAGAGCTACAGACATGAATAATTAAATGTTGAGTTTACAAAGTTTTCATTTTAAGCTTCAAGGTTCAAATAATTGAATACCAAAGTAAAAATGAGACTCGTAGTTTACGCCTGAAATACAGCACAAGCAAACCATACAAAAAGTGGTGACCAAACAGCCTTCAAGCAGCAATTCGACGATATGAAATGGCGCGTTTATTTTTCTGGGTATATCTACCTACCTATTTCAAGATAAACCCTGCATATTTGTTCAGAGGTGATAACAACAAATTCTTTAGATAAAATAAGTTACTTATTGTTATTACTTTGTCTGGCAAATATATCAAATGAAAAAAACAAAATATAAAATGAGGGAGAAATAAAAACAAATTAAGCCGAGACTCTTTTCCTATATCACACTAAAATGTCGCAACAATCGCTATGATGACAGATTACTCCACACCATATAAAGTCACCCGAGATGTTATAATAAACACCTATAAACAAGTGTAATGCTGCACAACCACGAGCCGCAAAGTGTTTTATGTTGCCGTCTTCGTGCAACTAGCGTGCATCTGCACCATACTATAACACACCACCGATTGAAAGAAAGTTCAATGCTCTGCACCATATTATAAGCGACATAAAAACAACTTAACGCACCACCACACCGCAACGCCGAGCTGCTGGCTGTTGATGATGACGATGATAGAGTAGTGACACACATCACAAAATTTTATATCATCTTTTGCTGCCTTTTGAAATAACTGTAGGTAGGAATAAGACTGTTTTGTTTTGATATTTTAGTGTAATGCTTTTGATATTTATCAGCGTTTAGAATTTATCAACAATGTTGTAAACATGACAGGATGATGTTTGTTGAAAATGACAGATAACGTTTGAAAAAATTGACATGATTCTCGAGAGTTTTTAGATTGAACGTAATATGATCACATCGATCTTATCTACTGAATACACTGGGACTATAAAATTTGACTTTTTTCTTAAAGAAATCATCAGAATTTACTTCTCCCACTGTTTTTTATGTGCTGAATTCCAATCTGAGGTCAGAAATGCCTCATCGGGAAGGGTTTGCGAAATATTATCTCTTTTTTTGATATTATCAATTCAAGTAAATATTCACAGAAACATTTGTAACGATTTCTGAAGGTACAATATTTCTATAAGTAAGTATAAAGCGTGGCCATTTAGTGGTTTCTTTTTAAATCATAGGTTATTTTGACACTGACAGCTGCTTCCCGCTTGAAATCTTGATAGAAAATCAAGATTTGCCTTGTACCTCCGCGGAACGAAATGAGTCCCTTTACGCTTGAACAACGTTGGGAAATATTGAAGGCTTATTTCCAAAGTCAGTGCTGTGTAGCCCAAACAGTGGATTTCTTAAAAAATGTTTTGGCCGAAATAAAGTACCCACCGCGCCTGCTGTCTGCAAAAAGTTGGTGAGACTAGTAAGTAAGCTAGTGGACAACACTCATGGCCCCCGTGCGTCGTCGCACGGTGCGCTCACACGAGAATGTGGCTGCTGTAGTCGAGAGTGTAAGACTCAATTCACGAACCTCAACTCGCTATCCACCTCAACACCTCAACATTATATATTATAGAGGGCCAAATTCTCCTTTAATATACTCGAGTGTTGAGTCTGTAGGATAAAGTTTAGAAAAGAGTTTAAGAACTGATAGTTTCGAACGTCTTATTTTATAATGCTAAAGTTTTACAAACATTATTCCAGCCTATTAACTAGATGCCTCAAATATTCAACTGTAGTCTTTATCTTTAACCTTCCAAAAATACCCGTGAGTTCAATTTCGGGAATAGTTCATAGTTAAGTACAGAAATTCTTTGTTAAGCTGCACAACGCAAATGTAGAATGCTTCATTTCTCATTGTAATAATAAGAAATTTAAAACCATTTTATCTCCCATTAATCCCCATATTAAACTGTTGCTTAATTCAAGGGCAGCGACCAGCGCGGTAAGTGTTCCTTTTAAAAAATGTCCTTGAGGGTTTCTTTAATGTATTGTTATCATTAAAACTTTACCAATACCAATCAAATTCAGTTAAACTAAATGAACTTGAGAGTATAGTCAAAATATTATTTTTGTATGAACAAACATAATTTTAAAAGAAATCTAAAACTATGAAAGTAGTTGATTTGTTTTTTGTTCAAATATTATCCGAACCAGAACCGCCTGCGAGCTAAACGCAGTGGAATACTAGTAAATTTCCTAGGGGCTTTAGTACTTGTAGTTTTAGTTAAAACTCCATCTCCTGATGCCTTTGATTCTGTTGATTTTGTCGTGTTTTCGTTTTTCGTTTTTCGATGTTGATTTTGTTGTTGATGTTGGTGTTGATTTTGTTGTTGATGTTGATGCTGTTTTAGATGTTGGTGTTTGTGTTGGACACGTGCACTGACATTCACAGTCCTGAATTAAATATAAATGAGTTTATTCTAATCGGTTAATTATCGCAGTTAAATGACAACCCCTCCTTGTATAAAGGCAAAAAAAAACAAAAACTAGCATACAAAGTAGCATAAATTTCATGTTTTCTCTTTTAAAATATAAATTATATATTTTGTTGTTTAACTTTAAAGCAATATCACATTTTAACTAATATTCCAATATCAAATGTACTAGTATTTATATATTTTTACAACATTTAAAAATGTCAAACAAACAGAACAGATCAAACGAACTCATTAGGAAGTTAAAAAAAATACTAAAGTGCTTTAATTAGCTTACATGTACAATATAACATGCATATACTTGAAATGCAGTCAAATAATACTAATTGTTGTTTAAATAAAATTAAACAACTGGACATTAAATGTTCCCATAGAACAAATATTGTTTTCATTAAGATAGGTACACATTTATTGGTTCTGTTACAAAATGTAAACATACCTAGAACTCCTTTTTGTTTGGTGAAACCCCTGAAAAGTATGTCACTTTAATAATACATTTAAGGCCTTCTGCACACGAATCATCTCAGCTGCGCCTATAGTCTTCTTGATATGAAGCGTCTCGTCATAGGCAAACCATTTAAATTATAAAAACAAACCAAAATAAAACAGTGATGGGATTTCTGTTGAATTTGAATATTTGTCTTCCGTAAAATAAAATCATAACTTTAACCTAAGAAACTTAAATGTGAAAGGAGTTGTGATAGCTTTTGGTCAAGAAACAATCTTAAACTCACAACTTTAATGCTCGTAGGGGAACTGAAGTGGTTGGACAAAAACAAGCGAATACAAGGAAATCAAATGGTGCGTCTATAATAATTGTGGTTTGTTCCTTTTCGTTCAGTTTCAGTCACTGGCTTTTGTAGGGAAACAGCGCTCGGCAGCGCACCTCACTTAAGAAAAATTGACATCCCGCTGAAAAAGTTTAATTTGGGTTACTTCTCCTTCTGACTGTTAGGAAAGCTACTTTTTATTGATTTTTCACAGAAGCTTAAGTGCCCAGTCAACAATTATTGTTCTTTTTTTAAAATTATCATGCATACAAATATATCTATACTTGTGTCTGAGCTCTATACTTGTGTGATGTCACAATTATTTGGTTTTGTTCGAATAAAAGAGAAAAAATTCTATTTTATTTGAATAAGTTTATTATTTTAACAGTAAATATCCCTTGAAAATCATTCGTTTTAACGCTCAATTCACAGATGTTCGCAATTCTTCGATTCACAATTCTTCGCTTTAAACGGAAATAAGCAACAAGAATGATTGTGACGTCACAGTAATACCAACATGGTGACTTCGGACTTCATAATGAGCATAACTTTTTTTTTGTTTATTGTTTTCTTAGATGAATAACTGTCACATTCTATAAAATGATCTGTTAGAAGTCAGATCTTGATTTTTCATTATTCCTCAATTTTTTTTCTTTTTAGACTGTGACTTTTCACTTGTCTTGATTAAGATTTTCTTCATTCTTTAAAGCTTCACACGTAGCAAGTAAGGTGAATTTTGTCATTAAATGATCCCTCTTTTGTTTTTATGGAAAAATAAATAGGATGGAAAAATTCCTTCGGATATGTAATTTAAACTCCATTTCTAATCAAACTTGATATTTGGATATAGCGTATAAAGTTAAAGTGTATTATCTGTGGTGTGAAGGAGTGTGAAGAGGCTTTACAAGAGATTTTGATAATTAAGACTCTCGGAAACTAATGCTATACCACTAAGGACTTGCTTTAATTAATTTATTTTTAGGTACAACATTTTACCATAATGCTATGATAAAATTGTTTAAGAAACAAAAGTTGTGTACATTTTAGGAATTTATACTTAAATACTTAAACAACAAGATTTTGAGATAAGTAATGTTTGCATTAGTTTCGCACTCACAGCCTCAATTATTGTCAGAGGCACCGGTTATAGTTATCATTGGAATCCATCATTGAATATTTTAATTGTTTATTTTAATACCTTTCGAAGGTAAGATCATTGAATATTTTTATACAAAAATAAAGCTTTTGACTTAATTATTCTTTCAAAAATCTTTTTTTTTCTTAATTATTTCAATAATCATTGGTAAGGTAGGTCATCCTTTAAAAATTAAAACTCATTTTGTGAGGAGAGTTAGGCTAAATTGAATTGTTGTTTGGTTAGCAATGATAATTAAGTCTTAAGCTTTATTTCGGCATCAAAATAATTTCGTTTCAATACCTCTCAAAATTAACAATTAAATGATGGTGTTCAATTATAGCTTTAACTGGCCCGTAAATAGTTTGTTTCGATCCGATACTTTTTTTCTGAAACTTAAGAAAAACAAACAAAACATGGGAGCGAGTCAAAATTCTGGATTTCAAAATTCTGTATGTCCATAATTCTGTATATCCAAAATGCTGTATGTGCAAAATTCAGTTTTTCAAAATTCTGTTTATGCCCAATTTCAGTATTTTAAAGAAGAATTTTCTTTTTTTTTTAATGTGATCTCTATTTCTTGCCCTTATCACCTGTGCGTTTGCGAAATCAGACCCGTTTTTAAAATCTTAATCATTTTCTGAAACTCGTATTCGACTACAGACATAAATGTTGGTATTCCAAAAGTCATACATCCATCTTCACTTCTACTTATATTGAGAAACGCACAACATCGCTCACGAATGTTCATATTTTATTTTATTATTATTATTTTTTTTCCGAATCTAGTATTAATCCAAATTAATGATGTTTATTCGTCTTGTGAAATTTTTTTAAACGACAAAAAATGGAAAAAATTTTATGCATGTTGTTAACTTTTTTACTATTGCTTCTATTTTATTTAATCAACCTGAGGGCAAGTCTGCCATTCCGTCTTCCAACCATCAATACTGTTAATGTTATTTTGCATAATTTGAATACTTCCGTTATTTTTTTTTAATTATTAAAGATAGAACAAAACTCAGCTTGATGTCTTCCCGGCTGCCAGTTTCAAAATTGTCTAATCTTCAAATTTACTACTCAAAGAAGTGTAGTATTGAATGATCTTACGGCAGCAAAGAAAGTCAAGCTTGTGATCATAAAAAAAACCTTTAATTATTCTGTATTTAAGAAAAAATCGTTTTGATAGTGTAAAAAAGTGCGCACTTTTTTACATTACCAAAACGATTTTTTCTTAAATACAGAATTTTGAAAAAACAGAATTTTGAAATACAGAATTTTGCTCATACAGAATTTTAAAATACAGAATTTTGTTCATACAGAATTTTGTGTAACCAGAATTTTGAAAAACAGTATTTTGAAATGCAGAATTTTGACCATACAGAATTTCGACCCCAACCCACAAAACATACATATTTTACCTTTGACTTAAAGTCACCATCGACTTAACGTACGAATATTACTCAAAAAAAGGAATTTTTTTTTTAAAGCTTTTAAATTCTATATATTATCCATATTCTAATCATAAAATCAATCCATTATTGTTTTTATTGAAACTTCTTAACCGAACCAGAAGAAAGGCTTTCGTTTACTAGAAGAAGAGGATGAAGAAGAAGAAGCTTTACTCAATGGGACACCTATGAATTGTCTGCCCGCTTTTGTTGTTGTATCGCTAGCTGCTGCGGTAGTTGTAGTTCCTGCAGTAGTTGTAGTTGCTGCAGTAGTTGTAGTTGCTGCAGTAGTAGTAGTAGTATCTCCTGCAGTAGTTGTAGTTGTTGCTGCTGCAGTAGTTGTAGTTGTTGCCTCAGTTGAATCCTGAGCCTAGAAAATAGTTACATAATGATTGAAATAATATTTAATTTTTGATTTAAGAAAAATGTGTACACTTGCCTGGACTAATGCAACAAAGGCTGCAATAACTAAAAGGACCCAAACAGTTTTCATCTTTACTATCTCTTGCCACTACGTTGCTGATGCAATTTCAGTTATCAGTGATTATCACTATAAACTCAATGTTAATGTGCCTCAGGTACTTCCTTTTATACTAAATTGTATAGGGAAATACAAATAACAACAGAATATTCCTATTGATCATCATTAGGTAGTAGGAGAACAAATAAAGTATATTGTTGTTTAAAAAAAAAAACATTTGTTTTGCAACACAAATATTGAAATAACTTGGACTTATTGACACAAGACAGACTTTTAGTTTCGTAATTGCAATCAGGTGGTCATTTGTTCTAGTTTTTTTTTCTTTTTAAACTAATGGAACATTTTAAGAAGTATTCTTAAATTGAATTGAATAACAATAAAAAGCGATCACTGTCGTGCAACAAATCAATAAAATAACATCATTTATAGGTTTATTTTCATAATAACAAAATTAATATGTTCACCTTAAAATACATCTCTAACAGTTGAGCATTGGTTTATAATTTATAGAATATATAATTTTTTATAAGTTTTAGATAATATAGTTTTTCAGTATTTCTGTGAAAAATACGTTTATTTTGAAGCATTATTCGAACAATATCTTCTTCATATAAATATTCTTCAGAAACCCCGATATTTTTACAAAATTTATTTTAACATTAATATCGATAGTGCTGTGTTTATTACAATTTACTCTTTTCCTTAAAAGTTTAAGTTCGAGTTAAAAAATAATATTTGAAATTTCATTGTTTTTCTTAAACACCCTAATGTGGATAATATTTAATCAAGATGCTTAGTGTTAATCTGTTAGATCGACTAAATATTTCAAAATATCTTTTGATGCTGGCGGACTAAGTAAATTAATAATAAATAAATAAGTATGAACATTTCTTTTACTAGGTCAATTATTGGTACTAACGATATGACCCAATATTGTAAGTCTATATCCATGCAACAAGAATGGCCTCCCATTGCTTTCTGAAAATACATTTAAAACTTTAAATTTTGTATTTCATCTTTATGTATGTACATATGAGTATGTGATCTAAAAGTGTTAATTTAATAAAAGAAACCGAGTTTTCTTACCCCTTAAATACACGTATGACAGTATGTGACATTTAGAAAGATATTAGAAAAAAGATGATAATATAAGACACAAGTTCCTTCTACCGCTAGCGGAAAACACACACGTTTAATATGAGTTTTCGTGTCATCACGTTCGCCGTGTCGTCTATCAAATTGCCATACTATGAACTTTTATAAGTTTATATGAAGAATTAACAGTACAAAACGGTCAAATTAAGCTATCTTGTTCACTAAAAATATAATTGCGAAACGCAATAAAAAAAATGAAATAAAAAAACATCATGTTGTTTCAACTTTAATCATGTCATCAAAGACTGCAAGTAGCACTACGTTCCGTAGTATTTAAATTATATGTAATTGAATGTCTTTTTAATTGATATTAATTTGTCAAAAAAATGGAATTTGTTTCAAAATGTAGAAGCCGTAAGAGACAATATTAAATCAAAAAAAAAGATTTTTGGTTGAAAGAAAAAAAATCTTTGAAACTAAAAACGGGGTTTCTTTCGATTTTCTTCAAGTTTCGTACTTATCGTTTTTTTTTTTAATTTCCGAGACATGTTTTTACAATTTTATTTTGAGAATAAAAATACCGGAACTTGCCTAAGCTTTTTTTTCCACAGATGAGGGTATTTTTATTTAGAAGATCCTTACAACTTATATTTACTTGGTCTATAAGGGAACAAGTATAGGTTTCGTGTCAAAAAAAAAATCAATAGGTAACAGAAATAAAGTTTTGTGGTATTTTGAGAAAATTGTCTCATTTTTGGGATATTCTTCAATATTTCGTCATTGGGTAAGTTGATTTTTTTCAATATTGCTTTAATTTGTTTATTGATTCAATAAAGCTTTTAACGTGCTTTATTTACTTGGTCTATAAGAGAACAAGTATAGGTTTCGTGTCAAAAAAAATCGAATAGGTAACAGAAATAAAGTTTTGTGGTATTTTGAGAAAATTGTCTCATTTTTGGGATATTCTTCAATATTTCGTCATTGGGTAAGTTGATTTTTTTCAATATTGCTTTAATTTGTTTATTGATTCAATAAAGCTTTTAACGTCCTTTAGTCCTTAAAAATTGGCGTTTCGTCCCGGCGCGCGTTTTCACTTGGACTCTTCAGTTGACAGTGAGGGCCTTATCAAGACGCAATTTTTATTAAGTTCAATCCAAATTACATCAATTTTACCGCGAAAATTAATTGTGAACTATATATAACCGAATTAGAATTCCTAATCAAGAATATTAAAAATTGTATACTTCCGCTATTTTCTTTGAATTTTCAAAGACAGAACAAAACTCAACTTGTTGTCTTTCCAATAGGAATATCATTTTTTAAACCAGGATGCCAGTTTCAAAATATTCTAATCTTCAAATTTACTACGCAAAGAAGCGTAGTATTGACTGATCTTATGGCAGCAACAAAAGCCAAGCTTTTTATCATAAAAAAACTTTATTCATTCTGTATAGAATGAACACTTTTTTACATTATCAAAACGATTTTTTTTGAATACAGAATTTTGAAAACAGTATTTTGAAATACAGAATTTTACTTATACGGAATTTTTATCACGCAGAATTTTAAAATACAGAATTTTTATCATACAAAATTTTGTGTAACCAGAATTTTTAAATACAGTGTTTTTAAATGTAGTATTTCGAAAACAGAATTTTGACTCCAACTTGAAAAATATAATTTTTGATTTTTAACTTTTTTTTTTACATTTGTTTGTATTAAAATAAAAAAAAAATAAAAAATGCTAACTTATGGAATTTTTTTATTTGAAGGTGTGGTAGTCCTAGCTTGACATCAAAAACAAAATGTTCCCCAACAGTCATAGGGTGAAGTGATTGTAGTTCTCAAAGAAGATTAGATTACTAAAATAGCCTAAAACAAGAACTTAAATCCGGCATCATTAGATTTTCGAATTTCTGTTGTGGTGGTTCCTATTTGAAGAACCGACATCTTGAAGTTCCGTCAAATAGAATAAACGTTTCTCTAGGAATTTGCAAACATTTCTAGGAATTTCTATTAACATTTTAACTATTCTTATTTATCTGTCTTCATATTTCGACATCTTATTTTGTGTTTTTCTTTTGACCCTTTCGACGGTCTCATCTCATTCACATATAATATCTCATCCAATTAATTTCCAAAACGACTTTTTCAATTTAAAAACAGCAAACAACTTGTTTGTGTGTGAGTAGTGTGTGTTCTTTTCGGATTATAAAGCATCCCTACCTAATATGGAACTCAACAACAAAAAAAGTCAAAAAAACAATATTCAAGTACCACTTTTGAGCTGAAAAGAACAACAAATAAAAAAATAAATAAAAACAAAAAATGAGAGCCAAAAGCAAAAGAACTATTTAACTTGTCTCGATATATCAAGTGTGTTACACATCCAAATAGAAGCTTCCTTATGTCTGTGGATGATGTAGCTTCAAGCATTAATTTCAGTGAACATCGGATCCCAAATAAGCAAACATAGACTCAGCTTTGCTAAAGGTTAAATGTAAACCTTTTTTTTTTTTTATATTGTACTCGTAACTTTGCGAATAAAATTTGCAGAATGAAGCCAATTTAATCAAATATTTGTGCCCACTCACTGTCGCTGTCTTTCCTCAGTGATTTTTGTTTCCATATGTGCTTTCTCCTTACATATACAGTTTTTTTTGACATACATTTTGACATTCCGGTGTGTAAAATATACTACCTATACAAGTCGTGTCCCTGTCCATCCTTCCGTCCATCCATCCTTCCTGTTGACCAACAATTTCCAGTTTAAATTTTACAACCGTTTCAACTACATTACGAGTACGAGTACTAAACATGAAACACTGAGTTGTTTGTAGGGTTCTAGGGGGATACATCATAAGCACACGATAACCGATGGGGGGTGATTAATGGGTTGAAATTAATGAAGAACGTAATTGCAAATATTATTATATTAAAATTCAGACTCATTCAATGGAGGAAATGAAGGGAATTCACCATTTTATTATATTATTTAAGCTGCAGAAGCTTCACTTCTCGGTGAGGTCTTTTCTTCGAATTGATAAACGTTTTACTGTGTTCAACCAATGGAACATGTTTGGTTTCAGTGTTGGTTCTGTTTTCATTGTCATTCTGGATGAGAATGTACGATGAAATGAGGCGAAAATATTGCATTTTGTTGTTTTAACCAAGTCGAGGAGAAACTTCAATTAATTTCAGTTCGGTTTTTGTAATAAAGCCTTATACTTGCATCAATCCTCTTGCTGGGATGGCTGCTGAGAACGAAACCGAAGATACACGCCTTCCACTTCCTATAGAAGGTGCAAGTGAATTTTCTAAAGAGTTAGTTAAGTTTACTCTTGACTATACTCGAACATAACTTCATAAATATAAAATCGGCATCGGATCATGCGGCAGTCTACTGATGCTGGATGGGTTGTAGGTGGTTATGGTTTCTATGGAACAATAGTACAAGTGGGTGATGACGATGGTGATGATGTGGAAGTCTGGTGAATGAGAATAACAAATAATCCTTTTCAACATCCGGAAGACTCCTTTTTGGTACAAAGTATGGGTACCTACCTCTGTGTTTGTATATAGAAAAACTAAAAAGAAGAATGAATGGATTATTATACAAGTCCTTCCGTTGTGATGCTATGAAATTATTATGTTTTTGCAGGAGAATGAAATTTTTGAAAATGATGGTAAGGGATTTGAGTTTTTTTTTATAAAAAATTCATTAAATGAATTCTATAAAGGCGTTCATTGTATTTTGTTTGCTTTTAGTTTCCGGTTTTCTGTGGTTTTGTCTTTTGAAGTTTTAAAGAGTATACGTATAGGGGAGTATTTGATGGGCTTCTGCTCCTTGGTTTTCTTGTTTGTGGTAGATTTTGATTTTATGTGGGATAACCAAATTAGAATGTTGTGGAACAAACAAAATATAATAAAATGACAAAATTTGTATGGTGCGGTTTTTCACAAATTCTATAATTTAAGCTTCGATGGAAGGTTGGTATGTATATACACAGTATGTAATATTGTATAGGTGCCTACAATTTTTAATTTGTTTCCTTCTAAAAATAATTTAAAGTTTGTTTTTGAATATGTTGAGAGCACTGAAAAGGGTTACCTTAAACTTTTAAATGTTTAACTGTCCAACCACAGGACGATAGTTGTATAAAAATAACGATGAAGGAGAAAAAAAAGGTTTCGTTCTACATAGTATATTCCATCCGTTTGTGCGTCTCTTTGCTTTTATGGCAGCCTCAGAGGCCTCTGTACCTTTTGTACTAAGTTGTTTCTGGGTTTAATTAAACGGAGCAGCTCAAAACTCTACTGTTCTAAGCAAATGGTCCAATTGGTGTGAATACAATTCTTGTATGTTTACGAGCTTCGTTTATAGGAATAAAAAGGATCACGCGCAGGTTCTTCACTCCCAAGCAACTGCTCATTGCTTTTACTTTCCTACAAAAACTTACTACATTGGGATGTTTCCGTTACTTTGGGTGTGACAATCTTATCGGTATTTATGCCTTATGAATTGTTCACGGGAATATTCTTAAGCCCTGAATTTAAGCGACTGATGAGTCAAAAGTTAACCTCAAGTTTTCCCACCGAAATTGAAGATTTAATTCAAGTTTAACTTCGAAACTAGGATGACCCCGCACTGAAAAAATTAGCCTGGATAAATAAAAAAACTCAAAAAATCTTTGTTAAATACATGAAATATGATGCATGGCCTTTATATAAATTATTGCATAATATATCGAATTTAAAGAAAAAATATACTTGATTGTGTTATAGGGCCCAATTTTTAAAGTATAAGTTTGAAATTGTTACGGAACTATACGGGTGTGAAATGTTAATGTTCCGTGTGTGACAAACTTATGTTTGTTATAATTCTGACTGTATATGATTTTTACGCATATGCGCAGAATATAATAATTAAAAATCTAATGAAAAGTTAATGTCAGAGAAGTAGCAATCATTTTTTTCTGATGTTAAGTTGGAATTAAGCTCCCCTTGTTTAGTAATTTTGTCACTTATAATGAAATAATTCCTCACTTCAATAGGAAAATATTTCTTAAAAGATGAACAAAAATAAAAACAGACCGATTTACTTCCCAGTTGGAGTAAATTTCCACGAAACTACATATTCATATCTCTGCAAAGTCTTAAAATCACAGTTTAAATTAGGTTTGATGTAAATTGTGAGTTCAATGAAATTTTGTCTGGGTTTCTCTTTCTCAAATTATCGATACAAATTTTGTGTTTGTAGTAGATAAAGAACATTTACACATTATTGTGGCATTTATGACACTTAGTAAAAAACTTTAATGCTGATAAATTGAATTCGCATTTACTACCAAATAATTAAATTAAATTAAATCCCCCTCTAAATTAAAATAATAGAAGTTAATGGCTCTCAAATAGATAAATAATCAAATTGCAATTAAAGCTGTTTTTAACCATTGTTTATACAAAATTACTTCTCGAATAATAAACTGCTAAGTGCCCGAGACTGATGTGAAATAAATAACAAGAAATTTAAAATATATACATACAACATATTTCCGCTTTGAAGAAGAAACATTTTTAATAATTTGTTTGTATTTGAATTTTTTTTATCAATTTAAGTACATCTACTGAATTTATTAAAAACGCTTTATGGAATCAAGCTTTGAGTAATTGCTTTTTTGAATAAATACAACTCGCAAACTTGATACAGAGGTTATTCACTTGAAACCAATATAAACCATATTGATATAATTTCCTGGATTTGTTTTTATAGCTAGACTCGCACCTAAGGCCTTTTCAAATTCATATAAAGTTCTTTTATTATCGCATGATTTAGAACGAAAATAAAATCCATATCCAACATGAATTTTTTTCGCAAGTATGTAGGTATCTAATATATTGCGACATGTCTTTATATGTTCTTTACAAAATTGCACAACCTTAAAGGGATAAAATCACCTTCAAGAACATATATCCTTGTCATAACGATTGATGAACAACTCTCACAGGTTTTATACGTATCTTTACATCTCTGTGTTTATAACTTGACAGATAAACACGAAATCAACGCAGTAAGTATTTTAGTTCCTACCATAACACCTACACGCAAATATATTCAGACATACATATAAATCCTTTGCGTAGTTTATAGCACCACTATGTTAACTACAATCACGGAAACGGACAATGTTCAAGCTATGGTGTAAAAGTTTATATGCTATACACATCGAAAAAGTGTTAAAAAAAAGGAACATTTTTCTTCATGTTTTATGTTACTCGTAAACATTTCATATTATATAGACACACCATGTTGCAAGACACCAACTGCTGCTTGGAATTTAACAGAAAATAAAAATCATTCTGATGGAATGATGATGATGATGAAGAATTATTTCTTATCCAAGGTCAAGTTTGCTAGAAAAGCACACAAGATGAAATATGTAGGTATAGATGTTTTGATGGAAAAGCTTCACATCAATCAGTGAATTAATTACAATAATATATTATCGAAAAAGAAAAACCTAAATATTACTTATTAATTTGTCTACATGCATAATTATGTCTCTATGAATTTACGGAACACAAAAAGTACATATAAATTTGTTGAAGAAACTTTTTTGCTCATACAAAATTTTATTTTTGTCGAAATAAAGAATTTAAAAGTTTTTACTTTTAATCTTTAAAAGTACCTCTGTGTAAAATATGAAAAAAAGAACTGGTGCAGCTATTTACAAGATTTCCAGGAATTACCCAAAAGGTAATTTCTTCGAAAAAAAACATCAACACCTCATTTTATTTATGTGATTTTTTGAAAATCAAAAGCGTTATGCAGTTTTCTTACAATTTATTGATACATTACAGTTTAATGGTTTAATTAAAATCGCTATTAAAGCGTTTTTCGGGTAAACTTGATGAAGTCGTTTTATTGTAGTTGCATTCGTTCTAGACGACCTTAAACCAGAACGAGAAGTTTGCTCCTTGCCGTTTTAAATTGTATTCAAATAACATGTGATGCTATTGAAGTAGAAATATCTTGGGACTTTTGACTTGTATGGGAAAAATTGTCATTAATTTTTTGTAGAAAGGTTTTTTTTCGAGAACTTCGTTATTTAAGAGTTAAACGCAAAAAAAAAAACTAATTTACAATTTTTGTCACTTTTAAAATAATATCTTTAAAACGGTTGTTAGGTTACAAAATTTAAATTTTTTTTTTCAAAAATATGAACCGCTTAGGAGTTATCATGAAAAACTAGCTTGTTGACATTTTTTTTTAATGTCGATATCTTCTTAAGGCTGAGTCGTAGGAAAAAAAAACGTTTTTTCTGCGAATGGCAAGGTCTTCAAGTTTTGTATGAAATACTTTTCGATACCGCCGTTTTGAAGTTACATATATGCGAAAAAATAATATTTTCGACATTCAACTTTGAAAAATTATTGACGCCTACACGAGATGGTAATAGATATTTAAAACAACATTTCTAACATCAAAATAAAGAAAATTTCGTGTAAAATCTTCGCAGATTGGCCATTTTTACTTGCGATATACGTAGTATAGGGCAAGTTTAGGATTTGTGTGAAACAAACAATTCGAGATAATAATTTTCCCTAACATTACGATGATAGAGAACGCGTGTGGGTCTCGCAATTCTGTCCGTCTGTCTGTCTGCCCGTCTGTCCGTCTGTCTGTACCTCGACCTGCAGCCTAAACGGCTGAAACTATTTTTTTTTTTAATTTTGTGAAAAATTGTATTTAATTAAATACTAAAAGTTGGCATACCAAATTTAATTTATTTAAATTTTCAAGAATTTTTATATATAAAAAATTATTAAAAAAAACCGCTCTAACGAATTTTGAAATTTGTTTTTCATAATTCATATATATAAAAAAAAATCAGATGGCATACTTTGTTTTGAGCTCTATCTGTTTAAGCTATTAAAAACAAATTTAAAGGTATTTTTAGTAATAATTTATATTTTAAATTGTTTTTAAAACTTTTTTGATGATATCATAAGTTTATAGAACCACTACATATGCACATTGTCAATTTAAAGCTACGATCAAGTTGTTAGCTACGAGAGCAAGTTTGTGCGATCCCAGTCGTGCCCATTTGTTTGTACATTTTTCTTGGACTAGATGTACAGTGAAGGTACAGACACATAAGAATGAATAGAACGACTGATTTTTTGACACGAAAACAATACTTGTCCTATGAGTATCTAAGTTACATTATCTTAAATTTTTTTGAAAACATTTTTATCTTAGCAATATTTTGGAAGTATTTGACGTTTCAGGAGTATATTTTCGTGGGAATACCTACACAGTTATTGTTTTTAACATTTTTACTTATTTAGAACTGCCAGAGACAAAGTCTTATGAAACTCAAATATTTTTGTCTGTTTTAAGACACTGTTGGGCTTCGCCCCATCCGAGATTATAACATCGTTGCAAAGGAGACAAATTACCATCTTTTATAATTCCTTCATTAAATAACATCGCTTATGAATCACTTATTAGGGACGCACAATAAAATGGCAAAGTCGATGCAGTCAGCGCCTCCACAATGTGTACAATTGTATACATACAAATGTTAAAAGTGAAGACTCCACCTTAACTGCCAAGCCTCATGTATAAATGTAGTATCTCAATGTAAATTCTATTGACTTTCTGACCTAAGAGTGTTGATTTCATGCAGCAATCGACTCTATGAGTAGCCTTTCGTGTTTGCTTATTTTAATTTGTAATTCCCATTGCGCCGCGGCCATGCTAGATTGGATAGTCCAATAGCTGATGCCCTCTGAGTTGAAGTCATTAAGGTTGATAAATTATAAATTATTATCATCAAGAGCTTAGAGCTCGTTTAAATGAAGTTGAAGTTTCAGCGAGACAAATTAAAATACAAAAAAAAATAAAAGAGATACAAACTTTATCACGATTAATGGCATTTCAAGTGAAACTACAAAAATGTATTAAAAATCGACAGAACATAAATAATACAAACTTTATGCAACATTAATTAGAAATAACAAAAAAAATATTGCGCGAACGCAATTCTCAGCTTATGAATGTGATGTATTATTATGGATGTCTACCTATGCATATAAAGTCGAACAAAAAAAAAAAGCTTTACTTCACGGTTTCCTTGGCTAGCTCACGATGGCAACCACAACAATTTTTTCTTTCTTTTATTTTGCAGATAAAAATGGATTGTATTTTCGCATTTAAACAAACAAGAAAAATGTGTATGACGACAGTAGCAGGTTTTTATTGTTAAAATAAAAAAAAAACTAGAAACAAAAACCTATGAGAGCGTGAGAAGCGTGATTTCTGGATATTGCGAGCTTCCGTCAGGCATTAAATGCGAACTCCCTGAGCTTAGTTTTCGGTTCACCGATCATTAAAAAAAAAACAAAAGCAAAAACTTGCACAAAAATATGACATCAGCAAGAAGTTAATAAAATATTTAGTTGTTTTGCCTTTTTTTTGGGATTTTTGTTTAGTTGGTCTGGGGCACTGTCATTTTTATTCTAAATTAATGTCAGCGTCTTGTTACTCAAGCTCTGACATGACAGTACGGTACACGTCTCCGTTGGCGAGACGTAGTTGTCAGCGTTCAATTAGGTAAGTGATGTTCTTGTGAATATGATATCACTTTATTAATTCACTTCACTATATACGTTTATTAGCTACAACAACGCAGAAGATGAAGATGTAACTTATGGGAGTCATCCAGGGCTGGTTAAGGAGTAGAGTTGAGCTTTAAGAACATTTTCACGATTTTAAGCTGACTAAATTTTCTTCAATTTGAGGCCAAAAATATTTAAGGTAGACCCAATGGTTTTCAAGCAGATTATGAGAAATTCATTTTTTTAGCACAGAATTGTTAATTGTCCGGTAAATTAATAGTACGTGGAAAAATGTCACTTGATAAAAATTTATTTTTGTTGTTTATTTCATTATTCCACGACTATGAGTATTTTCGACTTTAGTTTCCGTAAGCATTTTGATAAAAAGCTGTATTTTGGAAACTGTCGGTCCTGCAGTGATTGATCTGGCTAAAGTTGAAGTTCATTTCAGGCGATATTTTCTTATAAGCCGCCCCTGCCGATATCGTTAATATCCAAACAAACTAACGAAAGCGAAATTTGTTGTTTGACATTTAAATTTTAAATACTAATGCGAAGTTGTGCCAAAGGAAAGTGAAAACATTTTCTGATATAGGATACCTACAAGATGTCTGTGGAGGTAGAAAAGAGGCGAGAAGGAAAGGTCAATGATGTACATACATACATTTTCGTTGATTAGATGAGTTCCACTTTTATTTTATTTTTTAAATTATTGCGAACGATGCGACGAGACACCGACAATATGCGACGTTGCATCGTCAACGGTGATATTATTTTGGTCTTTGATACTTAATTGTTGATACATTTGTTCATCAAGAATCTAATATTGCTACTTAAATAAGGCTTGAAATGGTACATATGTATGTTAGCACATATGCCATATTATTTCATACACTGAACAAAATTATGCAATTAATTTTTGTGAAATTTAATTAAGAAAACAGCCCATTTGAATGTTTTAATTGATACTTGTATTAAGACCAATTTTAAATTCATTAATTAACTAAAAAATTTAACTATTCATGAAAATATTGATATGATATTTTTCACTTTCTCGAGGTATAGACTTTAGATCAAGTATTTGTTTTATGTCAAAACAAATTTCGAGGTTTCAATAAAAACTAACATTACTATGAAGGAAAAGTTCAAAAAATTGTTTTTCGTCAAGAAATCCGTCGGTCTGTTTTCATGTGCGTCCCGATCCCGATAAACATCGAGCTAGAGGCTAAACGGTTTGACCGATTTGCTTTAAATTTAGTGTGAATCACTTTAATATAATTCCCTAGAGGAAAAATTGAAATTTTTGTTTAGCTCATCTAGAACGGGTAGCTGCAATAAAATGATTTCGGTCTTTTAAAGTTTTCTCAAAAACGTCTTTAGAGGTTTTAATTAATCTTTGTTCAAGCCATCTCTAGATAAGTTCTAATAATACAGCATACCACGTTCTTACCAAAAAAAAAAAAATGAATAATGGAAATAAAGTTAAGTTTTTTTTTTTTTTTTTTGATATATTGACTTTTGTATACTCATTTAGGTATATTCCGTTATATCCTGTCATTAATTTGGTTGTTTTTATCATAATTTAGCGATTCGGTACTTCTAATTTAATCAACAAATACTGCATTTAAAGTTTGTAAAATATTTTTTTTTACGAAAAATAAAATAAAAGATTTTTGTTTATATGTTTAACTTTTTTTTCAAATTAGCTTGTATTAAATCAAAACATTTTTTTATTATTTTTTTGTTAACGACATACAAATTTTAGCAAACCATTTCATCTACACCGTCAATGTCTAGCAAAATTCTAGTTGTTAGCTAATGAATGGAGCAAGTTCGTGCGATGCAGTCGTGCATATTTTTTAACTTAATTTAGTTTGAAAATTTTCATATTCCATATTTAATTTGAAAATATTCTATATTGTTTTTGAACTTTAATACAAAATCTTTTTCTACAGTACATGTACATCCATTTTATTTCAATTGAAATTATATTATGTAGTTAAAAAAAACTGCGTTTTAATTAAATGAATAGTTTGAATTTGGTTTTGTTTTACTTGAGGTCATATTCTTTTAATAAGATATATCATTTCACAATCTTACTACAAAAATAAAAAAGAACTATACATACAAGAAAAACAAAAGTTCCCATCATTTTCGTCAAGTCTCTCTCTCACATAATAACTCCTGAAAAAGATATTTTCAATGTAGATATCAATATTTCAGTCCCTAATTGAGAAATATTTTCAACACGGTTTAAGTTCTTGCCTTAAAAAGCTAAGAAAAACTTTTTTCTGTAGTCAACCTTGTCAGGTAAGAAAATGTCCTTTTCTTCTTTTAATTCTTTTTAAGTTTTTTAAGCAATGGAAGAAAGGAAAAATAAGACATAAATAAGTAAACATCTAAAATGTTTCAAATATCGATTAACTGTCTTTTATGATTTATAGACAAATAATATGCGTATGTATATACGAAATAAAATATCGAAAAAATAAAAGTAATACTGGGCAAAAAATATATGCCAAACACTTAAAACTTCCAATGATTTAAAAAAGGACACATAAAAGTTCAAATAGAAAAAAAACCTTATCTAAACATTAAAAAAAAAAACAATTTACAACTTCATAATTAAATTACTTAAACAGCAGTTTGCCGAAAAGTTTTATGTTCCTTTTATCACTGTCACATGTCATTACCATTTAAAACCAACCATAAATTCAAAGGTCACTCGTTTTTACAAACATTAAGTGTCTCTCAACATAAAAATTAATTGTTCGTGATATGATGAGACATGGATATTATTAGACGATACACAAAAATGTATCTTCGTTCACCACATACAAACTAAATATTAAATTATGTCTTTGATATTTTTATTTCCTATAAATATCTATCAAAAGTTTACCACTAGAAAGTCTGGAGAATTTTGTCTTTTGTCAATGAGCGAGGTTACAAAACAAAAACAAAAAACACAGCTTGCAGAGTTGGCTTTAAAAAAATAAATAATCATTTTAGAAACAGTGTTGTCACTACATTTTATTTTTGACTTAAAACGTTAACAAGAAGGACTTATGAATTTTTTTAAAAATAAAAATGCCATATTAACGGATGAACCAAATTTAAAAAAAATTGGGTTCTTAAACTTGAAAACAGTTAACTGGTGTAATGAATTTTGAAAAATCATACATATTAGGGCCAGTTTTTCAGTGTGGGGTTAAAGTTTAACCCGAGTTAACTCATCAAATATGGTGAGTTAACTCTGGATTAACTCAACAGAGGCCATTGATAATTTTTCTTCCGTGTTTTATAAGCCTTTCTGCATTCATCCTACATAAAACTACTTCTTGAAGTAACTATAGGCAAATCTATTTCCAGAGTTGACTAACTCTGGTTTAACTCACGAATGAAAAACTGGGGGTGAGATGAATATTAAAGTTTTAAATGTATGGCCCCGAGTAAAAGACGAATTAAGAGTCGAAAATATCCTTAATTCGAGTTTAATCCAAAGAAAAAGTCCAATATAGGATAAATTGGCCACTAAATTAAACATCTTATTATCTTCCTAATTTTAAACCAATTAACTGAAATTTTCCAAATTTTAAATAGGTACTTTTTAACTAGTATCATACTTAACACATTTCCTTCAACTGACCACGTGCCAGCTCGTGTAAAAAATTCGCAAACATACCTTATTTTAACATTTATAAACGTCAAAATCCCATGTAGATTCAGTACGATGCTAAATAAATCTTAAGTAGAAAGATATGAAATAGTAGCCGTGTTTTTTTAAAGCAAATTTGTTTTGCTATTGTTTTGCGTATAAATTATTTGCTGAGTTGGTATAATACACTCTTTCAAAAACACGGGTAGTATACGATGCTTAATTTGTTTAAAATTAGCAAAATACAATTTCTTATACCTAGTATCATACTAAATATGATTGTTATGGGTATTCCAAATCGAAACGAAAACGTAAAAATTACCTCTTAAGTTTTCCGATTTTAAATGGCGTCAGAAATGCAAGCTTTGACTGAGGGACACCCTATATACGAATTTCTAAATATCAATACAAAACACTGACATCCTATACAACGGCAGCACTGACTTTATTATAATTTCCAAATCGAACAGAACATTCTTCCAGTTCACGAATTTAAAATTAAATAATTTTAAAATATAAATACAAAACTTTATTAATACAAAATTTAAAAATATAAATATATCTAGGACAAACGCCATCCGCGCCATCATAAACAAACTGACGGATGTGGCAAAGCAAAGATGCCCTATGAGTTGCCCTTCATTTTGACGCCCAACACACACCGACAAACACCACCGTGCTTCACGGATTCCAAAGGTATCCAGCGAAAGTTTCAAATTAAGAATTTTCTCCACGTTAACTTCTCTCGCCGTCGCCGCCACCGTCCATCCGTGTCCACCATTGTCGTCGTTGACTTTAAGTTATTTATTATTGTTTTAGCATTTTTTTTTAGTGCAGAACCATTTTGTATTCGAAGGTGTAATTTGCGCCAGCATAAAATCGCCAGATGCTAGAAGGATGGTAATTTGTATGTCAGCAGAATGAGCGTTCGGAAAACACAAAAGCTAGGTGTAGCTATGCGCCAAATGTAAACTAATTTGCCATTGAACTTTAACTTCGGTATTTAGAACCTGGCACTGAATATAAATGAGTCTCTGTGTAAACAAATTGAATACAAACAAAAATTAGATTAAAAAAAATATGTACTACTTTTTGTGATGAGCACATCGAATAATATACAAAGTTGGTTAGAAAACAAATAAAAAAGCAAAAACAAAAAAAAAAAAAAAAAAAATCGATCATGATCTCATTAGAGAGGGATGCTTTAACAATTAAACGATTGACATTCCGGCCGATTGAGTATAGAGAGTATTCAAATATTTGGTGTGAGTAAACAAATAGGTATATTATTTCATGGATTTACCTGTCGATGACGGTGAGGATAACAATACACGCACACGCACAGGCACAGGCACACGCACATAATAAATAGCCAAACATCACAGAGGAAACGACACACATTATATGCTTTTATCCGATTCAATATTGATTTTAAATATTTATTAGGGGGCTGCAATTATAAATCCAAATAGGCTATACATATATTGTAGGGTTTGTCAAGTATCAATTCCAATTTGGCGAATTGAGAATAAGGCAAAGTTTGTGTGCACTGACAACAATAGTTAGCTTGTCAAGTTGTGCAAAGTGTTCAGGGAATACCTAATCGATACCTTATACATACATACATATAAGCTCAAGCTATACTCATAAATTATTCAGTGCAATGCTAAGGTGAAACGTTATTTTGTATGCGATTCAGGGTGAGATGTAATGTGATATTTATAGTTCTAAGTGTGTTAAATTCTTATCTTACACGTTTAAGTTTTGTATACAATTTAGACATTAAAATAGAAAACAAAAAATCTTGACGATTCACCCGGGTGTTCTCACTTGAATATGGGGTAAAATTAATTTAGAAATCCAATGAATGCATTAAAGTTAGGTAGTAAATCTTGGTAAGCTTGAAATTGAATCTTCTAGTCTAAAATTCCATGCAAAATTCAGAAGATAACCGAATTAATCATTTTGAGGAAATATGAAAGTTAATGAAATTTATAGTATGTACAAGATATCAACCTACGAGTTTAAAAGGCTCTTCTTATATTTTTAAAAAACGAACGATGTATGTAATAAATAAAAAAGAATGGGTGTTGGAATAAATGGTTGAATCAACTATCTGCTGGAAAAAACAAGGATCTAGTTCAATATTTAAAACTAGCAGAGATCTTATTTGGCTCAGATAATATTTAAACAAGTTAATGAATAAAATGTTTTTAATTTTATTTTGCCGCTGTTGTTGTTCTTCGTCGTCTTCTTCTTCTTCATTAACCGGCGATTGTCATGATCTCGAGGGGGACCCCAACTCTCCATCTGAACGGCTTCACCTAAGGTTCCACTTGTGGGGTTTCGACGGGTTGACCTCAGAAAGCATCGACAGGCCTCCCGGGTTTGGATTGTTCCATTTCTGAGGCCAACTAAATGCAGGTGTCGTTGCATTTGTTTCGTCCAGGAGTTTTTCCGCCTGCCTTTCTTCCGCGATAGTGTTGGAACGTCTTGTGCTATTGCCTTTTGAACTGGGTTCTCATGGCATTTTCTTTGTACATGACAGTAACAGCTAAGTTGGTCATGCTGTATTTTGTCCAAGATGGTATTTTTGACGTGTGGGCTTCCTTGGATACTCTTGCTTCTTATTCGATCGCGCTTTGTCACTCCTGCTGGCATGCGAAGCATCTTCATTTCAGCTGCCATCAATTTACTCTCATACTTCTTATACATTGTCCAACACGGTGAACAGAACTGTGAACTGTGAAGCGCTGGACGAACAACTGCCGTGTAGAGCTTTCCTTTCAGCTTAGGAGGCATTTTTCTATCACAGAAGATGACAGAGTTTTCCCGCCCCTTCACCCACCCTACGCTTACGCGATGTTTGATGTCGTCATCACAAGATCCTCCGTTATGGATCATTGATGCAAGGTATTTAAACTTTTCGCACTTGGGAAGCACTGTTCCATTCAAATAGATTTCCGGAATAAGCCTGTGTGGATCAGAAAAAGGACAGCATAGGTATTTGGTCTTTTTCGCGCTAATGCGGTATCCATTTCCCTCTAGAACATCCACCTATACATCAAGTGCTCATTGCAAGGACACAGGATCTTCACTTATGATGGCCACATGGTCAGCAAAGAATAACTGATTCACTTTGGGTCCGTCACCTTATTCTCAAGCTGAATTTCAAGGACAGTCATAAAGAGCAAAGCACTCAAGACGCTTCCCTGGTGCACACCTACTCTAATTGGGAACTCTTCGGTGATTCCTGCGGGGTATCTTACCTTTGTTTTAACTTGCTCGTACATGTCCATGATCATCCGCACGTAGACTCCCGGAACTCCTCGTTGCCTAAGTGCAACCCATATCAGATCTCGTGGTTGTCTGTCGAATGCTTTTTCAAAATCAACCAATATAATATGCAAATCTCTTGAGGAATCCCGATATTTTTCCATTCTGATTCTTATACTCTGAATAGCGTCTGTGGTTGATTTACCCGAAACCAACCCGCATTGGTCGTCAGACAGCCGTATTATTTTTCATAGGTGTGTGACATCAGCTTGATCGAACGGTAGCTGTCGCAATTTCGTTTATCACCCTTCCCCTTGTAGAATGGAAGAATGTAACTTTCCCTCCACTGATTAGGCATTTGTTCGCCGCAGTTTGGAGATGAGAATCATGAGCCATCTAGACCCGATGTCTCCCATCTTTTTCCAGAACTCAGAGGGTATCTCGTCTGGCCCAATCGCTTTTCCCTTTTTGGAGTTTTTCACCGCATCACTAACTTCTTCGACTGTGATTTTGGCAACTTCTTCATTGTTAGGTGCAGCTATTGGAAAGTTTATCCTCGGAAACTGTAAATTTAAAAGTCCTTCACAATACTCTTGCCATCTGTGAAGAATTTTGTCGTCATCCACAAGGAGTTGGCCTTGAGCGTTGTTAATGAACTTTGGTGAACGAATCTCCTGAGCATTTTTCCTTCTCTATGCGGTGATTTTGAAAATAGTTGCGCCCTTGTTCATATTGGTATGTCGCAGTACCTGAATAGCTTGGTTAGCATCTGCAGCCGGTGCAAGTATTTCCTCCAGCTCCCGATACATGCTCTTCGTACTCCCTGCTTGAAGTTGGGCCCACTTTTTCTTTGCTTCTTTCTTGCAACGTCTGTAAACCACTCCAAGGCGTTCTTTTTCATCCATGTTATGATGATTTTGCCGCTGTTGTTAATGTGAGATATGAGTTCAGTTCTATGATTTTTTTTTTCGGACGAAAGAATGTTTCGATGCACTTAATAAATCGAACATTATTTTAACCTATTTTGCTTTAAACCAATTTCATCGAAAAAGTGCTAATTTCAAAGAGGTATACAAAAATCACAAGCATGCTACTAATATAATTCGACTAATTCGACCTTTTTCACTAAAAATGTACGTTCATTGAACCTATCAAACGCAATCGTTATGACTCAAGCTTCATTATTATTATTTGGGTATTAAAAAAGCCATGCAAACAGAAAAAACAATAAACTTTCAACTAAAGCATCATATACTTCCGAAACATTGTTTTCCCATCACATATAATGTAAACACATTTTTGAATTAAATTATTATTAATTATGATTTATGCTTGGATAAGCAAATTAATTTTGTATAACATGTCATGAAACAAAATAAAAACTCCTTTAATTTTGTATTTTATCGAAAACTTCCTTCCTGGTATAATATGCATTGTGATGTTTAAATAATTTAAACGTCCGTCGATAAAAATTGGAACTGTCTTACGCATACAGCGTCACGTCATTTATTTTCTATTTATTAATCCTGGTTCACTAGAACAGCGTACATTTATTATTTTTTAATGAATTATGGAAGAAGTTAATGGATTTAATTTGATTTTAACACGCAATGGAAGCAAGACTTAACTAGAGCATTTTTTTATGTTCAAGGAACTTAAATTTTAGTGCAGTAAACTGTTATCCATATAGACTTGTTATAAGAGCGAAAGGTGTGAAAATAAAAATTTCCAAAATTGGAGAGTTATTTTTTGATTGGGGCCCATCCTAGATGAACTTTTTTTAAGAATCACCCTAATGCACATATTATGCATAAATGAATTATTTTCACTTAAATTGAAAATAGGAAGTCGGAAAACACAATTTGGTCAGGAAAAGTCTGAAGAAAGTCAAGGAATTCGGGAAGCGGACATAGGGTATTTTTTCTGAAATAAAATTCCTTACTGAATTCTTTTGCACTTTTTCACATAAGACACTTTTTCCTGATCGAACATTTCGTTTAGATGACAACTCTGTTAAAAATAATTCATTTTATGAGGTAGAAATAACACCAAATTTAATTTTTAATATTAAAGATTTACTAATAAGAAGATGAAGAAATTTAAATATTAAAATATTGAAATTACTTCTGTTTTAAGTTGATTTACACAAAATGGCTATCAAAACATTTTTGGTAGTGGCGGCAAAAATGAAATAAAAAAAAAAGATCTAGTTGAACGAAGGTCGCGAGTGAAAGTTCTTTTAGTAAAGTAAAAGTTCCTTAATGTTATGATACATACAATTAATAATTATTCATACAAGTTTATGATAAACACAATTTGTTACAAAAAAAATTTCTTGCGAAAATACAATAACATTTAATGGAAGTAGAAAAAGCTGTTACTTTTGAAGCCCGAGCTCAGTTCAGTTTCAGTTCAGCCATTTTCATGTACGCAAACAATGACTCAACAATTATTGTATGTACTTTGTTTGTTTCTACACAAATCAGAAATAAAATAAAAACAATTTGTTATTTTTGCGTGATGTAAAAACTAGGTTAACATGAACATCAAAAAACACCTAATATTTCCAAAGCCATTGATTTTCTGGCTCGCAAATATTGGAGAAAAAAATAATGGAAACTTCAATTTATTATTTATCAAGATAAAAACGAATAAATTAAAAATATTAATTTTAAAACATCACCTTCAGATTATTTTTGTTAATCATAAGTAGGCACAGAATTCCTCACTTAGGTACCTAATTCATAACCCACCATCAATAGCTTTAATTAATTAGTGCATTTTAAAATGCATTTATCTTCTTACGACCTACCTCACCATCAAACATGACCAACTACCAGATATACCCACAATTTTACCGTTAATAACATCACCCCGATTAAGTGATATTTCATCATATAGCCGCGCCACCATTCCGTTATGTCTATTTTAGGTCTTCTAATTATTCACTGTCAAGGTTCTATTCCATGGAGCACAGCGAGAAGGCTATTGCTTCCAAATCCAAATAAGCGTTTGTAAGTAGTAAACACACAATTCTCCATAGTACGGCTAAAGATTTCTTGCGAAATGTGCACTCTCCGACTGAATTTCTATATGGAAAACTGCATTTTATTTGACTTGCAAGTGCGGGGTTCGAGGGTGTTTTTGTATTTTATCTAATTATAGAATGCACTTAGTTTGATAAAAAATTAATCTGCGTGAACATGAAACAACAACAAAAAGTAAAACAAACTGACAGTTGCTTTTGGTGCACTCCCACAATACGGTGGTGGTTGCCAAATAATCATGGTTGTGATTTTAAAAGGAGTATTTCACCAGATTTCATGTTTTGGAAAATATTAAAAAAAAAACAAACACTAGAAATTCTCAAAAAATACTTAGGTAGGCACCTGAACTCTCTAGAGTGTTGATGAAATTTACATACAAATCTTTATATGCTTTGTGATCTAATTTCCTCAGTTTGGGTAGGAAGCAAAATAATACTTAATCAAATAAAAATCTTTAAAAAAATTTGTTGAAGAGTTTCCATTTTCTTTTACAACATTTTTAGTAGAAAATTAATTTTGCAAAAAAACTTTTCATACTAAGAAATTTTTAAAAATAAAATTAAAAAATCAATTTCTCGCTTCTAGAAAAGATTTTAATGCAAGCGTTATTTTTTAATATTTTTCAATTAAAAGACATTTTTTTAGAAAATTGCCTTTCGGGCCTGAAAATGGGAACATAATAGGAAACTATCATGCAATTATCTAAACACGATTATGGGATGGTTAAGGCAAATGCAGTTGCTTGGAAATCGTTGAGTAAAGTTTTATTGGAATACTTATTCTTCAGGGCTAAAATCTCCAATGGCTGAAAAGCGCAAACATTTCCCGTTTTTTTCGGATTTTTAACGATTGCGCTCGGAACTTGAGATTGAGAATTGGATAGATTATGAGGCCAACATCATACACAATACAGCAAAAATCAAGACTACTGGATTTGACGCATGGTTCCTTCCGTTCAAAAGACAGGGTTCCTGGACTTATGTTTATGTGTGATAACTGATGAGTGCAAAAGTGGCAAAGCACGAAATAGCTATATCTCCAGCCAAACAATTGGTGGTAGCGCCTTTAAGTTGTTGTTGTTGTTGTTCAAAAATTCAATGAAATTGACGGAATAAAGAATGGTCAAGCCTAATAAGCTGACATTCTAGTACGAATAGTACAATAATAACAATAATATATGTGATAACTTTATATTTAGAAATTTCAAACTCAAATTATCTTCCTGGTGAAATTCAAAATTTACTTGTAGGTATGAAGTTTGTATTCAAAGATGGAGTGAGTTGTGGTATAAGAATCCAGATCTAGGTACACGCGTACGCTAGCGAGTGCTGCTGTCTTCATGGGTAATTTATAATTAGCTCACAGCACTACAGCACCGGTAAGCAACTGAAAATTGGTGCTATAGAGTAAAGAGTGAGCCTGAACCACCATACTCATCATCATCATAGAGCGGAACATGGTGTTCGGATTTAAAATTCATTTCTGACCCATATACGCGCCAACAACGTGTAGTTTTTCTTTTTTTTTTAATTTATTACCACAGGTTAAGCATGGTTGGGAATATACTTGGTTGGTTGGTGTCGGTCGGTTGGAGTATATATTTTTGAAAGTAAAAAACAAACAGGGAAGATCCGCAAAATAGATTTATTGAGGCGGCAATGTTGAAATTTAAATCGACAATTTTCATTTAAAACTTCATATACCTATTATTATACTTATACATAATACAATATACATGCATAAAATATTCAGAAATAAATTCATGAACTATAGGAAAAGGAATATAATGAAAGTTTTATTGTACGAAAGTGTAATGGGATATTAGGGGTAGGTTATTTAGCATAGTTGTCATTTATGATTTGAAAAGCAACCTGTTTGCTCAATAATGAAAGGTGCTTTAGTTGTGTAAAAAATGTTAATCAAGATTGATATCGATAGGGCATCAGGTGTAGTCTTATGAAATTTTAAATCAGAGCGTTGTAAGCCAAGGTAAACTACTAGATATATACTTGTACAATATACATACATTCAAACTCATACAAGCTTAGATTTGTACGACTTATTTAAATTGACTGTTTATGCAAACGATTTCAAAAGTATTATTTAATAATATATTAAACCTATTCGTTAAGGCCTTCTTAATTAATAGTCCAGTATATATTATGTATTTAGTTAGAATACGCAAGTCTTTAATACGTCATTGGGTACGAATTTATATTAAACATCTTTAGAGAACCTATAACAAAAAGCTTAAGTTCTATAGTTTTCGTCTATTAACTCCTTGATCATCTTGATTTACAGAGCTTACTTGGTTTTCGCTGTCTATAGGATCTATATAAAGGGTTTTCCTTTAAAAAGTCTATTTTAAAATTGAATGAAACAAGTTGTATATAAGATATCAATAAGCTTTTATCTTTACTTGTTAGGCCTATCGATGACAATTTATGTATGCAATATAACATCGTTTAAATGGCCGCCGAGGCTTCGCTGGGTGGCGTGGATTCAAAAGCTCCAGTTTTCAATGACTTTGGCGGCTTATTCGCATAGACCTGCGACTTAAGAAAGCCCCACAAGAACAACTCCAAAGGGGTCAAATCACAAGATCTTAGTGGCCAATTCACGTCGCCTCGGCGTCAGATAACCATGCCATGAAACCGATCGTGCAGAACATCGATTATGTTATGTCTTGAGCTATTTGGCACGTAGCGCTATCCTGTTGAAACCATATGTCTTCGCTGTCCATATCATTACGGACTGATGACGCCTCCAGCCCAAAATCTACACCAAACAGTAACTTTATTTGGTTGCATTGGCACCTCGTGAATCTCGCGTGGATTGATCTCGTCCGAAATCCAGCAATTTTGGTTATTCACGTACCCATTCATCAAAAAATGGACCTCATCAATTTTTCGACTAAAATTGGGATCAACTCCCAACTGCTCCAAAGCCCAATTACCACGTGTTTCTCTGTAACTTACCATGATGATTTGTCTTTAATAACTGATTAAAAGACGATATTTTGACAGAAAGTAAAAGAAACAATATGGCCGCCACGAGCTGTCAAAATCAATCCGTCCATATTGGAAAACCCTTTAGAAAAGTGTGGTCGATAAATTTTCTAAAGAGAAAAGAGTAGGTTTCACAAGATATTTGGAAAAAAATGTAAGAACTGAGCTATGAGCGTTCAAATGCCACAAACGTCAATTTAGACGTTTAAGAAAAAAAAAAACAAATAATTTAATAAATAAAAATCAGAACGACATTTTTTTATATCTGCCAAGACAACAATTAACATTGAAATTTGGAATAAAACAACAAAAGCTAAAGTGTTCTATCTCCAATTTAATATTTCCAGAGTGATACAAAACAAATATTTAACACATGTTTGAGAATTTATAAGTATAGATTTGTTTTGGCAGAGAACATTTTTTTAAAACAAAATTTTTTAAGTTGAATTTTGGGTAGTTTTTGGATTTTTTTTTAAGAGATGAATTTATTTTATAGTTTTTATTCAAACGTTAAAATTTTCATAAAATGACTTTTTTTTAAATTTTCAAAATAATTTAAAATGTAAAAAAAGGATATCAAAGTAAAAAAAAAACAAGCTTAAAATGACAACAAAATGGATTCGATAATAAAATACGAAATAACCGGCATCGTCATAGAAAACCAGTCAAAAGAAACGAGACCAAAAAAAAATAAAAACCATTAAAAGTCACAGAAAAGCGAAAACGAGAAAATTAATTCTAAAGTTTTTCAACTTAAATTGACTTCAGGAACCCATTAGTTTCGTCTGGGATGTTGAATGTGAGACACCCTATATATGCAAAACATAAAACAAACAAATACAAATTTTGTAGACCTTATTCTTCTTGTCAAAAAGGGTTAACTTTCTTTTCGATAAAATCGCCAAAAACGAACTCAACTATAATTTTAGATAGCGCCAACCCCCCCCAAGAGGCTTATGTTCGAACTCAAAGCAAATAAATATGTTATGTTCAATTTTATTTAACAAAACGTTAAATAAGAGTATGCACCTACATCAGAGCATTAAAATTATCCAAACAATTTTGGAAAAATAAAAGATTCGGTATTTTTTATAAACCGTTCTAAGTTTTCGAAAACTCGAAAAAAATCAACTAACTTTTATAAATTATTGTTTTAGATAGATAGGTTGCAAACTTATGGGCAATTTCTTTTTTTGAACAGTGCAACCTTATTAAATCTCTGAATAATACTGATTTCAATGATTTTCTGGCGTCAAGAAAAGAATATTACTTTTTAATTTGGAAAAAAATGAGTTTTTTTAAAATTTGTTTAAAGGTTCCGTAGGAAATCGAACTAATTTATATAATATGTACGAGTATTTAACTACCTCTTTAAGTTTTCCATTTTCAAATTGTGGATATTTCAGCCAGCCAAAACAAAAGTGCTAACTGTACATATTTTTGTTTTACGATTCTTGAACGGTATGTGACTTTATTGTTTCCTGACAATTCACATAAAAAAGATTTTATATCTCCCTTACCAAGGAAGTATACAATACCTGCTTACATACATCAATATCTGTTTTTATTTGATTGCACTTTCGGGATTGAAGCTTCGGACACAAAGACAAAAGACATTCGAACAAATCTCAACTTATCTTTGCGGAATTCACTTTATGTATCTTAATTTCAGATACAAAGATAAAATAAATCAGAAAAAGCCGATAAAGCATCGGTATCACAAATCACACTTCACACAATAACCTTCTTATCTTATTCTACCACATTCTATCATCCGATATTTACTTTGTTTTTTTTTTTTTGTTGTTGTTATTCCATCAATCTCAAAACCTTACACAATTCTGATAATTACATGCAATTAGTGTATCTACCCACAAAACAAACTAATAGACCACAAGCACAACAATCGAGGGCAGACCTCAACACTATACTAAAAACAGCAACAACAAAAATAACAACAACAATAGAAATTAGCAAACTCAGTTGAGATAAATTTGTAGAATTTCAGATTGTTTATTTCATCTCACATTCCCTCATAATCCACAAACCAGCAAGTAGCAGTGCCACAGGGACAGAGAAGATACAATCGGCCACGACCAATTCTATTCTTTCGAACATTGATGCATGAGATTTTGCTGAAAGAGAATTTCCTAAGTGAGGGAGAGAATAAATTTATTCAATTTTAATTGCGCGGAACTTAAAAAGAATTGTTCTCTTTTTGTTTGTTATCTAAAGAATTACCGTGCCCTGGATTCCATTACAATAATGTTTAGCACACATATTCGTGACACAATTCATTAACAATTCTAGCCCCGGCATCTACGAGTATATCAAAGCCAAATACCCTTGTAGCCGTAGAAGTGTACTCCATTCCATCAAGCGTTAGTCCATAATAAGCTCACGATTTTCACACATACTAAAGCTTACTTTTTTAGTTGCTTGCAACACCCGGCCGCCATTACATCGAAGTGCGGGTTTCCCATTCAGAAGTTCCGTTTCAAAATGGGAGGGATGTCGATGCCGAGGCACATCCACTTCTACTTCCACTTTCCACATGCTCCAATGTTCCATGTCGTGTCGGCTATGTTCTTCATTCTTATGCTTATATATGAAGGGTGAGTCGGGTATGGTGTGTTTTATTTTCGCCCGCGGAATTTATATCTTCTGAGAGATGAATTTGTATTTATGCATCGAAACGGCCTAAATTTTAAGATGAAAAGTTCATTTTTATGATTTTTTCCAAAGCGAACAATTGTATCTGTCGGAAAAGATGGAAGACTCATAAGACATAAAATGAAGCCTTATTGGCAGTTTTGACTGCGTCTGGAGCATCGTTTGTCAAACATTAGGTTATGTACTTTAGAAGTGGTGCCCTTGGGAGTGTTGGAGAATATGGTTCATGTTTTGGGGGTTTTATAAATTTAGAACTTTATTTGAAGATGCATAATTTATCAAGTGACATATTTCAGGAAAAAGTGTTGATGGATTGTGATATTTTTTGAATAAATTTTGTTATGTTATTATGTGAGTAGGTATGTGTGTTTTGTTTATCTATGTTGGTTGTTTAAATTTTCCGATTCGGGGTTTGTTGACTTTATTTTTGTGATAAAGCTTCCGTAGAATAAGATTTATGGGACTCTAAGGATAAATAATAGAAATTTTGAGAAGTTGGGAGTTTTCGGGATATAAGGTGTTTTTCTACATCCAAAATAAATGTATGGGATTTTTGTTTGTTATACTTGATTTTGTTTATGAATTTTAAAAACAACAAAGGTTGTTAATAGTTTAACATTTTTGAGAAGCTTAATTGTTTTGATTCAAATTGGGTTATATGTATTGTATAGTGAAGTTAATGCCTAGATCATAGTGCAATTTGTGTGAATGGAATTTTAATTTTATTTTTAATAAAACATAGGCACACATTTCTGAATGAGAAATTAAAACAAAAAAAAATGAAAGTGTTTCGTTCCCATTTCCATCACTTTTTTCCATTAAAAATTTAAAATGATTGAAACTCTAAGGACCAGTTTTTCAAATGTATTTCAAATTAAATTTAAACTTTGGAAATAGATTTATCAGTTGTAATGCGAAATGAAAGCAGAAAAACTTTAAAACAGGGAAGCTAAAATATTAAAAGCATTTGTTGAGGTAATCTAGAGCACAAGGCGTTCCAACACAATAGCGGAAGAAAGGCAGGCGGAAAAACTCCTGGGTGAAACAAATGGAACGACACCTGCATTTAGTTGGCCTCATACATGGAACAATCCAAAACCAGGAGGCCTGTCGACGTTTTCTGAGGTCAACCCGGTGAACCCCACAAGTAGAACCTTAGGTGAAGCAGTTGAGTGGGAGAGTTGTGGTCCCCCTCGAGATCATGACAATAGCCGGTTAAATGAGTAAACTTGCCAATTTTGGCTTTTTCAAAACATACAAAGCTAATAAATCTTTAATCATTCCAAAAAGTCTAAAATTTAATTTTTTTCTCATAACAAAACCCTACCGCATCCGCCCCGATTAGTTTGTATAGCATGCTGCACATGTGTATTTTACTAGAAAGCTATGTGAGAACGCCCAAAAAAAAAAAAAAAAAAAAACATCAACTTTAAAAAAATTCTTTTTATGTACCTAGCTGTTATTTTTATTTAAATAATAAATAATTGGGTCTTTCTTATAAAATAACAACTTTTTTATTGCTTAGACCAACTATAAATAAAAAAAAAAACACAAAGAATACAAAACTGTTAGACTTTTATGTCTAAAAGTACAAAGTAGTTTTATGACAGTAGTTCTTTAAAAAAAATGCTTTGTAAATTTCATTGATAACTAAGACATAAAACTTTTTTGTTTAATGCATTTCCTTTTATCTTAAAAACATATGGACAATTGGTGTAAACTCTGATATAACCATATAATTTTTATGAAACATTATATTAATGTAAAAGTTAATAATTAAAATACTAAAAAAAAACTTTAAAACAAAATTCAATAAAATGTCAGATAGTGTCACATGTGCTTGCTCTTTGCTTAAGTGGCTTAGTTACAATTTATTCACTCTCTAAGTTAAGTATAAAGTCCATTTAAAAAAAAAGAGAAATTTATAAATATTTTTTGACAATTTAAGACATTAAGCGGAAAAATCAAACGTAAAATTCTTAAATATTTTGTATGGTGGGGACCGGAATTTTTGGACCTTAAATAATGATAAGATTCTGAATAAGATCTGAAAACCATATCAATTCTGTTCGAAGTCTATTGATTTTTTGTATAAGCTCGATGTAAACTTGTCTAATGATTTGTTTGAAAAATAAATAATAAATTGCTGTAGGACCTAGTGTCTTTTTAATGCAACTTCTTTTTCTTTTTGTTAAACCTTGCGCGCACAAAAGGGATTATTAAAATAAAATTGAGAATAAGATTGTTTTCAGATAGCATTTAATTGAAGCTAGGCGTTGACTACAAATTAAACCTGTAGATTAATCGTCACAAGAACTCTTAAAAATAAAATCCAACAAATAGTAAGTATACGCCACAGTGAACAAAGAATAAAATAATTGCAAGTTCCATTATAGAGTTCTTAGTCGTTTACTTGATTATGTATTAAGAGTTTGTATTATTAGGCCAGTCGGCAGTTTTTTTTTTGCAAAAACATACTACATTATTTATGTATGAGTAAAAATCGTCGCACTCCCTTGAAAAACAGATTTGTGCATATTTGGCCATTCCACTCAGAATGCGAAGTACAAATATGTAAATAAACATTCACTGCATTCGTTTCAAGATTTGACGAGCAAGTTATATTTTTTTGAAGAAAAAAACATGCGTAGTATTTATTAAGTGAGGTTCAAGTTTAGAATTCCGCATCGGTGTTAGTTAAAGCATAATTCTATTTCGAATTCATCTTTCAATACCCAGAATTGTTTCTTTTTCAAAGTCTTTTTTATTATCCAATAAATAAGAGTTCCCGAATATGACCGATATACCCTCATTTCTGGCCTATCTAACTTGGCAGCAGATCCTTCTACACAGAAATACTGACGTAATTCCAATTCCCTCCGGATGAATGTCGCTATGGCCATTTTCAAGAGTTATAAAAAAGTGAGGTTTCCCCATCATCCCTTGGAGCAGTATCAAGAGTTTTTTTTTTATTATATATTTGCCAAGAGAAAATATACAGTTAAATACCACTCCAGAGCCAACATGAAAGATATAATCGCATTTTGCAACCCACTATCATCAAGGGAGCATGCAACATTCCTCCAGAAACCAGAACAGGAGAAGCCAGCTCTTAATAAATGAGGAAATGATAATATTTCATGGGTTTTTATGGTATTTTATTGCTCCAGGGCCAGCGGCAAAAGCAGAAGCAGCAGCAGCAAGAATCAGCAAAGTCGAGAGCAGATTGAAGAACATGATCATGTTGTGTCGTTCTTTCCTGTGAGTTGTGGTGCTAGGCGATATCGTTAAATCGGATTCCATTTAATTTGATTGTGAGATTTTGCTACTGCGATGCGTTGACTTTCGTCGTTCCAACTTTACTTGAGTATTCTATAGCTATGTTTATGTAAGTAAATGAACTTCTCGGACTTAATTTATTTGTATAGGTACTAAACTTTTTCTTTGTCCAATAAAGCCTGGTATATCACATTATGCAGTATCATTTTTCTTAAAGTATTTTGTTGATTAATAAAATACATTTCATCTTGGTTACGTCATCTGCATTGTTAGCTGTTTTATTCTGACAGCAAACAAAAAAAAAAAAAAAAACGAATGGGAAACAGATTCGCATGTCTAAAGTGGGCGAAAAATTGTCGAAAATTGCTTGAATCCCTTGCTATATCCATTGGTTACAACTTTTCAAATCCTGATGCTGGCACTAATTTATTCTGAAGAATAAATTATTTCCCTTATTCAAATAGAATACTGGAGTTCTCCTTTTGGTGTAGGTGTGTAGTTGTTGGATACGTTTCTTCCTGTCAGTGTATCCTGTCTAGTGTGTCTACTGCTGGTCGTTATTGCTTATTCATGTTTCAATGGTTAAGGATATGTCCTGTCCAACCAAAAGTATGCTTATTGATTTTTTTCTATTTCACTAGAAAGTTGTTCTAAGCTTTTGATAAAACATTTTCAATTGTTAAATATTAAAAAGGAGAGAGTGAGTTATGGTTGGCTTTCGTTTTGTGAAGAACTTTTTTTTCGCTTTGATAAAACATTTGTTTGTGATGTTCAAATTAACGGTCAATGCCATTTAATCAATATTTGTTGAAATAATTTTGTTTTCATTATACGAAATATGAAAAATGCTATTGATATGATACAAATTAATCACTTAAGTACTTGAAAGATACAATTGAATCCGCATTCTTCAGTTATCTTTAGATTATTATTTCATAAATCCATTTTACGGTAATATTGGAAAAGTGTTTGCTATTGAGAATAATGCCTTGACATTAATTTTAATATTGATATCGAATTAAAGTTTTCTTAATTGTTTTTGTTATTGGTGTTTTAAGATACTATCCAAGAACTGGGTACGATATGTCGAAAACTATTGATTTATAAAAAACGACTTATATCATAATGTCTAAGGAAAATGTTGACCTGTTAGAAAATTCGCATAAAAGGAGCTTGAATAATGATTGAAGACGATGCAAAAGCAGCCAGTGAGAGATTTTAATAGCAGACATTTTGATAGTTGACATTATTTTGATCCGAATAAGATCTTTTAACTAGTCGACATTTTTTTGTTCAATCTCATCGAATCGATATAACCTTTTAGATACCATTACTCCATTCTAAATTTTCGGCGGAAAAAAAATCGATAAGTCGATATTCTGCTTCGCATTTTTTCAAGGCAGTCGACATTTTGTCAAGTCGTGATATCATAACGTCGACATTTTTTTTTAACTCGACCAAAAAATGAACGACATTTCAAATTTTACAAAAGCCGACACTATCGAGTCCTTGTTCAAAATTGGTGTAGTTAAGACATACTCGAAAAGTTAATCAAAATTATTGTATACACTTTAAGTTGCCCTTACTATAACGACCGCCCTTACTTGATCGACAAAAATAATGTCGACTCGTCAATTTTTTTTTAAATCTCGACTTGATAAAATTACGACTGCCTGGATACTTCGACTTTTAAAATATCGGCTCTATAAGATCGACATTCATAGTTCAATAAAAAAATGTCAACTGCTCAAAACAAGCAAATAGCAGGCGTTTGAATGACTGAGAGGTTTTAATAGTTCGCGTTTTGATCCGATAATCGTTTAAACTAGAGAATGAAACATACAAGTACGCGTTTGTGCATTGAACATTACATATCCTTAACCAAAATGTGATCAGAATGTTGATTATCAAAACTTCGGCCATTGAAATATTGACTATCAAAATATCGACTGTTAAATATCGACTGTAAAATTCTCGTCTGTTGAAATCTCGATTGTTAGAAAGTCGATTACTATCAAAATTTCAAAAATTGACATTTTAAAAAATCGATCAAGGTTTTCCTTCGACATTTTAATTATTCGGTCCCTTTGCTTTGTTGAGATTATGAAAGTCGATATATCGTACCCTATCCATCGATTTGCTGCTTCCCTAGAACCTTGATTAAAGCCTATTTTCGTGTTCGTAGTGATCAGCTGCTTAATCTTCTTTTCATTCAATTTTTATGATTGCTTTAGTTTAAATTTCTATTAAAATGTGGGGGGCTCAATTTCCCCTTTCAGGTAAAAAGGCAAATTTTCTAGGAACAAATCAATAGGAAATTGAGTTAGGCATTTAAAAAAAAAAATTAGCGGCAACACTCACAATATTCTTTTTTTTTTAAACTATAAAGGCATTACATCAATTAAACAAAAAGCCGAACACCTTAACTGATTTCACAGATTTTTTACTTTATAAACACAATTTATATATAAAACGAATAATAAAAAAGTTTACAAAGGAGTACCTTAAATACAAGAACAATTTTTATTTTATTTATAAAGGCATTGTTTTGTTTTGATTCATTAACTGATATGAAAATGTATGTATACTAATGATTTGTATTTTAATATTCTCTTTCTGTTTGATGATTAGTTCATTTTTGAGTTCATCTTACAAAAATAACAAACAACTCCATCTCTTTACTCTAGAAGTTTTAATTATTAGTCATAAGATAATTCAATATTTGGCAATGCATCTGTTTCTGAGAATTCCAAAAGCTAATTTGACTAATATTTATCTTTTTTCGGTAACAAACAATATCCCCGTTCCCCGTCGTGAGTATTCTTATTTTCATTTTTATTTATTTTTGTTCATCACTGCTGAAGTGCTGAATACATATAAATTGAAGAGTCTGATAGATTTGAAGCGGGAACAACTTAGACGGATCAGGGCGTGTCAATATCAAAACTTTCAGGATTTCTAATACAAAAAATGAAATTCTTCCAAATATGTTGGCTACCGAAAAGGTGTGCCAGATTAATTATGGATTTAATAATATTTAAATGTTTGCATATTTTCATGACAAGGGACTGGATAAAAAAAAAATAAAAATCTATTTGCAAAAATAAAATGAATCTTAAATCGGATTACAAATTAAATAAAAGCATAACACCCTTCATGGAACTTTTTGATAGAAATATCTGACAGAATAAGTTAAAAATAATATTAAAACAAATAAATGGAAACCAAAAAAAACAAGATTTTGTTCAAATTATGTGAAATAAAGTTAACAAAAAACCTTTTTTTTCGTCAAAAAAAATAAATAAATAAAAGAAAAACTGAAATTAATGATTCTCAGAATGTATTTAAATATATTTTTTCCAAGATTTGTTTATCTTTCGCAGAAAGACTCATATTTTAAGCGGATACCTACTACTAACGAATTCTGGTGAAGATTCAATATGCGAAAATTAGCTCTTTTAAGGTGTCTGTACTTGAGAGTTCTTTCACTAGAAAACTCTCGGGTCTCGGGTGATTTCAACGAGTTGTACCTTCCAGAGCAGCTTGTGGCTTCTGGTAGAGTTGTTAATTTTAATTGAACACCCATATTTAAATGCTGAAACTAGGATTTTTGAGAAAAATCACTTCGTTACGCAACCACGCAACAATTACTACTGCAAATGTTTGACAAATTGATACATTGTATAAAGATCAATAAAAAAAATAAATCCAATGCTAAAATTTCAAGTTTCATTGTTGCTCTGCCTGCTTTGCCCTCCCTTCATCAAACTAATTTACATTCAAAATGACATATTTTAAAAATGTCATAACAAATACAAACATTAAAACCAACAACAATAATGTCTGTACTCATACTAATAAACTACACCAATTAAAATCAATAAGTTTCGCCTTAAATGTGTTTTCCATTCCCCATATAACTTCTTTTTTTTTTTAATTTGAATTGAAAAAATCGATCGAATTTCCAACAACTGACATAACATTTAAATTTATGGTTAATAAATGTCTTTCCATTTTTATTTCGCCTTCGAAAAAAATAATAAAAAAAAAAAACAAAACCGGCTACATTTTATGTGTCGCTTCATTAAGTCCGTCAACAAAATCCTTAGTCAAATCAAATACAACTACTTAGATCATTTAATGAAAAGAAAAACAAACTATTTCTATCACGCACTTGCATCATTGCATTCATAAATGCATGCATTTTCATTCTTACAACACAGAACATTACATTCATTATTCCAAATGAGGTCATAAAAATATATAGTTCATATTATGTCTGTCTATATGGCCAGCGCGACGTGCGTCGTGCATCGTCGGCAATTACAAACAAAAAATATTTACCCACCATAACCTAAAACCAAAATCAAATTTCAATGCAAACATTTTTATCTCCCACACATGTACGTTTGTCTTCTAATGGCAATCTTATGTCAATAAAATTCTGTGTTCTGTCAGATATACGAGCAATTTGTGACAAAAGAACAAAGTTCCCACTCCCTTGTTTTTTTGCTGGTCGACTTAAAGCTGCCAAGCTCGTTTAATATTCTTTGACAAAAAGGAACTATGTCATCATCGTAATCTTCACAAACGGAATTCCATCGTGGTGCCTGAAACTGAAATTCCTGCTGATTTCAGAAATCTCTTTTTTTTTCCGTCGGTCGCCTCGTTTTAACGTAAACCAAGTTCAGGGTCAAGTTGACCGGCTTAAGTTTCGATTTCCAATAAGACGCAATCTGATGTGTATATAGACGCCATTAAATAAATGCGATGTGATTTATAAGCATCGAAGCCATGTAAAGCTGATTCCGTCTGGATTGATCTTTTTTTGTTTACGTTTTTATTGGAAGAAACTCTTTTTTTTGTTGACTTTTTAGAGTGATTTTAGAGGTCAACATGTCTGTGAGGTGCGTTTTACTTATGAATATTCGTGTTGCAGCATTTAAAATTCGAAGAGAAACGCTTTTTGGTCTACCTAATAAATATTTTTTTTTTGGTTAAATTTATATTTAGCGCCAAACAATTTGAGTCACGCTTAAGATAGCCATAAATTGTAAATGGGGTGCGAGTGATAAGACGCTTTGACAGACTTACGATTTTTTACCAGGTAACGACATGAATTAGACACAGCAGTTAGAAAATTAAGTGCTCAAGTGGGTCGTAAGTGCTCGCTTCTATAATATAAAACTTTGGAATAGGTATTTAAGAAAGCTGAAACTTACTTCTCGTTTGGACGATTTCAACCATTCATCAACCTCTTCCAATTAATACATATAAAATCATTAAACATATAAAATTGGCTGTAAGATTGAACTATCGACAAATAAAATGTCTGCTGGTCAAAATGGAAACGATTTTATGAAATTTGAAATGCCGTACATTTTTGTATTGATTTAAAAAATATCAACATAATGAAATCTCGACTTTAAAAACAAGTTGAGCAAAATATCGACTTGTCGACATTTTTTCTCAAGATAATTTAGATTAAGATCTAGACTATTATATAAGATCGACTTTTATAATCCCAACAAAAAAATATCGACTGGTTAATACAATCACATAAAAGGTGCTTGAACGTTGATTGAAGACGAAGTGAAACCAGTGAGACATTTTAAGAGCCGACATTCTTACCATCGCCATTTTGATCAGATAAAATCATTTTTTCCTAAACCATAATCTGGTCAAAATTTCGATTGTCAAAATGTCGATTAATCAAGTCGACCATCAAAATCTGGACTGTTAAAATGCCAATTAATATAGATATTTTGAAAGTCAAAATTTTGAAAATCGACATTTAAAAAAAACATAGGTATTCAGATCTCTTACGATATTTTGTCGACATTTTTCTATCGAGTTTTTGAAGTCGAACTTATAGTATCGATATTTAAAAAGTCAACGTATTGTACCCTGATAGCTTTTGGAGCTTTATACAATAAACCTAAAACTCAAGATGTTTTGAAATTTGAAATTTTTTTATTTTTACAAATCCCTTACATGATCTTCAGAAAATTGATAAAATCATCATCACGCATAAAATAGAGAATCACGGTTAAAAGGTTGGGTTTTGTAAAAAATAATTATATTGCTGTTTAGTTTTCGTTTGTTTACACAAGTTGTATAATTTTTTCAAGGATGGCATTTCAATAAATTGTTGAACGAATTTGTTGTCATGTTGGCATTAGGAAAGAATAATATTTGTGGAATATCACTTTAGTCACGAAATATCTTGTTTTCGATTTGGTTGGCAAGATTTGATAAGTTCTAATGAAACGTTATTAAAGTTTTGGATTTTTTTTTATTTTGTTTATGACATTTTATTGTCTAATACGTGTTAATATGTTATAAATTAAAATATTAATTTTAATATATGATTATCATTCATTAAGCTTTTCTAGAAAAATAAAAACAATTAAGATTTTAGATCAAACTGGTAACTTTGTATTAATTACATAGGTATAGGTTTTGGATAAGCTTTTAGAAGAAACACGTTAATCAACAAAAAAAATGTGTTAAATAATAAAAAAGACTTGAATTAGATTTTGCATTGTCTTGCATGTAAAGAGATAAATTAAATGATCATTGTTGCTCTATGACAAATTATGACTTATTGGATCTTGGGCGGCTTGATATTTTTTATAATTAAACGCCCAAATATAAAATTTGGCTGATTAGAATTTACTTGTTGATAAATTATTGACCAATTGACAATTGTCAAAATGTATTGCATTAGCAATGTTAAGCAATAATTGTCAAAAGCCTCGCCATTGGCATTATTCAAGGCAAGGGCAATGACCGAGGTAATTTATTGCCTTAAATATTTCAAATGGAGGCCCTGATATGTCGAGCCCTAACCGCCATTTTATCGTAAGCGACATTTTTAACAAAATCTAGTTAAATAATCAATTTCATAGGTAATACTATTATGCATCTATCTACATCATTAGTTTTCTAATAAAAAAGTTACAGAGAAAAGAAAATGTATCGTAAGCGACACTTATATTTTCTGTTAACAGCTAAATATCGCAAATGCCATAGATTGTTTTTGCTATTTAATCAACTTTGCTTTATTTTTGACCAAAGTGATGCTGATCTTTTATCTGTTTACATAAGTGGCGGATCCAAAGGGGGGGGGGTGGTGTTCAAAGGGGTCATTATCCCCCTGTGAGATTCGATTTTTGTTTTTTTATGTGAGTTGTGTTAAATTAGGAATTAAAGCTATCCCCCTGGGGTTTTTTGACCTTTGTTCTGTATTCGTCTCGGAAATGTTTAGAGTTCCTTGCAAATGTTTGCATTTGAGCTTTATTCCCGCGCCCAGGCAAGAGGCAGAGTCAAAGTAAAAAATAATTGTATTGAATTGGAAAATCGATGTTTTTCATATTTAATTCCGGATTTTATTGGCCAAAGACGTTTAAATTCATATTTTGGGTATTTCTGTCTGCAATATTATTTGTTACGCGATGAAGCAACATGTTCTAAAGTCCATTTAAGAAACTTTGTTAGATTAGAACATTACTGAAAACCAGGAATACTTTATTTTTTTGTTCCGAAAAAATTTATTTTATGGCACTAGGGTGATGCCTGGAATGAAATACTAACAGAATTTCAAAATATAGGTACTTCGTCTAATGTTTATTCAAGCCATTATAGTTTGAGTTCCATGTACGAATAGCTAAGATGGCGATGGATCTAAAAGGCTTTGAAAAATCCGAAGATTTCAATTTGTATTTAATCCTCCGGAAGAAGGCATTTTTAGCTTTATACCTGCTTTTTTAGCTTAATACCTGCTCTATATTCATATAAATAAAATAATTGTTCTTTCCATATCTATAAAGACGTAACCTATCAAATTCCTTTGAAAGACATCTGTATAAATCAAGTAATAATGTAAGTTAATACAGGCTATGAATGGTCCAATGGCAGAGAATTCATCAATAGTTCCACACAAAAACAATTAGGGAGATAATGGCAAAATGTGATCAAGAAAGGTTTTCAAACATCAAACAATTTTCAAATATACTCGCTAAGCTAAATATACTCACTACGCTACTTATTAGTATATGTAACTACCAGTATATGTAACTACCAGCAGAAGGTACTTCTCTAAGCTAAATCGATTAAAAAAATTGGTTCAGGTCTTCAATGGTAGACAGGTTTAGCACTTATGCATATGTCCACAAAGATGTGTCACTATCACTAGACGTAGAGGAAGTTATTGATCGGTTCATAAAACAAAAATAAAAAATCAAGCTCGTGCTTTAAGAAAAAGTATAAAACCATATTACTATATATGTATATTACTTTTGTTTCGTATTAGTTATTTTTTTGTTTTAAGTAATTTTGTATGGGAGATTTGACCCAACCAAACATCCTGTTTTTCGATTTTACTATGTTTACTACTTGTTACTATACATTTTTGATTGCTGAATTTCGAAAAGCTGTATTTTGGAAATATAAATTAAATAAAAATATTAATACAAATTTTTTTGCATTTTTTTTAAATTTATCGTAATCGCCAAAGCTTGATCATGAGCTAGTAAGTAGTGAACACCAAAAGTATCGTAAACGCCAAAAACGTCAAAAACAACGTAATTTTGGCAACAGCAGTATTTTGTTTATATCCACTTTATTCCATTTGCAAAAATATACCGAAATACTGAAAATCAACTCGTTTCGTTTTGCAATTTAGGAGAAAAACAAAAAAATGTGTTTCCTGTAAAATTTACATTTTGTCGCTTACTATAAATTGGCGGTTAAGGCTCGATGTAGTATATTCGCATAAAAAAGGTATGACTTCTAAACGGTCAGTATAATAGACAATTTTTAATAATTGGTTAAAAATTCATAAAAAAAACTATGGCTGACATTTTATGTGGGTTTGGTTTATTTTATCAGATGGTCCTATTTTTGTTTAAATATCCGAAAACATAAGTGCTTACATTCTTATATCAGTGACCTCAAACATTCATTCAAAAAAATCTGTGGCTGACCAAATACTGAAATTAGTATAATTTTGTTTGGAATATGGAATATCCCATAAATGAAGTGCTAAGTCATAGAAATGACTTAAAAAAAAAACTTTAAAAAATCATAAAACCAGATATATGGCTGATGATCAATTACTGCAACTAATTGACCTTTTATGAGGTTTTAGTAATTTTTCAGATGGTAAATATATTTTTTCGGATCAAAAACAAAGTGCTAAAAACCGCGCTTGACCTTAAAAAACTTTTTTTTTTACGATTTGCTTATGTAGGTACTTTGAAAGGTGCTTATAATGCAGGTTAAAGTGAAAAAAGAAAACAAAAATCTAGCTTTTGTGGTATGGTGCAGCTCGTAAAGACAACGTATCTAATAATTGATATGAAATTCTTTGTTTTTATTTAATGATTTTGGTCTTTAAATTTTTAAAAAGAATCTTTTCTAAATACGGACAAAAACCCAAAAATTTGTTGGTGCTTTCGCATTTTTAAATTGGGTGCTCGGGAACTCCTTCAAAGTTACATATTATGCCACACAAACACTTTTATAATTTGGGGATTTTTGTTGCCAATATGTTACGTTAAATCGTTTATTTTTAATATTAGCTATTTAAGATCTTATTAGTGCCACCTAAAAAAATTGACAACCTACCAGTGGCGTGGCTTCAATAATTTGAAATGGGAAGAGGAAACGAAAATGATTGATCTGCGAAATTAAACAAAACTTACATCTTTGTATCTTGAACAAAAAAAAAAACAAGCAGATACATTAAAATTAGATAAAAAATAACTGCAAACAGTCTATTTTCGCATAGGACGCATAGAGTGGCTTTTCATTAAAACGATTTTTTATTAATAAAAGATACATAGTTTGCTTAATTCATTTGATACCTCCAAGAGAAAATCTTTTAAGCAACAATCCATACTTTAAAAAAAAAAATTAAAAACCAATCAAAAACTTAGACTAAAAACCTAGCTCTAAAGTATTTACATAGCTATCACACAAAAAATAAAGAACAAAACCTTCTAACTAAATAAAAAACTATATCATATCATTACAGATGTTTTTAGGAACTCTTTTGTTTCTTGTTTAACACCCCAATGAAACTTTTATTCCAAATCTACAATTTTTTCTTAATATTTAACTTGTTGTTCTAAAAAAGTCCCAAAAAAAATAATAGTTTTTTTTTTGTATCCATCGTTAAAATGTACCCTAACATCATGTGTCATATTCTTACATTTAACCATACCAAATATTTCAGATTGACAAACCATACCTTTTTCCCTTTGCCCCTCTTTAAATGCCTTTATATCAAAAGCCACTGCTGTGATTTTGCGGGACTTTTGATATGCTGTAGAAGATGAAATTCTGTAATTATACCTAAAATAATATTTTATGAATTCATTTTTCACCGCTTACCCATATTAAATAATGCATTTAAATTTTTCCTGGACTATATAAAGCTTAACCAAAAAACAATCAAACAAAAATAGAAAATGTATTTAACAACTTTCATAGCAAATAAGTCGAAGAAGAGCGTGTTATTTTTCATCCAACAGAACGAATATTAAGAGAAACGGAGTCAAACAAAGGAATACAAAACATTCCATTCAGTGCAGGGTTCGGACTTGAGTAATCGCAAATCGCAGTAATTTGAAACAAAAATCGCAGTGAAACCAAAATTTTCGCGGTAGAATTAAAATTTGATTTTTAATGATTATTTAAATTAAATTTCAGCGTTTTTTTAACACAAAAAAAAAAAACTGAGAGGCAAAATCGTAGATAAGAGATCGCATGTATTCTGAAAGATTTTGAAAAATAAATTCTTCTACGACATTTTTCTGCTCTGTCAAAGAACACGAAAACTAACAATGTCCTCTGATGGAGTCAATGCACTTTTATCACTTTTATTTTATCATTAATAATTTCAACAGCTATTTTATTGAATGGAAATGCTTTAGTTATTTTAAAAACTGAACTTCTTGAACTTTTTTCGGATGAAGATAATCAAGCATATTTCTATGGACCTTTTAATAAAAATCTATATTGAATTTGTTTGCAAAGCGTATCTAATAAATTAATTCAAAATATCAAAAAGGTTCGTGCCTGATAAAATGCGCTCATGCATTTAAAAACTAAGACCCCAACAAATACTTAAGACAGAAATTTGATAGCCTTGGCTTACAAGATCAACTTTCTTACTAATAAACTCTTTCTTGATAAAACTGTTAAGCAATTTTTAAAAATGTTTCTTAACAATAATTGCATACACTGAAGGTATTGCTACTATTTTCTCCGATTGGAATAATATTTTATTCATGTTATTTATTGTACCCAGAATAGAATAATCGCAGTAGATTGTAGGAAAAGCGCAGTGGTGCAGTAGATTTGAAAATTTAGCTAAAAGCGCAGAAGATCTACTGCTATCGCAGTGCCAGTATAACACGAGGAACAGCGTCTTATTTTTCCCTATGTTGTTGCGTGTTGGACAAAGAGGATCTAGAAACAAAAATGCTCAGGAAAGAAAGGGATACAAAACAAATTTGATAAGATGGTGAAAGTCGTGTTTTATTTCTAAATTAATTCTTTTAAAGAGAGCGTATGTTCAGCAGTTGAGCAAAGAGCGAAGAGAAGAATGAATTGAATGAACATTTCGATAGCTTATGTTTGTGTGTTTGTGCAAATTTTATAATTCAATTGGTAGTGTTGCATAGTTTATGTTTATTTGATAGTATTTTTCGTACAATTTTTAAAAAGGTAGGAATCGTGTTATATGGACGCCACGCCATCCACTGCAACCTACTCACCTTTAGGTAGGTATAACTTTCAAATCAGAGCAATCACATTCGACCCTTGATTTTCAGACAAACAGACTTGCACTTGTTTTTCCATGATAAGCTAAAACTATACAAATTTGCTCTCTAAATGAATTCCAACAAACTGGACGCATAATTTCACCAAACTCACATTACAAATAATGAATCTCAACTTAGTTCAAGCTTCCATGTTAGTCAAACAATCCGATAAGCATTTGGAAATGTACACCTGATGCCTCTTCCGTTAGGTACCAGCATTTACACCAAATAAGTATGTGAAGGAATTCAGTGCAAAAAGAAAGCAAAGAAACAATTTTTTAACACAACCGTAGGTAATGTAGAAATATGCCAGTTGAAGCACAGGTGTTGATAAAATGAAACTATTAGCCAAAGCAATTACGTTCGATTAACAACAATACAGCAACCGCTTGCCCTGCCGCATAACATGCCACAAAAGCACACTTACAACAGTACATCTATGTATGTACTGTACATATTATGCATTCCAGTTATCGACGCGCAAAATCGTTCCACATTCACTTGTTTGCGGTGCAAAGCTAACATGGCTACCAGCTACATAAACTCTATAGTACCACGGGAAATGGAGAATTTTCACCTAATTTATCGGGCCCTGATGTTACTCAGCTGCTGAACACTGATGCATACCCCCGATAATACAAGTTATATGCAGTATGCACATCACTATACTGTGTGTTTTGTTGTTATCGATTGCTGGATGCGGGTGAAGCAAAGAGTAATATGTATATGGGTGGAGGTCATTTGCAACACCACCTCGACACAAAGCTGAGCTGGGGCAACTGGGAAACAAATTTAAACCCACTTACCGTGCTTATCTAATCCACACAGGACTAGAATCAGTTTGTTAGGTACTAGCCTTACTCGTACTTCACATATGGAATAGTTCCATGCCAACCAACAAGTACAAAAGCCCACATATACATATAATAGATATGTGTTGAACTACACACCGACCGATTGCGATTGACGGTTCAACGGTTCAGAAGAAATGATCCAGAGATAAAAAAATTGTTTTCAGGGAAGAACATGGAATTAAATCGCATACAAAAGACACACTCGAATGGACACTGAGGTGTAAACAAAAGGAGATACACTGAGTGCTGAGTGAGTACTATAATGTCGAGGTGATAATACAAATAGAGTCTTTGAAAGTCGGGACCGGGACAAGACACAAGGAGCGTGTGATAGTGGCAAAGAAACTGTTGTGTTGTGCTTTTGTGTGTGGAAAATTGCAAGTAAGTGCACTCTCCACAAGATGGGTGTTTTATTTTTTTTTAATAATATGAAGAGGTTAGATTTCAGGAATTATTTGTATGCATCATGCAGACAAGATCAACAAAATGTGTTTTGATAAATCAATTAGAGTACAAAAGATTTACTTGAAAAAAAAAAAAAAAAAAAAATGTGATGAAAACAACACTATGATGATGATGTTGCAAAGTCTTTTTATTTATAGCTTATATGAATGATAAAATGATAGGAGGACAAAATTAGGATAAAATCATTTAATATAATGAATTTTCTTAATGCCTTACGTGACGTCATTTACACTTAGATGTAAGATAATAACATTTTAAAAGATAAGTAACTTTTCTTGAAACCTTAAAAGGAAAAGTCAGAGTAAAGTCCAAACATGCTACATCATGCTAGAGACACCAGTAATGATTTTATGGGACGAACAAGATTTTCGAATGATCAGAAATTAAGGCAACAAAACAACAAGTGACAATGTCCAAAAGTGTTTCCTGCTTCTGAATTGGATTTGTATCTATTTAGAACCTTCATTTGTCCAAAACTTTAATACAACTATTCTAAAATCTGGTTTGTTGCTTTTTTAACAAAATAGATCTATAAAATGCTCTCTTTTATATTACTGAAGTTGTTCATATCTCTCCTAATTAAATTTATATCAGGTTGCCCGATTTCTGAAGTTTTTTGGTTTCTGCAGTAAAAGAATTTCGAATAATGTTCAGAACTCTAGTTTTGCCGTTTTGATATTCGGATCTTCAAACCCAATGTTCATACATAATCCATTGGTATCTCCGCTTTATGATTTTCTTACGTTTTGTTACGTTTGGACTGTGTTTAGTTATTCTAACGGTTCGCGTACACTGAAGCCGATTAACCGGCGGATTTCCGATCGGAGCTATACGGACGAATGTCTCGGACGTTAGTCTGCATACACTACTGCTCTTCTCGCCCGATGCCTGTTTTTAACAATGCCGATTTTAAAGGATGCCAGTCAGAGTATGAAACGTACAAAGTAAACGTGGCTCTATTGTAACACAATAAATTGGCTATTCACTATTGATTTTATCTTGCTTTAATTTTAAATTTAATTTCATTTTATTCTGGCAAGAAATAACTGACAAACTGACGTAAGATCCGAACAAGTTCGGATTTGTCGGTTGATCGGTTATTAACGGCCGACATCGGACGATGTCGGTTGTAGTGGTGTACGCGCTCTCTTCCTTTTACATACGTTTGATTCGAACGGCCGAGTTCGGCCGACGACGGACGAGCGAAATTCGGCCGATAACGGGTTATGTGAACACGAGCCGTAAGGGTGGTCAAAACCCCACACTACTTGGAAAGTCGGCTTAAAAGTGAGCTTATACAATTTCTTCGCAGACTCGGAAACAATTCGGGTTCATTTTAATTGAGGCTTGGGGAGCTTACTCCTATCCACGTTCAAAAACTTATATCAAAGGCTTATAAGATTTATGGTTTGAGGGCGGATTTGTCAGTTTAAATGCCGGAATCTAGTTGCTATCGAAGCTTTTATAAAATTGTTCATTTTAACGCTAGTGTGTGTGAACACACGTTTTGGGGAAACCGATCATTCACTTTGGATGCGTCCCAGGTCTTCAGACTTAACCCACTTGTTTTTTTTTTTGTTTTGGTACGGTGGTACGCTGGTACCTCGGAATTAAAGCCTACGCTAATAACTTTTTTGTGAAGAATCTGAATGGAAATATTCTCTGTGAAATTCACGATATTCAGCCAAGCCTGTCTATGGTGCGTGGTACGAAAAACTATGGATCGCCTCCAATAGTGTTTGTGACTAAAGTAACAGCATTTTGTGATATTATTTTCAAAACCTAAAATCCACATACTTCCGCTTTTAAACAAACTAAGAATAAAAATAACATGTCTCATAGTTTTTCTTTTATTCACGAAAAAAAAAATCCCAACCGACACCCTGTACTATCATGTTTTAAATCAGGTTAGTATTTGAAATGCACAGACATTTTCATATTTTACAACATGTTGGAAATTAAGTTTTTCTTTTCAGTTCAATATTAAGAATTTTCACGGATTAAGAAAATTAATTTAATTTTTATAAATTAGTTGTTAGACACCCTGTTCAAACAATTCAAGCTCACATATGTACTCTCAGCTATTGAGATCCTCCATTGAAGTTGACAGAATATAAACATGATCTTATATAGTAGCTTACAGAATGTAACTCTCAACTGACACTTATAAGTAAAGACGATTCAAATTTATTCTGAAAGCACAAATAAAATGTGTTTTTTCACATCAACTTGTCAGTTAAGTCATTTATACAAGTGTATACTCGTACACACAAGTTGTGCATAATTTTTTTGTTTAGAGGTCACGTTGAATAACTTTTAATCTCTTTGAAAAAAATCGACTGAATGCTAAGTATAACAAGTTATGCTTAAACTCACAGTAATTAAATAAATCTATTCATAGACCTCTCGTAAACATAAATATCTTACAATTTCTTTTTTATGCGCCCGCTTTTTACACCCACTTATTAATTTTAATTAAAAAAACTTCATTAAATTCTGTCGCTGATCTTATCTTTTACAAAAGAAAAAATATACGCATCTTCATCCTTTTGATTGTAGATATTTATCTAAGGCCATCAAATATATTCTCGGCTCAAAGGTCACGTACAAGCAATTCATATCGTCTTGCATTGCATCTTCTGTTAGAGGGCTTGCAACTATTATTATGATTTTGACCTATAAAGTCAGCAATAAAACGGAAACTCTTTTGGTAGACACCGTCACCGAATGTGTTGGTTTTTGAAAGAAAGAAAGAAAAAAAAAACTTTTTTTTACTAAAAATTGGAACTGTGCCATTTGATGCCAATGTCCAATGTCATCAGGACATACAATTGTTTCAACAACCTGCATTGACATTGACATCAGGCTAAAGTCGAAATCCGCATTCTGAAATGTGTATAAGAATTTCAAAATAAAATGGAATTTTTATGACATTGCTTAAAGGGTTTTTCCGAGTTCTTATCGTGACCCAATTTTTGGTATAAGACAAACAAAATTAATAAAAGAATATGTATTTCATTTTATGTCATCGTTCAGAAATGCACAACATCCTTAATAAGTTCTCTCTTGGCTGGCTATATATACTTAGTGGTGTATGGAAATGCTCATCTATTTATGTGCGTTTGTCTTATGAATAACAAATTGCATGTGTGCTCTCTTAACCCACTTCCTCCTATTCACAATGGTTGAAATGGGGATGCATTTATTATCATGCAACCGCTGTATGCTTTACGCATCCTGATCCTGAAGAAGCACAAGAGAAGATATTCATTTCAACCCCCTGCATGGATTTGTGTGTGATGAAGACATTACCCATTAATGTGATGGCAGTGGTAAGATTATATGTTTGCAGAATGGTTACGTTCTCGGTCTAAGGATAATAATTGCAAGAAAAATGAGTCTCGACTTGAGAAGAATAGACGCTGCTCTGGTGATGGCTGTGGGGACTAATTCAAGAGATATCCTTGTGGAATTCTTAAACACTGCTAATACATCATGTTGATGAATGGCTGAATAGATGCGACTTAATTGAATGATTCTATATATAAAGTAAGAAGGGATTGGGAAGGATATAATATTTGCTTGAGGGTGTTAATTTAAAATAAATGAAAGGATGTAATGAGTGATGGAGATGAGGTTTTGCTTTTATTATGTTCAGAGAATAAAAATATAATTTTAGAAAACTGTCTTAAATTAAATATAGTAATTAATCCATCGTGAAAGAAAGTAAATTTCTTTGAGCCTTAAGGGTGATTGATGCTTTCAACTTTCAATGAATTATAAAATACATTATTCCTACATACGTTTTTTGTATGTATTAATCAATCCTTTTGGGATATATTTGAGTTTTTAAAATACAAAGCACGAGAAGTGATATTCCTTTTCTGGTGATAAAAAAGAAGGTTCAAATTAGCTTAAAGAAGGAAAATTAAATATGTGGAAACTAGTTTTCTGGCAAAGTAGACAAACAAAACTGTGAAATTCCACATGATCTTGCACCTGAATTTCTTGTCCAGTTTGAGCTTTTTTGTTTGTTTTTATATAATGTGCCCGGTAAGGGGGTTTTGTCTACCCTCTTACAATGATTGAAAATACATATGTAGCGCAAGTTTTACGAAAATAAGAAGGATTTTTAATTTGAGATTCAACAAGGTTACCTGTAAATGAAAAAGACGTTTCTTTGATTGAAATCTATTCAGGAAATTTACCACCATTTTATAGTACAGCTTACTTACATGTCAGTTTTACTGAAAACAAATTATTTAATTTTTATTTGCATAGAAATAATCTGGCCCTCAATCTCACCATGGAACAATCCTACAATGCGACTTTGTTAATATAAGAAACTTTAATGGACTACCACGATTTATTTATTTCAATCAAATTATTTTTGGTGTGAATGCCCGACGGGGTTACACCTATCCTTATCTATCTATCGTTATATATCTATCGGGTTAACTGATGGTTTAAGGGTGGAAGTTATTTTTTTTTTCACAGAACCATGATTATTCAAGTATTAAATCTAAAATCCTTCAATACACAGACATTTTGATTTCCTTTAATTTTGTTCGAAAAAAAAGTAAGTATACGCCACAGTGACCTACTCGGAAAATAAGATAAAAAGTAAATTTACACCACAGTGATGTACTAAGCTTATTGAAAATTAAAACATTATGTTAGGCCTTAATATTTAAATAGCCCTTTGTTACTTTATGCAACTCTCAGTTAAGAAGTGTTACAAAATAAATTGAAAATAATTTATGACGTTATATAAAAAAAAAAAAACAGTTATTATAATAATTTTAAGCTCTGATTTTGGGGAATTTGATTTATTGAAAATTAGATTTATTTATAAACAATACTTTAAACCTTATACAATTTAAAATTACATAATTCTTAAATAAATAAATAAATTAACTATTTTAATATTTCTTTCTAGGGGAAGATCCTATAGTAAAGACAGCCAACAGAGTTCACAAAGCGATTTGAGTCTCTCTAGTGGATCACCTAAACTGCTTGCCAAAACTCCTTCCAGTAAGTGTTGTTTATTAATTTTTAATGAAATTGACACTTTTTTAAAAAAGCTTATCATTTTTCACCCATGAATATTAAGACTGGTAAATCATCCCTTATCAGAAGATTTTGGTTGACTAATGTCATTTAAATAGAATTGCGAGACACAAGTTACAAAATTTAACCTATTGTAAGCAGACTAACCTTAAAATCTATAATTTTTTTTTCAAATTAGATAGAACATCGACAATTTATATTATGATTTTTGTAAACTGAAATCGACAATTTAGTTGTTGGTCCATTATTTTTTTTTTTTAAATATTATTTTAAGACTGTTTTTTTTTGCAATTGGTTTTCGAATATTCATTAAATCGTTCCATCCTCAGGGATGATTAAATTATTCTCTTGAACACGATGGTCTCATTTCAAAGCTTTCTGTTAGCAGTTAACTATAATTTTAAATTAGAAGGCTGTGTCTAAGTGATTTAAATTAAATCACGTTATATTTTTAATATCTGAATTTAAATAGTAGTTTTTTTTTATCGGTCTCTGGATAAATACTAGGTTTTTGGAAAGATCTCGAGTTTTTCTTAAGATCAAAGAAGTTATTGCGTTGAAATTTCTTTTTTATGGTGCCTAAGTGCTTACTTGCTTATTCCTAATTAATCTTTCCTTACCTTTAAATATTATTGATTTTTTTTAAAGAACATACCTAACATAACCTACATATTTGTATACCATTTGCATTTTAATAAATTATTAAAAATATACAAACACAAATATATATTAAGAAATTCAACTACTATGCATAAGTACATATGCATATGTATATTGCATAGTATCCATTTAATCAATCAATCAATCAAAAAGTCTGCCCTCTTTTACATAAAAAACATGTACCAGGCACTCGAAATGAAACCGGGAAGGAGGCAATTTATTGATGTTTCATTTTTTTCTTCTCAAAGTTTTTATTTTTTTTTTTGAAATATAAAACAGAAAGTCATTACCATAGTAGTAGGTACCTTCAAAATAGAAAAGTATTTTCATTTGTGTGAGTGTAGAATGTGAATATGTGTATTTGCGTCACGGGAAATATGAAAAACTCCTTCAACTATAACATCATATACCTACACAAAATATATATGCATGTACCAACCTATAGAATTGAACTTATAAATATGTTAGCTTGCTTTGATTAAATATTTACAAACTTTTTGTGGGATTCTATTTGTGAATACAATTCCATTTTCAAAGAAAAAAATAGAAGGAAAATAGAAATGAAATTCACTGTTATGTTTCTATGAATGGCATAGAGTCCTCTGGAAAATGGTGTCATTTAAAATAAAAACGGTTTTTAGATTGTCCTATGCAAATAATAGATTTAATGCAAAATAATGTAAAGTGAGTCTGTTATGCCTTCTAGTGTATAGATCTTCTTTTTCAATTTTTGGTTTATAAAAGATGCAACAGGAAACAAGGATAATGTGGATAAGTTTTCAATTTTGTAAGTGGTGCATGTCATGAAGTAGGTAATTTTTTAACAATTTAAAATAAAATAAATGTTATTGTTATTGAAATCATAATAATTTATTTTTCTGAACTCAAAAGAAACGAACATAAATGTTCATCAACAAAATCATATCAGAACTGAATCTAATAAATCAAACAATTTATGATTGCCTCATCTATGTGTTTGTGTATATATTTAATGCTGCAACATCATGTTTTTATTCAATAATATATATTTGATCTTCAATATAGTTTTCTGCTATTGCAAATTAATGGGAAATGGCCTAATTTGATGTCGGCATAGTATAGACAAATCTGAACTTGCTTTCGGTTCAGTAATAAATTTATTGTTACTTCAAGGAAGAAACTATTTCTTTATAAGAATTGATTTTTCAATCAACATTAATTTAATAATATTATTTGTATTATGAACTAAAATACATACATATGTAGAAATATGTATGATGTATGATGTATATGTTTATATGACTATTCTTTTCCTCTGAAGTCTGAAGTGGAAATAGGTTATTTTGGTAGGTACCAAACTAGTGCGAGTATTTGAAAAACAAAATCCAGATATTAAGAGTGTGTGCACTAAACTTAAATTTTGTTTCTCTAACCTTAGTGGGAGATTAAACTTAAGATCAGCTGAACCTTAAACTGAGTTTAAATTTTTGATTTAACTCGTCCGGTTTCACAGTAAAATCTGATCTTTAAGTTGACCTTCGTTTAACTAGATTTTATTTAAAAGAGTTGGCACCATTGTACGTTTTTGCTTCGCCAAGTGACGTATTGCAATAGTACTTAGCTTTCGTTATCTATTTTTTCTCTTTCTGAAGCAAAGAACACGCGAAACAGCAACAATTATTTTGGGTTGTTCATTCGACATTTTTTTCAAGTGACACGAACAAAATAAGAAATTAAAAATTGGAAAATAAACCAATAATTGTACAGAAAAAGAGAGATACCAACTTTTCAACAGCAGACAAAGATTTGTTGATGGAATTGATTATGAAAAATAAGTAAATAAATTCCCTAATGTATTATCATTGAGTTTATACACATAGAGGAACCACGTCAGAGTTATGATATCACCAATGTAGGTGGCGCCCTTATTTACATTTAGAACAAGAACCAGTGATAGGTAATACAAGAACCATTTGCTCCTTAAAGTAGACTATTTTCACCTTTAGGTAGACTTTTTGTGAAAATAGTGAGTAAATAGTCTACCTTAAGGAGAAAATGGTTCTTGTATTGCCTATCACTGGTTCTTGTTCTAGATGAAAATAAGGGCGCCACCTATATTGGTGATATCATAACTCTGACGTGGTTCCTCTATGTGTATAAACTCAATGGTATTATGTATATAGTGGTCCCAAACGTTGAACTTAGGTTTAACGTTACAATTCTGTCGTTTAACTTAAACTACAAATTGAACTCAGTTTAACGTTTAAACGAAATTGTGAAACTGAATAATTTGTTGAACTGAAGTTTTAACCAAAAGTGGAGTTTAAACTACCACTGTGAAACTGGGGGTAAAATAAATTAAACACCGTTTTAATGATTTAAGGAAAAATCTGACTTAAAATTTATTATTTTGAATGAAATAGAATTAGCTAAATAAAAATGAGATATTTATACAATTACATATTGCATTGTTATAAAATATTCTGAAAAGAGTCAAAAGATCTTAAAAACAACACTTTAATAACCTAATCTGTGTGCAAAATTATAATGAAATTCTGCAAGATATTTACGGAATGTTCGGGAAAAATTAAAAAAAGATAATAATTATATTCTTAAAACATGTCAAAATTCTATTTCCGTTAAGTGATTTCTTCACAAAAACCTGAAAAGCTAAAAATCTTAATAACTTCGTCTTTAAACTTTTTTGAGAATCTTTGAAAAAAAAATGTCATATGTTAGCTTACCATACTAGATAAGCTCGACAAAAAGTTCATTTTTGTCGTCTATAAGAAAGCAACGAAAAATGCTATTCTTTACCAAATTTAATGCTAATAGACCCACGCCTTGAGAATCTGCCTCAATGACAGATTCATTGACGCCATCACGAAAATCACCAAATCACAATTTTAAGATCTTATATAATCTTTGGAATAACAAATTTTTAGTCTTAAAATAATAGTTAAGACCCAATACTTATTTTTTATTTTGAAAAGCCTCATGCATGCAATATAAAATTATTATCTACCTAATGAGTTTAACTTAGAATAATGTGTTAAGTAGGCATATGTAGGTACTTGAAATTTTATGTCAGTAGCTTATAAGTCTACATAAAAAAAGATCTTGAATGTGCGTGCTTGAGGGTAAGTGGTTTGTAAATACCGCAGTCAAGTATCTTGAACTTGAATACATGTATAAAAATGCAGGTGTGTAGGTACTTTGAAAAAATAGAAAATGTGATTTTACAACACTCTATCTGAATGGCTTTGTAAAAATGTATAATTCTATTCATATAATTTACTTGTTCCTATTTTACATTTGTGATTGAACTTTTTATTTCGAAGTATGAAGGTCTTATTGTTTACTAAATTTGAATAAGACCGGTCTAAGCCAATATGACGAGAAATTAATTAATTATTTTGGGACCATTTTTGCTAAGAACGAGAAACGCATTTGTGTACGCACTGTTTTGTATAACGAAGTTTAACTAAGATCGATAAGGAGGATTTAAAGAATAAATAGTGAAAAATCGAAAATGGTTTTATGATAGCTACTCATTCTAGATAAACTTAACCAAAAATTCGAAAATATCTTTATAAAGTCAAACTAAACAAAAATGGTGAAAAAGATATCAGGCTGGAGTTGAAATTTTATTTTTCCTCAAAGTATAAAGCATACAAAATAGGCATATTCTGTCTTTTAGTGATCCCCTCTCCGACCTTATTTTACCCCCAAAAATTAAAATACAAAATTTTAAATAGTTTCGACTTAACGGAGAGAAATATTTTATGCAAAAAATGATCAACTTTAAATATTTCTTTTCGATCGACATTTCCTTAAACCTCTAAACTTGTTTTTTATAGGAATGCAATGTTATTAAAAAAAAAACTGCGAAATAAATTTAAATTCCTAAAACCATTGTATATGAAAACTATTAGAATATTTTTGATTTCAAATCAATATACCCATTTCCGTTTCTGATGTCGTTATCTATCATTAGGCGGAAATGTTACTTTCTTTGTATCTCAAACAGTTTGAGAAGCACTAATTTAATGCTGATATCGTTTCTATTTTTAAATTTCATTGCATACTTTTTGGCGAAAACAATCATCTATTCTGGCATCAAAACTTAAACGATCGATGCAGCATTATTGTAGCATTAATTGATTTTCAAATATTATGAACAATACTATGTAGCTGTTGAAGGTGTTGTTAAAAATTCTAATCCTGAAAATAAATATAATATAAACTAAGCAGAAAAAAGATCCGTCGGTTCTTTGTTGAAACAACCATTTTCCAGCATCATTTGATTGAATTCGCCGCAACAAAACTTATTTACATGATCAACCAACAACATAGTTAAGCAGGTGCGGCCGGGAATTCCCATACTTCACTCATTTCAAACCAAAAACTCACTCATCGTCACAGTTGCTTGCTCCCATTGTTGTTTGTTGAGTTGACCGGCAAATACAAATGTTGCTGGTAGTTTCTAGTTAATCGCGATCGTGTTTAGTTGTAACGTCGCGTCGCGTAAAAAATATACATTTAACAATTTCTTAAATCCGATACAGTTTTGTTTCATAAAATTTAAATATTTATCTTAAAAGTGGACTGTTGACATATTGCATACAGCGTGATAGTAAGATTGTTTTTAGCGTAACAAGTTGTCATAGGGGAGTCTAATAATATTTGAGAATAAACAAATATATCCCCCTTTTCAAGAGAGAGAGAAAAAAAAAAACTTAAGTCGCCTATAAATTGAATAATTGCCGCGATTATCATTTTGGGAGGATCGGACGGGTTGTTTCTATATCGTGTGTACACACGGTTCTTCGGATACATCTACATCAGTTAAAGTGAAAATGATAAATAGTGAAGTGTTTATGTTGTGTTAATTTTTAAAATGTTTGTTTTTATTATAAATTACTGCCGCGGGTTGCCCTAGTATGCTTTACGCAATAATTTTCGAGTTTAAATCATATATACCCATAGTGGATTAACAGCATAAAACGAGGGTTTAAAAGAAAACGTGATTTATCGTCGCATATATATGTATACTAGATACAAGAACAACAAGTTTTTTTTTTACAACTTATTTTATATTTCTTATGTCGGATTTGGAAGGAATTCAAGGAATACCGGATTTTACTTTTCTTTTTTTTTAATTTTTTTGGTCACAGTTCAAGTGACTGCTATATTCTACCTGACGTCGATGGAGTAAGCAGGTAAACAAATCTATATTTCTTTTTCATTTCGGAGGCAGATACAGCGAAGCGAAAATGTGCTTAATGTTGTTTTTGGAACAGACTTCCATTAAAGTATACTTACCTAATGAATGGTGAATGCGGTTTCGGCAATCGGAGTCAAATTAGACTTTTTTTTTGGCTTACGGAGACCATAAACCTCAAGTAGAATTTAGTATTGGAAATAAGAATTAACAACCAATATAATTCTTGAGTAGGAATATTAATTTTGTGTTTGGTATCAATAAGGTGAGTGATGACTGCATTTTGTACAGTGCTGCCATTATTTTACAAAAAAAATGCTAAGTAAACATGTCAATGCGAAATAGGTTTAGAGGTTAGATATTAATTGCTAAGCAAAGTGCTAATTCTAAATAGAATAGCTTATAATAGACTAGATAAAGCTTTTCTTTTAGAATCAGTTTTTGGAAGAACAAAAAACTTTCCCTCCAAAAAATTTGAAGAAGTTATAAATCTTACTGGAGTTTAGGACCTTCAATCATTCCAAGAGCACTTGGTACTGTAATGCAAGGCACCCTTCAGTTGTATAAAATGAAAACGGTTACAGACATTTTGTGCTGTTTTGGCTTTACCTCGAAAACTAAGAAACAACTTCGAGGTTAAGTCTAAACAACAACAAAAAATGTCTGAAGCCATTTTCATTTGGTGAAGGTACTTATTCAAAGTCGGTAGGTAAACTACCAATAACTAGTTTTAGGATCCTTAGATAGGTTAAATTGAGAGAGGAATTTTGATGGTAGTATTATATAGCATTGTATAGGGGATTTCTGCCATGCTTCATTGGAGTATGGTCGTATTTTTAAAGGATTTTTTTCTTCCGCAAAAAGGGTTCGTAGAATTTCAAAGTGCCTCTGTTTACCTGTGTTTTTTTTGCAATTAGACCAAGATATTGTTCTATTTTTTAATATATAGAAGCTGCCAAATATCTAAACTTGGATAAATATAAATAAGGCGGAAACTCTACCGTAGGTTACGACAAAGTATAAATCTGTGCTATTAAAGATAAACCCGATTATATGTCAAAAATCGTTTTTTAGTAATTTTATAAGGTGAATTATTTATAAATTAAAAAAAAAAATTTGAATGAGTTTCTATATCTCATTGTCAGTTGAGCGATTCAAAATTATACCCCACCATCTTCGACTTATTGGTCTTTGGTAACTCAATTATTGTTCTAGAAAAGTCATTCAAGAGTCAAATTGTGTTAAAGGTGTTTCAAGCATTTTTGTACTAAATAGGCGTGTTCAGGAAAAAGAGATCTTAGAAGGCTCAGCAATCTCAGAAGAGGATTTTTCAGCAATAATTCACAGTTTGGGTTTCAAAATATTGAGGAAAAAAAAAATTTGGATTCGTTTGCTCAGCTTTTGGCGGACAAAAATTTTTGATATCTCATTTTCCTGAACACCAAATAAATATGAAAATAATATTTGAAATGTCAAAATTGCATCAAAGTCGCGTGCGTTTTAAAGTTCCTTATATCATTTTGTGAATAAATATCCTATAATTATGATTTTTTCACACCATTGCTACTGGATCTAAGTTCACAAATCGGTGTTTTTGGTCAATCTAGACCATGACTTAGTACTTTTAGGAGGAAAGTCGGCAACTCAGCACGTAGTTTTGAGTGAAATTTAGACATACTACATATAAAATATCAGTTGGCCTCTTCTAAAAATTAAATAGACTTGGGGCAAATTTTTCAATAGTCTGTTAAATCTCATTATTCTTTGAATGAAACAAGAATATGTTCTTTCTGATATTTTATTTTTATTCCTCTGATAATTTAACAGATGGCTGAAAAACGGGCTCCTTATGAGCTTCTGTTAGTTGATACAAATGTCTAAATTCGAGAAGTTTTGTTCTAGAACCACAAAAACCCAATATCAAAGAAAACAAACTTTAAAACATCAAATATATTTCAAAGAAAATTATTCTAATACAGAAAAACCATCTTAAATCAAAACATCACTCAAGACCATGTCTCAACGGATATTGTCTCTCATTTCGAATTTCTGGTTGTTTTTTATTTGTTACGAATTTAAATGCAAATCAGGAAGAGAAGACTCTGTCGGTTGGTCTTGTTAACCATTAAACCCACCTGCGACGATAAACATTGTGGTCTTTTACTTCATCTATACATATAATTCCTTATCTTTCCTTCATATGTTCCTATATATGATTCTCTGGGAATTAAGTACAAGAAAACACAGCTGGTTGGAGTAATCAAAACAAAGTTAACATTCACGCAAACAAACACAAACAAAATACCACCTCTACTCTAATAAACAACCGCTCCGTATACACATTTATGCTATATATGCATATCTCATGTGTGTAATCTAAAGTCGATTTTAGTTCTAGATACACAAACTATAAAATTTGCAACTGGAAACCAAAGAAGAACTTTGTATAATATTCCCACAGAATGAAAGATTCTCTATTTGGTTGTGACAACTTGACTAGTTACAGATATAGATATACCTAACTCTATTTTACCTTAAGATATATTTAATTTGATTTAAAGAATCACAGTGGGGCAAGTATATTATTTTGTGTTTCTTTATTTGATTCTCTAAATTCAAATATCTATTTTAAATATTTTCATTGAACGTTGTAGAACGTTTTACAGATGGTCTTTTAATTTATATAGCCCTTATGCAGGAAAATCCTTCCTGTGCAAATGAATCTGTCTTTTGGAACAATACGTCAAAATAACCCATATCGAGTTGTCTAGCCTGTGCTCTAATTGTGCGAATGACGCCAAGCAACATCGACAAATTCTCAAGTTTGACTTCATAGAACACACTTATTTTTACCCGCCAAAAAATAAGCAAGTGAATTCAAATTTTTGTCCTCAGTTTGACAGAAAAATTTAAGAAATCAAACTGGAAATTCAATTCATTGGTGTGACATATCAAAAATACCTGTGATCTTGAAAGACTAATCTCTTTAAGCCTTGATTGATTTACTAATATCTTGTGTATCAAATAAGTAAACACAGGGTGATTTAAATTTTTCCAACATTTTTAAAAAATTTATTCCACAGTCACAACATTGGTTATAACAAAACCGCATCTTCTAGTTGAATAATTACTTTGGCTTAGTCAAACCGCAGGAGATTGGAAATCTCTGTGTTGATTCTTATAGTGGATATCTACCGCCACTATCACTGTCACACCACTCTGGCAAGGCAACAAAGTTGCGTCACAAGATGTCTTCTTCATATAGGTGAGGTCTAGTGGCCTCGGCCTCTATGTTTTTTTTTTCAACAGTGTACACCTACCTAAATTGACAACATTTTTTTTAATGCAATTTTTTGACACAAAGAAACAAATTCATGGACGAGTGCCTTTAGGAACAGGTAACAAATATTTCAACTTGATAAAAATTGCCTTTCATGATACAGAATATCTGCAACAATTCATTTAATCGTCCACCTGCGTTCCAGTCTCTCCCTTAATAAGCCTAAACAAAAAAATATACATTATATAGGTATTGGCAACAACTACAGCTGATGGTAAAGCAGTAGTGCAACGTTTTGTTGTAGGTGGAAGAAAGCGCTCTATTGTCTCGCATTTTCAAGTTTTAAGAATTTATTTTTTTCTTTTCAATTTTGAATTCTATTTTCTATTCTTTATTTTTCATACTCGTACAGAAAAAAAAACACAAAACAAAAATGTCATCCGGTTTATTTATTTATTAACCGTTGATTGCTTAGCTAGGAGGGAGATTATAATAAAGTGAAAGAGCAAATGCATTTTCCCATAAAATATAAGAGAAAAATAAATAAGAAAGAAAAATTTAAATGCAAAATATCTATGAGATAGGTATTTTTATTTAATACGTGAAAGGAAAATTCAAACTTGAAATTTGCATTATATTATTTTACTTTTTCGCAGAACATAAAATGCCTTTGGGCTTTTTTCTTTTGTCGTATGTCGCCGTTTCAAATTAAGGAATATGGCAGTTACCCTAGTTTAAATGTAGATAATAATAATTTTGCATATGAACTAGATACTGTATTTGTATGCTCTAACTGCTAACTACAGAGATCACATAGTTGTGCATGTGCATTTATGATGCATTCTGAAAGAACTAATTTAGCCATTATAGAATGAATATTGGTAGAATATGTTGCTGTTGCCATTGGCTATGAGGCTAAGCTAGTTGAAAAAAAAAGTATTCCCTGTGCATCTATTTAAATTGCAATATTTGTTTCCACATTCGACTAGAAAATTTATACAGATTTGAATAACATTTGTCAGCTTATGTATTAAGGAAGTTAGAATTAAGGAATAAGGGTGTCTTACCTTTTGAGAGAAAAAATACTGTAAATAAATCTAAAGCAGCTTTCATAGAGGGCAAACTTGCAAGTGAACACAGCCGCGGGAGTTAACCTTGAAAAGTTGACTTTTTGCTCTTGATACATGAACTTGTGAAAGGTGTGTGTGCCCATTTGATAATAATGTAGTCATTCATGCGGCTGGAGAGAGCAAATCTCGTAGGTGGAAACAGTTATGAATCTCATGAGTCATGAGATAATGAGCCACAGTCGAGAATAAGCCCGAGTTCAAAAATGCAGAAATTCGGAAACACTGCAAAATTAACTTTCCATTTCTGCAGACAAATACTGTCCGTTAGAAAACATCTCTACTTTATTAGAAGAATCAATGTTTCCTCGCAATATTGAAAATTTTACTAAAAAAAATACATAAATTGTACAATTTGTATTACAATTGTATTTTGCAGCATTTCTGCATTTCTGAACTCTGGGCAACTCTTAAGAGTTTTCTATTCAAATTACTCTCTAGTGAACAGTCGATTTCGCTTTCTGTAGTTGATCCGTATAGAATTGATCACTATCAAAGATTCATTTTAAGAATTTTAAAACAATTGAGTTGTTCATAAGAAGCTCCCAAGAGTCAACATTGTAAAAACAGTGCATAATGGAGGAAACAAGTCTACTCTTTTTTTTTTGTAATAGTAGGGTCAATTGGAAAAAAAGGTCTGAACTCTTGAACATCTTTATTAATTGTTTGTTTGGAACTACATCAAGTATAGAGAAAGTATTGGTTTTAATGTGAAAGAAATCGATGGTATAATTAAAAGGAATTACTAATACACATTGGTTTTAAAGATAAAAATGGAAGGGAAAACATTCGTGTAGAGTGCGACTGGATAGGGAATCTCTGTACTTAACTGTACGTCTGGAGTTGGGCCCGAAGATATCATTCCTATACGATTATAACGGTTGATTTGTTTTGGAAAAAAAGCAACTGGCTATATTCAATTATGTGGTTCTAACTTAAGTGTCCATCCGGTTCGTAAAATGTATGTAAATCAATCTAGAGCCTAAACGGACTGACCGATTTGATACAAATTTAGTAGATACCACTTTAATTTGATTCTCTTGAGTTACAACTTGAATTTTTATTTTATCTCATCTAGAACGGGTAATTTCCATACACAGATTAAAAGCTCTTACGCTTTTGACTTAAATGTATGTAGGAAGGTGTTATGCTTTAAGTGAAAGCAAACTGCATTTCAAGTGTAAGCAAAACAAAGTGCTTAACGGAAATATAATTTTTACGTTATCTTGCGAAAATTTTTTTTTTTTTTGGTTTATTGCCGTATGTCTGGTGAACAGTGTTGCCGCAAGCTGAAAAGTCGCTAGCCGAACCTCCAAAATACGCTAGATTTGCTGAAATTTGGGAGACAAAATGTCAAAAATTTTTTTTTTTCAAGACCTAAAATAAATTTTACAAAAATTTGGTCTATCATAAATTGGAAACAGTTGAATTTCTTTAATAAAAATACTGCGCTCCCTCGCACTGTGTGTCTGTCAGTGATGAATTTCAGTTTCCAGTATACAATTATTGTTCAAATTAATTTAAATGCCAGGGTTTTAAAATTACCAGGGCCTCAAAATCACAGATTATTCCCTTCAAAAGTCGCTAGCGAAGTCGCTAGAAATAATCTACAGACATCAAAATATTTTTTGTCGCGGAAGAAATCGAAATGTCGCTAGACCTAGCAACAACGATCGGCAACCCTGCTCGTAAATGGCTAAGGCAATTTCTTAATAATTGTTCACTTATGTTCTTTTTAGGAGTAAGAACAATATTAGTTTGAAAAGTTTTTTTTTTCAAAAATTTTGTTTAATACTTTTGAATTTGTTTTTGCCTTAATTTATTAATTGATTTTAAAAATTTTAATTAATTAAAGATACAAGGAACTTACCCTCCAGAAATGCGTTTTGACCCAGGTTTTACATAGATAATGTCATACCCTACCAAGACGCAAGTTTTGGTCGATGTGTACCGACTCTTAAACATCGACCAAGATTTGTGTTTTACAAGGGTCACACCTGGTCGAAACGAATTTCTGTAGTTGAGGTCACTTGTACTTCTAATTGAAATATATTAATTCAATCCACTTCAACAGAAGTGAATTTTTTTTTCTTCTAAAACGCCATTAATAATAGGAAATTTATAAAATTCAAAAACAAAAATCCCATTCAAATCGGCAACATTTAAATTTTATTCAATTTAATTTTATTTACTAATGGATTAATTCAGATTTCTATACAGACCGCGCTAAAGTGTTGAAATATTTCTTTTAAACATCAAACACAAACATTGTCTTTTAATTAACTTCTTCTAGCCATCTAAATTTTGTTTTTATTTTTAAAGATATTGGCTATCCGCACGATCTATACGAATATATGTATGTTTATTTCAATTTTATATGAAAAAAAAGAACAACATCATGTGTATTTGCATGTGTTTGCAACTTAAAAGCAAAGCAGACGTGCCTCGTAACCATCTATGCCTACTTAAGCAGAAATTTCCACAATAATTATTTTTATTGAAGCATTCCTTCACGGTTTTGGTTGAAATTTTTCTTCCATTGAAATTTATCGTATTCATAAATTTACGACTATGCCCATTCAGATTTTCCAAATTTTCCTCAATAAATCGAAAATATATCCATACATGAGTGTGTATTATTTTTATTTTTTAATTTTTAATCATGCAACAGATGTTAACATTGCTTTTAACGACTTCGTGAATAATCCAATTCAGCACCATAATGCTCTCATTGGGAAGCACTCATTGAGACTCCTCTTAGCCTGATGTGGTGGTGCTGCTGGTATATGGCTTGTCCGATATACATACATTCACTTCAGTCATGACGACGCACGATGACGATGATGGTGCTGGGTGCTACAAAATTAATTTACTTTTTCATTATTTGAATTTAAAATTATATTTCATTATTAATGATTGCAGCTCTTATATGGAAAATTGAAATTCCTATCCAATATCCCGCGCTGCTGCTTCGGCAAATAGGTAGATACAACTTCTGCGCTGAGTTTGATATGGATTGTTTTCCATATGAATATGAATGTTTTGTTCAATAGGACAGAGATGGTTTTTTAATTAATGCCGTGAGTGGATTAAATATAATATGTAATTACTTTTGCGTTCCAAGTTTTGTGTATGGTTCCAATTTGTCACCTTATATTGTGAATTCAAATTTTAAAACAAAAAACAAATTAAAAACTTAACTGGTCAATTAAAATAATTCTGTTTTTAGATTTTAAAAATCATTGTTGTTTAATTCAGCTTTTGAATATATATTTTAAAATCTCTGCAAGTAATAGATACACAAAAAATTGCACTGGGGTTTGAACCCAATTCCATATAATACATTTGTGTATCTAAGGTCTCACTGAAGTGGCGTTTAAGTAAAAGCTGCAAGTTCTTTGTACATATCATATGTGTCTTAAATTTAAAGCTTACATTTTCTTATAAAACTTGCTCGCTTTATTGGCTTAGGCCTGAATAAAACAGTATACCGAAGATGCTTTGTTTTCTATGTACACCTTTATTCTTTGAATTCTTTACCTCCTGCTTTTAACCTAAATTGAAATATTGATTTAATGATACATATTATCAAAGTTACCAATCGGTTTATTATATTCACACGCACTTTTTTTCCCATTATTTATATAAACCACCTACTACCGCCTGTATTCGTACATCATTCCCAATGATTACCTTCAAAAAAAACATCCCCCAAATTCCCTACCAACAATCAAAAAAAAAAAAATCCTTGATACACACGAGTTATACAAATAATGTGTAGGTACCACATTTCCCTCAAATTGCTAAATCGTTTACCAGTACACCCAACCAAAAAACGTTAATATAATTACTCCTTGCTTTTTGTTATACGAAATTGGCCCCGCAGTTCCCATATTACGCATTCCCGTCACCACCAGTCAGCGCCGCGCCGCACAATGTTCGCAAATTATTTACGTCACATACAATCAGAGGTTCTCTCTTGGGATTCGAACCTGTCTAAGCTACATTAATCCTAAAAAAAAAATCCACACCTACCCCCACCCCTCTCTCTACCACACTTTGCAGGTGTAAAGGTTAAAGACCGAAACGATACTTTATATATTTTAGTCATTTTTACCACGTATATAGTAGAGCTCTGCTAATGTTATTTTGGCAATGTTCATTGTCCCGGCTCTCGGTCCGGCATCGCATATTATGTCGATTTAGAAATTGTTGTCGATTCGAGGTAAGCTTAATGGATTGTGTTATTATGTCATAACAATTTAAGCCACCGTAGGTACCAGTATATACATCGCACTAACTGAAAAGTTAAAATGAAACGCAAGTTAATTGTGAATTCAATGGTAAATAAACTTCCTCTACTATAGTTTTATACAAATTACGCATCGTTACCTTGTCAAAGAAGTCAAAATAATATTTTGAAACTAACATTCAAAAATGGGTGGGCTAAAAATAATAAAAGCATTTGAAATTTAAATATACCTTTGTATTTGTTTAATGATTTAAGGCAAAATTAGAACAACATTGTAGTTTACAAGGGTTAAAGTAAACACGGTTATATTTTACACAGCACTTCAGTAGACAGTTTCGGTATTGTAATAACATATATACTATTTTTCGAATAGTTTAACTTACTTACTTACTTTTTAAGCTTTGGAACGCTTAACAAGGTCAAAATATATTTCGGAACCCCAACTCTTAATGAGAGCAAATGATGAAAAACAACACAATACCAATTTTTCGTTTATATTTCTTGTGAGTGTTGTTGTATAATTTTTGTTTGCTTTTTGTTATTATGAGAAGCTCAGACTTCGATAAAAAAAATGTTAACGTCAAACATGTTTGTAATTACAAACCGTGTAGTTGGGTTTAAATTGTCCTGGTGGGTGGGGTGAATTTGGCCAATGAATGCACATTTTTTTTTCTTATCTTTTAATCTTTTTTTCTAAAAATGTATAATCATGTCGATTACAGAATCCGCAAAATTTTATTCCTGGGGAGTTGCCTCAATCCGCAACGACTTTGGAGCGGATTTGAAATGTCAAAAATAAATGGAATACGGATGGACTGAATAGTTCATAATATAAAAATTTTAAAACTACGTTACCGACATTCCTGCAATTTTGTACAGCGAACTCTCTAAAAGAAAAACTGAAAAAAATTGTTGGAGCCATCCGCAGATCATTTATTTGATTCTGTAATTTGATAAATTTAATTTGATGAATTTAATAAATTAAAAATGATCGTAAAAGCTTCATTAGGATAAATTAATTATTAAGAAAATAAAGTTTTAAACTAAATAATTTGTATTAAAAAACCTTAAAAAAAACACTAACAAATGTTAAAATACTACAAGAAAATAATTTTTACTTAGTTATGTGGAATATTATGGAAATCGAATTTGCTTTAGTTTATTAATGAAACAATAAAACAAAAAATTATATTTCTTTTTATCAAAAATTGCATTTGATTGGGTGACATTGGCTTGGCCTGCGAACGATTTGTCTAAAATGTACGATACTTGTGGACAAAATATTAACTCTGTAGGCAAGTCTTTGCAAAAGTTATTCATATTTTAATTTTAAAATGCGCCAAAGTCACCCAGTGTCACGATACTTAAAGAAAATAATTTTGTGTTTTTACTGTTTGTGCTTCGAGAAAGTCGCAGAATCTTGAAAACTCTTTCGCGGAACCCCAGGGTTTCGCGGAATACAGATTGGGAACCAAGGGTTTAAACAGTATCACTCAATACGTTTAGTTAGCTTATAAAGCCAACTGAGATTTAATTTACTTCAGAATTTAAATTAGAAGTTATTCTAAGAAAAGTGTCAGCTGTAAAAATTCTCTTACTTTTGTCAGATATACAAATTACAAAAAAAAAAAATAACTACATTTTTGATTAGAGAATTTTTTTTCATCAATTTTCAGAATTTCAAAAATCATTGGAGGGGTTTTCATAAAAATAATTTAAAATCTATTAATTATTAAAAAAATGATGTGCCAACTTTAAATAAATAATAAAATTAAATTTTACTCAAAACTAAAAAAAAATCGCTTTCAAGATATTGAATTATAAATAAAAATGTTTTTTTTTTTTTGTTTTATATCGAAAAATTATTTTTTGTTTTAATTTTTATCTGAAAATTGTTGGAATTGTAAAGGACCTCTTGCATACAAAATTTGAATAAAATTAGTAAAACTGTTATTGAGAAATTTGCAAATCTAAAAATCGGTTTTATAAAAGCATTTACATTGCTCTTAACAAAACTTTGTTATTTTTGTTAGACTCATTTTTGATATAAATTTTTTTTTTTGTATATTGGTTGTACGGAAAGTACCGTTAATTTTCGAGCTAAATAAAAATTAGATCTCCTAAAAACCTTAAGTCGAAGGATTGAAGAAAATCGCTTCTGTGTTTTAGGCTGCAGGTCGAGGTAAAGACTGACATAATTGCGTGGACCATACGCTTTTCGCATTCTCAATCATAGTTATGTTTGGTAAAATAAAAAAAAACTGGAGTTATTTTTTTTATGAATCTAAAACTTGCCCTTAAGTACCTATGGCTCAAGTTAAAACAGCAGTAGCAGTTAAACTACCAAGTATATTTTCAAATTAATTTCTTTTGAGGCAATATTTTTGAAAAAAATATTTTTCAAAATCAAAACTGAAAAATAATTCTAAAATAGTATTTTTTTGTTTCAAAATTGCGTGTTATTAAGAACTAACTACATAATTCAAATTCTTACGTTCAGTGGTTTAATGAACTTTAGTTGAATAAAGCCACCATTAGATGGTTAAAGGTATTTTCAGTTTCTAGGAAATTGGAAACTACTTTTTTTTTGAAAATTTCGTTTGTGTATATTTTGAAAATAGTACGCAGGATTTTGAATCTATTTGTTTTAAAAAAGTGTTAAGAAAACGACATGAGAAATTTTAAATTCTTCATCAAATTCCACTTTAAAGTTGACAAAGACATTGAATATTTGAAACTAAAATATTGCTTTTCAACGTTAATTTGTTCAAAAATTAAATTGCGTTATCATAAAAAAATATCTGATCAAAATTAAATTTCAATCACAAGAACCAAATTTCACCCATTACGAAACTGCATATTTATTTATTATTGTAGCAGGGAAAAACGCTATTTCGGATTAAAATTACTTCTTTAAATATTAAATTCAAACAGGTGGAATTTTTTAAACCAATTTCTTTTCAAAAAAGTACTTAACAGAAACTGCATATCATTGGAAATGTAAGTAATCTTCTTTGCATATGATTATCCTCTTATTATAAGATAGGTACATAAATATTGGCTGATAATTGCCATAACCCCAATTGAAATGTGACAACACGCAATAATCGGCCTGACCATGGGCTGAGCGCAGCAGTGATACTGTCAATAACCTTCCTCTTGGGGAAAACCACTATAAAAACGTGCAAGCAAAATCTGCACGCCTTACTTGCCGATGATGGCTATGGCTATGGCACACGAATAATCCTTTTTTTTGTTTTTGTTTTTATCACAAAAACTCCACTCTTCTTGTTCATGTCTCTGGGTTTTCTACCTCATTAATTGAGTCGACCATAAAGTGTTGACATGGCGCAAATTAACCGAGAAAATGTTGACCATATACGGGACGCTAATTGTGACCAATTTTGCATTCGACCGAACGGCTTTCTTTCACGCGGAAAATCGCACAGACACAGAGCAGTGCGCACAGCAAAAACGATGCCGCCACCGCAAAATGTGTGCTCCTATTGTACTGCTGCTATGAGCTATGCAAGTCTCCACCGGGTCGGGCAGTATCTTTGCAGTGCATAAGTAGGTATATCCACATGCAGATACATATAAATACACTTTGTAGATAGTACAAAGTGAAAGTTCTATTGATGTGGCATCGACAATGACGGCTCCATGGATAAATTGATACCCGATCTAGCGATTCAGATCGATAATGATGATGATGCTGATGGGGGATGATGGGGAACACTAGTGGTGGCGGCAACAGTGGCGGATGTCGTTGGCGGCAGACCGTTGTTAGTGTCGGCTCAAGATCAACAGCTTCTCAAGTGCGATCGTGTTTACACACAGAGCCAGAAGTGATGATGGCAATTTTCAGGAAATGATGTACAGTTATGGTGGGCCGGCCGGCCGAGCATCATCCAGTTGGAATCGAATGTCGCTTATTTATTGGCCACTAGTTCTTAATAATGCATCCATTGGAGTCCGCAATGAAGATTCAAACAACTTTGAATTGATTTTTTTATGTGATGTTTGATTTTGAATCAGCGATGTGCGCCTTTGTTGTATGTTTGTTTAACATTGGCAAAATTTATGATGATGCAACTGAAGCGGAAAGTATTGCTCAATTGGGAATCTGCAGTTTTGATGCGAAGACCTCCATCATGGTTTTGTTTATAGGATTGGAGTGGATATGTATTTTCATGTTCGTTATACAATAAATTTTCAACTTGAGTATTTATGACGACTACTTTCTCCATAAATAGCTACTGTTTTTTAATTCGCATAGAGTGCATACTACTTTGTGTTTTGTTATTATTTCATTGATTTTATCGGCGGAATAACCTAAATACTTCCAAAACACACTTTTCATTTTTGGAATATGGATTTTAGAGTAGGTGATTGCTTCTTCATCGCTTTTTGATTTGTCCCCATTGAGGGGACTTTTTGAAATATTTGAAAACATGGAAGGCCGATTTCCGATTTGGCGATAATGGCGCTAAGTAATGAACGAAATTCGATTCGAATCTAGCTTACATTCGATTTTTTGTGTGGGATAAAGGCGACTCTGTAGTAGCCCGTAGCGTAATGGTTAGTGCGTTTGACTGTCACGCTGGAGGTCTGGGTTCACTTCCCAGCCTCGTCCACCTAAAAACTTAAAAGTTTTTTTCAGGGCTACTGCATTTGCGAGGAATTGACAAATCCTCCAAGAGTATCACTTCTCGTCTAGCCGTTCAGATTCGGAATAAAATTGTAGGTCCCTTCCTTCCATTCCTGTCGACAGGCGCACACAGGAATGGTTAAGAGTTGTTAGTCACTAGGACCTGGTTCTTCACGAGCCGTTGCGCCACCCAATTTATTTATTTCTTAAAGTCGACTTAAGGCTTAATTCGACTCTATTAAGGGCCATTATTTTTTAAAGCTACCATGCCGAATTTTAAAAATGTGTTACAGGTTTTCGTGTGGTAAATGCAACATGAAAGTGGAAGGGTAGCTTAAAAATTAACTTTTTGTTTAAAATGTATTCTCTGAAAAATTGCATTTGTCACAATGTATTTCCCTCAATTTTCTTCAAACACAAAATATTAATACATGGAAATGCAGTATATTCAGTTCTCCACAAAAAATATTAAGGATATTTCTTGGCTCAGATGAATATTGAGAAGATGAACGTTAAATGTTAAAAACCATTTTTGTTTCTCAAAGCTTGACAGTTTTTCAACAGAGTTTTAAAAAATGTTTAACATTATTTTATTCTTACCTGCGAAATTCTCTTCATCATATAGGATCCAAAGAAATCCCACTGAATGTTATATGGTCTTATTCAAAATTGGCGAACAGTGGAGACATTTTGTATTAGAAAACTTGAAACTCTCCAAGTTTAGAGTTTTTTTTTCAGAATAAATATTAAATGTTATTGATAGATACAAATGATTTATTTAACTGAACTAATACCTGTCTAGCTGGAAAAGACGTTCCGTAAAATATTCATTTAGATAGACAGACAGTGAATTTAGATTAAAACATGGAATAAGTTTATTTTTACTAAAAGCGTACAGAACAGTGCCCTTTTAAGGAATTAAAAAGGTCAATGACCTTTATCTTTGTATTAAGGAACCCCAAATCCTCAATATCCATAATAAAATGAACATATTCAACGTTTCAAGAATAAACATCATAACAAAAATTATGAAAACAACAGAGAAAAACTGTCGACAAAAAAAAACTTTCAGCCAAATTAAGTTAGACAACAGCGCAGACAAATTGTCGTCAAAGCTCTGAACACACAAACAAAAGGACGAGCAAAAAAAAATTTAATCTCTTCTTTTTTTCTATCGAATACCATTCCAAACCAATCGAAGCGAAAAATGTTGCTATGGAAATTTTTCAAGCCGTTAAAAGAGAAATTTCCATCAATTTGCGATGGAAAATCTGCAAATAAAAAAAAACACGATAGATAAAAAAACATCAACCCTCTGGGGCAACAGTAAAAATCTGCAAAATCTCGTCCTAATGAAATTCAATCCACACAATTTTGGATACATTCTCCTACTCACCCACCCATCACCATCATCATATACTCGACTCGTACATAATAGACTTTGTTTTGGGCCTGGCCCAACTCTCTCGCAGCTCTTGGATGAAACAAATTCAGTTACCAATTTTATTTTGTATGCAAAGTTAAAGGCAAGCAACAACAAAAAAAAAAAAACACAAATTAAACAAGGCTGCCTTTTGAGTGGTCGCTTTGTAAGCTAAGGGGCGGGCGGGCGTTTGACAACCGGCGCGGCGCGCGGTGGAAAATACTCTTTCATCCAAATCGCAACCAAAGCCGAGAAAAGCTTCCATTTCCCAATGAACCGATTGAGTTGTCTTCACACATTTTCCTCTTGAGTGCTATTGTGAAGTTTAGGTTTATTTGCATGCACACTTCGACACCGTTCAAACTCATGCCTGTCTTTCAATCGCCTGATAAAAGTTGGATGTATTTTTTTCTGAAAATGAAAAAAAAAAAATAAATAAATAAAGTAAAAAATATAAAAATGCTAATGAAATGAAAATTTTGATTGCATGTTCATTTGGTGTGAACAGCTTGTGAAATGGATTTTATAATAATATAATTGAAGGCATAGCTAAAAAAAGAACAGAAAAAAAAAAAACAAAAGGGGGTAACATCGCGTGGGTATTGTTTGGAAAGAGGAATTTGTACAGTGGCATGTTGAACATAATTTAAACGTCATTCGTTGAAAGTAAGCAGATTGTATGAATATAATTCGAAAATCAGACAAGCAGATGAAACAATTTTATTTTAATACTCAACTCATATTCAAATGCCTTGTGTAACTATTTATGAATGAAAGATAATAAGCATACATTGTAAAATTTTAAACATATACCTCCTCAAAGTTAACTTAGTAATTTTACTTGAGAGATACTGATGATTTGCCAATACATTGTCGAATTTGCTTTAGAAAGAGTCAGTTGCGGAAAGAGTCAGTATTCCTCTTGGAGTTATGAAGGGCAATATATTCTTAATTTTTTTCTCAGAATCTAATCGTAGGTGGAATAGTTTAACTAACTGCATTATTGCTAGAAAAATCTGGCCTACCTATAATAAATCCCGAACTATTAACCTAATGTGCAGACCCAGGCGAGACATAGCAAGGATTGTTGCAACATGCACTGGACACTGGCCAATAGGAGAACATGCGGCGAAGCTTGGCATCCCCTACAATACTCACTGTCGTAGTTGTGGGGACCAGCAGGAAAAGGAAACAGTCTTTCATTTCCTCTGTAAATGTCCCGCTTTGGCCAGAATGAGGCAACAATCTTTTGGGAAGCCCTTTTTTGACGACCTTCACGAACTCTCCGGAACGAAGATCAAAGATTTGACTTCTTTCCTCAACGCGACGAAATGGATCTAGGATTTACTTCTTCCCCAAACTCCTATGACTGCGAGCTAGCAGACTAACGGTTTTTGAAGGTGGCTCATGGTGCACGAGGACCGGACGATCACACAATTGGGCCGATCTCCGCTTCAATACCAGCCAACAAGTGCCTAGGTGGCACAGTGTAGATGGGTCTTAGTTGCGGACTTCGACCCTTTTGAGTGTTTTCCTATTTTCAAGTTCAAGAATGTTTCAATGGATCTAGAATTAACTTCGGTTTTCTTTTGCACCATTTTCTTCCCCAAACTCCTATGACTGTGAGCTAGCAGACTACTGGTTTTTGAAGGTGGCTCATGGTGCACGAGGACCGGAGGATCACACGGTTGTGCCAACCTTCGCTTCAATACCAGTCAACAAGTTGCCTAGTTGGCACAGTGTAGATGGTTTTTAGTTGCGAACTTTGGTCCTATCGGGTGTTTTTCCTATGTCCAAATCCCTAATAAGTTTCATCACATGTCTAAATCCAATAAAAGCGTCTGGTCATACAGGCGGGTGGTACTTTCTCTGGTAACCACAAGTCATGTTGTGCAAACAGACGGAGGTGTACAGAGATTACCATATCCGAGTGTGCGACTAGACGATCACCCTAAGGGATCAGATCGTATGCGTCCCGGGCAAATCAGCAAATTGCTTAGCGTAGCATACTGCAGCTGAACTCGGGCGTAGGCGATGATCCGTTGGGAGATCTATCACCAAATACCCTCTTTTTCTTTAAAAATGTTCTTTTAACCCACAGCTCAAATGAGTTATGGTATCAAAACGGCGCATTACCGCGTTAATTGGGTCATCGAGCAAGGATGCTTGTGACCGCCATCTCTACCTACCTACCTTGCTTTAGATCGTAGCACACAATTTTTAACTTATACTGTACAGTAAAATTAAATAAATAAATACATGACTTAATTGCCAAACTTGTTTTCATAGTTCAAATCAAATATTTTCTGATATTTAAGATAGTTATGATTTAGTTTTTAAGCTTTAAGTTTCGACCATCAATCTCCGCCATCTTTAGTGAACTCGTTTTTCGCTATTTTTTAAATGACTTGAGATAGAACAATGTAAGCAAGTAGTAGGCACCATTATAACCGAGATATGACCGTTAAAAAGTAAAAAAAAACTTAAAATTAGACTTTTAAGAAAAAAAAAAATGCAATTAATCAGAATGATCTTTGATTGTAAAGACTTTTATAGTTTTGAAAAGACAAAATAAAAAAAATTACTCGTGTTAAAAAAAATATTTGATTCATGAGTTTTTTTTAACAGATGATTAAAAAAACACAATTTTTTAGATGAATCGTCGGTAGTTTTTAATTCTTACCTTTTTTATTTGATAGATTTGAAAATCTAAAATTTTAGGATATGATGATTTTGTTTGAAAATTTGTGCTGTGTTTTTGATAAAATCAAAAATGTGGTTGTTGTTCACAAAAAACTAACTCAAATTTATTCAGAAAGCTTATCAAAAATTTAGATTTTAAAATTTTCCTAAAAGTGCTCTCAGATAGCAGTCATACTATTAAAGGAAAGTGCTTTCTGAAAACGACTTTTTACTTTCAAGAAAGCTTATTTTCTGAAAGAACTTTTCGGATCATCACACTATGAAAGCGAAAGTGTTTTCTGAAAGTGCTTTCTGAAAATAAAAATTTATAAATTATTTGGGTATCTGTATATAGGCCACCAGATTAAATTTGGTTAATATCGGGACGCCAGGGCCCAAAAATCTGGACATTACAAAAAATCAATTTATACAAATCTTAAATGCAATGGCGCAAGCTTTTAATCGATTTAGTACGATATTTTTAATAAGTAAATTTAAAACGAGTTTAGCATCGTACTATCTCAAAACATACAATACACTTTACTTAAATTAAAATCTTTGTTTGTTTATTTAGTATCGTACTGAATGCATGGCAGCTCTTAACGTTTCTTAATGTCAAAATGAGGTATGTTTTGTGAATTTTTTACACGAGCGGCAGTTTTTCTACGTGTTCTATAAGTTACAAAATATTTAAAAGTTGGAATATTTTACTAATTTGTTTTCAGATTAGAAAAATATTAATCATGCTTTGCTTCCCTTAATATTAGGCTGTTTAAAATGTTGGCCAATATTTATAGACTAACTGATAAGTACCTACCAAATTGCAAAATGTTGACAAAATCAAAAAAGCCAATGACGAGATATTTGGGAATCTCTCAAAATAAGTAAGAAACTTGGAATTTGGTAATTGACAATCAAACCGACGGACGTCTCTTGTCGAAAATCAGTTTTTAGACTTCTAAATTATCGTATCTAATATTAGTTTTGATTTAAACCTCGAATTTTGCTTTTGTCACAAAACCAATAATTGCCCTATATTAAAGGAAGTGAAAATGGAAAGTCGGGACATTTTGTAAATCGGGACAAATATCGGGACAGGTTTTAAATATCGGCACTGTCCCGCCAAAATCGGGACGTAAGGCAGCCCTATCTGTATAAAGGAGTCAAATACAATTGATTCAAATCGTGTGATACATCGATTGAAAGGTGGCACTCCGTAGATCACGAATATGCAATTTTAAATTCTCTAAGATGCTTAGTTTTGACGGAATTCGTGTTTAGGGAAAAAAAAGGTGACAACTTTGCAGGGTCTAGGGCAAAAGTTATCCGGTTAACTGAGTTGCGGGAAAACGTTACGATCCCACAAAATAAGCTTTCAAAAAAGCGAAAAACTTTCACAAATATTTCCTGAAAGCAGAAATCGTTTTCTGAAAGTGATTATCTTTCTTGAAAACACTAGTCACACAGTGAAAGTTTTTTTTTTTTTTTCAAAGCGTTCATGAAAGCAAATCGGAAAAACACTTTCAAGAAAGTACTATGAAAGTTTTGCTTTCTGAAAGTACTTTCCTTTCAGTGTGTTACAGCACCTATAGGATGGACGATTTTTTTGGAGTATAACTTCATATCGTAGAGAGAACTTTTGAACTTAGGATTTAACTTTATTATAACCATTAAAATAGGACGGTCGTTAAAAATATCATTTATTTTGTGTCTTTTTTTTAAATGATTTTCAGTAAGAAAGAAAAATGCCATGTGTTGTATAAATTTGAAAAAACAACACTTAAATATTAAATATGAATAGCATTTTTTTTCTTAAGGATTAAAGCCAAGAACTGAAGCAAATTGCAAAGGTCCAGCAAATTAGACACCCTTCATATTTATTGATTTTTTTTTTTAATATTTATGTTTGGTAATACAATGAAAGTTAAGGATAATACTTACTTCGTTTTTTATTAATCTATAATTGAACAGGGATGACTGATGAAGAATAGAGTCTGGCAGTAAAATGGTATCAGAAAAAGGTTTGCAAAAGAATAACTAAGTGAACAGCCACTTCATGATTATTAAGTCATCTAAACTGGATCTTTACTCGAACGTTAAGGTAAGAAAGGTAGCTTATATCTGTTGTCTGCATCTGGATGACAAAATGAGAAACAGTTTTCCCTTAAATTTATTCTTGACACCTCTGTCTGACATCAGGCATTAGATTCTCGTTTTATCAGATAAAGTGTCTATTTATATACAGAAGGCATTTATGAGTGAATTGATAGTGATATTTATTATATGTCATAACTTTGATGCGGGTAACATCAATGACATAGATTGTGCCATGTTTATCAAAGAGAAAATCAAAATAAAGAAAGAACATTTAATTTTATCATCTAGATGTCTACCAGTGAACAAAGATACCATTGAACTTATAAGCGAGTTGAATTTGTTTAGGGATGTTATGAGAGACAGGTAAACTTGAAGAAGTGTAACCCACATAATAGGTTCTTCCTTTTTATTTAAATTGTTAAATTGTTTTTTTTTTTCAAAGAAGTACAAAAATTGCAAATTGAATTAAACTTTTTTAACATGGGTTATCTATAAAGTGTGTATCATAATGAATGATCATAACCTCTGGCCTTCTTCCCAAAGAGTTGTTGTAACTTATTCATACCGAATCAAGCAACGGTTTTCAATACAATTTTTTTTGGCAATTTTACCCCTACCAGTTTTTAGCACAATCCGTCGATAGTTGATAATCATCATTTCTTAAATATCTGTACCAAATTTATTTAACAAAACATGTCTCATCAACGAAATCATTTTGCTACAGATTAATTGATAATACTGAATTTTGATCAACCCTATAGTTTTTGACTTCAAAATAGTATCTGTAGAATAGCGCCCACCAAAAAAAAATTCTATTTCTTATCTCTCTGTTTTTCTTCAAACGAACATGAAAAAGTCTGAAAAACTGAATTTTAATGCCGAGCTTTATTTTATTTCTTAAAATTTTTTTAAAAAGAACCATAGATTAAGGGAAAGATTCTGATTTTGTTAGGTAAAACAGCCGATCCCCAGTTTTTTGTTGATTTCTCGGCATCCATCAGGTTTTTAAGAAATATCAGGGCAGAAATTGTAGCTTATGAAGTTGTACACAAAACATATTAAAATTTTTATTATAAAAGCAAAACATTTTGAGAAAAAGAGTTGTGAAATACCATGAATTGGGGCGTTTTAGCAGTTTCAGTTTGAGTGGAATGGAACAATCAGTTAAAATCACTGAAATTAATTTTATGATACATTTTCTACTTGTAATCAAAAATGTTTTGGGGTCTTAACTATTAAAGCAATTTTTTTTTAAATTTAGAAATTACCAATTCCTTTTACCTAATATTTTTTTTTTTAATCGATTTTGCAGAACTTTTTATTTTTGGTTAAGTTTTTGAATTAAAATAATTTTTTTTCTTAATATAATTTATCACAAAAACATAAAGACTTGTACTTCTTCAAATGCTTCTACTTAAATCAAAACTAATTAAAAAAAATCAATTTAAAAAACATTCAACAACTTGAAGCTTAAATATTCAAATCCATTTAACTACGTCACTCATTTATGCTATAGCTACCTCCTGAAAAAAAAAATACTTTAAGACACATCTGCCAATAACATTGTTGCTAATGCACATCAGGTTGAAAATACTACCCACATGCATATAGCACAACCCATTAAGACAAGTGATCAAAGTTCTTGCTGACTTCTTGTCATTATCTGTCCAAAGTTTGAAAATGTTCGAGTTCAACAGTGCGGCATATTGATTCGATTGGTAAAAATACCGCTGTTGGCAAATCAGTTTTCCATGTCGCTATTTCTAAATCACACTTGAAAACGAAAACTTAATCAAATCGATTTAAATCTCAGTTTTCTGGAGGGCATTTGAGTATAAACGTAAACGAGTACATCTATCTATCTTTATGTAGGTTCAGAAAATGCTTCTGTTGGAGGATTAAATCCGTGCACTTTAGTAGTAACAGAACAGCAATAACAGTGATGTTATAGCATTTTCTTGAATAGAAAATTGTAAGATTTCTCTAAGAAATAAAAACTGCGCTTTAATTTGTTATTACTCGTACTAGCATTATTTCACTGTGAACAAATAATTCATACAAAATTAAGTAAGATTCTATTGTGAAACAGGGTTGAAATCAGTTTTATTTTTATCTTAAGACGACGTTGAACAAAAAATTGGATTAATTAATTTTTCAACTTTTACGAGTACAATTCCATTTGTTTTCATGAAATGTTCCCACCATCTTATATCATGAAGTAAATTTGTCTAAAACTAAAATCACCGCCTATAACAACACTGTCATTTCGTTGTGCTTTTTAGTTGTTGTGCAACAACAGAACAATCTTTTTCAGCACGCATATCTTTTTCTCCACAAATGTATCCTCTTGGGGGCCACCCATCCCCATTCAATCTCTCAGTCTCATCATATTTCTGGTGTTCTAACCCAATTACGAACGTTGGCTGTCTTTTGAAACTTTTGAAGACAAGCAGACCTTGCATAAGTGCGGTAATTGAAAACCAACGTTGCTGCCATCCACGACTCTTGTTGTCGACTTCGCTAACGAAAGGTAGACGAACTAAACTTTGAGGCTCCAAAACAAAAGACAGGAAAGGCATAGAATACGAGTAAACCTATAACTAAAGCTAAAGCATGCTATACAAAACAAAATAAATTTAGAGGCAAAACAAAAACCAACTTTTTCTGCGCCGGTTTTGCCAATTCACCCAGAATAGTACCTACTCTCACCATACCCACCCTTGAGGCATTTCCATTCAATTTTCCAGCAACGCAACGCAATGAGCAGGGAACCTAAATTTCCGTACATCTTTTTTTCATTACACCACGCTATTCAGTTTGCTAGACAAAAGCCTAAGCGGAGCAGTCTTCTTCTTTGGCCTGGTATAGTTGATGGTAATTCCGTAATTCTAGCCGCGGTAAACGTTTGAAAGAGGAAAAGATTTCTATGTTTTTTTCTTAAATCCCGCTGATGGTAAAAGCTAAAGTCGTGAATTCTGTATTTAAGTGTGTGTGTGAGTGAAACTACTAATGGTAAAATTTGTTCATGACTTGCTGCCATGTGATCGGCCAGCAGTAACTTCCTGGCTTAGTTAAAAGGCTTAAAGAAGCCTCTGTTGTCGGTGAGTTTTGTTCGATCCAATTATAGCTGTGCGGTGCAGTATGATTAAAGTGTCAAAAAGTGGTGCTGATGGAATTTGTTTCTTAATGCCCCTGTTAACTTGCTGCTTCATTTTCCCTCCGGTAAGTGGATTTGGAGCGGATTAAATAAAAAGAGACCAACCCTTTAGGGGCGTTACTGGTGCTCGTGGTTGAAATATTCAATTTAATTTTTACTTTCGTGTTCAATTGGTTTTAAAATCGATTTTCTATTGCTTTCGGCTGAGACTATACGTTGCTGACAGAAATCGACGACGATGTCATCAGCCTTTTAGCAGTTGCTGAGGAGCCGACATATCAATATGACAAAAGAATGTAGTTGCTCTATGCATCAACACCTGCCCCAACTGCATGTGCAAGACTCTTCAAGGAAACACTCGTACATTTCAATGACACAACTGAAGCTTCAAGTCAATAATATCGAACCCTCAAACCATCATCAACACAACATGGCTAAGGGTTGCTGCAATACGAGTAGAAAAACTGCTATGGAATTGCACTGCGGACGATTGTGGAGAATCGATTTGGGTAACTCATATGGTATGTTTGTGCGCTGCAAAATAATATTTTTCAAACATACTTTTCACCACTCTTGTAGATATATCGATGAAGATTGTGTGTATCTTGATTTGGGGAGGGGAGCAAAACTTTTTTTCAATTTGATTGTTTTTCTTCTAGATTGAGATCATTTTAATAAAAAAGTTTTTTTCAATTTTAAAACAAGTTGAAGAGAAAATTAAATAAACAATTTCAGTTCTCATCAAATTTATTCTATTTTAAGATATTATCCTTTAGAAAATCAGGCCATTATAACTCAAGTAAGTGACTCTAAAAGGGAAACTTTGAATAAAAAGATAATGAAAGATAATAGGATTTAAGGCAAGTCTGGCATGGCGACCTATGACTGTTTTACTTGCGATATAGGCAATACGAGTATAAAGCAATTTTTCATTTCATTTTACTTAACATTACGACGATAGAGAATGCGAAAAAAGTGGGTCCTGAAATTCTGTCTGTTTGTACCTAGCCCTGCAGCCTAAGCCACTGAATCGAATTTCTTTTTAGGGGTTCACTAGAAGGGAAATTCATATTTTGTATCATGCAGCCACTATACAAAACAAATTTTGTCTCACAAAAAGTTCTAACAAATTACAAATTACTGTTAAAGCTACTGTGAATATTTTGTTACAAAAATCTTTTCCTTAATAGAACTTGTTATAAAACCGATTTTTTGATTATCAAATTCCTCATCAACGATGTCAGCCCAATTTATACAACTTTAAACAAAATTAAAAAAAAATCATGTCCTCGTTTTCAAGATATTAAATTAAAAAAAATATATTTTTTTTTTCAAAATCAAAAAAAAAAAAAAAAATGTTTCCAAAATAAGTTTATGCAAAATTGTAAAAATTGAGAAAGAACTCTTGTATACAATTTTTTTTCGAAATCGGTGAAGCCATTAACAAGAAATTTGAAAATAAAAAAATCCGTTTATAACCTTAATTTGTAATTTTTTTCAATAGTCCTTAAAAATTGGCGTTTCGTCCTGGCGTTATCACTTGGACTCTTCAGTTGAAAGTGAGAGGGCCTTGTCAAGACGCAATTTTGATTAAGTTCAGTGCAATTTTACTACAAAAATCAATTGTGAACTATATCCAACCCAATTAGAATTTCTAATCAAGAATTGTTGGCAATTTTGTTACCCGTAGCCTGGCATTGCTAACATATGAGTGTTTTTTTTTTACTTGGCTGATGTATTTCAGTAGTAATTTTTTTTTTATCTACCAAAATATTGACCATATCCTTATAAGCAATTCTATTTCTTAATTGCTCTATTGGTTTAGTGTCAAAAGAAAATTTCGAGGTTTTAATCAAAACTAACATTACGATGATGGAGAATTCCAAAAAGTACTTTTTCGTCAAGACGTCCGTTGGCCTGTTTGGCTGTTCGACCTGATGTACATCCAGCTAGGGTCTAAACGGTCGGACAGATCTGCCTAAAATTTGGTGATAAGTATTTATTTTTATGTGATTCCTTCTAATTTCTAGAACGCGTAGCTGCGATACAACGACATCGGTTTCATCAAGTTTTCTCAAGAACGGCTCCAACGATTTTGATTAAACATCGTACGCATCTTTTAAAAAGTTTTAATGAAAATGCATACCACTTTCTGACGAAAAAGTTGAAAAAATGGTAATGATGTTTTTTTATTTTGAAAAAAAATCCCTACGTTAGCTACGAGGACAAGTTCGTTCGAATGCAATACAGTCGTGCATATTCGCTAGAGCCGTTTTTGAGATACGATAGCCTCATAATAAATGTTCAGGTAGGCTTATTTTTTACTTAGGCTGCACGCCAGACAGACAGAATTGGGACACTATCAAAATAGTAAAAGGAATTCAAATATTACATGACGAAAATAAACTAAAATTTTCTTTTTGCTTTTCGTTTTGCAGTACGATGTTCGACCAGCGAAAATGATGATTTAACCATATTGGTTTGAGAAGTCTGCACTCTCTTTTCGCACAGAAATAACTATACCCGGAACTTTAATCGTATGCGGAAAATGTAATTTGCACGAAAAAGAAAAATATTTTTTTAGGGGAAAATTTAACGTCTTTCGAATTCTAATTTTTTATATTTTTCGCTGTCGATTTGAAGACCATTAGCAATTTTCTTTTGACTTCAGCTGCGTTATAGACTTAAGCTATCGTTTCGTAATTTTTAACATATCAGAAGTAAGGTATACCTCCATATTTAGGCAAGTAGCAAAATTCATTTTTTTTTTCTCAACAATTTTATTAAAATGTTCCAATTTGAAAAGCTAAAAGTCATCAAACACATTCATAATTTTTTTAATAAATTCTTGGAAAGCATTCATGTTAGCTGTCTCTAAAATTTTCTTATCGCGTTCTCTGTGCCCTAAAGCGATTTTTCTTTAATTCCATAGATTTTTCATTTTTTTCTTGTTTGTAATTTCAATTGAAAATAAAAAAAAATACAATTATTTCCATAGCATAGGTATAACACGAAATCTCAATTATCCCTTTATATTATATCCCTTGTATCTTAAAATTCAAAAGAAAAATTATGTAGTGATCCTGACACTGTTCGCGTGTTGTAAGTGTAAATTATATGCATTACATATATTTTTGAAAAAGGGACAAAATTGTTTAAGACAAAGTTAATTACGACCTCGGGGTGAAAGGGTTTCCGTGCTCAGACACCAATTAGGCCAGACAGAGTAGCAATTTTCTGTTATTCAAAGAGCATATAGTTCTATGGATTCTTATCAACAATAGGGATACAAATGATGATGCTATATCATTTAATTAGTATCTATATAGCAACAAAAGTTCGTTGTAGATTCTATTGTATCTCTGTCTATTTTATATGCAAACAAATAAAATTGAATCTCGCTTGATGCTTATAACAGTTCCTATTTTATAAGGTTGCAAAAAAAAAATTTCTAGTCTGGATGCAGGGACAATTAAAGATCCTGCATGAATAACCGCACCTACAGCAAGTCATTAATAACATTTTATTGCCCGAGTTATAAAAGCAGAACATTCATTTTTGCTCCATTTTCATAGTCCTTGTTGTTTTTATTGCCAACATCAGGAAGAATAATATGCCATCAGCCTCCTTCTTATATACAGACAAAAGGACGGCAATATAATACGTTTTCATGTAAAAACATTTTTATTTTGGGTGCAAATGTTATACCCACATATACACAGACTCAGACACTGTTGGAAAAATTTATATCCTTTTTTTCTGGCTCAGCCGGAATTATTGTGTATGAGTTTAGTATTTGGTTTGTATCATTGTTGCTGCTCCTTTTTTTATTCCTAACTCATATCTTGTGGAAGCAATTAACGAGGCAAGTTTTATGATGTGTGAGTGGGCTGAGTGGTTTGTGAGTGGGGGGATTATTTTTTGTATAATTTTTCTGAAGCTTTTGGTCGATGAAAAATGAAATTTATTTGGTCAGAAGGCGGATAGCAATAAACAAAAGTAGCCACTAGACACAATACTGATAGGAGGAACAACAACTGGTCCTTGAACACAAAAATCTATATCTGTATATCTATTGGCAAGTTGTGAAGCACGCGTGGTTTTGGTGTTGAAATTATGTTAACACATGTGACAGAGAGATATTGTTTTTGATGACAAACATTTATGATTAGGGCACTTAATTCTTTTTTTTTTTGCAGAAAAAAAATAATACTGAGTTTCATTTTTTTATGAACAAAAAATTAATGTTAAACATGTTGATTATAAATTTACATAGGTAATAACTATAGTAAAAGAAACAAATAAAAAATAAACAAAGGCAGAAAACATTTTTGTACGGCATGATTTTCGATTGGCAATGATTTGACTCAGGTATAACATAAAATATTTTAAAAAAGTATTAATTTGTTTGTCCTATCCTCAATTTTAACTAGAAGTCAGATTGGTGAAAACTCGATTGTTGTGGAATTCAGAACTCTGATTTAAAAAAGAATTATTCGCCATTTTAATTTTACTATTTCTTAAGTAATATCACAGTTGTGAGCATGAAGTATTTTCGGGAAAAATGGCGAGTCACGTTATATACATTCCTTAATCTGAATTTCGAAGTATAGAAAAGCGGTACAATTTAGAAATTTTACAATAGTAAATTGGATTTTTGTGGTTTTTTAATTTAAATATTTTTAAGGGGAGTGTTTAGGAGGTTGAATCTTTCATTTTTGGAACTTCTTATTGGAGCAAGTTTCAGTTTAACAATACCATCAGTTTACACCTTATATTGTTGAGTTCGTACATGAATTAAATTGTGTTTGCCTTGTTTCACAAGTCACTTAAACTCTTAGGCCTAATTTATTCACTCTCAATTAAATTTAAATTTAATTATGAAAATGGAGTATTTTAAATTTTGAAAATCATCCAGTTAACAATGACTTTAAATTTAATGAAGAGTGACAAAGTTTGAGCTTATTATTTTAATACCTTATTATTAATTCTAAATGCTATACAAGCGTCAAATTCATAATTCAAAATCAAATTGAAAAAGCGAAAAAAATAAACAAAAATTATTAGTTTTGTCGATTGGAAACCCAACTTTAGTTTTAAAATGATGTGGTTGCCTTCAAACAATCATAACTATAGTAATTGTTAAAACCATTTATAATAAAAAAAAAAAACAAGTCATACTCGTTTCTTGCTCCAACTTTCTCCTAAGACTTTTTAAATTACTTCATAACTGTAAATCAGCCATTGACGAAATACTTGGAATTTTAAATATTCGAGCTTTTTTCGAGAAAACTTGATAAAACCGAAATTGTTGTATGGCGGCTACCCGTTCTAGATGAGCCAAAACAAAAATGTGAATTTGTCTCTTAGGGATCACATACAAATAATTCATTCCAAATTTGAAGCAAATTTGACCTTTCGCATAGGCTCTAGCTCGATGTACTTCAGGACCCACAGGGGCAAACACGAACAGAGAATTAGCATTAGCATATTTATTGAACAACGATATTTACAATTTGACTTATAACTAGTTAGATACGATGATATTATTCATTTATTGGCACAAAGCGGGCCAAATTTTATACTATGTCTTAAATTTAGAGGATTATAAAATATAAAATACATGCCAAAAATTAGATCTAAAAGTCGGTTGACTTGTCCTCGGGGTGTTCCGTCCCGGTTGTCAAGTTGTGGTTTTTGGTGGGGAGCTGGGTTAGCGTTTAGCCACGGTGATATGCTGACCCAATTTCAGCGTAGAACGAAACTGTTTGCTCGTTTTCTGTATGATGTTGTCGTCCAAGATGTCCATCGCACTGAGGTATCTCAGCTCGGTTTGTCGTTGCTCGGTGGCCATCCTTCTTATTACTTGATTTGGGTGATTGTTGGTGTGTCCTACAAGCTTCTTTGCTTGTAGGAGTAGGTACCGGTCCAGGGGGATGATGTGCGCCTCTGTGTACAGACGCTCATTGCTGTGATGTCTCATTCGCTGTAGGTCGAAATGTAGTCCGGTACAGATCCGGAGTAACTTTCTTTCGAATATTTGAAGTTCCTTCATGGCCGTCTTCGAGATGGAGAACCAGATTGGAAAGGAATAGCTGATGACAGGCCGTAGGAGCTGCTTGTACATAAGTATCTTCGTCTTCTGGCTTAGTCCGTTTCTGCGTCTCATCAATGGGTGGAGTCGGCAAAGACGAACAGACGTCATGTAGAAAATCACTTTTAGTTTTGATTAAAACTTCGAGATTTTTATCGACAAGAAAACAATACAATTAGAGCAAGTACAAATCAAAAAGCCACCTTTGCATGAAAAAATAAGTTCAAAGTGAAAATGTGATTGAGTGAAAAGTCAGTTCAATTTTTGGCCTTTTAAATTCAACTGAATTTAGGAACTTTGAAAGACAAAAACCTTCATTGAAAAGTTGCAAAGTTGATTAGTATTGTTATACAAAAATATTAAAAACCAATTTTAATCCTTAAAAAGGTCTAAATCTAAGACTAGCTCTTTTGTTTTTACATTAAACAATATGACACGGTCTATTGGTGCTAGCCGAAGATAAAAATATGAATACTTTCTAAATAAGCTTTATTATTTGTCGTATTAAGACAACGAACATTTTTCGTCGTCATCCTAATATCTCTGATTTTGGGAATAAAATTTGAACCTCAACTTAACACAGACTCTCAAAATTTGCCATACATCTTGTTTATGCCTCCTAGGAATTAAATCAATACTTTAAGGCCGCTTAAACCGGAAATTATTAGCGCCCTTCAAATAATTGTTTAGCTTTATGTGCTCTAGCATTACAATAAAATCACCCAGCCACCGCATGTTTTAAAACCTCACGCACAAATAGACTAGCTATAAAGAATATTCACACTTTTCATCAATTCAAAACAAAATACGCTTAAAAATCTTATCCTACACAAAATTACGTGCTTCTTAAAACACATTAGCATCGACAAAGAAGCTATAAAATGTATTTATACTCGTACAAAGCACCCCAGCACCATAAGTTCTGACTGATAAATTCATAATTCAAAATCAAATTGAAAAAGCGAAAAAAATAAACAAAAATTATTAGTTTTGTCGATTGGAAACCCAACTTTAGTTTTAAAATGATGTGGTTGCCTTCAAACAATCATAACTATAGTAATTGTTAAAACCATTTATAATAAAAAAAAAAAACAAGTCATACTCGTTTCTTGCTCCAACTTTCTCCTAAGACTTTTTAAATTACTTCATAACTGTAAATCAGCCATTGACGAAATACTTGGAATTTTAAATATTCGAGCTTTTTTCGAGAAAACTTGATAAAACCGAAATTGTTGTATGGCGGCTACCCGTTCTAGATGAGCCAAAACAAAAATGTGAATTTGTCTCTTAGGGATCACATACAAATAATTCATTCCAAATTTGAAGCAAATTTGACCTTTCGCATAGGCTCTAGCTCGATGTACTTCAGGACCCACAGGGGCAAACACGAACAGAGAATTAGCATTAGCATATTTATTGAACAACGATATTTACAATTTGACTTATAACTAGTTAGATACGATGATATTATTCATTTATTGGCACAAAGCGGGCCAAATTTTATACTATGTCTTAAATTTAGAGGATTATAAAATATAAAATACATGCCAAAAATTAGATCTAAAAGTCGGTTGACTTGTCCTCGGGGTGTTCCGTCCCGGTTGTCAAGTTGTGGTTTTTGGTGGGGAGCTGGGTTAGCGTTTAGCCACGGTGATATGCTGACCCAATTTCAGCGTAGAACGAAACTGTTTGCTCGTTTTCTGTATGATGTTGTCGTCCAAGATGTCCATCGCACTGAGGTATCTCAGCTCGGTTTGTCGTTGCTCGGTGGCCATCCTTCTTATTACTTGATTTGGGTGATTGTTGGTGTGTCCTACAAGCTTCTTTGCTTGTAGGAGTAGGTACCGGTCCAGGGGGATGATGTGCGCCTCTGTGTACAGACGCTCATTGCTGTGATGTCTCATTCGCTGTAGGTCGAAATGTAGTCCGGTACAGATCCGGAGTAACTTTCTTTCGAATATTTGAAGTTCCTTCATGGCCGTCTTCGAGATGGAGAACCAGATTGGAAAGGAATAGCTGATGACAGGCCGTAGGAGCTGCTTGTACATAAGTATCTTCGTCTTCTGGCTTAGTCCGTTTCTGCGTCTCATCAATGGGTGGAGTCGGCAAAGACGAACAGACGTCATGTAGAAAATCACTTTTAGTTTTGATTAAAACTTCGAGATTTTTATCGACAAGAAAACAATACAATTAGAGCAAGTACAAATCAAAAAGCCACCTTTGCATGAAAAAATAAGTTCAAAGTGAAAATGTGATTGAGTGAAAAGTCAGTTCAATTTTTGGCCTTTTAAATTCAACTGAATTTAGGAACTTTGAAAGACAAAAACCTTCATTGAAAAGTTGCAAAGTTGATTAGTATTGTTATACAAAAATATTAAAAACCAATTTTAATCCTTAAAAAGGTCTAAATCTAAGACTAGCTCTTTTGTTTTTACATTAAACAATATGACACGGTCTATTGGTGCTAGCCGAAGATAAAAATATGAATACTTTCTAAATAAGCTTTATTATTTGTCGTATTAAGACAACGAACATTTTTCGTCGTCATCCTAATATCTCTGATTTTGGGAATAAAATTTGAACCTCAACTTAACACAGACTCTCAAAATTTGCCATACATCTTGTTTATGCCTCCTAGGAATTAAATCAATACTTTAAGGCCGCTTAAACCGGAAATTATTAGCGCCCTTCAAATAATTGTTTAGCTTTATGTGCTCTAGCATTACAATAAAATCACCCAGCCACCGCATGTTTTAAAACCTCACGCACAAATAGACTAGCTATAAAGAATATTCACACTTTTCATCAATTCAAAACAAAATACGCTTAAAAATCTTATCCTACACAAAATTACGTGCTTCTTAAAACACATTAGCATCGACAAAGAAGCTATAAAATGTATTTATACTCGTACAAAGCACCCCAGCACCATAAGTTCTGACTGATGAAGCCAGAAAACTAAACTGCATTTGATGAGAATGAAGTTCTTTTGGATATGAACACAGCTAACTTTACAAAGTATCGATGTAAGTTTGGAAGAAAAGACCCGAACTCATTAAAAAACGATTTATAACTTCCGGTTCTACTGGATCACCTTCATCCGGAAGTCTTGTATTTTAATATAGGTGCCAACCGATAATCAACTAATAGAAATTTGATCTGTGAAATGATCTCTTCAATCACCTTTTACCCAAAGGTCAATATCTATCTATCTATTTATCTATTTCTATGTGAACTATTCCCATCTTCAATTTAATTTTAGATCTGATACTTTCTATTTCTGTATTCGTATTGTCATTCCCTAGATCGTTTGCATATAAATAAATTCAGAAAATCTGGTATCTAACTTTGGATCTAGAAACTTTCTCGAGTCTTCCCCATTTCTATAATCGGACCACATTTCCACGTTGCATATCGTGTCGTCGCTAAATACTGCTTTTGGTCTGTTGAGCGCTAATTAATAGCCGCAACCTCTTAGTTCGTACGTCCCATCGTCGTCGTTAGTCGCGTCACTTATTCTATTAGTTTTTATTTTCATCGTGAAAAAAACACTTCAATCTTCTTCTGCTAGGAGAATGAGGTTTATGCTTTGCATACTGAATTTAGAAACTAAAAATACACATTTTTTATAGATTGCAGTTGTTCCCGTTGCGTAATGTGTCAATTTGCAGAATTACCCGCCAAATAGGCACTGTGTGCCGCCTTCAAAGTAGAGCAACGTCAAGTAGGGATATACCTATACCCAGCAAGATTAAGTGCTCTGGAAAAATTCATGGATTCATTCTGGATGTCACAATCCCAAAAGAAAATACACCTGTAGATTCAGAAAGTAGGTCGACAGTCGTGTTGGGCTGTGATTTAAAATGACATGATGCATCTGAGGGCACGCGTAAGTTATTAATCAGAATTTTTGTTTTTTTTTTTTGACAAAGGAAGGAGTTATTTTGGTGTTCCACCGAGAGAGGTAGAAAGATATAGTTTTATAGGTTTTGAATAGTGCAGGCGGGACATACATTTAGCTGTCAATGTAAATCTAATGAAATTTTTGTAGACACAAGGGTACATTTTTGTGATCTCATTTTTGTTTTGTTTTTTTTTTATTAATTTTTTGTTGGGTGATGAAAGTGAACAAAAAAAAACTTTCCATGATAATAAATGAGAAAATATATTAATGTTTAATCGGAAATTAGGCACGTAAAAATACATTTATTCAATTTATAATGTACATTAGGAAATTCAGGCAGTTTATAACTTATGAATTTTATTGGATGGAAAATTATTACAATATTCAGTTGAGTAAACTTAAGCACAAATTATTATTTTACAGTCAGTCATAATTTAACACATATTTTGCAGTATTCATGGCAAGCTTAGGTAAAAATATAATTTTTGTTTTTATTTTTAACAGTTCAACTTTAATAAGGGCAATAGTAGGTACATAAAATTAAAGCCACTAGTCGAATGTGTACTAAAGTTTAATTATGAACTTTTAAATTTCACTAGAAAGTCGTGGGGTTGTTTCACTTTCCAACCATTTTATTTTAGTATTTTCTTCTTGGTTGTGATTTATACCTTGAACTTTTTACCGTACGACAGCAAAAAAGGTACGGTAATGTAGGTGAAATTTGTGGGGAATAAATCGAATTGGATCGTGAATTAAGAGAATGCTGCGTAATTTAAATAGCTGAAGGTATACGTTGCGCCTTATATGGAATTCCAATTAGAATTATTTGAATATTAGCTGGCCCAGAAGATGTTGTTCTGTTCTTTCTGGTTGGTAGAGTGATAATTTCGATTTCTTTATTTCATTTAGTCCCAATTTGTCAGTGGCGAGATAAAAATTAAATTCGAATTAACTCAGCAAAATTTAAAGGCTAAAGCATAGTACGTAGCTGAAGCGAAACGAAAATTTTCATACAAAAATTGACACAACGAAATCATAAACGAAAAATGTTGTTCTCGTTTTGCTCAGCAGTACGCAGTTCGATAGCGAAAATAGAAAATCGTAGTAGATTACTAGAGTCAAGTCTCCACATTTTCCGCACAGAATTTATTGTCCGGAACATTATTGCTGGTGAAAAAATGACAGTTTTTGTTTTTTTTTTTTATAAAAAAATGGACGAAAATTGTAATTAGGTTAAAATTCAAATTTTTAAAGAAGAAATAAGAAGAAAATGAGCCACACCATTCTTTAAAATTATAACCCGAACACAAAAAGAAATTGAAAAATATTTTTTGTATGAATAATTAATAAATATCTCAATATTTATTTTTTTTTTTTATTTTTTGACATACACCTGACAGAGCTTTCCATAAATATTTTTCGTAGCCTTTTCGTTTATGTTTTCGCTATTGATGTGGAGAGCACAAACATTTTTCGTAACGCTTTAGCTGCGTACGAGGCTTTAGCTTGAGTTGTCCAACGAAATCTGGTTTATTGAGGCAAAAACTAAATGAACTAATGAATATAGAATTAAAAGATTCTGTTAAAAAGGATTTAACCTTCAGAGTTGAAAAGAACGTCTTTATTTTTGAATGTTTTAATGAAAAAACAACCACTTGAGCGGGCTTCCACCATTTGTATTTGTCACGAAAGTCTTTGGTAAAATAAGCTTTTATAATTCAGACGTTTTATTAAATAAAAAGCTGGAATAGTTACATGGTATCAGAAGTGGGATTCAAACCCACGCCCTCATACTTATATCTCGCGTTTCCAATTTTGTTTTGCGCTTACATAGAGCAGGCTACCTTATGTATTTTGTATCCTTTATATAAATCAAATTAGGGATGAAAATAAATTTTATTTTCTTAAATAACAAATTAATTTTAAGGCAAAAACCCAACTTGACCTGCGAATACCTCAAAGAATTGATACCCAGGTTCATTTAAAGCTATAGGCAAACAATCAATATTTTTCCATTTCGTGCGAAACCGTATTCAACAAAAAAAAAATCTGAAAAAAAAACTCATACACATCGAAGAATAGGGCACATCGCTCGTTATATTTGCCAAAGGAAGCGTACCATATCGTACAAATGAACGAAACTCATTTCGGCAAAATAAAAATCCAACAAAAAAAAAAAAAAACATTATTTTCTCTTTCTTTATTATTCAGAGTCCTTCAAACAAGGATATTGCCGAAAACAAATACAGCCTTACATAGTACACCTTCGTGAAAGTCAGTCATCTTCATCAATTCTACCCCAACTGCCATCATAGATTTCATTAAAAAAAAAAACATAAAAAAAACCCTGAAAAACTAGAAAGGGGAGTCAAACGCAAAAGCAAATGTTTAGACATTCATCTGCCATCGAAGCAGAAACAGTATTCTTTTATTTTGTTTTTGCAAAAAAAAAAAAACAATAATTTGACGAATGCAGAGATTGTAATGGAGAAAGCAGCAAAATCATCATCAATGGCAGCATCAGCAGCAAACCTGACACCACCACATCCGGCCGTCAATTAGTGCTGACAAAGAAACCAAATTGTTTTTCTATCGATAAAAACGCACAATGGAACGACGACAGTGATCCGTGAGATACACGTTCAAAACATACACACACTCAAAAAATACAAAACTACTCTGTTTGTCATGCAAATTTGTGCACTGGCGGTGGGGTAGTGAAATTGTGAAAAAAAGGACTTGTGCCACAGACAGACGGACAGCGACGACGGGACAAGTCTTTTGACAGTGTTTAGAGTTAGTTATTTTTTTTATTTTTTTTTTGCGAAATTCGAAATTATATGAATTTGTGTGGGTGCCACTGCATCAGAGGCAATGGGCGCACACGGTTCGAAGGAGAAACTCTCACGATCGTATTCAGATCGATTTATTCACACACAAGTAATCGAACGTGAACGATTTGGGAGCTTTGGGAAACGTACGAAAGGTAAGTTTAGTTTATTTTATTTTTTGTATGATTTTTTTTTGTGATTTCGATGTACAAAAAAGTACGTATACGCCCGAGTGACTTTTTATTTTTTTTTTATTTTTGCACTTTTAACGTCTAATTTGAATTTTTGAATACTAACTGATGCATTTACGTCAAGGAAAATATACGATGGGGTGGAATTAAGAAAATAATAACTAAATAAACTTAATTTATGCCTCCACTGGGATCGCCCACTTTATTTCTGAATTTTTTTTAGCTCTTTCTGCTCCGAGTAAATTAATGATTTTTTGTTTTAACATTTGATGTCGCTGCATAAAACATTCTTTTTTAGATCGAACAAAATAAAATCTCCCAGAAATTCCTGGAAGTATTGATATTTCGTAATTAAATTTTGTCTAGTAATTCATTACAAACTTAAGGGTAATTTTTGTATTTTATTCAGATTTTTCATTTAAGTTTCTTATTTCATTTGTTGTTTTTAACAGATGAAAAGTAAAATATATAAAACTCAGTATGGGGTCTACTTCTGCTCTTTTGTAGTTTTTTTTTAATACAACCACTTCTTGACAAAAAAGAGAACACACTCCATTAAGTAGGTCATTTATTTTCCAACCAAAAACCTACTTAACGTAACCCCATGACAGATGAGGCTCGTGAAAGAAGTACTTTTTGCAAATCAAAGTCAAACGGCAACAATAGAAAAGCAAAATCAAAACAAAAAAGTTTGTTGGAATTTCATTTGTCACAAAAATGTATGTACTTCTCCTTCCCCTCTTACACAAGGACTGTTTTCTGTTCAGGCTCTATGAGCTGAAGAATTTTCGTTGTTTGACTGTGTGTTCATCATACGCATATTATTATTATTAAATCCTTTATGATGAGAATTGAGGCAACCTGCAATGTGTGGCATCAACATCCAGCCAACGAACACTGAGCTCTGCATAAATAAACTTAAGCTCGAGCACATTGTTAAGCGCAGATAAGACTCTACGTGTGTTCCCGCTGCGCCATTTCAAAATGTGGGTGTACAGAAGTATATGTTGTAGTTGTGTGTGGGATGTGTGTGTGTTAACTGAAATCTAATTTGTATGCAAAGACAGGAAAATTCTAAATTTATGCTGGAAAGCAAAATCAGAGAGATAAAACCATGGAATGGGGAATATACCTACTATATTTTTAGATGCAAATTGCAACTGTAGTGTATATCCAAGCTTTAATAACACCGAGAAGCAAAACTACTACATGTAACAAACTTTACTGCGATTTTATTAGATTTATTAAATGAACAATAAAGAGAAGTGGGAGATAAAAGGTGGCAAAAAATAGTCCGTTACGCTAATAGGACTCTGGGAAAAAAAATTGTTTGTAATTTGTTTTGTTTTCCTCCAGAGACTTAACAGACTAAGCTGTACAAACTAAGGGATGCAAAAGTAAAAAAAACTTTTCTGTTTTTCCCTTTAAAAAAAATTATCGAAGTGCAACGTGTTGAATAAATGTGTTCACTTAAAATATTAAAATTCAGTGCTGCTGCAACAAAATTCAAGTGTTGTTTCATAATGTGAGGTTTTTCGTAAATATATTAAAATATATTTATGTATGTTGTATATTTTGCATATAAAAAAGAAAGCAGATAAATGATTTTTTGCCTGATGATGTTCCTTACATTTGCATACTGAATAAAATTATTTAAGAAAACAACACAAAAATCTTAAATGACATTTTATATATAAAAACTCAATCATCCTTCTCCTTCTTGAAATCGTGATCCTTTTATAATACGTGGATTAAAAAAAAAAACAATTTTATAAACAAGGAAATTTCATTTAAAATGTTAAACCAAACAACAAGGATATGTTGGAATATTAAAAATTAATCAAATTTGTGTAATGTAAGACAACAAAACAATTTTCGAGGAATTTATATTTTCTTACATATAGGTACATTCCTGTAGGCAAAAATATTTGAATGGAAATATTTTGAGTTGTTTGGGTTGGCGCCTGTGTGTAATTACCCGACAAACTTAAAGCTGATGGGCTGTTGTACAATATGGTATGCGTATAATGCAAAATGAGAAATATATTTTTTTAATGAAAAAATCATATTCAAAAAATCATATTGGTATAATATTCTTATCAGTTCATAAATATTTAGTGCTGTGGTTCCTTTTCCATCTTTAAAGTTCCATTTTTCTTTTGAAATTAAATAATATACTTGTTTATCCAAATTGTTCATTGCAAGTTTCACTTCACGGACAAATATAAAACTTTATAATATTTTTAGTATAACTCGAAAACTAAGTCGAAATTGAGAATTTAACTTTACAGACTTTTTGTTGCAAAAGATTTTCTGTTAAAAATGGCTGATTTAAAAATTTAATACAAAAATCTCAGCATTATAAATTAACAAAAAACAACCTAAAAATAATGAAAAAATCAGTGATTTTAAATTTGTCTCACTAAATTTGCTTATTTTTCTTAAAGATAAACGCAAAACATATGGAGAAATATTTTTTGATACAAATTGGCAGAAACATATACATCCAAAAATAACCATTGTTTTTATTTATTTGTAGTTTTTGCCCGTAAGCCAAAAATACTTTAAAAATGGACTTATAATTTTTTTTCAAATATTGGTTTTTGATGTATAAAAATATTTATTGTATGTATCAAAAACTTTTAATATATTCAGATTCACTCAAAAAGTAAATGATTTTTTTATTTAAGGTATCCTAAGCTGTGTTAAATTAAACCCCAAAAGTTGTCAGATTTTTTATTTTTTTCGTAGAAGAAAACCATTTTTTTATTTTTGATTTTGAAAGAAAAAAAACATTCGAATTGTTTTCTTTTTAATTTTTCCTTCTTTTAAATTTCATTTTCAAACATTTTTAAAACAGTCTTTGACACATCATTTAAATATTTTTAATTACATAAAAAATCTAAACAAAAATCATAAACCCAGTCTTAAAATCATAAGGCTTACGAGCTGAAAATAAAAAATATAGCTATTTTCAGATATGGCCATTTAAGTATGGCTTATCCTTGCACACACAAAGTTAGTAAAATTAAAGTTAAGTATAGTAAACAAAATAAATATCAAATGTTTTCCGTTTTTTTTTAGGTTAGGTTTTGTTAAGTTTGTCTGCTTAAATTTTTTATAAATTTTTTAAATCATCCAATTTGATAGAAAATTTTTATTGCCAACGAAAAGTTTGCTAAGCTAAATTCTCAAATTCAGTTTAGTTTTCGAGTTATACCAAAAATATTGAAAAATTACCAGTGTGACCATTCTTTCAGAAATGCATGGTTAAATTTTGGTGAATTTTGTGTTTTAATGAAGCTTATATTCCACACAAACATAATCTATAATAAAAATGTTTTCTTCACTTCGTATTCCGGTATACTCAATAACCTTATACATTTCATTTTTGTTTGTCCAATAATTTAAAATAGATGAGAAAAACTGATTCCTAAAAAGTTTTAATTTTATTTTATTTTCAATCATCAAATTAATTGAAGAAAATTTCTAGTATGTATGTACATTAGACCGTTTCAAAAAAAAAAAAAAAAAAAAAAAAAATTGTCTCCGATTTTTCTGCAACCAGGCTCAAAAGTTTAGGCTTGATAAGAAAATATGTCTGTGAAAATTTGAGCTTTTAATATAAACGTTTAGAGGTAGCTCAACGCCGCGCCGTTTTCGATTTTCCATACGATTTGTATGGGACAAAACAAATGTTTGTGTTTGGAATTTTATAACTTAATAATAGAAAGTATTTAAATCATAGTCATAATTTTTTTTTATAGAAAATTGAACGCTCTAAAAAAAGGTCTTGACATTTTTTATCATAAGTCTAACCGTTTAAAAGTGATAGCTTATCAAACTTAACCCATTAAATTAACATTTATTAAATTATTTTGAAATAAGCATTTCTATTAGTGTTCTAAATACATATTGTGTTAACTAGAGTCTCTTTTATAAAAACTTACTTCAGACCTTTTTTGTAGAGGAGCAATTTTCCTATCAAACAGTATCCAACGATAATTTTTTACTCAAATCATTATTCTAATATTCGCTTCGAAACGACTTTTCTAGTGGACCTAAACACAAATTTAGTTATAATTTGAAAAAAAAAAAAAAAAAAAAAAAAAAAATATGTAAAATATTTTTTAAGGTTTTTACATACCTGTATGTAACACTTTTATGCCTAGGTATGTAAAAAACCTTAAAAAATATTTTACATATATTTTTTTTTCAAATTATTACTAAATTTGTGTTTAGGTCCACTAGAAAAGTCGTTTCGAAGCGAATATTTGAATAATGATTTGAATAAAAAATGATCGTTGGATACTGTTCGATAGGAAAATTGCTCCTTTACAAAAAAGGCGTTAAGTTAGTTTTTATAAAAGAGACACTAGTTAACACAATATTTAGAATACTAATAGGAAACATGTGTTTTGTCCCAAACAAATCGTAATGAAAACCGAAAACGGCGTTGAGCTGCCTCTAAACGTTAATATTAAAAGCTCAAATTTTCACAGACGTTTTTTCATATCAAGCCTGAACTTTTGAGCCTGGTTACGGAAAAACCGGAGACAATTTTTTTTTTTTTGAAACGGTCTAATGTACATATATCTAAAATATAAACTTTTCCATTTTTTTCTATTTAAAATGAATTGGTTAAATGTATTTGCAATATTTCCAATTCAATTTCACCATTTATTATTGATAAATCAAATTCTCCCAACCTATGTAGTTGTGCTTTAAATCTTTTTAATAATTCATTGTCTTACAAAACATTTTGGATCGTACATCAACTGGAAAATCCTTAATGTCACATTCAATCACTTCAAGGAACATCGATTTTGTCATCATACGCCCTTAGAGAATGTATAGAAATAAATAATTTATCGATTTGGAGACAAATTGACAAGATACATTTAAAAAAAATAAATACATACATAATGTATATAAATATGTAATTTCATGCCAAATGCATTTGTACACTTATATCTAAAAATATCAATAATTGTAAATTTAGCTTGGAAAATAAGTGACACAATAATCAAATGAGTGCGTGTCCTTGAAATAAATAAAGATAGGTCATTTATTTTATTTCAATAGAAGTAGGTAAACACACTTCCTTTAACAAATTAATATACTTCAATGAATTTACATCATGAATTATCTTCTATAATAATGGATTTCACAATTTGGCTACTATTAACTATGTATGTGAGAAACAACACATGAAATATTGTAATGGTTTCCATAATAACAACGAAAAATCACTTCCGTTATGTGGTACTTACTTAATGGAAAACGTTAGCAAATGTGAGCACGATATTTAAACTTGTGGTGAAGGCATCAGGGCAGCATTAAGGTATATTGTAAAATAAACATAAATTTAAATTTTCTTTCGAACGTGCTTTTCCCAGAAGGAGCCATATTCATCCAACCATCTACCACAACATACTTAACATACTTTGGCGCACTCTGTTGCATTTGCTGCTAAATTGAATGCAACAACACCAGAAGACCTCGAAATGGTTTTTTTTTTTTTTGCTCGAAGATAACAATAGAAATATAATCTATAGTGAAAAATCGCACGATTTTAAATTTATTTTGAATTTATAATGCAATATTAAACTGAATTACCTCCAACGTTGCCATGTGATGTCGTCGGTGTAAATGGTGGATGAACAGTATCCATTCTACAAGTAGACATTAGTTTGCTGTTTGCCCACATTTTTAATGTATTCTTGGAAATTAATAAACCGTTGTGTGATTTTGCTTTCAAAAGACATTGAGTTGAAGCTTATATAGTAATGTAAGAGTACGAAAATGAAATGAAAAGCTCGAATAAATGAATAAAGTTATGAGAAATTCGGAGAATTGTAATGCTTTCCTAAATTGTTCTTAAAACTATTGACATTAACTGTGTCCTGATGACACATTTAAACTCATTGACATTAACTGTGTTCTGATGAGACATTTCAACTCTAACTAACTGTTAAAAAACACACGTGGGCAACAACAATTACCTAATGCCTTGAAAAAATTTATAATTGTGGATTTCAAATACAAAAAGAGATATCAAAAATGTTCACAAAAATTTAATTTCTCAAAGCTGTGTTAACTTGGCCGCAAGAAATGTTTGATTTGGATTTTTTTTTTGTAAAACTAAACAAAAAAAAATTAAAACATTAGTTACTTGACTACGAACAAAATTGATGTTGAAAAATGGTGTGACAAAAAAACCTTTCCCCAAAAATGTATTATTTTTTTCTTCCAATTGCCCAAACTGCCTTAACCCCATAGTTTACAACTTTGTGTTCGTACAAAAAAATGATGTACTAGGGCTAACCTTTCCAACGATATACATATATCTCATTCGTTGGCAATATGTACACCAAAATGCACATTCTTCTTTAATGGATGATTTTTTTTGCAGAAAAAATCATAAAAACCAAAATCAAAAAGACCAAAAGAGCCTTATAAAACACAATCAAATAATTAACTAAAAAAAAAATTGGTCAAACACACACAACAACAGAAATTTAATGAGCTATTTCAATACACTTTTATTGTTTTGTTTTGATTTTCTTTAACTTTGCGCTCTAAGAGCCAAGTTAATACTCTTTTATCTTAATTTTTGTTTAGTTTTCAAACAAACTTCCCATAATAACTCATTGCAAGTTATGCAGTCACGACCAACATTTAGTTCAATGTAAAAATTCTGAAGCTATTCCTTAAAGCTTATATTTTTATTTTCTTTGAAAATAAACTTTGACCAAAATAATTTTGTGTTCACCAATGAAAAATGGTATGAAATAAACATTATTTATCCTTAGGCTTTTTTCTTGGAATCTCCATAGAAGAAAGTTGAAAAATTAATTCTTGGAAAATCTAAAAGCTGGTTGTTCAAAACATACCTACAAGATTTTTCAAATCCAGGATATATGTATATTGTAGTTGTTATCCTAAAATAGCGTTGTATTTTCCATACTAGTGAACAATTTAAACAACAAAAACACATTTAAATTTTTGTATGATCTAAAAAAAAATCCTATTTTATTATTTTTCCAGGAGCGGCTAAGAAACGTGATGTACGAAATCTGAGCATATCACCTACTGATTTAGGACCACCACCGAAAGCTCAACAAACTACGAATGGCTCAACACGAACGAAAACAACACCAGCAACTTTATCACGTAAGTACCTACACCGAAATACTACTTCGAATAAAAAATAGAAACACAAAAATATCCACCTCAACCAGTGTACTACGTGTGTGACTTAATCTTGGAAGGTATATCTGTATAATTCCAATGCCAACAACATCAAGTTTTTATCCTTCTTCCATACACTTCACTCACTATCCATGGGTAACACGAGAAATCCCTGAAATCTAGTTCAATCCCATTCCGAAAAGAGATTGAGTTGTTATAGTACCATCACACTGAATGTACTCGTATCTATAAGTGTACATGTATGCCCAGCTCAGGTCAGCTCATCTGGTTGTTTCGCTATACAAACCAGAAGAAACTATATTTGGTTCAGCTCAGATTCGTGGCTGCTGCTATATATTTCATCATAAAACACACAAATACACCAACCGTTGCCAAAATGCATCTGAATTTACATAACTAAATTTTAGTGAGGAAATATTCGGATTTTGTTTTTGTGAAAATTAAATTTAATAGTTTAGAAATAGTTTTATTTTAGGAGTTTTCTACATCAGTTTGAAGCTCACATATTGTATAATACATTCAAAAGAAATAAAAGTCTGATGAATTCTTTGAATAGCTGTAACTCTAGCCCTCTAACTTTTGTGGCATACCAAATTGTAAGGACTTACTCGAAATGAAAATAATGTTAACTTCATGTAAACACCTAAGCTTGTCTTGCATCCGCCAATTACTGTTTTAAAATATCTATGAAATTAATTTTAAATGTTTCAAATTCCAAACCTCAATTTATCAAATTTTTAAAGCACCTCTGGTCAGACTGAAAAACCGTTTATATGCAGACTTTCCGGAAATGCAATAAAAAATAAACAAAAACCAAACCAAAAAGCCATGGCATGGCCTGGCCAATGCCGTTGGCCAAAACCAGTGTGTGTAATGTGTATGTGTTTTTGTAGACTGGATTGAAATTTCGCACACCTGCACCAGTCCAACTGGTCAATTGGCATTCTCTGGAGAATTGTGGTTCTGGGAAAAAATAAATAAATTAAAACAAAAGAAAAAAAAAATATATCTGTGTCTAGATAGATACAAATCCATTTTACTGTAAAGCATTTTACCAAATAATAGCACCGCTTGCAATTTTTTTTTTTTTTTTTTAAGATAGGATTAAAATCTTAACACAATCCAAATCCGTTAGCGGGTCGAGTTTCAATGCCACGCTAGTACATCCTGCAATTGTGCTCCTCCAAGCGTGTTGCAGTTTCATCGGTATCTCTGTGCGGCTGTTCTGACCAAAGTCGTTCGGCAACAGCACTTGCACGTGGAAATACCATCGATATGACATTGTTGTTATTTACCCACTCGGTTCAAAGGCAAGCCTCACCACCAGCAGCGCGGCTCTTTTGAGCTTTATCCCCAATAAAATTAGTCGGTTCGATATTGTAATAGTGCATCCAATCGGCTCCATCATCGCCAACATACAAATAGAAACCATTACTCAAGATTGTTTTGTAACCTTTTTTGGTAAGCGATGCCATTGCAATTTTATAGTTATACCATACTTGTGCCATAGTACCCTGGGGAAGCTCTATTCCGGAATTTTCTTCAATGGCCTGGAAATATGCGAGAAGTGAATTGAAATGAAATTTGTTTTTGTGCTAAGTTTACACTTAGGTATAGGTATATACATTACATACATCTTGCCATAGAATTGGTGTTTGATTATATTGAGAGATATTTGCTGTAAGTTTTTCAAAGAAAATATATGGTAAATCACCAGAGTCTTGCCCGTGTTTCTTTAAGTATTTTTGAATTTCGGGATTTGATTCCCAACATGCTGAATCAACTTCATCACCACCGATGTGAACGAATTTATCAGGGAATAGACTTCTTATTTCACTAAGGAATAATTTCGATTAGTTTTTATATACTTTAACCATAACTTGAAATAACAAAGCCTTGAACACAAATTGAATGACAATAAAGTGTTCATAAAAAAAATTATTATTTTATCTATTTTGAAATAAAACTTTTTTATTGATTTTGTAACTTTCTTATCCTTCTTCAGATTTTTTTTTTCACTTGACCAAAGATGTGCATTTCAAGATGCTTTTTGATAATGTTTGTGAAATGTATTAATTTTTTTCATTTTAAGGAATTGGAAGCTAATGTCTGATGAAATAGGATGGGAAAAAATTAAGCTTTTAGTAAAAATACTAATCTTACAAATTTTGTATAAATATTTCATTTTACTCAAACTGTGTAGTTCTAGGATACCAAGCGAAACATCTTATACGTTTTGGAACATTTTGTTTAATCGATATCCTTTTGTTAGAAGTTGTGGAATGTAATCTTGGAAATTTCACGCAGATGATTTTGTATGATAATGTCATTTTAATTTAAAATTATATAAGGTTTTCAACATTTTTTTAAAATTATTTTGTACAGTTCAAGTGAAAATGAATTTTTCATATAAAATGGTTGGTGTGAAATTTTCAACTTTACGTTCCACAGCTTCTATTTGAAAGCCGAGCTAATATTGATTGTTAATGGCATTTTATTTCTTAGAAAATTTGTGGAATGCGTTCACTTTTTTAAAACAAATCAACAAACTAAAAATATAGCCCGGTCAATTTAGCTACACAAAATATGGGTACACTTGCACAAATTCCCAACAAGCTGAAAATTGGCATGGCCGTTAAAAATATCATTATAATGATATTGTCAAAAGTCCTCAAAGATCCCATGTTTGGAAAAAATTTTATTCAAGGTTGAATGTCATAAATGCTATCGAAAAGTATTTCATACAAACTTTGTAGATCATGTTATCTGCCATAAAAAAGGTAAAAACAATTTGTTTTCTAAGACTCACCGTTAAGAAGATATCGACATTTCAAAAAACGTTTAATGTCGAAAATTACAGTTTTTCACGTATAACTCCTTAACAGATCAAATGTTTGAAAACATCTAAATACAAAGTTTGTACATTATGTGACCCCATACAAGAAAAATATTATTTTTTTCTTAAAAACAACCGTGTTAAAGATATAATTTTCTTAAAAAATTGACAAAAAGTTCAAATTTCCCGTTTTTTGCTTTTTACTCCTAAGAGCACAAGTTGTCGAAAAAAGTTCTTGCGCTCAGTTTAAAGATCACAATATTTTCCTCAAAAAAATTATGACAATTTTCCATACGAGTCATAAGTCGTAAGATATTGTGATTTCAATAGTTTCAACTGTCCCCGTTTTTGCCATATATCATTTAAATTGGAAGCTTAATCGAAAAATTATATTAACAACCTTCTATAAGCATGCATAAACAGTTTTTTCTGGAAGCCATACATTGTATGATATCATTATTTAAATTAATATATTTATAAATACCAAAAGTCTTAAATACCGGTTTTTTGCTCGTTACTCTTAAATGACGATTTTTTCGGAAAGTATTTTATAAATTTTCTGTAAATTTTAATATTCCCTAGAGGAAATATTATCACACTTTTTAACATATAACAAATCAGTTTCTAGATATTGCGACTTCAAAAATGGTCAAATTTAGAAAAAAAATTATATTGTTTAAAATGACATTAAAAATATTATATGATAAAGAATACATGCATTCAAACATAAATATGAAAAAAGTGACGTGAATAAGTACAAAATAAGTTCCTTACAAAGAAATGAGGAAAGTTTGTAGTTTTTGTGCGTTTTTTCCATACCACCTTTGAGGTAGAATGCGGGGTGTGTTTTTTTTTACATGGCGTCCTCTATTATAGGCCAAATCCATGGCTTGTGATTTTTGTCAATATTTTGATATTTAAAATTCATTTTCTTCCTCGTCTGACGCCCGGGCGTCATAAATAAATTGACTCCCGGGTGTCAAAAATAAAATGACGCCCGGGCGTCAAAAATAAATTGACGCCCGGGCGTTAAAAATAAAATGACGCGCGCGCGTCAAAAATGAATTCACGCCCGGGCGTCAGAAATAAAATGACGCCCGGGCGTTAAAAATAAAATGACGCCCGGGCGTCAAAAATAAACTGACGCCCGGGCGTCAAAAATAAATTGACTCCCGGGCGTCAAAAATAAAATGACGCCCGGGCGTTAAAAATAAAATGACGCGCGCGTATCAAAAATGAATTCACGCCCGGGCGTCAGAAATAAAATGACGCCCGGGCGTTAAAAATAAAATGACGCGCGCGCGTCAAAAATGAATTGACGCCCGGGCGTCAAAAATAAAATGACGCCTGAGCGTCAAAAATAAAATGACGCCCGGGCGTCAAAAATAAAATGACGCCAGGTCGTTAAAAATAAAATGACGTGCGCGCGTCAAAAATAAATTGACGCCCGCGCGACAAAAATAAAATGACACCTTAGCGTCAAAAATAAAATGACACCTGAGCGTCAAAAATAAAATGACGCCCGGGCGTCAAAATTAAAATGACGCTCGGCCGTCAAAAATAAATTGACGCCCGGGCGTCAAAAATAAAATGACGGCCGGGCGTTAATAATAAATTGACGCCCGGGCGTCAAAAATAAAATGACGCCCGGGCTTCAAAAATAAACTGACGCCCGGGCGTTAAAAATAAAATGACGCGCGCGCGTCAAAAATGAATTCACGCCCGGGCGTCAGAAATAAATTGACGCCCGGGCGTTAAAAATAAAATGACGCGCGCGCGTCAAAAATGAATTGACGCCCGGGCGTCAAAAATAAAATCACGCGCGGGCGTCAAAAATAAATTGACGCTCGGCCGTCAAAAATAAATTGACGCCTGAGCGTCAAAAATAAAATGGCGCCCGGGCGTCAAAAATAAATTGACTATCGGGCGTCAAAAATAAAATGACGCGCGCGTGTCAAAAATGAATTCACGCCCGGGCGTCAGAAATAAAATGTCGCCCCGGGCGTCAAAAATAAAATGACGCCTGAGCGTCAAAAATAAAATGACGCCCGGGCGTTAAAAATAAAATGACGCGCGCGTGTCAAAAATGAATTCACGCCCGGGCGTCAGAAATAAAATGACGCCCGGGCGTTAGAAATAAAATGACGCGCGCGCGTCAAAAATGAATTGACGCCCGGGCGTCAAAAATAAAATGACGCCAGGTCGTTAAAAATAAAATGACGTGCGCGCGTCAAAAATGAATTGACGCCCGGGCGTCAAAAATAAAATCACGCGCGGGCGTCAAAAATAAATTGACGCCTGGGCGTCAAAAATAAAATGACGCTCGGCCGTCAAAAATAAATTGACGCCTGAGCGTCAAAAATAAAATGGCGCCCGGGCGTCAAAAATAAATTGACTCCCGGGCGTCAAAAATAAAATGACGCGCGCGTGTCAAAAATGAATTCACGCCCGGGCGTCAGAAATAAAATGTCGCCTGAGTGTCAAAAATAAAATGACGCCCGGGCGTTAAAAATAAAATGACGCGCGCGTGTCAAAAATGAATTCACGCCCGGGCGTCAGAAATAAAATGACGCCCGGGCGTTAAAAATAAAATGACGCGCGCGCGTCAAAAATGAATTGACGCCCGGGCGTCAAAAATAAAAAGACGCCTGAGCGTCAAAAATAAAATGACGCCCGGGCGTCAAAAATAAAATGACGCCAGGGCGTTAAAAATAAAATGACGCTCGGCCGTCAAAAATAAATTGACGCCCGGGCGTCAAAAATAAAATGACGGCCGGGCGTTAAAAATAAATTGACGCCCGGGCGTCAAAAATAAAATGACGCCCGGGCGTCAGAAATAAATTGACTCCCGGGCGTCAAAAATAAAATGACGCGCGCGTGTCAAAAACGAATTCACGCCCGGGCGTCAGAATTAAAATGACGCCCGGGCGTTAAAAATAAAATGACGCGCGCGCGTCAAAAATGAACTGACGCCCGGGCGTCAAAAATAAAATGACGCGCGCGCGTCAAAAATGAACTGACGCCCGGGCGTCAAAAATAAAATGACGCCTGAGCGTCAAAAATAAAATGACGCCAGGGCGTTAAAAATGAAATGACGTGCGCGCGTCAAAAATAAAATGACGCCTGAGCGTCAAAAATAAAATGACGCCCGGGCGTCAAAAATAAACTGACGCCCGGGCGTCAAAAATAAAATGGCGCTCGGGCGTCAAAAATAAAATGACACTCGGCCGTCAAAAATAAATTGACGCCCGGACGTCAAAAATAAAATGACGCCCGTGCTTCAAAAATAAAATGATGCCCGGGCGTTAAAAATAAAATGACGCTCGGCCGTCAAAAATAAATTGACGCCCGGGCGTCAAAAATAAAATGACGCGGGGGCGTCAAAAAAAAAAATGATGCCCGGGCGTCAAAAATAAACTGACAATTTATTTTTGACATGACGCCCGGGCGTTAAAAATAAAATGACGCTAGGCCGTGAAAAATAAATTGACGCCCAGGTATCAAAAATAAAATGACGCCCGGGCGTCAATTTTTTCCAAACATGGGATCTTTGAAAACTTCTGACAATATCATTATAATGATATTTTCAACGTCCATGCCAATTTTCAGCTTGTTGGGAATTTATGAAGGGGTCAATGTCTAATTTGACCGGCCTAATAATATTAAATTGATTTTAATTTACCATCGGAAAGTGGAACCTAAACGTATTGATTTTCTTTTGTACCATCGGAAAGTGGAAAGCTTGTGGAATGTCAAGGTATTCGTTCTCTTTTGTACCGCAGATGAACTGAAGTAAAATTCAATAAATCATTAAGAATTTTGCATTTTGTTTGCTTTTCGTGGAATATAAAATGAATGAATTCCACAATCCACAACATTTGAAGGACAACGTTTTTTAATACGAGCAGGTACTTTATGGTTAAAATCAAGTACTCACCTCTCGTGAAATGAAAAATGAATGCATGCATTCCACAAATCTTCTCTTGGCCATATTATACATTTTTGATGGGTACATGGGAAAAATATCTTGCAGTGTGAAGAAATGTTTTAAAATTGACAGTTAATACGCCTTGTTTAAAAATTGAAGCTGTGAAATGTATAATTAAATTTTTCAAGCTGACGATTTTGTATGAACATCTCATTTTCACTCCAAATGAATACTTGACTTAACAGGGCAAGAAGCTAAAGCAGCGTGAAAAAGTTTAATATTTGCTATTTGGCTTTGGTTGACAAAAGAGGTTGTGTGGAATGTAAAGTTAAACATTCATCGCTGAAAATTTTGTATGAACTTTTGTCCTATAATTTGAAAAACAAACATTTAAGCTTTGATGAAGATTTTTAATTCCTACCTGAATAACTGATCCAAAAAGCTAAAAGTTCGTTGGCTAGTCGGATTGAGTGGACCAAGTTGTCCCTTGTTTTCACCAAAACACTTTGTCATTATTTCAGGATGTGAAGCACCCCATGAAGCCGTATGAGCTGAAGTATTAAATTCCGGTATTACACGAATTCCACGAAGTCTTGCATGTTCAATTTATTATACGCCATTCCATCCATCATTTGGAAAATCTTTGAAACACTTATAAAATGTCTTGCTGTGTTAAACATTAGACCGCGATATTTAAATCTTGGTTCATCGTAGATTTCTGTTTGTGGGATGCGTAACTGAACAAATAATTAAGAGAAAATTTAAAAAGAAAAAAAAAAAAGAAATAACATTCGATGACATCATCATTATATTCCCATTAAAATACCATTCCATTTGACATTGGCACCACATTTTGTGTCAACGTCTCCAGGCCACGCAATATTCCCCAAATAGAATTCGAGACTACTTTTCCATGACCATACACATAATCTGAGGATAAAATATCAGAATTCCTGCGATGATGTTTCACGCTTCATGGTATCAAAACAGTGGCACCGTAAACGTACCTATACTTTCATGACTCATCCATTCCATAGTATGGTAATGCTTCGCAGGGCTTTGTTAAGTTTACATCCAAATGGCTAATTCTCTTTAAGATGGGGGTGGTGACATCAGTGTAAATTGGATTGTTGACAGAATTCTTTATTATGTCAGAGTATCTTGCAATTGCTTGCTGTAGTATTTCGCAATTTGTATTCGACAACTGTGTTGGATAAGTGTAAAGTGGATAAGAAATAATTAGTGTGAAAACAAGTGTAAATTCTTACCACAAATTTAAAATGTTCAGGTCCGATTTGATAGATTTTGCCGGTGTTGTCTTGCCAAAAAGGCTTTGGCCAAACTTCACCTATTTTATTATTATTTTTTTTAAATTTAGTATTGAAAAATGAGTTAAATATAAAGTACCTTTTGCAGCTTCTATTTCTGGCCCGGGCTTAAGATAGGTGAAAATTGGCAAAACAAAAACCGTTAACAAAAATTTTGTTATCATTTTAGTTGTTAAATAAAGACTGATATACAAATTAATGATATGTCAAATTTTCAATCATATGGATGTTAAAATCGACATGATCGATGTAAATCCCCATTTTTCTGTAAATATTTATTCAATTGTTTATCTAAAAAGACTTCTTACAAAACAGATTAAAAAAAAGTACAGGGTGTTTGTTTTTTTGAATCGAAAGGTTTATATTTTTTTTTTGTTTAGAAAACTTTGATACCTTCTATATTCAACCAGCTCAAAAGTATGTTTTGAGGATATCGCTATCTAGTTTCTAAACAAGGGTTCACTCTAGTGGGCTTTAAGTAGGGCTGGCCACGAGACGAGAAAAGATTCGTTCTCGATCTTGGTCAAGCATGACGAGACCGAGACGAGACGAGACGGGCTGTCTTTCACGCAACCGAGACGAGATCGAGACGAGACTGTATATTTGTACCGAAATTTACAGAGAGTTTAATAAATTAAAAATACAATTTCAGTTAAATATTTATTTTCTTCTGCACATATTCAAATTATAATTAAAAATATGTTGTTCCAATAACGAGGCCGAGACGAGACAAGACGAGACTTAATTATACGAGACCGACACGGACCTAGACGAGACTGAACATTTTCGATTTTAACGAGACCGAGACGAGACTTACAAACGTCTCGCAGAGTCTCGTCTCGTGGCCAGCCCTAGCTTTAAGTCAGTTTTTGATCTTAAAAATTCAAGTGACGTTTCGGTCGTGTTTACGACCTGGTGCCCCAAATCATTTTTCAACAAAAACAGTTCTTAATTTATTCTTTCTAAACAGTTAAACTGACCCCACAGAATCTACAAAAATTCTTAGATACAAAAGGAAAATATATAAAAAGTATGCTTATCAAAGGTAATTCATCAAACAAAAGTTAACATAAATCCCATATCTCAACGAACGACGACGCCAGAGACCCGGAAGGTATATAGCTATCTTACCTCCTGTGGTTTTTTGCATTGAAACATCTTTGTATTGTTAGATTTTTACGCTTTCAATGTTCTCAACGTGAGTCAAACTAAATTTTTGTTTCCATGTTCTGTTCATCTTATTGCGCTTTGATTTGATTGCCTTTTCCACCCTAAGGAAATTACTGACCACAATGATTTCATGTAGGTACGTAGCTCCACATTGAACATTTGAATTGGACTAGACTTTAGAGGCACAAAAGTACCTACCTATCTATTGTTTGATTTTGTGATCATGCCTACAATTGTGATTTTATTTTACTGGTGCGTCTGCCTCTTAGTGCTGAGCGTTGAAGCGCGACCAAAAAAAAATAAAAAAAAAAAAATATTGAAGACGCGCACTGCAAATAAATTAAATAAGACGACACAGTACCTACCGAGTGACCATTTGAATGAGCGCGTCTGAATAATATTCTTCATAGGGTAAATGATCAAATTCTTTGTTATCAACAATATTCTACTTTAAAATTTTACTAAAATTCAATATTTCGAACAAAATACGGAGGAAAATATTTTGTATTTACCATTTTATAATTCCTTTAATTAAATTTAGAAAAATTAGTTACAATTGTATTGTCTTCATTCAAATGACTGATAATATAATAGGTAATTTTTAAAGATGAGCATATTTAAACCTTTCTTATTAATTCTGGGAAACCTTCAGCTAACAGAACGAATCACGTGATATTATAAATCAAAGTTCATAATGAGTGTTGAAACCTTAATAAAAAATCTGAACTTGGACACAAATGCTAAATTATAATTAACTGTTTTTATTTTTTGTTTTTATTATTTGTTTTTAAGAAAACTTAATTAAACATTTAGGCTCGTATTCGTAGTCATTTTTTAAGCTGTGGTTAAGTTAAACCTGGGTTAAGTTGAATTTTTGGACGTTCTTTCTATTTTTTAAAGTTTATCATTTAAAAATATGTGAACCTACTTGTGTAGTATAACAAGTTAATAAATCTTATAAAAACATAAAACCAACAATTTGTAAGTCTGTATTCGTTGAGCCAAAATTGTCTTAAACTGTAGTTTAATTAAAACCTGGGTTTATCGGGGACTATGAATATGACCCTATGTTTTTTCGTTGGATGCCATAATATGTATATTTACCCTACGAATAGTAGGCAAATTGCATTAGTTATGTATATCTAAGCATTTCTGGTGTTTTAATAACCATACATTTTTGAGTAAGTATATTTTTTTTATCGTTGTAGTCAAAGAGTTGCGAATTCTTTAAACCAAAGTGACATCTTCCTTGTTGTTTTGTACGTATATAAAAAGTGCTTTTTGAGACAGAATAGAAATAGATGGGGTTTGCTGCGTCGATGAATACTAAATACTGATTTGAATACTCATTATGATTAATGATTTATTCTTTTAGATATTGGATCTGAAAATCTAAATTCTAAATTCAAATTTGTCTTAATTATAAATGGCATTTATTAAATTTAACGATTAGAAACTGTGAGACAATCAACTTTTGTTTGCTATTTTTTAAATAGTGGAAAATTAAAAAAAAAATCAATTACCTTTTTGAGTTTAGCCGATTTTTTGAGTAAAAGACTGGAAATCTAAAGTGTGTTTTGTATAGGAAATTTCAACTGCTCGGTGACATTTGCTAACCGATTTCAATTAAATTTTTGTACAGATTTTTAGTATTATTTTGATCGCTTTTAAAAACATGTTTTTAGATTTTTTAAGACTAATTTCGATTTTTAAAATTTTTAAATATTCTTACTTAAGCGCTTTTTAACCTTTTATTTTTTTCTTAAACGGTTAATTTGTTAAATGATAATATTTTTCTCTCTCACAAATTAAATTAGTTATTTTAATTTTTTTTTTTGAATATTGTTTAAAACATGTTTTTCTAAGAAACCAACAAATACAAAATTTAGTTTGTGATAGAATTTATAGTTTACTTCTATTTTTAAAATTATAACATTTATTAACTTCGTAAAATGTAGACTTTTACTGTAATAATACATTATGAATTCAATTTATTTAAATATGTTTTTTTAAAGAATTATTATTTAACAAAACTCAAATAAATAAAATTGAAAAGCTGCCGTGTTTCGTGATAAAAACAAAATAAATTAAAAAAGGGTAACAACAAGTAAAAATATTTAATAGTCTTAAAAACGGAAAACAAATATAAATACAAAAATTCGTTAAAAAATACATTTCGCAATGTGGTAGCTACTTAATGGTCTTATGCTTAAAAACGAACAACAAAACTTGGGTGTAGCTCGTGAGAAAAAAAGTATAAAATTGAAAAAAATTAAAATCTGAAAAATCGAAATTAATTATAAATACTTTTTCAACATACATTTTTTATTTTGGGGTTTTAAAAAACTAGTTATAAAACAAGAATCAACAAAACAAAAACGAAGAATTACTGCAATAGCTCCAGAAAAAAATAAAAGGAAAGAGGAGCAACATTTCCATACAAATTTGTATATGGGAATAAGGGGCACGGCTTAATGTCACCAGACAATTTTTTTTTTCTTGTGACCTAATCTTTGGATTTAGGGGGTGCCCAATTCGGAAAAATCAGTTATGAAAAAAGGGACACTCTAATGTTCATGTTATGTTTATATAAGTAGATGCGAGTGAAAAAGGTATGTTAAACTAACCCCTTGCATTAGGTATGTATATTTGATTTTAAATCGATGCAAAATAAACCATTTATAGGTTATTTATGTGTCCCTATTTATTTTTAAAATTGTATGTCTTCCTTTTGCAAAATTTAAAAATAAGAGTTGCACCTCCACCAAGATCCTCACAAATATAAATATGATAGATAGTTCCCATCTTAAATAAGCCGTTTAAATATCAATACGCTGTTTGTACATAATAACATGTAACGAAAGCAAAACATTCAACTTACAATAATTCTCAGGGTCTGCTGGTTGTCGTTTCAAAGTCAATTAATCTAATTGGCTTGACTTCGTTCATTTAACATTCATTTCACGTTGAACCTACGTCACTTTTTCCCCCTAAAATGGTATTTATATTTTTTTTTGTTTACTGAAATCAGTTTAAAGTCGATAAACATTCCCGTAAAAGGGCTTCTCATTTCTCAGATGCAAACAGAAAAACCTATAAACATCTGTCAAACCCACTTTGCGGAAATGCCTGAAGCTAAACCATTACGACGAAGCACACACAACAGACATATTGAAAAATTGCGGTTTTTGGGGCAAATTCTAAATTTCCCCATCGGCCATTATTTTTTTTTAGATATTTGTTTGCTCTGTTATATTTTTTATTTATATATTTTAAAGACATAAAATTATGTGTAAAATCGGCCAAGTTAACGGGTTCATTAATTCCAAACCAAAGCCAGTTTGTTTTTTTTTTTTTTTGCAAACCATTCTCAGCACCACCGGTGTGTGCGGACTGTGGAGCATATACGGCTAGTGACTCCACATGCTAACCGGCTGCGGTAGTTGTTGTCATCGTCATCATCTCATCACCTCTCCATTTGAACTCTCGCTTCGACTCTGGTTGATATTAGTTTAGTAGCTTTAGCTACCCTGTCAAGTTTCAAGAAACATTGCGCCATAAAATTAACAACTTAAGCATTAAGCTCTTCGAAGCGAGCAGGTAACACAACAACGGTAGTTAGCGCAAGTTAGTCCATTTGGTGAGAGTCATCTGCATAGATATAATGGCTTCTTGTAATAAACGGTGATGTAATTAATCACGACTTTGTCAAGGAATAGCACGCAAAATTATCAAAAGGCTTCACAGGAAAGCTGTTGGAACAAAAATATAATAATCACATAAAATTGGGACAATCCCAGATAATTGAATGCAAATGGGACACTAACCGGTAAAGCTTCTACAATTTATAACCCCACTATTTTACGAATATAAAGGGGGATTAAGATTTTTTTTTTTCTTCTCTGAGAATTGAATAATTTTTCTTTTGTTCAACTGATGTCATTTCCACTTACACGAAAATGACTTTGACATTGACCACTTAGAGTGGGTTCAAGCTATCATGCACCATTGGCTTATTTCCATTTGCGAGATACCAACCAACACATTCTACAGATACATAGATAATATTGGGGAATTTTGTTTGAATCGGTCAATGAATGCCCAAGTGTCTCTATTTGACCACTCAATGTATTGTTTCTTATATGTTGTGCCAGTGAATTATGGAACCATAGTTATCTTTTTATTTTAATTTATTTTCTGTTTTTTGAACCTGTAAAAGATGAAGATTTTCAGTTTTGCTGCTGGTGGAATAAAGTGTATACAAAAAAAAACATAAAAACAAAACAACCTGGCTTAACTCAGGGCTAATTGGATGGAAACCAGTTTGTCTGGCGCATGTATCTGTATCTGTTTTTGAGTCTGAGCATTGTATATATTGTATATATACAATATTTGAGTGGTTATTGGGATTCACTCAGTTTGAGAAACATACTCAAATCAAACGCAACATTTCGGCGAATTCACTATTATAGCAACATTGAGTTAAGACTATTTGTTTACGTTGTTTGTTTTTTTTTTTTATTGCAAGTATAGTTTAAATATAAAAAATCCAATGCTGATATTTGCTTATACGAAATGATAATTTTAAATGCAAATAATAATTTGCTTAGCAGTAGTCTGTATTGACAAATTGGTGTGTGTTGAAATAAAAGTGTGAGTATAAATAAAGTGCTTTCACCAACTCAACTTGTCAAAGGCAAAAATATATTTTTACTTGCGATAAAGGCAATACATATAGGAGAAGTTTTGGACTCGAGATAGTACCTTAAAATAACATTAAGATTATCAGACCACGAAAAAATTTGGTCGCGCCGTTTTTTTTGAGGGAGTGCATTTTAATGTAAATTTTTTGTTACGCTCAAAAAATAGTTTCTTAAAAGCGGCTCTTCCGATTTTGATGAAAAAAATTCGAATTGTCCAATATGTTGGTAAACAAATTACTAACACCGGTTATTAACGGTACTTGTCATAGAACCGAGTTTTTTATTTTTAAATTTTCTCGTTAACGACTTTACCGATTTCGAACAAATTTTGTATGCATATTCAGCCTTATCGGCAATTCCGAAATTCTCCAATTAAATTGAGACGAGTTTTTTTCCAGGGAAACATCATTCAATTTCCCCCGGAAAATATATTTACGATATCTACTTTTTTCATTGGAGTTTTTTTTCCCATTTTTCGAACATTGTTTATGATTGGAGAGTCTCATACGGGGGAAAAAATCCTTGGCAGATTTTATTCCCAAAGAGGCCGATTATTTTTTATTGAAGATTCAATACCTTGAAAAAGGGTTAACTATATTTGTTTTATATTTTGTGTAAAATTGCATTATATTAAATACATAAAGTTGGCATATCAAATTTTTTTTTAATGTTCAAGAAATTTGATATGAATATAAAACAATAGTTTTTTTTTCGAAACTCTATTTTCAAAATTCAGGTTAATATAATTTAATTCTATTGTGATTTTTCGTATGATAACACGCTCGCAGTTAGGCTGCTTAGCTTTCGCTCCGTCATTATATTTAATTATAAATGTTTGAATTCTCAACAACCACTTGAGCGGACTACCACCATTTTATTTGGCTGGAATTATTGCAATTTCATGGCTGCCACACCAATCATCATATTCCCTTAGTGGTGCTTAGTCTTTATGTTCAATTTTTAATTTATAAATTATTATGCCGTCAACTGGAATTAAACCTGTACCAGCTACCTCTGAGACCTATGCAATGCGGACTGCATCACCGAGGGCACCTGATCATGCTTATCCAAGGTTTGTAAATCGTGTACGGAGAAAAGAGAAAGAACCCGAATGACCAACAACCAACTTGTGTGGCTAGTAAAAATGCTAGTTGTCTCAAAATGCAATTTATATAGACAAAACCCTACATTGGATGGGCATGATTAGGTGATCTCGGTGGCGCAGTGCGTAGTGCATAGGCCTCAGAGGTAGCTGGTCTAGGTTCAATTCCAGTTGACGGCATAATAATTTATAAATTAAAAATTGATAGTGTAATTCTCTTTTTAAAAAATTCTGCAATAAATATTGAAAAGTTTCGAATATGCATAAAGCGCACAGTATTATGCAAAACCTAACGACCAAAAGCACAATTTTGAATAGGCTGAATTTTTTGCAAGTAGACAGCATTTTGGAAAGCAGAATTTCAACCCGCTCGCAAAATATTTTGTGGGGATTGTTCGTTAAATGTTTCGATGCTCTAAAATGCAGATTTTAATCGTATATAGGGTTGGAAAATTGTTCAGAAGTTTTTGATGGGGTTCAAATCAAGCCAAATAAATACATTAAATTTAGTTGTAATCATGAACTTCTTCACTTTTATAATATGCTTAACAAAGAAGTGCCATTTCAAGAAAGGGTATATTTTTTTTGCAAGTCGTTAATGCAATCAGTATTTCAATATAACTGGTATGATTTCACGATTCCTTGGACTAATAACAGTATTCCAGAAGTGCCAAAAATGAAATTTGAGACAATGGCCCACCCTTGCGTATGCGTACTTTTATTATATTTACTGAATTTTTACTACTTGTTTTTTTCCAGCTTATTCCAAAAATTAATATGCACACCACACTGCAGCTTTTTGCTACATATTATGAAAATACCCTGCATGTTAAAAATAAAATGTTGACTTTTTGTTCAGTGTTAAGACCATTTTTTAACTTTAGCGACTTTTGAGGTTTTCCCAATTTTTCCACATGTTAAATTCGAATGTAAAAAGAAAAAATTCCCATAAGAGACACTTCTTTTAAGCCTTTGAATTTTAAGCTCACATCTTTAAAACTCTTACTTAAGGATTAAACTAGGAGCGAATTCATTATCGTCTGACTAACTTAAATCTGCAAAGTTTGTGTTCGTAAACAAAAATTGAAATCTGACAAATTACGTTCGTAAACATCAAAAGTACGCAGAAATCAAATCTGCGTCGGGCAGTTTGTGCAGAAAAAAAACATTCTGCTGAAAAAAAGTAATTTCTGCCGAAAAAAAAATTAAAATTAAAACAGGAAAACATCTAAAGGGTGGGCCATCTATGGGTTCATTTTTGAATATGTTCTTTTTACACTGATAGCTGTTTCCCAATCGAAATCTTGACGGGAAGTCAGTATTATACCTTCGAGTCGCTTCACGCTTGAACAACATTGGGAAATATTGAAAACTTATTTCCAAAGTGAGTGCCGTGTGAAAATAATCTTTTTTGACGAGGCGCATTTTCATCTCGGCGGCTTCGTTAACAAACGAAATTGCCGTATCTAGGACTCGGAAAACCCGCACACGTTACTGTCGAGAAACCAAAGCATCCATAGAAAGTGACAGTTTGGTGCGGATTGTGGAGTGGTGGCGTCATTGGACCATTTTTCTTCGAAATCGAGGCTGGAAACAACGTTTCGGAAAACAATGGTCGTTACAGAGCCATGTTGACCGACTTTTTTTTAATAAAATTTAAGACATGGATTTGGACAACCTTTGATTCATGCAGGATGGTGCATCATGCCACACAGCCCATACCACAATCGATCTTTGGCGCACCAAATTCCAAAATCGTGTTATTGGCCGCAACGGAGCTGTGATTTGGCCCTTATCAACTTATTTTTTGTTGGGAACCGTAAAGGACCGATGTTATGCCAGCAATCCGGAATTGATTTTAGCACTTAAGGCCAATATCATCCAAACAATCCGTGAGCTACAGCCCGAAACAAGATTTTGGAAAATTGGATCGACCGAATTCACTGCTGCGAAGTCAGCCGAGGCAACCACTTGAACGACGTTGTGTTCCATAATTAATGGGAATGTTTGTTGTTAGTAATAAAGCCATAATACATGGACAAAATTAAATTTTGTTCACTATATTGCATTTTTAAAAAGAAACTTGTGATTGACCCACCCTGTATATGAAATGGCTTCGAAGTACATTTACCATCAGGATATTTGTCTATCAACGAATATTTCTTTCCAAATGTCACCCAAAAGCCATAGAATCGCCTTGTTCTAATAATCGAATTTTGTATAAATAATTTTCTGCGTTGCGATGTTTACGAACACAAATTTATTAAAAAAACTGCCGCCTGCTTGCTTTCTGCGGGCAGAAGAAAAATATAATCGATACACCAAAGCTGATCAGGCATGCCGCAGATCTGTCGCATATTTCAGCCATTACGAACTTGTCCTAGCTATTGTTCAAGTTCAAGCAGCTTCGTTTGATTTGATTCAAGCTTATTAAGGTACATTAATAACTATAATGACTAATTTCTAAATTTGTGTTAAATTTTGTAAACACATTCATCGAAATGGTGTCTATTTATTTCATATGTTATTGATAATAAAGTTGGTGGCATCACCCATTTCTGCATCAAAATAATGCTGTTTTCCTGCAACCGTATATCTCTGTGAATATAGCAACACTTATAAAAGCATGCTTTTATTGTTGTACCAGTGTGTCATTAAACATGTATCTAGACATAAGACCAGTTTTTTTTAGTGCATTTCCCGTCTTGGCAACATACATACAAAAATAAACTATCTATCTACCTGCAATCCTACATTATGTACGTGCAGTTGCAATGACTAAGATCCGTACTTGCCTTGTTTAGTCGTTACTGAAAATTGCTGCAAATGCCGGTCAACAGAGGTCGCATTCACTTGTGTTTATTTTTGTATATGTGAAGGTTATCAGCTGGCATCAAAAAAGGAAATCTATCTTTCCATTGAGCGAGCATTGAAGTGTTAAATTGCTCAATCGTTTTACAACTTATTTGAATTGTTGAATAGTGTAGCTGTTGATAAAATAAACTTGTTGAATTTTTTTTTTTCACTTAATTGGTACTTTTCAAATTGACCTGGATCCGCTTGTTTCTTTTTTGTTGCATCCGTATCTTTCCAAATTACACTCTCTCTCTATTTCTATAGTTCTATATTTGTAGAAGACACATAAATCCGTATATTTATTTACCATCGAATTTAACAATAATTCCTAAAGCCACCACGTCTATCTGCACTAAGCTAACAGGTGCACGATATCGCCTCTGCATCTTCGCTAGTTCTATTAAAGCGAATGCTGAGTGTATTATATAGGAACACCTCTTTGGATGAATAAATTAATTCAATCCTTTAATGGAAAATCGCGATTTGTCGGTCGTGTTCATTTATGTTTATGGTTGGTGTCGTTGATGCCGATGCCGGCTTCGAGTTTGGAATCAGCTTCGGCTTTGGCTTTATGCCATCAGTAAGCCAGAGGCGAGAAATGGGTTTATCGGAAGCACGAGATCATTGATTTACCGTGGAAACTAAAAGCAAGTGAGTGTGGGATTTGAGGTCTGCTCATGGTCAGAGCACAGCCATCATATATGCATGCACTCATGCCTGACAACGCAATTAATTGGAATTTATGACAATATGATTTTCCGAGGATAATGATTATTTATTTTATTTTCTAGTTTACTTTGAATTTTATGTTATGTATGTAGGATGGCTACATTTATGTAAATTATAATAATAATTATATTATTATTGGTTCTATATTGTGATCGTTGTTTTTTTTTTTGTAATTGTTGAAATTATCGAATCGAAGAAAAAAGACCAATTTATTAGCTAACGATTAAAAAATGTAACAATATGAGGTTTATGAGAAAATTGACAGAAGAAACAGAAGACATTATAAGATTGGCAAGACAAGCAAGAAGAAAACAAAAACAGCGAAGAAGAAAAAGTGAGTTTTTATTTTGTTTCGATAAAAGCGGAAGTGCTTGAGTTTTAAATTTTCTTTATTTAAATTTGAATTATAAAACTCCGCAATGTATGCAATTTAATTTATTGAATGAAAAATTTTGTTGGTAAGATGTGCATATTTCATTGCATACTTTTTGTCATAATTGGCTTTCATTTAAGTTTAAAATTCAAAACAAAAAAATGTTATTGATTGAAATCCTCCAAAACATGGAAATAAAATAACCGAAGGTGTTGCTTATTTTGATGTTGTTTTTAAAAGCAGTTACATATTACATAAAATAAATTAAAACATACATATGTACATATATGTACACTGTACAGCCGTTCGCAGCTAATTAGAAACGATTTTATTTTTGTTTAACATTTTTCTAAGTTTCGAATTAGTTGGTTCAGCCAAATCAGAGGTTTAAATATACAATTTTTTTTGAAACCATGTGTCCCTATGAAAATTTGGAAAATACTGTTGCATTTGCCAAAAAATATTTCAAATTTTATGATCATTGATTAATAAACAAAAGTCGATATTTAGAAAATTGAATAAAAAAATCTATGTTTTTATTTGAAAACAAAATTGTTTCTAATTAGCTGTCAGTGGCTGTACATAAAATATTTTTAATGATCATGATATTGACAATATTCAATATTCAATAGTTTGTCCTTGGAGTTTCAAAATAACTTCGGACATATTGGCGCTCGTTCTTAAGTAGTGCAATCTTGAAGTTCAATTTTTGGCCACTTTATTGGTAATCTCGAAGAAAATTTTGATTTCCACTGAAGTTGTTCAATTGAGAAACATAGTAAAAAACTCGAGATAATAGCCTTAATTTCCAAGAGGTAGGTACTATTGGTTTTAGTTTAAGAAAAAACTCAAAATTCATAACAGCATGCTGTTATTGTTTTACCAGTGTGACAATATTTTTGAGGTTATGTCTTAATTTCAATTGTCTTTATTTGTTGTTAACTTACACCTACTAAATGCATAGTGGTAAAAGTCAAAAACTCTGAAAAACCAGAATTCCCAAATAAGACTTTAATAGCTATACATAATTTTTTTTTAATGTAAGACCAATACAAAACAATCACCTTTATTTTATTACCAGTTTCAGTAATGCACGCTCTTAGCCCAAAAGTGCCTCTTGTACTTTGTAGATTTTACGGAGATTAGTTATGACCCATTTTCAAGCAAAATCAAATTTCCTTATTAGTTTCACTTATTTGACTGAAATATGCACAATTTTTCAACATGACAATTTGAGCATCTACATATAATTATGCATAATTTTCATTAGATGTTAATGAATAAACGAAATTCACATAGATTTTCAAACAATAATTCCAAAATAAATATTATTCACCACCAGTTAATTTTGGGTTAGTCACAAACGTTTACTTATCATAAACATTAATTTTTCTTGAAATTGAACACAACGACTAAGCACCACTAAAGGAATCTGATGATTGGTGTGGCAGTCATGAAATTGCTATAATTCCAGCCAAAATACAATGGTGGTAGTCCACTCAAGTGGTTGTTTAGAAGTCAAACATTCATAATTATTTTTTATCAAATGAAACGTGCAATTGATGTAATATAAGCCTTTTACATGTAACAATTTTTAAAATAAAAACAAAATGAAAAGAAATAATCAGTTGCCTCTGGACTCGTCAAAATAATCGTACTTTTCAAAAACTCTTTGTAAACAAGTCGATAAATAATTTGTGTTTTTATTTTTTTTACGTAATCATGGGGACAGTTTAAGTTGTACATTTGCCTAATTTGATATTTTAATTAAATCCAATATTTTACTATTGAAACAAAAATTAATTTAAAACAAATATAAGTATATATGTATATGTATTTTCAATTATCATTCTGTGCACTGAGCGCAGTAACAGCAACGGGCATTGGCTTATTTTCTCGCTTTCCAAAACCAAGGTGTAAGCCTTGCTATTTTGAATCACATGGCAACTGATATGTATGTACCGATGTATGTGTTGATTACAACATATTCACCGAATACGAAGTTCAGTTTTGTTTTCAAAAAATACAAGTGAATTAGTGAAGTGATTTTAACATACATATTTAAAAAAAACGAGTCATTATTAGTTTTCGTAACGTGCGATTTAAAAATGTTCTACAAAGTAACTCGAACCTATAAGCGAGCCTTACACCAATAAGAACAAGTGTTTTCCAGATAAAAAACGAGACGAGATACAATGGAAGATAAAAGGAAAAGCTTTGGAACACTATATAGATTTTTTGAGACAATAATTGAAGAAGGTATGGACAATCAGAAAGAAAATTCTTGATTTAAGTTAGATAGTATTTAAAAAGGAAAGTGTTTAAACAGTATGGGTACACTTAAAATTTATATTACTACAAAGGGATTACTGTGGGGAAGTTTAAACAAAGGGGGTGGATTGCAGCTAATTAAAAATGTCAAAAAACCTTGAAAATTTGACAACTTATTTAATACTTCTTATAATTATTTAACCAAAACATACTTTTTTAGTTTTAAGTTTAAGTACCTTATTCTTGTATAAAAATATTCACGGCGAAAGGTAATAAAATAAACAATTACAATTTGCAATGATGGTTTCCAATGATAGCTACTAATTGGTGCCTAAGCAAACACAGTTTAATAAACAAATGAAATCTAAAAATATGATGCCTCGGCTAGAATTGCCTGGCTAGATTAATTAAGCGTAGTAAGATTTTACTTATAAATAATAAATAACTATTGAATAACTAAGTATATAAATAACTATTTTTGCAAAAAAAACTTTCACTTTTTTTATTCACAAGATGTTTTGTTTTCAATTTTATAAAATATTTAACATTTGTTTACTCTTTTCTTTCCAGAAAAACGAATATTACCAAATAATAATAATGCTCAGCAACAAAAACAGCAGCATCAAAATCTATCGTCACCAATTGGTACAACTACACCAACATCAGCAACAACAACAACCACCACCGCAGCACCAGCTACAGCAACATCAATAGCAACAACACCATCAGCACTTAGCAGCACCATCAACATTCTTAAAGGTGCACCGCCTACTAAAAAGGTCATCTCGAGACGTTCGACAGAGCTAAAAGTGCACTCCAAGACACCACTAAAAGGTAAGTGTGCAGTACACATCATAGGTTCATTTTCCTAAATATTTGCATAAGATACGGGTTTGGGTATTTGACTTGCATCTGACACCTAAATGCGATGTTAATTTGTTTAAAGACTGTTCCTCGGCTTGGTTTGATGCTTGGTGTGTGGCTGTTTATAGCTCCAGCCAACACCGGGAACGGGAAGACCCTTGCGTTATGCTAATAAAGACCATAACGAGCGTCGTGCTATCGGCTGATGAATGTAAATTAGTGAGGCGCCCACGACCAAAACATCCAACCATCCGACCTATTGAATCGACCACCCGCCCGCAACTTGAAGATACATAGATAATAATAATTTTCGGTATCGACCGGTGCGGCGCGGCGCGCGGCGATGGTGTTCTGACTTTATATTGAGTTGTTTATGGAGATTAGAGTGTCATTAGTTTTCGTTTCGTTGTCGTTGGTCATGTTTAAAGTTTAGGCAGCAGCTTTAGCGTATTTATTGTAAGTTTATCTTTTGAATTATGAGTTTCTTGTTGAAACATTATCTGCAGATAAGATAGTTTTGAGAAACAAGAAGTAAACTCGATGAGAATATGTTATGTTTATGAAATATTATTAAGAACACTTACGATTGGTATTTAAATAAATATTTTGATATAGAAACGGAACGAAATAAAAGGTTTTCCGGCATTTTGACAGGAATGTAAGTCAATTTTGAATTACATTAGAAGGATTGGGTTGTCCCGTTCCTTTATTAGAAAACGAGCAGCCAAACTATAAAGTATGCTTTTGATAAAGAAACTTTGTCGAATCTCCTATAGGCTATTGAATAATATTTTTATTAGGGAACAATTGCGGTCAAGGTTCTTATCATTGAGTATTTTTGTATGGAACGTAAGATTTCTTAAAGCACAGAATTCGCATAAATTCACCCATGCACTCCTGACAGAATGTTCGCATTGGCCACTTTTCAATATTTTGGATATTTTAAAAAAAAGAATTTAACTTACGGTTCGCGTACACTGAAACCGATTAACCGACCGATTTCGGATCGGAGCTATACGGACGAATGTCTCGGACGTTAGTCTGCATACACTATTGCCGTTCTCGCCCGATGCCGGTTTTTAACAAATCTGATTTTAAAGGATGACAGTCAGAGTATGAAACGTACAAAGTAAACGTGGCTCTATTGTAACACAATAAATTGGCTATTCACTATTGATTTTATCTTGTTTTAATTTTAAATTTAATTTCATTTTATTCTGGCAAGAAATAACTGACAATCTGACGTAAAATCCGAACACGTTCGAATTTCTCGGTTGATCGGTTATAAACGGCCGACATAGGACGATGTCGGTTGTAGTGGTGTACGCGCTCTCTTCCTTTTACATACGTTTGATTCAAACGGCCGAGTTCGGCCGACGACGGACGAGCATAATTCGGTCGATAACGGGTTAAGTGTACGCGAGCCGTTAGGCGTCTTTTTTCTTGAAATATTTTATTTTTTGTTGAAATATATTAAGTAGAGAACTTCAAGAAAACCGTCTTAGAAAAATTTTCCATGTAGTGTGCAGTGTGCACCTTTAAAGCAAGTACTCAGCTGATTTATTTTACAAACGTTAAACGCTCCAAAGATTAACAATCAATTTGATAAATATGTAAGTACCTTCAAAATTATGTATGTAATGTAAAAAAAATAACAAAAAATGTTCAAGTTTCTGTGGTAGGTAATTAATAACTATTATTTAACTTCCAATGACAGTGCTTTGCGATTATCTTTATAATCCTTAACGTTCATGTGGGTTAAATGCCTCTGAGTTGGATTTAAGAGTAGGTAATCTGTTTTTAAAGAGGTGGAACATTAATGCTTGAAAAATGAAAAACATGTGGGCAATAATTATGTGTGCTGGTTGTATGGTGGTCAATATTTAAGTAGGCTTTTGGGTAATTGAGTACACCTACTTATAGTAATTGATATTATTTAATTGAGATGATTCCTGTCACTTGCACTTGTTGTTGTCATCAGGAAATTTATGATGATAGCACTTGAAATATTAAATTAAAAAATGTATGCAAGTGATGGATGCGATACGTAAACCTGCCTTTTACCAATATGAGGTTAAATTTTAAATTTATGTCAGAAACAAATCAAGATCTTAATTAAATATGAGATAACGATGATTGAAATCAAAAAAAGTGGATTCCTCAATTCTGTCTTTGTGTACCTCTAAATCTATAAATCATGTGTTTAAAATTTCATAATCCTTTGCTTAGATTCGTCACTTTACTACCATAGATTAATGAAACCACAAAGCAACAGTTTCTAACACTCTTAACATATTCACCAAATTAAACTTCAATAGAAAAGCCATTAACCCATTGGTTTAACCCGGTAACCATGTTTAAAGTGTAAAGCAGAAAAAAGGTAGGCATAATGTATACGTTCAGGTTCACATCATCATAAAAGTCTTTCAGGCGCGTTAGCCGAGGGCATGAAAAAAGTATACGCACAGTTTAGTCACATTTTCACATTTAACTTTCATTCAACATTCAAGAGGTGCAACCATGAAACCACTTGTTTAAATTTTCTTTTTCTTTTTTTTTTTTTAAATAAAAAGTCATGTTGTAGAGTGAGGTTAAACCTTATTGTAGTTGGAGGCATTTATGTACATAGTTTCCTTTGACAAAAACATTTCCTAAATCAAAATGAGAAGGGAGTGTAAGGGAAATTCATATGGAATGACGGCTAAAATTGTGAAAAAATGAAAAAGAAAAACTACTTTCTCAGAGGGGTTTGAATACGACTGTAATTGAATTTAAATTGATTTTTAGCAATTAGAACTAAGAACGTAATGTTTTACGAACAAAAAGATGTTCAAGGGTTTTAATCTTGAATACTCATTCCAATATTAGCGATTTTGCCAAAGATCCGGTAGTTGAAGAAAATTGACATAAGCAAAACGTTCGATTCATTAAAGTTATACAATACGATAAAATTGCAAAAGTCACTTTGACAGAAAATCAACCCAAAACACTTCTTTTTTCCTTTTAAACTAACTTTATGTAGATTAACAATACAAAATAATTGCAATTTATTTCTATTCTTCGAATGCTTCTATGAGATGAAAAAGGTAACCAAGTTTGTTTGAAAAGATATACACCACTATTGCGATTGTCAATCATGGATTGATAGTTGATAAATACTGAAATTCGATATTAAAAAAGCCAACCGTTTCATGGAGAATGATGCAGGCGCTCGTTAATTACAAGAAAATTGGAAAAAATCGATGAATTGTTGATTAGATTTTGAATAAACTGCCTTTTAAAATGCAAAATTTCAATATTTATCAACTATCAATCAGTAATTGACAATTGCAATAGGGGTGATAGTAAGATGCCCTATTTTAAAATAATAATGATTGACATAGAAGAAAATTTGTATACATTTTGATTTGTAATTATTATACAAAAAATCTGCTAATTTTCATTTAAAGACATTTATTTAAATTATGCTTTGGCCTCACTTTCTGAAAGAAAAAAAAAAACTTAAAACTGTTTTAAAGCTATGTCTCACTTTCAGAGGTAGGTGTAGTTTTAACAACTTGATTATAAATGTAGGCTTTCTTAATTATAGCCAGCTATGTACTTACTATAAATTTGAAAGTAGAAAATATGAAATCGGTTTTCTTCTTGATTCGATATATGAGGCGTGAAATTCACGCGATCTATCATTTTTTTAATTTGTATTCCTTTGAAACTTAACTGAGTGATTGGTATCATTGAATAAATGAGATTAATGATGACAAGCTACTGTGATGGTGATGAGTCTTTTATGTAATTTAAAATTGGATAGCTATGTATACATTTTCCAGATGAAAATTGTTGGGTTTTGTTTTTATGACGATGTTAAAAGATGATTAATGATAGAAAAGGCGCAGATGTTGTATTTTCCTTAATTTAGGGAAGCATAATATATATATAAAAAAAAAATATGAATATGGACAATGTCATGGACCTGTCATCAAATACATTTTTAATTTCCTCTTATTTTTGCGTCGTCGTTTTAATACATTTTTAACAAATGATACAAATTTGTAACGCTTTAAGAGACTATTCGCACATTTTTGTTTTTCAAATGATAAATAAATATCAAATATTTAATATATTATTTTTAATGACACATGTTTATCGATGCATCAGTTATAATAGCTCTTACATTAATAATTATTTATGTTCATAAATTGTTCAGGCCGCTTTTATGGGAAAATAATCAAAATTTAAGAAAAAAAAAGAATTTACCTGTGATCTAAAAGTATCAATATATGTATATCTATATTTTCAATATACTATTTTGAAAAACATTCTTTATTGGTTAAAATGTTTGTTGAGCAAAAAAAAAAAACAATTTAATTGAAATATTTATAATTGTTTTCAAGATATATTTTTATTTTTGACTTTTTTCGACATTTTCTTGTAAAACTAAATTTCAAAATTGCTGTTCTATAACTTGTTTTTATTATTCTCGCGCTAAAGATAGTCGGTAAAATATTATCGAAACATTTCTATGCCAGTCAATTGTTCAGATAATTTCTATTTTCCACTTATAAGTGCGCGCTACAGGCATGTATTTAATTTAGGAAGTGTACCTATTTCAAAAAAAAAAAAAAAATGAATAGTTTTTGATAATTTTAAAAATGACACAGAAAAATATATCTTAAAAGTATTCAAAATTAAATAATTAAAAAAAGTACGAATACGCCGGAGTGTACCATTGTGTTTAATAATTCTTGATACTGTGCTGGAGCGCTTCGATTAGCTGAAGGGAGCATGATCTCAGGTATTTAAAGCGTTTCTTATTTGGTAAAATACAATTCAAGACTTCACTTAAAGGTGAAAGTGATGTGCATGTATATACAATTTCTGAAGTCTTTGACACTTGAGACGAAATATCAAAAGTATTTATTAAAAAATGGGCACGACTGGTAAATTTTGTTTTCATCAAAATATTGGCCATACCTTAAATAGTAATCACACATCTATTTATCAAAATCCTTCGAGCCGTTTTCGAGAAAAATAATTTTTTTCTTAACGGTTTTTCAACATTTGTATGGAAGGTACCGTTATTTTTGAATTTAGAAAGACGATTTTTTCAAGTATTCTACAAAATAATAAAAAACTATCTTACACCTAGTTTGGAAAATATTGACCAAGTCGTTTTCAAAATATTTAGTTTTCACAAAAAAAAAAAAATTTTTAGAGTTTTACCATAAAAAAAAAGAAAATTTTCAACTTAACTGTTTTCGAGATAATCAAAAACCAAACAAATAGTTGTACTGCAGGTACCCAAAATATTTAATTTATGAAAATAAAAAAATTATTAAAAAGTATAATTCCCTTACTTATTTTATTTGAATTCTTTTAACAAAATCCTCGTACCCGTTTTTGAGAAAAATATTATTTTTCTTTTTGGCGAAAAAAATTGTATGGAAGGAACCGTTATTTCTGGTCCTACAAAAATTAAAAAAAAGCATCTGGGCATATTAGTCAAAAAACACTATATACCAAGTTTGAAGAAAATCCCTCCAGCCATTAGGCTGTACGGGTGGGGACAGACAGAATTGAGGGACCCACTTTTTTTGCGTTCTTTATCATCGTAATGTTAGGGAAAATTATTATCTCGAGTTTGATTCTTCTTACGAATCCATAACTTACCATTAAGTACCTATATCGCAAGTAAAAACTGGATGATGGATTGAATGGACACGAGTTGACAATAGCAATTTGAAGCGCATCGAAGGCCATATTCGGGCCACATACTGGTTAATATATATATTCTACTATATGGAAATATGTATAGATTAAATGAAGAAGAAAATGTCTGTGCTGAAAAAGATAAAACCATTCTTACGAAAGCAATTTTCTATATAATCTCAATCTTTGCCACCCTACCGTAAAAGTGAAGTATGTTTCATGAATGCCAAAACAAAGATAAATGTTGTGATACGGGTGTGGTTCTGTTTTCACGATTCTTAATTTACAGAAGGATGTGAACACCTCATCATACCAATGCCATAACATACATAGTTAAGAAAAAAAATTTGATAACTTTAAAATTTGAAGTTATTTCTTTATAAATCTAGAAATAAATTCAATAAAATAAAGAACAAAGATTAAAAAAAATACTTTTATCACTTAGGGGTGTCTAATAATTTTTTTTTGTCAGATATTCAAAATGGGTATCGTGGATCTTGTAGAGGATACCCACACAAGTATTTCTACGTCCCGGAATTTTTTTAAAATGGTACTTCCAGACCCCACGGCCGTTTTTTATGTAAAAATCACGTTTTTTTTTTCAAAGTCAACAAATGATCAAAAATTTCGCGTATCAAACGTGGTTGCACTGACTTTAAACGATTTCTTTTGACTCTATAGAGATGCTTATAATAAAATAGCACAAGTAACTGCCCTTTAAAATTTTAAAATATGCCTTTTTTACTCGATAAATGGCTGAAAACCCCCCAAAAATCCGTTTATTTTTAACATTTTATCGATTTTAAAGACCTACATGAGTTTGGGAACGAGCAAGCAAGACTCGTATCATAGGTAATTTCGTGTGCTGAACTCAAATCTATCATCCGTTTTTCGCCATCAGCTCTAGTTTTTGAGATATTACAGATATTACCATTTTTTCACCTATTTTTGAGATTCGAAATGCTTTTTTTGAAAAAAAAAAATGCACCGATTCATACATGAACAAGAGCCATAGTGCAGTACTTTGATGAATCGGTGCATTTGTTTTGAAAAAAAGCATTTCGAATTTTTATAAAATCTCAAAAATAGGTGAAAAAATGGTTATATTCCATTTTCAGACTGTAATATCTCAAAAACTAGAGCCGATGGCGAAAAACGGATGATAGATTTGAGTTCAGCACACGAAATTGCTTATGATACGAGTCTTGCTTGCTCGTTCCTGAACTCATGTAGGTCTTTAAAATCGAGAAAAGCTTAAAAATCAACCGATTTTTGTGGGAATTTCAGCCATTTATCGAGTAAAAAAGGCATATTCTGAAATTTTAAGGGGAAGTTACTTGTGTTTTTTTTATTATAAGCATCCCTCGAGAGTCAAAAGAAATCTTTTAAAGTCGGTGAAACCACGTTTGATTTTGTTGACTTTGAAAAGCGGGGTCTGGAGGTACCCGGGACGTAGAAATACTTGTGTGGGTATCCTCTACAAGATCCACGATACCCATTTTGAATATCTGACAAAAAAAAATTGTAAGACACCCCTAAGGTAACTATCTTTTCTTTTTGTCACGCATTCTTCTAGTTTTAAAATTGTATTAATAAACCAATAATTTACACAATTTTGTAATTGATGAATACAACAATAACTTTGTTATCTCTTTATTCAGTAAAATAATTAGGTATCACAACTTTGTTTCAAATTTAGTCCAAATCGGTAGGTATCTACAATGACAAACGATAAGCTATACAAAATTAAAGTCTTTCTAAATACTGATTTATATTTCTTTTACTACTTTGTTTGGGAATCATGTGGGAGCTATGTTTGCAATTTATTGTTATAAATTGTACTCCTGATTTATTGAATGTTTATACAAAATCATTGGACCTTATGAGCTATATATATTGAAACAAAAAAAGTTTTTTGTTCAAGTTTTTTACTGTATATTTTTAGCTACACACGATATTTAGCTATAAATCAATATTTTCACATTTCCCAAAGCTCTATATGGAATTGCTCCCCCTCAATAGGCAACCAGAAGCGCACAAATCAGTATCCGAAAAGTTTGAAAACTTCATTGTTGATGCCTCGTAGGGTACCTACTGTCTAAATGCAAAAAAAAAAAGAAAGAAAAAATGTTTCGCTCTATCAATAGCTGTGCGGCAGTGACAGCTAAATTTGTTCAAGCCACTTGATTTAGTCGACCTCGACAGTCGACAGTCTTCTACCCATTTGTCATGGATGACATGAAGAGTAGTGTTTCCGCCAATCTAAACAAAACAAATATAAAAAAAAGCAAAAATAAATTAAATAAGAAAACTTGTCCTTAATAGATACTTTTACTTTTTCTTTAACTTCGGTTTTTATCCGCATTTTTTTTTTTTTTTTTTTGTGCAAACTTCCAAACCACTACACCGACCCGACCGCTAAGAAGAAAGTATATTTATATATATTTGGTTTATTTTTGTTTCTTTTTTTTTTTGGTTTTCTTTTGTTATTCATCATCATCATCATGTAACTTTTATGGGACTTACCGGTAACTATATTACTTGTATAATTATAGAGTGAATGGTTAGAAACTAAATTACCAAGAAGAATTAAACTTTTTAATTATCACTCGAGGTGAATTGTTTCTTCAGGGTTTAATTTCTTTTTTTTTTTTGCAAAAATATAAAAATTATTAAACGTGACCTGTTTGAAAAAAAAAACACTTATCATGATAAACTTATACCATCATTATTAGATTTCTCATGTTGCAGATAGTGGCAAAACATGACGATTAAAACCCTTTTTTCGAAAAAAAAATCATTCATCAACGATTATTATTTTTGTTTACGAATTTAGCAAAACACAAATATGATTTTTTGTTAGGTGAACATGAACAGGGTCGGATTTATGATTTCGGAACTCCTATACTGTAGTCGAACTCATCGCAAAAATATATTATACGCTCTACTTTTGGTTATTTTGTTGTGTATTAAAACTTGACGTTTGGTTAAATTTTGACACTAGCGTGGTAAATAAAATGTGTTAACATTTAACTAGCTGCGGAGCAGGCTAAAATATGACACTAGTGGTTAAAATTTTGATGTTTCTCAAGAGAGAAGTTTCCATTTGAAATTATTTTTGAAAGCGTAATGGACCGGCCAGCAAACAAACAAAGTACTTCCTCAATTAATTATTCAGGTTGATAAATGGAATATGTACGAATTGATTGTTAGTTTTTTATTTCTATTTTGTTGACAGCTGTGAACTATGAATTAGTGTTTGAAGACTGAATTAACAAACTATCACAATGGTATTTTTGATCATAATGAAGAGGGAAATTATCGATAAAAATAAAAAAAAGTATGTGAAATTGAGAATTTCTTACATTTTCATAATGTACAAATTAACTTGATAATTTTTTTGCTGGATTTTGTTAAAAAAAAATAATTAATTGAACATAGGAAAAACCAATTTTTGAGGGTAATTTTGTTTTATCTTGAGGGAATTTTAATCAAAGTAGTGTCAAAAAAAGTCCCATTTAACGAACAGCAACAAATTAAATTTGATCCCTTTTTTAAACAAACGTCAAAATTTAACCGTTCGCACACGGTCTAAACACACAAAATATTTGGTGAATTTTTCAAATATTAAAATCATGTCGATTACAGAATCCGCAAAGCTCGATCCGCAGTGCAGTGCTTTCTTACCTATTTACTCATAAATCCTGAAAGGAACAGAAAAGACTGTACTGGTGAATAACTGCGGATCGAGGTTGGTGGATTGTGTAATCGACATGAATATTTTTTTTTTGATTAAAAAGTTTTTTTTGTCAACAGTGTCACACAGTGGAAAAAAGAATTTGTTTAAAAATTGAAAAACGATCAAACATTCTGTGTGAATGGTTTTAAATATTTTGAATTAAATTACCGACAGATCGGAATAATTTGAAGTCCAAAAACATATGTATTATAGAGAAACTTTATAGGTCTCTACCTAATTGACTTTTTCGATTTAAATTAGTTCCTAATAAAATTAATGTTTCTTAAGATGTTGCGCCTTGTGAAATTTGTTCGCATGATAAATCCGCAGCTGTTCCCAAATGTCATGTAACAATAATTTATTTTTTGTTTTATTTTGTTTAAATTTTGCAAATTTGTTATGGAAATATGTCGAGTGAATGACTATTAATAACACACAGAAATGGTATGCTTAGTCACTTAAGAAAATACAAAAGAAATGATTGCGTTATCTGCGGTTATATCAATTTGTATAGATTTAGAGATTTAAATTTTAAATTTTGAAAAATAAAACTGAAATGACTTACCTAGTCAAATGAAACCTAAGCTATTGAAATGAAAGGAATTGGAGCATAATCATTAATTATTTTTTTTTATTACCTATTATTTGACCTCGAAAATTAATGTTGAATGAGTCAAAATCAGATTGGAGCTGCAAAAAAGGTTAAGATTTAATGTACGTATACAAATGTTTCCTCTTATAATTTTCAATACGAAAGAAGGTAAATAACTGTTTTTTTTGTATTAAGCTTGAATAAGTCGTTTTTTTTCAAATAGATGCAATTTAAATACTTACCTTAATGATTTATACATATATTGTTTTTTAAATATTTATGTTAGGACCTGTAATGTTATTTGCTGATAGTTTAGCTATGATCAGTTGTTGGTGTAAAAAAGCAACAAATTCGTTCATTCTATAACCAAACAATTTGTCTTTGGTCAATCTCTCCGCCCGATACATTTCTGAAAGGTGCTATTTCGTTTTGAAGTTATTTCTACCTTTCAACAAAATTTATTGTAGTAAAAAAATTGAGAAACTTCGTAACAGTTACTATGGTATTAAATAAAGATAAACGGAAGCCTTACCGAAGTCTTATCTTACTTTAATGAAATCCATTTCGGTTAGGTTAGGTTGAAAAGGCTGCAAACGGAAATAGTGACACACTTAGACCATAATATGATCCATTGTGATACCACATGAATCTAGATGATTTCTCCCAACTCGATAAAAAAGTTAGAGCTTCTTATGAAGCATGCGGTACTAATAATATTTATGTTTGAAATCCTATTCCATCTATTCCATGGTCCAATTACATACAAAGTAATACTTAAAAGTTAAATAGTGATCAAAAAATATAGACACTAAATTAAAACAACAATAAGATTTGTTAAGAGTTTTTTAAGACTTCCCGATGATCTATACTCCGTTAAAAGATAATTCAGCTTCTTTGTTTGAAATGATTTTCTTAATTTTATAATTTCATGAAGTTTTATTAAATCTATCGTAGGTGTGAACAATTATTTTTTGTTTCTGTTTCAACGGATTTCATTCAAAAATCACATAATTAACAAAACTTAACTCAGAAAGTTGTATTAAAATTTTAATTTATTATTGGAATGCAAATACTCTTCCAATCAATAATAAGAATAATTACAATTTTTAACACTGTCTCTTCTAAGAAAGCTTATCGAAACTTTAACTTCTAGCTTATTCAAATTTATTTAAAAAAACTTGGTTTTTCGGTTTTGCACATAGAATAAGATTCAAAATTTTGGTAAATTCCTTATGAAATAAAAATTATGGGAACGAAGCAAGAAACCAGTAAACCCGTTGTTAAAATGTAGAAACGTTTTCTGAACTTGACTTATTGGGTTTTGTCACAGTACCACAAAGCACAAACTTATTTATTGTTGAAAACCCTTTAAAAAGCATTCGGACTAAATGCTTAATCATCATTTTTATAAATAAATTGCAATGTAAACAATGATTACAATAAAAGACAGTCCATATTTAAAAATTCAACACACAAACTTCATGGACATTTTATCGAAGATTTGAAAACCTCAACCGCATCGAATTTAAAAAAGGAGTGTTCTTACACTTTAATTTCATAAATCAGTTGTTGTTTAGTGGCTTATTAAATGTTGTAACACGGCTTCTAAAACTTAAAGAAGCATCTTAATGTATGAAATAGTAATTAAAAGTATGCAATACAAGTAAACATGTGTGCAGTTTTAGCCTCTTTAGTTTAATAATTTTTCAAAGAAGACTTGCCGGATGTTAAAAAATTCACAACATGGTTAGGAACCTATTTTATAACTACACGATCCGTACCATCATCCAGCCATTAAAAATACATATTTGAAAGTTTACCATGTTACAACTGACAGTAATGTTTACAACTTCGCTTAGTTAACTTAGCAGTCAAAATGCATTTGCATGATAAATCAAATAAACATTTTAAAAACTTACTACCTAGAAGAGTAAGTGTAATGTAGTATAGGAAATTGTTTGGTTGCTTGTTTGCCGTATTAGTTTTGCCGATTATAGTTTTTCATAAAGAAAACAAAGCTTTATTTCAAGGTAGCCATTGACTACCGCAAACATTAAAAAGACACAAATAGAAATATAATTTTTCGCTCGAATGATCTGAGTTAATGTAAGAAAATGATGTTTCAGTATTTTTTTTGTTTGCATAAAATAGTTTCCGCTTGTGAGCTTCTTCCGAAGAAAGAAATGACCACGCTAAGTAGCAAAAATTTAAATGCTTAAACAAAAAAAAATAATATTGATATGTAATTAGGATCTATAACGAAAATTATTTTTTTTTTTGACCGAACCATAAAAAAAAATAGCCATTGTTGCCATTATTTTTGAACTTGATTCCATCACAAGATACAAAATTCAAATTAAATTTGTAGGTGCAGCTAGTTAATGGCAAACATGATAAATGGATCGATTAAATAAAATTAGATAATCATTTTTTTAGGTTTGGCATTGCCACTTAGAGCTAATAGACAATAGAGACCATACTGTCCAAACAAACAACAGAATATTCCACACCATCTCTGACAGATAGACTGTTTTTAAAAATTAACTTTTTAATCTATGTATGATTGTACTCGTACGTATTAGTTGAAGAACAAACAAAAAAAACTTTTGGACGGAAAATTTTCAGCAGATATGGCTTTTTCAATCGAATCCACAGATGTCTAATATTTTTTTAATATTTAGGAATTTTTATTTATTATTGAAGCCAGATAAATTCCATTTCATGTCAATATAGAGTTTTGTCGTTATTTAGGTGCTGTGACAATAATGTTGGGGTGTTTTCAAAATAATGTCTCAATATGGAAAAAGATACTTAATAGTGCTCGGAGCCGATTTTTCGAATAAGAGGTGTTATTTTGAATAGCCCGCTATTTCGGTAGTTGTCACTTTTGAAGCTGTATTTTTTTGACATTTGACAAAATTGACGAAAACGCTTCAACAACGCATTGAAATTATTAAAATTCACTATAAAAATGCATGAAAATAATCCGGAATTTCATCGGAAAATCATCTGGACTGATAAGGCCCATTTTCACCTCGGTGGCTACGTCAACAAGCAAAATTGTCGCATCTGGGGGTCGGAAAACCCAAGATTTATTGTTGAAAAGCTTCTCTATCCTCAACGAGTAACTGTTTGGTGCGGTTTATGGTCCGGCAGGGTCATTGGACCTAACTTTTTTGAAAATAATGCCGGAGCAACAGCTACGGTGAATGGATTGCGCTATAGAGAGATGATGAATAATTTTGTATGGCTGGAATTACATGGTATTGATCTAGACAACGTTTACTTTCAACAAGACGGTGCTACGTGCCACACAAGCAACGAAACCATCGATATTTTACGGGAAAAGTTTCGGGACCGTGTTATCTCTCGAAGAGGTGATCACAATTGACCACCGAGATCTTGTGATTTAACATCTTGCGACTTCTTCCTTTGGGGTCCCGTGAAAGACAAGGTCTACGCCAACAGCCCAGCGTCGATACAAGACCCCAAAGATGGAATTCGTGAAGCTATTGAGGGCATACAGCAGCCACTTTGCGATTTGGTGATGGAAAATTTCACTAAAAGGATATTGTTGTGTAAGCGTAGCCGTGGCGGCCATTTGGCTGATATTGTTTTCCATTATTAATGACATTGCTTTTTTCCTACTATAAATAAACATCCGATCATTTATCTCAAAAAAATTACATTTTTCTTTAAATATCAAACTATTGCCTCTTATTGGAAAACCCAATATTAGAAGAATTATTCTTATTCTTATTCTTCGCTAGATCTCCACTAAGTTGTCAATTATGGATTATGGATTGGCTGGATCAGTTTTCCCGGAATCCCAAGTTTGGCCATTACCATAAAGAATTCCAAAAGATTTTCGGTTCATATTCGTCAAAATGTTTACCGATTACTAATAATTACGTTCTATGTATCTTTACCTAATATATGTAATTTATGTATATTTATTAGATATTTTTCAAATAATTTACTTGAGAGCTTACAATTCTGTTGTCTCAAAATGCCCCAATTTAAGATTCCTACTCTCATACCTGTTTTTTATTTGTTTCGATTTTCCTCCATGTTGTTCAATATTTGGTCAACATATGTAGGTATACATATCCCTTAAGCCATATTTGTATCATCAATTTGAACCTTCATTTCTTTCCGGGAAACAATTTCTTTTTTTTTTTGTTTGTACCTTTTTCCATCCTTATTGACATTTCAACATATCGGTCTGACGAAAAAAAAACATCGGTAGTTCAAATTTAAGACACCCTCACAACACACTACTCCAACAATTCCCTTGTCATTCATACGCACTAACAACAAAAAAAAAAAAAATGTCTTCAACTTCTTTACATTCATACGTGGGTATGTTTTACTATGGACTATGCTATACCAGAAAGGTGAAGAACCTAAATGTCCATAAAAGTATCTTCTCCATTTCAAATGATATAGAAAAGTACATCCAAACACAAACTAACAGTTTTTTTTCCACTATATCTACCTATGCAGACAAAAAAAAACATAGAAAAACAGTAGAAATCCAAAATAAAAGTAAGAAAACCACACTTCTTCGTCTATACAAACATAGATTCTCACCTGTAAACATTTGAGTGTGCAGTGTGCCTATACTACCTGCTTGCTACATAGCCTGTTGGTTAAAAGATGGCATGGCTTCCACTACCTGTCTATCCGTCTGTCTGTCTGCCTGACTCCCATAGTAATGTTGCACCATAACGGGGGTAAAACAAACTCTAGCCAGCCAGCGAGCCACTATTATATGCCTATACTTCATGCCAAAGCAACATAATCCCATCCATCGTTGACTCCATCGATTCAGTCTGTGTCGACGGCGCGCGGTTACACTTTACGTCGGTCTTTTAACATGAACAACACCGTTATACAAACTCCTCTCGGTCTTGAGATTTACTTTTATCAATGACATTCCTTATATTTATCATTCTGGCAGTATTACACTTTTGTGAGTTTGAGTTTTGAGAAGCACTGTGTGCGACATGCGCTAGTGATATGAGTTCCACAAGGATTCAAAATTTCCCCCAAAGCATATTATGGTAGATACTACAAGGATACCGTGTGTAGAACAACCAACGAAACACAAGTAGGCAAAGATACTAAAATTGAAAAAAAAAAAAAACTGCGAAAGCCAATTTTCTATTAATAGAACTGTGAAACATGGGACTAAACGACTTCGTGGCGTTGTTCTACAGCAATAATCAACAACAACATCATCATCACCAGCTTCAGAATCAGAATCAGCAAAATAAAAAATCGTCTTCGTCCTTTCAGCCGGTTATTGGAGGTTGTATTGTTGGTAATTCGCATCAGTTAGTTTCAATTTCAAGTCCTGCCCCGCAAATGAATAATTCGAGTGAAAAATTCAAAACATCTTCCACGAATCGCAAAATCAATTGCAACTTAAGTGATGTGAATTTGAAAAATGCAAGCGGAAGTGGCACCAATTTTTTGTCCTTCAGCAAAACCACTCCGACTTGCTATAGTGAGCTGGATTTGTATAGGACTCCAGCATTAAGGGGCAAGAAATCATTTCTATGGAACTCCTTTCGAATGCCCAAAAAATCAAAAGGTAAGTCCAAAGGACTAATGCAACAAAAAAAGTGCACATGCATATAATATTTTTTTCTTTCTTGTGTGAAAAATCGAAGATTTTATCCTTCTTGGTGTTTTTTTTTTGGGGGTATTGCACACATACGAAGGTGTCCTTGAGATGCGGGGTGTGTGAGTGTGCGTTAGTGCGGGTACCATGTGGTTTTGTGGGTGATGGGTGTTGTTTTTTTCATTCGTTCGTTCGTTGCTTTATTTTTGTATATAAAGTTTTTAATCAATCAAGTTTGCTGACTTTTAAATGGTCCACCAAGAAAAATTACATTCATACAGCAGTGATTTCTCGACTTTAACAACCACTCCCCTAATATCTTCAAGCTTTTGGAATTAATGTCGTTAGTTTGACCTTATAAAGAATCCAGTCAAAGTGTTTTGACCTAAAAATTAGTTCAATATTTTAAGCTACATCCTAAAAAAACAGCAAACAAAAGAGACTGCAACTTCTTCTCGTTCCAGATTCAGAGTAGCTTCTTCTTAACCTCGTTCGGGGATAATTTTGTTCGTTTAATTGGCGTTTAGCTATACGGTTTATTAGGCACTCTTATTTGTATTCAAATGAGAAGTAAACCACTACCCACACGGAAATTATTACCTCTGTAGTTCATTGTAAAATTGATGCTATTCAGTGCGCGGAAATACAAATTCTTTCTAAGAAGAAGCCGTACAAATAATATTTCATTGTGTTTTGTATTTCTTGTTTTAGATTCTATTTGTAGTTAAATAGTTTGAGCTAGAAGGCTTTTTTGAAGCCTTTCAGTACCTAATTCAGTCAAAGTACATGTAGTTCATAGATACATCTCCATCGTACATAAAGAAATGATTATGCTATTCAACGCGTATCTAATGTTCATCATTTTAATAATTAGGGACAAAAATAAGAAACAAATGGGAGTTAAATGAATTTTGTTGAGTGTTAGATCAAACTCGAATAAAGATGCCCTAGGACCTAGTCCTATGTATAATATTTAAAAAATGATTAAAATTAAAATGAAGCTGAAGATCGCTGCATCCGAGGTTTTTTTTTCTTTTAAAGTAGCAGACCTCGAAAAGTATCAATGATATTGGAAAATTTCAAATACCAAATAAATAAATATTATTATTATTATGCAAATAATTTTCCAGGGGCGATGTGCGTTACTTTTTTAAATTTGCATCCCGTTATATTTTTTTAAAATTAGTTTTTAACATTTTAAAATTTACTTTTTTTTTAAACGAGCAGATAGACCAAACCAACGATTACAAAAAAAAAAAAAAAAAATGCGCTGTGTAGAACAGACCTTTTTCTAGAGGCGATGTTCCTTAGTTTTTTTTAAATTATTTTATTAAGCGTTTTTAACAATGAAACATAAAAAAAGAAATACAGAACTCTAACCCCTTATAACTTCGGATCAACGAATGCTACGTTAAAAAAAAAGTACACAGAAATATTTAGTTTTCCAATCTCTAGAGGCGATATTTTTAATTTTTTTTTTCATGTTCTTAAGCCATTTATTTTTGGCTAGCATTAGATACAACAAAACGAAAAAATAACAAAAAGGACAGTCGGCAGGTTTTTTAATTTGCAAAAAAATACCGCTCGAATTTTATGATTGAAATTGGTAAATGGGCTCTGAGTATAGAAAAAAATCGGTACGGCTTTAATTGTTGTGTGTCAGCCGCAGTTTTGAAAAACGCGATTTAGCTCCAGAACGACTTATCGTACAATTTTTTTTTTATATACAGGGTGTCCCGTAAAAGACGGTCAAAACTGAATATGGTGATAGGCCAGGTCATGACCTTTCAGAATTTGGTAACTTGTTCATACCGAATCATAACGGTTTTCGAGTAACGGCTATTTTTCGAAATTTTTGAACCAGTTTTTTGCTCACCCTGTCCATAATTGATTTTTGTTTTCTACAATTTTTACACTAGAACTTTGGCTACTAGTTTGACTAATTTTACCGAATAAAAAAATGTTCATTTACATCACCATTTGCCTACAAACTAAAAGATAAACTCGAACTTTGACCAAATTTAATTTTTGACCTCAATCTTCTTAAGAGCTCCATGAATAAAATTCGTATGACACAATACAGGTTGTATATTCCAAAAATATTCCGTTTTTCTTTTGTTTTTAAAAAGGTATAAAACTTGCTAAGGCGGTGCTCAGATAGAAAGTTATAAACGTTTGAATCCAATAAAACAGGTTAAAAATAAAACATTATTGTTTAAGTATATCGAATAATTTAAAATATCTTTTCAAATATAACTCCGACAAAGCTGAATTTTGGTGGAGGGCTTCATTTTGATGTCTTACGCATTTTTTAAATCAAAACCTTAAATTTGGGCAAGGACTTTCGATTTTGTAGGGTGAAAGGGGAGAAGTCCAGTATTTTTGAAAATTTCTCGAAAAGCATCAGGTTTTTTAAGAACTGTCTTTGGAAAAACGGTAGCTATTAAAATTCCGCACAAAAAGGCTCAACCTTTTTTTTTCGTCGGAGGAAGTGATTTCGAAAGAACAGGGACCAAATGTGGCCTTATTTTAATGTGATATTTTCCACACCGTTGCATTTGCGCTCATTTGTCTCAAAATCCATTAGTCTAACAAAAAAATTATAGTCATCTATTTTTTGTAGAATATTATAAGCTACAATTTTTCCAAAGATATTTCTTAAAAAATGACCATCTTTTACGGGACACTCTGTATATAAAAAAAAAATTGTACGATAAGTCGTTCTCGAGATATAAGCTAAATCGCGTTTTTCAAAATTGTGGCTGACGCACAACAATTAAAGCCGTGCCGATTTTTATCTATACTCAGAGACAACCCATTTACCAATTTCAATCATAAATTTCGAGCGGTATTTTTTTGCAAATTAAAAAACCTGCCGACTGGCCTTTTTGTTATTTTTTCGTTTTGTTGTACCTAATGCTAGGCAAAAATAAATGGCTTAAGAACATGAAAAAAAAAAAAAATAAAAAATACCGCCTCTAGAGATTGGAAAACTAAACTTTTCTGTGTACTTTTTTTACGTAGCATTTGTTGATCCGAAGTTATAAGGGGTTAAAGTTCTGTTGTTCTTTTTTTATGTTTCATTGTTAAAAACGCTTAATAAAATAATAAAAAAAAACTAAGGAACATCGCCTCTAGAAAAAGGTCTTTTCTACACAGGGCATTTTTTTTTTACCGTTGGTTTGGTCTATCTGCTCCCTAAAAAAAAGGCAAATTTTAAAATGTTAAAAACTTATTTAAAAAAAATATAACGGGATGCAAATTTGAAAAAGTAACGGACATCGCCCCTGGAAAATTATTTGCACAACATTTTGGTATTTGAAATTTTGCAATATCATTGACACTTTTCGAGGTCTGCTACTTTAAAAGAAAGAAAAAAAAAAAAGGCATCGATCTTCAGCTTCATAAATTAAAGAATTATATCATCCATTAGTGCACATAATTATATTTTGCTTGGTAGTTGGCTGTCGAAAATGATAATCAACGAAAACTTTGGTCAAACCTGAAATTTTAATAATCACCCCAATTACGAAATTCGTATTATTAAGTCGTATTTAGTCGTATGTTAGGTTTGAGGTTTACTTAATGGTAAAGTGTTATCTTTTTTGGTTCAAAGGTTTTGAAAATTTACGAATAGAGACTTTGCGATGCTGGTATTTAAAATTAACAACATTATTATCAAAAGACATGACAAAAATTGTTCGAAAAGAACACAAATTGTTCTCTTCGCCATGTCTTTTGATGATAATATTGTTAAGTTTTAATACCACCATCGCAATATCTCTACCTATTCGTAAATTCTCAAAAGATTTTCACCAAAAAAGATTTCATTTTACCATTAAGGAAACCACCAGCCCAACATACGACCAAATACGACTTAAAAATACGAATTTCGTAATAGAGGGGGATGGTACCTACCCTACAAAAATTATGATTTGTGAAAAAGAACAAAAATTCAGAAAACTCTTATACTTAAGAAGTAAACAAATTAAAGGTAGTACCCCTTGGCGTAATATTTAGTTACTTGGACTATTACTCTGAATGCCTGGGATCAAAACTTATCCTGTTTGTTTTTTCTACGGATAGTTTATTTTACGAAAACGTGCATATTCCACTTAGAAAGTCTTTTTCTATTGTCATGATGTCATGTCTCCTTTAAGACTTTTAAAATCGACAGAAAACGCCTGGTTCTTCACAAGTTGTCGCGTTACTTATTAATTTTTGTATTAATAAGAGTTTTGTACCACCGACATATTAGCCAGACATGCTGAGAAATATAAAAAAAAAACACTATATTATTTTTTTTTGTACATATGTATGTCTGTACACTCCATACGTATTTTGGCTTATAAATACATACTATAGAAATCGATTGGAGCTTTATTTTTAGTATTTTTTGTCTGGCAATTGTTGTTTAAATTCTTTGTTGTTTAATCAAACATTTGGCGTGTTCTGGAAAACGAGATATCGAAGATTTTGGTCTGCTCCATCTAAAGCTGATCAAGCGAATCCAAATTTTATGTTCAACAATATTTTGAAAGCAAACGCAAATGTTTTGCTGAGGAATCCAGTTTAGGCAAGTGAATTTACTGAAGACGCCTCCCATTCAATTTTTGTTCTAAGGATTTGTATTAAGTTTCATATTTTCAATAAATTAAACAAAATATTTGGATTACCATATTTTCGCCCTAAAAATGGACAAAGATAATTCAATTCGAGGATACAAATTGCTACAAGTGTGAAGTATTTCAAGTGCTAAGCCATACGAGATGAGAAAAGTAACGTTTGAAACAAAGCCATATTTATTAGGTTTAAATTTACCTAGACAGGTAATAGCTGATCACGTTAGAAAAGACGACCAATTTAAACATAGTATTTTAAAATTATATGTGTAAATACATTTTTTTTTAAATTGAGTTAGATAAATAAAATCTTCTCAATTCAAGTTCAATATTTTTACAATAAAAACAGACAAAAATCCTACAAAGTCGATTACTAGACGAGACCCAACCTTAGTTGTACGAGATTGATACCGAAATGATGCTGACATTTTTTAGTTTTGTGTAGTGGCAAGTGCCAGCTATCTTGACAGTTAAGAAAGTTTTGATGTATCTACATAGGTACATATCTACTTCATAAGAAATAGGTAATTTATTTTGGAAGTGATTCTAAAAATAGTTATTTTCTCACGGAATTTTACTTCAGTGACAAAGTGAAGCTTGGATTATTTTTGTTTAAAAGAGCACACACTAGAGGGATGTTTTTTTAATACAGTGAAAGCGTTAGGAAAATAAAAGTCGATATCGAAGCACATTGGTTTTGAACTTCTGAACATCAAAATGCGTAACACATTCGTGTAGAGCGTAAAACACCCGTGTGAATTTTAAAACTACTTTTTCTGTATAAAGCATTTAACTTTTTCTAAGCTAAAGTCTTTCACAAATCATATTTCGCAAGCGAAGTCCATTACATTAGCTTTAAAATTATAAATACTTAATTTTTGGCAGAATGAACTTACTCCAAATTTTTCAAATTAGGACTAAGTTCATTCAGACCAAGTACGCAATGAACTACCCCATCTGAACTTACTCCCAAATTTGTGAACAAAGTTCCACTTAAAAATTTGGTCGGAGTTAGTGAATTTTAGACAGTAGGAGTTAATTTTCCTCGGAGTTAATTCGTAGGGCCTGGATATGGTTGTACCATAAAAACCGTTTTGTTAAAATAAATGCGTTCTATCTTAAGTATACACTATTCGTACATTTTGTGTGATCTTTTAAAATATAAAATTTTAATATTAAATGGTACAATAATAATTATGTTAGCATAGACAGATAAATACGTAAATAACGCCTCAAATTCATATACATACCTACATACATTGAAATATTTAAACAAAAAAATACCTTTTATACAAAATTACTCACAAGAATGTTAAATTTATTTATTTATTTACATAGTTTAATACAAGCAAGAATGAATAAAGAAATATGAAATTTATACTTCACCTGAAATTTTTGTTTGCTAAAAAATCGATTTTCTACTCCAATAGTTGTATCTTAAATTTTATGTTGAATTGTATGTTATATAGAAAATTAAAAAAAAAATGGTATTCCGTTTAAACAAAAAACCTCTAAATACGATATCACCATGATCTCAATTTCGCTCAAACTTGACTGAAGTGATTTCCGATTATTGTCGAAGTTTTCATTTTATATTTTGCAATGACATTTTCTTGTTATATTTTTTTTTAAACTTTGCTTTGAATTCCAACTTTCAAAATGTTGTTATTTTTTTGTATTACCTATTTAATTTTACAACACCCACATTGTCCCTGAACATATGAAAAGTAGATACATTAGTCGCATGTGTATCACCTTACATTGTGCTACCTTCCTGCGCTGCGGTCAAGTTTCACGTGACAAACAATACTTTATGTCGCCATAATAACTACAATTATTATTATAGCAAACCAGTAGTTGAAGATAGCAAACATAACCTTACTTACTACTAGTATATTGCGTGTTTGCATGAAAGTACTTTTTAAAATAAGTAGGTAGGTACCTAGGTACATACAATAAAAAAATAATTTTCGCAAGCTGGCTTACGTAATAAGGTAGACAACCTTATTCTAGATTAATTCAAACGTATGACTATGTGAACTAATAGAGGAGTGAAGTTGGTGAACTAAATCTTAAAAAATGTTTTCTGTATTTCTTTATTCTCTCTTTAAATTAGTGCACAGACAATTATTTTTCTACCTATAATTTTGAACCACCTTGGAGCAGTAAGATTACATTTGAACAACGAGTGCAGCAGTTATTGTTTACTTGTTTAATAAAATAATGTTCATGTACATAAAACAAGAAATAAATCTAACAATGTTTAAAGAGTTTTGATAATTTAAGCAGTTGGAGTTTTTATCCTGGTAGTAGTGTATACTATAGCGAATTTAATTTAATGTTAACGAAAAAACTTTCTTGTTTTTCGAAATAGAAGGCTAAATTTCGGTAAAGCTTCTTCTTGTTATAATTTCACACAGCTAAGGAAATGTTAGCGAAGTTATCATTTGTTTAGAGCTTCCATTACAATTACGTAATTTAAGACCGTTCTGACAAATTAATCATAGTATTTTTTTTTACATTTATGAACTCTATCCAGGCACTGTGTTTGATGGAAAATCTAGAATTTTCTTTTAATTGGTAATCACGTTTCAATTCGCTGGTAATCACCTTGGCCTTTGTTGATGTATCTTCTTCGTGGAAGACTTTAGAAACCATTCTAGGAACCGAAGATACAACACTCCATGGTTTGCGTTGATGCTCTTGACCCTTTCTATTTTGAATTTATTTAATACAGTCAATAATAATTATTAAATGATTTCCTAAAGCTATCTTACCAAAATTCACAATTCTTAGAAATTTAATTAATAAGTTGTTACTTAGAAAACAGAAAAATACGGAAAAAGGTGTAAATTTCTCACAATTTACAAAAACAAAATATTAATTCCCAACAATGCGTTGACTCCAATTTAGCATAATCCCTTTCATCTTATTATTTTGCGTATATATTAATAAAACAAAAACTTTCACACGCAGATAATTGCGAAAAATTATGTCTGCGAAAAAAACTTACAATGGCTTATGATTTATTGCGTCCGAAAAACATTTGAAAAGATTAATTTAATAACAGAAAACAAAATAAGAAAAAAAATTCTCCCACGATTTTGCCATCAAAAATAAATCTTTTTGTTCATTTTCATTCCTTCCCTCCATTATATCCTGTACATAGAAACAAAACAAAAATTTACCAAAAATCTGGCCTATTGTTCAAACCTCACGTTTTAATCTATCTTTTTTTTATTTCGAACAATGGTAATAGATACACTCTTGGTGTTTATGTTTCTTTTGGATTTATATTTTTTGTTTGATATAAAAAAACGACTTTAGCAAAATCTCACAGTACCTAATTTATTTTGCAATACAAAAAAAAAATACATATACTAGATATATTAAGCTTAGGTAGGTATAGCAATAGCATGCGAGAAAACAGTTAGTTTTCATAGGTATATTAACAACATTACTGCCTATGGCGGGCGCAGCAAAAACAAGAGATGAAGAAGAATCAACAGTTTTTTATTTGTTGTCTTATTATTTCTTTAACTTCCATCTTTATTTTTGTGGTTATCTAAGCAAATTATCTGGCTTATTTTCGCCATGTAATTTAATCAAATTACCCATCACCAACGATATTATTGTTAAAGCACATTTTTAGGTTAAATTTTCTTCCATCAAAATGAAAACTTATCTTTAACGAAACTTCATAATCATATAGAATAAAATGCCACATGCGCATTGAGGCTCTATTACATTCAGGACACATTATTATCTGTATGAGAACGTGATGATGTGGAAGTGGAGCAAGTGATTTGAGCGAGGGTGGTTTGGTTAATCTAGGCAATTCCTTGGCAAGAATGACTCACGGGGGGATGCTGTTGTGTCATACTCTATAATATGGATTGTTTTGAATTTATAGTGGATGCTGTTGCTACGATGACTCATCCAGCATGGGTTCTGGTTGTGCATCTGAATATCTGATGGGAAGCGGATACAGCAAAAATAAAAGCATCCACAATACCATAACAAACTGAAACTGTTATACGATATTATAACAAATCAAATAATGTGAAAATGTTCAAAGAGTTGTTCTCAAACTGTGCAAAGACAATTATTGCAAAATTGCAAATAACTACAGTGAGGAATATTTTTATTTTTAAAACCAAATTATAATTTTGTTTGCAATAAATTTTAATTTAATTGATAGTTATGCTACCTACTCATCGCATAAATTATGCACATAGTATGCGATGTATATATTTGTTTCTATTAATGTTTATTGTTGAAACTGAGAAGAGAAAGTTATTGTTTTATCTACGCAGTTAAATCTAGAGTTTTGTTTTTATTGGTAGAGTAAAAAATGGAAATACGGTTAATTAAAGTTGTGAAAAAATGTTTAAATTAGTTAGAGTTTTAATAAAATGAGGCAGATAGTAGATTATTTAAAAATTAATGATTAATATTTGATTATAATTTTTAGAAAGGTGTCTGTAAGACCTTAAATCTTTCAAATGCAACGTTAATTGCATGGAATAGGGAATATGGTGATAAGGAAGAATTTTTGGTGGCACAGTTGAGAACAATTAGTTTACGAAGTTATGAACTCAAATGGATGAAGTCTAGTTTGAAGCTGGACTTATAAATAGTCATTGCCACTGCAAATCAAAACCATGGGTTCCTGATGTCAATTTAAGTTGAAAATCTTAGGAGATAGTTTTATCGGTTTGGCGTCATTTTGTATTAGGTAATAGAGGTTTTTATATTTTTGGTTTCAGTTTCTTTAACTCCATGTCTTTGCGAAACTTAAGCCGATTCTTAATTTTGGTTTATTTAAACATAAATTGCTAACCGGTTTAATCTAGTATTTACATTTTTTTGAAAATAGCAAGGTGGAGAATAAATGGATTTAACAAATAAAGGTGTAGTGCTGAGAAGGTGTATACGTCAAATGTACCTTTAATTAAGAGACTTAAAAGAGGAATACAATGCAAAGTCTAGAGTTAGAGTGTAACAAATTGTTGGGATGTCAAAACCTTCTGTAACTATACTCTGTACTGTACATACTTCTAGTTACTGATGGCATTCATTATTCTTTCATATCTCTTAAGGTTATGCACACAATTCATGTTCGCAAAAAAGCACACCCTTAGTTTGCTTAATTGACTTAATTTGCAACTGGTAACGGAAACTACAAAAGAATAAGAAAGGTATAGGTAAAGAGTATAATAAGTTAAAATTATAATAATACCCTTCCGGTCGACATCCAAAAGCTGCCTTCCATAGTGTAACCTTACTATGGATGAACACAATATTATTGATGTAGTTGCAGGTTGCAGCAATGTTAAAGTAGAAAGGAACGAAAATAGTAGATTTACAGAAGCAATAAATGTAGCATGAAATGAATTGTGTAGTAAAAGGTGAACTTATTTTAGTTACACTCAAGTTATTTTCAAGGTGTCACCCAGCATCACTACATCACAAGTGAAGAATGTCCCCCTAAGAAGGCTTGAAACTCATTTATTTATGAGTTCATTAAAAGTAAGAGTTACTGAGGTTTTCAGTATGTGCTTCTTTAGCACTGCGCAGGTGCACTGCAATTGTACCTATACTACCAAAAGAATTTTCTTGCACAATGAACTATTTAGACCCGGAAAAATGTACAAAAAAATGGCCAAATCTCGAAAAAAATCCAAGTGAAGATTTTCAAACGCAATTATCTTTATTTTGGTATTAACAATTCTGTCGCAAAAGTCCATTACCAGATCGTGTCAGCGCGGCGTTAATAGTTGTTGAAGGTTAAATGTCGAAAATATCAGTTTTTCGCATGTACATATGTAACTCCGAAACGGTATATGCTATCGAAAAGTAATTCATACAAAACTTTTAGACTTTTGCCGTCCAATTTGTTTCCTATGTTTAAATTTTGTTAACATAATTTTTCGATGAAACCTGTCGTTCAAAGGATATTACTTTTATGCAAAAAACGAACATTTTAGAATTTTTGTCAAACTTTTTTAATTACATATATCTTTAAAACGATTGTCTTAAAAAAACTTTTTTCTATAGAGGATTGCATAATGTATTAACTTTGCATTCAGATATTTTCGAAAATATGAGCAGTCTATGAGTTATATGTAAAAAACGAACATATTCGACATTTTACGTTTTTTTTTGAATCGTCGGTATCTTCTTAACGGTGAGACTTTTTTCTTGCGGAAGGCAAGATGTACAAGTTTTGTGTGAAATATTTTTCGATAGCATTTATCTACTGTTTTTGAGTTGTTTGCGAAAACTGATATTTTCGACATCCAACCTTGAATAACTATTAACCCGCAGCGGAACGATCTGATTATAGACTCTTGCGGCAGTATTTCTAATACCAAAAATCAAGAAAATTGGAAAGTAGTTCGCCCGATGATGGAGTAGCAACACTCCTAAGCGCGTCGCATTAACAAATATATCTATATAAAAGTTGTGATTATAGTTTTTTAAATTTAAATTTAATAAAAATTTTTTTTAAGAAATACAAAATAAAATTTGTTGTTTTTAATAATTTTTAATTTAAGTATAAATAAAATATAATAAAGAAAATTGCTTTTAAGAATCTTCACTTGGATTTTTTTGGAGGTAAAAGTACATATAATTAACCTGGGCTCTCATCACGTAACTTTTCAGACGACTATCGTCCAGACGATAGCTAGAAACGATATCGTCAATATTTTGCTTCACGTAATACGTCTACTCTCGTGTGGTCTTCGTTCTCGTTTGTTGTAGTTTGAGAGCCTCTAAAAAACATGTCTGAAACAAGCTATCGATAACGATATCGAAAACGATATCGTCAGAGTTACGTGATGTGAGCCCTGGACTATAGGTATTTAATTATTTACTTGTAGGTATTTTTTTAGAGAGCAAGTTTATAATGTAGAATATGCTGGAGATTACTCAATCCTATAAAGTCTAAGATTGTCTTCTATGTGGACTATTTCATTTCTTCTAAATAATTTATTAGAAATGCCTATCATTTTTTCTAAACACAGTGTTTAATTTCTTTTCCAAGAAAAAGAACACACTGTATATATAAATTTATAAATATTTATTACGACAGTTGATTGCCCTAAAAACTCTTAAAACCTCTGATTTCACCACTCCTCCTCCTTGATTGCTACTTCCAGCCAATTAAAAAAAAAAAAAAATATTTTAAGACTAATTTTAGGTACCTTTGTATTTAATTTAGGTAAAAGCTAGTATTTAAAGACATAGTTCAATTTTCAAACAATTAATGCCTTGAGGCTATTAATATACCTATCGAGCTTTAGTTTTAATGAAGCAATTTGTATCGATATGCAATTTGAATTTGGAAGCCTTTCTTCACATCATAATTAGAACCCATAACATTAACCATAAAAATACACTTCTGGCTCTTTAAGAAAACATTTAAGTTAAATTTCACTTCTTAAGACAAAATAGGTACATAACACAATTACCTGACGAATTAAGTCCTCTTAAACTCTAATGTTGGTCAAATTTTTTTACAATCTTGAAAGAGTGCACTACAATCTTATAATAATAGTGGTCTCTTCAAAAACACTATCCACAAATATAGAACCTGAACATAAAATTATATAGTACATATACAGTTAGAAAAGAATTTTCTCTCCTTCTTTGCTTCCAAGAATAACTTGTTACAACACCACCATATAATTATTTCAATGAAATTGCCATAATCATCGATTTTGAAGAGAATAAACTACTCGTATGTATCTAGAAATAAAAAAGAAAAATCACTTAACTACTTTTACAGTACCGGCCGGCCTGACCAATGTTGCTGACCAACCACAAGACACAAGTATTATTAAGACAAAAAGTCCATCAACGCCCCAGCCATTATGTTGCACTTCGTAGCACAGAAGTTCTTTTTTGTTCAACAACAAAAAAAAAAAGAAGAAAAATAAAAAATATCTAAAAACCACATAGAACAATTATTAGTTCCGTTTGGTGAGATATATCTACGTTGCTACGGTGTATCCGATAGATACTCTTTGTGCTATGTATTTTGATATAAATACACATCTTCATTGATTGTTTTGCTATGGTCTTTGGATCACACCGCAGCATGGCGTATCGCACAAGCACGTTATCTGAATGAATCACTCATCAAAGCATTTTGTATAGTAAGGTGAGATATACTGGTGAGCTGATAATGTGGACTAGAGAAATGACTTTAAGTTAAAAGATTGAAATTGCGGTCACAGATGATGGAATTTAGACATAGATATAGGACCTATAGAAATAATATAATGAAGCATCAGACGGAGAAGAAAAAAGGTGATGACAGTAGCCGTATACTGCCCCATTGATTGATTGATCAGAAGAGTATATATATTGTTAAAAATATATAGGAAAACAAAACGAATTTTAATGTGTATTCTCACCATTTTTATCTATTTTTATCTAATTTCATTTGCATCTGAGCAGAGCAGAGTAGAGAGTCAAAAGCTGACCTGATGCAAAGAATCGAAGATGGAAATTGTGGAAAAATAATTTCTTTTTCTTCCTTTTGTCAGATTGAAAATAGAAACAAAAAATCAAGCATAAAAAATACTTTCACACATAATAATTACAAATAAATAATATATTTTATCTCTTTACATTAATGTAGAAAAGAATATTTTAGAAAGTACACTTTCGTTAACAATTAGAACCTCAAAATGATTTGTTTTTAAAATTTCTAAATAGCATTTTGTAGGTTTAGATCAGGGGAGTAGCTAGCCCTCGAGGGGCCCCGTATCAAGAATTAGTTCGGGGCCCACCTAAAAAATTACAAATTAAACATAAAACAATTTTTACAAAACAAACAAAAACACTCACAATAACAAATGCAATATATTTAATGGTACATACATATGGTCTTTAAACATATGGTCTATAACCAAATATGGTCTATAAACAGATATAAATGTAGGTGCTATAAAACTTAAACTAACAGAAAAAAAAACTCAAATAAAAACTTCTCTTGCCTTTGTTTCTGCAAATTTATTAATTAAATCATCCATTTTGACGATGATTTTTATTTTTCAAGTTTTTCAGCTTCTATGGGCATGATCGCAAAGTTCGACAACCGTTCTTGTCCCATAGAAGTTCATAATTTATTTATTATTTTTAGCTTAGAGAATATTTAATTAGCAATAACTCTTTGAATTCCTTAGTTGACTGATGAATTTTCTGAATTTCTAATTTCAAACAGGATTTTAAAGCAATTAGTTGTTCAAAAAGATCATCTGACAGGTCCTCATTGTATTTAGCAACCAGTTTTCCTACTTCCTTTTCATTTTTTTTTTCATTGAAATGGATAAAAGTTTTTCTGGTTTTAAAACTCTAAATAAAAACGATTATACTTGGTAAAATACGTGCCTTTTGTAAATCATTGTCTTTATGCTGTAAGGCTTTGGACACAGGGTTAATGATTTCGAATAAAGAAGAAAAAACGAGACCAATATAATTAAATCGTAGCTCCCTAAAATGTTTATTATATCTTTACTTTCATCTTTTTTTTTTGAACCTACATAAATTAAGTTGGTAGGTTCAATGTTTTCATTATTAATGAATAATTTTTCCGTCCAGCGAATAAAGGCGTCATTTCTTGATGACCATCTAGTAGGGCCAACCCTTTTAAGTGTAATTTTATATTCCTCAGATGACTCGTTATTCAACATTGACCACCGTGTTATGCTATTGCCAAAAAAAGTAGGTATTTTTTCCAAATTGTCAAAAAAGAATTACACTTCTAGGAGGTTTTTTGCAGCATCAACGACTGGTGCAGTGCATCGAAAAAAACACATTTTTTTGTTGGTGTATAGATTCGTGTACCTATGAGAACTTCATGCAGAAAATTTTCACTACAGTTGTCCTAAGTAGGTAGGTTATATGAAAAAAGAAAGAAAACAATTTTTTGTATGGGTAATAGCAACAAATACCTGCCAAAAAAAGAGATTTTTTTATTTATTCATTTTTTTTTTTTCAAATGTATTTCAGTTTCTTACAAACTTTTCTCGGTTCGGGGGCCCCTATATCTCGGGGAGCCCGTATAATTGATACAGCTGAGACCGCGGTAGCTACGCCCCTGGTATAAATAGATATTCAGGCATTGATTTTATTGATTTTTCCATTTTCAAATTAATACTTAACGCCATCCATTATCAAATTGACTTAATTATAGCGAATATAATTTAATTATATGATTTAACGATAAGCGCCTTAAGCGCCGCCGTTGTTGGACGTGCTGCTTAAATTACCTAAAAATATTTAATGATTGCCACTTCGAGGCTCTGAATTTGAATGAGCAGTTATAATTTTTATGGAATATACTATTGTGCGGGAGATGTCAAAATAATCATCCAAATTGCCTGCGCGTCAAAGCGTACATATCAGTAGCGGATTTAGGTTTTGGCTGTGGATTTTAAATAGATAATAATTGTCGGTTCCTAAAATTGAATTATTTTTTTTCCCATAATAATTGGTAATGCTATAATCAGTATTTTTACCATGCTTATTCTTTTTTTTTTATATCATTCACGTAAAATTATTGAATGAGTCTTAGTGTTGACACTAGTCAACTATTTTAATCTTTAATGTAGTTGCCTTACTTTTTTTTCATAAATTAAGTTACTGTTGTGCTAACACCATTTCTTTAAGAAAATTATGTTGAACATGAACATGCCTAAGTCGATGATAGTTCCTGCGAACAAAAATGTCAAATTGTCATACACGTAAGTGCGACACTAAACAATTTAACTCAAGTTTTGTACGGGTTAACTTTAATGCAAGTTTATAACAACACTATAGCCTTGCACAGCAAGAAAAAGTTCCGTTGCTATCCATTAGGTAGATATACTATTTTGACATTGCTGTAGTGATTTTTGCCTTTTTAACACGATTTGAAAACCTCTCTGAACCTAGATAAGCTTTCAGGAAATTATTTAGTTTATTTATCGTGTAAATTTTGTAGCCCCAATCACAATTTGTTGTTCAATTCTCTTCGATCCTTAGCCCTGAGCTCATTCTTTTATCAAATTCTTTGTGATTAGTTTGGTTTTTAAGGAATTATTTATCATATGTATTTACCCAAGTTGCTAAATTTTGTATAGCACTAAACTCAGTTTTGCTTGCCTATAATTACTTTGGGCCCTACGAGTAAGTCCAAACTTTTCCTAGTCAAATTATTTTCGGGCTGGAAAAAACATACATCACATGTTAATTGCTTAGCCTCGACATGTATTTGTCTAGTAATAATTTCACCCAAGCCCAGCTTTTCAGTGGGAGACCATCCTTATTTCGGCGTTAAACTCGATGTAACCCTTTGAATTTGGTGCTTCCAATTCCAATACAAAGTATTTAAATATGACCTTGGTTCTATGGACAGTCTGCTTTTGTCATTTGTTTTTGTATATATAGTTCTGTGCAGCTGCATTGTTATTCAACTGAAATACATTCCCTAAGTTGGGAAGCTAGATAAAAGAAACCTGCAATAAAATTTGATCATTAAGATTTCATTTAAAATTTGATATTTAATATTTATTACAAGAGTATAAAAAAGTTTTTGATCAGATTTTCAATCATATATAGATTTTCTTACATATTTAGGTAACGTAATTTAGGTATGTGTTTATTTTTTTGTAATAGCGTTTATTGAGGTGAATATCTCTTATTAGACAGACACATAGTTTATAGTTACGATTGTTAATGTATAACTTGCTTTAGCTTTTAATATTAAAATTTTGAATTTATTATCATGATTTGACACGTCTTTTTCTAGACGATATTAAAAAAAACGAAATTATTTTTACAACATTCGTATATGGCAAAGTTGCTTAAAAAAGCGCGAAAACGCAACTAAAAGCCAAATATAATTATATATTGGCCAAGTGTATGCTTTCTCTTTCAAGCAAGGGCCAATAATTGTTCAAACCTCAGATAGTACCGACTTATTCTTAAAACAAAAATTTGGGTCATATTGCTTTACTTCTGTGATAGTTTAAATGATGATTGAAAAATCAGCTCTAAATTCTTACATGTACATAATATTAAATATTTTAGATTTTTTCTAGTAAAGAAATGAATTTGAATTTTGTATTTTATGTCATAGCCTCTGTGTGTGGTAATTTTCGTTAGTAATTTGTAAACATAAATCCAGTAATTTCTGGTCTTTGAATAAAACACTTGAAAAATCATGAACTAAAATAATCAAATAAACCATCATATTTACCATCAGCAACACATATAAAAATACAACCCACAAAATATGACAGCTAAATGAAGAAAACATCATATTTTTATTATTTTTCTGTAAATATTTGAATGAAAAATTTGCATATTATGTATGTATGTATAGTAGATACTCAAGTGGTTTGTTTTTGTTGATGTTATTTGGTCTATGTTCTATGAGTGGATGAATAAATAAGTTGCTTTAAATTTCTCAGCTTCGGTTAGCTATGGAACTGTACTGTACAAATACGTGTAGATGTACAACATAGACAGATGGTTATGGTTTAGCGGTTTTCAATTCAAAAGATTATGTAATATTAATTGAGGAACATTTTTTGAATTAATTAAGAAATTCAATTAACTTGATGTATATTATACAAAAAGATAAAAAAAACAATCTCTAAAAAACCTCAGTAAAAATCGTAACATTTTTTTTTTGTATTTTGGAAAAACGTTAAATTCACTTATTTGAGAAATTCACTGAAAGATTTAAGATAATTATAAAAAACAACCTGCAAAGTATTTAATTTTAACATTTGCCACCGTTGCAGCGTTTAACAAAACCAAGAGTTGAATTATGATTGTTAATAAAAGACTAATAATGAGCTAGGAAACTTGGCTGATGGTTGTTAGAAACTCCATGAAATAATAACAATGAGAAAGAGGGGGGCATTTCCGAGAGTAAGTAATGACTTGACAATTAGCCCAGTCGGAATATACAAAAACACGTTCTGAAATGCAAAAAAATCATCTTTTTCAAAAACTATTTATAGAAATATGTTTTCAAAAATTATATAAAAACGTATAATACTTCATTTTCGATGTTGGCCGTTGTTTTTTTTTATGAATAAAAAGTTTAAATGAGGGAAGTTATATTCCACCTCCATTGGTAAAAAATACTCGAGTTTAAGTATTCTTTAAGATTTCTTTACTTTATTTCTGTCACCTAAGAATCATAGTACTTTCTTATTGTTTATCATCCTCCAAAAAGTACTAATTTCAATTGGGAATATATCCCGATTAATTCGAAAAATATCAGCCGTATCAAATAGAAAATTAAATTTTAAAGACTTTTTGTGATTTTTTTTTTATAAAAAGTTGAAAATGGGCGAGTTATTTAACTAACAAACAATTTACCTTGAGTTCAAGACGGCGGTCTCCATGAGCTCCTCTACTGATAAAACAAAAATATCCCTACCTAATTTTTTGCATTCTTACTGCATAATCCGACTGGGCTACCGGATGCCGTTCCTTATATGTTTTGCTTAAAAAAAAAAAAAAAATAACGAAGTTAAAATTAAAATTACTTCTGTTTTGAGTGGAATGACTGAATTAAAATTCCAGGTGACCTTAACTTTTCTGTCTTTTCTTAAAAAGTGGATAAGATTAAAATCTTTGCACATCCTTTTTGTAAATTAAACAATTTTTCTGATTACAAATTGAATTAGCCTTTTTGCAAAGCAAACTCACATATTGTATTCTATGTACCTACTTGGTTTGTAAAAAGTAAATTTTTATCTGAAAAATGGGTGAATTAGATTCTCAAAAGGGTGAATTTAATTTACAAAAGGGTGAAAATCATTTAGAAAAAATTGAATTTAATTTGAAAAACGATTAATTTGATTTGCAAGAAGGTGATTTTAATGTGAAAAATTTACTAATTGATTTCACCTTTTTTAAAAATCAAATTCACCTTTTTGCAAATCAAATTCACCCTAGAATGTAAAAGTATTTGTTTGGCAAAAGATGGATTTGGTTTACAAAAAGGTGCATTTGATTTGCAGAAGATTGCATTTAACTTGAATACAGATAAATTTAAGTGTAAAAGGATGAATTAAATTTGCAAAAGAATTAATCTAATTTGCAAAAGGTAGAAAAGACTGTTATTAAAAACTGGAGAATCGCTGAAGCAAAGTTCTATATTAATGGTTAAGACACGCCTTCCTGCAGTCGTGTATTCCTATAGACTTGCTGTTGTTTTGGTATTTGGCATTTTTGTAGATCCAAACAATACTCTTATGGGCATACATTCTTATATTCAAATCAAAATCTTTTTAATATTTATTGAAATGATTAATTTGTTTCTCTTGGCAGGGTCTTACAATATACTTTAACCTCTCGAAGCTTTCCAGGTTAAACCAAACTCACCCTGTAGATTAAAAAATATATTCAGTCATTCATAATTTATCATTAGACAATTTGTCTTTTTCTATTTCACATGTAGGTACAAATCAAATATTTTGAGTGCAATCAATCAATACTTTCGTAATTCATCTGCCTTTGAATAAAAAAAAATCAACTTAAAAATATTTCCAACAGAAATCCCATACCCATCAATTTTCAATGAGAATTCCATAAACAATTCACGTTTCTTTAATAAAAATAAAGATAAAACTTTTTAAAATCTTTCGAAGTGAATTCCAACATAGTGGTCATTCTCATAGTTGATACACACGCCGCCGCCGTTGCATCAGCTGAACACATTATCTATTCAAAAAAAAGTGAGAAAAACTGCACCACGGCCACTTTTCCTGTCAATCAAAAAGAAAATACACACACACCAATTAACGCACAAAAAGAAAACATTTAGCGCCCCCAAGCGATATACCTATTCATTGAAATAATAAATCTCGCCGAGGGTCAAGCCAAAAACACAACACAAACCACACTTTAGCGGTGGTTTCTTGCCCGCTCTCTCTCCTTGCTCGCAGCTCTTCTTCTGTTTATGCGTGCGCAACTAACTGGCTCGAAGTTGTACAGCGCGTTTCAGTAATTTTACCGTGTGCGTAATACGCGCCAATGAGTAGCTTCACTTTGTACGCCAATTTTCGCGTTGTAATTAATTAAGTATTCGCAGTGTATGCCCGATGGCCGGTGCCCGCAACCCGCTTTTACCTCCTTTGCCATCATGCCGCAGATGGTCACTATGAAACCGATGAGCATCATTTCTTTGAGTAAACTCTCTGGCTCTCTTTAAAAAAAAGCGAAATCTAAACAAACACCCAAAAAAAAAAAAAAACCAACTGATGCCAAGGAAATGGCGGCGAACGGCTGCGGCATCGGAACATTTTTTCGTCCACTCGCTCAGTCGGGGATGGGTTTTACGCGGAAAATACACAAAACTGAAGCGGGCAACAATTTCTGTGTTTCAATTTCGTCGAATGAAAAGGAACAGTGGCGGCTGCGGGCGGTTGCTGCGCTCATGTAAATCTACTCAGTGATGTCATTCTAATTGAAATTTGTGAGACCAGTGCGCTTACATAAGTGGTTCGAAAAACATAAATAATAAATTTCTGCGGTCAGTCACGGTCATTGTACGAACGGTACGGAAGGACGGTGGCCCGGATGTCACTTCTAATTCGCTAATCGAAATGTCAAACTTGAAAGTTCGAAATGTATCGTGGAAGACGAGGTGGACAAAACAGACACCGTCAGCAGCAGCGACAGCATTCGCATCCTATACGTAAAGTGCGGTTCCGCACGAAGGTTGCGGCAGTTCGGGATGAAGAAGACGGTTGTGTCGACCTTCAGAATTTTGAGGTAACTTGTCGCGTTAATTATGGTGACTTTCGAAAAGTTCAAGTGCAATTCACGACCAACCATGAGAGAAAATGTGCCTTCAGTTGGAAGAGAAAGAGGAGAATAATAATCGGTGGTGGAGGCCGAAGCGGCATCAACATCCCCCCTAGAAATGGGGATTCCGATGAGGTAGCTGCAACTTCGACGGCAAAGAAGGCGACTGGTCTTCGGTGTATTCAAAATTGGTCCTCGCATGAGGATCTTGAGGATTTTCAACAATCTGATGGATGCTTGGCTAGCGACTCGGAACAGGAATTTCGCGTTTGTTCGCGACTTTCAGATTACATCGAAGACGAGTGGAATGATGGTATGTGTTTTTTTGAAGTGGTTCCTCAAGATTTCTTTGAGTATTTAATTGCCATCGTACATTTTGTTCACATTCTGGTTTCCTTTTAAAATGCTAGAAATATAATTATAAGGGATTCTTGAGTTAAATATTTTTAGATGTGAGAATGGATGTTTTCTTTTTTGTTTGCTCGCGAAAACCACGTCAATGGAACAGAGGGTATGGTTAATTAATCATTAAATTTGAAAAGGTGTGGTGGGGAAGGTAGAAGTTAAGAGACTTTTTGATTCGAAAATGATAATGTTTAGGTAAATGTTTTTATTTTTTCAACATGGTAAATATTTTTTCACATCAATGAAGGCATCAAACCTCCATTTCTGTTAAATTTAAAGTGAAAATTGCCTACGAATTTGTTGACATAGAATTTTCAAATTTCAAATTACACAGGCAGAAAACTAAGTGCATGCTAAGGATTAAGAAATATTAATTTGTGTTTCACGAAAAGAAGATAATTTTTAATATGTAAATATTGTGGAAAAGTTTACGGAACGTGGTATTTTCGTTTCGCTAAGACGAAGTTGATATCAGAATGAATTCTTAAAATATTTCAAAGCGGAAAGTTTTGATTCATAAAATATTACTCGTGCAAGTCATAGAATAGAATAATATGTTTTGAAGTTCATTATTAAAAATAATCTCGCTTGTCGAAAAATAATCCATACTCGTGCTTAATATAGTTTTTGTGGAAATTATTTTCACGACATAATTAAAGATTTTTATATAAAACATATAGTAATATCGTGAGCAACCTTTTCGTTACGCGATGTGGATACCTTGACGGCGCTAGTGTTTTTTTTTTGATTTGACATGCCAGCTAGAAAAGTTAGTTGTGGAACCACCAGGCGTAACCACCATCGATTTGGTCAATGCTAGTAGGTACTATAAATTTTATATACAAAGATTAAAGTTGTTTTTTCAACAGATTACAATTTTCTAGCGTTGGTCTAACGTCTCTTCTTGGGGAATTGTCAAATCGAAGCATATTGAACTCAAATCATCTGTCAACTGTCAAAGGTTCTGTTCTTTGAATCTTAATAAAAAGTGTCAGTATAAATCTTAGGCAACTCAATTTTCTGCAAAATTGTATACATATAAAGCTTTTTTTTAATATTAAGATTTAATGAGAAATGTCAAGCGCTCTGGTTCAGCCCCGAAAAACAGACTGATACTTGCACTAACGCCTTAAACCTATCGCAAGGTAAAATTCTTGTCCTACCTAAAAGGTGAAGGTCGGGTTTGTAACAGTTCATTGGACTATGAGATCAGCTTAAGCAAGTGAGTTCAAAAGATTTCAGTCTTAGCTTTTTGACACCTTATTAGCAGAAAAGATAGGAGAATTGCTGAGATCTTAGTGGGGAGTGATAGCTAGAATTGTAGACTGGTTTATTCAGTCAATCATCTCAGTATTAGTTAGTTTTACGTATAATTAAATGTATATAACAAAAAATTTAAGACAGTACAATAAGTCTTACAATAAGTCTTGCACACAAATATTGCATGATATCAAGGTTTTGAGTACCTATCTAATTTCAAAAGACGAATAAGGGTGAACAAATTAGAGCTTCCCAAGTACCTAGAAACGTTAATTTTTTTCTCGATTTTTTGACGAAATCATCAAAAACCGAAGACAACACGAAGCCGTTTCCAACCACAAAACTATCATCTTTGCTTGCATATAACTGTTTTTATTTTAAAGTTCTTAAAAATATTTCACACAAATTTTATATAACCAATTTCCGGCATAATGGCAGTAGCTATGTATGTATGTACATATTTACTGAAATAATTGCCATGATTTCTACGAGGATGTTCCATAGTGTGACAAAAGCCTTAATCGTAAAGGTTTGGTCGAAACAAAAATCCTCTGGGTGAAAGAGATTATATTTCCCCAGCTTAGTTGGTAGGGGTAATTTTATAAAAAAAATGGTCTTTAAATGGAAACTAAATTATTTGAAAAAAAAAAAAAACGAGAGCAACACTTGACTTGCGTACCGAAAATGAAAAGCTTTTTAGAAAAGCCAAAAATCCATTCATTAATTTTGTTTTGAAATCAAGATTTCTTAAATAATTTTTTTTGAAAAAAAAAAAAAATTTCAAACCCAAAATTAGAATTGGAACCAACTTGATTTAAACAGAAAATTGAATTATCCATTTGAGGCAAATTGTACTTTTTCTGCCAACAAATCTAATTGAAGATTTTTAAACACAATTATCTTTATTTTAGTTTTGATAACACTGTGGCGAAATTTCATTACTAGATCGTGTGCGCGTCAATAGTTTTTCAAGGCTGAATTTCGAAAAAATTAGGTTTTTGCATGTAAATCTGAAATGGTAAATGCTATTGAAAAGCACTTATTTCACACAAAACTTGCAGATCTTGCTATCCACCACAAGAAAAAAACTACACAAATTTTATTCCTACGACTCACCGTTAAAAAGATATAAACATTTCAAAAAATTTAAAATGTCGCGAATGCTAGTTTTTCACGTATAACTCCTGAACAGTTCATATTTTTGAGAGCATCTATGAATCCAAAGTTTATTATTATTTATTATATACCTAGCTACCTAGCTATGCTCATGAGATAAAATCGCTTTTAAGACATCAATTTTGTGTGAAAAGTCAAATCTGTTTCTGGTATTTTGCAATTTGTGGCCTTTTCTGGACGTACGGTTAACATTTTAACTAAACATTTTATTTATGGGTTTTCAATGAAACCTGTACGTGTACCTGTAAGTGTACGGAGTTATTTATCTGTGTTTCTGTAAAAAGTGATATTGCGAAGATTTTTCTTGTGAATATGCTGCCAAAGCCCAAAACGAGACAAAAATGTGTGTCATTTCTTTCAATATTGGTGAGGCAACCTAGTGCCTATTTCTTATTGATTTTGTTAAATATCAAAATACATTTTTATAAAATTTGTTGTTTATTTATTCGCAGTTGATTCGATATTCTTATAGTACGGAAGGCGACCGTAGGTTTACGTGTGTCATCGCGGCTTCGGAAAAGAATGATGTAAATTCATAGCTTTAGTTTTAGCATTAACAAAACCGCTGGTCGTACAAGGTTTTTCAGGTGGCAATGAGTAGAAAACGCACTTTTTCGGTTGCATTTTTGATAAGGATACCTTAACCATGATGGATTTTTTTAAATAGGGTATCAAATATCGGACTTTGCAATTTTTGTCCTTTAGAATATTGATACAAAAAAAACCTAAACGTATAAAATATAATTTTCGAAGCAAATATAACAAGCTTTCAAATTAATGAAATCTAATGGTTACTTATCAAAACATTCCACTTGTTTTGGATAACTCTTACAAATGTTTGAAATAAATTTGTGTATTTTGATGAAATTAAGTCAATGTTCTAAATGATAGTGTTTTGTAATTGCTTTATTTAATGCATTAAATGTCAGCCTCTAATATACTTCCTACATCAGCATCGATCAGGTTATCTTCTTCATCAATAACTTGAGCAGCAAGGGCAAATGAGAGAATAGCCATCAGGACGGCAGCGGCGAAAGCAAAGTTGAACTTGAACATTTTGATAATATTGTATTGTATTCTAGAGTTAGAAGAAACACTGATAGTGTATCTAAGAAATCACCAGCTTTTATACCCTGAATTTAGCCCAAAATCTACTTGTTTTTCGGAATTTTTTCTATTTGTATTTACTTTCGATTCAGCTGTTAAAATATTAAGAAGAAATTGAAAATATAGTTAAACAATTGGCAAGGTTATGCTAATGACAAATGATTACGCAAGGTTTATCTGAAAATTTCGCAGTTTGTTTACTCGGAATTTTTAACACGTACCTATATCATGTACAGCCACGAATTGCAAAATTTGTATCTGAAAGAAAAATATGGATTTTTATAACTTTGTACATATGATATTAGATCAGGAAAATTAGCAAGACAACAATCGATTTATGGAACGAAATACAGGACGGCTTAATTTTTTATACCTGAAAGAGGGCTATAAGAAAAGCTTTTATATTTTTTTTATAATTAACACGAACTCAAGGGATTATGACTACCTTTTAAATGTTGGTTTAACACAGTGCGAGCATTTAGGAAATAGTAGGAGGATTTAGTAGGAGAATCCGATGTTCATTCGTCTTAAATGTCTGGACTTAACTGTACGTCTGAAATTTGGCTCTAGAGTATACCGATGCGCATTCCCAGCGGCGCGAGTATTACGGTTTTTTTAGTGGGGGAATGCAACTCGCTATTTCACTAGAACATTGTTTAAAGAAGTAGCGATAAAACAAAGATAGGCAAGAGACGTTTCGACGATGTTCCAACGAAACAATTGTTGCGGAAATTGCTCTGTCACCTATCAGTCTTAAAGCTCTTCTCTGAATTCTGTCCAGTAGGTGCAAAGATGTTTTTGATGCACCAGACCGTATGTAGATCTTATAAATTGTGGCCAGATGGGAGGGGGAAAAAAAGTTTTTACATCGTCTTAGAAAACCTAAGCATTTGGCTTAGTTATATCCAGTATGTGGTCATTCCACAAAAGGTTGTCAGTAATACACATACCAAGAATTGACAGCTTTTCTGTTTCCAAGATGCAAGTGCCATCCATGAACAATGGCATTGGGGGAATATTCCGCTTTAAGGATAAACAACAGCTCTGCGTCTTGGAAGCATTAAATTCAACACGATTTTTAATACCCCATCTAACGATGCCATTTAGATCGGAATTTAATGAGCTCAACACATATTGCCGTTGCAGTTCCACATTCGAAGAACAAGGAATTGAATCAGGAAATGTATATGAAAAGCTGAGGGTGCTGTCATCAGCAAAACAGTTAAGTGGATTAGTAGTTTCGGACAAAAGACCATTAATAAAAATGAGAAAAAGAGTCGGAGACAAAACAGAGCTTTGATGGACACCAGCATTTATTTTACGAACTTCAGACTTAAAGCCACCCAAAACAACTTGAATTGAACGGTCAGAGAGGTAATTACTAAACCAACGAATAAGAGATACATCAGTACCAAACGTACTCATTTTTGATAGAAGAGCAGGATACCAGACTCTATCGAATGCCTTAGAAACATCAAGCGCAGTAATCTTACTTTCTCCAAAACGATGTAAGGATTGGTTCCACTTTTCAGTGAGATATGCCATCAGATCACATAGCTAGTCATCTAATCTAATCTTTTTATGCATATCAATTTATCTATAATTAGGTATCTACCTAAATGGTGCCTATTATATCCACACGCATTACATTAGCTTCATCGTGTTTTGTCGTTGTTGTTTGTATTTTTAAATAATTTAATGTTTTCTTTTTTTTTTTAATATCAACACCATACGACATTGCTGCCTTTTTTAAACCCTAGCCATTAACGTGACATCCGCTCAAAAGCCTTCCTATTCGGGTTCTGAAATAACAACAATGACGTTGTTGAAGTCTGTACGATGAACATAAAAAGAACAGCAAGACCAGAAAAGAATGTCGCGACATTCCCATATTGCTTGTACATACGTTTGTACTGTCATCACTCAGTATTCTATACAGACCAACTTGATGTCATCCATATGGTGGCCCCAATTATTATTATTATTAAAAAAAAAGAAACACAACCCGACCTATCGAGCAGGCAGAGACGACGAGAACTTTGTCCAGTTCGCAAACAATTTAATTATCCGTCGCCCGCAGCTTATTGCAAAGGGCAGTGCATGTTCTGCCTTCTGCCCCATCCAGCAGTAGCAACAGCAGCACATAGGCCGAATATTAATTAATGAAATTATTTTCAAAGACAGATTCGGACAACTGTCAGACGTACTTCCTAACGTCATTTTCCCTGCTGGCTTCGTTTCATTGCGACCAAAGTCGTTGTCGTTGGTAAGTCTCCAAGGTGTCTCTGCGTGCTGCAATTCTGAAGACTCAAAAGGCATATCACGTCTTCGTAATAAAGTGTTCAAGTTCATGTCGTCGTAGTAGTCGAAAAGGCCATCTCCGTCTGTCCTGGCTGGATGATCGGACTCCCATATGGTTCTCATCTGTCTCAACCCCACTTGTGGGTGAAAAAGGCATGATGATGGTGACCAAATAATTGATTTCATATTGCGCAGAATATTTTCATCCTCATAACATCTGGACACATGATAGAGCCATAGGAGCAACATCAGTTCCATTTAGGATTATGAGGTCTCACCTATAGATTTAAGGGGATGGCATCTGGTCCATTCCAAATGGCATTAATACGAATCCATGCCACTCCACACTGCATTATTAAAACTTTTACCATCAACTTATGAGGCTTTGGGAGCAGACGACCGACCGAAAGCTACGCACGATGGTGATGTCGATGTCGATGCGAATATGGTATATGAAAGTTGTGACCACAACTTGGTAGAAAACTTTATGGAAGGTTAATTGAATGCAATGGGCCAACATTGAAAGTGATTATGTCAGCAATTTAAGTTGGGTTTGAGTGGATGTGCGGTGGCGTTGTATACGGATCTAAACATGTAAGATGTAGGTACGGCTAACCTCTGGAAGGAGTATGGGTGTTCCTGTTCAGGTGTTAATTTAATAATAAATGTCCCATTTATTATATATTCACGTATAAATGTGAACCTCTGGTGAAATTATTATATTGTCTTAAAAGGTTCTCATGAATAAAGCTTATTTTTTTGTGTGATGATGATTTAGGCGTAAAGTGATAATGACATAATGAGCAGATAAAATATTTTTCATTATAACAAGTAAAATCGCCTGGACGAAACACCAGTTTTTATGAATATATGAATATTTTTCAATTTTTTATTCGAATAAAAAAATTGCGACTGCCGTGTTTAAATTGAAATATTTATAGGAACGTCGCTTATGTAAGTCGAAAATATCGGTTCACATTTACATAAGGGATGGTATGAAAAAGGTTTTATCTGTGTCTCAAATCCCATTTTTATTAACTTCTTCATACGAAAAAGAGATTTGAGACTGAGATTAATCTTTTTGCATACAAGGTAGTATAAAATGTATCTTAAAAGAATATTTCAAAGTCGGGAAACATATTAAGCGGGTATATAAATTGACAGAACAATCAATACAGCCACTATTGCTAACAAAATTTGTTTCAAACAAACCAGACTATAATAGTTTTCCGAAAGTTTTCGATGCACTGAATTCAAATCGGACTTTGCAAATTTTGTCCTTTAGAATATTGATACAAAAAAACCTAAACGTATAAAATATAATTTTCGAAGCAAATAGAACCAGCTTTCAAATTAATGAAATCTTATGGTTACTTATCAAAACATTCCACTTGTTTTGGGTAGCTCTTACAAATGTTTGAAATAAATTTGTGTATTTTGATGAAATTAAGTCAAAGTTCTAAATGATAGTGTTTTGTAATTGCTTTATTTAATGCATTAAATGTCAACCGCTAATAAACTTCCTACATCTTCTTCATCAATAACTGGAGCAGAAAGGGCAAATGAGAGAATAGCCATCAGGACGGCAGCGGCGAAAGCAAAGTTGAACTTGAACATTTTGATAATATTGTATTGTATTCTAGAGTTAGAAGAAACACTGATAGTGTATCTAAGAAATCACCAGCTTTTATACCCTGAATTTAGCCCAAAATCTACTTGTTTTTCGGAATTTTTTCTATTTGTATTTACTTTCGATTCAGCTGTTAAAATATTAAGAAGAAATTGAAAATATAGTTAAACAATTGGCAAGGTTATGCTAATGACAAATGATTACGCAAGGTTTATCTGAAAATTTCGCAGTTTGTTTACTCGAAATTTTTAACACGTACCTATATCATGTACAGCCACGAATTGCAAAATTTGTATTTGAAAAAAAATATGGATTTTTATAACTATGTACATATGATATTAGTACAGGAAAATTAGCAAAACAACAATCGATTTATGGAACGAAATACAGGACGGCTAAATTTTTTATACCTGAAACAGGGTTTTAAGAAAAGCTTGTGTCTAGTTTTTCGGGACGCCATCCTCCTGGGGAAATCCCCCATTTTGGAAAACGCGAAGTGATCTATACCTCCGAAAATATTGATCTTTGATGAAAAATTGTAAGGCCAAGCTTATAGGCATTTAAAATATCCTTCGGGCATTGGTAAATTTTTTTTCGGTGCGGGCGATATTTTCAAGGTTATGTCGTCTTATTATTTGTTTTTTTCACATTTCTGTCATCCTCGAATGAGCTCACGTGAATTATTTTCTAAATGAGAATTTTAGAAAACTTAATTGTCAACATTTTGATATATTTTTGGAGATAATGCGATACCGCGGTCAAAAGTTACAGCCATTTCATTTGCGCTAAAATGAAAACTCCGAAGTAAATAAAATACTAAATTGTTACTAAAATTAAAACAAATACCAAAATGGCTGTAACCTTTGACTTCGGTATCGCATCATCTTCAGAAACATATCAAAATGATGGAAATTTAATGTTCTAAAATTCTCATTTGGAAAGTAATTCACGTAAGTTTCCTCGGGAACGTAAGAAATTTGTAATTGCAAAAAAATTTAAAAATAAAACGACATACCCTTGAAAATATTGCCCACACCGAAAAATATAGATATAAACGAAAGATGGTTTAGTTGCTTACAACCTGGGCCTTACAGTTTTTCCTCTAAGATCAATAGTTTCAGAGATATAAGTCCATTCGCATTTTCCAAAATGGTGGATTTCGCCAGGGTCATGGCGTCCCGAATAACTGGCTTATCAAAATTTAATTCCGCGAAAAAGTCTATATTTATTGTACTTTATCGGCTCAATTGATTTAGCAGCTAATTTTCCAAATGCTCTAACTTAGGACTGGGATATCGCACCATCTTCAAAAACATATCGCACCTGCAATAGAAAAATTTGCTTAAATTTCGATTCTTCAGAATACGCAATTTATAATAGTACACAATTTCAAGATAAAACTGCCATAACTAGCACTAACGTCTTTGTTCAGCCGAAAATTAAGTAAAATAAAACAAAACAAAGGCGGAGTTCACATTTAGGACGTTGTCTTACAGATCGGAGTAATGTTTTTTGGAGATACGTATTAAAACTTACAACTAGAAGGTAAGACACGAAATCTCCAAAACATTTAATTTAAAACAGTGTAACGGTACGAACCTACTTCTGCTTCCTGGAGAGAAAAATTTCTACTGGGACTTTGTTCCATTGGAAAGAAAAACCTTTTTTTAGACGTTTTGCATACTTAAGTTAGAAAATTTAATTTTTGCACTTGTGTCGTTCCACCGGAGGTGCGATAAGAAAACTTGTTAAACTTTGTGTTCTACAATTTGTATCACGAGAACAATTTACGTAAGTTTCTAACGAAATGTGAAAAAGTAAAAAATAAATCGACATAACCCCAAAAATAGTCTCCACGCAGAAAAAAGTTTAGATGAAAAATAAAAGATAATTTTATTTCCAACAAATTTGATTATGACAACTTTTTACTTCAAATCGATAGTTCCGGAGATATAGATTAATTCGCGTTTTCCAAAATGGCGGATTTCCCCAGGGGGATGGCATGGCGGTCCGAAAAACTCAACATAAGCTTTTCTAATAGACCTCTTTCAGGTGTAAAAAATTCGGCCGTCCTGTATTTCGTTCCACAAAAAAGTCAAATTTTCCTGTGCTATATTGTATAAGAACAACAAGCATGTCTGTATTGACACTTATAATTTTTTTCTCAACTTATATTTTTTCGATATTCACCAGATGTGTTGAATATTTCTTAGATCAAAAATATCGTAGATCATAAGTCTTTTCACAATGAATTCCTTTCTTTTGGCAATTAATTTAATCATTTTGTATGGAAAACTACTTGGTTTGAAGAAAGTAAAATCGAATCAATCCTTTTCATTTTGTTAATAAAAATTTTATCATGTATAAGCATAAGCATATCATGTGTAAGCATCATTATAAGGAAAGGCGGTATGGGCATTTGAATTAAATGTTTACTAATAAAATCGATTAAAAACTAAATCATTCTTGAATAAGTCCGATTTGGCTACCTTACTAGTCTTTTTTTAAGTTATAGTTGTCGGATCTTTAAAAATATTTTATTAAAGATAAAATGTCAGGCTTCGTTTGTGTCTCAAAATTGTTTTGCAAATTTATACAAGGAACCATAAAGGTTATTGAGTGAGAGATCCAATTGCTTCTCGAAATTATAGAAAACAAAATTCGTATGTTCGAGCTCATTGGTCAACTAAAGTCCTTGTAAAATTTAATTGTGTTGTAAGTTGCTTTTGCGCACCTCAACTCAATTAATCAAAAAAAAAAAAAAAAATATATATCGTACCCTTGAGCAAGAAAGTCTTCAAAAATTAAATAAAGGCTAGTTTAATTGAGTTAGGTCAATTTTATTCTAAGGTTGCGATATGATCAATAGAATGAAAGGTAGCGAACACAATAGACTTTTGGATATGTTCAATAAAATAAATTCTCAAGAAACATATTTTGTGGAATAGGTTTAATTAAGTGAATTGAAGAACGATTTTATGACTCTTTAATTTTTTTAATTTTTGTTTTCCTCCTTATACTATCTTATATTAAGAGACTATGAATTCAAACGAAAACGAATATTTTCGTTGCTGTTTAAATATATTTAAATAAAAAAAAACTAAAACTCAGTGACACATAGAAGAACCAAAATAGATAATACAAAATTTAAATACGAGTTTTTTGAACTATTTCTATTAATAACTTTAGTCAAAAAAGACATAATTGACTGAACAACGTGGAAACATATATCTATCGGAAAAGGTGAAATTAACACAAAAAATTAATCACCTCGTTTATAAACAGCACCTTATTGTTTCACACAAAAAAAAAATTGCAAGTCAATTACAAAAACAATAAAAAGACTTACATTTAACGCAAATGCATTTCGAACGCTTCTTTGGCGATCATCATCAGCATTGTGTGAAACAACAAGGTACTGTTTATAGACGAGGTGATTAATTTTTTTGTGTTAATTTCACCTTTTCCGATATTTATATTATTTTATTTTTAGATATTTAATTCAAAACGGGCAAACGGAAAAATGTTTTGTTAAGACTTTTATTTGTTTATAATTTACTTTCTTAATTTTGTATAAGATTTGGCACTTACTTCACGATTGTCTCCCTTAATTCTCAATTTTATTGACGCATAATATGATTTGTTTTTGACTGCGTTTGTATTTGGACATTTTTTTATTTAATCAAAACCATAAAATAAAACTAAGGGATTCGAACACTAAGCCAAGATAATTCTGAAAATTCTACTATATAAAATCTCAGTAAATATTATTTTAATAGAGCTTAATCTTGTAGGTTCTTTTATCAAAGGTTTGTTTTTGAAGGGTTTTAACTTCATCAAATAGTATTTTGATTTTTCAAGCTGAATTGCTGGCAATCAGGGAAGCTTGCAAGTTACTAAAAGCAGATCCAAACCAAAACCGTAATGCAGCTTTTATTACAGACAGTCAAGCGGCTGTTCAGCTACAGCATCCTCCAAACTAGTCCAGCAGTGCCGGAATGAGCTTGCGGGTCTGAACACTGACCTCAATGTCACTCTTATCTGGGTCCCGGGTCACAGTGGCATTGAGGGCAATGAACGGGCTGACGAGCTGGCCAGGCAAGATTCCGCCCTTCATGGCTCACTTGCGGAAAGAGTCAACATTCCGCTTGGAGTTATGAAGGGCAACATTCTCTCAATTTATCTTACAAGCAAACCGTAGGTGGAGCAGTTTATCAAACTGTAATATATCTAGGAAGATTTGGACCACCTATGACAAGAACCGAACAATTGATCTAATACGCAGACCCAGGCAAGACATAGCCAGGGTAGTTGCAACCTGTAGCGGACACTGGCCAATAGGAGAGCATGCAGCGAAGCTGGGCATACCTCACAATACTCACTGTCGGAGCTGTGAGGACCAGCAGGAAAAGGAAACAGTAGTTCATTTCCTCTGCAAATGCCCTGCTCTGGCCAAAGCTAGAAAACAGTCACTTGGAAGAGCATTCTTTGACGATATTAACGAACTTTCCGAAATGAAGATCAAATACTTGATTTCTTTTCTCAACGCGACGAAATGGCTCTAGGACAAATTTCGGCTACTTCTGCATTATACCTTCCGTCGATTCCCTATGATCACAAGATAGTAGACTAGAGTTCTGGTGGGGGTTTGTAGTACACATCGGCCGGATGATCATCCAATCAGATCAGTGGACGCTCCAGTGCCAGCCAACGAACTACCTAGTGAGCTAACTGTGGATGGTGCGGGTGCGGGTGCTGATCTGGTTGATCCACATTCTGATGATTGTGCTAAAAGCTACAACAAAATCTTATTCTAAACTAAATAAAAAGGGACGTTATCCTGAGGATATGCCCATATTCTCTCTCTTCTGTTCCATCCACAGGTTCAAACGAGTTATGGTATCAAAACGGCGCACTTTAGCGCTAATTGTGGCCGCCATTTCTACCTACCTAACTTTTATATTGATTTATGTTTTATTGGAAAGGATAACCAAAAAACTTCATGGTTTTCTATTCTGTTCTATAAATAGAAATTCTTTGTTATTCTGAAGAAGTAGCCTTGCAGATAAAACCCATTTATCAATCAGTCGATTTTTTTTTAAATTAAACCTTAAAAGTGTATTGAAAATGTAAGATCACGATCTGCTCCCTTTTATTATTATAATTGCATTGCTTCAACTGATTCACAAAAGAAACAATTTAATTAAAAATAAAATTTGGCATTCAATCTGACGATGAAAATGACCTTGCTTGTCAGTTTTTGTTAAATTTCATTGTAAGAAAAAAAAAAGTCTCTTTATTTTGTTTTCTTCATTGGTTTTTTGATAAATTTTGAACATTCTTTAAGAGATTAAGTGATAAATTACCCTTCACATTGGTTTTTATATGCGCGAAATAATATTTGTTGTTAGCCAAGAGAGATAGACAAGAAAAACATAAACATTTATTAAAAAAAAAAAAATAAAAATATCCAATGCCATTAGGCAAAATGGTTACATCCCCAACGCTGAACATATACCTATATAATTTAAACGAACTATACTACGTATCTGATTCTTTTTTTGTCATAGACGAATTGCTTTTAATTTATGCAATTACATCTACCACGAACCACATAGATGTATTCAGCTATAGCATCCACATTCGCACTTAAAATTAATTAATAAAACCATTTTCATTTGCGAATGTAATATAGGTACATCTGGCATTTCAAAAAAAAAAAAAAATCACCACTCATCCAAACAAAGCAAGGGCAAATTGCACAATTAAAAATGCGATACATAGCAACATAGACAGACATCCACTACAAAGTTGTAGGACTAGTAGCAACAAAAACTATTATTTTTTTTTTCAAGAACTAGCTATAGACTCAGTTTGTTAATTTTCGTGTGCAACGAATCAAGGACAAGGGTCCTGGTATAAAGAGTTTTGTCAAATAGTTTAAGAAATTCTATTAAATATATACCTATACCTACCTGTAACAAATGAACGCATGGATTATATAAAGAAGGTTTTAGTCATTGTACAAAACACATTCACACACAAACATAAATAGAAATTGTTCAAATCCTATGAAAACAGGAAGTAATTGTTAACATGGGAAAATCCAGAAATTATTCTTTCGAAGGGGCACTTTCCTTAGGTATTGTATGTAGATTTTCAAAAGCAACTAAATTATTATACATCTTGAAAATCTGAACTAATAAATGCTCTTGGGTTAGGTTTCTACTTTTGCATCACAATGATATCATCGCTTAAGGTTGTTCATTATATTGAACGCCCACTCAGGAAGAAAAATATTTGAAATACCTCAACTTGAAGTGAAATGTGCAGTGCATCAGATTAATTGCACAACAATTATATTATTCTACAGACCAAGAATACCAGACGGTACCTACATTACACTTCTATTTGCTTTGGTCATTATTATGGTTGCCATTTAAGTTACAGGGAAAAGGTTAAACATCAAAATAAGTATTTCCATATACATAGGTAAGACTTTTTTTTATGTTTTGAAAACTTCTCTTAGGAAATTGTCTTATTCGAACGAACTGTATTCTAAAAATTTTAAAAATTTTTTAGCGATAAGTATACATACACGTGATAGAAAACTTAAATACGATTTTTTTTAATGGAATTAGTGGATTTTTTGGAGGTAGAAAATCCTCTTTAAAAAATATTCAAATTCAAGCATCATTGCATACTTTTCTGGTTTAAATAAATACAACAACTATAACGTTCACCTTGTTATTTTATAGAATTTTCTGGAATTTTCTTACAGAATAGTTGAATTGGACGTTAAAAAAAAATAAAGAATCAGTAGTTAAGTTTAGTTCAGTTTACTTAGCAAGTTGTAATTTGTTTGTATTATTTTATTGCATAATTTTTGAAGCAGATGTACGTTCAATCATTGTAAAACAGGTAGATCTTGCAAGTACTTTTATGGAATATTTTATGTAAATTTTTTGTAACTTGGGACAAATTAATGAATGAATATTTAAGTTCAATAGAATCTTTTAACTAATTCACGCCCTGAACTTTGCAGACAATTTTAGTATCATAACGTCACCAGTGCCGTAAATCTTGTTCGATATTGAAAATTTGAATGGCCATAGATGTTTCGTTTCAAAATCTCGGTACGTCATTTTTTTTTTTATTAATTCCTGTTACAAAAAAGTTCTCATGGAAGAAGTAAAATGTGCCTATGGAAAACGCCTTTTAAAACTTTTATTGAATTTAAAAAATTTGAACGGTTATCGATGGTTTATCTTAAAATCTATATAGTATGTAATTTTGTATATTTCTTATTTACCGTAGGAAGAAAGTTATCATGAAAAAAGTAAAAGAGTTTCTAAAAAAAGGCAACAAAAACTTTGAACGGCAATCTCCATTCGTAATTTTTTATTCTTTTTTATTTACTGTAACAAGGAAGCAATGATAAAAAAAGGTAAACAGAGCATTTAAAAACTTCTGGCAAGCCACCAACTCCTTTAAAAAAAAGGCTATGAAAAATTAGCAAAAGCTTTACAATCATAATTTCAAATAAATCAGAGAATCTATCGAAATTGCCTGCTTGGTCGATTTCCAACACCATTAAAAATTAAGTTTTAAAATGATATATCAGTTCCTATAAAAAACTATAACTTTGGTTCTGATGCGCCGCTCTTTAATCTTAAGAATTTTAATATAAAAAATGCCAATATGCCAGGCTTCATTTTTGTATTAAATTTTTTTTTTTTTGGGGGGTGGAGGGGTAATGTTATACTAAAACGGTGTGTAAAGTACTCGTCAATTGGATATTTTCTATTGATAATTCAAAAGTTTGGATCCAAATTTAAAAAATCTTAAAAAAACATATTATATGTGGTTATTGCATCAACCATCTTCTATAAATGAGTACAGCGGTAAATTAAATATAAAAAGGATTAAGGCCTCTTGAATCAAATTTTCACAAAAGAAGGATTTTTCATTAAAAATAAATAATTAAATCGTAAAAAAGTCGATTTCGCTACCTACTGAGGCTTATAACTTGAGTCAATGTTGTTGGATCTTTAAGAATGAGGTTATTAATTAAAGGTAGTATTTATATCCCGCTTCATTCGTACGTAAAAACTAAACTATAATGATGAAAAAATGAAAAAAAAACAAAACATTAAGATTTAAAGACACTCATCCTTAAATATTTAACACTTTATAGATTTTTAACATTTTGTTGTTGTATTTAACCTTTTTGTTTTTCTTCATTTCAATTCAATATTCAATTTTGTTAATCTATACAGGGTGCCCCGAAAAGAATGGATAACCCTGAAACGCTTCATAGTAGACTTTATGGCCGTCCTGAAAACTGTTACAAAAAAGTTTTATCCCAACCACAAGAAAAGATACATGCATTTTTTGTTCATAGCATTATTTTTTGCCTAACTTTACATTTTTGAATACCATGACTACAAGTGAATGAATTGCACCGTTTTTTTCGTAGCAATATTTTACATTATTTATGGTAAAACTTCTTGGAGAAAAAAATTATTAAACTTTGATTTTCTTTGAAAGAAAATAATTTTTTAAAAAGTTAAATCATCTCCGGTATAAAAAAATGCATGAATACCTAAGTGGCCAACCATTTTAAAAATATTTGCGTTAAATGCGAGTTTCAAATTTGTATAACTTGTTATTGTAACTAGAGTCAATAGCAAGTTATTGGTAAAAGTCTGCAATACTAGAGTCAATTTAACAAAAACAAAAGTTTTCAAAATCAGCACAGTAAACTGAAAATAATGCCATGCGTTGAACATGGTAGATTTTTGATTGATTGCCTGTTTTTATGAAGTTGTCCTTATGATAAATCCAAGCTTTTATTTGCTAGGGCCGAATGCAACATTACTAAAAATGTCAACAAAGTGCAAAAAACGGTTGAATTTTCGAGGTTGTTTTGAGTTATACCTCTTTAATTGGGCTTTAACAAAACCATCAAATATTTGGTTGGTTGCAATTATTTTATTTGTTATTATTTCCTAAAAAATAATCTTTGCCAATTTTCAATTGTCCTTGGCCTATAAGTTTAAAAAAATATCAAAATTTTTTATTTAATATAAAGCACTTGATAAGTGTTTTCGACCAGTCTAGTGCAGAATGGCGGATGCTCCCCCGAACAAATGATTGTCAAGGTTTTGCTAGGATATTTGTAATGCAGCTGCCTGCACACATTTCCACATCCCCTTTAAGAAGCTGGTCTGGTGAACGTGGAGCCCATAACATGATGGTCTCAGACGTCCTATCTATCTGCCTGGGTACCTAGTATTCAGATTTGCCAGCACAGTATAGTGTGCAGCACTTTGTTTTTTTTTTTTTTGCAATCTTAGCCAGCTACAGCTAAAAATTGGCAGAAATTATTTTTTAGGAAATAATAACAAATAAACTAATTGCAACCAACCAAATATTTGATGGTTTTGTTAAAGCCCAATTGAAGAGGTATAACTCAAAACAACCTCGAAAATTCAACCGTTTTTTGCACTTTGTTGACTTTTTTTAGTAATGTTGCATTCGGCCCTAGCAAATAAAAGCATGGATTTATCATAAGGACAACTTCATAAAAACAGGCAATCAATCAAAAATCTACCATGTTCAACGCAAGGCATTATTTTCACGTTTACTGTGTTAATTTTTAAAACTTTTGTTTTTGTTAAATTGCCTCTAGTATTGCAGACTTTTACCAACAACTTGCTATTGACTCTAGTTACAATAACAAGTTATACCAATTTGAAACTCGCATTTAACGCGCATATTTTTAAAATGGTTGGCCACTTAGGTATTCATGCATTTTTTTATACCGGAGATGATTTAACTTTTTTAAAAATTATTTTCTTTGAAAGAAAATCAAAGTTTAATCATTTTTTTCTCCAAGAAGTTTTACCATAAATAATGTAAAATATTGCTACGAAAAAAAAATGGTGGAATTTATTCACTTGTAGTCATGGTATTCAAAAATGTAAAGTAAGGCAAAAATTAATGCACTGAACAAAAAAATACATGTATCTTTTCTTGTGGTTGGGATAGAACTATTTTTTATCAGTTCTCAGGACGGCAATAAAGTCCACTATAAGGCATTTCCGGGTTATCCATTCTTTGCGGGGCACCCTGTATATGTAGGACCTATTTGCCTCATCGTCAGGATCTATAGAAATAAAATACATGCGTTTTAAAAGAAATTAAAAAAATACATAAGAAATTTAAATATATACAAAATTACCAACATTAATTTATAATAAGTTGGTTCAAAACTTCCATTAACACCTATTAATAATTCATTAAGTTGGCAACCATGAACAAAATAATACTCAGTAGCGTGTTCTAAATTTTGAAGCTCATTGTTTTATACTTGATTTCCAATTACATATCTGGCTTTTTAATATTGATGTTAAAAATGTTAATAGAAAATAGGCATAGATGCTGCATACCTACTATACGATAAACAAACATTACGTTCTCCCATGTACTTCAAAATGCGAACTTATAACTCACAGATAGATGATGAATTATCTGTATATATGTATGTGCTGTGCACACATAATTTTAGCAATCGATAGTCGATTGTCTAATTTTACACGAAATGCAAATTTGTGTGCTAATTGCCTCGATAATTATGTGCGTGTGTTTTTGAGGCGTGATGGGTGTGCGATACGCGTCTTAATTGTTTGGCTACAAGGCGATTTGCATGTGGGTCATTCAAAGATATACATATATACATAGGTATAGAATGTGCGTCAGTCAATTGATTGTTTCAAAGATTTTCAATTATATTTCAATGATATTTCAAGTTAGTGGCAGGCCATATTCTGGTATTGAAGTAATACAGAGTGATATCATACTTTCTTCTAGTGATGGGATGGGATAAATTGTTAGTGTTTGTAATATCTTGATAAGTTTTACACTCAATGAAAGTGAGATTTTTGGCACATGCGAAAAGAGAAAATTGAGAAAATGAGATAAGTTCTATAGTAAATGATATTAAGGTCTTGTGGAAGGCATTTTTTGTCGGTCTAAGGAAAAGTCGGGTATTCAAGAATTTGCTCAAAAGATTGAACTTTGAAGTAAACACAATAGAAAACACTTTAAGAAGTATTTTAAAAATGAGAAAGTTTTAACATATTTTGATTTTATCATTCACTTATCGCCCATTAAAAAAAAAAACAACTAAGATTAACAAAAAAAAGGGGTCGCGTCGTTAACTTCTCACCTTTGTTTTTATATGAATGATTAAATTTGTCCAAAATGCTGATACCTTATATAAGAGTATAAGTAGGTACTGGAAGGAATGTATTGTTTTGTTTCCAAAAAGCTTAACTTTTCAAAAACTCGTATAAGACAAAATACCATATGAAATCCTAATCATTCATCTTAAGAAAGTGTTAAGTTGTCTGACCTTTGTCTCCAACCATTGGCGTAATCATAAATTTCCTCAACAAAAAGAGAAAAATACATCAAACTACCTAAACGTTTCATAAAGACCACTACCTATTTAAACACAAAATCAACTGACAATAATAAAAAGTGAAATCTTCACTATTACATCTCAGCGCAAGAAGGCAATTAACAGTCAATTACCTCCAAATAATGATGATCCTCCCATTCAGGTTTAATTTATAAAATAAAAATATACATAATAATCATTAACCGCAGTGTGCGACAGGTAAATTTAACTTAAAAATGCAAATTTCCTTACTTGACTCTAAATACGTGCATAACTTTGTTGTCGTCAGTTGCAGCGACTGCCGCCCGTGCTTACATCAACGTGCATAGAAAGAAGAGAAAGCCGCATCAGTGGGGTGCGGGCACTCGTAAAGATTTAATATTTTATTTGTTGGTTAATGAGTCCATAAAATGATGAGAGAATCCACAACAAGCGTAACTTGACATCTTTTTGGTAAACAATAAAGGTAGTTATCAAGTTTTCGTTTTTTTTTTTTATTATTTTCTTTAAATTCACATTCAAGATAAATTAAATTATCATAAAAAACCAAACAACAAATACCTGACAATTTTCTTCCTCATTCACCAAATTGCGTTGTTCGTACCAAACAAAAAAAAAAAAAAAAGAAGAAAATTCAAGACAAGCAGTCACCATCCCAGCTGGTGGACAATCTTTTAAACACTCATGTCGCAAAAGTGTTGCATTAATTATGACATTTAACTTGGGTAATAATATCAGGTTTTTGTTTTTCAATTAATCGCACCAATTTAAGTCCGTTTTGACCATATTGATAACTCAAAAACCAGTTTGATGCCAAAGACAGTAGCAAGTCATATAAATTATGCACGTATATATTTAAGCAACATGTTGCAGAAGTAGTTTTGCTGAACAACGCAATAAATTGATTGAAAAAGTCAATGTTGTTGGCCTTTTATGGCAGCGAGGAATTCAATAAATCTTTTGGGGTTGATAACCGTTTTACCAGTAGATTTATTTAATAATCTTTAGACGTTTTTGTCTAATGAAAGTTTCCTTTTTTCTTATTTTGTCATTCCAGATCATAACCGGCTAGTTAGCCAACAGCAGCAACAACAACAGCAAAATAGTAACAATACATCAAAGACAACATCAAATGGAGGAGTTGGCAACAAGAGTGCCGGTGGAGGTGGTGGTGCTATTGTACCCACAAGTACTCCATTGTTAACGGCCACCGAGAAGGCTCTGCTGAGGACCAACAATTCTCACACGCCACCCTCGCCCATTTTGAATAATCTTATCAGCAACAAGCAGCCCAATGGAAAATGTATGGTTGGCCGGATTGGAACTCCGCCAACTGGAGGACACATTGTTACAGGGCCAACAAACATCAAGGTAAGTTACCTCTAGTAATAGGATTCTTTTTTGTTGTTGTTGGATAATGATGTTGACTTTTGGTTACTTCTTCTTTATTTTTTTTTTTCAATTCAATAAGAAAACACAAAAAGATAAACCTAAGATTCTGCTGGAGGCAGACCTACAAGAAGAGGAATTTGAGGATTTGGCTGAAGTAGAAGACCAAGTGCACCAATTGCAGAAGAATAACAACAATAATAATAAAGTACAGCAACGACACTCGTACAATGGAGCAACAGAATTGGACTATCATCATTTGCCGGAATTTCAATTCCAGGGCAAGGGAATAGCAGCTCTAGGAGTTCTTCTTCAGTACTTGGTTTATGATGTGAGTTGATAATTTTTTTAAGGACTGGTTTTGGTTTTGCAAAATATTATATAATCTGTTAATATTCCATATTATAATTCCTTGTCATACCTACAACTATTTTACAGGCTGCACTTGAGTTTTGTATATGCTATGTACCCTACATCAGTGACATAGTGTGGTTTCTTGCCACCCGAGCTGAGTCTTATTTGCCACCCTCAGTATGTTTTTTCTATCCCCTTTGAAGGTTTTGGTTCGGATATATTTACCAAAGAAGGTACCTTCGACGAAAAACACCAGGTGCACTACGGCGTATACGTAATTTTTTAAATATTTTTTTTTTTTTTTAATTTGAAAACCTTTGTAATAAACATTAACTTATCAACGCAACTTAACTGATGTCAGGCCTTACATACCCAAAGTTTCTTGAATTAGAGCCTGACTCAACATTTTGGAGGCATTCTAGCTTAAACGTTTATGACTCCCAGTTTAAAAATTCAATACAAATTAGTAATTCTTTAAGTTATTCCACACCTTGCTGTGCTGGATGTGGAGCATGAAAGGCTCATCTGATCTTTTTCTATTTTAACTATGCATCAAGTAAAGAGAGTACTTGATCCCCACTGAGATTGCAGTTTCTTTTGAAATGAAACTTGTCAAAGCTTACTTTTGTTCTAAAATCTCTCAATTTAAGTTCTTTAAACGTCATTTGGGCATAATTATTTGAATAATCTCTATAAACTTTGTAAATTCTATAGTTTAATATTAAAAATTGATGCAATTTAAGTTGAAGTAAAAATATTACGCCGCACATTAAAAATCAGCGAGACTCTGCAACCTTTACTAGGATTCTTATTAAATCCCTTAGGTATTTTTTTTGGTTGCTCTCAACTACATAATCTTCCAGAGGGTAATTTTAATTACCAAAGGATGTGCTAAATCCCAACCCCATGCCATAACAGATTTGGGGATTTATTACCCAAAGTATCTGACTGCAAGATTCTTATCGTAATTAATGAGCAGAGGAACAGCGAATGAGTAAGGCAGACAGAACAAGGATTATACCTAAATATTGGGAGTTGAATACCCCCCCCCATCAGCTATCATATCGTTGGTTGCCAAGCGGAATGTGGAACCCCACACAAAAAAAAAAAAAAACAAGCATTTGGGCATTGTATGTTCAAGAGTCTCTACATACCCTTTACCTACATAGTTTTGGTTTTAATGGTGATTTAGCTGGATGCTGTGATGCTGTTGGATGGCAAGGATTTTAAAACTTAAACGACTAAGTTCAGTATGTTTTGGCGTTCACGCGAAATGACTTTTTCTCTTCTTCTTCTCCGTCTTTCGTCTTGCCGTGCCGCAAAGTATTTAAGGCTAAAGTTTAATTGAGGTATAGGGTTACATTCCGGTTACAAAGACGCGGATAAGTTGGATAAACTTTCTTGGTTTTTGCAACAACTGGTTTTGTTTATTTTTCGAATTTTTGTTGATTTTATTAAATTTGTCTTCGGGGTGATAATATGCGGGTTAGGATTAAGAGCAAGAATAATTATTGTAAAAGTCTCACTGAGTAAATTTTATTTTAAGGAAATATAATTAGATATAATAACTACAACACTACACTAGACAAAGTGTCGTGTAAATGTTTGTTTGTATTTTTTGTTTCTGTTTTTGTTGATCACATTCAGAAACTTGGAAACAAGCCAATAAATGTAATAAGGACTAATTTCATTTGAATTGTTTTTTTTTTTTAAGTTGTGTTAAGAACTGTACTTTTTCTCAAATCAAATAGCTTAGACTGATGGTCTTTTTAAGAGACTTCATTTTATAAGGAGAATGAACACCTAATAGCCAGACCTATTATTTCGTTCGAAAGGTTTAATAAATCTACTAACAGATTTAAGATGAATATAGAAAAGTGGAAGTGGAAGTGGCAAAAGGGAATAGTTTCTATAAATCTTAAAGGATCTTTTGTGAATTTTCAAATAAGTTCGTATCAATTATGTATTTAAGCTAACTTCAACCCTTTTTATTAAAAAGATATAATTTTCCATTGCTAAATGGAAAAAAGTTCGAAAAGAGCATTTTTAAGTAGCTAACGAACTTTTAGAAAATAAGAACCCAAACTATTGTAGATACAAAAATATTGGTCACAAATAATGAAGAGAAATGGGAAGTATCAAAAGATCTCTCACATTTGCATACCTTCTAATTTTATTATAAACCAATGACTGATGCAGAGGGTTTCGGGTTCACATCCCTCCCTTCAAATATCAGGAGATAGATATGAATTAAAAATAAATTACTTGCCCGAAGAAGAATTCAATATTCAATTCAAAGTTTCCCATTAGAATAAAATTGTTTGATGGCTTTAAGGGCGGCATTTATCAATATTCAATAAGCTATAGTAGTGATTATTTACTTAACGGGGGCTCACAAAACTTATGAGTGGTCAAAAATTGTTCCAAAACATTTGCAATTAAACCTCCACTTTGTAGTCCAGGAAAATAAGTTATTCATTCAATTCCAAAGCCGAATTTTGGTGAAGAGCTTTATTTTTACATCCCAAACTTTCCTAAAAACTACCCTTAAATTTGAGTGGAACAAAAAGTCATCCCAAACTTTCCTAAAAACTACCCTTAAATTTGAGTGGAACAAAAAGTTTTAAGGGGGATAGAGGGCGTAAAAAGAGCTAATAAACAATATAAAAATCTAATTTTTCAAGATGGCGGCAGTTCTTTTCTGGTACCACTCTTAAAATTTCGTTCTTTAATAAAACAAAAAAATTCCCCACTCTTAAATTTTGGTTCTTTAATAAAAAAAATGCAAAAATATAATAAATATCTCTTGCCATATTACATTTTTTTTTACTTAATTGTTATTGTAGAATTACATGAGCTACAATGTGTTTTTCAAAAGAACCTTTAGTTTTCCAGTAATTTGGAAAACCTGAAACAATTTTGTCCGCTCCAAATTTAGGGTATTTTTTAAGGAATTTTTTAGAATTTAAAAATGTAGCTCTTCGCAAAAATTTAGCTTTGTCCGAATTTTTCGGAAGTTAGGACATTTTTCTATCTAATTTTCCTGCACTATTTTCCAAGCTGCGAAAATTTAACTTATTATTTTTTTCTAAAATCCCAAATTAAATTAATTTTTAATTTTCACTTATAGTCAGAACCTCTCATTTAAGGCATATTGAAATTAACATTTACGATATCTGTTCTCTATTTCAACACTCATTGAACTATGCGTGAGGTAGTCTTTAATCAGCTGAATGTGGAGTAGCGCCTTATATGCTGACTGAAAAAAATGTACCTAATTTATGTGCCCAGAATACCTTTGAATAGCTTGATAAATAATTTTCGTTGGTAAATAAAAACGCATTCCTCTTATTTACTGCTTCAATATAATTTGTTCACTATATTTTTTTGTGAAAAACTATTTTTATACTCAAGCAACTATTTCTATGTTGAAGAGTAATCTTGTTCAAATTAATGAACAGAGAAAGTATAAATATTTAAATGAATTCTTTGTCTGTTTCAAAGAGTTCGTTTACATGAATTTAAGCAAATATTCTCATTTTGTGTTTTTTTTATTTTTATATTTTTCATACTTCCCTGTTCTTTTTTTCTTCTATTAAAAAAAAATTAAAATAATTTTTTTAATTTTCTCCGTTTAATTTAACAAAAACGGTAAGAAAAACTTTAAAAAAAACTATTTTTAATATTTCCCCCTCCCAATAATGTTTTCCAGCGTACGCGCCTGATATTAAATATAGCTCCCGTGCGTTATTGAATCAAAATAATGCACTCAAACGCTACATGCGGCATTAAGTTGATCCTTTCGACTTTGAGGTTGCATGAGTTGCATTTATCTACACTGGCTCCAGAAGTAGGATACAAAAAAAAACAAAAATTGGAGACTTCCATTTCCGCAATTTTTTAATATTCTAATATTAAAACATTTGCCTCAACAAATTTGTCTTCTTATCAAAAACAAAGTTGAAACGTGAAGTAAAAGCTATTTTCAAGGCTATGGTGGCAGAAGGTTTCATCTATACTCTGTTCAGTTTATATTTTCAGTACAGGCCTTATGGGAGAGCTTTTTCAAACATACACGTGCCGGCTGGTGTTTGCATGGCTCAAAAAGTTGCCTGTGAAATAAAAAAACAGAACCCCTTACTTCCATTGAAATTGTTTTTGTAATATTCCATAAGCCCACGTTCATATAGAGTCCGATTCTGGCCACCAACCGATTACATCCATTTGCACACAAATTTTTTGGCGTGTTAGCCTACGCTGTTCTTCAGGCCTCAAGTACTATTAATCGAACGTATAGTGGAAGGATTCAACTATTTTAAAGCATGCTCTATTCGACACTGATTGTTTGACTTACTTTTCTATATCAAGACGATTTCCCCTTCAACCATATGTTGCTCCTCATGAATTTGATGAGAATGGTCCCGGTTTTTGTTTCTAAGCAATATTACCGGTAGAATTCCAAAAATACACATTGGTTGTACTTTTTAAAAAGTGTGAAAATCTCATTGTTTGAAATTATGTTTTTATTACATAAATAAACTAAAACAGAAAACACGCTCGTACGTCTTTAAGGAACCTTGAAAATCCACTGATTTTATTTGTAGAAGAAAATCTTTATTTTTCCAATACTTTGTATCTAGTCCCAAATTTATTTTAAATCTCATACACAATGAAATATTGTCATAAAACCAAAAATTTACAACTTTTTCAAAACTCCTCAATGAGAGACACCTGCGTTATTGGCATATGCATACCTGTTCGAAATTTTCAAATAACTCTTATAACTGAAAAACTTCTGGGAAAAACCCCGGCTAAGTACCTATCGGTAGGTAGAAAGGCAGATACTAGAATATTTTACAACCACTTGTTGTTGATGGCGCCAAATCTCGGACCGCAAGTTAAAATGAAAATTTTGCACAAAGTTCTTTGTTTGCTTATTTAATCCAGAATACCTGTCACGCCCTTAAGAAAAATTAAAAATTCAAAATGGAAGGCGATAACGAAAGATTGTAAATTTTAATCTGACTTCGCTTCGTCTTCGTCGCTATGTCTTTGTCAAATGAAAATCTTTCCATATTTTGAACTAATTTTCCTCTAATTGAAAACAATTGTTAATCTGATTTTAGTACTTTTCAAAAATTATAGTTTACTTTTGAATGAAAAAAATTTAATCCAGCTTGCTGATAAATTTGTCTTTTGGTATATTTGAGCTGCTGTGCTGTGAGTTTTACTTTTTAAAACAATCACTGGGCAAAAATACCCTATTTAAGTATTAATTAGCTCGCCTCTATTATGTGTAAACAGGTGTGCTTCTGGTGCTATTTCGACTCGACGTCACGTCAAATTGATGCTGATATTAAGTGAAACTTCTTCCAAAGTGCATATTGTGTTTTCCTTTCCACCTACACTACATCTCTATATGATAAAAGTAAGGTAAACAAAAAATAAATTGCAGGTAAATTATCGCTTCACTCGTTGCATGCTTCGTTGGCCTCTACCAACAGAGTATAGCTCCTACAACTTTGAGAGAACTTTTCAGGTCTTCTCCAGATGCTTGGATACATGGCCATCAGTTATGGGGGGGTGCTGGGTAAGAACTACTTGCCGCTGGCTTTTAAATAAAATTAAAATTCTGCAAACTTTCGTTCGGCTTGAGTTCGTTTGGATACTGATGGTGCGCTTGGTTGCTTTGCAATTGTAAACGTGGTGCGATATTATAGATGAGCTATCTTTTCTCTGGAAAATTCAACTTCCACAGAATACCTATCGCTGCTGGTTGATAGAAGGTAGAACCTTTACTTTAAACACTCCTCTCTCTCAGCAATAAAGGATTGGGGCTTCTTTTCGGCAGTGACAACCAAAGTGATGATGATCATGGTGATGGTAGAGGAGTGAATGCGAAACCAAGAGTTCATGCTGAAAATATAGAAAACTTTGAAAATGAGTTGGTTTATTATTAAAATGGTTTTTCGTGCAAAAGTTAAGGCTCAACACCGCCACATCCACCGTGGGCGTCGTCATCGTGGTCTTCGTTGATTGAAATATACTCGAATACATTTTAAAATATTTATGTATGTCGAAAGAGCTGGGCTAAAGACAAATTGAATGGTTCGCATCAACATAATGAATTTTCTGGATTAAACTTTCAAAAAGTTCATACTACTGATGTCAATATGGGGACAATGAAGTGTTTAAAATTAATTGAAAACGTAATTTTCAAATCCATTCTATATGCGCATAATTTTAAACTGTTTTGCAAATATAAAGTTGAGGAGGAGTTTTATCATTTATCAGCTTTTGTTGATGTTTAAGTTATTTTCTTGAACTCTATAATCTTTTGGAAAAATCAGTTGTGCTGAGATACTGGGAGGCAACACTTTAGGTGGTGTAGATCTATGGGGACTAGAAACTGATTATAAAATCCTGTCTGTTGGTAATTTAAACATGTTATTTTCTTATAATTAATATATTTATAGTCGAAATGACTAAGACGTAGACATTTTATATTGCTAACAGAAAATGATAAAGAAAAGTTGAAGGATTTTTAAAGGTTTTGTTTAAAAAAACCCTTTTGACGTCTTAATTGCCTATTCTGATCACCCACAGTTATTTAAAAAAAATCGATCTTGAGAAAAAGAAGATAAAACAACGCTGTCTTTTCAGGGAGTAACTGATTTGTTCCATTTTTCATATCATCATTCCGGCATTTGCCTTTTATGGCTGCAACCTAAGGTTTTTTTGTTCGGAAAGTAATTTTGTACTGAAGATTTGTTCGAAAAGTAATTTTGTACAGAACATCTGTAATATATAAACTTTGAAGGAGCTTTTGTATACAAATTTGGATCAAAATTGTTGTAGTCGTTAATGATGACAAATACCTATTGTAAATAACAGTTTGTAGTGAACAAAATTTGTACACATACATTTCAAATCAAAATACTGAGAGTGGTTTTCGAGCTAGATAAGTATTTTGCTAGAACTTCAAATTTGGATCACACAGATTTATAATTTAAGATTTGAATAATTAGATATCTAATTTACCTGTGTTACAGCCAAAAGAGCAACTTCTGAAATTTTTTAGAAATTTTTATAGTCGTAACGTCGCACACTGGGGCCGGTTGTATGGGGAGCATGCTCAAAATGCAAAAATGAAATTAACGGTTTCTTCCAAAAAAAAATTCTTGCTGCCTCATTTTTATTTTTTTTTTTAATTCGCTGCGAAGTTGTTTTTTTTAACTTTTAAATGACCGGTTAGAGCACACCGATCCTTCAATTTACTGAAATTACAACTTCTACCGCTTATTTTCTATCAGCCTATAACCTTTTAACCTCTTTTTCTTACAAAACAAGAGGATTTTATGTATTGCAGGCAATATAATTTGGAATTTGTGTGATGTTTTCATTCAACTCAACAGCAATGTGTGAAACGTCGTTGAAAAGATCATTTTGTGTTCTCTATTTTGTTATATAGATAAGAAGCTGTAACGCATGTGTTTCAAAAGATATTGAGAAAACACACGATAAATGCATTATTGCTCTATTCTGCGAATTTTCAAAATATTTTTTGATCTATTTTACAGTTTTGAAAAATCTCTTCAAAATACCTTTTTCTCCGACCTAAATTCTTTGCAGATTGATAGACAGTTATGGCAACTTTGCAGTAAGAATTTTTTTTTTGGAAGAAACCGTTAATCTTATTTCTGCATTTTGAGCATGCTCCCCATACATACGGCCCCAGTGTGCGTTTGTTCTTCAAATGAAGCTACACTTCGACAAAATTAGCCTACAAAATTGCAATTTGGTCAGGGAATATATAAAATTAACTTACATTTAAATGCCTACATATAAAATTACCTATAGATTGTAAATGTTGTTGCTTTAGCTTTAAGTAATATTGTGAAATAATACCAACAGGTTGTCAATCTTTCATTCTCTATCTCAAAGAACTTGTTACAATTTTAAGAATGGGTGGATTTTCTTTAGGTAATCTCTGAGCCATTTCTCGTGTCTACAATAGTTAAAATGCTTTGGCAGATGCTTTAGGTTTTATTTGCTCCCATACTACCGTTTTGCTTAAGAATATGAAATAATAAATAGCAAATACCATTCTCTTTCAAAAGTTTTATATGTAGACATGCATACGAAACCCGCACCTTGCCATTATCCTTAAGAAAAATATTTTCTTAGGTTTCTGTGCGTCCTCGACTTAAATATACCTACAAATCTCACAATACACAAATATTTATGTACTACACACATTTGCGAACATTGAATAAAGGAAATATTTAAGGGTCAGGTCTTGATATTATAAACCATGTAAATGAGCATTGATCTGAAAAAATTCGAAATATTTTATATTTCTCGTTGAAATAAAGTAAACAAGGTGAGACATTGAGATTGCACACTATTATATTCCCTTAAGTTTTTTTGGAGATTATTAAAAACTAATTATTCTGTAGACCTTAGAGTATCTAACTAGATAATTTTTCTTACACAGGTACAAAAAGAAATTTAAAATATATGTATGTACTCTCGAAATCCTATATTAACCCTTTTATTTTTGTTTTCTATGTAAATCACTTTCCGGTGCGGTAGCGACAACCATTTTCTTACATCATTTGTGTCTGTGTTTAAACAAGGATTAAATGTTTTTGTTTTATTTCCTAAGGCGTTGCTGTTTTTATTATAGGTTTATCGCCAAGACGTGTTTACCGATGTTTTTTTTTTTCTAAATAAAATAAAAACATAGGTAGGTAAGGTAAATGTGTTCTGCGAAGGTAACTTCTTAATTACCGTTCGAAAAGAAAAACAAAATAAACAACTTTGTTTTTTACGAGTGGAAATTTTAAGAGAAAATCCCAACACTTGTAAGGATATAATTAACAAATCTTGTTGCAGTATTGTCGTCGTTAAAAATTGGAAAAATAAACGACACGCGTTTGGGAATTTCGAAAGAATCTATAGAACATGTTCCACACACATGGCTAAACATACAGGACATTATTTCCAAACGTGCCTTTTCTTTATTTTTTCGTCCATGTTTTCTAAGAGTATTAGGTTTAAGAGAATTTATCCATTTTTATTGGGTTATTTTGTAAAGGTAACATTTTCATATAATTTTTATGACTTCCCTGATGGTTTTAAAACAAAAACAAAACATATTTATAAAATTTCCAAAAGGTGCCTTTAAATAAAAATCTATTAAACCCAAGTTTACCCATGTGTCTCAGTAAAACCATTACATACGATGTCAAAAGGTATATGCAGATTTAGATATGCACACATCCAAGGTGCAGTCCTCATGCCTTGTGTGGCGGTGACGCGTGTATTTTCCTACACATTGTTGGTTTCAGGTTTTATAACCTCTGAATGCGTTCGAAATAGAGCAACTAATTGCCAATGGCTATAGTAAAGTTTTGGAGATCAAATGGAAATCCCTTAAGCATTCGAAATCCTTACTCACTAGAGTAGAATTAAGTCTGTTGTAAGACAAATAAAAAGTTCTGCCACATAAAAAAGTTCTATCTGTACAAATAATTAATATTCTAAAATAAAATATTGTCTATGTTTAAGCTTTTTGTTCTTCGTAATTCGAATCCATTAAGGTTGTCGTTAGAAAATGAATTTTTTCTTTAGAAAATCACATAAAAATGCTTCATACCAATTTTGAAGGCAATCCGTTTATTCGTTCAGGCTCTAGCTCAATGTACTTCAGGACGCACAGACAAAAAACGGACGGCTTCTCAAAAATCACTTTTTTGGAATCCTTCATCATCTTAATGTTAGTTTTGATAAAAACATCGAGGTTTTTTTCTTTGCGCGAAACCAATATGTTATTGTAAAAATAAATACATATTTAAATAGGGGATGAAAATACAAATCTGAAAAAAATATAGAATTAATTTTCCTGCATTTGGAGTTGATTTAAGGTTATCCAAATATGAAATAAAAAAAAAAAATATTTTTTTAAGGACCACCCTAGTATCCATATGCTCTGTTCCTTTCAGCAAATCTATTTTATGTTTTATTTTTTATTTTAAACATACAACCCATTTACATAAATCGTCTTATTTAGGAACAAACTGTATAGGATAGCAAACTGTCTCCTCACCGAATTTTTTTAACTGCATCCATCTCACGGACAAGTTTTAATCAAGCGAAGAATAATCCAGCAGAGTGAACTTAACCGGAATGCATGTATAGGGGTACTTTCAGCAAGACTATTTCTGTCCAACTTTCATTTTTGGTCAATGTTGTCGGGTTACCACCCTCAATCCAAAAAAAAAAACGAAAATCAATTTCAGGTTATGGTTTTTATTTTTTTTTCTTGTTTGTTTTATTTAGTCCTGCTAGGATAAAAAGTTGGTTGGGTAAATTTAACTCAATTCTGTAATCCCTGTTTTTTTTTTGTTTGGACAGAAGAGGAAAACTTTTCATCTGAAATGTGTGTGTAGAGGCAAACCAAGCAAAAGGACCAATTATTACTATCAATTAGTATAAAAGAAATCCAGCTGTTGAAAATGGCACTACGAGTTACGAGTATATATAAAAGAGTAACGTTCCAGACATTCTCAACAGAAATTTATGTTAGAACAATAGTTTTTTGGCCAGACATAACTCTCTTTTTCTCTCTGTTCAAGAGTTACTGATATTTATGTTTAGTTAAATAAAGGCAAAGCAATTGAAGGAAAGTTATTGTTATTTTTCTATTACGAGTATAATGATTGGCTTGTCTCAAGTAGTTTTCCCAGAAACTTGTGGAAAAGATGAAGTAAATCAATTTTTATTGAAAAAAAATATTAATCAAATGGAGCAAGGAAGGAAATTAAGCTTTTGGTAATATCAGATTTATAGCATACGAGCGACTTGATGATTGAAAGTCCTGTTTAGAATTAATTGATGGTAGAAGGATTTTATTGCACAAGGATTTGTGGATTTCCTAGAAGAGATTTAAAATAAGCTTTAGCTGTGGCCTTAGAGCGATGATGAAAGGTGTACAGGTAGATAAATTGGCCTCTGGATAATAGAATACAAATATATTGTGCATCATAAGGTTAGGAGCAGTCATTTTTAAAAAAAATTAATCTCCAATTTCTCCTGTTATATGGGAAAGAGATCGAAATTTTGTATGACACAATAGAGACTGTTTAATATGCAATAGAAAAACCTATATTTGCACTTCACCGGTAGCTAAGAGAATAAATATTGTGTGAGTCACTTTTTTTAAATAATTTTATCGTTTCTTAAGGTTAGAAGCACATACAAAAAGTGTGGAAAAACGATGGTTTTAAAATTAAATTAAATTTTAATTAGACTAATTTGTATGCTTATAATGTGTGCTTCATCGAACTTTCAAAATGTCTTCAAAAATTTTATGTTTAAGAGAGTTCTTCAGTGATTCTAAATAGTCAAGTGAAATTTCAGTCAAGGCCAAGTTAATGGGGTGAAGCAGTCATCGTTATGCTTCCTTTCTGCGTAAACTTTTCGTGTGAGCCATCCCCTAACATTTTCTTGTATTTTGAAGTCCGATGAATAGGGGATTAATGCAGCAATATACCACTTTTGCTCCAAATTGACGATTTAATCACTCGAGTTGTATAAATAGGAGCGTTGTTTGGTTAAAAATCCATGAAGTTCGTCCGAAAAGATCATTGGGATGGGAAAACAAAACATTGATTCTAGCGATCGACGCTTTACCGTATCAAGATGACTGGAAACCATTCATCTTGGTACTTTAAACTGTCAAGTTTATCGTTCCATAATAGGAGACTACTCGCCCTGTTGTGATGTCGGTTCTGAAACTGCTCCTTTCCTCAAAAATATAACAACCTTTTCCACGATCTGATGTAAGAGGATCAATTTATGACTGTGTAAGCATTCTAAATGTGTGATTTACAAAACTGACAAAATTCCTTTCATATATTTTAGCTATTTTTTTTTTTTTTTTTTCAAATATAAAATACTATCGATTTTTAATAATTCTACCATAAATGGGTTTTGTGAATAAAACGAAAGCTAGACATTGAAAGCTTAGAAAGTTAGCAAGCCATAATATGTCACTATATAGCAACAACCTGTTCTTTGAAATCGCTTTAACGGTTCATCTAGAATATTATTTTTTTAAATTCACAATTAAAACTTCTACTATATTATTTTGTCTATAATTTTTCCTATGATTTTAGTTATCAATCGAATATTTAAGCTTGTATTCTCTCAAGATTGACTTTTTCTAAAAAAAATAAAAAGAATCTCTTCATTAAACACCAAAATATTCTGCAACTTTTTTGTTTTAAATTTGCAGCAATAAATTGCTTCGCTCATTGCCATTGGCCTGAAAATTGCCAGTTTAAACTCAAAAAGTTATGCCATATTTAAGATATTCAAAACTATGTCGAATGAAAGGAACTATCAAATTGACATATAATACAGTCAATTTGTGTTAAAAGGAAGCGTATCGAGCAAGTTGTCGGGTCATATGAAGTTGGACAGACAAAATTTCGTAATGATCCGCTGTAACCTAGTTTGTGTATGAAACGTATAGTCGCGAAAAGGAAATATTAAAATAAAATTTAAAACAATTCCAGCTGTTGAAGTATTCGAATTGTTCAGTCAAACGGGGCGGCTATTAAGCAGCAAAATTAAAAAGAAAATATATGAAATTGTACTAGATAATTAGGTGCATAAATAATTGTTTTATACTTATTGAAATGACTTCCTTTTGTTTTTGATGTCACTAAAGACAGCTGCCATCACAAATTTTATTTTGTGTTGATAATGTTCAAAAAAAAGGCCAGACACGCGACCGAATAGTAATTAAAATTTAGAAACGATAATTAAAATTCGCTTAAGTCAAATCCGGAAATACACTTGTCTCGGTTGGGATTTTATTGCCTTTTTAACTTAGCAAAATTAAGTGGAGGGAAGCACTAGAAATTAAAATGAACGGGGCGCCAGATACCTTAAATCTGCGACTGATTAGCTACCTGAAGAAAAAGACAGAATTAAATCTTCTCACAAGTTAATGCTATACATTCAGCGCGGCTTACAAAACTTCCGCTGACGACAAGGTTTTACTTTCAATCTTCGATCGTGTCTCGTGGCTCATTAGGTGTAAAATGGTGAAGACTGACGACGTGACGACGGATGACGCGATGGCCCAATTACTTAGTCAGTATGGGAGCTCTCATTTTGTCGCCATATACATTGATTTTGACTGGCAAACGTTTCGTTAATGCGCCGAATGTTTCGATTGAGATTGGTTTGCGAGTTCCTTAATTTAATCTATTAAATTCGTTTGTATTTAAATTGCTAAGCATTCAGCTTTATAGTCCTAGAGCTGGTGAAAATGTACTCAAAGTGTTTTATTCCGCTCCAAATTTTGTGGACATATCATTTGTAGCAGTGCAAACAGTGCAAATCAGTCCGCGGCATTGCTGCCAGACTGATTTTCCATAAAGATCAAGAATTTATTGCACTATTTAAAAAATAATACATTTTTCCCTAAATGGTACGAAACTGGAAACTTTTTTTTTTATCTTCGTATAGACATACATATGTATCGAAAGTAAAAAAAATAACAATAAAACCCAATGCGCAACATCCTTTTTGGAATTCGAACGTTGAATTTGTAGGGACACGAGAAAAACAGGAAAGCAAATTTGAAATGGGCGCCTTTTTTAGGTAGAACTCTTGTCATTTTAGGTTTTTAGATTTACCCACTCTTATAATATCGAGTTCCAAAAATGCCCACTGAATTCTGAAAATTTAATACAAGAAGCATCTAACGTCTGTTTTCAAAACCTAATTTAGTATTGTGTGGCGAGTTTTCAAGACAACTATATACTTTTTCATTATTTTCAAATTGATTTCTCACAATATATTCACCACAAACTGTGCTGATTCTTAAGCATTTTTCACGCTTCATTTATAAGTTCCACCTCGAACTACTTTTAATACAAAAGGTACCTCCATCCTATATAGGTTAGGTATACTCTGTTTAATCCAACATTTCGTCCCACTTGGTCAACTCTTTCGAGAACGCAACCCATTCCTTTAACAAACATCCACCTAACCATCCAAAAAAATAATATTATTCCATTGTTTAATAAATATAGGAGAGAACCGATCTCCATATCCCTACTGTATCCCTGACCGCCTATAAAAAAAAATACAAACAAAAAACATCCATTATTATTCCTAACTCATACTACCGTGAAAATTGAAATAATGTATTTGTAAGGGTGAAATTCCAAAATTCCTTTGGCTATTCAAAATTTCTACCTGACGAAATCAAGTGTTTTTCCACTGCCGGATGACTAATTTCGAACAATGTTTGTTCAACTGCAACGTAAAAGTATTTTTTTTTTGTACGAGTATGAAACGAATAATTTTAAGATAACAACATTATCCTAGTCTTGCACGTCTCAAATTAAACATACATAAGTACCTGAAGAAGCCTGTACCTATCTACTTATTGCAGGTTTGCAGGTATAAAAAAGGGATTTGAACCCTAAAATAATTTCAAACTGCTGCCACGCCATGTGTCATTTGTACAAATAGAGGTAATCTATAAAAGATCGTTGTCAGTTAGTTCCAAGTGATCGACCGTGTAGGATCCTCGAAAATATACAGATTTTTGTAACCGTTTGGACATAGTGAAAAATTGATAAAAATAAAAACAGAATTCATATAAAAATGGACGACAGATTTAAGTGGATACCATTTCATATAAAATCAGATTTGAAGGTGTATAACAAGGTATGTGTGATTATTTTCAAATATCCAATAGAAGATTCATGTTCCACACATAAAATGTATACAAAATCTACAATTAATCATTAAAAAATACTGATGACAGAATTTTGAAGTGCAATTTTAACATTTCTAAGACAAGTGCCCCGTTTTTTTTTAAATAAAAAAAGGCTATCCTTATCTATTTACTGAAATCAAATGAGGACGTGTGTTTTCTTGCAAAAGTGTCTTTTGAAATAACATCGTAACCCTAGCAGACATCTGCAAATTATCACTTGAAAATAAACATCTGTTTCCTGTACATTCTGCTGTCGAAGAAGATTAACCACCCTTATACACTTTAATGTCCTTTTCCAAGTCAATATGTTACTAATTTAAATTTTGATTTAATCTTCTTTCAGTTGGATGCCTTCGCCTGTCCTACAATCAAGAATGAATATGAAAATGTCAAACAGAAGCTAAACAGAACTCTTAATTTATTAGATGAAGCCAAAACTTCCTGTCATGAATTACGGGATCAAATTTTCGATAAGGAAGCATTTTACACACAACGCGAACAAGAACTACAGGATTTGCATCGGTGCGAGTTAGAGAAAGGTAAGTTTATGAAACCAACATTCTTGTTTTTGAAGAATGCGAAGAAGAACTCGTAAATTTCAAGAGTATTTCGAGTTCAAGTGGAACTTAATTCTAAGCCTAGATAAGGAAAATGCGATCACGGCGGTTTTACTGTATAAATAAATAAGGAAACTAAATTTTGTATTTGCTTGCTAATGTTTTTTGACAGATCTCATTTTCCTGGCTTCTTCTATAACTTTAATTTTCAGTCTTTTTGATTCTGTCTTCCACGCTCTATACTTCAAAAACAGATCAAAACCTTCGATCATAAGCAAAAATGAACAAAAAATATTCAAATTGTTTTTCTTCTCTTTCAGTTGAAACAAATCTTAAGGAATCTCAGAACAAAGCCAAAGAAGATATCACATCTTTGCAGTCACAATTGGTCGCCAAAGATATTTCACACAAACTTGCTTTGGATGAATTCCAATCCGCTGCTGATGTCAAATACGAAAATGTGCACGCTCAGCTAATTTCTGCCCAACAAAACGATGAAGCTCTAAGGCAGCGCCTAGTTGAAGCCAACCGAGTGGAAGATCAACTGAAAGAACAAATCCACGATTTAGAAAATAATTTTTCAGAACGTATTCAATTAGCTACACAGCGGGAGCGTGATCTTGTTGAAAAAATCAACGGACTCAGCAAACAATTGGAGAGCCTCAAATCGAGCACAGAGAATCGAGCACAAGAACTCGAGAATAAATTGAATCTTTCGCAAGATGAAATCTCTGTTTTGAGGTTGTCAAGAAGTTTCACTGATAATAGTTCAACGCAGGCATCTCCTAGAAATAGCAGTGGTGCAGCTTTGGAAATCCAAAGGTTACAAAGTGAAGCTGAAAGTTTGCGATGTGTGCTGGAAATCAAACAGAAAGAAATCTCAAAGCTGACGAAGCAAAATCAGGAGCTCATTAGAGATGCCGATGAGGCTCAAGTACTTATTGGTAAAGTTTCAACACTGGAGTCCAAATGTGAGATGCTGCAATCCGAAACGGAGCTCAAGGCCGAAAAAGAAAAGTAAGAACAAAATTAAACAAAACAAAATAAAAAAAAACATCCAACTTATTCTCATATTTCTCTTCTTCTTATAGGGAACTTCGTGAAAAGCTAGATGAAGTCACCAAAGCCTTTAACCACGAAGCCGTGGTCCGCAAACGCCTTTCCTTTGACAATGAAGGCTTGCAGTGGCAGCTGAAGCAGCGGTCTCTACAACTTCAAATTGTCGAGTCAAAATTCCATGAGCATCTAAGTTCATCCAAAATAAGCATCTACAGCCAGGATGCCACAATTAATCAAGATCAAAGTCATAACTCTAGTCTGTTGAGCCTGAACCGTACCAATGGTTCGGAGCGTATTCAGTTCCAAATGGACGACATTTCGCCACCATCTTCGCCAATCATCAAAGGAGTCATCGAAAAGAACGATTCTGTTTCATGGGTGCTCGAGATGGACGATGAAACACCCGAAGTGGCTGCCTCAAAGATTGTCAAACGGGCCGGGTCGTTCCGTTCGGTAGAAAAGTCCCCATCCACAACTAATAATCATGCGCGACGACAGCTCTCTGTGAGTGCTACTTGCGGTGGAATTATGGGCCCCAATCCATTATCCCAATCGGTGTCGGCCACATCCGTGATACGACAACATTCCAATGATGCGGCCGAGTTTTTAGGTCGTGTACACTCACGAATTCGTTCCAAGTCCGTGAGTGTAAAAAGCGAGCCAAAGAAAGTGACTCGTCAGAACTCCAGTGGGAGTTGTCGTTCACGGAACAACGGTGATTCCTCGACCTGGAAGGATCCACTTTGTGCCAGCTCACCATACACTCGCAACAACATTCGCCAAAGGCCTTCGTCTTCGTCCTCGTCACAACAGCAGAGAACCACTCATCTTATCACTTGTGACACGTCGACTTTGAACACGGGAGAGAAGCTGGAGATGCGCTCCCTTCCGACTCATCCATCGGTGCATGACCTTAAAAAGTTGAAAAAATGTCAAGAGATTCAAGAATCAGCCGGAGAAGCTATGGTTTCCGGTACAAATTCCGAAGACGAAGGGTGCTCGGCGTCGTCTGACGATGCTGTTTCCACATCATTATCGAACGGCACTTCATCCTCATCGCTACATCACAAGCAACACATGTCCATTGAAGAGGTGCTTTTGCTGGACAAGATTCACAGCCTTAATGGCACACCCATGGAGGTCAGCTGGTCCGATGATGTCTTTGCTTCAGAATCAACAGTATGACACAATGATGACGATAGCTTCTAAGAGAAGAAAACAGTTTTAAGATATAAAAACCAGGAAAAAAAAAACCAGAACCAAAATGTGATTGTGATTGAAAAACCGTCTGCTCCCTGAGGGAAGGACATTTTTCCAACAAAAAAAAAAAAAAAAAATACACAAAATGAAAAAATTGTTTCAAAAACTTTTGAAAAAAAGAAAGCATTCTTCGCAAAAATTATAAAATTGAAAAAGTTTGACTTTTGTATGTAAATAAGAGATGAAGAAAACAAAGAGAAATTTTAATGCAAAACACAAGAGAAGCAACTGAGAGGCGTCTTTGAAAAAAGCTCAAAAGCTCTGGCTTAAAATAGTAGTTCTATATAAATTAAAAATACTGAAAATATCCTTTTAACTTATACGAATTTCACACAAAACAATATTAATATATTAAAAATATCTATACAAACAAAATAAACTTAACTGTATTATCAATAAAAAGAGAATTAACCTATAACTATGGGAAGAGATTTTCAATTTCTCTTTTCCATAATTCCATTTCATCGGATTTTCCACCAAGATGGAAACTCTCACTCATACATATAAACTCTGCGGTAACAGCAGCTTAATATTTTGAAAGGATTTTATTCAATTCAATTGAAAGAGATGCAAAAAGAGATTGAAAGAGAGCGCATGCATTTGAATGGAATGGTTTTAGAAGCGCAAGAGAAGAGAATGAATCTCCAGAAAGAATGAGAATGAATTTGTATGCCTGTTTGCCGTTGTTGCTGCCATCGATCACCTTTTACCAAAATTTCCACATCAAACAAATCATCATTGTTGCAAAAAAAAAATAATAAAAATGAAAAATACCGTTAAAGTTACATTTTCAAATTTAGTTAGCTGATAATTTATTCTATTGTAGTCGTTGTACTCAATTATTTCGTTTTTCAAAAATAAAGAGAAAATAAATGAAAAATTTGCTCTTTAAAAATAAAATGGAAGCGAAAAATGTATTTTATTTAAAAAAAATTATTTTAATTTAACCTTAAGACTCGTTATAATGTTCATGTGAATTTATATTTTAATGAAATAAAACAAAATTGTTAAAAAATAGTTAAAAGAGAAAATTTTAAATATTAACACAAAAGAATATATATTTAATTATTTAAAACAAAAACCCAATGGCTATTTATTGTTTTAATATTAATTTAAGTTTTCTTTTATTTTCAGTTATGTTTATGTTATAAATGTGACACTTTTGATTCATATAGCTAAGCATCGGTATGGGAATAAAAAAAAGTGTATTGTTTTAATAACAAAACAAAAATAAACTTTCAAAGAATAATTATTTTAAGCAACATTAAATATATAAAAATAGATGAATGCAGTAAGTTTTAATATTTATATCATAAGAAATTATTTTAAAATGAAAAGAATTTGTGTGCAAATTATTTTTTTGTGAACAAAAAAAAATGCTAAAAAATAAAACAAAATATTTAATTGAGAAAATAAAATTCGTTTTTAAAATTTAAGTGAAATAATGTACAAGATAAAAATATTATTATATGTAAAATGCTAGAAACAAAAATGAAAACAAACCCAAATCCAATTACATATTGATTACAAAACAAACGAAAAAAAAAAAAATGAAAATAATAAAAAAAGGAAATTAAGATGGCTTAAGCTGCATTCAAACTGAAATAAATAAATTAAAGAAAAAATATTTGCTGATGTGTTTTTTATAGATAAAGCTTTTGAGCAGTGTTATCTCTGAACATTTTGAGAAAGTGTCAAAAAAGGTGTCCGAGAGGAAAAAAGGTGTCCCTCAAAAATTACAGTTAGAACGCAACATTTAATTGATTTATTTATTAAAAGGTGCATATATTAAAATTTATGTTTAGGTAACATCGTTAAGTTAATATTATTAATATTTAAAAAAAACCTATATAAGTAATTATGACATTAAATTTCAAGTATTTGTTCTCTATACTTTTCTATGAGAACATTATCAGGAACCCATTCTTCTAAGTCCAATTCAGTGCATCTAAAACATTTATAGCCGAAAGCATTGATTCGCAATTTTCAACTTTTAGTATATAATAAGTCAGCTTATTTTTCATATAAGTTTTAATTTTTTAAATGTATTTAATTTTCTCAGAGCTCAAGCGCTGCTGTGAGGCAAAATCAATACTTTCTTGCAAATTAATATAAATTCGAATAAATAAATTCATTAAAATGTTTTTTTTTCTAAGATTCTTTGAACCAGAACATTTATATATTTTTAAGTTTAAAAATATTTTCAAGACTAGCTTCATTAGCTTATAACTCCAAAGCTTTGTACTAGTCGATTACTTTCTCAGAAAGAAACCAAATGTAAATAGTAACATTGATTTCCTAATTTAATTATTTCTGGGTATAAAAAACGTATCACAACTGATCACATAATTATTTGATAATGTTTTAGAATATTTGTTTAAGTGGTTTAAATTAAAAGGATTTCATATTTATTAATTTGTCCATTTTTAATAATCATTTCAGCCTCATATCTGATACAAATTGATATAGCCACCAGTGAATGAAGATAAAGATAAAAAAATTCCTGATGAAATTTTTGTTTATTTCAAATAGTGTCGAAAAGGTGGCCTGATTTCTAAAAGGTGTACAAAATCGACTATTTTTAAAAAGAGGTGTCCTGGTGCGGGGGGTACGAAAAGGTGTCAAAATGACACCAAAATGTCCCAAAGGTAACCCTACTTTTGAGAATATTTGTAATTTTTTGTTGTGTACCGAAAATATTGAGTCTTTTACCTACCGCAATAACAGGAAAGGAATCAGAAACCAATCTGGAAAATATCCGTTTATATCCTTTAAATATAGATAAATTTGAAGCATCTTTTTATATATTTATTAATGGTGAATTCAGAAAGAATATTCCTGTTTATAAAAACGTAAACCCCTGCGGATTTCAAAGCCCGTTAGTTAAAAAAGTAAAAAAATATATTTCGCACTCAATAAAAAGATATGAATTTGAAAAGCGATGACTAGCGCGTTGCAATATAATGACAAAATCAATGACGAGATATTCGGGAAGTAAAAAAGGAAATTATCTAAAAATACAAAATATAATCTTATACCATATTATTTGAAATGTTCTAGCGATTACATGTTTGAAGATTAATCAAAATCGTAGTAGCCCTTTTCGAGAAAACTGGATAGAACCAAAATCGTTTTATGGAAGCTATACCCGTTCTAGATGAGCATGCATTTAAATTTTTCTTTTGGGAATCCCATACAAATATTTTGTACCAAATTTGAAGCGAATTCGTCCAACCGTTTGGACTTTAACTCTGCTCAACGCATGTATGTAGATTAGGGCGCACAGACAAACAGACCGACGCGACGCATTTGTTGTCTCGAAACTCACTTTTTTTTACTTTTCAATCGTCGCGTCGTCGTAATGTTAGTTTTTATTTAAACTTCGACATTTTTGTTTGAAACAAAACCAATAAATAGTTACGCTATATAGAGCAATAAGTCTGGGAATTAAGTTCACTTGGAGTAAGGTTTTCAGTTCCGGATTTAAGTTAAGCCCGAATTTGTTGAATTAACTTGGATTAGCCAGTTTTGTAAGCGTTTCTGCATTTGGTTACAGCTACTGTAACCAAATTCATTTCCTGATTTAACTAACTCTGGAACCACTGAAAACCTGGGTCCAAGAGCATTAGCTCTTATTTATTATTTAATTTTTTTAAGGGGCCAGCTAGCTTTAATTTAAATATTAAAAATTTTAATTTGCAATTTCCAGATGGAAGAAAATTAAAATCAAAGACTTTTTTATGACAAAAGTTTTGTGAAGGAAGTTATGGGTTGTTATTTTTTTTTTTTTAACTTCTTCGAAAAATTAATTAAGCCTATTAGCTTTACTTTTGCAACAAAAATTCTTTTGTCAATGGTGGTTTTCGATGTCATTGTTAAAAACCACAAGAAAGAATTTTTGAACAGACGAGAGCAGTAACAGAAATAAACTTTTTGGAACAAAATAGAAAACGCTTTGAAGGAGTGATTTAATAAAAGTGGGAAATCAAATTGTTTGACAAAAAGAATTCGCAATGGTACAGTGGATATAGTGTTTGACTGCTAACCTGGACGTGTGGGTTCGAGCCCCAGTCTAGGTAGCATTCTCTTATTCCCCAATTTCAACTGGATGCCACCCGTGGAATTTCATGAGATAATGAACATCTTATTCTTAATCCACTGTGCCAACAAAAATCTTTCACTTCCTTCTATTCCTTCTAACTAGTGCCGTGCGTTTGCATTTAAAAGACCTGAGGTTCTACAGGCATATAATGGGTGATTTTTTAAGAGGTTTAGAACTTTTTTTAAAAAGAAACACAAAAAATTCGAAAAAATGAATTGAATATTTGATAGTTTGAACCTTGCAATTTAATGTTTAAAGATAATTTCATGCAAATGTTGACCGCGGCTGCGTCTCAGGTAGCCCATCCGCTGAGTCCAATTTTGGCATACTCTTTCACACATATCGGCCGGTATCTCACGAATGAATGCATGGATGTTGGCTTCCAGTGCGTCAATCGAAGCGGGCTTGTCCCTATAGACATTAGCCTTGACATACCCCCACAAAAAATAGTCTAATGGTGTCAAATCGCACGATCTAGGCGGCCAATTGACCGGCCCGAAACGTGAAATTAACTGTTCACCAAACTCGCCTCGCAATTGCGCCATTGTTTCGCGTGCTGTGTGGCATGTGGCACCGTCTTGTTGAAACCACATATCATGCAAGTCAAGAACTTCCATTTCGGGCAAAAAAAAGTTTGTTATCATCGCTCGGTAGCGTTCACCATTGACAGTAACGCTGCGATTCGCATCATCTTTGAAGAAATATGGCCCAATAATGCCGCCGGCCCATAAACCGCACCAAACAGTGGCTTTTTCGGGATGCATTGGTAGCTATTGCAATGCTTCTGGCTGATCTTCACTCCAAACGCGACAATTTTGCTTATTTACGTACCCATTCAACCAAAAATGAGCCTCATCGCTGAACACAATTTTTCGATAAAAAAGCGGATCCTCGGCCAGCTTTCCAAGAGCCCATTCACCAAAAATTCGGCGTTGTGGTAGGTCGGCTGGCTTTAGTTCTTGCACCAGCTGTATCTTAAAAGGCTTTACGCCCAAATCCTTCCGCAAAATTTTCCACGTAGTGCTGTAACAAAGGCCTAACTGCTGGGAACGGCGCCGAATCGACATTTCACGGTCTTCTGTCACACTAGCTGATACGGCCGCAATATTTTCTTCACTACGCACAGTACGTAAACGTGTTGGTGGTTTAATGTCCAACAAAGTAAATTTGGTGCGAAATTTGGTCACAATCTTCCGAATAGACTGCTCAGAAGGTCGAGAATGCCGACCATAAAATGGAAGCAGCGCGCGATGAACATTTCGAACCGAGCACGAATTTTGATAGTAAAATTCAATAATTTGCAAGCATTGTTTATTTGTAAGACGATCCATGGTTAAATTGCAAACCAAACTGAAGCTGTTTGACAGTAACACAAGGTACTAAACACACGTCAGCTGTCAAAACCAGTGTTGCCAAAACAAACCAGCTAAAAAATCACCCGTTAGTTAAAATTATAAAATTCATTTCCTGATTTAACTAACTCTGGAACCACTGAAAACCTGGGTCCAAGAGCATTAGCTCTTATTTATTATTTAATTTTTTTAAGGGGCCAGCTAGCTTTAATTTAAATATTAAAAATTTTAATTTGCAATTTCCAGATGGAAGAAAATTAAAATCAAAGACTTTTTTATGACAAAAGTTTTGTGAAGGAAGTTATGGGTTGTTATTTTTTTTTTTTTAACTTCTTCGAAAAATTAATTAAGCCTATTAGCTTTACTTTTGCAACAAAAATTCTTTTGTCAATGGTGGTTTTCGATGTCATTGTTAAAAACCACAAGAAAGAATTTTTGAACAGACGAGAGCAGTAACAGAAATAAACTTTTTGGAACAAAATAGAAAACGCTTTGAAGGAGTGATTTAATAAAAGTGGGAAATCAAATTGTTTGACAAAAAGAATTCGCAATGGTACAGTGGATATAGTGTTTGACTGCTAACCTGGACGTGTGGGTTCGAGCCCCAGTCTAGGTAGCATTCTCTTATTCCCCAATTTCAACTGGATGCCACCCGTGGAATTTCATGAGATAATGAACATCTTATTCTTAATCCACTGTGCCAACAAAAATCTTTCACTTCCTTCTATTCCTTCTAACTAGTGCCGTGCGTTTGCATTTAAAAGACCTGAGGTTCTACAGGCATATAATGGGTGATTTTTTAAGAGGTTTAGAACTTTTTTTAAAAAGAAACACAAAAAATTCGAAAAAATGAATTGAATATTTGATAGTTTGAACCTTGCAATTTAATGTTTAAAGATAATTTCATGCAAATGTTGACCGCGGCTGCGTCTCAGGTAGCCCATCCGCTGAGTCCAATTTTGGCATACTCTTTCACACATATCGGCCGGTATCTCACGAATGAATGCATGGATGTTGGCTTCCAGTGCGTCAATCGAAGCGGGCTTGTCCCTATAGACATTAGCCTTGACATACCCCCACAAAAAATAGTCTAATGGTGTCAAATCGCACGATCTAGGCGGCCAATTGACCGGCCCGAAACGTGAAATTAACTGTTCACCAAACTCGCCTCGCAATTGCGCCATTGTTTCGCGTGCTGTGTGGCATGTGGCACCGTCTTGTTGAAACCACATATCATGCAAGTCAAGAACTTCCATTTCGGGCAAAAAAAAGTTTGTTATCATCGCTCGGTAGCGTTCACCATTGACAGTAACGCTGCGATTCGCATCATCTTTGAAGAAATATGGCCCAATAATGCCGCCGGCCCATAAACCGCACCAAACAGTGGCTTTTTCGGGATGCATTGGTAGCTATTGCAATGCTTCTGGCTGATCTTCACTCCAAACGCGACAATTTTGCTTATTTACGTACCCATTCAACCAAAAATGAGCCTCATCGCTGAACACAATTTTTCGATAAAAAAGCGGATCCTCGGCCAGCTTTCCAAGAGCCCATTCACCAAAAATTCGGCGTTGTGGTAGGTCGGCTGGCTTTAGTTCTTGCACCAGCTGTATCTTAAAAGGCTTTACGCCCAAATCCTTCCGCAAAATTTTCCACGTAGTGCTGTAACAAAGGCCTAACTGCTGGGAACGGCGCCGAATCGACATTTCACGGTCTTCTGTCACACTAGCTGATACGGCCGCAATATTTTCTTCACTACGCACAGTACGTAAACGTGTTGGTGGTTTAATGTCCAACAAAGTAAATTTGGTGCGAAATTTGGTCACAATCTTCCGAATAGACTGCTCAGAAGGTCGAGAATGCCGACCATAAAATGGAAGCAGCGCGCGATGAACATTTCGAACCGAGCACGAATTTTGATAGTAAAATTCAATAATTTGCAAGCATTGTTTATTTGTAAGACGATCCATGGTTAAATTGCAAACCAAACTGAAGCTGTTTGACAGTAACACAAGGTACTAAACACACGTCAGCTGTCAAAACCAGTGTTGCCAAAACAAACCAGCTAAAAAATCACCCGTTAGTTAAAATTATTATTACTAGTATCGCCCAGTTCTCGAAATTCGACCATTTTCCTACATATATGAAAGCCGTTCAATAAAGCTTCCCAATTTTCTGCAGAGATACCACTGGGCAAAACTAAGTGTCCTAGTGACTTAAAAATGCATAACGCATAAAACCCATAGAAAGCTTATAAACCAATTTTGTATATAAACTTTTGTAAAAAATTCAGTGGTTTCTAAGCTTTATCTGGGTTTTACGGGTTTGCATGAATACCCCTTCTTGTTACATTCGTGTGTATTTTATGGGCCATAAAATTAACCAAATATGGAAACAAAAAGAGAAAGGATCATGCCGATATTGCAAAGGGTCCTTCCAGAAACTAGATAGATAGATAAATAAATTTTATTTTTCAAAAAAGAAACTATCTTTGGCTGTCAGTTATTAACAGAGAAACAAAGAAGTACGCCAACTGATCAATACATGCATATATACGGTGTGGAACTTTAACATGTTACTCACAGTATAGATACATTTTGCGCGCACTAATACATGCATATACAACATATACATATATGGTGTGGAATTGAAAGAATCAATTGTGACTGCGTTGTAATGCATATGCGATTTGTGCCTAAATTAAAACTGCGTTTTACATCTACACGAAATTATCTTTTCATTAATATAGGTTTTACTTTGATTAGATTTGTTTAAATGTGCTTAAAATGTACTACAAAATTTAGTCACCACGTATTAATATATAGATTATTATTAAAGAATTAAATAACTATAAGCATAATTTAGGTACTAAAACGTCACCAGTGATAGATAGATAAGATTGATTGATAGATAAGATTGATTTTATTAATTTTTCTTTTGATCATACAATTACTAATATTTATACAAAAAATCTTTATAGCATGGCAAAATGCCGTCTGCCAGATTGACAATAAAAATATACCTAATAAATAATTTGTTTGTGCAATTTTTAATAATAATATTTTGATAATGTGGAAATTATTGTATTTATTTTGATAATGTGGAAATTATTTTTCAAAAATCTTCATTTTGTGTTCTTTCCCTATATTTCAAGGAAATCTTGCAGTACTCATAAAGTCGTGGAACATCCATCTCATTCAGCTGCATAATAACCTGGGGTGGAATCGGCTAAGGTGATAGTTGATTATCAGTTGTGGTGATCGTCGTTTTTAAGATAGCTGTCTCTATCACATCTAAAGGCAAAAATAGAGACAGTAATAGTCAAAACGACGATCACCACAATTGATAATCAACTTTAACCTTAGCCGATTCCACCCCTGATCCTCTGACAAGAAATCACTTCCAAACACACTTCTCCTCGTTTCTCTAAGAGTTGAGCATCTGCCAAAAAACGTCACCAGTGTAATAAGGTTAAGTGTATCAAAATTGAAAGACAACATTTTCAAAGATTGTTTTCAATGATAGTGGCACCTAAAATGGCTATAAAAACTATGTTGTATGATGTAGGTAGGCAGTATTCAAGGTTTTTGAACATTTGTCTATAAAACAAACATTTAAACAGATTTGCCATAAGGGCAGTAATTAGAATATAAATCCAAATTTTGAGGCACATACCTAGCGTGTAGTTAGTTTAGTTAGTTGGAAACTTTATTAAGCAAAACATAATTTTAATATTTACAATTATAGTCCAGTCATGTTAGGTATTTTGTTGTTTTCATTTCGTTAGACTATCATACAGGAAGCTTGAATTAAACCCCTATTTTTGAGCTTATCGAAAAACTGAATATGTATTTTTGTAGAGAAACATACGTTCTACAAATCTGTCCATGTTAATTTTTTTTTATATTTTGTGTATTTAACGAGTTATAACAAGTTAAAAAAAAAAATGGAGTGCACATTTTTTTAAAGCTAAATAATTTTTTTTTTTCGTTTAGTGTTTCGCAAAAAATGTTCTTCTAAAAGCACTATCACCTACAATTTTTACCCACACATGTTTTCTGTCCGAGCAATTGTTTATTTACTATAGCGCTTGAAAACTTCATAATCGCATCTTCAAACGAAGAATCGAAATCATTAATTCACTTACAAAAGTGTGTGAGGGTATCGCACGGTGCAGTGTTTAAAAAGTATAATGTGTGTATCACGTGTACATGTGCAGTGTTAATAGAATATTTTCTTTTATCGTGTGCGGCGGATCGTATTCCGGTAATTCGCATTATTCTAACTCTAGTTATCGTGTATGTAATTGAACAATAACTTTATTTATTTATTTTTATTCTTTGTCTTGCTTTCTTCAGTTTATTTTTTTTTTTATTTATGTATTTATGGTTTATAAGATTATTATAAATACAAAATAATTATTGGGAGGCATACATACAATATATGCACTTACTCTTACGTGGCTTTAATTGAAATAATACCGTTGCATGAAACATTGGTTTCTTACATGAAGGACCTGGCAGACTATCTTCTTGGAAGGAAATCGTGCTTACAGTTCTTCAACCTTCGTCTTCTTTATCATCGTCCATGATTGGTTGTTTCTTGGGGCAATGTTGAAAGTCTCTCCACAACAGTATTGGCAAATTGCTGTGCAATGAAGACCTGCTTTCACACATCCACAAGCTTGCAATTTTTGGTATACCTTTGCAATAAATAAGCTTGAGGATCGAACTAGGTGCCGGATCTTCATCGCTTGTTTGAGGCATCCAACGCAACGTTGTTTTTACACCCCCAATCACTAGGACTTTTTTCATCTATTTTGCTCAACCACTGCTGAACTTGAAAATATGTCATATATGAGTGATATTTTGTTGCTCCTTCTGTTAGGGTGAGATTTGCAAGGTTGCAAGTTCTTTTCTTAGATCTTTACACAGCAGTTGTACCGCATATCATTTAAAGAATCCCTAGATGGGTTCCCTCCATAAATTTCTACCAAAAATCTATTTCCAGCGGTAACAATGTTCTTGGGATCGACATAATCATTTCTGAATTTTGCAATAACATCACTGAGCTCAGCTTTTTTTTTTTTCAGAGCCGCAATAAATTTAATTTTTCCCATATTGAAAGTTGCTGACATCGCGTCGTGCCGCATCCACTAAATGCATGTAAAACAAAAAATCCTGTACACCCGTTTAAAAAATACAAAACACCATGTTGAGCCTTAAAATCTATATAGCGGCAACCCTGCAAGTGATCCATGGTCGAAAACTTGGACTTAAGCTTTTTATAAAGTTATCTTACGATGCCCACAAAAAAATTGCTTCCCCATATGTTTTTTAGATTCCCATAGGAGCAAAATCTAAATAGACTGGACTATTAGTTAATCTAAGTTTAATATGGTTTGGCCAAAGGCCGTCTATGAGAGAGAGTTATGAAGAAATGAAAATCTGATGAAATTGTTATAGAATTCTGTAAGTGCCAGGTGTAATTGGCAAGTAAAGTACCTTCTCATGAGTACTTTGGCACCTCCAAATGAACATGGCTATTGATAACATAACTCCTATCATCAGATCATTAGACATTTTATTCGACCATACACCAAAATTATCTATAATTTTTATAAACGTTATCTTTGAATGGCTATTTAGTTTCTTTCCAATTTATCATGCATACAAACTCTTAAAATAAAATAGAAAATCAGATTAATGTGATAAGGAAATTTTTCGCGAAAAAAGTCTAGAACAAATTTGATTAAAATGTTTGTTTAGTCTCTACCTACTTTGTTAATGAATTAATACCTTTCAAAGTATGTACCTATTATTAAAAAAAATAGCCAGCTTTTCTTATTTGCTACATTTTTAACGACAAATCCTGCGTTTATCTTGCTTTCCACTAATGCTAATTATTTTCAAAATGAATATGCATATAAAATGAGAGTGGGTACAAAAATGCGCCCTAACATTTTGTCCAGTGGTTTTTTTTTTTAGGTAAAACCCGACCAATTTTGGTTTTCATAAAAAGATTTGTAGTCTGTAGTACTTTTTCTTATTTAAATCAATTTCCACCAGATGTTAGAAACTGATTTTATGAAGTATAACCCACTACAACGCTAATCTATGATCATATGAATTGAAATGAACGAAATGTTCTCTCTTCACGTTATGACAGTATGGTTGAAAAGAAAAGAAATTGATTGAATTACAAAATTATTTTAAGAAAATAAAAAAATAAATTCGATTTGGGAAACAATTTCTTATTTTTTTAAAAACTCTTAATTGTTTTAGCTTTCTTTAGTTATCTGCTTTCATTAGCAGAAATGAATTTATACAAAAATTAAATAATGAATTTACAAAATTAAACAAATAATAATAATAATAATAGTGCCCTAATTTTTACTGCATTTATTGATATGCTGATAAAAATTAAATTTTCAAATAAATAACATTGGTCTACACAATTTTTGTCACGGGGTTTTTGATTTTCGTGAATTCATCTCGATTTTCTCCACCACGAAATGTTCTGGAGTAAGTCACCCCTATTGCGATTGTCAATTACTGATTGATACTTGATAAATATTATAATTTTGCATTTTAGAAGGCAATTTATTCAAAATGTAATCAACAATTCATCGATTTTAGGCAATTTTCTTGTAATTAAAGACAGCCTGCATCATTCTCAACGACCAAAACTTTTAGCGGTTGGATTGTCTAATATCGAATTTCAGTATTTATCAACTATCAATCTATGATTGACAATCGCAATAGGGGTGAGTATTTAAAAAAAAAATATTTTTACTAATGAAGTTTATGTATAACAAATTCAATTAAGTTCCATCTAGACCGTTATTAGAAAGTCTTCAAGTATTGTCTATATGGCCTCTTGGTATTACCCGTTTTCCATTGACATTTTTTTTTTATCTTCTTAAAAGTGTTAGTACCTAGAAATCGATAAAAAATGCCAGAATTGAAACTTATAAACAGTCATATTCCAAGAAACATTTTGAGTTGTCAAAAAAAACTTCTGATTTTGAAAATGTTAGTAGAGTTAGAGTATAATATATAATATTTACCCCCTTATTTATAAAGAAAAAATAGTTATTTCAGCTGCCGTGTTTAGGAAAACTACATCATGGAATAAAAATGTTTCGGACTAAAGTAGAGCACTAACCAAATGCCTTTGGTTTGAGTCCAGAAAATTCTTATTCCATGGTGTAGTTTTCCTTAACACGGGAGGTGAAATAACTTTTTTTTTTTTTATAAATAAGGGGGTTAAAATTTATAGAAGTTTCTGCATGCAAGATCTTATCAAAATCAACATTTTTTGTTTTCAAAATCTTCGGAATAGATTGTCGATAAAAATAAATGATTAATAAATCGCATAATCTGAACTGAAATTTACTAAAAAAAAAATAATTTTGAATTACGCAGATCAATATACCCTATTAAGCACTCAACAATTAACAATAATGTAGGCTTGCTTGCCTTTATAGAGTGTAATGGGCGTATAAGTAAAGTAAATCACTTCTCCCGAACATTTTCAAAATTCAATGGGATTTCTCAGTTTCTCAATTATCAGCATGTAAGTTTGATTCGAAAAGTCGGTGTTGTATGTCATGAAAATCGCAAGTCTCCTGTTGCGGCGGTCGGTGGCGTTAGAATAGTTATTTCGATTATTTTAATTTAACAAATAAATTGTTTTCGAGCCCTTGGACTTTCAACTTACTTGGCGTGTATATCAAATTACTAACATATTATTATTAAAAATAATGCAATTTCCTTATACTAAATTAGTTTGAAATATATTATAAAAAAATAAAATAGATAAATAATAGCTTATGAAGCTTAGTGAAAAGTGCAGTTTGTTTAAATTTAAATATTAAACTAGTTGAGCAATACAAAAGCTGAGCAAAAGGATACAAATGGAAGTGTTAAAAATGCAAACCATGCGAACGATATCTTGCAATGGAGCAATGATTTTCTCTGGAAAGCAAATAGTCAGAAGGTAAGAAAGTACATTGTGATTTGTGTGTGTATCTTATCTTCGACTTCCGGTTTCGTCAGTAATATTAAACAAAATTAAGACATTTCAACGATGTTATGTTGATTTATTTTAATGTTAGTCAATATCTTAATTGATTCATTGTTGGCAATTTGAGGCAGTTTTATATTTAATTTATCAACATGAAAAACTGCAAATTTCAAAAATAAGCTTAAACGAAATTTAAGATTAAAGGTCAAAGAAAATTATAAATTAATTATTGTGTTGAAAATGTTTTTGCAACTAAAGCCGGAAAACGTGTTGTGAATTCTGATAAGCTATCAGAAATTCGCTTTCAATTTCATAGAAGGTCAAGTAGGTGTGTCTATTTGTATAAACTAAGTGTTTTATTTGGTTGAATGGTTTTATTAAAACTGAAGTGTTGGCTTTTTATTATACAATTAAAATGAAGTATCGCGATCATGTTGCAAATTGATACTGGGTCTTTAAACTGCAGACAAAAAACATTGAATTTGTGGGTATTTTTGTTTTGATTAACATACAATTCTGAAAAAAAAAATTATACACATAAACGAGTACCTACCTACATATGTATATAATTTTGAAAACATTTTTGGAAAGGTTTTATAAAGTAATAATTAATATGCAGATACAAAAATTCATTTAAAAAAATTCATGGACCCAGTTTTGAAAAATGGAATTTTAAAAATAAAATTTAAAAATTTTCTAAAAATAATTTTAATGAGAAAGTCGAAAATATCAAAAGTGCTTCTTTGGGATATTTTTAAAAGAGAACGCAATATCAAATATTAATTTTTCATTTTAAAGTTTGAAGAAAACACACATTCTTTTATCAAAATTAGTTCAGTCGTTTTCGAGAAAAATACGATTTTTCATAACGGTGTTTTAAAATTTGTATGTTAGGTATCGTTATATTTGGTTTTTAGAAAATGTTTTTTCAAGTATTCGAAAAACTGCTAAGAAATGATTTTATATCAAGTTTCATACAAATTAACTAGGCCGTTTTCGATGTATTGAGTTTTTTTTTTTTAAATTAAAGCAAAGGTTTTTAAAGATTTTGGTACCTATGCAATACTATTTAATATTTGAAAGGAGCTTCTCCATAAAAAAAAACAGTTACCAATACAAATTTTTCTGTCTTATTATGAACTTAAATGTCTTTTTGCAATATACAATGGTAAGGGTCGAACAAAAATTATATTTTTTTTTGACATTTGAAGCATATCAGTTTATCCGATAAGTACTTCTCCTTTATCGTCATGTTGTACGTTGGACTGAAACCTCGACGAGCGGTAGAAAGATTGTTAACGATTTTATTGATTAGACTCATACAATCAGCCAATTTAAGTAATTGTTTTATTTTATTTTGAGGACTTATTTTTTAGTATTCAGATTCTAGTCTCTAGTTACTAATAACGGAATATAAATAAATCCAAGCTTTCAGCAGATAGCTTTACCTAAAACCCATGAAAATATGTATTTTTTTTTTGAGAAAATAAATGAGTAACCTAATTTTGACGATAACGCAATATATAAATATTTATCAAGTGCCAGTTCAGTTCAGTTCAGTTCAGTTCAGTTAGGAGTTAGAGTAAAACCATTTAACCTCCAGTTAACAACAGAGTTGACTCTGGTTTAACTTCCCACTTGAAAACTGTGCCTGCCTACATATGTATTATTATTAGGCGTATTTATTTTTGTTTTCCAAATGCATCAGTCTGTTTAAAAAAATATTTTTTTTTATAAACTTCAGTTAAGCACACAAACATTTCATTATATCAGATCAGTATTCTAGTGACCATTTATTTACGTCATTTTATTAGATTTTATTTTCGTCGTAGAAAAGGTCGGTTTTTAAAAAGATACTTAGTGATGAAAATGAAGCTGCAAAATGAAATGTGATATCAAGGAATTAAGTAGTCAATAAAGAAAGATTTTGTATGTCCGATTAAAAAATAATATGTATACAAAAAAAACAAACATAACTGAACATTCTATTAATGGGAGTATCCCACGTTGGGCGCCAATCATGCAATTATCAAAACTACAAAATATACAAAATATACAAAACAAACAAAAAACATAAAGCAAACATTTTAAGTCCAGAGCTGAGGAACCCCTGACAACGGATCAAATTATTACCAGAAATTTGGTGAAAATGTAGTTGAAATAATTTTCAATTTTCTTAAAAACTAAAAGATATAAAACCATTCGGCTTTTTGTGTTCGATTAAGAATTGATATAAGGCATTGACCACTAAAAGCCAATTTAGCACTTCGTTTCACAATATAAAAACAAAACTGGTCTAAACTTTTTTTTTTTTTTCATTTATTTTTATTAATATTTTGAGTTTGCATGCAAATTTTTTGAAAACTGTTGACATTAATAATTTAATTTAAATTCAGGATTAAAGAACATATTTCTGGATTTCAAAACCCGTAAAGTAAGTGTTGCCGTTGTTTTTTTATATTTTGTTTTCCATTTTACTAAAGTAATTTTTTTCTAAAATGCCCCTACCTCATAAGCAGAGTGAGATAGACTCCCCCCCCCATAGTAAAAATTGCGTGTTTTTGACCCTTCTCCAAAAAAAAAACGTAATCAACTTTTGGCGCCAAAGTGATCGTAATCTCCTCCCTAGTTGGGTTAGACGATCAACTTAGATAAAAACCACCCCTATCTGTTTTTTTTTTTTTTTTTTTTTGAGTTAAATCTGTAAGCTAATTCCTCTCTAGATATTATTGGAGATCCAAGTGTCAAGTGGATAAGATTCCAGTGTCAAATTAAGGGAAACACACACACAATTAATTTCCAGTTTTTAATGTTCACAATGGCTTTTGAGATTATAACTAAACAATTTAAGCCACTATAACTTATTCTCGCTACGCACATTTCTGAGTGCTTTGACCTAAAATAAATAGCATTTATATTTATTAAAAAAATTTTCTTCGTTTATAGCCTTTCAACAAATCGCAAGCCTTCTTACGTTCATAATATTGGCAAGGAGAAATTAGTTTACAAAACCCTGGGTCAACAATTGGATGACACCGCCCTGAAATTTCCCACCACCGAAGCTATAGTATCCTACCACGAAGGCAAACGCTATACATTTTCTTCTGTAAAAGATGCTGTCGACCGACTTGCCGTTAACTTCTTAAAACTTGGTTTAACAAAAGGTGACCGAGTTGGAATATTTGCTCCAAACAACATTCATTGGTACTTAACCATGATGGGTGCAGCTAAAGCTGGCCTAGTATCAGTTGGCATTAATCCAGTTTTTCAAGCTCCTGAATTGGAATATTGTTTGGCGAAGGTTGGAGCTAAGGCAATAGTCACTGCGAATTCATTTAGAAATCAACAATACTATGAAATTCTCGAAAGAATTTGTCCCGAATTAAAAGACTCCAAAGAAGGAAATCTTAAAAGTAAAAAACTGCCGAATCTTAAGGCTGTTATAATAGATTCTCAGGACAAGTGGGCTGGGGCATTAAGGTTTGACGATCTTCTTGATTGTTCAGATAAAGAAGCCATACAAAAGATGAATGACATGCAATTTCGGATCAAGTCTGATGATCCTTGTAATATTCAGTTCACATCGGGAACCACAGGCCAGCCAAAGGCAACGGTCCTCACCCATTTCAACCTGATAAACAATTCTTACTTTAATGGGCAACGAAATGAGATAGCAAATCAGAGAATCTGCGTTCAAAATCCATTTTTCCATGCATTTGGAATCGCTATTTCCACAACACCTGCTCTATGCCATGGAGCAACAATGGTTTTCCCAACAGACGGATTCAGTCCTGAAGCGTCTCTGCGAGCAATCGTAGATGAAAAGTGCACCATGATTCATGGAACACCAACGATGTACGTTGACCTGATAAAAAAGCAGAAGGAGTTGCAGTTACCCATCCAGACTGCAGAAATAGCTGTCACTGGCGGGGCATTGTGTTCGCCGCAACTTTTGAAGGACATCAAAAATGTCCTTGGGTTGAAAAAGGTGAAAAGTGTGTTTGGCATGACTGAACTTACTGCCGTTTCATTCCAATCCATGATCGATGATGACGAAGATAAAATTCTTAACACTGTTGGATGTTTGCACGACCATCTCGAGGCTAAGGTGATCGATTCGAATGGAGATATTGTACCTTTTGGTGAACCGGGTGAGTTATGCGTGCGGGGATACTCAGTGATGTTGCACTATTTAAATGATGAGGCTAAGACAAAGGAGACTCTGAGTGCCTGTAGGTGGCTTCATACAGGGTAAGTTTGTCAGCTTAGAAACCTTTAGATTTTTTTTTTTTGAAAGTGAAAGTCTTTCTCTTATAGTGATAGATTCGTACTCTATGAAAATGGCTACGGACAGATTGTTGGTCGGCTGAAAGAAATGATCATTCGTGGAGGAGAACATATATTCCCCAAGGAAATTGAGGCCTTCTTAGGTACACACCCTGATATTCTTGAAATACATGTAAGTTTTTAAAAATCGATTTTTTATTAGAATATGGGAAATAATGAGAATTGCTTTTTAAGGTAATTGGTGTCGAAGACGAGCGAATGGGTGAAGAGATATGTGCTTACATCCGATTGCAGGATGGAGCAAAACCACTCACTCGAGATGATCTGAAAACATTCTGCAAGGGAAAATTAGCTCATTTTAAGGTGCCGCGATATGTTAGAATTGTAAAAGACTTCCCCAGAACAACGTCGGGTAAAATTCAAAAGTTCAAACTCAAAGAGGCTTTTGATAGTGAGAAATAAGAAAAAGACACAAAAGAAACGATCACCGAAAATGTATGATAAGGTTGAGGATATTAGTAAATAAGACAAAATTTGTATACAATTAAAATGAAATATATATATTTTTTTTATGAAAATAGAACTAGCTAATTCTGGAAATACATTTGTCTACAGTTAAGTCAAGAAGCATGAAGAAAGAATGCAGAGAAACTTAATAAACTCGGAAAATATAAAAATATCAAAATCATTTGTTGAGTTAGCCTAGAGTCTCTAGGGTAAGGATTCAATTTTATGAGTATAATGCCTTAAGTAAAATTACAGCTTAAAATTTGAAAGATGTCTCTAGTAACTTTTATTTAAAGGTAAGCAAGAAAGACTTATTATTTGTACGAGGAACTCAACAATCTATTATTTTTTTTCCAATTAAATCGTATTTTCCCAAGAAAAAACTCCAGGAGCAAGTTATCCAGTGCGGGATTAAAGTTAAATCACAAAATTTGTTGAGTTAACTCTAGACTAACTCACCAAAGGAAATACGAAAAGGACAAGAAAAGTGGACGTGATACAAAAAAAACAAAAATATTAAAATCAAGCTGGGCCAAATGGATACCCTTCGACGAAAAAAGACCGAATGGACGACCTACAAAAAGATGGGTAGATGACCTAAGACAATTCAATAGCAATTGGTATAACAATCCCAAGTGCAGATATATATGGGCAGCAATGGGGGAGGCTTATGCTGGGACTTTATTTAAATTTTCAAAATCAAAACTAATAAATGTAATTATAATTTTATTTTATTTTTATTGATTGTAATTTGAAATGGTAAATAAGCTTTTAATACAAATTATAATAGGCCTGGAGGGTTTCAGGTTCGAATCTCCTCACAAAAGTGAAGTAAGTAAGGCTTTTCAAATAGCAGCTGCGTTCGAACATCGCTTTTTCACCTTTCCCAACAAAAAAAAGTCCAAAGGGGTAGAGCTGGCTACGAGTCGAAAAAATTCTCGGTCTCGGTCTCGCTCTCGCATGGCGAGACCGAATAGAGACGAGACTGCCTTTTAAGCATCCGAGACGAGACCGAGACGAGACTGTATATTTTCACCGAAATTTACAGAGAGTCTAATAAATTAAAAAAACACAATTTTCGTTATTATTTTCTTCTGCACCACATATTGAAACTATAATCGAAAATATTTCGCTCCAATAACCAACAGGTTGTCTGGAAATCGTTTTTTTCGGAGACGAGACCGGACGAGACTTTATTGTACGAGGACGACACGAGACCGAGACGAGACTTACAAAATTCTCGCCGAGGCTCGTCTCGTGGCCAGCCCTACAAAGGGGTCAAATCGTAGCTCCGAGGCAGCCAGTTGACATCGCCAAGATGGCTGATAACACGATTTGGGAATTTGGTGCGCGAAAGATCGATTCTGGCATGGCTGTGTGGCATAGCGCACCATCTTGCGAGAACCAGAGGTCGTCCAAATCAATGTTTTCAATTTCCCACCGTAGACCGAAACGTTGTTCTCAGCCTCATTTTCGAAGAAAAATGGTTCAATGATGCCACCACTCCACAATCCGCACCAAACTGTCACTGTCTGATCCCCAGTTGCGCCAATTTTGTAAACATTGCGGCCGCGCATTGGGTGCTTCACTTCGACCAAAACGCACTGTTTGGTATACACAGCACTCACTTTGAAAATATGTTTAAAATATTTCCCAACGTTGTTTTAGCGTAAAGTAAAGTAAGGACTCATTTCGTTCCGCGGGTAACAGCTGTCAGTGTCTATGATTTAAAAAAAAAACACTTGATGGCCCACCCTTTACTTATGGTTTATAATTTTTCGAATAAAATAAACGTTTTGATGATAAGCTTATAGCTTAAGAAAAAAGGCAAATATCAGCGTATCCTGCAGACCTTTTGAATTTGAATTTTAAATTATGTTTTGAACTAGCTGGTTATCTCATGTTAAAGATTATTTGGTTCCTTAGGGTATATTTGTTGGGGCTATGTCAAGTTTTTTTTAAGATAAGACTAAGTCTGGAGGAATCTTGAACACCAAAGTAACACTAAAGTAAAAATGCCAAGTGACATTGATAACCTTTTATGAGTGACTCTAAGATACAGTGAGTGGTTTGAACTTAAATGGAAATTTTGATTTTTTTTATAACTTATATGTAATTGAATATTCAGGAAAATGAAGGACAGAAAAAAAAAACAATTATGCGTTCAGTGCTTTTATTATTATACAAAATGTCTGTGTTAGACCTAAACATGCTTTAAGCACACAATTTTATTTAAATTTTTTTACGCGAAAATGTAGGTACACTGGTTGGTAAAACATGACAAAAAGCTGAATTTGGCAAATCAACTTTTAGTAGAAAATTGAATTTTGTATCCAACGAATGGCTTGGAAAACTTTATAAAAAAGAAGAATGTTAATTGTTGTCTTCGCAGCTTGCATGCATTGTATGAACTTAAGTTCATACAAAAATCCTAATTAGTTTCAAATTAAACCCTTGACCAACGTCAAATCTTTCACTACTCTCGTCCCTTATATGACCAACGAATTGCTGGCATATGAATCCGGTACGGAAAAAAAAGAAAAATACGGAGAAAAAAACCTAATGTTACAACAGAACGTTTGTGTGTTCTAATAAAAATGCTAGTCATTCATAAAGGCATTCGATAAGCAACAATACCTGTACTGAGATGGATCTTAGCATGTGGCTTTGGTAGCTTGTCGGCTTCTGAATTACAGTCACAGTTGATGTCTTAAGTAAAGTTCAATCCCTATGACGGGAAAAGCTTTTCAAATAAAAATGAACATATTCAGCCTTATCGGCAATTCCGGGGGAGATTGTTTTCCCCCGGATTTTCATTTTTCCCAGGAGTCGAATTCTCCTTTCGTCAATCTCCTCCGTATTGAATCTGCCCCGGAAATTACATCGAATCAGTTTCGAAATACTCTGAGAGAATTTATATTCTGAAATTATTTATCCGTCAAAGTTTGTAAATTATTTTCAGAAATAAAATTTAATATTTGAATTTTTTGTTGTGATAAATTCAATTTTCGTGTAATGGAAACGCGTAAAAATTGTCAAAAGTTTTAAAAAAGCATTTTTTGTCTATTTTGTTGTTGTAATATATTTGTTCTCTCTCTGTGAAAAACTATGTTACTTTATGAGGGCGAAAAACCCGAAAGAGTTAAGTGTTAAAAGTGTTAAGTTTTATTTGTTGCAAAATGTGTTAAAAGAGTATAGCGGCAAAAACGAAATGTAGATCGGCTAAAACAAACCCAATTTCTCCCCCAACCCGTTTACGGGTAAACTAAACTCTAGCTTATTGTAGAGGTGACGTACAGCCACAAATACCATTACCGATGGACTTTTCAGTAAACGTAAAATTCGAAACTTGTCCCTTAGAGCAAGTAAAAAATTATAAAACCTTCAAAAATTGTTAATAATATGCTTCTATTTTTAAGATTCTTCAACTAAATTGAGGTGAGTTTTTTCCAGGGAAACATTATTAATTTTCCCCCGGAAAACAGATTTACGATATCTTCTTTTTTTATTGGAGTTTTTTCCCATTTTTCGAACATTGTTTATGATTGGAGAGTCTCATACGGGGGAAAAATCCGGGGGAGATTTTATTCCCGATAAGGCTGATTAAGACTCAGCACCACACAGAGAAGTCTGATGATCGGGCTGGCAATCGTGAAATAGCTATAACTTCAGCCAAAAACAACTTGGTTATATAGAATACTTAAGTAATTGTTGTTTCATTCAAACATCTTTAAAAAGAAGAATGGTAAACAAAAACCAACAAAAATAAAATGAAAAATCAAAATTGTTTAAATTTTTTACCAAATGTAATAGCTCATAATTTTTTTCGGAAGAAAGAGGGACGTAGAAAATTTTAAGACAAAAGATTAATGAAGGTCTAAATTTGTATTATGTGATGGATAAACTTTTTCTCTTGTTGTTCCAGCCAGCCAGAAATATATTTAAATTATAAAAGTTTAAAAAAACATTATTTTTTTACTGGTTTATTTCTTTATAAAAAGATTGTTTCTGTTTAATTTGGGCAATAGTACTTTTAATTTTAGTAGTACGAAATTTGAAGTTTTCTGACAAAATTATCAAGCACAAAGTTTGAAAAAAACAATATTTAAAGCTGTGTTGAAGAATTTTTTTCTTAAGCCCAATTGTTGTATGTCTGCTAGTCGTTCTAGGTGTGTTTATCCAGCTACTCCACTGGTATAGTATTTTAGGTAGTTAAGTGGCACTTTTTGTTTACATTTCTTTGAATTCCGCCAATAGAACGGCACCGGCGGCGTTAGCAAGGGAAATATTGCCTGTTAGATGAAAGGCAATTATTTTGCAATATCCGAGTAAATATGCTTTGAAAATATTAATAATAATTTTAATATTGAAATTCTCCATCTTCATTATTTCAATGAATAGTTATTGAAACGTTTTAATTTATCTGCAATTATAATTATTGTAACCTTCGGAACTTACCGCGTAAATATTTAGAAATATTATTAATTTCTAATTCCCCACCGACTTTTCGAAAAATTACGCTATTCATGGTCACGTGACCAGAAAATTATAATTATATTTTAGTAACAAAACAATTAATATAATAATTAATTTTAAACGAAAATTTGACGAAGCAACGCAAGTCCCAGTCTCATAGTTCTTAATAAGAAAAATATTTAGGATCCTTTCTCACACCGCAGCACAAAATTAACTTTCCCAAAGCTTTTGAAACACTTAAAATAATACAGTACCAACTAAAGAAGCTTTTTCTTCAACCGGAAATGACGTTTCTTTTATTTAAAATATATGAGGTCTACAACACATAACGGCTGGAACAGGAAATAAAGCTAGCGTCCATACCGGCTGTATTTTTCAACTTCTCAAAGGACACATTCTACCTCTACGAACTACCTCCTCATTCGCGTGGAACCTTTCTGTTCATCGGTTTTTCATACATTTAGTCTTCATTCTGCCTTGCCGTTGAATCCTTATGTAAATTAGGAAAATCCCAGTTCGAAGCTCTCACACGAATAAATTACCTACCTAAAAAGAACAGAGTTCAGAGTTCCCAAAACAACCCCTCAATCGAAAAGGGGTACCAAGAATTTCAACGAAACACAAGAATGAAGCATGCAAATGATCAAAGTAAACAATAATAATATGCTCAGCAATATAAACAAAAATCACTTTGTTCCTTCGACTTTGAGGTTATGTCAGTTATTTTTGTTTATCCCACGACAACAAAGTTTAGCGTCTTAGCTAGAATTCCCATGGACACAAATTGCTGTTGGTAGGGTCCATCGCCATGTTGTTGTTTACGAATACCAAGAATATAGGCCAACATCAGGATGGTAGAAACAACAGTTCTTGTTGATGATGGAAGAAGCTAAAAGCATGTGCGTGCCAACGTGGTTCGATTTAACAACACCGGCGATGGCAACCGGAAACGTTGCGGACGGCATCGGATGCCATGTGGTCGAAGTCAGACGATGTAGAAGTAGTCGAAGTCAGGAGGAGTAAAAGAAGTCTTGAGAAAAACGGAATAAGAGGAAAATATTTGCGCAACTCATTTGTGTTGCCCCTTGGATTGCGGGATGCGGGGGTAAGACGATAGACTTTCGTTTCGTTAAGTTTGAGCTTAAGGTTCTTGGAAAATCCAAACTAGGGTCAGAAATTGTGAGACTTTGCTTGGCTTCGGTACGGTTCGAAATTTGCTCGGGTCTTGTGAAAAAAGAAAGAATACTTTTTGTGTTGTTGTTTGAATTAGTGCAAGGGAGGAAATAAAAAGAGCTATAAAAGTGAAATTTATGGGTTCCACTTGGATATATGGAAGTTTTTCTGTTTTAGCCTACCATGGATTACTTAGTGCTTCCTTCTTCTATGGATTACGAGTTCTTCTCTTACAAACGGATTTACACAAAATAAAAATATAAAATTGGCATAAAATGTTAAGAAATTAAAAAAAAAATATCATTAAATTGAAAATCATTTGTGACTCCAAGTTTGTGTTGCCAAGTGGTGGAAAGGAAAGTCTTGCAAGGAAAATATTTCTATGTGTGGAGTGTTGTGTAATCTTTTTGCTTTTCGTGGATTGAAAAAAATGATGGTGGTTGTTTGTTCGGGAAATAATACATTTCCGGTAGAAGATAATTCATCTTAAATTTAATTTAAATTAAAACAAGACAAAAAAACTTAAAAAAATGAATTTTCAACATTTTTTTTTTGCTTTAAATAAATAATTTGACTTCTTAATAAACGTAAAATGTCCCAACCGGGTAAACGCGGTGGTCGTGCCGGAGGCGCCGCTAAAAAAGCTACGGCAAATCTTAATAAGGACACCGCATCAACACCCGACGATTCTGGGCCAAGCGAACGGGCCACACCAGCTAGCAAAAGTGAAAGTGAGCCAAAGGATGATACTTCTAGTAATGGAGACAAAAAAGAGGATACACCACAGCCAAAGCCTCCGAGTGCTGGGGCTTCGATACGGGAGGCTGCAAATAAGCTGTTGGCACTTTCGATGAAAAGCGAATGGACTCCGGTTGAGCAGGAGCTGAAGAAGCTGGAGAAATACGTTGCCAATGCTGGTGAAGATGGCAATCATATACCGCTGGCTGGAGTTCATGATCCGGTAGGTTTAAAGCAGCGAAATTTCGTTGAATTTTTAAGAATTGTGTTTTTTTTCGTTTTCGAAAAACATGAATGGGATTACCACGATTTAATGATAAACGGAAAATAAAGAATTCATAACAAAATGAATCCAGCAAGCTGGGTTTACACAAGAAAAAAAAGTCAGAGCATTTTTAGGGAAGTTTGATATAAAAAAGACTTAAAATAATACGAAAATTATTAAAAACATAATAAATAAAATAATTTTTGGTTAATTACTTTTCAGTATCAAAATGTTGATAGGAAATGTTTTCTTTTTTTCAAACAGATATTGTTGAAAGTTTTACGTTATAAAGTAATATTTTGAATTTTTATATTCAATGCTTTTTTATTAATTTTAAGTCAAACTTTGAAAACTGGATTTTCCACGATTTTAACTTTTCAAAATATTTAATAATTAATAAATAATTAATTAATTAATTAATTAATTAATGCTTTTAGCTATTTTCCTTCACTTTTAATTATTTTTAAAAGCAAAAGTCCTAGAAACATCCGGTTTTCTGTGTTTAACTAAAAAAATAATAAGAGCATTTGCATTTTGAAGTAGTAGCCCGTAGCGTAATGGTTAGTGCGTTCGACTGTCACGCTGGAGGTCGGGATCGCTCCGCAGCCTCGTCCACCTAAAAACTAAAAAGTTTTTTTCAGGGCTACTGCCTCTGGCGAGGAATTGACAAATCCTCCAAGAGTATCACTTGTCACGAATAAGTGCTTCTCGTCTAGCCGTTCGGATTCGGCATAAAATTGTAGGTCCCTTCCATTCCTGTGGAAAGGCGCACACAGAAATGGTTGCGAGTTGTTAGTCACTAGGCCCTGGTTCTTCATGAGCCGTTGTGCCATCCGATTTATTTATTTTTTATTTGCACTTTGAAATTCAAAACATTACTTAGGCCCAGTTTTACAGTATTGGGTTAAGCCCGAGTAAGTTAACTCTGGAAATAGATCTATCTACAGTTACGTCAGGAAGGTTTTTAATTAATGATGAATGCAGAACGCCTTAAAGAACACGGAAGATAAAATATCATAAACATTTTTTGAGTTAATCCAAAGTTAACTCACCAAATTTGGTGAGTTAACTCGGGCACTGAAAAAATGGCCCTTAATAAATTTTCAATAGAAATTATTTAAAAAAAAAATTTAGTTTTTTGTTTAGTTTTAATTTTTAGTTTGATAATTATATTCAATAAAATAATTTGATTTCAAAATAAAATTAAAGGATTTCTGGCATTAAAAAACAAATAACATAATAGGTATTGTTAGTGTTTCCGTTTTTTGAACATATTTTTGCATGTATTTCTTATTTTTGTAACAAATTGACCCTTCCGCTTAAACTTTTTCCGCATCTTAACTAATCACCCTCTATATTTATCAGTTCTACAAAAATGTCTACATAATATTGGCTTTTAAAAAACCGCTTTTTGATAAAAGTATTGTTGATGAAGAAATAAAACCTTCAAATTGTTAGGATTTATGTTTCACGAGTAAAAACGCTGAAAAGTATGCATTTACATTTGTTGTTATGGAATTTTGAGATAGAAACTGAATACAGCATACTTTGCTGCCACTTTAATTTAAAAAACAAGTGTTTTCGAGTTTTTCAAATAATATCTTATCTTTATTCTTTTAAACATTGTATAAACAAAGTGTGCGGTCTAGAGAGATAACTTTATTATTTTTTCAATATTGAATTTGTAATTTTCCTGGATTATTAACGTTTATCTGCCTTGATTATATCGTTGACTTTAAATATCAAGCACGTGTAAATTATAAATTATATTTTCGATAATTTTTGCCAAAGAACGTTAAATGCAAAGAAAAGTTGCCAGTTGAGTGTACCAGATAAGACTGAGTTGGAACCTTTAGATTTTCCTAACCATCGATTTGGTTCTTTTGAAATTCATTTTATGTATTTAGCATCTCACAATGCCAATGCAAGAACTAAGATATTGAGGTCTCAACTGAAATAAATTTGTGTGTTTTTATTTCTTATTCAGGGTCTTGTGTAAATCCTTTTCATCTTGTTTCCTCAAAATTGTAATTTTTTAATTAAAAATTATTTTAAACTAGCTGACCCGGCGAACTTCCTTCCGTCTGAATTTCGTTAATGTAATAAAATTAATAATTACGAGCATGCATAATGTTGTTTCATGTAATTCTGTCATGAATAACAATGAAAATTGGACTTCTTACTGTGATTCATATGGAATATGGTGATAAATATGGAAGTATGTGCATTTCAGACACTTCAACCTGAATTTCTGTGTTAAATAGAAGAAATATATGATATACAAAATACAGGCACTTGAAACCTGAATTATATATAGCGATCGAATTAATAGTCAAAACGATTGTTATTTAAATGAATTTTATTGTTGGCCCATATGCCTCTTTTATATTTATTGAAAATAAAATAAATTTCTTACAAAGAATTTACTCATTGCATAATAATTTATATGGGTAAATTCACAATATGCAACGATCGACCACCGTGGTTCGATTGTACCCATCTTTGAATATTGTCGTTGTCAAGACTTGGTTACTGTTTTTATATGCTGCTTTACATACTTCCCTGCGTTGAATTGGTCAAAATCAACTATGTTCTCATTTTACGTTGACATTGTACTGCTTTCGAGTTTGTGGATCTGGTGAGGAATTAGCAGCTGACGTCAATCCCTTCCGAAGGTTGCTAAAAATTCCTAAACTCATTGATAGAAAAATAGTGAAATAGTTAACGAAGTGGTGATGAATGCTTTTGGAGAATAGAGTATCGCGGTTAGCTCCGAGAGACCTTGATGTTTTAAGGCCACAAAGTTGAATGTGGAGATGGTTTTATTGTTCTAGATGACTGTTGTTGAATATTGGAAGCGATTCCAGAGCTATGTACGTGAGGATTCTTGGGTTTGGCAATTGAGGATATATTCCCAAAGCTTATTAAGGACGATTTTAAGAAGCTGATCATAACCTGATTTCCTTCAATTGTAAAGAGATTGTTTCTCAGTATACAGTCATTTTCGACTATTCAGTGAATTCAATTTGAAGAGGTTTTGTTTTGCATCCAGCAGTTAGTTGAACATTAAGAAGGGTTCCGAATATTTTTGCGAATATTTATGGCATCAATATTGAAGTCCCATATTTCTCAGAAATCAGAAGTTTCATTGTATGTGGCGTCTCACGTATCGGCAAACCTACCACTTTGTACGTATACGTGCCCGAGAATAAAACGAAAAAAGTTGTGTAATTAAAACCACTTCCGTAAAAAAGCGGAAGGTTGGCCGAAACGCCACACCATTTTGGTTTGAAAACACATCAACATTATTTATTTAGATATTTTTATTGTTATTTTGTACATATATAAATCGTTATAGAGATCAATACTTTTCAATGACAGCATCCAAACGTAAGAAGTTTGACAACGAAAAATACATTCAATTTCCTGCAAAACATTCGTGATGAGCTCTTACGGCGATGTTGTTGTATAGTCGACAAAATTCGGTGGAAAATCAATACGTCTGGCGACTTAGTCCACTGGAATCACCCATCGCCAAAAACTTGCCTAGAGAACTCTGCAGCGAACTGATAATTTCGTAAAGCAACTCGCATGTTTGTTTTCAATTTCAGTTCTCACATAATTCCAAAAAGCTATGCCTTCAGTCAAGCTTTTAATTCATCTGCTGAAGTTGATCTTAGAATGACAGGAAGCGTTTGAAGGAAATCGCCTGACAGCTAAATCATTGCACCACCGAAACGTCGGTTGTCACTTCGTAAATCTTTCATCGTGCAATTCAGGGCTCCCAAAGTCCCAAAATTCAAGTCTGTGAGCCATTGTACACTCGTTCCAGGTGACAATCTTACAATACTGCAATAGTTTCGCCAAAGCAGAGTTCTTTAAAATGTTGCATGTAGCTTCTTCATCTACTTGCAGCCAATTGCAATGCAGAATGAGCGTTCGACCGCCTTCCAACAACCTAACCGCTATTCCAAATACGTACTTTGAACACAATGAAAATTAAAAAAAAAAAATTATTACATTTTATTTTATCTGACCGAACGCAATAGCAAGACCAATTCAAATTTGACGACGAAACGAAAAGGACACCTAATACTCCTTTCTTGGGCCAACACGAACCCATCAATCCCAAAATTGTGAAAATCAGGATCTTCCCGTTCCGGTTTTCCTGGAAATTTTCCAGGATTTTCCTGCATTATCCTTTGTCCTTCCTTGGGCCAATACAAATTCATCAAGCCCAGAATCGTGAAAATCGAAGTATCCGTTCTCGAGTTATGCACTAAAAACAGGATATTCCCGGATTTCTAATTTTCCTGTAAATTTTCCGGGATTTTCCTCCAGTATCCTATGTCCTTCCTTGGGCCAATTCGAATTCATCAAACCCAAAATCGTGAAAATCGAACGATCGGTTCTCGAGTTATGGGCGCACACACGGACGACATTTCTCTTATATATATACAAAAAAGATAATGAAAGATGGTGAACACCTTAAAATTATAATAATTTTGCAAAATCTATTTATTAAATGTAATTTTTAAATAAAATTCCTCGATACATAATTGTGGTGTTTGGTATAAACATACTTACTTACTTACTTAGGTCCTCGGACCTATTACGTCCGTGATGTTTCCCTTACGGGACATAGGGCCTCCACTACACCTACGCGCCATCGTGTACGATTTCTTGAAATATATTTCAGCTCTCTCCAACTTTTCCCCAGTCGTGCCGATTCCTGTTCGACCGTTCTTCGCCATGTACTTCTAGGCCGGCCCACTTGTCTTCCCTCCTGTGTGAGCGGGTTCCACTGCATTGCTTGAGATGCAATGCACCGATCGCCTTTTGGAACCGTATGGCCAATCCACTGCCACTTTCTTCTTCGTATAATGGAGTCTATGGGCTCCTGACCCGTTCTCGCATGAAGTTCGGCATTGGAGATACGGTTGGGCCAGAAAATCCTCAAGATGTTTCGTAGACATCTATTAACGAAGGTTTGCAGCTTTCTAGTGACAATTTCAGTGACTTTCCGAGTGCTGCAGCCGTAAAGCAGAACGGATTCAACATTGGAGCGAAACAGTCGTAGCTTGGTCTTTAAGCTAAAAGAGTTGTTTCTCCATATTTTGGACAGCATTCCGAACGCAGCCTTTGCTTTTCTGATTCGGCTGTTTACGTCCAGTTCAGTTCCGCCACCCGTAGAGATAATACTCCCAAGATATTGGAAATCCTCTACCATCTCTACCGGTTGTCCAGAAATATTTACTTGGATTGATGAGGAAGTTCCAAGGCTGATCCTTTTAGTTTTTGCCGAGTTGATCTTAAGCCCTACGATTTCTGCTTCTCTCTCCACCCTTGTTGTCATTTGACGGAGATCCATGATCCTATGAGAGAGTAAGCATACGTCGTCCGCGTAGTCCAGATGTTTGAGGTGAGATTGCAGAGTCCACTGAATTCCTCCATTTCCATTTGACAAAGCTGCGTGCAGTACGTCACTTATCACCAACAGGAACAGTATTGGTGACAGTATACAGCCTTGCCTAACTCCACTTTGGATTTCAAACTCCTCTGACAGCCTACCTTTGTGCAAAACGTGACACCTGGATCCATCATATGTAGCCTTGATAATAGCAATCAATTTATATGGGATGCCCCTCCTGTGCAAAGCAAGCCAAATAAATTCTCTATTGACACTGTCGAACGCCTTTTCAAAATCGATGAACAGCAGGTGAAGTGGTGATCGATATTCAACGCACTGTTCGATGATGATCCTCAAGGTGTTGATGTGATCAACACAGGAAGATCCAGTGCGGAAACCTGCTTGTTCGGCGTCGAGTGTGTCTTCGAGGTGGTCTTTAATTCGGTCCAATATTATCCTTGCTATTATCTTGGCTACTGCAGGCAGAACGCATATTCCTCTCCAGTTTTCGCACTGTGTGAGATCTCCTTTCTTTGGGAGCTTGACAATCATTCCTTTTTTCCACTCTTCAGGAAAGCTCTCTGCTTCCCAAGCTCTCTTAATAAGTGGGTGCAGTAGCTCGCTCGATGTCGTTGGGGCTGCTCCTAAGAGCTCTGCAGGAATACCGTCAAGTCCAACCGCTTTGTTGTTCTTCAGTGCTTTGATGGCGGTGATAATTTCTTCTTTACTGGGGGGTACGGTGCGTATTCGGGAAATTGTTACTTCGGGTAGCTCAGTGGGAATAGGGTTCACTTCACTTGCGAAAACGCGGTTTAAAACCGCAGAAAAGTGTTCCCTCCACCTTATGAGCTGGTCCTCATCCGAAATTAGCAGGGATCCGTTTGTGTCCTTAACCAGGTGTTGTTTAGAGCTCTGGACACCAGTGAGCTCTTTGGTAATTCTGTAGACGGTCCTACTGTCACACCTACTAGCGGCTTCTTCTGCTTCTGTAGCCAGTGCGTTGATGTAGTTACGCTTATCACGTCGCACACTACGGTGAACTTCCCTCATCTTCATGCGGTACGTAGACTCAAGCTCGTTTCTCCCTGCTGCTGGGGTAGCTGCGATGCGAGCTTTAAGGTGTTTCCTTTCTTCGATCCTTGCCCAAGTTTCGTCGGAAAGCCAAGCACTATTTCTTCCTTGCGCCCGGCCGACTATACTTTCAGCACCAGATATGAACACATTTTTCACAGCACACCAATGATTTTCGATGGATGTGGTTTCCGTGCTGCTGATTGCGTTCAATCCTTGTGAAAGGTGGTCCCCTAGTTGTTGGCGCACTGCAGGATCCTTTAGTCTATCTGTATTAAACTTGGGCATTCGAGTGTTTCCTTGGGATCTCCGAACTGCAGCTGTACGCAATCTTACGGTAGCAACCATCAGATGGTGGTCCCGGGCCATTCCCATGTCAGCACCTCTTCTGTTACGGACGTCCTGGAGATTGCTTCTAAAACGCCGGCTGATCGCGAAGTGGTCAATTTGGTTGGAAGTTGCTTGTCTGTCAGTCGACACCCAACTGACTTTGTGGCACGTCTTATGCTCGAACATGGTCCCTCCAATAACAAGGCCGTTGGCGTTGCAGAAATCGACAAATCGTTCGCCATTGTCGTTTCGGTTACCAACACCATGTTTTCCCATGACATGCCTTAGCCCAGAGTTGTCATTGCCAACCTTGGCATTTAAGTCTCCCATCACCATAACTATATCACCTCGTGGAACGCTATCATAAGCAGCACTCAGCCGGTTATAAAAGGCCTCCTTCTCCTCGTCAGAAGAGAGCAAAGTTGGGGCGTAACACTGTATGATGGTGACGCGACGTACTCTAGTCCGGAACCTGGCTTTCAGGATCCTGTCACCTAAAGGCTCCCAGGAAATTAGGCTTTTGAGAGCTGTTTTGGAAAGCAGCAATCCAACGCCAGATTCCCGAGCGCTTCCAGGTGTTTTTCCGGAATAGAATAGTACAGTGTTACGGGTTGGTGACTTGAACTTCCCCGAACCCAGCCATCTAACTTCACTTATCCCTAAGATGTCCATCCTACCATCATGTTGGTATAAACATGATAACTTCATAAACCTATTTTTAATGGAAAGGCATTTAAGTTTGTATTAAAAATGTTGGAAAATCTCTTCCAAAAATAAAGAAATCAATTAAATTCTTTTTTCAAAATTTAAAGGAAATCGGTCACCACGATTAGTCTCTAGCTCGATGCTAGCTGCTTTAAGATTTACATACTAACGATAATTCCTCAAATTCAGTTCAACATCCCTTTGAAAACGAAGATATAATAATAGTACACTCTGGCGTATACGTAATTTTTTCTTGGAATTTATTATCTAAAAAATGTAATTCCTTTTATCTTTCTGTACTTTAAGATGGTTTATGTTATTTAAACCATTTAATTGGTTGATAGGCGGTGCTGTGGTCATTTTGTTTTATAAGTTTTATATTTACACTGTACAGTATTATGAAGTGAAGTAATGAAAATGCATTGTGAGTTTTGAAACCTATAAAATTATGTGTACATTTAGGAAGAGAATTGTTTGCAAAGATTTTCAAGAAAGACTGTACTAAAGATATGTAACTTATTTTCTTGGTACTCGTATATGTATATGTCATTGCAACTATTGGCTCTTGTCCTGTCTTCCTGATTGTTAATAGACCTCGGTTAGTTAAGATTGATTTAAAAAACCATAAGTAAAGTATAAGCAATTCCGACAGTAAAACTGCATTGCTTTTCTTTTAAGCCAATTATCTTCACAAATTAAATCAATATAATGACATCTTAAATTTTAATATTTTATATTCTCAATAAATTTAAAAATTATTTCTTATATCTGATTGCAAAATGTGAAATTAAAAACCAATTATTTCTATGCTTAAGTAACTATTAAAACTAACTAACTATTAAAATGTGATTATTTTGATATATTTTTTATTATACTTCATTTATCAAACAAGCCCAACCTAATTTTCAGTGCCCTGACATGAAATGTTAAATGGCTTGTAAATAAACATCATTAATAACAAGGCATAATTAATTATTTGCTAATTAACAAATACACCTTACGACATAATGTCAAAAATAAAAAAAGAAATTCTCAGAATCAGCAACTTGGTAATTAATTTGGCAAATTCATGTTGTTTGAGTAATTGACGGAACCAAAATGACAATACAAAAAAATATTAAAACAGCAGTTGGGTGTTTTAAAAATGTTTATAAAATTTCATTTTGAAAAGCGTGTGTTGCAAACATAGATAACCGTAAAGGCTCGTTTGCACGTTTTTGTAGCATTTTTGAGGTGAATTTTGTGAGTATCTTACTCTGATGCGGTAGTAGCCCGTAGCGTAATGGTTAGTGCGTTCGACTGTCACGCTGGAGGTCTGGGATCGCTTCCCAGCCTCTTCCACCTAAAAACTAAAAAGTTTTTTTCAGGGCTACTGCCTCTTGCGAGGAATTGACAAATCCTCCAAGAGTATCACTTGTCACGAATAAGTGCTTCTCGTCTAGCCGTTCGGATTCGGCATAAAATTGTAGGTCCCTTCCATTCCTGTCGAAAGGCGCACACAGGAATGGTTGCGAGTTGTAAGTCACTAGGCCCTGCTTCTTCATGAGCCGTTGTGCCACCCGATTTATTTATTTTTTACTCTGATACGTATTTATGTTGGAACCATGATAAATATTAACTTTTAAAGGAAAAACATAGCATGAAGATTTCTCAGAGTTAGTCAAATAGATCTAAGGTGTGACAAAAAGGTTGAGCATATAGTTTAAGTTAATACAAGAAATAAATCGTATCGAAGGGGGGGATATTCCGCTTTATTTAGACAGGAGGGGAAATTTTCAAAAAAAAAGAGACTTAAAACAGAAAACAAGTTATAAAAATACAACGGCAACACCACTGCCAGATATCCCTAATTTTATTTTGAAAAAAAAAAAAAAAAAATTTAAAATTTTAAAAATTTTACGTAATTAAGTATTATTTTTATTTTAAAATTTTTTTGTCAAAAACTGAAAAACTAATTTTTCTTGGACTTTTAACTTTCAAGATATTAAATAATAAAGCAACTTACTTCTTTATAAAACAAGAAAAATTAAGTGGATGATTTGTTTTGTGGTTTGTTCTTAATTTTATGAAAAAGTTATTTATTTATTTTTTAGTATCTTGAAAAATAAATGCCCCACAAATATCCGCTTTTCAGTGTTTGGCTGAAAATTTGTAAGAGCATTGAATTTTGAAAATAAAAATAGTAATTACGTAAAATTCTGAAAACCAAGTTTATTTTTTTTTTTTCTAAATTTTGAGTTAATTTTTTTCATTGTATTAAAAGAAGTTTTATAATATGTTTTCTGTTTTAAGTAATTTTTTTTAGCAAATTTCCGCTACTGCTGTAGGATTTTTTTCTCTCCTCGCCCAAACCGACATGGTCAAGCTTTTTGTCACACCAAGGTGACGACTACTCCTGTATAATTCAACTTAAAGTACCTACAAGTGACCTCAACGTTTTTTGAGTTGAGGTAATTTGTACTTGTAATTGAATTACCCTAAAATTATGTTCGTAATTATTAAATCGACTCTTTTTTTTATTAAAACGTAAATGTTATCTTATTTTGTGTTGCTGATAAAATTGGAAAGTAAATAATAAATAAGTATGAACAAATCCACGATAGAAATCTGTATTAACTTTTTTTGTTACTTGATCTTCAAGACAAATAAAACATTCTTAACAATCTTCATCCAATTACCATTTTTGAGACACACAATAATATCAAGAAATAAAAAAAAATACTTTCGACTTAGATATTTTTATGAACAATTTTTCATTAACATACCATATTCTTTTTATACGTTTTTTTTTTTTTAATATTATTCCTTTTTTTAATACGGTCATCTCTACATTAAAAGAAATATAACTTTTTTTTTTAAATTGTCGCACCGCTTCTTAGTTTAATGTCGATAGATTCAGAATTGAAAAATATCCAAAAGTCTTGAAACGTTCCAATTGCATGAAGATAAATTTGTAGTTTCGATAAGTCCATACCTCTACTTCTCTCGCCCTAAAAAACAAAACCGTGAAACACACATATTTCTATGGACTCTATTGATGCTTTATAGTATGGTTAATCCAAATTTCCTTCCAAATTTCATGAGTGCAGGAATTTTACATTTAAGTTGGACTTAAATAGATTTAAGTTTCCTTTCAGAAAATGGAAATTTGTATTCGGTGTTAAAAATTCAAATGTTTTCTTCATGTGTCAATTGGGTCTGACGTCTAAGTTAGTTATAAGTTTAATAAAAGAAGAAAGATTAATTATTTGAGTACGTCTACAGATAATAAAAAAAAAAGAAAAAATCATTTATTTCTCCATAGAAAACTTTGTATCTGTTCCTCAAAAGTTTTCTGCAAATTAGGTTTATGGGGTCTTATATTTCAGAACAGGAACATGAAAAAAAAAAAATTAAACAAAAACTCAATTTAATGTTCAATCATTGCATCTTTATTGATTTCCCATGCTAAATTATATCCTTTACAAAATACGAAGACAAAAAAAAAACATTTTAAATGATTACCATAACAGTTGTCTGTTGACCCGGTTTCAAAAAAAAAAAACCCCTAACCCAAAATATCGCCATCACTATATTCAAGTCAATCTGAATATAATCCATAAATGAAGAAATGAAAAAAAAATTAACAGAAAATAATATATTTTCCACAACAACGAAACAATATTCTTCGGCGGGGCATTCGTCTAGCAGAAAAATTCAATAAAATCGCAAACTTTTCTATTAGATAGAATCCATACAAAAAAAATTATAAGATAAAAATATATATGTTTTTGGGTTTGATACAATGCAAGAATATTAGCAGGAGGAGGTAGGAAACTTTGTCGACATAAAACGCCTATCCTCTATCCATCCCCTCCTCTTGAACTCATAGACATTTTTTTTTCACGTCTTTCCGATATTATTTTATTTAATCCGTTGCTATGAGCCTATCTTTTTTGTTTGAATACAAAATTGTTGAATGAAATATCCTCGTCATATTAAGACGATTATACTATACAAACAACCTGCTTACTATATTCAATTAAATTATTATATTTTGTATTTTGACATTCTTTCCAGACTACCGGAATGACACCTCTGATGTTCGCAGTAAAGGATAATAAGACTCAAATCATCGATCGGATGGTAGAGTTAGGAGCTGATGTTGGAGCCCGCAATAACGTAAGTGATATAGTCGTTCCTCGTTCTCAATGAAGCACTAAACATAGAAACCAAAGTATTATAAATAGCAGCACTCAAACTCATAAAATTTAGTGTTACAAAAAAATAAGGGTAAATACGTACCTACACTTTGATAGCTAAATACATGCGAAACAGTTTTTTCTTTTCTTTACTTTATTTTGATTTTTTTTGTAGGTATTTTGATTATGTGCCTTAGAAATGTTATGTGTAGGTGTATGTATAAGTATAATCGAGATGACCCAGAAACGAAAAGAAGTCGGAAATCCTTTGGATATTGTTAGCAGAGCGCGCCAAAATAAAATCTAATTAATCTACAAAATTTGTATGCGGAATAAATAAATAGGAACAGGACCATACATACAAAAATACACATAACAAAAAGTAAAAGAATATTAATGTAATATTGCTTCTTCCATATATAATTATAACTAAGTTCCGATGGAGATTTAGACTTTTCATTTTTTTTGCAATAAATAATATCGATGTAATTAGTTAGTTTCATACTAATTATCTAGTTTGGTCACCACCATGTTGGTAATTTTGTTTTCAAAGAGCATACTTATTAGTTTTGACTACGCCCATTACAAATTATTGAACAAAAAGGAGACCGGAAGGCATTAATAATACATTGTTTTTTAATGTACATTTTTAAAGACGGACTTATTTCATGAAACAGTTCTTTTGTCATTATGGTTCGCCCTACTATGCTAAAAATACGAATTTCGTATGGTTTGATTGATCATTGCTTCTGATTGTCATAAGCTAAGCACCCAAAATCAATATTTTTAGTTTTTTTTTTTGATATTAGGTTACATTCTTCAAATGGCTTCAAAATACTGGTGTATACGATATTTTGGAATCATTTTGGAATTTCTAACTGGTTTGGCTGGTGTACTTGCAAAATGGCTCATATTCACAATATTAAATTGGAAAAAAAGTAACATAATGATCGGATTTAGAAGAGAAACAACAATGTCGGAAACCTTTCGTATTCTTATTCTCTAAATATGGCGGAAATCAGTGCTACACTCGATTCTTAACAAAATTCATAACTTACATTTTTTGTATGCAAGTTAAATTATTTGACCAATTAGTTATAAATTAGTTTCTTATCTACACTGTACATAATAATGATGTAGATTATAATTATAAAGTTCACTATAAGCTTTGAAATCAACCAAAAAATACGAAATGGTGCTACGGTGTGTAAGTTGGGTTTATATGAAAAGGGCAGAACTATTTCCCTTATTATGCAGGATTTTCTAAAAAAAAATTTTCTAAAAAAAAAATTACTCAAAATAAAAATACTCTATTTAAGCCAAACACTGAAAACGCGTTGGTTCTTGGAATTTTACTTTTCAAAATATTAAAAATAAAGGACCAACTTTCTCATAAAAACAAGAACAGTCCGGCTGATTTTTAGTTATGGCAAGTTATGGATTCTTAAAAAAAAAATTCAATTACTTTTTTTTATATAAAAAATGTTGAACATTTTTTAAAACAAAATTTGGTATGCCAACTTTTAGTTTTTAATAAAATACAATTTTATTCAATTTTTTTTTTAAAAATCCAAAAATTATTTTTTTTCGAAAATGTTTATATGCAAAATTGTTAAAATTATAAGTGACCTATTGTATTAAAATTTTGGTTGAAATCGGTGTATTAGTTAACGAGAGTTTTGAAAACCAAAAAATCGGTTGTATGACAGGTACCGTTAATAACCGTTATAAAATTTTTATTTCTACCAAAATATTTATTTCAGTAATTTTAGTGCCTCCTATTTTTTTTGAAAATCGTTAGAGTCGTTTTTGAAATAAATAAATTTTTGTACATTGCTTGTATGACAGGTACCGTTATTTTTTGAGCTAAAAAATAAATTTCAATTTCCCCACTAGGGAATCACATAGAAACCTTAAGTCCAAAGTTTGAAGAAAATCGCTTCAGCCGTTTAGGCTGCAAGTCAAGGTAGAGACAGAAGGATAGACGGATAGACAGACAGGCAGACAGAATTGCGAGACCCACTTTTTTCGCGTTCTCTATCATCGTAATGTTAGGGAAAATTATTATCTCGAATTTTTTTTTGCATGAATCCTAAACTTGCCCTATACTACGTATATCGCAAGTAAAAATCGAACTCTTCATATTACTTTTCCCTGACATGACAAAGGTAGAGAACGCCAGCCTGCCTACCTGTCCGTGCACCTAGAGCATAAACGGCTCTAGCAAAAATGGCTCCAACGATTATCTTAAAAACAAATCAAATAATTAAAATAAGAAAATGCTACTTTTTTTGAAAATAAAAATTTTGTTGGTACATAAGTTTTTGATTTTCTCGAAACCAGTTCTGTGGATTTTTTTCATTTTTTTTATGTTGAAGATTCTGCAAGGTTTTAATATTGTTTTTACCCACCATTTTTCATTTTGATTTTTTTTTTTTTTTTTTGAAAAATCAGTACATATTTTGAAACGACTTTGACATTTTTTAACTTGGTTTATGGAATATTTGAAAAAATCATGTTTTTAAATTCAAAAGTAACGGTATCTGCACATACAAATCCATTCAAATGTTCAAGAACCGACAACTAGGGCTGGCCACGAGACGAAAAAAGTCTCGGTCTCGCATGACGAGACCAAGACTAGACGAAACTGCCTTTTAAGCACCCGAGACGAGACCGGGACGAGACTTAATTATACGAGACGGAGACGAGACTGAAAATTTTTGATTTTAACGAGACCGAGACGAGACTTACAAAAGTCTCACAGAGTCTCGTCTCGTGGCCAGCCCTACCGATAACAACAATCTTATTTTTCTCGAAAACAGGTCCAAGAATTTCTATAAGAATATGTGTGTGATATATAATCAACACATTACTTTTTAAAAAGAAAATATTTTTTTTTTGCGTTCTAGTCAACAGTACTTCCATAGAACCTCTTTTAATACTTTTGACTTTCTTGTTATTGGATAAACCAATTTATATGTTTTTTTTTATCTTCAAATTTTTGAGTTTAAATATGAATTATCCAAAAAACATCAACTTAAACAACTTTGTTTAAAAATATAATAAAAGAATGAAGTGTTGGTTGTAAATAATTACTGTCATAATATTTTAAGTTTTGCCATTTTTTTTAAATAATTTTATTTTTGTTTTCAGTCAATTTCTCAGAAAATTGGTCTTCCTATCTAAACCAACCCAACCAACACTTTTAATAGCATCATATGCAAATCACACTGTATATTAACGACAAATTAATTAATTGTGTTGCAAGTTCAAGGAAATCATTCGAAGTGTCAAAAGTTTTGTATATAAATAATTGAAGACAAAAACTGATTTGGTTGATTTCATTTTAAATTTTTGTTTACACATTTCAAATAGATTTCCACAAATTCAGAAAAAACAATCAAAAACGAATTATTTTAAATTTGGTCGTCTGTCAACTCAGCTAGTATATGGGTAGGTTCAGAGAACTTAGGGGACTTGCAAGTAAGGCAAAATTATAGACTGTGATTGGCCAGCTGTCGAAATTTCCCTTCATTTGAAACAATTTTTCGACAGCTGACCAATCACAGTCTAGAAATTTGCCTTACTTGCAAGTCCCCTAAGTTCTCTGAATCTACTCATTAATACTTTTTCAATTTAAATCTAAAAGTTTCGAGTACAAGACTGAATTTAGGCAGTCTGACTTAGCAGTTGTCAAAATTCCATACAAAACTTGGTTGTTCAGAAAATAGTATCTACTGAAATTTCTATATTTGAAGAAATTAAACTAGTTTAATTAATATTTCATGAACAAAAGAAAATTATAACACAATATCAAGGCTTGAAATTTTTGAAATAAAAAAATATATACCTAAAAAATGTTGTTCATTCAACATTTTGACGTAAGAGCAAACCATAAGTAGTCCACTAAAATGTATTCTAATTATTGCATAAAAACCCTAGTTAAAGTCCAAACTTAAAAAGAAAATTGATTTCTTTTATTGTGTTTATTTTCTTTTACACCACATGCCTTCGCGAAAGTTCAAAAGCATATTCCATATTATACACTTAAGCCCATTCATCATGAACACCTTAAAGGAAGTTCCTCCTCCCACCCTCATAATAATACGAGTCGCTCTCTCTATCGCAACATTACAAAAGTAAAACTTTTCCCAAAGAAGTCTGATTCTTCTTTTAGGCCATTAACCTGACTGCCTAGTGCCTACCCTGTGCCTTAATAACATAGCCCCTACACATTGTTTTTGCCAAAAAAAAAAACCAGTTCAGAGGAATGCGGAAGTTTTGTCAACCAGTCGTTCCGCCTTTTATATACAAGTAGGTACCTATGCAGCCAAACTTTTTTGTTGTGAGTGAGACTTCTTTTTTTGCGAAAATGTGAAGAAAAAAAAAGGTATTGAAAAGATTTAGCCAGAACCATATGAACTCATTACGTAAACAAGAGTGAAATTAATTCGCACCTGTCCAACTTGGAAGGTGGTTGAAATATTTTAAAATATCTGACCGGATGTCGAGGAAAAATTCTTCGTATAACGTCGTCGTCACGCTGGCCATCACGCCGCCGGCCGCCACACCGCTCGCGGTTGTTCGTGGTCAACGTCGTCGTCGTTCTTCTGAATGCAAATTGAGGTCGTTTCTTTTTTAAAACAAAACCAGCTTCCGGTACTTAATGGTTGATGGTTATAGCGGTCTCAACAATGCATTCTAGACCGAGACTAGTTCCGGTGTTCGAGGAGCGGGTCTATAAAATGTATGAGTCCCTTGGATATTTAACCATTTTTATGGAGTTTTTGTGCTGAAAACTTTTTTTCTTTTGAAATGAAAATGCTTTCTTGGAAAATAAACACACGCTCATTCAGGTCATATAACTTTACTTAAAGCTAAAGGACTGAACAAAATTCACGGCCATCTTGCCGCCCGACTTCATAGTCGTCGTCATAGGTTGGTCCGTGTTGCATGCCAAAGCACAAAGTGCAATAATTTATGTCAATGTTGGAGCAACCATGATGCGAATCACATGCCTTTTTTTAAGTTATGAGACCTCTGAGACCTAACAGGTCTTCCACTTTGGAAAAAAAAAATAAAATGTTAAGACTACTGTTTTTTTTTTTTCTTAATTTGGGCGTCTCTGCGAATTTCAGAGGCTTTTTTTTTTGCACCGAATAAGTGACCTGAATTCGGAAGCACTACTGCCATTCCGCAGGAGTGTTCGTGCAATGCAGTTTATGGTTAAAGGTCATTTGGATCGTTTTGAGTAATTTGCCCATTAGATTAATGACTTTTGGACGACACGGCGACGATCCTATGTCGTTATATTTTGTTGCATTTAGGTTGCATGTTCGATTGACCCGATGGTGCGCATTCGATTTTAAGGTGTGGATAAAACCAAACTTGAGAATCTTAATTGCATTTTTTTATAAATATAAATTGCATAATTTTGTGTTAGAGCTTCTTGAAAAGTCATAAAGAAAATGTTGAAAGGAAGTTTTAATGTGTGTATGAAGGTAAATATTCTGAGATTATTTTCACTTTTTATTTATGATTGGCATATATCTTAATTAAAAACTAGATTAAGGGTCAAGGATGGAACTCACGATATTCTTACTTGCTAATGCGGACCGTAGGTACTGCTTTCATGTCAAACAATTAAATTTCGAGGTTCTAATCAAAATTAACATTACGATAATGGAGAAATCCAAAAAAGTGCGTCCTGATGAGCTAGAGTCTAAACGGTTGCACATATTTGCTTCAAATTAGGTGTGAAGTGTTTTTATATAATTCCCTAAGGAAAAATTCGAATTTTTGTTTTAGGTCATTTAGAACAGGTAGCTGACATACTACGATTTTGGTTCTGTCAAGCTTTATCGAAAACGGCTTTAACGATTTTGATAAAACTTCGTACATGTAATTTCTAAAACAGTTATAATAATACTGCATTCCACGTCCACGTTCTTCCCAAAAAATTCGAATAACGAAAATAAATTAATGGGGTTTATTGAAAAAATTGCGTTTTTGTATACGTGTTAAGGTATATTCCTGCATATTTCTTCATTGGCTTGCGTGATTTTATCATTATTTTGCAATTTGATACTTTTAAAATTTGTATAAATGATTTTTTTTTAATGAGAAAATAGAATCAAAAAAAGCTGAATAAATATAAGCCCCTGAGGAAGCGGGAAAGAAACCAGGCGAAACGTAGGGTAAAATATGAATTAGGTTTTTTAATTAATTGCATACTAGTGTGGGTCGCACCCAGCCTCTTTTTTTAAACATTTTTTTCAATTTTTTATTTTGCATTAAATCAAACAAATCAAAACTTCTATTTAAAAATGTTTTTATTATTTTCTCGTTAACGATATTAAAATATTAAGAAACTGAAACTATTACTATAACTTCACTACACCCTCAATATCTAACAAAATTCTAGTTGTTAGCTAAGAGAGCAGGTTCGTACGATCCAGTCGTGTATATTTTTTCTTAACAACGGTATCTTACAAAGGAATAATAGCCACATCTTAACTTGGGATCTCATTTTTTTAAAGCAAATAACCGTTTTCAGGGATCTCTGCCTACTGTATAAGAAATCACACAAATTTTCGGACAGAGAGAAAAAGTGGCATAACTGTCAGAAACACAATAGTAATTATCTTAAATTAGCTTATTTGCATTTATAGTTCTGAATTAATTTATTAATGCAAATAATATTTGCAAAAGAAAATTCCTATAAGTAATTTTGACCTCCAAACTTAGTGGTTATATATTACCATGAAGGTTGAACATGTTTTTGCAACACGTGTACTATAATTGTTGTTTAACTCTGGCATTCAAAATTTTCGTAGCACGAAATCACAAAAGGATGCGGAATCTTTAATTTCAGTTAGGGAAACGACTTTACCTAAACAATTTTAGGAAACACTCGATATGAAGATTTCCACTTAAAATGGGAATTTTATAAATTTCTTATGAAAAAGTTTGAAAAAATCCCATTTTAAAAGGCAATTTGAAATTCAACGAGAAGTGATTAAATTGGGTGCAAGTAATTGAACGCTCTTACACACACTTAAACACAGCACCGCAATTTAAACATCCTCCTACAAACTCTCACCTAGGGGCAGTCTAACTAACCAGATAACCCAAATTTATTTATATATATATAAATATATATATATTTTATATATTCTTTAAAAAGACATTTAATGGATGGCAATAACATTAAACGCTAACTCTCTGTGTATTTGAGCCACAAGTTTTACCTTTTTACGTCGCGTCGTACGTCCTCCATCAGACATACTAATACAAATTAAAACGAAATTATTCCACGCACTAACCTAAGCAGCGAGCTTGTGCTACCATTTTAAATTTAATGTATGCATTTTCTCGACTCAAATTGAAAACTAATTAATATGTATACGCAAATTGAAATATTTCTTAACAAAACGCTGAACAAACAATAAATCGTAAATGACTTGCGTTTTCTATTTTTAAAATATGATTTATAAAAATACTGCAACAATAATAGAAACGATTCCAATTTTTAAAAAAATAATGACGAACATAAAATTCAAGTTTTTATATTTCCCTAAAAAAACAAACACAAATCATATTAAAACAACATCACTTCAATGCTGTCTTCCCCGGATAACATAATAACTAAACGGGGTCAAGTTGTAGGGAAGTGAATTTTGGTAAGTATATTTTTTTTTTGTCAAATTCAATAGCCCTTTCGTTCATTGTGGAGAAATCGACCCCCCTTAGTCACTCAAAAACAGTTGAAACCCGCACTAAACCAATGAGTTGGCTAAAAGCACGATAACCCTGTGAGTAACCACATCACTTAATAAACACCTCTCAGTCATCAGCGTCATGGAACTCTTTGGCATAGGTTTAGGTTAACTTGCGGACTAACCTTACCTAAAATTATTATTTTTCCTTTTGTTTAAGAGAAAACCTTCTCTGCCTTATGCTCTATAGCTTGACCAATATACACATAACACACCGGTCTGGAACTTCTGTTCACCGTCATCGGCGTACGTTGTTTTTGTTATTTGGCAGCAATTTCCCCTCTTTGGGAAATTTTTATTACGATTTTTTTCCACAACTTCTCAGCCAAAATCAAGACCAGTAAATGCGAGATTTATAATTTTTGATAAGAATTTACGCGACTCCCCATGTAAGAAGTTATTGAAGGCGAAATTGGGTCAAGGATGTTGTATTCAAATGTGCTTGTATAAAGAAAATAAAGCAAAAACCCAACACGCCAGCTCAGAATGGGTTACAAAAAAAAGTTATATAGTCTTATATACCTATAGTCAAAGTCCAACTGGAAAGTGAAAGTGCCAGTTAAGAGGGTTGAAGCATGCAACTTTCCAAAGAATTAGAATTTACAACATTTAATATGGATGGATTCTGTTGTCCTCTTTCTTAAATCAAAATAGAAATCATCTTAAAAAACTACAGACAAACAAGTTAGACTTTTTCAATATTTGAAGATAAACCAAAATCGAGACTTTGATCAAACTTGCCCTAACGAAGATAAGGAAAATGAAAAAATGGATCGTCCGCCAATTTCTTCTGTTTGTCAGTCCGCTTAGCTGGATAGATTTTCATCGAACTTCGTTGTCCAGCTTTTAAATGGCAAATTTTGTTGGGACTATTAATTAAATGCGCCTATCATATAATTTGTTTTTTAAACCGTTAAGGAAATTCTTATTTTTCTCGAAAACGTCTCCTAAGATTTTTTTTAAACATAGTGCCCGATTACACTATTCGTTTTTTCGGTTGTTTCGTCTTTCGTCTTTTTGACAGAATAGGTGGGGGGAGTATAAATGTAGAGGGAAGGAAGTAACGAAAGCAGGAATGAAAATTTCAAGACTTTTTCTTGTTAAACTTTGACGTTTCTGATTTGGCAACCACAATGCTCCTCGATGTTAGCAAAAAACGATTTGAATAAAAATTATTGAATTGAAAAATTGTTTTTCATAATTGGATACACCTAATACACAGTTGTATTTGAGAAATAAGTGATTAAAAATTATTTTTATTTATTACTACTGATTATTTTCTTACAAAACAGCCCCAAATTCCATGAACGTCAAAATAAAGAATGGAATTACGTCAGTGGCGTAGCTATCATAGGGCCTGGTGGTGCAGTGCACCAGGACCCCGGAGCTCAGGGGGCCCTCCAACCTAAGCTTTGAAAAGTGCGGGTCAGCCAATTCGCCAACTCCTTAAGCTGGAAATTTGGTTGTAAACGATGCCGTTCGAGGTTCTATCGAAATTCAGAAGTTCTTCCCAATAACTTGTTCAATTTCTTTGGAAACAGCATTAAGCGCTGGCACCTCTTATCTAAATTCAGCGGAGAATCAGAAATTACTTTAAAAAAATTGAATCCAACAAGATGGTCGAGCAGGGTTAATTCAATAACTGCAGTCAAAGTTCGTGTTTTTGATATTATTAAAGCATTGTCCGAAATAACGTTGAACAGTTCAAGTAAAGACGAACGTAATGAAGCGCAGGTTATAAAATCAAATATGCTGAATTTTGAGTTTGCATTCCTTTGTGATTTCATGCATAGCGTATTAAACAAAATCAATTATGTTTCGAAAATTTTGCAAAAACGTGATATCGTTTTGGACGAGGCGAGTTAGGCTTTGGACGAAACAACAGATAAATTAAAAGAGTACAGAAATGACTTCAAGGCTTTCAAATCCAAGGTCACCGAAACCGCGAAAAAATACGATATCGATCCTACCTTCCCAGAAAAGCGACAAGGAAAGACTAAGGGCCAGTTTGTTTACAGTGGGTTAAATTTAGTATGTGACTTTCATAGGCTTTAATTAGCTAACGCTAATCAAACAAAATTAGCTGATTAGTGAAATCCATGATAAGCAACTCATACTTTGAATTTTTTAAACAAAATTTGATCAATAAAAACATTTGAGGATTTAACAGCTCCACTAATCATGGATTAAAGATAATCAGCTGTGAACAAACTGGCCCTTAAAAGCATTTCGATAAATTGGCTTCTGATCACCGATTCCAAAACCAGGTAGAATGTCTTCAGAGTAACTATTTTAACAATGTACTCGACATAATAATCAATCAATTAGATGCGCGTTTTTCTGGTATGAGTGCAGTTTGTAAAACGTTCGACTTTTTGATTCCAAAAAATTAACGCAGCATGAATGAAACGATTTTAATCGCGAAATGTGACCAGTTCCAGATGAAATATTCCGATATAATTTGACCCACATTTTCGATCCAATTTCTTAATGTTCACCATCTGGTCCTTCCTCAATTGACGGAGAAGTGGTCCATTCGCCAACTTTGCAAAGAAATTATAACGAAATTTGGCGTGCTCAAATGTGACCTTATGGAAGTGTATACAGCAATGCTACTGTTGCATGCAATTCCTGTCACTTCCGCGGCAGCAGAAAGATCTTTCAGTAAACTGAAGTTCATAATAAATTATTTTCGAAACAGCATTGGAAAAGATCGCCGCCAACACTAATCGTTAATTGCAATAGAAAATAAGGCGGCATCAAACTTTGAGTGAAGTTATAGACGAATTTGCGAAAATTAAAGCGCGCAAGAGGTTGAGAATTGGACTCTGTTAAAAATCGTTTTTCTTTTTCATCTATTGATCTCATCTGTATAATTATTATTGTATAATGCCATGTGCGTCGTTCCTTATTTATTCCCATTTTCTTTAATTCAACACAGAGAGTTTACCCCTCATAGAGATGACGAATGAATTAAGCCTACTAATGATAAGTTCAACACACTGTCAGGGCCGTAGCTACAGCTTGTGGGGCCCCGGGGCAAAACCAAATATGGGGCCCTATTTCTGAATGACTGCCTAAGTAATGGTTAAATTAATTTTACCAAAAAAATCTAAATGTGCTTGCAGAAATAAAAAGTTAGGTACTAAAACAAATTTAATTCCGGATTTTGCAGAAGCTATTACTTTTCTAAAATCTATTTTCAGTGCTCTTAAATTTTTGATCTATATCAATGATAAATTGCTAAGCCTTTTTTTGTGCCAAGGTGCTTTGAAAGTAATTTTTACTGATTTCAGCTGTGAAAATATTCCTTCCGCTTTTGCTATGGTAACAGGAACAGTTAAAAACATTAAGAGCGGTGCATATATCTGGATAACTCGAAGATGGTGAAGAATTTTTAATGATCAAAAAAGTTACCAATTAATGTTGACCTGATAGAAAGTAACTGAGCAGAAAACTCTGATGACACAAACAGAAGAAATATGAGAATATGACGCAAATAAAAAGCAACCCTAAATTTTTTTTTAAACGAAATGTATTAACTTTTAAGCCACAAGTTACAAAACATAATTTGTAAAAAAATTGTTTTGCTACAAATATGCGAATGCCATATTACTTCGATAAAAACTACGTGAGTTACGTGAGAAAAAGAATTAAACATTAAAAAAAAAAAATGGCGAGACAAGGACACTATAGATACAATTGTGCAAAATGTAGTTATGTCTCATGTAGGTTATACTCTTTCAAATACCGAAGTCAAACTTAGTATCGGACTTTTTTCCCAGAGCACCATATAATGAAATATAAATGCACTGTACTAATTCCACCATCTGGCTAGCTTTCGCTAACCATGAACATGAACACAAATATTTTTAGAGTTTACTCCCAATTATTTTATTTTAATTTTACAAATGAATATAACAAAGGTCACATAAACACAAAAAGAAGCAACAAATACTTGAATATTAGTGGATAAACATAGAATTGATGTAATGCATCGGTTAATTGAATTCACTACATAGTGAGCTTGTACGTAGGATCTACTGTTCGAGTTGATTAGGGTTAGATTTTATTCATCAATTGAATTTTAGTTGCAATGACTCAAAAAGTGGGATTGTTCTGAAAGAAGCTAACTTAATAAAGTTAATAACCATTCGAGCGATCTCCGTTGGGGGCCCCGGGGCATTGCCCCGGCTGCCCCAATGGCCTGCTCACTGTATTCTGTATCCTATTCTTATTCCTATCTTTATAATTATGAAGGGCACTCTAAGTTGAAGCTACGGGGAAAGAGGGGTAAGGGCCCGATTCTTTCTCTATGCACTGGGGCCCTTGTTTACCTAGCTACGTCACTGAAGTACGTACGTATTTTCGCGAACCATGTAATCATGAACGTTCGTGCCTGTCAAAAATGTTCGTTTTAATGTTTGTGCGAATTTTCACGCCTTTAGGTTCTTGCACAAACATTAAAACGAAAATAAACAAACGGTGACGAAATGATCGAAATCAAACTGAACCAAACATATTTATTTTCACAACTATCAGATATATTTTCCGTAACGCCAACATTTTATTAAAGTTGATACAAACCAAATATTATTAAATTGGCATAGATTTTTGATACCAAGGTTGCAATTAATACAAAGGAAAACTCTGAAAAATATTATCAATTTTTATAAAGTTATTTTTATTTTACAAAAATAATTTCTTCAAACAAAAAAAGGTATACCTACTTCATTTAAAATACAAAAAGAAAATCATTGTCAATACACAGGGTGTCCGGTAATTCGTCTGCCATACTTTGGGATGTGATTCTTGGTCATATTTTAAGAAAAAATTGATCTACATTAAAGTCTGATCTTTAACTTTGACATCACTTTTCGACGATTTAAAAAATGGCTAACTTTAGTGTTCCCTGACTCATGTTAAGGTCAATTTCACTTCTTTTGAAGAATTGAATCCCCTCTAAATAATTTTTTAATTGTAACTTCAACATAGGTATATGTACATTTACACTTAACATTGGCTACAATCACAGAATTTACAAACCTTTGTGAGCATATTCATCTCAAAATGATTGTAAATGCTCCAAAACAAAGGAAGGTACACTGGTGGTTTTCCATTATTATTGGATTTGTTGCAGAAGGCATTTCTTTAATTTTTGTTTTGTATCTTTAATTCCTCTTTACTTACAAATTGATAACGAAATAATCGAATTCCAAAAAAATAGATAAATGTAGAGACAAAATGCGAAACAATTTTTGACGAAACAACCCAGTCCTAAGTGATCCATAATAGTTTTAACGAAAATGCAAAACAAGTAAAAAACAAAAGAAGAAATTCGAAGCAATCGTGAAACGAAATGAACTCAAAACAAAATACACACAAAATATAAGAAACGGTTTCGAACTTAACATAAATAATTATAACAAAAACGAAACAACAATCGGCGAATTAAAAAAAACCAAACAATAGGCACCCGTGTTAACACTTTACTGACGCTATTTTCCAAATTCTGTTATTCTAGAAAAAGAATAAACTTGAATGACTACTATGGCAGTTGCCAGTATTTTAAAATCTGCCATTATTTGAACTCGTGTAAATGCATCTCATAAAAATATTATTTCTGCCATTATTTTACTTACTTCCTTACTTAGGTTCTCGAACCTCTTACGTCCGTGATGTTTCCCTTACGGGACATAGGGCCTCCACTACACCTACGCGCCATCGTGTACGATTTCTTGAAATATATTTCAGCTCTCTCCAACTTTTCCCCAGTCGTGCCGATTCCTGTTCGACCGTTCTTCGCCATGTACTTCTAGGCCGGCCCACTTGTCTTCCCTCCTGTGTGAGCGGGTTCCAATGCATTGCTTGAGATGCAATGCACCGATCGCCTTTTCGAAGCGTATGGCCAATCCACTGCCACTTTCTTCTTCGTATAATGGAGTCTATGGGCTCCTGACCCGTTCTCGCATGAAGTTCGGCATTGGAGATACGGTTGGGCCAGAAAGCTTTCTTGTGACAGTGTCAGTGACTTTGCAAGTGCTGCAGCCGTAAAGCAGAACGGATTCAACATTGGAGTGGAACAGTTGAAGCTTGGCCTTTAAGATAAAAGAGTTGTTTCTCCATATTTTGGACATCATTCCGAACGCAGCCTTAGCTTTTCTGATTCGGCTGTTTACGTCCAGTTCAGTTCCGCCACCCGTAGAGACAATACTCCCAAGATATTGGAAATCCTCTACCATCTCTACCGGTTGTCCAGAAATATTTACTTGGATTGATGAGGAAGTTCCAAGGCTGATCCTTTTAGTTTTTGCCGAGTTGATCTTAAGCCCTACGATTTCTGCTTCTCTCTCCACCCTTGTTGTCATTTGATGGAGATTCATGATCCTATGAGATAGTAAGTATAAGTCGTCCGCGTAGTCCAGATGTTTGAGGTGAGATTGCAGAGTCCACTGAATTCCTCCATTTCCATTTGACAAAGCTGCGTGCAGTACGTCACTTATCACCAACAGGAACAGCCATTATTTTGGTTGTCAGTTATTAGAAGAGAAACAAAGGAGTACGCCAATAACTGATCAATACATGCATATATACGGTGGGGAACTTTTACATATTACTCACAGTATTGAATATAGATACATTTTGCGCGCACTAATACATATGATGTGGAATTGAAAGAACCAATATTGTGACTGCGTTGTAATGCATAGGCGATTGTACCTAAATAAAAACTGCGTTTTACTTGCGTTAAACGAAATGTTTAAAGTTAAAACTTATATTCGGCACATCTCCTCGAAATTAGCTTTCCATTGATAAAGGTTTTACTATGATTCGATTTGTTTAAGTGTGGTTGAAATGTACTACAAAATTTAGTCACCACGTATTAATATATAGATTTTGCAATTTGGTACATCTTGGTTGGTCAACCATTATTGCATTTAAAATTTCTGTGCATAATTTTGTTTTTAAGAAAAAAAAAAAAAAATCAAAGAAGGAATTCATTTATATATATTTTTAATCTTTTAAATAAATTTCTTTGTATTAAATCAGACAATACGATTTAAAAATATAAGCAAATAATATTTCCATATCTATACCGTCAATGTCTACTAGCTACATTCTAGTTGTTAGCTTCGTGCGATCCAGTCGCGTGCTTATTTTTTTCTTCGATTTTATTTTTTAGTAAACAAAATTATTCACACAATTTTTTAATACAATTTTTGTGGATTAACTTAGAAATAACCAATTGCAAGATAATGAAAAAATCCACCAAGGCATTGAGGAGATATTCGGGAGATCCGAAAAAGGCTTTTACCTACTCAAAAACACTATTTTTCGATTATTCGAATATTTCTTAGCAAAAACCTGGTATGCAGTTTTATTACAAGTTATCTATCTATTTCAATATGTTCGGTGTTTAATCAAAATCGTTAGAATAGTTTTTATCGGAAAACTTGATTAAATCGAATTAGTTCTATGGCAGTTACCCTTCTAGATGAAGTAAAACAAAAATTTAATTTGTTTCTTCTAAGGATTCACATAAAAATGCTTCACATGAAGCATATCTGTTCAACCCTTTAGGCTCTAGGATGCACAAACGCACAGACAAACAGACTGACGGGTGTCTTGTTGAAAATCACTGAACGTTTCCGTTACTTCGTAATATTAGTTTTGATTAAAACCTTGAAATCCTGCACAAATGCTCTTTGCAAGAAAGATATAAATTTTATCTCTCGGGGAGAAAACAAAATTTTGAAATAATTGGTGATGTTACAAAGCCCAAAGATAACAATGAAGTTCTGTTTGCCTGTCTTATTCTGCCTTTGCATAGAATATACAAAAAGGTTTCATAACCAATATTATAAATTTAAGTCAATTTTGTAGTTAAGAAGTATTTATCCATATACGATTTATTCTAAATAAATTTTTTTTACTTTAAGAATTTCTATTTAGATGTAATTTCAATCTTCATCTTATATTTTTGATTAAAATTTTAAAACATCTTCTCATTTCAGGACAACTACAACGTTCTTCACATCGCGTCAATGTACTCACGGGAAGATGTCGTTAAGCTTCTGCTAACTAAACGAGGTGTTGACCCATTTGCAACTGGTGGGGTAAGTTATATGACTTCACAACTTCACACACTCTTCGTTGGAAATATTTTAAATATTTAGCAGAAAATGAGTTTTTTTTTTATTTCTTATTCACAAAATTAACATTTTCACCTTTGCTGTGTCAATTCTACATAATTTTAGTTGCATCACTTACACAAGTCAGCATGGTGCTTTCGAGGCACAATTTTATAGAAAAAGAAAATGGTAAAATCAATAAGCTGCTTTTGCTAATGTGCAAACTCGTTACCATTGTACAACAACACTCTTGATGTGGGGTGTCCGCGTCCGGGTGTTTTATATGTAAAATCGAGAAAAAGGATTCAATTAATTTCAGGGCTATACTTAACCTAACCTATGCACCACGTGACGCAAAGTGTTTCGTTTTCGTGTTTATGGACAAACATTCCTGCGTGGCCTTTTCAAATTTTAACTTCTGATGTTGTTTGTTTTATAAGTGAAAAGGTCAAGATGGTCGGTGTTAGTATACAACTATTGTCAAGATAAAATAGTTTACTAGGTCACACATCAGATTATTGATTGTGTATTTTATCGTGTTTGTTTGTTTTTTATTTTGTATTTTGTAAAAAAAGGGGTTCTAGACACGTGAGCTTAATTCAGTAATATACTTAATCTTATTAATATAATAACGACTTATTTAATTTTTCTCACAATTGGTAGGAAAGTCATAATGACCTTTAAAATAAGGTGTTAATAAATTGAAGAAATTGTTTTCATTTAGATTTAGGGAGAAATTGAATTTAATATAAGCCGATTAATTTAAGATTAATGTTCATGATAAATGTTTGTTTTTGGTTGATTTTAAAATACTTATACCTACGAATTTTGTATCCATCACTTCTCTCCTAAAAATATCTCGTAACCGAGTACAATATTATAAGGAACCAGGAAAGTACCTTGTTTATTCTATAAATTACAAAATATATTTTTTTATCTTTGTACTAAAAAATTTACATAGAACTATTTTAACTGATTAAACAATTTTTTTTTATCGATGGTCATCTTTTAAAATTTAAAAGAAATTTCTCGCTAAGTAAGAAATATTCTAAAAGGTGGACATTTGGTAAATTAGAGCAATTTTAAGTGTTGGTCATTTTCGAAAATAGCGTTTCTATTAATGATTTATCTTTTAAAATTCAGGAACAAATATTTTTTAATGAGTTAGAATTAAGGGCTGGTTATTTTTGATAACTGTCTACAATCGATCGATTCTTTTGTGGCAGCGTTCTTTTTATCCTCAATTTTTCAAAATCATTTTTTTTTTTTTCAAAAAATGTTATTTAACTTATCAACATTAAAAAAAAATACAAGAAATTGGACACTTATTGGGACCAAGTTAACACAGCTGCTGAAGAGATCATTTAGCCAGGTTCTTCTTATTCTTGGTGCCTTCATTTTGTAATATTTTTAAAAGTTAAAGTTCTAGAACCAACCAGTTTTCAGTATTTAACTAAGAATTAAAAGCACTTAATATTAAAACCCAACATAGTGCATAGAATGTAAAATTTTCAAAAAAATATCAGCTTAAAATTTTTTTACTTGCGATATACATAGTATAGGGCCAGTTTTGGATTCGTAAAAAAAATTGAACTCGACATAATAATTTTCCCTAACATTACGATGGTAGAAAAAGTGGGTCCGGCAATTCTGTCTGTCTTTCGTTTGTTTGTCTGTCTGTACCTCGACCTGCAGCCTAAACGGCTGAAGCGAGGTCCTTTGGTGATTCCCTATAGGGGAAATTGAAATTTTTTTTAGCTCATACAATGAATATACAAACATTGATTTATTTCAAAAATGGCTCTAACGATTTACGCGCTACTATAATTACTAAAATAAATATTTTGGTGGAAAAAAAAAAATTTGTAACGTTTATTAACGGTACCTGTCATAGAACCGATATTTTGGTTTTTAAATTGCTCCTTAACGGCTACATCGATTTCAACCAAATTTTGTATGTAAGAGGTCCTTTACAATTTTAACAATTTAACATATAAAATTTTTCGAAAAAATAATTTTTGGATTTTTAAAAAAATATTGAATTTTTTTTTTTGAAAATTCAATATCTTGAAAACGTGTCAATGAATATTTTTTGAATTTTGTGTTAAATTGTACTTACTTACTTTACTTTTGATGGCGCTCACAGCCCAGGATGGGCTTCGGCCTCAACTAACAAGCCCCTCTAGCCAGCTCTGTCCCTAGCTAGCCGCTTCCAGTTGCGCACACCGAGTGCTTTGATTTCGTCATTCACTTGATTGCGCCACCTGTTACGGGTTCTTCCTCTGCTGCGTACCCCATCGGGGTTGGATTCGAAGACTCGTCGGGCAGGTGCGTTGCTGTCCATACGCTCCACGTGCCCCAGCCATCTCAGCCGCTGTATTTTCAGCTTTTTGACCAGGTCAACGTCGCTGTATAGCCCGTACAGCTCGTCGTTGAATCTTCTCCTCCATACTCCTTCGATACACACCGGACCGAAAATCACACGAAGAATCTTACTCTCAAAGCACCCTAGCAGATTTTTATCCGAATCTTTCAGTGTCCATGCTTCTGACCCATAAAGCAGGACCGGGATGATTAGGGTTTTGTATAAAGTCTCCTTGGTTCTCTGAGAGAGGGCCTTACTACTTAAATGCCTTCTTAGACCGAAGAAACAGCGGTTGGCAAGAGTAATTCTTCGCTTGATCTCTGCACTGATGTCATTCTGCGATGTAATAGTGGAGCCCAGGTAGACAAAGTCCTTGACAACTTCGAAGTTATATCTGTCCATCGTGATATTTTGCCCGAGTCGACGATGTTGAGATTCCTCTCTCGATGACAGTCTTGTCCTCATTAACCGCCAATCCCATTCTAGCCGCCTCCGATTCAATGCTCGCAAATGCCCCTGCCACAGCTCGCTTCGTTCTGCCGACAATGTCTATGTCATCCGCATATGCAAGCAATTGAACGGACTTTTGATAGATTGTACCGCTGGTGTTGACATGTGCGTTGCGTACAATGGCTTCAAGAACGATGTTAAATAGGTTGCATGATAACGCGTCGCCTTGCCTCAATCCTTTCTCAACATCAAAGGAATCGGTGGTGTTCTTACCAATTTTGACGGAGCAGCGAGATTTCTCCATCGTCATCCTGCACAAGCGGACGAGTTTGGCAGGGATGCCGAGACTCGACATGGCTCTGTATAATTCGTCCCTTTTCACGCTATCATACGCGACTTTAAAATCGATAAAAAGGTGGTGTGTATCGATCTGGAATTCCCGGGATTTTTCTAAAATCTGTCGGAGTGTGAACATTTGATCGACGGTTGACTTGCCTGGCCTAAAACCGCACTGATAAGGGCCGATCAGATCGTTGACAAAAGGTCTTAAGCGGTCACACAGGATGGCCGACAAGATTTTATAAGCGACGTTTAGGAGACTAATTCCTCTGTAGTTGGTACATTTCAGAACATCTCCCTTTTTATGGATGGGGCACACTATACCGAGGTTCCATTCATCGGGCATAATTTCCTCCGACCAAATTTTGCAGATGAGCTGGTGTATGCTCCTAGCCAATTCATCTCCCGCTGATTTAAATAGTTCGGCTTGTAAGCCATCCGCACCTGCAACCTTGTACAACTTAAGTTTGGATATCGCCAGCCGAACTTCGGTTAGGTCGGGTGGACGGAACTCTTGGCCATCATCGTCCATGTTGAATGGAGCGTTCTGCCTATTAGCGGCATCTTGGCTGTCTTCGCCATTAAGCAGTCTAGAGAAGTGTTCTTTCCAGATCCTCAGCACTGACTGTGTGTCTACTACCATATTCCCACTCTCATCTCGGCAGGCTTCCGTTTTAGCCTTGAATCCTTGGGTGGATCGCTTCACCCTCTGATAAAATTTTCGAACATCTCCCCTACCGCTACAACCCTCAATAGACTCTACCGCCCGCTTCTCGTGCTCTCTCTTTTTCCTCCTGAGAAGTCGGCGTTCCTCTTTTCGTTTCAGCCCGTAGAGCTCCCGGGCCACTCTCTCAGCAGCTCTTGTTCGAGTCTGCAGCATTGCCTGGTAGGCCTCGTCCTTAGCTGCATGCGCTAGCCGGCACTCTTCATCGAACCAGGGGTTTCGTTGTATTCGCCTAGTGAAACCCAGCACATCAGAGGCGGCACTTCTGATGGCTTGTTGACAGTGTTCCCACTGGTCCTCTGCACTTGATGCTGGTGGCGGACCTCCTGAGAGATTAAGAGTTATGTGGTGTTAAATTGTATTTTGTTTAATTCTTAAAGTTGGCATAACAAATTTTATTTTTAGAAATGTTCAAAAATGTTTATATATACAAAATTAATTTTTAAGAAAACCGCTCTAACGATTTTTGAAATTTTTTTTTTCATAAATTTATATTTATGAAACAAGTCAGATAGCATACTTTTTTTTGAGCTCTATCTGTTTTAGCTATTAAAAAAAAAAATATATTAAATTATAGTAATAATTTATATTTTTAATTGATTTTAAAACTTTTTTTAATGATATCATAATGATATAGAACCACTATATTTATGTACATTGTCAATTTTAAACTACGTTCAAGTTGTTAGCTACGAGAGCATGTTTGTGCGATCCAGTCGTGCCCATTTTTTTGTTAGCTCAAAAAATAACGGTACCTGCCATACAACCAATATACTAATATTGATTTATTTCAAAAACGGCTCTAACGATTCAAGGTACTATTATTACTATAATTAAAAAAAATTATTACGATGGTAAAACAAATTATTTATAACGGTTATTAATGGTACCTGTCATGGAACCGATTTTTTGGTTTTCTTTCTCGTTAACGGTTACACCGATTTCAACTAATTTTTTTTCGCAAGAGGGCCTATTCAATTTAAACAATTTCGCGTATACAAGTTTTTGAAAAAATAGTTTTTGGATTTTTAAAGAAATGATTTTATTTTTTTATTTTTTACAAACAAAAAAACTGCTGTAACAATTTTTGATTTTCCTTTCTTTCATAAATTCATATTTATCAAACAAATCAGATCCAATACTATTTTTGTTTTAGCTATTAAAATAAAAAGTATGTATAAATTAATAGTATATGTAGTTTAAAGTAATAATTTATGTTTTAACTTGTTTTTAACAATTTTTACAATTCATATGCATATTGTCAACTTCAAGCTACGTTAAAGTTGTTAGCTACAAGAGCAAGATTGTGCGATCCAGATGTGCCCATTTTTTTATTTTGTTTTAAAAATGTTGAATTTGGAAAATTTTCATTTAAAAACTATATCTTAAATAATAAACGATTTTGTTTTCTATTTAAACCCAACCTATATGCTAATATCTTTCTGTTGCATCTTTTTTGAATCACCCTGCATATTAAAACTTTCAGGTTTACTGTAGGTAACGCTATTTTTTGGTCCCATTAAAATTTTGTTCGTCAGTAATTTTCATTTTGTTTTTTAATTTATATTTTGTTTTGTTCTTATATGCCCATTTGAATTTGCATTCTTTCGTTTTGCAATGAGGGGGGGGGGGTGAAGGCATAAACAGGAAATGTAACTTACATACATTATGTTACCATGCTATCGCTTTAAATTTCCTTAGCACTGCCATTCAAAGTTTTGACACTTCAATAACTTTATCCCTGCCATTCAAAGTTTTGACACTTCAATATGTTTATCCCTATTTTCAGGATGTATTAAGAGAGGCCTACCTTTTGCCAGTTTGCAGTAGAAATAAATATGATTTTTGTTAGTTTGAATTCGGGTTTCATTGTGAATAGAAGTTTTATATTTTGGGATAACATTAAGAACAACTATTATTCAGTTCTTCTTCACAAAAATATATGTAAGGTAGATATGTACTTGAGCTTTTTAAAAAAAAGTTTAATAAAACAAAATAAAATATTTGTGTATGTTGTTTTTTTTTGGAAAAAAATAAAATAGTTTCTTTCTTTTATTGATTATATTGTGTATATATATCTTGGCAAAAAATAGCAGGCCGGAAGACCTTCTGAAAAATTGTTATAAATCAATTTAACTCCCGGTTTTTATTTAACTATTCTATCTTCAATTGAATGATTCTTATAATTTATGTTTCAAAATGAAAATGTAAATTTTGCAAATGAAGTCCTTCAAAAATCAAATACTGAACTTTTTTGACTTTCTGAAAATAGCCATTTCGTATAGTTGCGCACTAAGGCGGTATCTTAAAAAACTCAAAACTATAGAAAAATAAATCTTTACAGCGCTTTTTCTTTCACCCCAGTAAAACCACTATTTACAGAGATACCACTCTTCGAAAAACACTAAAAATAATTGAAAAACATTTTAGTAAAATTTGTATTTTCACCGAAGTTTGGCCATCTCTGAAATTAGAAGATTATATGAGAATTTTATTGGCTTGTTCTATGTACTTTCTAAAACGATATACACCATTTTCTTAAATGAAAATTTAGTTATAGTTAGGGCTTATAAATGTAAGTATTTCCAAATTATAATTGTTTAAGTATTCCGCTTGATCCAAATCCATCTTAACCTGCATTTCATTTATTCAATCGTGTTCGTATTGTTCAGCATTTGAGAAAATTCAAACTTTTTTTTTTTTGAACAATTCATACCCTATAAACCATAAAAGACTAAGAGCCCAGGGCCGCCAGACGTACGTCATTTTATCAAAGCTAAGATTTTTTCTGCGAACAGATACTATGGTAGCTCAGATCAAATGGATACTAAGAATCTTCAATCGGGGTGCAATTAAGAGGTAGCGAGTGTTAAAGTTACATACAAATGTTGCAACATTATGTTATTTTATCAAAGCGTTATTTTATTTGATATGTGTTAGGGGATGGAGTTATTTAATTTATTTGACACTTTCCAGACATCTACAGTGGGACCTAACGTGAGCCAGACACTTAAAATCTGTCAAACTAATCGTGCCATTTACATAACAGAATCAAATCAAGATTTTATGTTTTCTGCCGACAAATATTCTACAATATTTTCTTATCAGCAGGACACCTACAGCGGGGCCTAACATCACCTTCGAACTGTCAAAATAATAATTCTTTGTTACTAAAACGTGATTTTTTCGCTTATTTTAGCTGTTTCTTAATGTCTGGCTGATGAACACGCCCCACTGTAGATGTATAGCTGATGGGGAATTATTTTTAAACAGTTGCCCATAAAACATATAAATATTAGCTTTAAAACTACAACGTAAATGGCACGATTAGTTTGACATATTGTAAGTGTCTGGCTCAATATAGTTAATGACACCATCCCCTAAGACATATAAAAAATTCAGCTTTGATAAAATAACGCAATGTTGCAAAATTTGTATGTAACTTTAACACTCGCTACATCTTAATTGCATCCGGATTGAAGATTCTTAGTATCCATTTGTTCTTAGCTACCATAGTACCTGTTCGCAGAAAAAATGTTAGCTTTGATAAAATAACGTATGTCTGGCGGCCCTGGGCTCTTACTCTATAAGGTGTTTCATATTTTTTTTTTTTAAAAGGACTGACAAGTGAGTAGCTGGTAATAACCAATTATTGTAAAGTTATACATTATTTACTAGGGTGCCCAGTACCATCCGAAACCACTGAACCGATTTAGTGTTTCTGTGGAGTTTGGCAAGAATTGGTCCAGTAGTTTGCCAACAAGGGCAGCAACGGGTAACTTATGCTGGGGAACACCTGATTAATTCTAGTTAGAGGTTGCTATTAATAGTGTAAAACGAGACAGACAAATCATTTTCAGGTTTAAACAAATAATTTTATGTTTGTATAATTAAATTAAGAGAATAGTCTTTAAGAATTGCTTTAAGGTTAGACATTTTTAAAATGTTAACTATCTGGTAGGTACATATAGGGAAAGATGATGGGGTAAGCAATACGTAAGGTATCCGATTTAAAACAAATTTCCAAAGTTATAATTGGATAGACTTAAAGATATTTTAAGGGTAAGACATTTTTCAAATTAAGTAAGCTTTTTTACTACCCTTAACATGTAAAACAAAGTGGCGAGCGTTAGGAAACTAGACAGGGTTTAAAAGGAGATACCGATGCACATTGGTTTTGAATATCATAATGAGAGGGAAAGATAGAGTAAAGTATAACATTCCACATTCGTGTTTTGGGGCTAAAAAAGAATTCCTTTGCTGGACAGTTCGTCCGAAATTGGGCTCAATGGTAAACTGATGGGCATTCCTGGAAGCGCGAATATTACGGTTAAATTGTTTGAGGGGAGGAATGCAACTAGCTATTTCACTGGAACACTGTTTGTAAAAGTGCGATGAAATAGGGAAAGTCATGAAACATTATAGCGGTGCTTATAGATCGTAGCCAGATCAGAAGGGGAGACGAATTTCTTGCATCGTCTTAGGGATCCCAAACATTTTGCAGCGTTTTTACCGATACCGAATATGTGATCATTCCAGAAAAGGTGTTCGGTTTCCCCAATGCAAGTGTCACTCATGGATAGCAGCATGGGGAGTGAGCTTTGCTTTAAAACTGGAGACAGCATTGAGTTTTTGAAGCATTGAATTCGACGCGGATTCTTATCCCCTATTGGATAATTCTGTCAAGATCAAAATCCAATGAGCTAATCATAAGCATACGCTGCCCTTGAAGTTTTAGGAACAGGCATGTGAATCTATTTATAGAGTGAAATGGGGTAAAATCAGCTGAATTCAAGAATGCTTTTAGATACAAGTTTTAAAATTATTCTTTTTAGGGATAACCATATGTAGTAGCTCGTAGCGTAATGGTTAGTGCGTTCGACTGTCACGCTGGAGGTCTGGGTTCGCTTCCCAGCCTCGTCCACCTAAAAACTAAAAAGTTTTTTTTCAGAGCTACTGCCTCTTGCGAGGAATTGACAAATCCTCCAAGAGTATCACTTGTCACGAATAAGTGCTTCTCGTCTAGCCGTTCGGATTCTGCATAAAATTGTAGGTCCCTTCCATTCCTGTCGACGACGCACACAGGAATGGTTGCGAGTTGTTAGTCACTAGGGCCTGGTTCTTCACGAGCCGTTGTGCCACCCGATTTATTTTTATTTTTTAGGGATAGCCATATAATGGTTTAAAATAAAAAATCACTGAAAAGGGCGATATAACAGAATCACATTTAAAATTGTTACAGATTTGTGCTTTTCTTTTTTTATTGATCTAAATATTATTTTAGGTTTTATTTCGAACACTTTTAAGCAATCTTTCCTCTGATCAACCTTGCACTTCAAATAAAAACTTAATAAATTCTGTATTTTCTTATCTATTTTCAGTCAAGATCTCAAACCCCCGTCCATTTGGTAGCAAGTCGACAGACAGGTACGGCAACAAGTATTCTACGTTCCTTATTGGCGGCAGCAGGAAAGGATATCCGCTTAAAAGCAGACGGAGTAAGTTTTTTTCCTCCTCAAATTATACACCAAAAACTAGATATTCTTACAACTTTTCTATACTATACAAAACAAAACCCTATACTATAAAATTAATTTTACATTCCTTATATATAACTATAATGTTATGTAGGTATGTATATATTTATCTATATTAATGTAATTTTGAACTATTTGCCACCTCTTTTAACCACGGGATGTGTGATAAAACATTAACCCCTTAATTGCTCCTCATAACAAAAACGCCTAGAGTTGCACATACCTCTACCTCTACTGCGTGCGTGCCTTTATCCTTTGATATATATTTTTCCAAGGATGAACCCAGCCGATATAGATACAAGTATAGTATGGTATAGCCCACATGCAGTGTAACACTATCTTTGGCAGGCGTGTTTGCGCCATGTTTGCTGTCTGTACTACTCGAGACTCATAACTCATATAGCATACAAATATGTAGAAGTAATACAGCAAATGGGAATGCCACCTGATGACGATGAAAGGTTCTCTTGAAGGAAGAGGTGCTTTTATACCTTGCATGATAACATTGAATTCCACCCAATTCATATAGATTTATCCATCAGACTCAGGTATTCAAAAACTGAGGGGCTCGACTTATAACTACTACCATATCAGAAGAACGCTTTTACGAGTTGTCTACGTTGGAACTGATTGGTACCACGATTTATAGTGAAATGTTTTTTGTGTGCTTTCCTTTTTTTTTGTCAGAAGCACTGTTAAAACGTCTTCGTCGAGCTTACCTACGTATACAGAAAAGGGTTAACTCTATCTATTCCACATAAAGTCCTTGCGTTCACGGTGGCATATATTCTATTGCACGTAGCACCATTCCTCTATTATTACAAAAATGGTAATTTATTGTTCCGCTAAGAGTCCAGGTATTTTTTGATTATGAAATATGATATTCCATACCTGTACCAACTCATTTTTTTTTTTTTATTTTCTGATTGTATGCAAGAAACAACAAAAAATAAAAGAGTATAGCACGACCTTTATATAGGATCTTCCTCAAGTTAGAAATATCTTGTACAAGTTTGTTTGAATAGTAAATTTAATATCGAAAACTAATAAAAGGATTTCTTAGAAAAAGCTATTGAAAGTGCAATTTTATTGAATGCAATAATAATTGCTTTCCTTTGTTTAGAAGCAGACTATTCAGATTGGGAAGAATATAGTTTTTCATGTCACCACTGATAGGTTTCATGATATTAAATAATAATTAAGTTTTTCAGTTTCAAATAGTCCAAAAAATTTATTTATGAACTGAGAGATTTTCTTTTTGTATATAAAGAGCAGAGAATGAGAGGATAGCTTAGGAAATAATAAAATGTCCTTACAAAATTGACTTACTTCGGAAAAAAATCGGAGAAAACTGAATTTTGGTTTAATAAGTTTATTTTATCACAAAATGTCCTAAAAACAACAATGATCTACAAAATGACATATTAAGAAGCTCTGCACGTCAAGTCGTTCATAAGTTAAAGTGGTCCAAAGTTAAATTTTTCGTCAAAATCAGGGCTGGACACGAGCCGAGACTTCGTTATAATCGAACATTTTCAGTCTCGTCTCGGTCTCGTATAATTATGTCTCGTTCCAGTCTCATTCTCGCCTCTTTCGCGAAGAAATTTAAATTTGCAGTCTCGTCCCGGTCTCTAAAAAATACGATTTCCGGACAATCTGTTGATTATTGGAACGAAATATTTCCGATACGTCAAAATATAATTTGTCCCCCTTATAGTTTGAAGAAAATAAATATTTTACTGAAATTGGATTTTCAATTTATTAGACTCTTTGTAATTTTCGGTCCAAATATAGAGACTCCTCTCGTCTCGCTCTCGTCATGCTAGACCGAGACCGATACTTTTATCGTCTCGTGGCGGGCCCTAGTCAAATGCTTTTTTTGGATAACCATTAGCGGCAAATCTGGTAGTTCTGACTTTTTGCTGAGTTATTCAGGATGTTCGCCTAGTAAATAACCTATGTATTCAAAAATCAGTAAAACCGCGATTTGTTCGTGTTTTTTTAATTATTGGTGATTTTAGTCCTAAAAAACTAATTTAAAACAAAAACATTGTTCTACGATTGTAAAATAACTTAATTAACTTCTACTTGAGCCCAAAACCATCTCTATAGACAAAATGGTTTACAAAATATAGCATTTCAAAATTAAGCGATTAAAAATTTAATATAACAATTATTAGTATTATCAAACAGTATCATGTCAAATAAAGTATGGTTGACATAAATGCATTTAAACACTGAAGTGTGTAGGTTAAGCTTAAAAAAAGAACAATCATACCGGAAGGGGGGACTTTATGCCCCCTTCTCCTATAGAAATCCAGACACCCATTCTTAAATATTCTAAATAAAGATACTTTAATCGATAGTTTTTGAAAAATTAATTTCTATACTCAAAATTTGGAAAAAGAAATTTGCTCCAAATATCATATTTCTGACATTTTTTAGGGCAGCTCTCTTTACCCATCCCTGTCAATTTTTCAAAATCGATTTTTTCAATTAATCGGTCATCTTCTAAAATAAAAAAAAATCTTTTTAGGGCCCAAGTTAACACAGCTGGCATCGAGTCTTACATTTTGGAATCTTTGTTTTGATTTAAAAGCATTAGAAATAACCCCTTTTTTAGTTTAAAGTTTAAATGAAAACAAATACAAAGTAGAGTGCCCAAAAAAAACCCAGAGTCGATAAGAAAAAAACATATATGGTTTGAAAGGACATTGACTGTAGATATCAAATATGAAATTATTTTCTTTAAAAGTTTAAAAACTGGCTATGACAATTTGTTTATTTTAATAGCAAAGTGGTTTTTCATGTAAACAACATTGGTAAGGGCAGTACAGAGAAGAACAGGAATTAATTAAAAAACATAACTACATATCTACTCGGCATATGGTAATCCGCAAAAATTTCGTAACACAAAGTTTCTATTAAGACAAAGCTCCGAAAACTATTTTTAGAAAAAAATGATTTTCATAACGCAATGCTCAAAAATACAAGGTTTTGAAAAAAAAAAAACTGTTACAAGCGTGGCGGACGCTATATATTTTTTGAAATTTGAGGTACAAACAGTATAGGAACAGGAAGGTATTGGCGGAAATACATGTGCTGCCTTGAATGTGGCATTCTTTTTATGCGAAAATGTGTTAACTGTTATAAATTGGTACATTACTAGTATCATATATCAATATATTAAAAGTACTCTTATCCAAGAAATCAATTAACAAATTCCGGAATAAATTATGAAAACAAACATTTCGGAATTTTACCATTGCCACTGAAAAATTCTTAGTTTTTCCATTTTCGTTTTCATTTCAGAGTTTTAATGTTACATAGTAAGGAAAAGCCAGGTCTCCATTATTTATAACAGTATGTGAATGAAGCAGGTATCTATTATTTTAGAAACTGTTGAGTAACGGTATGGGTGATAACCGCCATTTTATGTATAAAGACAGAAAAATCTTGTGGTTGCTGAATTAAGTGAATTGTGGTTAACCTATTTAATAACATGAATCAACCACAATATGAATATGTGCCACCTTTTACTTTTTTTTACATGAAGAAACACTGTGTTTTGAAAAATTTTAAATTGTCATATCCAGTCCCGGGGATAACTTTTTAACAAAATAATTCCATATTTGTTATCTACAATTAATGTCCTTTTAAACCATGTATGCCTGTTCTTAATCGACTCTGGGTTTTTTGATCATACATTTTTATGCATTCTCCTTTGTTTGAAAGTTTATTACAAATTATGGTTTTAATTACAGAGAGGGAAAATTCCACTCTTACTCGCCGTGGAAGCTGGCAATCAGTCAATGTGCAGGGAGCTTCTATCTGCACAAACGGCGGAACAACTAAAGGTAAGTGTAGCAACCTACACAATGTACTATATATGTAAAGCTTAAAAATGTGCACAATATACTAATGTTTCAACAAAAGAATCAAAGAATTTTTAAAATAATTAAATATTCGCGACCAACGGCAATGACTCAATAAAATCTCTAGAAAATCGCAGACATTTGTTATCATTCCCCACATAATTTTCACATAACTTTCACATAGAAGATAGAATCATACATTTTTATTGAATCCGACAGACAAAACACTGTCAACAAGCAAACGACGTAATGCCAAAGTGTTTACGACATTTTAAAGAGTGTTTTTAAACAAAAATTGCAAATACAATGAAGACGATGACTATAAAGCGAAATAAAACAGGGTGCAATAATATAATGAACCTACATTATTGCGTGCCTTTTAATAGGGCTTGACTTCCCTGCACGCGAAATTATAATGTAAATTAGTTTCCACAAAACGGAAGAAATTGCGACATTTAAAAACAAACGTTTCACTTTCATCTTGCATTTCAATAAACTTTTGCTTCAGCTGAATGCCTGTTTTTTTTTTTTTGTGATTATTTTCAGGCAACAACGCTGAATGGAGATTCAGCCTTGCATTTGGCTGCTAGACGGCGAGACGTCGATATGGTTCGAATTTTAGTTGATTACGGTACAAATGTTGACACCCAAAATGGCGAGGGTCAGACACCGCTTCATATTGCAGCGGCTGAAGGAGATGAAGCTTTGCTTAAGTATTTCTATGGAGTTAGGGCATCCGCTGCTATTGCTGATAACCAAGGTTTAATCTAAAAAATTAACCAGCAATTTCCTATAAGAAATCATTAAAAAATATAACATTTCTATTTCCAGATCGAACGCCAATGCACTTGGCTGCCGAAAATGGTCATGCGCACATCATCGAAATTCTTGCGGATAAATTCAAAGCAAGCATCTTTGAACGAACAAAAGATGGCAGCACGTTGATGCATATTGCATCGCTCAACGGTCACGCTGAATGTGCTACAATGCTCTTCAAGAAGGGCGTGTATCTGCATATGCCAAACAAGAACGGTGCTCGAAGTATACACACGGCCGCCAGATATGGTCACACAGGTATAATAAATACGCTCCTGCAAAAGGGCGAGAAGGTCGATGTTACAACAAATGTAAGTTTTTGGTTTGTGCCTTTACTAACGTTAAGTTGAATGTTTTTTTTTTATTTTTGTAGGAAAACTACACAGCTCTTCATATAGCAGTTGAGTCAGCTAAGCCAGCGGTTGTTGAAACTTTGCTTGGCTTTGGAGCAGATGTCCACGTCCGTGGAGGCAAATTACGCGAAACACCCCTCCATATAGCGGCACGCGTTAAGGACGGTGATCGTTGTGCCTTGATGCTCCTCAAGTCCGGGGCTAGTCCCAATTTAACTACCGATGATTGTCTGACGCCTGTTCATGTAGCAGCGCGACATGGGAATCTGGCAACGCTGATGCAACTCCTCGAAGATGGTGGCGATCCATTGTATAAGTCCAACGTAAGCTTTTTCTAAAGCAAACAATTTGTATCTTTGTACAAAGAAAACTGTTTAGTTCCCTGTCCATACATATGTGCATTAGACCAGTTTATACCAGTCACATTTAATAACCTGTGTAAATTTCTTTTCTGCTATTTATTAGACAGCGTCACTTGAAATATGCAAAAATAGTAGATACAACCAACATATACGCGGAAAACATGCAAGTTCCGTATAAAAATACCTTTTGAGGAGGATTAAAGACGAAATAGGAAGGGAATAATATTGTTTCTGTATAACTACTTTTCATATTTTCGTAAACTCAACAATTTCATTGACTTGAGTGCCACGAAATTTTATTCGGGGAATGAGAATTAATTCAGTATGTGCATTAGACCAGTTTACACCAATCAGCTTAGCCACAAAAATATACATTTGTGGCTCGTACTTCTCCTCCGGACATGTCGAAATAACCTTAAAATTATTTTTTTTCATTAGACCAATTTATAACACATTAATCACTTTAATTCACCTTAACAGCCGAAACAGTTATTTCTATAACTTTTCACCACTTAAATATGGGAAAACAATCAAACGCTACATTAAAACATATTATTTTTGAGAAGATTCTTAGAAAATTAGGTTTTTATACCAGTCAGTCAATAAGTTATATAGGTACTCGATTAGCCAATAATAATAAAGAGACTAAGCGTGTTAGACCAAAATGATTTTATACTAATCACGCTAACAGCTGAAACGTTTCTATGAACTTTTCCTATGTCTAATATTCATATGACCTAGAACGCCGCCGTGGCAAACGATAACGCTTTTGATTATTTACACGTTTCGAATTGTTTGATTGTTTGATATCGAATAAAAGTCAGATTTTAATTAAAAAAAAAATAAATGAATTTTCGCTCCAAAATTCAAAGATTAAAGTATTTGGAAAAAGTTCATTTGGTCACTTTATACCAGTCCGAAGTAAATAAAAAAAGTTTCGGCATTTTTTATTACTATACCATTCTGGCATTTGTACATAGCAATAGTCGAATAAATGATGGAGTGGACCCTTTTTTTGTTTAATTAAACGACGTTTGTCATAATTATTTTCTGTTTGCAGACCGGTGAAACGCCATTGCACATGGCCTGTCGAAGCTGCCATCCGGAAATAGTCCGGCATCTCATCGAGACGGTTAAAGAGAAACACGGCCCAGACAAAGCCACAACCTATATTAACTCACAAAATGAGGATGGGGCTACCGCCCTGCACTTTACATGCCAAATAACCACAGACGAGGTTAAGATCCCAGAGTCTGATAAGGAAATCGTACGAATGCTCCTAGAAAACGGTGCTGATGTAAATATCCAGACGAAAAATACCCTCGAAACGGCGTTCCATTATTGCGCCGTTGCGGGCAATAATGATGTGCTAATGGAAATGGTTGCTAGAATGAATCCAGCCGACATCCAGAAAGCGATGAATCGTCAGTCTTCCGTTGGATGGACCCCACTCCTGATAGCTTGCAACCGGGGGCACATGGAACTAGTCAATAATCTTTTAGCGAATCATGCCAGAGTCGATGTTTTCGATATTGAAGGTCGATCGGCGCTGCACTTGGCTGCAGAACGAGGATTCTTGCACGTGTGTGATGCCTTGCTGACGAACAAGGCCTTCATAAATTCAAAATCACGAGTTGGCCGAACGGCACTACATTTGGCTGCCATGAATGGCTATACACATTTGGTTAAGTTCCTGATCAAGGATCACAATGCGGTCATAGATATTCTAACGCTTCGCAAACAGACGCCTCTCCATTTGGCTGCAGCCAGCGGCCAAATGGAGGTATGTCAGCTTCTTCTAGAACTTGGGGCTAACATAGATGCGACAGACGATTTGGGCCAGAAGCCTATTCATGTGGCGGCACAAAACAACTATTCTGAAGTGGCCAAACTATTTCTGCAGCAGCATCCGAGTCTGGTGAATGCTACAAGCAAGGATGGCAATACGTGTGCGCATATAGCTGCTATGCAGGGATCCGTGAAAGTGATTGAGGAGCTGATGAAATTCGATAGATCTGGCGTGATTTCGGCTAGAAACAAATTGACTGATGCCACTCCCCTGCAGTTGGCAGCTGAGGGCGGTCATGCGGACGTCGTGAAGGCATTAGTGCGGGCTGGGGCCTCATGCACCGATGAGAATAAGGCAGGATTCACGGCTGTGCATTTGGCTGCCCAAAATGGGCATGGTCAGGTGTTGGACGCCCTCAAGGGCACGAACTCTTTGAGGATTACCAGCAAGAAATTGGGACTGACACCGTTGCATGTGGCTGCATATTACGGACAAGCGGACACTGTTCGCGAGCTGTTGATCAGTGTTCCGGCGACGGTGAAATCCGAGCCGCCGACGGGCCAAAGTTTGTTCGGCGATTTGGGTGCAGAGTCCGGAATGACGCCATTGCATTTGGCGTCATTCTCAGGGAACGAAAATGTTGTGCGCTTGCTGTTGAACTCGGCTGGAGTGCAAGTTGATGCGGCGACCACAGAAAATGTAAATTTACTCATATTGATTCTGAGACACTTTCACTGTTCCTATTTTTGTTTAGGGCTATAATCCACTCCATTTAGCATGCTTCGGTGGTCACATGTCAGTGGTTGGTTTGCTTCTGAGTCGCTCGGCAGAACTCCTCCAATCGGTTGATCGACACGGAAAAACTGGCCTTCACATTGCCGCAATGCATGGTCACATACAGATGGTGGAGATTCTGCTGGGTCAGGGCGCTGAAATAAATGCAACCGACAGAAATGGTTGGACACCACTGCATTGTGCTGCCAAAGCCGGGTATTTGGAAGTCGTCAAATTGCTGTGCGAAGCTGGGGCATCGCCCAAATCGGAGACAAACTACGGATGCGCGGCGATTTGGTTTGCAGCTTCCGAGGGTCACAATGACGTTTTGAGGTATTTGATGAATAAGGAACACGATACATATGGACTGATGGAGGACAAACGATTTGTCTATAATTTGATGGTCGTTTCGAAGAATCACAATAGTAAACCAATTCAGGAATTTGTTTTGGTATCGCCAGCACCAGTGGATACAGCTGCCAAACTATCGAATATTTATATGACTTTATCAACAAAGGTAAGAGGTTTTATAGAGAAATCCATCCAGTAGATTTCTGATTGCTCGATATTTTATAGGAAAAAGAACGAGCGAAAGATCTTGTTGCAGCTGGCAAACAGTGTGAAGCTATGGCCACTGAACTGTTAGCCTTGGCAGCTGGTTCCGATTCAGCTGGGAAGATTCTTCAAGCAACTGATAAACGAAACGTAGAATTCCTTGATGTTCTCATTGAAAACGAACAAAAGGAAGTGATAGCCCATACCGTTGTCCAAAGGTACCTTCAGGTAAGCTTACCGTCATCTGCGTCCTTCAAATTCTATCCTTTTTGTTCGATTCACTCTACTAGGAACTCTGGAGAGGAAGTCTCACGTGGGCGTCGTGGAAACTTCTTCTGCTGCTAGTTGCCTTTATAGTGTGCCCGCCCGTGTGGATAGGATTTACCTTTCCCATGGGCCACAAATTCAATAAAGTTCCCATCATCAAATTTATGTCTTACCTCACGTCACACATCTATCTTATGCTGCATCTATCCATCGTGGGCATAACACCGCTCTACCCGGCGCTGCGGCTAAGCTTGGTCCCCTACTGGTACGAAATCGGACTGCTCATTTGGTTGAGTGGTCTTCTTTTGTTCGAGCTGACAAATCCATCAGACAAGTCCGGATTGGGATCCATTAAACTGCTCGTCCTGCTACTGGGCATGGCTGGAGTGGGTGTGCACGTCACAGCCTTCATATTCATTTCGAAGGAGTACTGGCCTACCCTGGTCTATTGTCGCAATCAGTGCTTTGCGTTGGCGTTTCTTCTAGCGTGTGTGCAGATTCTCGACTTTTTATCATTCCATCATCTTTTCGGGCCCTGGGCCATCATCATTGGGGATCTTCTCAAGGACTTGGCCAGATTCTTGGCCGTGTTGGCAATCTTCGTCTTTGGGTTCTCAATGCACATCGTAGCATTGAATCAGTCCTTTGCGAATTGGACACAGGAAGACATACGAAACTTCGAGAAGAGAAACCGTAACAAGCCTTACTTTAATGACGGTAAGTGGTATATTGTTCTTAAAGTTCTGACAAAATTTTATAATTATCCTTCAAGTGTTTTGATAAGTATCTGCCAGGTGTAATGCATGCATAAGATCCTTTGAAAAAAAAAACATATGCTCACTCTCAAAATGTATGTTCCTTATCCCAATTCCTTCCATTCTATATGTAAACAGCTGCAACGAAGCCAGTTTCGCTACCGACCCGTTCGCCCGATAGCCGGTACGATAGTCGAAGCCTTAACAGTGACTTTAGGCGCAAGCACAAGGATGACAGTAAGTTCGATGCGTCCTTATGCATCGCTGAATTCATTTTCAACACTAAGTGTCTTGATGTGTATTGATGTATACTCGTAGTAACTACAGGCTCTGAGAAATAAAAATATTCACACATTTTGTATAAGAGGAAGATGCTTGCGTGTCCTTTAATAAGCCTCTTTTGTATAATATTGTTCTACATTATTGCAAAAAATATTAAATTTTGCTGGAATGATCCACGGATTGATTGTTGTTGTTTAATTTGTTTTTTTTTTTTTTTTTTCTAACTCAGGGTTTGGAAGAATTCTGAAATAAAAAAAAAATTATTTGCTTTGTGTAAATCATCGGTGTTGTCGATGTCCTTGGAAATCACGTTCGGTGTTGTTGTCAAAAGTTTGGTTTATTTATATTATTACTTTTATTTAATTTGTATTTATGTTTTTTGTTTATCGCATGTAGATGTTTAGAAGTTATAATATTAGGAGTGCGATGTTTAACTATACCTACAGCTATTTTTTTTTTTAATTTTAATTTATGGTTTTATGTTTTGGGAATGATTTGGTTTACTTTTATTTTGTGCACATTTTGTAGTACATTGTACACTGTACAGTACCTACAGCCCTATAAAAGAATAAGCTTCATTTTCTTTTGGTCTAGTCTTATTTTTGTAACCAAACGCTCAAGGTTATGGTCTATAGGAAAATTGTATAAATCGACTGATATTCAAAAAAAAAATATCAAAGAGTAGAAAGCTTTGAAAAAATATTAGTACTACATACTAGGTAATTATTATAGTTTAATCCGAATCTATGTTTTTGTCTTTTGGATGTTTGTCAAGCTTAAATGGTTGGCAGCTATAAAAATTGAGTATGTTATGAAATATGTTGTTTCATTATGTATTAGATATGCCATGGATCTCTGGAGGGCTAACAAAGCTGGCATATAACCACAACTAATGAATACTTCGCTTATACCATGATTGCACACAATTTAAGCTTTTATAGTAGTTAATCGAATAGTGTTCTCGTTTAATCGGTATTAAGTCAAGCGTAGTCAACTGAAGCGAAACAAAAAATCCCTGTGGTCTATAAATCGACGGCGAAACATAAACGAAATAAGGCTACAAAAAATATTTATTGAGAGTTCTATCAGATATAAATGTATATTATGTAAAAGTAAAAAAAATGGGCACGACAGGATCGCACAAACTTGCTCTCGTAGCTAACAACATGAACGTAGCTTAAAATTGTCAATGTGCAAATATATAAATTCTTGTCCGTTCTCAAAAATAAAATTTGGTATGCCAACTTTTAGAATTGAATAATTAACAATTTTACACAAAATTTAAAAAATATTCATTGGCCCGTTTTCAAGATATTGAATTTCACAAAAAAAATTTTAATATTTTTTTAAAAATCCAAAAATTTATTTTTCAAAAAATTTCATATGCAAAATTGTTAAAATTGTAAAGTTTAACTTACATAAAAAATTTGGTTGAAATCGGTGTAGCCGTTAACGAGAAATATGAAAACCAAGAAATCGGTTCTATGACAGGTACCGTTAATAACCGTTACAAATTTTATTTTCTACCAAAATATTTATTTTAGTAATTATAGTAGCTCGTAATTTTTTTTTCAAAATCTTTAGAGCCGGTTTTGAAATAAATCAATTTTTGTATATTGGTTGTATGGCAGGTACCATTATTTTTTTCAGATAAAAAAAAAATTTCAATTTCCCTTAAGTCCAAAGTTTGAAGAAAATCGCTTCATCCGTTTAGGCTGCAGGTCGAGGTACATACAGACAGACGGACAGACGGACAGACGGACAGACGGACAGATGGACAGACGGACAGACAGACAGACGGACAGACGGAGAGACGGACAGACGGACAGATGGACAGACGGACAGACAGACAGACAGACAGACGGACAGACGGACAGACGGACAGACGGGCAGGCAGACAGAATTTCGAGACCCACTTTTTTCGCGTTCTCTATCATCGTAATGTTAGGGAAAATTATTATCTCGAAACTTGTTTTTTGCACGAATCCTTAATTTGCCGTATACTACGTATATCGCAAGTAAAAATAAAATCGAAAGACGCTATTAATTTCCCACACACAACAAATGTTTACTGTCGTCCTTCACTTTGTTCTAATACATTTTTGCTTCCCCTAAGAACTGAAAAAAAATTGAATTAGATTTTATTTAAACCTAATGTTCTTCCATTTTTATCTTCAACTACAAAATAAAAAAAAATATTCAATCCCAAATTTTCACCAACAACAATATTTCGAATAGTAAAATGTGTGAGAAAAAAATGGAGACTTGACTCTAGTAAAAGTAATCCTCTACAATTATTCATTTTCGAAAAGAAGATGTTTTGTTTATGACTTCGTTGTTTCCACTTTTGAAAGAACATTTTCATTTCGCTTTAGCTGCGTACTGTGCTTAACCATGAGGCCACACGGGACAGTAGTATTGGCTTACAAGTTACAATATGCTACTAATTTTTTACGAGCACATACAAAACTGAGCAACTTGCTCGTCAACTGGCTTGCCTTTATCCAAGCGAGTTGTGGAGCCAGTAGAGAAGCAATTGGAATCGTTCACTTTTGCGATGTAAGAAGCTATTGGTGAAATTTTTAGAATTTAATATTCTTTCTGCCACAACTTTGAATGAGAGGAGGCACCAAGAAATATAAACATTTCCATACGCAACTGTCAAACATGATTGAAGGATTGCTATGACTATGATGGATTAAAAAATCTTAAAAATCATATTTTTTTGAGAGTATATATTTTGGGAAATATATATAGTTGGGAAATTTCCGATTTTTTCGATTTTCGGTGAAATTTGGAATGCGGAAAAATGCGATTTGAGGGTATTTGGGTGACATTTGAAACGAAATATTTTGTGTTCGACATAATTTAGTTTCTTACCTATCTGTCAACGTATGGATTGTTTGGAAGTTTTTTAATCCATCATCATCGTAGCCATCGGGGTTGGGGTCAAAATACTGTATGGGTCATAATACTGTATTTAAAATACTGTATCTCAAAATACTGTTTTTCAAAATACTGTATGTACAAAATATTGTATGATCAAAATACTGTAAGTCAAAATTCTGGTTGGTCAAAATTCTGCATTTCAAAATTCTGTATCTCAAAATTCTGTATATGAAAATGCTGTAAATAGGCTGAAAAGTAAAAATTAAAATAGTTGCACCTGTCAAAACTTCCACGTTCATGCATTTCGTTGATGTTTAAGAGCTTGTGCAAATTTAGGTGATAAGTGCTATTTTGTTATTTAAAATTAATATATCGATTGTGAGGTCAAATAAAGGAAAAGACAAATTATAAGTTGACGGATATGCATTTTGTTTAGAAAGAGTTAAGTGGGAACATACAATAAGAACAGAATAATGCAAAAATATTTTTTTTTGTTTTAGATACAGAATTTTGAGATACAGTGTTTTGCCCATACAGCATTTTGAGATGAATAATTTTGAGAAACAGTGTTATGAGATACAGTATTTTGATCATAAAGCATTTTGTACATACAGTATTTTGAAATACAGTATTTTGAAATACAGAATATTAACCACACAGTATTATTACCATACAGTATCATACAGTATCCTACAGAATTTTGACCATACAGTATTTTAAAATACACCATTTCGACCCGCTCCCTATTTTCATATTTAAAAAAAAACGAAATTTTTGAATTAGATGAAGGTCAATCAATGTTAGTTTTACGCAACAGAAAAGTCTCAACGCATTCGCAGTATTATGCGTTGATGATCGCAAGACTTGATAGACTTGGGGCAGAATTTGGCGTTATTTATGGTTACATAGCAACACAAATAAAACATGCATGAATTCAAAATTAATGTGGCTTTGTATATATTAATTTTATAACAAACAAATTAATAGTGGATGGTTTTTTCCTAAATTGCATATTTCCAAAGTTAGAAAGGTAAATATCAGAAAAAATTTTTACTGTTGCATTTTGCCTGCAGCGAGTTCAGGTTTTTCGAAGCTGGACAATAAGCTACGGACTACTCTAGCATGCACCAACAACATATCAAAAATGCAGAACAACATCGTGCTTTGCGATATTATCCCTTTTTTTTTGTAATTATTGATGCAATTAACAGCCTTATTTTGGCAACCTCACTGATGCCTCACAAGTCACAATAACCTCATAGCTCGTGGTGAACTCGCCTCATAAAAACATACAAATTATGATCTGCTCCTTGGCAGATCACAGCTCACGTTTTTCTTGTGAGGTTTCTTATGAGGGCTTCCATAGAAAACGAAATTGTGACTAACTTATAAGAAAACAAACTCACAAATAATTGTGACCTGTCAGCCTCACAACGGCAGAATAGGGCTGTAAGTTTCAATAACTGCAAAAATTACCAAAAAGTACCAATATGCAAAACTGATGTACAACTTATGCAATGGAGGTTTTTAGGTGTCATGACATCCAAAAACCTTAAATTAGGAGTAAAAGTTACATTTTTTGTATATAAATTAAATTTCTCCAAGTTCCTTGCAAATGTTCCCATAGATAACGTTTTTCACATTGGACTGACTCCTCCAAATTTACAAAATTATTAGTGTAGCTTTAGCAGAAGGTCCTTCTCTACGCTTCTTCCATTCACTAAAATACAAAATGAATGTAATTGGTGACTACTGGTGACTACTTTTATATCTTTTTAACCATGAAGTGGGAGTGAGATAAATTTTAGAGAAGTCAAAAATTGTCGAAAGATTCAGTGAACACCGTCCATATGAAACCTTCATACCGGCACCCAACAGGAAAGAAACAATGTCAAAGTAATAAAGTAACAATCAAAATTATTTGGATACCTCTAACCGCAGTGAATTGGCCAGTTTCTAAGAGCGATGAATCAACAAACTTACCAAGTGCTTTGCAGAAATGTTTTGACGTAGATAGAATCAAAAAAGCTTCTGAAAACTATTATCACAACAAAAACATAAATGTTACAAGTCAGCCGTAAAAAGTAGTGAGATCTAAAAGTACGCCAAGTTCTAAGTTTATTAATGTAAAATATCAAATATTTTAAGTAGAGTTATATGGAAGAACCTAAAAATTATCAGAGAAATCTGTTATTTAATGATACTGACTTAAATTGAGTTTGTTTACTTGGCAAGTTTTCTTTTCAAAATTCACTCAATTTAAGAGTATCATTAAATAACAGATTTCTCTGATAGTTTTGAGGTTCTTCCATATTAGTCTACTTAAAATATTTGATATTTAACATTAATAAACTTAGAACTTGGCGTACTTTTAGATCTCACTACTTTTTACGGCTGACTTGTTACGCAAAGGTTTTTGTATATAGAAGAACTTGGCTCCTTTTCTAACATTTATGTTTTTGTTGTGGCTTCACTTCTTTTTGCAAAGATTCTTTTTATCAGAAAAAGTGGGTGGATGAAACGCCCCTTCATGAAAGAGTTAATGATTTCAACTTTTTCTTTGCATACCCACGCCTGAAAACTAACTACTTTACCAAATTTCATAATCCTGCACAAATCCCTTTGCCTTCATGTAAATTCCTATCGCTCTACCAAATTTCACCACTCTCGAAAATCAGAAGTTCTCTACATAGTTGATATCAACTCTGAGAATATGGGCGGGTGCCACTCGCCTGAATGGATAATTTAAAATTTTTTAATATCTCCTTTGTATTGACCACATGATTTACCAATTTACCAAATTTGATTATACTGCAACAATCCAAAGTGATCCATTAATTAATAACAATTTTTAGAAAATGGACGGATAGCACGCCCCATGAATGTTAATTATCAAATTTAAAAGTTTAGCATTTGTTTGCAGTTCAAATTCTACGGCTCTAGCAAATTTCAACATTCTACGACAACCAGAAGTGCTCCATATTATTGATATCAATTCTGCGAAAATGGGCGGATGCCACGCCCTCTGAATGCAAAATCTCAAATTTTAAAATTTTTGCTTTGCCTGCACTTAAAGCCCTACTGCTGTACCAAATCTCATCGTTCCACGATAGTCAGAAGTGCTCCGAATAATGTATGCCAATTCTATGAAAATAGGCGGATACCACGCCCTCTGAATGAAAAATCTCAAACTTTAAAATTTTTCCTTTGCCTCCACTTTAAGCCCTACCGCTGCACTGTACCGAATTTTATCAATCTATGACAATCAGAAGTGCTCTAAATAATTTATATCAATTCTATGAAAATGGGCGGGTACCACGCCTCCTGAAAGGAAAATCTCAAATTTGTTCCCTTGTAAACACCACAAGGCCTGCCGTTGTGAGAAATTGCAAGATTCTACGATGTCGGAAAGTGCTCCATAATTTTGATGATCTGTCAGTGAGTCAGTCAGTTAAGGTTTTTGCAATTTTTGCAGTCTTATATCTTGGAAACCACTGATGCTAAAGAATTGAAATTTTGTGAGTTGACTAAAACTGGTAAGCTTAGCAAATACTATGAGTTTGAAGTTTCTGGCTTTATTGGCACTGAAGTTAGAGGGGGGTTGGAAATCGCCTGAGTTTGATCCTGTAAAAAGGGTGTAGTGCCAGAACTTGGCTGGGCACTACCGTGCCCTTTAATTTCGACTTTTTATTTGTAGTTTTGAAAAAATTGTTTTAGGAAATAAGGGAGATATTTGGAATGCATTAATTTAAGAAAATTACAATATAGGTACCCATTTCATGTTTCCAAACATTAAACAAAAATTTAAGTACATATACGCTAGGTAAATTATTAGTGTAGCTTTGGCAGAAGGTCCTTCTCTACGCTTCTTCCATTCACTAAAATAGAAAATTAATGTAATTTCAGTGTTATGCTTTATTGGTTTTGCATATACATAGGTGTCCTTTGCACCCCCGCCCCTGGCTGAAACTCTGGATCCGCCCTTGGTAAGTGTTGACTGCGAAACTGGTCCTTATAGTTTCTCTAGAGAAAAGATAAATTGTTATAGGTACCTAATCGGATCGATGGCAAGAGCTAATGATTTAATTGTGAATTTGTAAAACCATGAACATTCGAGTTCAATAAAAACACATTCATATTTTAATGTTGGCTTAAATATTTAAAATGGCTCACACCTACTACCGCACTCAGGAAAAAAGGATAAGCCCATGCATATGTTAATTGTTAACGCCCAAACTGGTGCGAACCTTACGATTTACCGGAAAAAATACCATAAACTGCTTCAGTGCAAAATTAAAAATTATTCAATAGCTTGAAGTAAAAGAAGCTCAGCAAGCAGATTTATTAGTTAGATGGTCTTTATTTCAGTTTTTTTTTTTTTAAAGGACCATAGACGAAATAAAAAATAATAAACCGTTTTAGGAGGATGATACTATTAGAATAATTAAACTAGACATTTCTTGTTATTTAATATTCCTGGAATATTACATTTTATGGTGTACAAAGTTTATTTTCAATTTTATGGTTTACAATTGCACATTCAATTTTGTTTATTTTGTTTTTTTTTTTTTGTTAAATCGTTTTGCATGGGAATGTTGCATACATCAATATTTGTGACAAAATATTTAAAACTTCATATAAAAAATTGTTTATATAATTGTAAGATAAATCGGTGTCTTTTTGTATTGAATGGCCTTGTGCACCAAAACGATGTGCTGTAAAAAACAATCAACAAATATGCTTCTTGATGTTATAATCTTTAAAAAACGCACAAAATTTCATTAAAAACATAAAAATAAGCTGTTATATAGTGCAACAACAACAACAACAACAGCTTGTGTGTTTTCATTGTGTATTCCCTTAACAACTTAACATAAGAATTAAAATTCTTCTTTTCTTCTTAATATTTATGCTAATCATAAAAATAAAAAATTATTGATTGGCTTGAACACCGAACCATTTCGACATAAAAAAAAAAAAAAAAACGCACAAATTAGGACCAATGACGCCATTTCTGGCCTTCGAGCGGCTCTTCTTTGCCGTTTTTGGACAAACAACAACCGTGGATATCAACCCGATGCGTCATTTGCGTCCCGAATGGACCGAGGTCCTTTTCAAGCTGGTCTTCGGTGTCTACTTGCTAGTGTCTGTAGTTGTCCTCATAAATTTGCTCATTGCAATGATGTCGGATACTTATCAACGCATACAGGTTGGTATTGAATTTTTTAACTAATTCGTTTGTTTTTGTGTAATATCGACTTTCTCCTTACCGACTCACGCCTTATACACTTTATACTGACTCACACTTAAACTGCACATTTTTTACCACACCATACTTATAACACGTCCTTTTGGATATTGTGCCCCAAATTTCGGGGGAGGATGTCGATATTTCTTTTTTTTTGTATTTTCCAGTCCGAATGCATCCGATAAATGCATTTGAGTTGCTGTTCTTCGCCGTTTTCGGTCAAACAACGACCGAACAGGTGCAAGTTGACAAAATAAGAAACCTCGCAACTGCCACCCAGCCATTCTGGTGTGAATATTTGTTCAAGATTGTATTTGGAGTTTACTTGTTGGTGTCAGTGGTTGTGTTAATTAATCTACTGATTGCTATGATGTCAGACACTTACCAAAGGATTCAGGTAGTATTGTTCCGACGAAGATCATCATGGTTTTTGATTTTTGATAAAAACGTGGAGGAAGATAGATTTTTGAAAAGTTTTCTTATAGCTGTTTTTAATTGAGGCAGCGAAGAAACAGATTGTTTTTGTTGAACATTTTTGTAAAAGAGAAGAATTTTATACCTTACTTTTATTTATTTCCAGGATTTCTTTCATTAAAAACCATTTAATTACTTCTTTTTTTTTAATCATGAATGTTTGTTGGTTTAAGGACTAAGGCCACCACAATACCACAATAGGTCAAAAATTAAGAATTTGCATTAATGATCTTGATTGACAATCTTGAAAAATTACTTCTTTCAAGTTCCGAACATTCTTATATGAGTTTTACTTTTAGATATAATACCACTATCCGATGAAAATATCGACTTACGGGTTTACCCCTTAAAAATTGAAAATTATAGTTCCTATAAAAACTAACATAGCTATGGTTCTTGGTACATATTTCATTAAAAAAATTTAACACAATTAAAAAACAAAATATGAATTCTCAGCAGGTACCAAGAGGTAGCAGAATAGCTTCATTGTGATAGTTTTTTTTTTTTTTTTGTAGGAACAAGGTGTGGGATTCATTCAAAGTACCTACGATTGGTGTTTTTTTAATTTTAGAATCTAGTTTTCATCACTCTTTGATGTCATTTTAAACATCATTGCTTCTAGAGCCGTGATGTTTTACTTGAATTTCAGATACCAGCAAGCAAGAGGGCAATTATTCTTACGGAAATTTAATATTGTGTCTTACTAAGGCTCAGTTTTCAGTCCGAGATTAAGGCTTAACTTGAATTAACTCGTAAAATTGTATATATTTTATTTCGAATTGTATTTCTGTCACAATTTGACCAAATTAAATGCTTTTTTGCTGCGCAAACCAAACATTTTGCCGGAACACTTTTTTTGTTAATAATTTTAAAGCTCAATCTGTTTTTTAGTATTCTTTATTTTCAGAAAACTTCAATTTAATTTGTTTTATATTTGAATTTTAAGACTTTTATTGGAAAACTTACAAATTCGTTGGTTGCGCAATAAGAATCATTTAATTAGCAAGAATTTGCCCGCGAAAATAATAAGCGTAGAATTTAGGGTACCTTACTTTGGAGCAAAATATCAGGTTAATATTTAACAAGTATCTTGTTAAATTTACAAGTTTTACTTCCCCACATAAGGCGGCAGAAATCTCAGAAACTTACACAGTTTTACTAATATGATATTCATGGTTAATTTCACTGGGCTGTTTTTTTTTTTTTTTTTTTTTAATAAAATTGTACTTCATTTAAGAAGATAAAATGTTATTTTAACCCGAAATTCTTGTTGATTTTTTTTTTGTTCAAAATTTTGTCATGACTGTCTTAATTAAAAACAAAACCACGATTTTTTAATATTGTTTACAACTTAACGTTTCACATAGTTATTTTAACAAGACCTCTTTGTATGCTGATACTAACCAATTAATTTACCGCGGTGCCTGCGCTTTTTAACATAAAATCGTGTTAATTTTCTAAAATGGTTTGTTTCTAAGTGAACGAGAAATTAAGCGTTTAAAATGAAACAACATTTAAGACAAAAATCAAATTGGTTTTCCTGTGAAATATTCAACCTGAAATACATTGCAGAAAAATAATGATCTGGTAATTGGTCACACTCCATTGGGTCACACTCCATTGGGTACCTGGCCATGTAGGTGTCTGGGGCAACGAAGAGGCAGACTCCCTAACAAAAATAGGTGCAACAACTCCCTTAACGGGACCTGAACCATATTGCGGGACAGGAGAAAATGTGAAAAGAAACAAAACCAAAAAAGAAGAGGAGGCAATAAGATCCAAAACTTCGATAGAACTCCCAAAACTAAGACAGGCTAAACTATTACTTGAGAATTATAACCAACAACGTTTTACAGAGTGTATCAGCTTAAATAGGAACAACCTAAGAATTATAACGTGTCTCCTCACTGGGCACAGCAAACTAAAAAGGCACCTTAGTATACTTGGCCTAGTAAGTAGTGCCACATGCAGGTTCTGTGACACAGATGAGGAAACGCCGGACCACATTCTAGGCAGATGTAGCAGACTCATACACCACCACGAAATACCTGGGACGCTACCAGGTAGAAGAGAGCGACTTACCACCTCTTAAAATACTCCAAATACTCCAATTCCTGAGAGGAATACATCTGGAGGAAGAGCTGTAAGATCAGCAGGCCTCATCCAGCTCTAGGTGGGGGGCACACTAGATCTCAAGGTCGCAGTGCAATATCCCTCAAATTTTTCTATTCATTTATTCATTGGTTAATTTCTGGTTAATTTTACCGGAGTTTTTCTCTGAGTGTGTATTCATTAACTACGATCCGGTTTTGAATAAAAATAAAATTCAAATCTAAGGTAACTTCTACCTAATAAAAATCATACTTCAAGCAGCCAGTTTTAAAGCCTTAAACTTATGGTGGCTATTTTTAACCGATTCTAAATTAACTGTAAATTTATACAGTTAATTAAGAATCGGTAAAGAGTGCCAGCATCAATTTTAAGATTAGATTGCTCATCAACGCGCCGATCATACGATTCATACGCCGATCTTAGCCGCAATATGTTCAACAAGAAAAGTGCGATAGGAAATTGAGGATTCATTAATTTTGGGCTCCATAATAAAGTCTTCACTTGCTAAGAACTAATAATAGTTAGGTTTTAAAATAAAAACTAAGATTTCATAGTTCTTATATGCAAATTTCGTTTTGAAATTATTTGATCAACATTTTTTTCATTCAAATAAAATTTAAAAACTCTTATAAATTAATAAAATACCTTACTAATAAAAAAAAACTACGCAAATAATTAAATAAAGGAAAGGTAACTGCTAAGCCATTTAAATGTGTTTCTCCATTGATTTTGTAAATGTTTTCTTTTTATTAATTCCATTTTATTTTAAAGATACATCATTTTTTCTTGTCAAACTTATTATCTCTATAGGCTTAATTTTTGCCATCGATTTAATATGCGCTAAAATGTACATCCATCAACTGCCCAGACTTGTTGCTTCAGCGATGAAAAACTAATTTAATAATGAAATTTATCTTGAAGATACAATACCATGGCATAGCGTGTATCTTTAAGATGCATTCCTATAGCAACAAATAAATCTATGTGTAGTTATTAGTCTGTGTTTAGAATAGCTATGTATAGTTTATGTGTATAGCTACTTTAGGTACTTACAAACAAAAAAAAAGTTAACAAACAAACAAAAATAAAAAATACACACGCTAGATAGATGACATTTCGCATGAAAACTTGCGATGATACAATTCCAATATTGAAAAATTTAATTTAAAAAAAAAAATAAAGATATAATAATTGATTCGATAAATAAATTTTTGCTTACATTCTGCTTTTCTTATAATTCCCCCATATCAATGCACTCCACAATAATTTTGCGCGCCATCGAATTGATATCAAAACAAAACAAAAACATTCAAAATGGCAGGCTCAATCCGATATCGAATGGAAATTCGGTCTATCGAAGCTTATTCGCAACATGCATCGCACCACAACAGCTCCATCCCCGCTTAACCTAGTTACCACCTGGCTCATGTGGATCGTCGAGAAGGTCAAGGTAAAATATCAAGTGTGTATAACAGCTGCTCGATTGAAACTAAAACAAAAAATACTTCAATACTCGCTTCTCTTCCACAAATCACCTCCAAACCCAACAACAAAATCAACTACAACAACCGCAACAAAAATATTCTACTTCTTCACCTTCTGACCTTTCCGAAATCCATCTTCATTATCATTTTCTATATCTTTCTTCTTCAACCATTTTATATTGCTATCCTTTTTGTTTCCGTTTCCGTTTGCTTTTGATTTTATCACCAATCTACTCTTTATGCTTTTGTGTCCTGTTCATATTTTTGGGTTGTGTTCTGTTCTGTTGTCGTTTTGTGTCTGTGTCTGTGTCTTTTGTGTTGAATTTTCGTAGGCACGCATGAAGAAGAAGAAGCGTCCAAGTCTGGTTCAGATGATGGGAATACGACAGGCTAGCCCGCGGACAAAGGCAGGCGCCAAATGGCTGTCGAAGATCAAGAAAGGTAGGAAATGTATGTGTCTGCCCAGTGAAAGCTGTAAGGGACATTCGCTTCAGCTTTTCTACTATTTTCTTCTATATATCAAGTCGCCTTCCTCCTCTTGAACCAATGACTCTTTTATATTTTTGGGATTACTTACAGATTCTGTGGCGCTATCGGTGGTTCATCTTTCGCCTTTGGGATCCCAAGCTAGCTTCTCAGCAGCTAATCAGAATCGAATTGAAAATGTCGCCGATTGGGAAGCCATCGCTAAAAAATATCGTTCACTGGTTGGCGATGAAGATGGAGGATCCATGAAGGATTCCGATGCAGAGAGTTCGTCAGTGAATGAGATTGGTGCTGGGCAACCACAAGGCGCTCCGGCACAGGTGGGCAATAATATTCAAGCGAATGCAATCGGAGGCCAGCAACAAGTTTAAAAATTCTCACGCATTTATGTATTTTTTCCAGGTCTAAATAAGTTGTGTGTAAAGTATTAGATTAACGAAAAAAAAATTAACTAAAGTAAGTGTAGGCATAAACTTCCATTAACAAATTTTTAATAATTTATTATGTATTCATTGGCTAAATATTATAGAATAATAATAATTAAAAAATTGTGTGTTAGTTTAAGAATTAATTTTAAGTAGTTTTTGTAAAATAAAAAAATATATAGTTATATTGATATACAAATTGCTTAAGTCTGGCTTTGTAAATACAAATAGATGAAAGAAATATGTTTAAAATTTGTTTTACTGTAAAAAAAAATATTGATCAGAATAACTCCATAAATTAAAAAAAATAAAACTGTAAATTTTTTGTACGCATAGTAACAACTAATTTGATTTTTTTTTTTTTGAGGATTTTCATATTTTATTATAACTTTATATGTATATTTCAAAATTCGAGTATTCTTATAGCTTACTTGACTCCATTGCAGGCACTAAATTACAGTCTGAGATAGGCGAAGTCACTAAACTGCTACTGTAACTGTAGTCAGTAGTAGCAGACGAGACGTCACTTAATCACAGTCTCATGAAATAATAGACGTCTCTTAATAACAGCATGACGCTGTGGCTCCATTAGAAATATTTCAGGCAACTTCATTGACAATCGAAATTTAATTTAATTTATTGGCTGGGTGAGAATTTCATTGACATGATGCAATTTCTGTAAAATTAACTGTTTTTGATAATATAAAACATAGTTTCAATAAATTTGTCCACGTTTCTTTATATTTGCACCTTGACGGAGAAGCATTCAAAATCGCGACACATCAAAATTTATTGCCTCGGCAATGGAAAGCAATAATTGCCTTCCATCTACTGGGCAATATTGCGATTGCCACTGTTAAAACGTCTCCATTGTCATTATTCGAGGCATGGCCAATGAGCGAGGAAATTTATTGCCTCAAATATTGCCAATGGAGCCCCTGGGTTAGATAGAAGAAGTCGATAAAATGCAGTCTGATATAGCATAACTGACGTTACTAAATTTAAGTCTGTGAAGTGAAAACAGAATTATTCTTAATTGTCTTTTAATTTCGCATAAAACATTGATTTTTGCCTTTAACTTGGCACTGCAAATTTTCAAAGCGGCCTTGAGACCCTCATGCATACAAATAGTACTTTGTGTCAAAAAATTGAAGTGTCAAATTAAATCTTGTAAATTTTCGGTGTGAACGAAAGAATTCCTAAAGTACCTATTTAATATTTACGAAAACAAAAAGCCAGATAATTGCACTTTGAATGGTAATCATTACTTTTCTATATTTATTTATTTTTTGTTCTGCATTTCAAGTGAAAATCTCACATCTGTCATTGTGCCAAAGTGTTCCCTATCAGTTTTGAGTTTGACAATTTGGTAAAAATCACTATTCGTGTCTTATGTGCATTGTGCAAGGCACATTAGTGGATTTTTAAAGGCGTGTCAGAGCAATATACACTGTGCAGTGACCATTCACTTACTTTCAAAAACTAAAATATTTTTCTTGGAAAGCTATTTTTACTGAACGCATTCATTAATCTATGCCTCAAACCATCATTTTATATCCATTCTAAAAACCATTATCTAATAAAAGAACCTATTATTTTTGGGACACTTTTTCTCTACACTTATTATTTACCCAAACCCTTTGTATATAGAAAGTTATGGAGAGTAAATACTTTTCTAATACACAAACCCTTTCAATTTTTCCGGAAGCGGCATCTTACTTCTCATATCGTTTGTCATATACCTAGAATAAATCGAATTATTTGAATTGCTTTCCTCGTCAAAATATATGTCAAAATAAATAAAAAGCAAATGCACGACTCAAAAAATCGAAACATTTATGTTTTTTCTCCGGCTGGTTTGTCTATAAAATAGTTTATTTTTGTGATATTTACTTAGAATGCAAAATTATTTGTTCAGTGCACGTTGATAAAGACACTTACGTGGCGGGAATAAACCAACAAAAATGCAAGTTCCTCAGGAAATGTCAAAATCATATTTTTACTTGCGATTTAGGAACTAGCCCCCTTATTTATACAGAAAAAATAGTTATTTCAGCTCCCGTGTTTAGGAAAACTATACCATGGAATAAGAATTTTCTGGACTCAAATCAAAAGCATTTGGTTAGTGCTCCATCTACATTTTTATATTCATGAAGGTTTTCCTAAACACAAGAGCTGAACAAACTATTTTTTCTTTAAAAAAATAAGGGGTTATGTATATTAGGGTGTCCGTTATTTCCCAAATAATTTTTTTTTTCTTAGCAAATAAAGTTTTTTTAAATGATTTGTTTTGACCAATATCTTGCTTGAAAACCACATTCAAAAATTAATAAAAAAAAAACTTTATTTGATAAGAAAAAAAAAAAAAAAATATTTAATATTTCGAAAAATCGAAATAAATTATTTTGAATTTGTTTTCATTATTTTTTAATGCAATTTCTTAGATAATCAATAAAAAAACACAACAAAAACTGTTGAAGATCGAGGGAGAAAAATAAGAGAAAAATATATAATATTAAAGTATTTATTAACTTAAAAAATCGAAATAAATTATAAATTATTTTGTTTTAATTCATTTTTAAATTCAGTTTTTTAAAAGACCAATAAATCAATCAGATTTCCCAAAAAAAATTAAGAATAGCTTTTATAGTTGCAGAGAAAAATAAAATAAAATGTGAAGAGTGTAAAATTCCCATACAAATTTGTATGGGAAAAGTATGACCTTAGAGACACGGGTTAATGACCCCGGAAACAAATTTTTTTGATAAATAATTTCTTCTTTCGGCATAAACTTTCGATTGACGGGGTGTGCTATGAGTTTGGGAAATAACGGACACCCTAATGTATATGGTAAGTTATAGATTCGTACAAAAAAATTCGAACTCGAGATATTAATTTTCCTCAACATTACTTAAGAGAACGCGAAAAAAGTGGGTCTCGCAATTCTGTCTGTCTGTCTGCCTGTTTGTCTGTCGCTGTCTGTCTATTTGTCTTTCTGTCTGTCTATCGGTCTGTCCTCGCTCCTACAGCCTAAACGGCTGGAGGGATTTTCTTTAAACTTGGTACAAAACAATATTTTCACAAAAACATGTCTGAGGATTTTGTTAAAAAAATTCAAATAATTAAAATAATGAAATGCTACTTTTTAATCATTTTTTTTTATTTTCATAATTTGGTACCTATTTCCAGTACAAACATTTTTTAGTTTTTGATTTTCTCGAAAACAGTTATTTTAATTAATCGTCGATATATTATATATTATTATATATATATATATATATATATATATATATATATATATAATATTATTAAAACTATTTGAAAATATTTTTTTATTATTTTGTAGAATACTTGAAAAAATCATGCTTCTAAATTCAAAAACAACGGTATCTTCCATAAAAGATGTGGGTTGACTATTAAAGGTATGGTCAATATTTTGATAAAAAACATTTGTTACCAATAATGGTTATTGACGGTACCTGTCATAGACCCGAGTTTTTGGTTTTCAAATTTCTTGTTAACGGCTACACCGATTCTTTGAAGAGCTTCTTCACAATTTAAACAATTTTGCATATACAATTTTTTTGGAAAAAAATAATTTTTGGATTTTTATAAAGATATTGATTTTTTTTGAAAAATCAATATCTTGAAAACGGGATAGTGAGTATTTTTTTATTTTGTGTAAGATTGTATTTTATTAAATACTAAATGTTGGCATACCAGATTTTATTTTTGAAAATCTGAAAAAATGTATAGGTATATACAAAATTAATTTTTTAGAAAACGACTTCAACAATTTTTGATTTTTTTTATTAATTTATATTTATCAAACAAATAAGATCGCATACTTTATTTTGAGCTCTAACTTTTTAAGCCGTTGAAATAACAAATTTATAGTAATAATTTATTTAATTCTTTTTATTTATGATATCATAATATTTTGGAAGTTCGTACGATCCAGTCGTTCCCATTTTTTTAATTACTTAAGTCTTTGCCGAAAATCTGAAATGTATTTTCGTACAATAACTTTAAAAATAACAATCCTAAGAAGATGGAAAAATTAAAATTACTTTTATTTTTAGTGGAGTGACTGAATGTAATTCAATTAAAAGTACAGCTTGAGTTGAAGTCGTTTGTACTTTTAATTGAATTTAAAATATACATGCAAAAAATTTAATAATTAAAATAGGTATTCTGGTTTTTGAGATATTCTTAAAAAATCGTTTTATACCTACGACACACAAACGTTTGAAGAAAAATTATACCAACGTAATAATAATTTTTTCATTCGAAGGCCACGATATTCAAACGAAAATCATATATAAATTTAAGTATCTTAAATAATTTGAAAGGTTATTTTTTAAAGTCATTTAATGTCTTGTAAATGACCAAGTGCGAGAAAGTTTAAACATAAGACTCTTTTTAAGTCCATTCCATTCCATTTTGATGAAATATTCACTCCACAGGTGGCAGACGCATAAATCAATCACACACAGATTATTATTATATGTTTTGTTAGATTGAAGACTTTTAATTTAATTTTATTGGGAGGGATGTGTGATTAGGATTACCAACAAATCAAGAAATTTTATTATGTCAAAACGCTTCATGGCATAAAAAAACGCGCGCTGTCACCTGCCGTGTTAACTATAGAATCATCTTTCAAAAAGATATGTTTGACTTTTATTATGCGTATACGATAGTTATATGCCTTAAGGTGATGATGATGATTTTTATGGAGAAATAAAAGAAACAAATCTCACAAGCTACATCAACTGCCACAATGATAAGATAGATGTCTAATTCAAAAATATACCTACTTATAGACTTATACGATACGACGGCTTACCTATACTGATGAATGAATTGTAAAGTTTTAAATTGATTTTTACGATTGACAGATGAATGATGATTGTGAATAGAAATATCTTTAGCTTATAATTTAAAATTATAAATAAAATTCTTTACATTTATAAACTTGTTATTGAAATCAACGTAATTACCATATCATCAGCATCAGGAATGAATTCCTTCAAATGTGACAGTTATGGTTTTTATTTTAATGTCACTAATTTAGTGTTTTTCACTTTAAACTTAAATATAAGATGTGCATCAAGGTGTGGCTTATTTCGGAAATGTTTAAGTTTATTTTGTACCCCCTCTCCCCATCGGTTAACGTCTATATGTGCCACTGATCAGCTCAAATTTTACTAACAAAATATACGTAGTTAACTAGTAAAGTAATCATTTACACTTCTACAGGAGTGAACGATTTCTAACAAAACAAAAACTGCACAGAGAAATAAGACTGCCTTTTGTAGTGTTACCGATCTCTAACAGCATTATAAACTCAACTCAAAAATGCATACAATTTGAAGTCTTATAGAGTTTTAGTTTCGATGAAGTTTCGATAAAGTTTCCGCAATTTTTTTGGAATTTCTCTATACGGAAACGAAGAAAATCAAAAGCTCAACACTTGCAAAAAATTTCTTTAAATCTGGCAAAGAAAACTATGTTTGTAGAATTAAAAACAATTGTGGAATTCATAGTTTTGATAATTTTTCCAAAGTGAAGCTGTGGAAAATTATTTGTAAAAGCCTTGTAAATGAAAGCACTATACAATTTTGAATTTGAGTGTAATTCAAATTAACTAATATAGAATTTTCAGAACTATAAAAATGCTACTTTTTATTTAAAAGTATTTTCTTTTTTATCAATTTTTTAATGTAAATTCGTTATTAATAATTCTTAATCCAACCATTTTTTTTTGGTCAGCATAATCGTTAACCATGATTCATTAACAAGCCGCATTTGGGCAAATGAGAATCCACGAGTGATTGTTGAAAAGCCGATGCATCCAGAAAGAGTGACTGTACTTCTTCTAAAATGTGGTCGGCCAAGCAGTTACCGTCAATGGTGTTCGCTATCGCGAGATGATAACGGACTTCTTGTGGCCAGAAATTGAGGATATGGACCTGGACGATATTGCTAGAAACGTGGTCAAAAGTTGGCATAACATGACCAATAGAAATATTGATGCTATACGTTTAAATATCCTTTTATATTAAGAAAGCAAATAATATGAAATCGTACTATTCTTTTCGACAACGTTACAATAATAATAATTTGTACAATTTCAATTGTTTGGCAAAATATAAAATGAAACCAAACCTGCTTATTGTAAATGTAATCGGGTGTTCTGTTCTCTCTCTAAAATCATGATACGCTTCATGATACGCTTCATCTTCATAATATAGATAACATATGGTTGGTGCCACTTACCACACAGCCAACGAAACAATGGCTCTCCTGCGCGGGAAATTCAGTGGCCGTGTTATCTCACGTCGTCATAGCGATGTTTATTGACCGCCATGATCATGTGATTTGACAACGTTGGACTTCTTTCTTTGGGGATATTTAAAAAAAAAGTGTACGTCAATAAGCCAAGAACAATTCAAGAGCTTAAGGATGAGATAATTCGGCACATTAATGACATTGAACCTCAATTATGTCTCAGAGTCATTGAGAATATGGACCATCGGATGAAGGTATGCCACCGAAGCCGTGAGGAGCATTTGGCCGATATTTTATTTCACACATAATTGTCATAGATCCTTCTATCATAATAAAAAATATATTATGATTTTTGTATTGCTGAATTAATTATAGTTATATTTTACCTTTTTGTTTTTAATTCAATAAAACGCATTTTTTTATTTTATTTTGCTTATCTATATATGTTCAATATTTTAATTTTTATTTCATAAACAAATGTCTAATATTAGAAAATAATTTATATCTAATGTTAAACTGGAACAGATTGTTATCAAATAACTTCTTATAAATTAATTTTGGTAATTTTGTATATATTTAAATTCATTATGTATTTATTTAATTTTGTATTAAAACGCATGTATTTTATTTGTATAGATCCTGACGATGAGGCAAATAGGTCCTCGAAATATATAGATAATCAAAATAAAATAAAAAAATGCGTTTTATTGAATTAAATTGAAGAAAAACAAAAAGGTAAAATATAATAAAAAATATTAATATAATTCTCTAAGAACTTTTTGTTTTATTTACAATTAACATCGTGCGTTTTCGTTGGACCATCCTATATAAATGTTGGGAAATGTCATCAAATGTCATTGTGCTTTGACTTTAATGTTGTAGAAAAATAGAGAATTAGTTAACAATTTTTCACATGTATGTCAACCAACACACCTTAAGAGCGTCGAATTATTGTTCTTAATAAATATTAGACAATTTACATTAGATATTATTAAATACATTTGCCTCACCCTGTAGATATTACTAAAAAACTTACAAATCAAAATTATTTAATAACTTCGTTTATGAATTTACTGAAAAACATGCATTTTTAAAGATTTATTGGTGTACTTCCGAACCAACAACGGAAAAACAACGAGACGCATTGAAGTTTTGTTTCCTTTATCAATCAAAATATGTATGTATTCTTCAGTTGCTTGATACTTGATCCCTTTTTTTTTGTTGAAAATTTAATATTCAAATAGGTACCAAACCCTTGGAGCTAATTAAAAACATACACCCTTTATATCCTATATCCTTCCATCATTGCCCCCTGCAGGATAAAATAATCTCTACAAAAACAGGTGGTGCATTTGGAAACCCTTTCGCCTTTGAATAAAACAAAATAAAAAAAGAGTGTTTTGGACCTTGAGACCAATTGGCCATGGTCAGTGGTTCTTCTACACCACCCGATATCACAGATCCCTCTAGGTGTCAAGCAATAAAGTGCCGGCCTGTAATCATCGCCAGTCCTAAATAGGTACATATACACGAAGAAGGTCCTTAATTATCCTCCCGATATATTGATGTGTGCCGATTGTGCACCGCTGCTGCCACCTTCTATGTTGTTTTTTTGTTTTTGTTTTATTTTTATCGCCTGGCAAGAAAATGGAACTTCCCTCAAGTACTGATATACCTACACTCCACCAACTTCCAACACTTCCCATGATGCTGATCGACCCTACTATACAGCGAGTGTATAGTTTACGGATGAGGATGGATTGGATGGAGGAGGAGGTCGATTTTTTGATCGATTTGATCGGCGCTTCTGATCAAAGGAAACCACAGACCCAAGGAGTACATAATAGTTGTACAATGATTCCTATGCAAAGATTGGCAATGGTCAGGGATTATATTGCGCCGCTGATTTGTTTTTGTTGTTATTGTTGGGATGTCGTTCTTGTTCGTGAATGAAATACTATTCGTCGTCGTCGGCAGCGGCCGTCGTCGTTTGGTGTGATTGGCACGAGGAATTACGAGAAATTACCAGGCCATCGACGACGGTGGTGGTGTTGCAATTTTGTGTGCTGATTCCTATTGTTAAATTGGCTGGCGATGGTGGTTCGATTGTAGTAGAATTGGAATTGCTTTGGTTGACATGTGCCCGGAACGCCTGCAAAATTAGTCAGATTCTCCTTTGAGATTTCCGACTGTTGTTTTTTTTTGAGTGGTGGTTTTATTCTTTACCGAATGATTCTATTCTTAAAATTATGCAATAGGTGCAGGCAAATATAAGATTAAGAACTATTTTGTTATTATTTTATTTAATTTTACTTATGTCGACCTTTTAGGAGACTTAATTAGGGGTTTTGTCCGCCTTCTTCTTCTGAAGAGGCAAATTATACCTTCTGCCTTTTGTTTGTGAAAACAAAAGATTCTATTTCATTCAAATGGACAAACAAAAGAAAAAACACAACGCTTTGCCACCCATGGTTCGGGATTTTAGATTTTGACACCTAAAGAAGTCAATTTAGAATTATAGGAAAGGTAGGAAGATCAAAGATTATAGTTGCGTATTAGAAAGTGAGGGGGTTTCTTTTAAAATATCATAGTCTGGGAAGTATAACGTTTGAAATAAAAATGCCATTTTAGGTTTCTTGGATTTTATAATGACAATGGGGGTGTATACAGGATCTGAATTAGAGTGGAAAGGGGGGGCAGCCCGCAATGTTGTCATTATACTTCAAAAGCCCTATTTCTATATAGTGGATTTTAATAATTTCTTACAATATTTAAAGTTGTACCTGTACGAAGTTTAATAAAAATCGTTTGATCTGTTTTCGAAAATTTTTGAAAAAACTGAAATATATTATGATTTTAGTGACCTTTAAATCCTTATAGATAAATAATAATAATTTTTGTGGGCTATAGGTCAAATGCAATAGAAAGATGTTAGTTGTTCATCGCAACGTTTCGAGCATGTTTATGCTCTTCATCAGGCAATAAAATATATAAATAGTACGTTTAATTTCATAATTTAACGTCAACAAACACATTATTCTTCCAAAAAATTTAATTTGAGAAATAATTTGGCAAGAAATAACTGGTCCACTACCTATACAATCACCTATACTTTGCCCTGAAATCATTAGATGGTTCTAGATGAGCTAAAACAAAACATCAAATTTTTCCTTTTGGAAACTACATGACTACATGGGTTGATCTAATTTTCTAGCTTGATATGGAATGTGGACGTACAGAGACATAGATCGACAGAAATTCTGACGAAAACAATTTTTTTTAAATTTCCTCCTGATTTTGCTTTGACACGAAATGTACATTTAGGATTAGTTAATGATTGGATTAGTAAGGCTAAAACCTGTCTAATTTAAGCTTAAGTACAAGTATACAAGTACAATTCCTTGGTACTTAAATTTTTTTAAGTACAAGTACAATTTAAGTACCTACAGTATTTAATTGCTAAAGTAATGAATACACATTTTTTAAATTCCTTTGTGGAATTTAAGTACAAGTACAATTCCTTGGTACTTGTACTTAAAATTTTTAAGGACAAGTACCAAGGAATTGTATTTGTACTTAAAAAATTTTAAGTACCAAGGAATTCTACTTGTACTTAAGCTTAAATTAGACAGATCTTAGCCTTACTAATCCAATCCTTAGCTAATCCTAAATGTACATTTCGTGTCAAAGAAAAATCAAGATGGAATTAAAAACAAGTTGTTTTCGTCAAAATTTCCGTTGATCTATGTCTCTGTAATTGTACTTGTACTTAAAAATTTTAAGTACCAAGGAATTGTATTTAAGAAGTACTTAAGTCACAATATATTTAATTATTTTACAGCTCTGGCGCTACACAGACTAGATTATGCGAAAAATTCAATTTCTTCGATATAAGTTTTCAAATTTAGTTTAATAATTAATGAAAAAATGTAAAGAAAGAAGCATACAGAAGTGCGCATACGCCTGAGTGAACAACATAGTGATTATTTTATTTTTGTTTTGCTGCGAGGATAACCTGAAGACAATTTTATACGAACACCCTGTATTTATAACAACAAAATATTTAACTTTAAAAAATTTTTGTTCGTATGTTTTGAATAATTTTTTGTCTATATATTTTGCTCATACTTCAAAGCAAGAAGGTACAAGAAAAAATCGCAAATTATGTAAGAAAAAAAGAACAAAAATACTAAAACACAAAAAAAAATAACTGCCAACATTTTCGTTAGTTTGTAAATATGTCAGTATCGAGTTTCGAGGCTATTATACATTTGATGTCCACATCGGGACCACACACATTCTTCTGATGGATGATGGAAATATTATAAATTTAAACAAATTATACCCACAGAAGCTGTGTCACCTTTCGAAACTGGCAATTCAAAGCTGTCAAATTGACATCGAATATCGATAACTCATCGATGTCATAGACCAAACCAAGCAACGCAATTAATTGAATTTGTAGATATATGCAAGATTCTCCTAACGAGAAGATCGCTCATCTAGCGATTTGCCTCTGGCGTTAGCCAGCTTCGCGCTCAACTATTGCTAATGATGGTCATAGCTTGGGTCATCTCTCTGCGCGAGAAGAATAAGGTATCTGAGTTGTCTTATTGCGATCCGACCCCGCTGCCGCAAGGTTTTCACACCTTTATGCGGCGCGCAATAGAGAGTGCGGGTATATAGTAGAGTTGAGAAATCGTTTCGCTAATGTGCTGATCATTTGTACATTGGTTAAGATCCTCGAAGCAAAGTGGGATAAGTCCTTCAAAAAATGCGCATAGTACAGAGTGGACGGTGTCTCTAGACCTTTCCCCCATCAGAGTGTTGTGGTCATTTGGCAAGACAACAGCGATGATACCAGGTATCAGGTGCAAACCACGGATACTGGCGCATTGGAGCAAATTGATTTCAGTGATATTTCATCTCTTCATCGTCCTCGTCGTCGTCGTCGTCATCGTCATAGCTGTTGTCTTCGTTCTTCGAATGCCTATATATGAACTTCTACCTAGTTGAAGTCGTTTGCGCTAGAGCATGGATCATTTTTTTGCACATTGGGGCACACAAATTGCATTAACCGATCGCAGTAGAAAGGTTAAGCTTCCAGTTGAAGTTGATGGATTATTAGGTTTAAGTGAATTTTTGAGGTGAAGCGTTATAATATATGAGTAAATAGTTTTGGTCATCAGTTTTGCACTTGAAATATATTATTAGACTTATTCACTTCCTATAGGGTAATATTTCTACCTAGTATGGCAAATTTGTCATGGTAAAAGAAAGTGACTTTCTTTTTAATTTGATATATTTGCTTAAACAAAAAACAAAGTCATTGGGAATGGGAACACATTTTGTGCATAGGTACCGAAAATTATACCTCTTTTGCTATATTGCCACTTTGCCAGTGTCTGTTTTGCATATAGTTCTTTTAGTTATTTTTTGAGACCGTAACAAATTAAGAGTCTATAGTTTGCCATATTTTAAATGTTCAAGTACCTATACCTTCATAAATCTCTTAAAAGAAAAGGCAAGCTAAGCGTTCTGAAAAAATAGTTTTTGAAGCTGTAAACGATGATTTGTAAAAAAATCTAAATCCAACATGCCTTTTGACTTCATCCAAACTCTAATTTTTTTTGAGAAACATTATTAAGTTGAGACTTTAGACATGTAAAAAGACATTTTACAAAATAGTTAGGATCAATAGAAGGTATAGGCATAGAAGGTATAGAAGGCACTTTCTTCTTACTTACTTTTGGTCCCCATCCATGAAGAGCCTCAGCCTGAAGTATTGGAGGTTTCTTCTCACTGAAAGGATGTATGCACTCAGCTACCACATACACCAACCACTGATTTATCAAACTTACCCGCCAGACGTTGCATGGAGTATTGACTGTATTGACGCCCTCTACGGGCTATGCCATTGGATTTATCATAGGTTTCTTTTATTGGGATTAATCCCCAGGGTATCACAATGGATCCACACTGATATAAGTGTGACGGTAACAAGATCAACTGTCAGCCCACTAACCTAACCTAACCTATGCACTCAGTACATGTACTCTTATGTTAGAATATTACTTAAATTTGAATAGAATTGCCATGAAAACTCTATTTAGCGCTTACTGGGTTACAAATCATTTTAAGTACAGAATTAAATATTTTCGTATCTATTAATAAACACGTTATGTACTCAACACATCAAGGTAACTTCTAAGGAGGTACATAGTCAAATATTTACTTAATAAATGAAATTTGAATTTTTAAACATACCAGCCATTCAGTAAAAAAAAAAAAATGGGTTCATTACCGCAAGCATTTAATAAGTTTTTATTGAAGTGTATTTAATAAATATAACACGATATGTTCCTAATATTTCTAGGCACTGCTACTTAAAACCCGCCAGCCTAAGAAATTAAAAAATGCATTCATCACAGCAAGTCAATCCGCTGGGAGAATGTATAAAGTGTACTGAATCTATATCTACATATTCAATACTCTATAGAAGTTTTAATTCGAGCCATGTATTAAAAACAGCTGATATTTATTCAGTAGTATCCCGTAGCGAAATGGTTTGTGCATTGGACTGCCACGCTGGGGGTCTAGGTTCAATTCTCGTCCACCTAAAAACTAAAATTTTTTTTTACAGGGCTACTGCCTCTTACCATGAATAAGTGCTTCTCTAGCCGTTCGGATTTGGTTTATAATTGTAGGTCCCTCCATTCCTGTCATACGTCTACACAGGAATGGTTGAGAGCTGAAAGTCACTAGGCCCTAGTTCTTCATGAGCTGTTGCGTCACTTAATTTATTTATTTTGTATAGAATTATGTACAGAAACAGCAAATACGTCATGTACTCATCACAGTAAACTAACATATTTTTTATGAAATGAGTACCTATCTAGTATACTTGTTCATTTTTGTGTAATGAGTACATATAGTAATGTATAGAACCTGTATTAACCACAAATGTAATTATAGACTCATCACTGCTAACTGACAAATAATTTTTTTTATAGAATTTTTATATTTTTTGTAATAGTTAAGTGCACAAAAATTCAATATGTCAGAATCACGAAAGAATATGCAGTGGGTCAACGGAATTCATTATTGCTTTCATGCTTCATCACTTCTAATCATTATATGCAGTCAATAAATATTTCAGCATGTAATTAAAACAAAATGTAATGAATGCAGAAATGTTAGTGATAAGAACATTTATATATTTCATTAGATCCCAACTTACATTTAAGTCTCATTAGTGGATTAAATGTTTGCTCCGAGGCATATAAACTCTTCGTACTTCGAAGTTTCTGCTATCAATATTGACGTATCTTCCCAGCCGGTTGACAGATGCTTGTTTGTCTATGGCATTTACTTCTACTTAGTCTTTTCCTAATTTACTTCAAGACCAAACACGTTCGCCTGATCTTCAATTGCCATGAAGAATTCTAGTTATAATGGAACGTTGGGACAGCCGCGAAAGTGTCGATGTTGAGGCCCAAAGCAACGCACGGTTCGAAAACCTTGATAGCGGATTTAGGAAGCAACATGCAATAAAACTAAAGCCAGGCCAAAACAAGGATGTGCCCTTCTGCTCGTTTTAATATATTTATACATTCCAATCCCACACCCTCAGAAGGTCACGTGAGTAAAAGTGCAAATAAAGCATTACAAAGCTAATTGAATTTCTGTTTTAGCCATCTCAGAACAATCATTTATTCCTAGTTACTACATTTAATCTACCTGAAAAATACCGCAAATACATGCAATTCCCTGATCCTTTTAACAAAAACGCAGCTATGTTTATAACTATCAAGAACACGTTTTTAATTAATGTAGTTCTTGGTAATAAAACTCCGTCATTGTCATTTTAACAACTCTGGACTCGCTGATAATTTTGATTAAATGGGGTGTGAATGCATAAATTGTTGTTTCTCGCAGTTTCCACAGACCAAAAAATACCTTCCTACGTAGCTTGTGAATAAAATTATGATAAAACTAAGAAATTGCATGGAATTGCACTACAAATTTCATGCCTTCGCTTCTCTGTCAACCATTGATTATGACAAGTTGTGGCGCATCAGCTGCCGATGTCGTTCGCTCACTGTTTGGACTGTTGTTTAACATAGGTAAATGCATTTAGATACAATTCCTTTAAGTGTCTTTTTGGCGAACTCATTAATCCAATTTAAATAACCCTACGATTGGGGGATGGTGCACATATCTAGCAATGCGTTTTATAGCTTTATCCTTGGCACAGATCTCATACTTGCGGTTGGGCTCTCTGGCTCTACTCTTAACTTTAACAGTGTTGTTGCTGAAGCGAGATGGTGACGACAATTATTCCTCAACACGCGGAAAGGATTAACTTAATTAAGGTCGATTTTATTGTTTTTTATATTTTTTTTTATTGAAAAGGTGCTGAATTGAAATGTTAATTTTCTTTGGAATTATTTTTCATTTGGTTGCAGGTGATATTTAGTATTTTTTTTTTTCTTGGCAAAACCTTCCTATACATAGGTCGAGTCGTGTCGGTCGTCCTCATTGTCGTTATTGACGATTCCCCGTTCAAGATTGTTGAATGTTGTGATGGTTTAGGTCGTAATGCATTGCATATCACTTTTATCGATGACAAGATTTTATGTTATTCGTACGTGACGAGTTGGTATCAGTTTGATTGGACTCACACGAGATATGAAAATATTCCTGGTTGCGAAATGAGATGTGGTTTTGATGCGACACCAACAAAAAGCTTAAGAGCAGGATATGTGTGCTGCAAAAATACTGTCGATGGTAATTTTTTCTATGCGATAGCAAAATTGTATTTATAGTTTTTAGTTTCGAGGACAGATGTCGAATTCGTGTATGACCTCATGAAAAGGAGAAAACCACATAGGTAAAGGTTTTTAACTCTCGATCAGCAGAACCAGCTGTGGGGATCAGCAGGAAAAGGAAACAGTAATTCATTTCATCTGCAAAAACCCTGCTCTGGTCAAAGCTGGAGCACAATCATTTGGAAGAGCATTTTTGATGATATTGACGAAGTTTGGGAATGAAGATCAAAGACCTTACAACTCTTCTCAATGCTTTCTTTCCGTACCACTGCTTCCATCAGATTCCTTTGATCGCAACCTAGGAGACTGGGGTTTGGTGGGGGTTTATAGTGCACAGCAGCCGCATGAATATTCGATTAGATCAGTGGCCACTTCAGTGCCAGGCAACAAGCTGTCTAGTTGGGAAAAAGTGGATGGTTCGGATGCAGGTGCTGGTCTCGTTGAATGAGTGATCCTAATGATTTGGCTAAAAGCAACCCAGTATGCAAAAGCAAACCAGGAAATATTAAAATCTATTCAATCCTGTTCTAAACTCAAAGCAAACTGGACGGTATCCTAAGGATATATACACAATCTTCGATTTCAATTCCATACACAGGCTCTAGCGACTTATATGCCATTAAAACGGCGCAATTTCGCGGTAATTGGGATACTGGTTGGGATTCCCGTGGCTACTTTTTCTACCTACATACTTTCAGAGAAAGTATTGATTCCATGTCAAAAAATATATGTTGAAATCAATGGTTGATGGAAAAGTCAAAAAAAGTAGTTTTCAAATGACGTCCTTTAGCGTCGCGTCTGTGTCAGTACCTCCACTGTAGGTACATTGAGCTAGAGCCTTACGTCTGGACCGATTTTCTTCAAATTTGGAGTAATATAGTTCTATATAATTCCATAGAAGAAACAATTTTAATGTTTGTTCCAGTTCATTTAGAGCGAGAAATCAACCCGTAAGAATCAGTTAGAATATCAGTTCGTTAAAAAAATTGTTTTTTTTTTTTTTTTTTTTTATTTCTAAAACCACTTTAACGATTTTAATAAAACTTAGTTCCTGTAATGTTCAAAGTGATTTTAACAAAACTGCATTTCCGGTTTCTTATTTTGTTAATTCCCTAATATCTCGTAATTGACTGGTCCAATTTAGTTAAAATTTCATTCTTCAGTATTTTTAAAGAGTAAAAATTAATATAACACTCCAGAACCTTACAAAACAAATCAAACATCAGAGACAAAAATGAAACCTTTTCCACATTTAAAACATAAAACGGCTCTGTCTGCAGTTAGCCACATTATAGTTTTGAAACCCCAGAGCAAGTTCCTTCGAAAAAATCGCTGTTTGCAGTGAATCATTTAAAAATTGAAATTCAATTTAAAGTACAAGTGACCTTAACTCCAAAAATGCATTTCGCTCAGGTATGACAGTGGGGTTATCAGTTGAATTATGGCAAACCCTTCTGAAGCGCAAATTTCTGTCTTTGAAAAAATCAATTCTATTTTAAATAGGCAATCTTCTTAATTTGATGTAATCCAATGTACGTACGTCTGTTTCAACAATACGAAGCATCATGTACCTACGCATCACTGATACTGATATTATATCATAACCCGCATCATCTTAATGATAATTTTACGCAAATCAGTCGTAGCCTGATCTCCTTTGTCGACTTGGTCCGGTGAATACATTTAATTCAGTTGAAAGATCCTCATCAATCTTGTTGCTGCATTGCATATACCATACACACTGGTGATGGTAAATCAAATTCACATGCCCCCACACAAGTATACAATAATTCGATGGCCTTCCGTGAACTCGTTATTTCTCAAACAAAATAAAATCTACATTTGGGTCGTACGAACATGCTCATATCCCATATCTACGTAAACAGTTTAAAATGGAAAACTTTAAAAACGCGATTAAATTTGAATATCAAGATCTCAAAAAGCTTAATTTTTAAAAGTTTTTAGGAAGTTTTTTTAACACAGCTAGTGATTCAGAAAATGAGAAAGAGTGTTATATCAAAATCGGCGGAGCTGTTTTCAGAAAGAAACAAAACTTTCCCTTTTAGGTTAGCAATGACCTCCGTTATTTATTTTTATAGAATTTTAACTTCCCCTAAATAGAGATAGGCCGTAGCGTAATGGTTTGGTTATACGTTCGACTGTCACGCTGTAGGTCTGGGTTTGCTCCCCAGCCTCGGCCACCTAAAAACTAAAAAGTTTTTTTTTTCAGGGCTACTGCCTCTTGCGAGGAATTGACAAATCCTCCAAGAGTATCACTTGTCACGAATAAGTGCTTCTTGTCTATCCGTTCGGATTCGGCATACAATTGTAGGTCCCTTCCATTCCTGTTGACAGGCGCACACAGGAATGGTTGCGAGTTGTTAGCCACTAGGCCCTGGTTCTTGACGATCCGTTGTGCCACCCAATTTATTTTTTTTTTTTTTTAACAAAGATAGACTAAGAAAAGTTTTGATCATTTTATGTAACCAGTACTTGATCAAAAAAGGAAGTATTGGTTTCGTGTCAGAAAACCACTAAGGAAGTAGAAACTTGGTACATATAACACAATATTGATAGAGCTAGAAAATTATTAAATGGGACATTTTTATTAACCATACTTTTAGGAAAGAATCATTTTTTTATGAATCCATAACTGCCTTTTATGCAAGAGTGCTGGTTAAAAAAAAAAAAAAATAAAATCCGATGGCAACCAAAGAAGCGACTAATAAGAAATATTTCATCCTGGTAGCTCAAAAAAAGGAGCGCTTTATGAGTACCTACATATTCGCTGTCTGAAGCTACATATCTGATACCGGTGCATCAGTTCGGTCGGAATAAAACTCCTAAATGATCTCTTAGCGGGCTACCCAACAAATCTTACATTTTCCATCTCACGCACGCATCATTTCGCATCGGCGAAATATTTAATTACAAGCCGGCGTCTTAGCCAGGTTAATGGTGAAGGATGATGGGCGCGAGAGCGATGATGATGCGCCGAAATGGGTCGTCCCAGCGATGGTGTACCGCACAGGGGGGAAATGTAGAGTATCCCTATATAGAGGAGGTAGAGGTAGGTAGGGGTAGGTATCTACCATCACAGCAAGATGACGTCTGCACACACGAAGCCAAGCCACCTCCGTTTATATTCTTGTTTTTGGCCTAAATATTAATGTTGCACAATTTTCTCACCTTGCTTCAAAGTGTGAATATGATGGAGTTCAGACCACTTTCGGATGCTATTACTGGTGTCGCCTTTTTTTTGCTTGATGGCTTTGCTGGATCTGATGCATGCTCTGCCCTCAGGGGCCACTTTTGCATGTTGTTAATAATATTTCACATGTATCTGGAGTTAATTACGTCGAGGTGTTTTTCTTCTGGTATTTTTCTGTCTGCATCTGAAAATTTTGATGACAATGTACTTTTTTGTGTCTTAAACAGAGAAGATACCGTTATGAGAGGTATCAGTTTGGCAGCATTTATGGACAATCAATTCTGAGATTTCAGTAATATGCCCACGCAATATGCTGGAGCTTGTAACCATTCAAACGCCTTTTTCGTGTCCAATGGTAATCTGGGACCGAAGTCCGATCACATGAAACTTATAAGACTCATATTGGTGATTAGAAAGTGATTTTATAATAATTGACGATTATACATAATTTGCTAAAATATTTAAGATAAAAAACTTTAATTGTAGGACCGGCATTTAAACAATTAACGGACTCGAAGTCACTTGTGAAAAGTCTCTCAGAAATTGCAGATTTCTATCATCTCAGTGAAATATGGCGTGTTAAGAAAAATGGCAAATTGGAAATTTTCTTCCATCAAAACCTGAGCAAGCCCTTTTTTCCTTCAGTATTTTGAAAGCCAAACTGATTTTTTTTTTGCTGAGGAGCCCTGTTCAAGCAACTGACGAGATTGCTAAAGGCCCTCTAAAATCTTCTTCGAGTAAGAAATGATGGCATTTTTGTCAAAGGAAGTATTGACATCTCAAATTCTTTGACTGGGAAGTTGTTTTGGAAAAGCAAATCTAATATAAATGCCGAATTGGAACGTTCAGCTGTGGTTTCGAACGTTTTGTATTCGTCTGGAATGACTGATCTCGACAAATTGATCGAATAGTTTATGAAACAAATATCAGGTTTGACAGTTCGGTAAAATATTCGCTCACTGTGTCAAAATCTGTCGAATCAAAAAACGTTCGAAAATTAAGTTCGTAAAAGTGTTATTCTAATAAATCTTCGATTTGAAGAATTCCAATTATGAAAAAATTTGAAAATTAAAATTTAAAGAATTACGACCGTCAAGTCAGAAATATACCTGTCTCGACTCCACAACACACAACACACATGTGGTTCATGCTTAAGTTGATTTTAATGTCTTTTGAATCTATGTAGGTGGCAGTTATTGAAAAAATTGAATTTCTAATACCTAAACAATCAAATTACCTCTGTCCAACTGCCTAATAGCTTCCCCCAATTCCTTCCATTGTTCAGTTGCTTGTGGTAAAAATGTCAAAATCACAGCAGAATCGTTTAACGCATTTAAATTTCAAAATAATCACTACATGACCGACCAAGCCGTGTGCCGGCCGTAGGCATATACCATGTCCTTGTCCAATCTCCTATTATTTAATTTAACCAAACTAATTTCGTTCATGCTCGTAGCCCATCATCATCACCATTTGCGTGCCCAACAACACTCGCCTCTAAATGGGTATGCAAAAATGACGACGCGAGCCCATCAGCGAGTCCTCCATGCGGCTATATTGGACAGTGCAGGCAGCCAGCGTAGCATATCGCATATCGCATTCCCAGCCCCAGACCCCTACAACGGGACACCAGTCTTTACAGCCTTCGTCATCGTCATCGTCATCGTCGTCGTCGGTCGTCGGTCGTCAGCCCACCCGAACCTGACAACATACACATTCATCTGACAGCGCGATGAACATTCGGGCGGTTGTATAGTTGTTATAACGCTCATAAACGCATATTCCACATCAAACACAACACGGATGTCCAGCTACAACGACGACCAACGATGACGACCCACTGGATGGATGCGTAAACGAGGTCCCCGACACCATAATATAGCAAGCCCAAAGATGTATCTACTCTGTTGTGCTGGCTGCTAGCTGCTGGACAACTGATTACTCGCTGTTGATTGTTTCCCACACACACACAACTCTCAGAGTGGCAACAATATGTCCAGATTGCCATTTAATGCTGCACTCTGGGTGTAATTTTGTGCGATAATCGAAATGGTCATTCCGGGATTAATTCTGAACATGGCAAGTAGTACCAGCAGCAGCAGCATCAGAGGCACCAGCCATACAGCGGCATCGGAATCGGCAGTGGTCAATGGTCATTCCATTTGTTTCGTTTATTTCTGGAAATTAAAATCGAATGGCGATGGTGGGTCCATGATAGTGAAATCGCCTAAAGCTGGAGAGTCCGATTACCCAGATGCGTGTCAGAGTGTCATTTAAAACGTTTTATTCAATTTTGAGACTTTATTTCAATTATGATGGGATAAAGTCTCATACAAATAGCTTCTCGTTCCTCCGCATCCCAAGGAGCTATTAAAGTTCGATGAGTTTCCAACTTTATTTCTGAACCGTTTATTTCTGTTGGAACAAGAAGTCTCCCACAAAATTTCTTACACCACAGAGCGGGCAACATTCTTCCAAGATTCATGTAGCCAACTTCTGCAATGACCCTGCGCGTTGGTGGCCGTAACGAATCGCTGATAACTCCACATTAACTCCATCACTGTCCCAGGTAGCTAGCGGATCCATTACACCCGGTTCTGCTTCACAGCTCCTACAGCAGGAGCAAGCACTTGTGTGTGCAATTTTCAAATACTCCACGGTCGCAACATCAAATTGTCCAAATCAAATTATTATGTTTTATTGTGGCGTGGTATGGCGGCATGGTGGCGGCGATGGCGACGCGGCCGGCGCAACAACCAATACGTGTGGTACGCCTCAGATTTGACACAAAGTTGAAGTCGGACATCGAGTTTCCCACAGTTGGCGGTCACGTAACACCGCAGCTACCTGTTTAAGCTCCATCATCATTCCTCCATCAAGACCCGCGCTGACCCGCAACGTATAACCTTCTATCGATTTCGGTGGCACCATCAAGAAGGATAATAAATCAAAGTCGATGTGTCATTAGTCATTCGGTCTATGCGATGGATGGAGGAAGGACATGTGTCATGTTGTTGTATCTCAAATTACACATCATCCGCAAAGATATACACAAGTGGCAATCGTCAACTTTGGTGGTCTGAGGCTTCCAATCCATAAAGAGGAAGCACCCACTCGAACTGTCGAAAAGAATGAACGCGATTACCAAAAATTATGCTCCTTTTTTTTCGGACAAGGTCCTGATGGCTAATTCGTGTTATATCTATCTAAATTCTGATACGTTTGTCTTTCTTATGTCGACTCTTGTCGGATATGTGAGATGTTTTTTTGAGGTGCGAAGAAAATGTATCTAAATAGAATCATTAGGATGGAACACGATCTAAATTGGTGGCACTTATCCTTTCGGCGGCAGCTGTGATGTGCACAGGACTTAATTACGGGCAGGGGCTTAAAAATGAGCTCATGATGGAGATGGAGAAGTGCGAACAAAATTGAATGAGGGATTTTTTGATTAAGATTCGATTCGCTTTGCAGATTTGATTCAATTTTTTTGGGAATTCTTTTATTGGTTTAGGGTTGAGTTTTGAGAGAATTAAAATTGTATGATTTGTATTTTGGTTTTGAAAATAAAACTAGAAACAATTAAACCAATTTGGGTCATGGATAATCCCAATAATTAGCTATGCTTTTAAATTCAATATTATTTTAATTTTTAAGATGAAAGAATTAAATACAAAAAAATTCTTGCCCATAACTTTTCAAACTTTGAACATATATAGGTACCCAAAAAACTCAAAACAATTTTTTAAAAACAATTTAAACATTATTAAAACCTTTCAAAGCTTTTTTTTTAAAAAGCGGACCATTATTTTTTTTTGAATATATGGACAACGTGAAGCAACTATCAATAATAAACAATTCAAAATTCAAATGGGCAATTAGGGGCTGAATTTACCTATTTATTGGATGATATTTACTGTCGCTATGTTGATGCTAAATGGCAAGTTATAAATTCGTATTAGCAAGTTTGGTCTCTCAATTGTGTAAGTCTATAGGTGTGAATAGATCCTAAACGGCTGGATGGATTTTCTTCAAACATACTAACCAGTATTTTTTTGGAAATATGCCCCCGCATTTTTTTTTTTTTTTTTGATTTTGCGTAGGACCAAAAATGACACGGGACCTGCCAGAAAAAAATATTTTTTACACCGTACTAGTGCGTTAGTTATAGCTTTAATTGAAAACCATAATTGAACATTTTGTCTCTGAATTATGCTGCATTTGTTGAACAAAACTGATGGCGTTGCGGTATCATAATGAAGCTTTATAATTTATATTTTTTGTTGTTAAAAAAAAAAATATTTAACTGGCCTTACCACCTCTTTATTAAATCAGTTATTGTTTCTTTGTTGTTTCAGTTATGGAAATCATTTTCAATCAACAGCTGAAGGTTTGTTTCTAAAATTGGAAGATCATCGTTCCAACGATATAAGTTCGTTTCTCATCCAGTTCTTGTCTGTTAGTATTGTTCAATGATCGACCTCTTACCTCAAAGTTGGTTTTTGTTTGGACAAGTGAACTTTTCATTGAATCAAGTTTTCAATGATTGCTATAACTGATTTGACAAAACGAATTGCAACGGTTAGCTAATTTGTGTTAAAATGATAGCTAATAATTATCTCCTAAGAAAAATAATGCTTACAAAAAAACGATAACACTTACAACTCCTCATGTACTTTTCTTAAGCCCGTAATCCTCTCTTTTATTTTATTTAAAGTTGTTTTAATAAATAATTTTTGAGAAATTAGTTTTCAAACTCAAAATTTTGAAAACAAAAACTTTAAAAAATGTTCAAAGTTTTACGTATTTAAGTGTTATTCTAAGATCATAAAATTGATCTTATTCGATTTATTCGATTTGTTCGACAGCTTTTAGTCGTAGAGTATCTGTTTTTGTTTACTTTTGTAGGTTAAGATGTTCTCTACAATTATTGTCGAAAAAGATGTTGATAGCTGCTTCAAATAAAAAGTAAATGTCGAAAAACCATCATACTTTCGATTTAAAAAGAAGTTTTTAACTTTTATCTCATCCAATGTCCATCCGAACTAAAAATCAATCAACATACTTTGTATAGAACATTAAATTTCCTACATTTCTTTATATTGAGATTTCATGTAAGTCGAAAAGATAGAGCACGACAAAGTCGCCAATATTTTTTAAAGTAAAGGGTCGATTGGTTTTATTAAATTGCCATCACTACTTTATCCCCCGTTAGGTTGACAACAACTATAAAATAACTTAAATATTTTTATAAAAAAGGTTACACCTAATTATCTTTAATTTGTTTTTTGAAATTTTAAAATTTTTCCTCAAATTTTGAATTTAAATCTAGCAGAAATGAAGTTAGGATTTTTTAACAAGCAAAAAGCCGATTAGAAAAAATTTAGTTTTAAAAATAAAATTAAAAAAAAAAATAATAATATTGTTTATACATATATTTATAAAATTAACTTAGGGGAGAGAGGGGCAAGAAAGACTACTTAAGCTTCAGACATTCCTGAAATTTTTAATATTGTTAAAAATCGAACGATTTTTTTGCTAATAATAGCTTAGCATTTGAACTTTACCATAGCAAAAGACCATTATAGTAAGAGAAAAGGATATAAAGTTATAACCAAAATCACAACTCGATCTCAAAAGTCCGCCTTACCCCACTATCGGGGTAAAGCGGACTTTTTAATTGGGTCAAATAGACTTATATTTTTGTATGCAATGACAAAAGAAATATATACACAAGAAACTAAATTTTGAAGCATAATGAACAAATAAAGGAGAATGGGAATTTTGGTCTGCTTATAGCCCACGAATGAAAGCTTAGTTGGAAAGCACGTTGGAAAGCTTAGTCCTAGTACATCACTTTTTTGTATGGACACAATGTTGTAAACCATGGGGTTTAGGCAGTATATGGCAACAAAGGCTGCAGTTAGAGCACAAATTAATTGCAATAGTGTTCCGTTGAAATGACAGTATTGGTCACTTTCGATGAACTGAATACACCCCAAAATAATGGAACTCTTATACCAATGGCTAATAATATAATAATAGCGAATAATGTCATGGTTGGCCAACAATTTTCTTAACAGTATGAAAATTCTACTTTTTTATTCGAATTAGTGAAATTAGTTAATGGGAATAATTGTCTGTCTAGTGCCCACAATCGAGGTCTACAACATTGGAAAACTTAGTTCAAGAGCATCATTTTTGTATATGGACACAGAACTGTAAACCATTGGGTTCAGGCAAATGAAATACAATTCGTCTATGTTAATTCGAATTTGCAAAGTGTTTTTCTTATTTCTTTGGTCGCTTATTATAGCCAACTCCCACTGTTTATGACAAAAAAAAAATACTCGTACGTTGGTACACTCCATAGTACCCAATCATTTTCATAGGTCTCGTTTCTACGCACTAGGTAGACAAGGTCTCCTATATTTTTGCCCATTCTCCTTTATTCTTATAAGTTTTAAATACGATTTATTGAAAGTAAACTCACTATTGAAGTGAAAAGTAACAATAGGTACATTTTACGCCAAAAATTAACAAAATGTATAAACAGGCGAAAAGAAACTATGACCAAAACAGTAAATGGATTTATAAGAACAAAAAATAAGATATCAGCTTAAAATTTCGTAAAAAAATTTCTATAGGGCAATTTAATCAAAGTCCATTTTACCTCCTTCTGCTCTGGTCTTTCTTGCCCCACAATGAGTTTTTTGTAAAAAATATTTTTTTTTTATACAAAAAAATCTTTTTAGTTTTGGTTTAATCCAACATAACTAAATCAAATCAAGCACTTTATTAAAAACGAAATTCCCGCAAGAATAAAGCTGTGTGGTTGGATGTCTTTTAAAAAGTTGATGTTTTTTCAGTAACACGTCTATTTTCAATATTTAATTGTTAAAAATAAAACGAACTTAATTTTACATATGAAACTAAGGAAAGGCGTCCGTAAGGAGGTTCTTAATAAGTTCTCATCATTGAAAATAAAATAAAGTTAAAAACGAAGCCAAAAAACGGTTTAGTCCGTTTCGCCCCGTAGTCCGCTTTGCCCCCCTCTCCCCTACCTATAGGCTATATTTTTATTTAATTTTTTAGTTTTATTTTTGTTTCAACTTTTTTTACTTTGAGGTTGACCCTAATATTCCCTTGTACTCTCATACAAGTTTGATGTTTAAAAAAATACGAATTTTTAAATAAAGCCAATATTCTTACGAAAAGTTTAACAGTACCTATTGGGTGTCCTGCTTCCCAATTTCCAAGGATATTTATTCCTTGTTGGGGTCCTCTGTTCCGCTCGTACAAATCCTCCGCATAGGGTTTGTTCAGAAGGGAGGCATTGGCCCGCGTCAACAGTTTTCTTGGACAACAGTTCCTACCTTGGTGGTAGGATTCTGAATTCTGAAGATTTTAAAATGCACTGATAAATTTCAGAATTTATCAATTTCGGGGTCTTATACGCCTAACAGATAAAACAAATACAAAATTCGTCTATACTGGACCACCCAAACTTTCAATTAAACTCATGAAATCTCAAAAAATCCATCAAAATATTCAATTAACTATGCCATTTGTTTATGTATCGAATGTCAAAACCGAGAAAATGTCAAATGAACACCGATGCTCTGTCACTACCACCGCGTGCCACCCTAACTCACCGCAATAACAATGGGCCCGTGACAATTTAATACCAAAGTCAATCATAATCCCATCCAAATATTTCGATTTCAATAAGAGTGAAAGTGTCCTGTTATTACTTTTTCCCTCTATCAATCATTTTGTAGCATAGTAGTGAGTCTTATTGAGCCACGCATTCTCTCTCATATACTGTCCATATAAGTCGGTTTTTGAACCCTCCAAACAATAAGCAAGAAATGATCGATTAGACCCAGAGAGACAGCAACACCAGATCTCCCTCACAATTGTGACGAATCAACAATGGAGAGGATCTGTTATTGGTGTATCTATCAGTCGATTCCATCCATATGCAACCAAAGTTATAGGTACATGAATATCAATCGATCTTTATAAGTGCACAGGCATCAGAGAGGCACAGGCGAGGCGCACCAATCTTTTAGTTCATGTGCGTGATCCAGCCGCTGGGTATATTGTTCAGCCGATTAGCACAGTCTCCCAATAGGTACGAATGCCTGGCGTCGAATTAGAGCTATCAAAACACAATTAAACGCCAAACCACTACACTATAACCCTCCACCGCCACCAACCACCGCTCGGTCGCATGGATCGGCCACCGCACCGTTGATGCTGAAGAGATATACTTCCAACTCGTCCCTGGATAGTTGTTGTTATTTTGTGATCTGCGGCGGCACGGCCGGCGTAAAGTGTTTTGTTACCTCGATGATTGCCTGTGATCGGTTCTATTGGACGGATGATGTTGGAGTTTTGTTTTGGGTGGACCTGCAGCTTGGGGCCAAAATTAACTTCACAAACTCACCTCCTATCATACGCATTGCTCAGCTTTATATTACGGAGGGGTTTAATATTTAAACACGGCTGGATTTACTCATTAATAACAATTTCTTTCTTAAGGTTCCAACGATTTCGATCAATACTTCTAGCAATTTTTCGAATGTACAATTTTTAATTTACAAGGCCGTATACCAAAGTGTCACGAAATCAGTCCCTTTGGCAGATTCTGTTAATTTAGAAAGGTCCATTGATCGAAAATTTGGGAAACTGACTCCCCTGGCACCGCACCGTGCGTATCACAACCTCATACTTTTTTAGCTGTCTTTGTCTACCAAGTAGTACATTAGTTTCGAAAACCCCAAATACAAAAATTCTCAAAAAGGCCTGCTTGAAGAAAACCCCTTAATACGCCACTGACTTTAGACCATGGCTATACACGAATTGATATAATTTTAAAGTTACCAGGTTATAGTGTCTGAGGCGGAATTCGCGAACCAAATTACAGGGCAACCTATTTATCTTTGATCCGAGTGGCAAAAGCCGCCACTCACTGAGTAAGTTAGTCAGTCGGTTAGTCGCAGTTGTAGGTATATAAATATAGAAGTTCCGAATGATGATAACCCCTGAGTTGATGCTGCGCCCTAGCCCGTTGCTGCTGCCGCTGATGATGAAGATAATGATGATGATGTGCTCCATCACCTCGTATCATGCGAATGCGACGATGACTCCCGATGATTGGTTACTAATTAGAGAAATCCTCGATTTCATTATGGAGCCGCAACCCGCAACACAGCACAGCACAGCACTCACCGTGTGATGATGATGCGAGTATGAGCCAGAGCCATATCCAGTTATGTGGAGCAATTTGTTTTGCCTGCGTGTGTGATGGTGTTACGGCGCAATTTGGGGGTGTTGCAAGTTCGTCGGTATTCCCCGCTACATATGATGGGATAATTTGTGTGTAATTACCAGGAACACTCGTTGCATTGCGATAAAGCCGATCTAATGGTTTTCCATTCGACAAACTGCCAGTGACACCTGACATTCTATATTCTGGTGTTCTGCCAGTGTGTTGTGTGTGTTTGCCATTCCCTATATCCTAATCGCTGAATTCTAAATTGAAATTAGTCGATGGCTATCGGGAGTGGTTTTGATGGGGTGTAGAGTGAAACATGGTATTCCAATCTCCGGAAGTTGTACTAAACAAACTGCTGTATGTACCCTTCACACCCGCACTCACACACCACGCCATACCAACATGAAGCACCACCTACCTTTGGATATTATTTATTTTTGTTTGACTTCCAATTATAAACAAATTACTGGGGGTAATGAGATCGCGTTATCGGTTTTTGAAAAATATTCCAAACAAAAAACAAAGATAAAACAAAACATCAAAAGTCTGGGTAATTGTTTTAGCGGTGTGAAGCGAAGCGGAGAATTGAGCTGATTAGTTTATAATAACTTAATTTCCGCAGTCTCTATAAATACAATTCGTATAGGAATGTGATTTTCTTGGGTTTTGTAAATTTGGCATGCGAAGGCGAGAACCAGATTTAGAAGACTTAATTCACTTTTTTTGTATTCTTTTTCTGAGCGCAGCAATAACTTTATTGACTTTTGAAATAAAATTAAGACAGTGAAAGGCACATTAACCTTGGTTAGTAGGTATCTCACGGAATTAAGTTAACGAAATGAGGTTTTAATCTAGTAAAACAATTGGTAGATAGAATGATTAACTTTTTCTGTTTGGATTTTTTGATTTCACTTTAGTTTTGGTTGAAGTTAAGTTATTAAGAAATGAAAGTTATATATTCGAAAATGAGTCAGATTGATAAGGAATTTAAGTTTTGAGTGTAAGTTAGCAAGTTAGTGGATATCGGCATCGTGGTCTTAATCACAGTTACTATCCCATAATACTTGTTACAAAAATACTACCCTCATGAAACTTAGTATAAATGTTAAGAGTGGCACGAAAATCAATAATCGAAAGAGTCTATATATAAAAATATTACGTAGGGAAGGCTGTTTTTTTTTTGGTTAGAGAAAATGCCGGATTTTCAACTGAAACTTTTGGTACATTTGAGTTACATGGTACGTAATTTAAAGGTATAATAAAAGTAAAATAGGGATAATATGACAACATCAAAAACAGTCATATTCCTCTTTATGTGAAGGTGTCTAAATTTTCCGTAGAACAGGTTCAATACTACCCGCTTTATCTAACACTCAACAAAAACAAAATTCCCTACTAAATTTTTGTATAGACTCTTTTGATTCTCGTGCATCTCTTAAAATGTGTACCAAGTTTCATGAGGGTAGTATTTTTGTCACAAGTGTTATAGTATAGTCCGTCACTTTTCACTTCCCCTCGAAAAAGAACCCTTTCAGAATATATTTTTAGGGACTCTTCTTATATTTGTTTTCCATAAGAAATGGAATATTAATACCATGTTTCATCAACGTACCATTATTTTAAAGGGTTTTCGGTAATATTTACCTATCGTACAGATGCCGTATGCATAGATTGTGCCAAAGTCGTTTTTCTTCCTTCTGATGCACAGAAGACTCCCACTCTTCCCCTAAAAAAAAACACCCTTCCCTACGAAATATTTTATAGATTTTCATTCTTCATATGGTAAAAGTACCGTTTTCACCAAATTTCATGAGGGTAGGAAGGGTTGGGGTTCTGTATGGTCAAAATTCTGTTTTCAAAATTCTGCATTTCAAAATACTGTTTTTCAAAATTCTGGTTACACAAAATTCTGTATGAACAAAATTTTGTATGACCAAATTTCTGTATGATCAAAATTCTGTATTTTAAAATTATCTTTTTCAAAATTCTGTATTTAAAAAAAAAAATCGTGTTGATAATGTAAAAAAGTCCCCACTTTTTAACATTATCAAAACGATCTTAAGTACAGAATAATTAAAGGTTTTTTAAGATAAAAAGCTTGGCTTTTGTTACTGCCGCAAGATCAGTCAATACTACGCTTCTTTCCGTAGTAAATTTGAAGACCAGATATTTTTGAAACTGGCAGCCTGGTTTAAAAAAATTATATGCCTACTGGGAAGACATCAAGCTCAGTTTTGTTCTGTCTCTGAAAATTAAAAGGAAATAACGGAAGTATTCAAAGGATGCAAAATAACATTAACAGTATTGATGGTTGGAAGATAGAATGGTGGTCTTGCCCTCAGGTTGATTAAATAAAATAGAAGCAGTATTAAAAAAGTTACCAACATGCATGTAATTTTGTCAATTTTTATCGAAAATGTATAGATTTCGTTTAAAAAATTTCACAATACGAATAAACATCACAAATACGACATTAATTTGAATGAGTGTCAGATTCGGACAAAAATATGAACAGTCGTGAGCGATGTTGTGCGTTTCTCAATATAAGTAGATGTGAAGTTAGATGTATGACTTTTGGAATACCAACATATGTCTGTAGTCGAATACGAGTTTCAGAAAATGGTTAAGTGATTTAAGAAAACGGGTCTGATTTCGCAAACGCACAGGTGAGAAGGTGACAAGAAATGGAGATCACATTAAAAAAAAAAAGAAAATTCTTGTTAAAAATACTAAAATTGGAAATTTTGAAAAACTGAGTTTTGCACATACAGCATTTTGGATATACAGATTTATGGACATACCGAATTTTTAAATTCAGAATGTTGACCCGCTCCTGGGTAGGAATTATTATTTTTTCTAAAGGATTTTGTGTACTATTTTACCTACACCTCTACTAATATAATATTTTGAAATCATTTTTATTTAAGAAAGAAAACTTGGAATTTCAATTTAAAGAAATCAATAATATGTCGATAGGAATTTTATTTCAAAAAATTTCATGAATTTGTTTTTAAAAAATCGAATTTTCAACAAGAAAAAAAAAAAATTGGCCAATTTTGGTGTGAAATGTTTAAATATTAGGCGGTATTTATATTCTTAAAAGCTTCTCTATATAAATAAAATAATAATAATTTAAGTCGGTTCAGGCAATAATGAGCAAATTACAGAACACTTACATTTTTTTTTTTCAAAATTTTTGAAATCGTATGGTAGGTAGGTAGATTATTTTTAATATAAATATTCTAGAAAATGTAAACAAAAAATCGATTACTACCAATTTAAAAAAAAAAAATGTATAAAGTATTTTAAAAAAAAAAAATTTTTTTCAAATTCAAAAAAAAGTTTTTTGAAATAGTTTATACAATAGTATTTAAACCTACGAGGAGATTTTCCATAAAAAATCAACTTAACCGTTTTTGAGAAAATCAAAAACAACCCGAACTGTTGTACTAGAGGAAGAGGTACAGAAATTACCAATTTCGAAAAAAATAAATTTATAATTCTGCATGTGCTAGCGTTCTGTTTTCAAAATTCTATATTCCAAAAACTCAGTATTTAAATCTTCTGTAAATAATTTATTCTTTTTTCTAAAATTCAGTATTCTAAAACTCGATGCTATGAAATTCTGCAAATGATAGAAGAAACTGAAAGAAGAGCACATATTTTTGATTATGACACAATAATTTTGAATTGAAACAACTTTTGTATAGCAAATTATAGTCTAGGAAAGATAGAAAATTTAATATGGGTAAGTGGGAACAATTTACTTCTTTTTCTTATCATTGTTTTTTTTCTTAACAAAAAAAGGTCCTTTTGCTTATAAGATGACATTTATTTGATGTAAGAAAATTTAAATGTACATTAAACAAAAGGTTTTCAATTAAAGATTGTAGTGGTATAAAAAAGTAAATATAAATACATGTCATCACTGGTTATTTCAAGATATGAGCTGTAGAAAGCACCTGCAACGAAATTATAAAAAAAATGCTGAACTAAGTAAATCAAAATATGCTGAACGCAGGAAAAAGTTAATGGTATTGTTTGGAAGGTGTTTAAGCCATTTCTACTTTGGTACTCAAACCATTTTTCTAGCTACTACACTTCAGAAGCTATGAACATTTGTTTCGAAAAAAATTAATTTTTTGACTTTTGAATTGCCAACTTCAAGCTCAAATATCTTGAAATCTCCAATACCGATTTAAAAAATATTCGGCATTCTCATAGAACTCATTACCAGCTTTCATTTACTACCTATCTCATCTATATTCGCACGTGGCCCAAAAATAGGTCATCTCCTTTCATTAATATCCCATTATTTTAAAATGGTTTTCGTTAATATTTTACATGTTGGACCTTAAAAAAAAAGTCAGCGTTCCATAAAAAAGACTTTATATTTTTTTTGGGATACTTGAATCTTTAAAGTTTTGATCTCTTTAGAATAATCAGCGTTAAAAAGCACCCAAAAAACATGTGTCGTATGGTTAGATTGTATTTTAGAATTTTTGATAAACTACCGCCTCCCCCTCCTCTTCACCTCTTTAAATGCGTCTATACAAAAAGCCAATTAGGGCATTTTGAGGCAATTTGGATATGTTGTACTGGATGAAATTCTGTGTCGAAACCAGCAATAAAATTTCACTTGTACTATTACAAATGTACTACGTTTTTTTATTTATTTATTTTATTTTTATATTTATTAACAAGTAAGTAAATTACAATGCTAATATAACTAATTGCGCTTTAGCTACCAGGACTATCAGCTCGGGTCTTCTACGTTTTTATTTGAACAGGAATCAGCAGATTTTAAAATTTGCAAAAATCGTATTTTTCGTTAAAATAAAACAAAGTGTAAAGACAAGACAAAAATCGTATGTGAGGGGGGGTCTATTACCCTCCGTTTAGGCGGGAGGTGCAATTTTCTAAAAAAAGACTTAAAACAGAAAAAAAAATATTTAAAAACAACGGTAAGACTTGCAATGCTTTGGAAAGCCAGAATTCGCTCATTTAATTTTTATTTAAATTTAAATTGCGGTTGAGAACATTTTTTAAAAAATTAATTTTCAAACTCAAAATTTAAAAAAAAAATAACAAAAAAATTTCAAACTATTTTTTTTTTAAATTTCATGTATTTAAGCATAATTTTTGTTTTCAAAACCTAATGCTCTTGTCAATTTTCAGTCAAACACTGAAAACCACATGGTTGTAGGACTTAAACTTTTCAAGATATTAAAAATAAAGAATCCACAATCTTAGTAAAAACAAGAAAAAACGAAGTTGATGATATGATTTTATAAATGTGGTGATCTGGTTTATAGTTGAATGTCTAAAATATATTACAGATCTGTTGATTCCGAATGCAAATAAAACTATTTCATTCTTTTCCGACGTTTCTTTGGTATTTTCCAACTTTTTCAAGGAATTTATTTAGTTTGTGCTTACATTATTTGTAGAACAATTAAATTCTTTTGTTGTACGATGATTTGGTACATTAATAAACAAAGAAAAAATAAATAAATAAATTAACACTAAGAACAGACAAGAACTTAAATGCTAATATCACAGTTTGAATTTTTTTTTTCAAAATTTCGAGTTTGAAAATTAATTTTTTAAAAACTATTCTCAAACGCAACCTAATTTAAAATTTAAATTAAATTAAAAAAATTTAAATGCAAGTTTAACCGTTGTTTTTAAATAATTTTTGTTCTGTTTTAAGTCAATTTTTTAGAAAATTGCCCCTCCCGCCTTAACGGAGGGAAATAGACGCCCCCTCCTATATGATTTTTTTCTTGTCTTAATCTAACCTACTTGTTACAGCTTTTTGGTGCACCTTATACCAATCACCCTGTATAATAATACGAGTATAAGAAAAATAATAATTTGTTTGTGTAAATAAAGAAAAAACCAGTTTCATTAATACATTAATTGAGAGAAATCATTAACTTGTTTTGGTTTGAAGATACATAACGTGGTAACTACCTACATAGTACAAAAAATGCTCCGTAGGAACCATATACCTACGCAGCAAATCCCTACATACGTTTATGTTCTAGATTGATCCTCCTATACACAGAGACAAACTAAGTACACGAATTAGGGCTCGCCACGAGACGAGAAAAGTCTCGGTCTCGATCTCGGTCTTGCTTGACGAGACTGAGACGAGACGAGACGTAACGAGAGAAGTAACCGAGACGAGACCGAGACGAGACTGTATATTTGGACCGAAATTTACAGAGAGTCTAATAAATTAGAAAATCCAATTTCAGTTAAATATTTATTTTCTTCTGCACGTATTCAAACTATAATCGAAAATATTTTGTTCCAATAATCAACAAGTTGGCCGGAAATTGTATTTTTCAGAGACGAGACCGAGGCGAGACTTAATTATACGAGACATGCACGAAACCGAGACGAGACTGAGATTTTAACGAGACCGAGACGAGACTTACAAAAGTCTCGCAGAGTCTCGTCTCGTGGCCAGCCCTATTACAAATTGAATAGAGCAATTTTTTTGATGTTGAAAAAACGCAATGAATATACTCGTACCTACTTCAAACAAAAAATAAAATATGAAATAATAGCTTCATCTCCTGACCATAACATTTATGTATCTCTACTCCAAAACAACAAAATCTAAAAATTAATTTTTTTTTAAGAAAATTTAATCATCTGAAGATGGACATGCAATTCATCAAGCAAACTAATGATCATAAGACCCTTTGGCTTTTTTTACGGAAGACTTACTTCCTCATTATACATAAATGTGCTTTTTCTTCCCCATCACCATCATATCACATTTCATGAAACTTTTTTGCTTCTGCTCTTTGCTGCAAGGCTCCATTACCCGCACTCGCTAATTATCAGCCAACCAACTAACTTTTTTTTGCAGTATATTATATGTGTTTGCCGAATGCAGTGCGAAACATCAACAGTGACAAATGATGAGCGATCGCCTGATACCACTTCACCATCAGCCAACAACATATCGTAGGTTGGTATGTTCATATAAGATTATTCTATCAAAGCCAAGTTAAAAAGTATTTTTCACTGTGATAATGAGGCATATTTCCGTCAAAATAATACCCACAGCTACTGCACTTGAATCTACCACAATGATAATGGTGAAATTGTAGCAGCAAAAAAAACAGACCAACTTTCCGGATCGCATTACACCTGCTTTTGAATCTGAAACAAAATAACAAAAACAACAACAAAAAACCGACTCACAGAGACACATTCGCAAGTGATAATTAGCTACACATTGTGAAAATAAAAATAATGGATTTATTTGGTTTGTTTATTTAAAGAAACGAAAAAAAAATCTACTAAACAAAGGAAACTCGCAATTTATGAAGTGAAATCGCAAAGCGCGTCAAGTTGTCACGTACAATTCGCAGATCATTAATATTACCAGTGTTTTTTTAATGAACAATTTGCACTGAAATAGAAGATATCACGGTGAGTAGAAGCACTTTCTAGAATAGGTATGGCGAGTTATTGAAGATCGTCAGTTTGTTAGCTTCTGTGCGTTGGCGTTCGTAAAGTTATGGAAATAATATTCAAAATTTCATAAATTAACGACACACAGAAGCATTGCTAGATTTCTTGAAGTCGGATAGGTCGTAATTAATTAAATGAACCCATTTTTGAATGAAGAAACCTTATTGCAAAATACTTTACTAAATATTGCAGATTTTCTTTATTTACTCACTTGCGAATATTTGAAACATATATAATAAAAGGTTGCAGTTTCTTCGAGGGACATTCTCTCTTAAGATCTATTAGCCTATAATTTCCACTGTGATGATTACCTCTCTCGATTGGACCACCAAGAAGTACCTCCTGTCCAAGTCCAGCATCCTCATCCTTCTTTTTTAATACCAAACAACTTTGTTCACTTGACCGGAACACAAAATGTCACATAAACATTATTTCTGTCGCATGTCCAATAGACATTTGGTCTCCACTTAACAAAACAAAAGAAACAAAAAATCAAAAACAAAAAACGAAACTTTTATTTCTGTTCATTTCAATAAGCCTCAATAATTCCCGATGGATTTTATATATTTTCTCATACAAAAATTCATATAAATAAAAACTCCCGTAGCTATTATTTTCTCGATATCCCATTGTGCGCCCATAATTTGTGATTCCACAGAAAGTACATGCTCCAAACCTCACACAACGAGTCTGTGGAGTAATTGGAACAACAATCTGGACACAGCATGGAGTCATTGTGTCTGCGAGTTAAATATTTTTGTCCAAACTCTATGTATTGGAGAATATTGTCAAAGCCTCGCGCTTGCACTCGCGCTGTGGACAATTTTCTTTGAATAACAAAGAAACGTCAAAGGCGCTCCCCTAAGGTGAATCCATAATGGCCAACAGCTTAATTGAGTAAACAAAACAAAAACAAAATAAATGCACTAAAATATCGACCAATACTACAATGTTGACCTTTTTTGGTGCATTTTTCAAAATAAAAATCTCAACTGCCACCAAATGGTCTGGCAGTGCAAACAAGCACAGAGAATGTGCCCTCATGATGATGATGGTGATGATGATGGTGGTGGGTAATATGGGCATCTCATCCCATTTCCAATATCATCGATGAATGAAAACCGGGTCGAACTCGGAAATTGTAAATCATAAATACACCATCTATACATGGGGAGAGGTGAGCGAACGAGGTGATCCTTACGACTGCGATCGCTCGTTTATGACCATAACCAGACCATTTGACACCTCGGGGAGTCTTTCGCGCGCTACAGGCAGTGTCATAAAGTGCTTTAAATGGAACACGACCGCCATAAGGGGGCGGGACGTGCCCAAGAATCCACCAGAGAACCAGGCCTAAGGAACGCAACGCAGTGCAATGCAATGCAAACAAACATGTCAAGTCGAAGAAATTATTGGCGGACAAGCGGCGTGTTTCGAGGTGTTACTCTTGACAGATACTTGGATGTCGTGCAATGTCTGCAGGCGTTGGTTGCTCTTTTCCGGGTACCATAAGAATGGCCATAACTTTGAGAAGTTTATGGTGGTTTTAAAAGTTGGAGTGGTATTTTGCTGATTTAAAATTCATTTTAACTTGCTGTATGTATTAAAATAAAAAAAATAAAAAGTAAATTGTAAGATCTGGAATCAATAAGAAACTTAAACTCGAGATTTCAATGAAAATAAGGATAATGAAGCGAAACAATAGTAATTGAGGTGTCGGTATTTTGATTACAGAAATTAAGGCTTTCTTTAACTAACGAGAAATCAGAGCGAATCATCTTGGCAACGATAAGAAAATTACAGACATACAAGGGTAGATAAATTCTGTAGACTAAGAGTGCTTTCTTCTTCTTCTGGTCTTTTAATTTAAAAAAAGGTTGTCGTTCGGGTTCCAAGATTAATAAACAACAAAATACAAAAAAATAACTTCTAGGTATAGCCTTAGAGTCTTCTTCTCTGATTCCCTGACTTGACTGAATATAATTATTTTATAAAGCTCTTTATATACTAATTTTTTGACAATTATTACAAACAAAAATAAATTAATGAACAATAATAAATTATCATACAGTACAAATAACGACCTGCTACAATACAAAAAACTATTTCCGGTAGGTTATTGGGAGAGCCTTTAATCAACTGATTCAAACTTTTAAAAAGTGTCTGTAGAATTAATTTTAGTCATAAATTTGGGTTTTAAAAAATCTTTAAATAATGATACTAAATCGTTACGGTTGAGGAAAATCCTTTCCTTTTTTAAAATACATAAGTCTTTACATTTTAATTATTAAAATTTAAAGACTTGTATGCCTTCGGTCCGAGTGGTTTTTAAATGCATATTTATAAAAATTCAATATCTGAACCATCCAGCTACTCAAACTATTTGTGAAAGAAAAATTACAGATTTCACTCATAGCGTAAGAATGGGAGCATTGAAAATGACTTGCATTTGCTAGATAAAACAAAAACATAAGTTATTGTATGCACTTAAACAAAATTCCATTAATAATTAAATTTAAGTTAAAGCAAGATATATTATATAGAACTCCTTATTTAACATAAATACACAATAAAAATAAATATTTCAATATGCTTTTGAAATTCTTGTAAGGAGGTGATGTTGACAACCTATCGTGATGCAATAAGGTACATTATAATTATTTTAATTTGGTAAGCTTTTCATTTGTGAAAGCTACAAAAATACATAGTTGTACGTAACTGATGGCTGAACACAATACTGTAACTTCGACCAAAAGTACTCAACTTTGTGTCATACCATATATTTCTTGCAACAACTAAAACGTTATATTATAGCGTTCTTCACTGTGTTCGTATCTTTTTATTTTGACAGTGATATACGAGCTTCATCCACAGCTGCCTACACCATTAGGCTTAACCATTTCCCAATGTGCTTGGAAGGTTGAAGTTCCAACTGAATTAGGTACCTCTTCCTATCATTACTAATTTTTTGGCAAATTTCATCTTGCCTGAATCTGTTATTCTACTTTTATCGACTAATGACTTTTTCTGACTTATTGATTGCCTAACTTACCTGTAGCAAAAAGTTAAAATTTTCTCAATTTTATACTTCACCGAATTCCGTTTGACAATTAACATCTGCAAGTCATTTAGTCTTTTTTTCTGTGCGCCAAACCAACTTTGCAGTCGGATAAAAGCACATTTTTTTATTTCATCTTCATATGGCTATGAACGGGCTCGACTGTATAATGTTTTCTTCCTTTCGACTTCGTCAATTGTACTAGCTATCTTCAACTACAAGAGAACCTACTGCTATTGATAGAATAGATAAGAATAGTTTTTGTTGTTTGTTTCAGAACGTTTGGAGCTTTCAATAAGTGCACAGCTATATTTGATTAACATAATCGCTTAATTGCTGACAAGAGAAACAGAAGATTGAAATCCTTCATTAAAAAATAAAGTAAAGAAAGATTTTATCATTTATCTGTCCGATTGAGTATCACAACAGCTTATCTTTAATAACCATAATTCAGAAAGCATTAAATTTGAATTTTGTATTAGATTTCCAACTTTGTAATCTCTAGTTTATGTAAAGAATATGCCAACCAACCAATTTAAATTATTAATTTCTGAATAATTAAGTAAATTAGGTAGATGAAAAAAAACATGGACTAAAATTGTTTTAAATTTTTTTTGAAGTTTTCAAGAATTTGTAGATAGTTTTTTTTTTTTTTTTTTGTAAATCTTAAGGGCAGTATTTTGAAACCTTAATCTGGAATTTATTTTATATTAATTCGTTTTGCTCTTGTTAAATTAATCAACAATTTTTTTTTTTAACATTATCTTATACCTAATCGTAGGAGGTTTAAGTCAATATGTGCGTGGGTTTTGTTTTTAAAATTTGTAAAATTTTGTATCAACTTTTTAATTTTATGCGCCAAAAATCGGAACGACTAGTAACGCAATCACATTTTTAGAATGAATTTGTACAACTATTTCCGAATAAGTTTGCACTAAGTCATACCTGCTTTAATTTTTCACCTCATTTATAAAGATCTGATATATTTTGTTTGCGACAAACCATCTTCAGAATTAGGTACAAGACTTCTTGTGACTTAAAGTGGCCTCTACTGTAAATCACTTCTATTTTCCAGTGGTACGAGCTACATAATAGATTATTTAATTGAAATCTTAGAAAAAATATAGTTAGGAACGATTGTACCTGTCCGTTGCGGTGTCGCAAAATGCTCATCTTTTTTAATCATAATTCAAAAAGTACTAAATTTTAAATTTTCTATTATATCTACATCTATTTAATCCTCTACTATATGTAGAGAATATGCTACCAAGAATCTTAAATTACAACTTTTGTACCACATCAATTTTCCGTATAAAGTTTTGAATAATTAAGTCAATTAGGGAGGTACAAAAACATTAACTCAAATTAATTTTCATTTTTTTTTCAAAGTTTTCATGCAATTGTTTTTTCAATTAATCTTTTATGTCTGGCTTAATGAAAAACATATTTTAAAATCTTAATTTCGGAGACTAGTTGGTTGCAGGACCCCAAAGGCGCCCGTCGAACATTATTATGATAGCCAGGGCTGAGCGCAAATATGTATAAAATTTAGTTGACAAACTCACCGTTCACTTTCATAAAAAAGTTAATTCCAGAAAATTGGCAACCCTTACCATTTTCGTTTAGGAGCAGGAGCGTTACCCAGTCAGTGAGTCAGAAAAGAGCGTTAATATATGCATATTTTGTATGTATTAATAAAAATATAAAACATAATTGAATAATTTATCATCATTTTTGTTTAAGCAAATTAGTAACTCAAGATATTTATTTTTACAAGAAATTTAGTTTGAAAAAAGTTCGATACTCTGCTCTGCTGTAGTTGTGCTCTGCAGTCAAAAAAAAAAAATAAATCGGGTGGCACAACGGCTCATGAAGAACCAGGGCCTAGTGACTAACAACTCGCAACCATTCCTGTGTGCGCCTTTCGACAGGAATGAAAGGGACCTACAATTTTATACCGAATCCGAACGTCTAGACGAGAAGGACTTATTCGTGACAAGTGATACTCTTGGAGGATTTGTCAATTCCTCGCAAGAGGCAGTATCCCTGAAAAAAAACTTTTCTAGTTTTTAGGTGGACGAGGCTGGGAAGCGATCCCAGACCTCTGCTCTGCAGTCTGCACCTGCCAATAAAAGACCTACAAACATGTGGCTCATTATTTATGTCATCGTTTATTTTTCATTCTTTCATTCTCTTCTTACTTCTTTGGTAGCACAAGTAAATTGCACAAGCAAATTGCACAAGCACGAAACACCGTCCAACCAACAATTCGATACGCTTCGATGTTCATCGCTTACAAAGATTTGTTCATTTTAATTTTGTAGGTAGCTTCTGTGGTAACACCAATCAAATTTTTCCCAAAATGCCCCTACTACGCTTAAGTTCATTTTCATTTGTATTCATTTGTACTTTATTCATTTTGGCAACACCATAATTTGTGCAAAACGAGCCTATAAACATTTTCAATGTTAAAAAAATGAAAATAATTTTCTATTTATAACGAACTATTTTAATCTCACCATTTCCCTACCGAGCCTTAAAGTCTTGCATTTAAAATCTTGTTTTTAAAATCTCCACTTTAAAATCTAGCATTATCGAAATCTCGAATTATCGAAATATTAAAATCTCGCACACAAATTTAATAAATCTCGTGAAATTTTGATTTCACGAACCTTTGATTAAAAGAGTTATTGATATTGCGAGAAATTAAAAAGGAGATATATCCTTATTTTGGATTTATTTAACATTTTATTCTAACATTTTGGGGGCTATTTTTCGCTGGATTTATTAGAATGAACCGTATCATATTTTATAAAAATTTGTTTTCAAGTTAAAAGTTTTGTTAGTTAGTTTGTGGTTGTTTTGATGGAATTGTTAATGCACCATATTGGTATCGCCATTTTGATTTTGATAATTGAAAATATATTCAAAATAAAAGATACATTTCCTATATATATGCCAGTGGGGCTGAAATTATTTCTTGAAAAAGCTTCTGGCAAACTAACAAACGGATTTGATTTGAAAAAAAAAAACTTTATTTGCAAAATTAGGTTCCTTAAACTTAATTAGAAAATGCTAGAAAATTCTACAAGAAAAAAAAAAATAAAATGCAGGACTGCGTTGTGTTCTTGTTTGGGTTGAAGTGACCAAGAATTTTTTAAATTGTGTAAAGTAAGCCCATAGTTATTGTGGAAAAAAATATTGTTTTCCTTGATTGACTTAACAGGTTTGTCAATAGGTTAACAGGTTTGACAATCTGGTTTTGTGAACAGATATGAATTAATGAAAAAATATTTAAGATCCTTGGAACAATATCCTATTTTTATAAAAGGTATCCCACCAGGCACCGGCCAAGACCAAAACCATGGATTCCTGAAAAACCTTAAAGGTAATTTTCTCGTTTTCATTTCCTTTTCGACTTACAACAGCTTCTATGATTTTTGATCTTGTTTCTTAAAACTGTCTTTAACTCTGTCATGCTGCAACCGATTCTTGGATTTTATTTTGTATTTAAACGCAGTCAACAGTTTTTATTCGTTCAATAACTTAAATCTGTTTGGATATCGGTTTTCCGACAGTTTGCTATCAAACCTATTTTGTTTCAAATTTTCAGGCCGTCTTTTTATTATGAAAACCTTACTATTTCTTTTAAAAATTGCGATACGTTTTAATAAAAAAAAAAATTAATATAAAAAAAAAAAATAATTTAAAAAATTAAAAAAAAATATTTATACAAATCTTAGATGCAATATTTGTTGACTAACTTAGAAAGTACCGAATTGACAATCGAATTTTTTGGCAAAAACCTGGCTTACATTAGTATTATAAGAAATGTTCTAGAGATTATATGTACAAAGTTTAATCAAGATCGTTTTTGAGAAAATTTGATAAAACCGAAATCATTGTATAGCAACTACCAGTTCGAGATGAGATAAAACAAAAATTTGAATCCCTCTTCTAGGGGATCACAATTAAAATGCTTCACTCGAAATTTGGAGGAAATTCGTCCATTCGCTTAGGATCTAGCTCGTTGTATTAGGATACGCACAGACAAACAGACCGACGCATAGACAAACAGACCGACGCATGCCGCCGCGCCGACGGACTTCTTATCAAAAACCATTTTGTTGGACTTCTCCATCATATGTTAGTTTTGAAACTTGAGTGCTTAAAACGTACGAACAAATCAGAGAATTATTTTTCTAAATTTGTCAATGCAGGAACATTAGTTTTGAATTTTTCACTCGTTCCCTTACCATTCATTTTAGTTCATAAATTGCAATTGAATGGAAACAAATTTTATATCAAGGTTTGGTCTGACAAGTATCTCTGTAAATAATTATTTAATTTTATCGTTTTTAATTTTTAGTTTCATAAATTCTTAGTCACATTTTTTCTTTGTGTAGTGCCTTTTAGGGTAATAGAGCGATGAACAATAATGCATGAGGTATTGGGTTCGAATCCACCCTATTTAATATAATCACAATTTTCGGAATCTTTTTTCCTAGTTTCGTCAAATTTGGGACAATTTTTAGAAAGCTGAAAAAATGAGCAAAATAAAGCTGATTTTGAATGCCATGCAAAAATTATTTTTAGACTTCTAGGCACATTGATGCGCCTCCAGGCTATTATTAAGTGCAGTTATTAAAATTGTAGTGATTAAAAAATTAAAGGAATTTCAAATCATATTGCAAATAAAATCAAAGAATGGAACTGTACCTATTCATTTAGTGAAATTGTCATTTTTCGTTTCAGATTTCTACTTGTTTAACTCACCACGCACCACCCCCAAAATCAAAATATCGTTAATTTTCACAACTACCTTCCAATGCTCTTATAAAAATGTAAACCTTTTTCAAGTCCTGATATCCTCAAGCCTACGCATTCCATATAAATGGAATCTCACGGCATGCAGCTTTGATTGGCACAATAGACCAGCATCATAGTCGATTTACTATACAGGGGGATCGTGAATGAAAATGTGGTGATATAAAATATAGTCTAGAAAAGCCTTTGTGCTCCAACTAACCTGAGAACATAAGAGAGAGGTGCGGCCTAATGAGCGGACTGAAGAATTAATGAGCTAGCCGTACCAAAAAAGGCATCTCACTCTTCTAAAATTTAGTTATGGGATTTTTATATATGTTAACTTACTCGAGATGATTTAATAGGCAGCCCACATTTCTATCGAGATGGCTCATGTAGTGAGACTTTTTGTTAGAACCGCCTCGCTTAAAGGGGTAATTGATTTCAACAGAATGTCAACGAGACGGTTGTTGTGACTTTTTTTTGAGATTTATATATTTGGAGTATGGGATTCAAATTATTATGTATTATTATTATTGTATGTGGGTCGAATGGTATTGTTTGTTTTGACAAGCGAGAACGCTTTACCTAAAGATGAATCGATGGCATGTGGTGCAAGCGGTGACAATATGATGGTTAAGTATATGAAGCTTTTGTCAATATGGCGGGCGTTAGTTTCGTTTTTGTGGGAATTGGTCCGATGGTTCAACATTGCGAGTTCTTGGAGAGTATAAAACGATCGAGGAAAGTCAACGTTTCATTGATATTGTCAAAAATAAAAAAATGTTGTAAGTATCAAGTATTTTTAAAATATGTTTATTAAGAAAATTTGGTATCTACATATCTTAAAAAAAAAAATATAACAACAAAGAATTTTCATAGGTTTTGTCGTTAGCACTTGTTTTTGTTGAAGATGAAATTTTGTGAGTGTTGATACTTGTGGGTCTTTTATCTGTCATTATTTGTTTTGAAAAAAAAAAAATTATATATTATATATTATATTAATACGAAACAATTAATTTAAAATTTTATGGCAACTCTTTAGTTAAGTTTTTTTTTTACCCATATACATATATCTCTTATGCGCTATCTAGTTTATGTGGTGCCCCATGCATATTATTTATTGAAAAAACTGGAAAATAATTTTAAAATGTAAAAGGTAAAAACTCGATTAAATAAAATAGTGTTCTTACGCCACAGTGAACAAAATTGTTTGTAGAGAGGTTTACTACATTAATCATGTTAATACTTAAGAAGGCATTTGGGTGCTATATAGGAGCATGTTTATTCCAAACACTAGGGAAGTAGAACACTAAAATTGTAGATGTGAGGTTACAGTGGCTTACTGGTTATGGTATTCCCGTCAAGTTGAAAACTGGAAATATATCTTATCCCAAGAAGTGATATAAATCTAAAAATTCGTTGGATACGCTGATTATTTGGAGAGTCATTGTATACCAACATTTAAATTTAATAAAAATCGCTATGGTCCTTTTTATCTGATGAAAAGATTTCTTCTAACCTTAAACAAACTACTTTTTTTTTAACTTTAAACTGAGTAACTAAAACAAATTACAAAAAACATGATTTTGTAGTTGGTAACTGAAATGTTTATATCATTAACGATGAAATGTAACTTTAAAAGTTTGAATTATAATTGTGAAAATGTTTTAACAAAAAAAAAAACAAGAAAACGAGGAAAAAAGTATGAAACAAATATAAGCTTCTTTTGATTTAGTTTTTCGTAAAAAAAATTTTACAAATCTTAAAAACTATCTCTTTATCTATTGACGAAATATTCGAGAATATGCAAAAGAATATGCTTAGGAAACCCCAAAACATTATTTCCATTGCTCAAATTTGTCGGCAAAAACCTGCTATGCAGTATTATTAAAATTATTATACAGATGACATGAACGAAGTTTGATCAAAATCTATACAGGCGTTTTTGAGGAAGCTTGATAAAAACGAAATCATTGTATCGCAGCTTACCGTTCTAGATGAGCTAAACAAAAATTTGAATTCCTTACTACGGAATCACATAAAAATGCTTTCATTCAAATTTTAAAATAATCCGGTAATTCTTTTAGGATCTTGCTCGGTGTACATCAGGACGCGCAGCCACACAGACGCAAAGACAAACAGACCGACGGACGTTATGCCGTTTTGGACATCGATATCCTATGAAAGGTCCTAGGGCTGGACCAGGATTTAATTGTTTTCGTTCGTTTTAGGCGCTCTGGATAGGAATAAGGTTCCTTAAAACACTATTTGAATTTTTTTTCAGATTTTTAAAATTACAGTGAGAGTTCGCAAATCATCGATTTAATGCAAAAAATCATATTTTGAAGTTTTTTTTATTATTAAAAATACAAATATTGATATTTTTTTTCTTGAATTTAAGCGAATTTATTTACTAAATAGGACAATTATGAAAGCTCTGTAGCTTTTTAAGAACATTTTGCTTTATTCGCAATTTCGCATATACAATTCATGTCTTCCAAAACATTTGTTCGATTTTTTTACCAAATTTAAAAAAGTAAGGTATTTAAAATATATTTTAAAAAACGGTCTGCGAACGTAAAAAAAAAGTAAAGTAAGTGTTTGTTTAAGATAAACTCTAAAAAACGTACAAGATTTTGTAGCTTGAGCAAATGATAAAAAAGATCTTGAAAAACCACAAAGATACCTAAGATCTATATAAGAAACTGATAGAGTGAAAAATCATTTTGTATCACAAAAAGTAAACAAAATGATTCAATTTTTTTTTTTAATTTTTTTGTTTATCTATTTTCGAATCTTTCCTTGTTTCTAAGAAATAGGCCAAAAATATTTTATATCCCTAATAATAATATATAAGCGTGGTTTTGGAGTTTGTTTTTTCAAACGTTTGAAAAATAACCACTTTTATTTTTATAAATAAAATAAAAATTAAATGTATTCCTTTTTTTTTTTTTTTTTTTTTCTAATGACGATTTTTACACCAATATAATTATTTAAAAACAATATTTGTGTTTTTAACAAATTAAAAACTCAAAAAAATGCTTTTTTTGTATTAAATCCATGCTCGTGACCTCTAAATGTAATTTTAAAAATCTGTACAAATACTGGTAGTGCCAGAGAGCGCCTAAGACAAACGAAAAAAAGTATATCCTGGCCCTAATGTACCTACCTATGTCTGTTTTCGACTTAATTAGAAAGTTTATCTACTTACAAAATTAATCTTGTAAACAAACTGATTTATAAAAGTCATACAAATATATTCAAAAACATAAAGAAATTATTTTTGTTCAAAAAGAAAATGACGACGGCTTTGCAGTTTCTTCGTTCTTCAACAACAATTCCACCACAATGGCTTAATCCACAATATTTCCCCTTCAACAAATTCAACCATCAGACCATCTCCAGAACTCACCTCACTTTGATGGTCATTTATATATTTTTTTGTTTTTTGTTAACAACGATTTCCTATGCGGTCAAGAACTTGAGCTTGTCTTGCCATCATCTCTGGAGCTATGGTTGGTCGTACCAATAAACTTCATCTTAATCGTGAAATGGGTTCGGTTTTTAACCGGTTTCCATCATAAGACACCTTCTATGTTGGTACAATGTCTCTTCCACCAGTGTTGGATGGATTCTTGTATACGCTATATGCGAGAGCAACTCTGATGATAGAACCGCCCAATCGCGAAAATGGCTGCAAGGCATTCGGGCCTACTAAACCTGACTTGTGTGGGGCTGCCCTCGCTCTGTGTCGTCGTCAGTGGCAGTCAGCGCGTTGTTTAGTCTTTTGATTGGCATTTTGGTTGTTGTTCCGCTGTAGCGCGACTCGCACGACAGCCCCACATAATTAAAGGTGAGTAAAAGAGGTGGGAGCAACTTGACGGGTGCCCCGCCATCACCATCACACATTCTTTTATTTTATAAAGGCAAGAACGAAGAAGATGTAAACTGAGTTGATTTGGTTTGGTTTATATGAAAGTGGGTGGAAAATAAAATTCTTCATTCCATTACAATCTGATGCTGCATTTCCAAACATAAAAATAAAAAGAGATCCCCAATTCGAATGGATAATCCTTAAATATGATATCCATGAAAAATGTTCTCTCAATTTTCAGTTCCTTGCTCGGTTACGGATCGTTAGCCAAAGAATTCCCATTCCCACTCCCATAACGAACGGCCATTCATCTTGCACTTGTTTCATCCTCTTGCATTTAAATTGTAGATCCTGTCAGTGCAGGATTTCACAGTCGTTTGGATTTTCGTCTTCTGTGTCGTCCTCGTCCTCGTCCTTGTTTGATAATCCGGGTTTCCTTTTTTGATATTGAGTGTTGTACCTGGACTTGACATCACACATGGATTTCTCTGATAACTGCACTTTCTTCGTCCTTATACTATGCAGGGAGACTCACAACATAACGATAGAGTCACCATGTGTGAAGGAAGGAACAATCGCCGTGAAATGGTGCGCATTCGAGAGGTTTCTCCTTAAATTTCTTTTTAATTAAAAACAAAGCACAGTTCCAGAATCCGATTACACAGTATGTCTCCATGGTTATCCATCTTCGTTGAAATGCAATGCAATATACATATAGCTCCTATATGTACCTTACAAGCCTACAAAGGCGTCATGTTGTTGGAGGTGGCGTGTCATTGCGTCGTTCGTCTTTCACGCATTTTAAGTGTAAATTTTTTGGTACCAAACACGAATCACATTTGTTATTATGTTCGTTTGTTCAGTGTAGGAATTTTTTTCAGTTTTTATGGTTGAATTTTTGGATATTTTACGGATTTTGTTTGAATTTAAAACTAGCATCATGGTTGTCATACTCGCTTATAAAATAAAGTTTGATGTGGGAATGATGTTTACAAATTACAGCGCTTTTTTTCTCAAATGTGTATGTATGTTTGTGGATTCTTTGTGTTGTGGTTTTTTGTATCTACCTATTTATAAACAAGCATCATAAAGCAGTTTTGTATATCTATTTTGGTTGAATTATAGATTAGATTCGCTCCCACATCAAAGTTGGTTTTGATATTCAACTGTCATGGCAATTTTAATACAATAAAAGTTATATTGTTTTTTTTTTTTTGTTGATTTTTTAGTTTATTTTTTTTAGAATTGAAAAAAAAGCAAATTAAATTTCATTGATTTTTAACGAGAGTTTGGATTTATGACCAAACAAAAAGGAGATGCTTTCAAATATTGATGATAAGTTATTAATTTTTGTTTAAAAAAAAGATGTAAGCATTATGTATAGGTAATTATGTAGGTGCATTTAGATATAGTATAGATCTCACAGCAGATCGACCGGATGTCAGAGCAGAAGCCGGAAGCGTGAAGTGAATTAGATATACTTATAGTTTCTAACAGCAACTAAATAATAGTAGTTGTCTACTAAATAAATGAAACCAATATATAAAAAAAAAAATGGGTGGGCACAACGGCTCGTGAAGAACCAGCGCCTAGTGACTAACAACTCGCAACCATTCCTGTGTGCGCCTGTCGACAGGAATGGAAGGACCTACAATTTTATGTCAAATCCGAAGGACTTCTCGTACTTATTCGTGACAAGTGATACTCTTGGAGGATTTGTCAATTCCTCGCAAGAGGCAGTAGCCCTGAAAAAAAACTTTTTAGTCTTTAGGTGGACGAGGCTGGGAAGCGAACCCAGACCTCACGCGTGACAGTCGAACGCACTAACCATTACGCTACGGGCTACTACAAATGAAACCAATGATGATGCCATAAACATGTCAGCATTGAATATTGTGACTAATATTTTAACTGAAAACTTTCAACAAGTCTTATATTGTCAACCGACACATTCTTCATAAGGGATACTTTTGACTGAAAACTGCCAACGTTTTTACTACGGAAACGGTTTGGACTGAAATTAAATTTGAAATTCATTCATTCCTATGATGAAAAACGAGCACTCTTAAGACTAAGTGCCTATATACATATATGTTCACATTGCAGAAAGAACAGTAAGATATTTCAAATTATTTGTCAATCCATAGAATGCCGATACCTAATCAAGAAAAATATCTAAAAAGTGCATATTTGCAAGTTATTTCAGAGTTCTTATGTGGGGTTGGGGTAAAATTCTGACTGGGTCAAAATTCTTCTTTCAAAACATTCTTTAGTAAAGAGTAAAGTTTTTTTTATTATTTGCAGAACTGTATAAAACCAAATTTAGCTGAATATAATTTCTTCAACTTTTCTTCAACCATTATTTCTGCAATTTATGCTGGATTTATCTGACTGACTTTTTTGAATCTCAAAATGGAAATATTAATTTTTAATTCGTTTCCACAGTGCAATACCACAAAATTTTCGCAAAAGACACTAAATTATATGACGCGATTTGTATTTCAGAAAATTAGTTTTCTCCAGAAATAAGTGATATTTCATATTCCTTAAATGGTAGGCTCTTTCGCTCAGATAGACGTGGTCGTGGAAATGGTGTTGCAATATACAAGAGAATGTTTGACATGCAAAGTTAAATTTTCTTCGTCACCAGAATCTTTATACGAATACCCTGTTTTTAGAAGAAATGGGTTGTGAAACCAATCTTTTGCTGGGAACTATATACAGGCCGAACAAATACGTTGTTTTAGAACCTTTATACGATCTTTTGGAACAAATTGCAGTGAGCTCATCAAATATTATTATATGTGGTGAATTTAATTGTAAAATTCTAGTTGATAATATTTAACGTGACAATTTGAGTTCTTTTGACTAACATTTACTAAATTTATCATTACCCACTCATTTTACTCAAACATCTAGTACCCTGTTAGATCTATTCTTCGTTACTAATAGAGATCGGGTTTTATTTTATGACCTTATTTTTCTAACATTTGATTATAGAACCGAAAACCTTCAGAAAAACCCAGCTATTCAATTTAACAAGTTATGTTTTTGAATGAAAACATAAGTAATCTTTTCAATTCGCATGTTCAAATTAAGATAAAATATAACAAAACCATGGTTTACCAACGAAATTAAAATCACACGTACTCGTGTGGTAGAGCTTCATATAGCTTATAAAACCTTGCGACCCAAAGCTGTCGAAAAATAAGAGCTGCGAATAGAATTCTATGCTAACCGCCTCAATGTCTGTTCTAATGGACGCAAGATGTGGCACAGTCTTCGTGCATTGGGAAATGGGAAGCAACGAACTCTTGTACAAAGCAATATCGACGAAAACGAATTGAATCAGAAATTCTTGTCTCCTTTAAGTACTGCACCCTCTGGAGAACCTCCTAGTTTCAATTACTTACACGAGCCTTCCTCAGCTTCTTCATTTGGTTTTTCAAGAGTAAACGACCTAGACATTTTAGAATGCGTACTTTCTGTCAAATCAAATGCAGTGGGCGTTGATGAAATTAATCCGATTTTTCTAAAAGCCATATTGGCATTTTTGCTTCCATTCCTTACTCACATTTTTAATACGATTTTAACAAATGGAATTTTTCCGCAGCAATGGAAATTGGCGAAAATCATACCAATTCCTAAAAATTCCTTATGCGATGACTTCCGGCCAATTTAAATTTTACCATTTTTATCAAAAGTATGTGATCGTTTAATGCAGAAACAATGAAATGAATATATAACAAATAACAACTTCTTAGTAAATATTCAATCCGGGTTTCATCCAAAACATAGTTTCACTACTGCTCTCCTGAGTGTCATTGAAGACATAAGGACTTAACTTGATGACGATTGCGTCACATTTCTCGTCCTTTTGGATTTTTCAAGGCATTTGATATGGTTAACCACTCCTTTCTCTTAAATAAACTGCGCCAAAATGTTAACGTTTCTTCAGAAGCGGTAAAATTGATTCCTTCATACTTAAGCGACAGGACACAAGCTGTATGTCTGCAAAATCGAGTGTCTTATTTTCTTCCAATAGTTCGAGGTGTTCCACAGGGATCGATTCTGGCTCCACTCCTCTTTTCATTGTATATTAACGAATTATCCACTATAATCATTGAGGCAGCTAAGCACTTCTATGCTGACTATATTCAGATTTACAAAAGCTGGCCCCTAGGATTTATCGAAAATTATGTATCCTCAATTAATGATGATCTTGAGCGGATCTTGAACTGCGCAAAACTTAATTGTCTGACTCTGAACCCAAATAAGTGTAAATGTTTAGTTGTTTAAAAAAAATATTGGATGTATCGTATTTTCCACCAATAATGCTAATAATATACCAATAAATCTAGGCATGGTATTTAGTAGAACTCTGACATGGAATAACCACATTAATTCAATAGTCGGGAAAGGCATACGGAGTTCTGAGAACCTTGTGGACTGTCCAAAAATTTACGCCACTAAATACAAGAATCGTTCTTGCCAAAACTTTGGTAGTTCCAGTCCTCACATACGGATGTGAAATATTTTATAGTTGTGATTTCGCTAGCAAGGCAAAATTAAAAGTTGCGTTTAAAAAGTTAAGGAATAGAAGAAGTTAGTTGCTTTGATCAGGAAATAAGAGTTTCAAACTACTCTGAAATCGTTGCACGTTGCTTATCTCTCGCAGATGGAGGGGGAGTGAATTCCAAAGACGGATTGCACTAATACAAAACTGTCTCTCAGATGTGAGACAAGAGAACCGAGGAAGTATTAAACAAGTTGATCTACTTGATGCTGGAAACCGAAGTTTTTCGTAGAGATATATTGGTTGACGTATTTTTAGAATATTAAAAAGTAATATCAGAGTACGATACTGAATGAAGTTTTCAAGAGACGTTTTGAATAGATTCCTGGATAAATGCGAGACATGGTCATATTTTTGTAACCCGTTAATATATCGAATAGTGCTATTCGATTATCTATTATCTACCTATAATTTTGCCAAGATCTCTCTGTTTTGCCTTCATTTCTGGCAACAAGAATCAAAATCTATATACGTTTTTATCTATATCAATATTTAATTCTTACTTATAAGGCTCTAAAATAGCTCTCATCTATTATGAGGTCAATTTTCACACTTATACTCGTTTACAGTAGATACTTTTTAAGAGAACAACAAAATAAATACCTTGGTACTATTTTATTTTGCTCAGCTCACCTCCTCTTTGAATTCCCATTTAACAATAAATATCCAAAGGTTTATAAAAAAAATCACCTGGGCTTTGAACACGTTTTACTTTATTTAATTTTTTCTGTTCATCTCACGAACACTATCAGGTTGTCAAAATGTGACCGCATAATTTATATCCAAATAATGCAAAATGGATTCGAATATTCAAAAAGTATTTCAACAAAAAAAAAATAATTTATTTACATTTTGTGTGATGTGTAAAAAAATCGCTGTCACGAAAGATAACACTTTTACATTGGTTAACCTGCTGCATCACAGCCTTCCACACTGGTGGGACTTCTTCAAACACAACAAAAAAGGTAGAAAAAATCGTTGATAAACTCGCTGCTGCTGCTGCTGCTACCAAGTCTGGTTCAATGTTGTACAAATTGTACGCCACCCATCTTCAGTGAGACAACACTCTGCAACATTCGAAGTAACATCCGAACAGCAGGAGTAATATTTTATCTGGCGTCACTGTCGTGTCAGACTTTGATCGGAATTTTGTTTGAGTTTTTCTTTTTTTATTTTATTGAAGCACCCGTTTTCGAGGGCTCAGGAGCTGCCAGTTCCAACTTATATCAAGAAAAATAGCGCTTTTTTCTCCGAGTTTTAAAAATTGAAATTATTTATGAGGTACATCATGTATCGTGAATGTGTAGTGTTTTAGTACATGCGGACTCCCGTCTCACATTCACATGGCGATGGCATAGAGGTGTAGGCAAATCCCCTTTTCACGCAGGCAAAATGACACCCGGGATCAATCAGGATGCCGTGAGCCTCTTTGTTTCTGTCTGATTAAAAAACTGAATCCCGCGCTCCCCCCGCCACCGCCGCCACCACCATATAATATGTATTTATATATCATTACGATTTTTGAGTAATTTGATGGATGTGCACCGGGAGACTTGGGATCGGGTTCGGAATCGGGAGCTACCTATGTAACCTATACACAACACACTCTGTGACTGTGATGCCAATGCGGGATGGATATCATGAGATGAGCTGAGGAGAGAATTAATGGGCTCAGAGGGCGATGGGCCGGAGATAAATTTGATTACAGAAAAAGTGACAGTATTACGAGTGAACTGCTTGTTAATACTTAATGCCAACGAGTGCTACTTGATTAACGTGAGCTTGAGCATCAGATGAGTTGGGTATAGAGTATGTAAATAGATGTGTATAAGTTTGGTTATGGGGAATTTAATTAATTGAAAACGTCATCTATCAAAGGTTAATGAATAAAAATACAAATGAGGTATAATCTTTTAAAATAAAAGTCAGAGATTGTTTTATACTGGGATTGATTGGAACTTGTTTCGAGATTGTATATGCATTTCTGAGATGATTTTTTTTTTATTAATTTTTTACAATTTTTAATGTTTGTTTGGTTTGAAAATTAAAAACACAGATCAACATAAATCATAAATGAAGGTAAAATAATGTAAAAGAATTAGTTATAAATGGGGAAATCCCCATAATTTGTGATTATGGACTATTACAAACTAATAAACAAAGAGCAAACAAGGGTATTTATTACCCCATTAAAACATATTTATCTATGCTGGAACACGCAAGACAAAATCGCAAAAAAAGAAAAATCTTAAAAATAAAGATCTAAAGTATAGAACTTGTATAATTATAATTAGAATCGCACATTCTATCACAGTGCTATACATGCGGGGGAAATTTTTAAAAACAAATATAACGTTCAGGCCAGGCGCTATTTTGTCTACAAAATAAAATGCATGACTCGATTCTATATAAGTACGTTTCAATGCATTCCAGAGACTTTCGTAAAAAAATGCGTTTTTAGTGATAAGGGGGTAGTCCATGCTTTTTTTCGAAAATCGATTGGAAAAAAAAGTTTAGTTTTGAACGGCAATGCAAAGGCCTGACCGTAATCTGTTCAACAACGTTAACCGCAACCTGTTACGAGCCTTATTTTGGAAGTTATGGCCATATTAAGATTTTTAGTTTTTGGGTTGAAACAAGAAAGATTAACTTTGAATCAAAATTTCTCTGCAACCAGAGTCCACACAATGCTCTAGTTTTCAGCAATGGATAGCTCTCCAAAAACTAATTAAGCGGTTAATAAACTGCAAGGCCTTTCCAGCCTTATTTGTGCAACTGTAGACATCCAAAGTCATGCAAACTTTCAAAACTCAAAAAAATCGATTTGAATGGATTTGCTTTGAATTAAGATATCTTCGCAACTAGACCGCCTAGAATGTTCTTGTTTCCAGCTATGGATAGCTCTTGAAAAACTAATGAAGCGTTTTGAAAGCGAAAATGACGTCATAGCCTTATTTGCGGAACTGTAGGCATCCAAAGTCATACAAGCCTTCATAACTCAAAAAAATAACTTTGAATGCAAATATCTCGAAAACTAGACCTTATAAAAGGGTTTGCTTTGGATGTGCTGGTTGCATTTGACAAAACCTTTCTATATATGTACGTTTCAATGCGTTCCAGAGACTTTCGTAAGAAAATGCGTTTTTAGTGATAAGGGGGTAGTCCATGCTTTTTTTCGAAAATCGATTGGAAAAAAAAAAGTTTAGTTTTGAACGGCAATGCAAAGGCCTGACCGTTATCCGTTCAACAACGCTAACCGCAACCTCTTACGACCTTTATTTTGGAAGTTATGGCCATATTAAGATTTTTAGTTTTTGGGTTGAAACAAGAAAGATTAACTTTGAATCAAAATTTCTCTGCAACCAGAGCCCACACATTGCTCTAGTTTTCAGCAGTGGATAGCTCTCCAAAAACTGATTAAGCGGTTAATAAACCGCAAGGCCTTCCGAGCCTCATTTGTGGAACTGTAGACATCCAAAGCCATGCAAACTTTCAAAACTCAAAAAAATCGATTTTAATGGATTTACTTTGAATTAAGATATCTCCGCAACCAGACCTCCTAGAATGTTCTAGTTTTCAGCTATGGATAGCTCTTGAAAAACTTATCAAGCGTTTTGCAAGCGAAAATGACGTCAAAGCCTTATTTGCGGAACTGTAGGCATCCAAAGTCATACAAGCCTTCATAACTCAAAAAAATAACTTTGAATGCAAATATCTCGAAAACTAGACCTTATAAAAGGGTTTGCTTTGGATGTGCTGGTTGCATTTGACAAAACCTTTCTATATTTGTACGTTTCAATGCGTTCCAGAGACTTTCGTAAAAAAATGCGTTTTTAGTGATAAGGGGGTAGTCCATGCTTTTTTTCGAAAATCGATTGGAAAAAAAAAAGTTTAGTTTTGAACGGCAATGCAAAGGCCTGACCGTTATCTGTTCAACAACGTTAACCGCAACCTCTTACGAGCCTTATTTTGGAAGTTATGGCCATATTAAGATTTTTAGTTTTTGGGTTGAAACAAGAAAGATTAACTTTGAATCAAAATTTCTCTGGAACCAGAGCCCACACATTGCTCTTATTTTCAGCAGTGGATAGCTCTCTAAAAACTGATTAAGCGGTTAATAAACCGCAAGGCCTTCCGAGCCTCATTTGTGGAACTGTAGACATCCAAAGCCATGCAAACTTTCAAAACTCAAAAAAATCGATTTTAATGGATTTACTTTGAATTAAGATATCTCCGCAACCAGACCTCCTAGAATGTTCTAGTTTTCAGCTATGGATAGCTCTTAAAAACTTATTAAGCGTTTTTCAAGCGAAAATGACGTCATAGCCTTATTTGCGGAACTGTAGGCATCCAAAGTCATACAAGCCTTCATAACTCAAAAAAATAACTTTGAATGCAAATATCTTGAAAACTAGACCTTATAAAAGGGTTTGCTTTGGATGTGCTGGTTGCATTTGACAAAACCTTTCTATATATGTACGTTTCAATGCGTTCCAGAGACTTTCGTAAAAAAATGCGTTTTTAGTGATAAGGGGGTAGTCCATGCTTTTTTTCGAAAATCGATTGGAAAAAAAAAAGTTTAGTTTTGAACGGCAATGCAAAGGCCTGACCGTTATCCGTTCAACAACGCTAACCGCAACCTCTTACGACCTTTATTTTGGAAGTTATGGCCATATTAAGATTTTTAGTTTTTGGGTTGAAACAAGAAAGATTAACTTTGAATCAAAATTTCTCTGCAACCAGAGCCCACACATTGCTCTAGTTTTCAGCAGTGGATAGCTCTCCAAAAACTGATTAAGCGGTTAATAAACCGCAAGGCCTTCCGAGCCTCATTTGTGGAACTGTAGACATCCAAAGCCATGCAAACTTTCAAAACTCAAAAAAATCGATTTTAATGGATTTACTTTGAATTAAGATATCTCCGCAACCAGACCTCCTAGAATGTTCTAGTTTTCAGCTATGGATAGCTCTTAAAAACTTATTAATCGTTTTTCAAGCGAAAATGACGTCATAGCCTTATTTACGGAACTGTAGGCATCCAAAGTCATACAAGCCTTCATAACTCAAAAAAATAACTTTGAATGCAAATATCTCGAAAACTAGACCTTATAAAAGGGTTTGCTTTGGATTTGCTGGTTGCATTTGACAAAACCTTTCTATATATGTACGTTTCAATGCGTTCCAGAGACTTTCGTAAAAAAATGCGTTTTTAGTGATAAGGGGGTAGTCCATGTTTTTTTTCGAAAATCGATTGGAAAAAAAAAAGTTTAGTTTTGAACGGCAATGCAAAGGCCTGACCGTTATCTGTTCAACAACGTTAACCGCAACCTCTTACGAGCCTTATTTTGGAAGTTATGGCCATATTAAGATTTTTAGTTTTTGGGTTGAAACAAGAAAGATTAACTTTGAATCAAAATTTCTCTGGAACCAGAGCCCACACATTGCTCTAATTTTCAGCAGTGGATAGCTCTCTAAAAACTGATTAAGCGGTTAATAAACCGCAAGGCCTTCCGAGCCTCATTTGTGGAACTGTAGACATCCAAAGCCATGCAAACTTTCAAAACTCAAAAAAATCGATTTTAATGGATTTACTTTGAATTAAGATATCTCCGCAACCAGACCTCCTAGAATGTTCTAGTTTTCAGCTATGGATAGCTCTTAAAAACCTATTAAGCGTTTTTCAAGCGAAAATGACGTCATAGCCTTATTTGCGGAACTGTAGGCATCCAAAGTCATACAAGCCTTCATAACTCAAAAAAATAACTTTGAATGCAAATATCTCGAAAACTAGACCTTATAAAAGGGTTTGCTTTGGATGTGCTGGTTGCATTTGACAAAACCTTTCTATATTTGTACGTTTCAATGCGTTCCAGAGACTTTCGTAAAAAAATGCGTTTTTAGTGATAAAGGGGTAGTCCATGCTTTTTTTCGAAAATCGATTGGAAAAAAAAAAGTTTAGTTTTGAACGGCAATGCAAAGGCCTGACCGTTATCTGTTCAACAACGTTAACCGCAACCTCTTACGAGCCTTATTTTGGAAGTTATGGCCATATTAAGATTTTTAGTTTTTGGGTTGAAACAAGAAAGATTAACTTTGAATCAAAATTTCTCTGCAACCAGAGCCCACACATTGCTCTAGTTTTCAGCAGTGGATAGCTCTCCAAAATACTGATTAAGCGGTTAATAAACCGCAAGGCCTTCCGAGCCTTATTTGTGGAACTGTAGACATCCAAAGTCATGCAAACTTTCAAAACTCAAAAAAATCGATTTTAATGGATTTACTTTGAATTAAGATATCTCCGCAACCAGACCTCCTAGAATGTTCTAGTTTTCAGCTATGGATAGCTCTTAAAAACTTATTAAGCGTTTTTCAAGCGAAAATGACGTCATAGCCTTATTTACGGAACTGTAGGCATCCAAAGTCATACAAGCCTTCATAACTCAAAAAAATAACTTTGAATGCAAATATCTCGAAAACTAGACCTTATAAAAGGGTTTGCTTTGGATGTGCTGGTTGCATTTGACAAAACCTTTCTATATATGTACGTTTCAATGCGTTCCAGAGACTTTCGTAAAAAAATGCGTTTTTAGTGATAAGGGGGTAGTCCATGCTTTTTTTCGAAAATCGATTGGAAAAAAAAAAGTTTAGTTTTGAACGGCAATGCAAAGGCCTGACCGTTATCTGTTCAACAACGTTAACCGCAACCTCTTACGAGCCTTATTTTGGAAGTTATGGCCATATTAAGATTTTTAGTTTTTGGGTTGAAACAAGAAAGATTAACTTTGAATCAAAATTTCTCTGGAACCAGAGCCCACACATTGCTCTAATTTTCAGCAGTGGATAGCTCTCTAAAAACTGATTAAGCGGTTAATAAACCGCAAGGCCTTCCGAGCCTCATTTGTGGAACTGTAGACATCCAAAGCCATGCAAACTTTCAAAACTCAAAAAAATCGATTTTAATGGATTTACTTTGAATTAAGATATCTCCGCAACCAGACCTCCTAGAATGTTCTAGTTTTCAGCTATGGATAGCTCTTAAAAACCTATTAAGCGTTTTTCAAGCGAAAATAACGTCATAGCCTTATTTGCGGAACTGTAGGCATCCAAAGTCATACAAGCCTTCATAACTCAAAAAAATAACTTTGAATGCAAATATCTCGAAAACTAGACCTTATAAAAGGGTTTGCTTTGGATGTGCTGGTTGCATTTGACAAAACCTTTCTATATTTGTACGTTTCAATGCGTTCCAGAGACTTTCGTAAAAAAATGCGTTTTTAGTGATAAGGGGGTAGTCCATGCTTTTTTTCGAAAATCGATTGGAAAAAAAAAAGTTTAGTTTTGAACGGCAATGCAAAGGCCTGACCGTTATCTGTTCAACAACGTTAACCGCAACCTCTTACGAGCCTTATTTTGGAAGTTATGGCCATATTAAGATTTTTAGTTTTTGGGTTGAAACAAGAAAGATTAACTTTGAATCAAAATTTCTCTGGAACCAGAGCCCACACATTGCTCTAATTTTCAGCAGTGGATAGCTCTCTAAAAACTGATTAAGCGGTTAATAAACCGCAAGGCCTTTCGAGCCTCATTTGTGGAACTGTAGACATCCAAAGCCATGCAAACTTTCAAAACTCAAAAAAATCGATTTTAATGTATTTACTTTGAATTAAGATATCTCCGCAACCAGACCTCCTAGAATGTTCTAGTTTTCAGCTATGGATAGCTCTTAAAAACCTATTAAGCGTTTTTCAAGCGAAAATGACGTCATAGCCTTATTTGCGGAACTGTAGGCATCCAAAGTCATACAAGCCTTCATAACTCAAAAAAATAACTTTGAATGCAAATATCTCGAAAACTAGACCTTATAAAAGGGTTTGCTTTGGATGTGCTGGTTGCATTTGACAAAACCTTTCTATATTTGTACGTTTCAATGCGTTCCAGAGACTTTCGTAAAAAAATGCGTTTTTAGTGATAAAGGGGTAGTCCATGCTTTTTTTCGAAAATCGATTGGAAAAAAAAAAGTTTAGTTTTGAACGGCAATGCAAAGGCCTGACCGTTATCTGTTCAACAACGTTAACCGCAACCTCTTACGAGCCTTATTTTGGAAGTTATGGCCATATTAAGATTTTTAGTTTTTGGGTTGAAACAAGAAAGATTAACTTTGAATCAAAATTTCTCTGCAACCAGAGCCCACACATTGCTCTAGTTTTCAGCAGTGGATAGCTCTCCAAAATACTGATTAAGCGGTTAATAAACCGCAAGGCCTTCCGAGCCTTATTTGTGGAACTGTAGACATCCAAAGTCATGCAAACTTTCAAAACTCAAAAAAAATCGATTTTAATGGATTTACTTTGAATTAAGATATCTCCGCAACCAGACCTCCTAGAATGTTCTAGTTTTCAGCTATGGATAGCTCTTGAAAAACTTATCAAGCGTTTTGCAAGCGAAAATGACGTCAAAGCCTTATTTGCGGAACTGTAGGCATCCAAAGTCATACAAGCCTTCATAACTCAAAAAAATAAATTTGAATGCAAATATCTCGAAAACTAGACCTTATAAAAGGGTTTGCTTTGGATGTGCTGGTTGCATTTGACAAAACCTTTCTATATATTTACGTTTCAATGCGTTCCAGAGACTTTCGTAAGAAAATGCGTTTTTAGTGATAAGGGGGTAGTCCATGCTTTTTTTCGAAAATCGATTGGAAAAAAAAAGTTGAGTTTTGAACGGCAATGCAAAGGCCTGACCGTTATCTGTTCAACAACGTTAACCGCAACCTCTTACGAGCCTTATTTTGGAAGTTATGGCCATATTAAGATTTTTAGTTTTTGGGTTGAAACAAGAAAGATTAACTTTGAATCAAAATTTCTCTGCAACCAGAGCCCACACATTGCTCTAGTTTTCAGCAGTGGATAGCTCTCTAAAAACTGATTAAGCGGTTAATAAACCGCAAGGCCTTCCGAGCCTCATTTGTGGAACTGTAGACATCCAAAGCCATGCAAACTTTCAAAACTAAAAAAAAACGATTTTAATGGATTTACTTTGAATTAAGATATCTCCGCAACCAGACCTCCTAGAATGTTCTAGTTTTCAGCTATGGATAGCTCTTAAGAACCTATTAAGCGTTTTTCAAGCGAAAATGACGTCATAGCCTTATTTACGGAACTGTAGGCATCCAAAGTCATACAAGCCTTCATAACTCAAAAAAATAAATTTGAATGCAAATATCTCGAAAACTAGACCTTATAAAAGGGTTTGCTTTGGATGTGCTGGTTGCATTTGACAAAACCTTTCTATATATGTACGTTTCAATGCGTTCCAGAGACTTTCGTAAGAAAATGCGTTTTTAGTGAAGGGGGTAGTCCATGCTTTTTTTCGAAAATCGATTGGAAAAAAAAAAGTTTAGTTTTGAACGGCAATGCAAAGGCCTGACCGTTATCCGTTCAACAACGCTAACCGCAACCTCTTACGACCTTTATTTTGGAAGTTATGGCCATATTAAGATTTTTAGTTTTTGGGTTGAAACAAGAAAGATTAACTTTGAATCAAAATTTCTCTGCAACCAGAGCCCACACATTGCTCTAGTTGTCAGCAGTGGATAGCTCTCCAAAAACTGATTAAGCGGTTAATAAACCGCAAGGCCTTCCGAGCCTTATTTGTGGAACTGTAGACATCCAAAATCATGCAAACTTTCAAAACTCAAAAAAATCGATTTTAATGGATTTACTTTGAATTAAGATATCTCCGCAACCAGACCTCCTAGAATGTTCTAGTTTTCAGCTATGGATAGCCCTTGAAAAACTTATCAAGCGTTTTGCAAGCGAAAATGACGTCAAAGCCTTATTTGCGGAACTGTAGGCATCCAAAGTCATACAAGCCTTCATAACTCAAAAAAATAAATTTGAATGCAAATATCTCGAAAACTAGACCTTATAAAAGGGTTTGCTTTGGATGTGCTGGTTGCATTTGACAAAACCTTTCTATATATGTACGTTTCAATGCGTTCCAGAGACTTTCGTAAGAAAATGCGTTTTTAGTGATAAGGGGGTAGTCCATGCTTTTTTTCGAAAATCGATTGGAAAAAAAAAAGTTTAGTTTTGAACGGCAATGCAAAGGCCTGACCGTTATCTGTTCAACAACGTTAACCGCAACCTCTTACGAGCCTTATTTTGGAAGTTATGGCCATATTAAGATTTTTAGTTTTTGGGTTGAAACAAGAAAGATTAACTTTGAATCAAAATTTCTCTGCAACCAGAGCCCACACATTGCTCTAGTTTTCAGCAGTGGATAGCTCTCCAAAAACTGATTAAGCGGTTAATAAACCGCAAGGCCTTCCGAGCCTTATTTGTGGAACTGTAGACATCCAAAGTCATGCAAACTTTCAAAACTCAAAAAAATCGATTTTAATGGATTTACTTTGCATTAAGATATCTCCGCAACCAGACCTCCTAGAATGTTCTAGTTTTCAGCTATGGATAGCTCTTGAAAAACTAATCAAGCGTTTTGCAAGCGAAAATGACGTCATAGCCTTATTTGCGGAACTGTAGGCATCCAAATTCATACAAGCCTTCATAACTCAAAAAAATAAATTTGAATGCAAATATCTCGAAAACTAGACCTTATAAAAGGGTTTGCTTTGGATGTGCTGGTTGCATTTGACAAAACCTTTCTATATATGTACGTTTCAATGCGTTCCAGAGACTTTCGTAAGAAAATGCGTTTTTAGTGATAAGGGGGTAGTCCATGCTTTTTTTCGAAAATCGATTGGAAAAAAAAAAGTTTAGTTTTGAACGGCAATGCAAAGGCCTGACCGTTATCTGTTCAACAACGTTAACCGCAACCTCTTACGAGCCTTATTTTGGAAGTTATGGCCATATTAAGATTTTTAGTTTTTGGGTTGAAACAAGAAAGATTAACTTTGAATCAAAATTTCTCTGCAACCAGAGCCCACACATTGCTCTAGTTTTCAGCAGTGGATAGCTCTCCAAAATACTGATTAAGCGGTTAATAAACCGCAAGGCCTTCCGAGCCTTATTTGTGGAACTGTAGACATCCAAAGTCATGCAAACTTTCAAAACTCAAAAAAAATCGATTTTAATGGATTTACTTTGAATTAAGATATCTCCGCAACCAGACCTCCTAGAATGTTCTAGTTTTCAGCTATGGATAGCTCTTGAAAAACTTATCAAGCGTTTTGCAAGCGAAAATGACGTCAAAGCCTTATTTGCGGAACTGTAGGCATCCAAAGTCATACAAGCCTTCATAACTCAAAAAAATAACTTTGAATGCAAATATCTCGAAAACTAGACCTTATAAAAGGGTTTGCTTTGGATGTGCTGGTTGCATTTGACAAAACCTTTCTATATTTGTACGTTTCAATGCGTTCCAGAGACTTTCGTAAAAAAATGCGTTTTTAGTGATAAGGGGGTAGTCCATGCTTTTTTTCGAAAATCGATTGGAAAAAAAAAAGTTTAGTTTTGAACGGCAATGCAAAGGCCTGACCGTTATCCGTTCAACAACGTTAACCGCAACCTCTTACGAGCCTTATTTTGGAAGTTATGGCCATATTAAGATTTTTAGTTTTTGGGTTGAAACAAGAAAGATTAACTTTGAATCAAAATTTCTCTGGAACCAGAGCCCACACATTGCTCTTATTTTCAGCAGTGGATAGCTCTCTAAAAACTGATTAAGCGGTTAATAAACCGCAAGGCCTTCCGAGCCTCATTTGTGGAACTGTAGACATCCAAAGCCATGCAAACTTTCAAAACTCAAAAAAATCGATTTTAATGGATTTACTTTGAATTAAGATATCTCCGCAACCAGACCTCCTAGAATGTTCTAGTTTTCAGCTATGGATAGCTCTTAAAAACTTATTAAGCGTTTTTCAAGCGAAAATGACGTCATAGCCTTATTTGCGGAACTGTAGGCATCCAAAGTCATACAAGCCTTCATAACTCAAAAAAATAACTTTGAATGCAAATATCTTGAAAACTAGACCTTATAAAAGGGTTTGCTTTGGATGTGCTGGTTGCATTTGACAAAACCTTTCTATATATGTACGTTTCAATGCGTTCCAGAGACTTTCGTAAAAAAATGCGTTTTTAGTGATAAGGGGGTAGTCCATGCTTTTTTTCGAAAATCGATTGGAAAAAAAAAAGTTTAGTTTTGAACGGCAATGCAAAGGCATGACCGTTATCTGTTCAACAACGTTAACCGCAACCTCTTACGAGCCTTATTTTGGAAGTTATGGCCATATTAAGATTTTTAGTTTTTGGGTTGAAACAAGAAAGATTAACTTTGAATCAAAATTTCTCTGCAACCAGAGCCCACACATTGCTCTAGTTTTCAGCAGTGGATAGCTCTCCAAAAACTGATTAAGCGGTTAATAAACCGCAAGGCCTTCCGAGCCTCATTTGTGGAACTGTAGACATCCAAAGCCATGCAAACTTTCAAAACTCAAAAAAATCGATTTTAATGGATTTACTTTGAATTAAGATATCTCCGCAACCAGACCTCCTAGAATATTCTAGTTTTCAGCTATGGATAGCTCTTAAAAAGTTATTAAGCGTTTTTCAAGCGAAAATGACGTCATAGCCTTATTTGCGGAACTGTAGGCATCCAAATTCATACAAGCCTTCATAACTCAAAAAAATAACTTTGAATGCAAATATCTCGAAAACTAGACCTTATAAAAGGGTTTGCTTTGGATATGCTGGTTGCATTTGACAAAACCTTTCTATATATGTACGTTTCAATGCGTTCCAGAGACTTTCGTAAGAAAATGCGTTTTTAGTGATAAGGGGGTAGTCCATGCTTTTTTTCGAAAATCGATTGGAAAAAAAAAAGTTTAGTTTTGAACGGCAATGCAAAGGCCTGACCGTTATCCGTTCAACAACGTTAACCGCAACCTCTTACGACCTTTATTTTGGAAGTTATGGCCATATTAAGATTTTTAGTTTTTGGGTTGAAACAAGAAAGATTAACTTTGAATCAAAATTTCTCTGCAACCAGAGCCCACACATTGCTCTAGTTTTCAGCAGTGGATAGCTCTCCAAAAACTGATTAAGCGGTTAATAAACCGCAAGGCCTTCCGAGCCTCATTTGTGGAACTGTAGACATCCAAAGCCATGCAAACTTTCAAAACTCAAAAAAATCGATTTTAATGGATTTACTTTGAATTAAGATATCTCCGCAACCAGACCTCCTAGAATGTTCTAGTTTTCAGCTATGGATAGCTCTTAAGAACCTATTAAGCGTTTTTCAAGCGAAAATGACGTCATAGCCTTATTTGCGGAACTGTAGGCATCCAAATTCATACAAGCCTTCATAACTCAAAAAAATAACTTTGAATGCAAATATCTCGAAAACTAGACCTTATAAAAGGGTTTGCTTTGGATGTGCTGGTTGCATTTGACAAAACCTTTCTATATATGTACGTTTCAATGCGTTCCAGAGACTTTCGTAAGAAAATGCGTTTTTAGTGATAAGGGGGTAGTCCATGCTTTTTTTCGAAAATCGATTGGAAAAAAAAAAGTTTAGTTTTGAACGGCAATGCAAAGGCCTGACCGTTATCTGTTCAACAACGTTAACCGCAACCTCTTACGAGCCTTATTTTGGAAGTTAATGCCAACATATACAATTCTTTTAATACCATAGTTCATATATGTATGTATTTATTTATTCATAGTATTCAACACACAATATTCTACTTGATTTTTGTTTGTTTTTGTGGATTTTACTGAATTCATGTAAAATGCAATTGAATTTGGATTTGGTAGCAAAAATACTTCTAATTGTGCTGAATTAGGTATATAAACGATTCAAAATGTAAAGACAATATTATCAAGAGGACCTTTTTCAACTAACGGTTTACCTAACAGAAAAAATAAAATCAAAATCCCGGTTTCATTTCCCTGCATGGGGCTCAACTATAAATATATAGTCGTTTTGTCTGTCCAAATCAAGACCAACTGGCGACAATTTCAACAAAAACAACTAATAAAAATTCTATAGAAAATAAATTTTTAACGACTTAAGCCATTATATTTCTGATTTTATTATGAATACTTAATTAAAAAATGTCCAATAAAATTAACCATAGGTATCTGGTGCTATTGTATTGTATTTGAATAGATCTATTTAAAGAATGATCGTTAAAACTAAACCTCCACAAAAGCATGTTATAACAAACAAACAATGTGGTTATTAATTTAAAATTAAAAGTTGCATCAAATATTTTATAACTTTTTGATATGGATCAGTTGAAATGTTTGGATGAAGTCAATTTGCGTCCCACTTCGAACCAAAATTCACACACATTTCTAAACAAAAATAAAAAAAAAAAACAGAAAAACATCATAAAAAGTAAAAATATTCATTTGAATATAATTGTTTTAAAATTTCTAAATAATTAAAGTGCAACAATTACACTTACACGTGTATATAGTTTTAACCGAAACATTGGGTCGTACAGTTGAAAGTTAATTAGATGAACATAATTATACGTGCAATTAAATATCTAAACAAAATTGTTGACTCTATACCGCTAGGTGGGAGATCAGTGATCACAGATTGCCGATAAGACGAAAATAAATTTGAAAAAATGTTTGCTCTTGCTTAACCAAAAATTGTTTTAATCGCCACCGCCACCGCCCAAAGATCATATCTATAAAATCCTAAACTATAATGGGTGGGTTTTGTTTCCAATGAGTTTATTCATAACCAACAAAAACAAAAAAACGTTTGATGCTAATGATGATCTTTTGCGATACCACTGGTGGCTCAGGGCTCACCTCAATGACTACCTGGAATAATAATGATAACCTACTGAACAGGTGAACTGTTTTTTTTTTGTTTCGGATGTCTGCTTTGAACCAAGGGCGGGATTTCGTTTTTATTTAGGTAATTGTTTGAAGTGTGAGGCAATGTACACTCAAACCAAAAACATACAGATATTTTCGTTATAGATTTAGATACAAATTATTAGAATTTCTTTATCGTAGGGTTTTACTGGAAGTTTATGCCTTCGTAGTTTTGACTATTTTATAGGGCTTATTTCAATAGATACATAATCTAAATATGTATATACGTACGTGTCAAATTTGTTCATTTTTACTTGCGATATACGTAGGGCAAGTTTAGGATTCGTGCAAAAAAAAAAATCGAGATAATACTTTTTCCTAACATAACGATGATAGAGAGCGCGAAAAAAGTGGGTCCCGCAATTCTGTCTGTCTGTCTGTCCGTCTGTCTGTACCTCGACCTGCAGCCTAAATGGCTGAAGCGATTTTCTTCAAACTTTGGACTTAAGGTTTTTATGTGATTCCCTAGAGGGGAAATTGAAATTTTATTTTTAGCTCAAAAAATAACGGTACCTGTCATACAACCAATATACAAAAATTGATTTATTACAAAAACAGCTCGAACGAATTAAAAAAAAAAAATACGAGGTACTAAAACTACTAAAATAAATATTTTGGTAGAAGAAAAAAATGTATAACGGTTATTAACGGTACCTGTCATACCACCGGTTTTTTGGATTTAAAATTTCAAAATTTTTATACAAAATGTCGCTTACAATTTTGCATATAAAAATTTCCGAAAAAATAATTTTTTGATTTTTAAAAAAATATTGAATTTTTTTTTGAAAATTTAATATATTGAAAACGGGCTAATGATTTTTTTTTTTAATTTTGTGAAAATTGTATTTCATTAAATACTAAAAGCTGGCACACCAAATTTTATTTTAAAAATTTGAAAAGATTTTTTATATATAAAAAATTAATTTAATTTATAAAAAACCGCTCTAACGATTTTTGATTTTTTTTTCATAAATTCATACTTATTTACAAAAATTAGATGTCATATATTTTTTGAGCTCTATCTGTTTGAGCTATTAAAATAACTAATTTATAATAATTCAAAGTAATCATTTATATTTTAAGTTGTTTTTAAAACTTTTTTTTAATGATATTATAATGTTATGGAACCAATAAACATGTGCATTGTCTATTTCAACCTACGTTAAAGTGATTAGCTACAAGAGCAAGTTTTGTGCGATCCAGTCGGGCCCATTTCTGTATTGGTATTTTCAAATTATTTTAACGTACAAAACAAATCAGAAGCATGAAATTATTTATATGTATTGTGACCTTAACAAAAATTTCTTGAACAAATATGATAGAATATATTCGTCAACAATTTAAAATTCTTTAGAACGAGTTTTAAAAGAAATATTTTTTTATATTTTTTTAAATTTTAAAATCATTGTAAGTAAAAAAGGTAGAACGTCAGTTTTAAGTTTTACCAATATGCAGTCAAAAACTTAATTTAACAAATTTCCATTAAAAAGTTTTTAAAATAAAAAAAAAAAACATTTTTATGCAAAATTTTGAAATGCAGTCGATAATTTTGAAACTTTTTGGAAGCTTTTGTATACAAAATGACTTGCATCGTTTTGTGCAGTAATGAGAAAGTCGGAAATATAAAAAAAGTTGTATATGGGAAGTTCTTTTAAAAAAATTCAAAGTTATTTTTTTTTTAATAATTATAGAACACACATTATAAAAATTGTTGGAGCCGTTTTTGGGAAAAATAAGATTTTTCTAAATGGGTTATTGTTAGAATTTAATCTAATAACAGTATATTTTCAAATATTTTAAGAAAGAGTAAAAAATCACTTTATACTAAATTAAAATAAAATTGACCGAACCATTTTGAAATATTGAGTTTTCAACAGGTTTAAATAAAATTGATACACAACCTACTGTTTAAACATCTTAAAAGCTTCTTCATCTTAAAACGGAGGAAAATAAGCACAAGACCAAATATTTTGTTGTACTAGAGTTACCATTGATTACCATTTTCCTAAGAAAATGTACCAAAAACTATCCATTTTGTAAAGTAATCAAGTGATTTTTTTAAATTGAAATCGTAGGAGTCATTTTGACAGAGTAATATTTTCTTTAGCAGATAGACAAGTTTTTATTTCAGGTAACCATAATTTTGGTACCAAAAAAAATACATCAACACGGAAAGAATTCTTAGATCAGATCAAGAAAAATAAGCTACAAATCACGAAAAATTAATCCTGTTTTGAACCTTGGATTGGAAATTACTAAATTAATGGCCAATTTCATAAACATTCACTAAAACCGGTTAGTGCGTTCGACTGTCACGCTGGAGGTCTGGGATCGCTTCCCAGCCTCGTCCATCTAAAAACTAAATAAGTTTTTTTTCAGGGCTACTGCCTCTTGCGAGGAATTGACAAATCCTCCAAGAGTATCACTTGTCACGAATAAGTGCTTCTCGTCTAGCCGTTCGGATTCGGCATAAAATTGTAGGTCCCTTCCATTCCTGTCGAAAGGCGCACACAGGAATGGTTGCGAGTTGTTAGTCACTAGGCTGTGCCACGCGATTTATTTTTTTTTTTATTCACTAAAACCGCTTTTATCTAAACTCCTTTTAAATTATAACAGACCAATACATTTTTTCAGTTTTACCAATGTAGAAAAGGGAAATTTTCGGGATATTTTAGTTAAAATTGAGTTTGCTCACATCCCTGTATACAAAAAATAGGTTCTGCTCCTCTTACATATGAAGTATATGAGAACAATTGAAACAACATTTTTCATAAATACAAAATGTCATGAAATGAAAAAAATTGTGTCTGTGATATTTGACATCAATTTTGTTGCCATAAAAAGTAAAGGAATTACTGTGCGCACAAGATGTGTTGTTCCCGCGAATTATATATTTTTAATCGGATCTTTGTTGCTTTAAGATACACGCACACTTATCTTTACTTTTTTATCATTCACTGAAATATAAACAATTTAAAACACTTTAAAATTTGTTTTCTTTCGTAAGATCGTCACAGAAATAATTGCTGCATGGGTTATGTAGCTTAATCTTGATGGTGACCAATCTATTATTCTAAAAAGAAACTCCAAATTGATTACCTATTCATAATTTTTAGTTCCAATCTGCAAAAAAAGCAAAACAAAAAACAAATGGGATATCAAAATATATGTGCAGGGGATGTGATGACTCGCAACCTGGAAGCCCCAGTCCAGGAAGCATTTTTTTTAATTTATTTTTATTACAGGCATACAAATTGAATTATTATTATTATTTCGTAGTCAAAATGGAAAAAAAAAATGAAAATTTTCAAATCTACGAATTGTGGTCGAAATGTTTATTTGCGTGTATTTTTATTTTGTTATTTTCATCCACAACAGGGGTGCTTGCAGCCTTTTCCTTTTTATTCTGAAATGTATATACAATTTTATATAATATTTGAAAAAGACTTTTATTTTACTTACCTACTTGATTTTTCTGGGATTCGATCCTGCTACCTTCCGCATATCAATCCAATACGGTACCACCAGGGCCTTCGCACGATATAATAAAGGGACTATGTTGAAACTTTATCACTTTAAAAACTTTTTTACTTGTTCTTTGGTTCAAATCACCATATAAATATTTAAATTATTCCCCTGACGTTTTAGATTACGCCTACAAAAATTGTAATTTACTGTATACATCAGGTTTACAAATAGATATTTTCGTAAATTGCGATCGTGTGGGGTCAGTATTTGTATCGTAACTACTTACATTTTGTTAGTTTGATCATTGATAAAATGAAAATCACCATTTAAATTTCGCAAAATTAGATCAATAAGTTGTCAAATTAAATTATTCCCCTGAAGTAGTAGATTGCGATTCAAAAACTTGTAATTTACTTTCAAGTCAACAAGCTCGCATTATAACTTTTGATAATAAATATCGAATTATAAAATTTTTCTCTTTACGATGATTTGAGTGGTAAATTAATCTACTAAAAAAATAGGTTTGTAAATTACAACGTAAAATTTTGCAAAATTTTGGTGATTTTTCAATTCTTTCCGTGAAGTTTTTTTGGTCTGCAGCCATGAGAACAGAGAGGGAAACAGAATGTAAAGATACAGTTTTTGTATCTTCCCTATCATGATCATCTTAACAGCAAGTTTAATACAAATATACCGAGTTAAATTTTGTCACGAGTCCTTTATATTTACATAAATTCAGAATGATTCTCCTAAGCTGTGACAAAAGCTAGAACGTGTAGATTGAGTCGAGACAGTACAAAATTTGTGTGGCAGGGGGTCCATCCGGGTTACGGTAAAGATCATCCAGCCGGATTGTTCTTAGTTTTATTAGAAAGTTCATTTATTTTTAAATATTTTGAAAAGAAAAAGTCCTGGAACCATCTGATTCTCAGTGTTTGACTTAAAATTGATAAGAGCATTGAATTTTGAAAACCAAAACAGTAGTAGGTACGTAAAAATTTAAAAATAAATTATATTGATTTTTTTTTACAAATATTTACATTTTTTCTAATCACTCTGACCACAAAGAAAATAAAATCTTTTACGTTATAACAAAGTGTCAGAAATAAGAAAATGTATTTTTTTTTTAGATAATGGTATCAAAGTTTCAATTAATCAATTTAATTGATATTATTTTTTAAAGTCCTTAAAATCAGTTGAAAGGAGCAACAACTAAATGTATGTGTAATCTTTAGAAATTTCGTCATATTTCACTTGATTTTTTGAGGTACTATAATAAAAAAAACTCCTAGAATAAGACCCAATATCAGTTTATCGAAAATCATATACATGCAGTGGCGTACGCCGGGGGGGATTGAGCCCCCCCCCCCCCCAAGCAATATGGCATACTGTACTAAGATTTCATATAAAGTCGAAGAAAGTTTTTTATTATTTTATCAAATTTTATTTTTGTTAATTTTAAACTTTAGCAGTATTTTCAATTTTAATTAAAAAAAAAACTATAGACATGTATGTATGTCATATTAAATTACTAGTTCGTACCATACGTTATCTAGATTTTGTTTGACGTTTCAAACGTATCTCAGTACATATTTATAGAAACCCAAACAAAATTCCTTTGCATTCAGTCGAAATTCGCAAAATTATTTATTATTATTACTAAAGCATTTGACCACACTAAAAATTATTGCTTTTTAGTGTGGTCAAATGCTTTGGTTATGCTTTAACCAGTATCTTCGCGCTCAGTGAACGTATCAAAAAATATTTTTAAATATCTGTAAACTGCATACTTTTTTTTGCCGAATGTTATTTCTAATGCTACGACATAAGGCATTAAGAAAAATGTAGAGTCAATTGATGACATTTCGAAAAACTGCCTTTAACAAGTATCAGAGGTAGACAATCTTCTCAAACTCTTTTTTTAAAGTTAATGGGCCGTATTCATAGTCGTTTTAAACTATTATGATGAGTTCAAACTTCAAAGACAACATAAACATTTATTTGAGTTTTTGTCAATGCACTATTTTTGTCGTTCAATAATTTAATAATCTTCTATTTTGATAAGTACAAATCGGAATAAACTCTTCTTAAGTAAAACATGAGTTTATCGAAACCACTATGAAAACGCCCGAATAATAATTTGTATTATGAGAATTCCCTTGAAAAATATTAACAGTTTTTTCGTTGTATACCTACTGCTTCTGCTACTTTAAACTATAATAAATGTTATTATCCGTGTTTTTTGAGAGAGGGTGAGCTTATTTAAAGAAAAAACGGACATATTATTTATTAAAATGTGAATACACTAATCACCTACCCCTATTACCGTCAACGTTGTTAAAATCCAGTTCATAAAGTGGATTTTTGTCAAAGTGGATTTTCACAAAAAATATTTGTTTACAAAGAAAGAAAGTTAAAATTAATTTCATAACTATAGGGAGTATTTTTAATTTTGTTTGCTATTTTGTGATACCTTAAAAAAATTTCACCAAATTTGAGACTGAGCCCCCCCCCCAAAACAAAATCCTGCGTACGCTACTGTATACAGGTAACCATGACATATACCTTACATTTATATTAATCAATTTACTAAATTGATTTTTATTTATTTCTATAACATCATATCGCCTGTGAATAAAATACATTAATTATTTTTGCCTAAGGTATGTAAAGGCATAGAATGAACCTCTGCTAATTGGTGTTTCTTTTAATCAGGTAATTACCTTTGTATCTTGTTATGGCCTTTAAGCAAATTAAAAATGTTTGCTCATAATTTAATATTCCTATAAAAAACCTATCTGAAATAAAATTTCATAGAAAAAAAGATACCATCGCATCGCTGCGATCATCGGAACAAACATCAAAGGTCGACCTTATTTTATAATCATGATTTGTCAGATCATCAACGAGCATTTTTCTCAATATCCATTATTATTATACAGCTTCATGACATACAAGATTGACACGCCAATCTGTCCGTGATAGCTCATTAACGATATCAATCATCACTCCATCTCAGAAATTGGTTCACGCGAGATTGTTATGCTTTCCTATAATATCTTAAGTTGTATCTCTAGCATAGATACTACTCATAAATTCCCTTTTATATAGATATGATTAGATACATATTTATATATACTTTCGTTATTCTCTCCAACATCACCTCTTTTTAACCTCGCTATATAAATCTAAGACAAATTATGATACTCACGGAAGAGTAGAACGATCAACTTTGATCTTTCAACTTCGATTTCTCGCTAAAGTTAGATAATCCTCTAACAAATAACACGCTACAGAGGTAAGATTGTAGTTATATACCATCAGATCCAAGATATATCTACAAATGTGTTAGGTATTTCTTAAGTCTCTGAAAGGATTTGTTCACCCTTTGTGTGTCATTATAGCGCTTAGCACTCGAATGCTTCAGATGAATGAGTGAAACTCTTCCACGAATTGGGTCAACAATTGTTATAGCTAAGCCTTGGTTATAGATATTCCGTTGAGGATAGTTAGATAAACCAAGAAGAAGAAGAAGAAAAAAATCTTAAAACTTTATCGCCGATTACATCTACACGAATCTCAATCGGGACAACGACCGTCCGTCTGTCCGAAGGTACTTTGAATTGGAGACGACGGTGGTGCTGCATCGAGAGTGAAAAAGATTCTGCTGTTCAATGGCAAAAGGCGGCTGTCAAAAAGCCGCTTGTGTAAACATCAAATGCGTTGACATCCAACCGAAGGGGAAAGCGATAACCGCTCAGGGGCCTCTGTACTTACCGTTCAATAGATTTTTCTGAGTCACGACTTCTTGTTCTCGAGAAATAGATACAAAGATACACATTTCACGCCATTAAAAAAATGAGGCGCGCATAGACCTCCATTGCTCTGAAAGTTGACAAGCTTCAAGACTATACAAAAAAACTCTTTACAGAAGGTACCCCTATAATAGCTATCTAGGAGTATATGAATGCCGATTTGCATAATTCGACAGACCAGAGTATGCAACCAGCTTTGGGATTATCCAGTAGGCCCGGTCACCATGGTGCATGGCTAAATGCCATGCAGCACCTATAAACTATAATCCACATTGGACGATGGAGTGATTGATTGCGGCGAACGCTGTGTAAGATTTTTATCTTTTCGAAGAGAACAACACATAAATCTATCGTAATTTTGATCGAAGGTTATCTCTCTTTCGGTTTTTTGCGAAGTTTAAAATTTGATGTTAAACTGGAAATCCACCAGATTTAAGGAATGTGAATACATGAAACTTCAAATTATTAATTTAGTTGTTTAAGCAGTAAAAATATTTTCTGGATGAAAAGTTAAATGCAATAATACATATGCGGATCCATTAAGTTTTGTTTCCAGGCTGGATCTATGTTAAGGTCCATTGAGCACACCGGTAAAATTTTCATATAAATACAAATTAACTCCTTTCAAAAAGCTACTTTATTTTTATTAACCTCGTCAATTTTAAACATTCGCCCAAAACAATATAAGAAAACAAAATTGGTAGAATTTTTAGTTTTCTACATATGTATTTTTTTTTTTTTTTTATTAATTTATTTTTACAGTTAAATCTTCACAAAGCTTTTCACATTCATCTTAAGTTTGAATGAGACTACAACACCTTAAGTAACAACATTTTCTTAGGCTGGAGTTCATGGTTTTTCATGGGGAACGATTTTTCAGCCTCCGTTAGTAGGGATGCTTGGTCTATTATGAGGAGTTTAAACTGGATTTTTGCACTCAACGTTGTGAATTCACATTTGTCAAAAAATGTCCAAATTGATAGTTCTTATTCCTTAACATTTCATTTTTTAAAACTCACCCGAAAGATTAAAACCAAAAACAATCAAAAATACTCCTCGAAAAATTGCAAAAAGAAAAATAATATCAGAACTTCCTTTAATATGTATAGGTAGTAAGGGTATACAATTTTCAAAAAAATGGGGTATAAATTAATAAACTTTTTTTGAAATTTTGAATTTCAGACCATATTATTATTCAAACATATATTATTATTATTAAAGTTTCCCTCCCAAAACACATAATCAAAAATTTCTTAAACATGATTATAATTTGTTTTCCAAAAATTACAATTCAAAAAGAAAAGTTTCATCATTCTTTGAAACTACAGACGTTTAAAACAAAAAGAAAAAATAGGAATAGTAAGTTCTAAGAACTGTCTTACCGAAAAAAAAAAATCTTTTTATCAAAAATTGCTTAAGCATGTGTGTTTAATCTTTTTGTATAACCTTTCCAAAAATAGTAAAAGCCCGTAGCGTAATGGTTAGTGCGTTCGACTATCACTCTGGAGGTCTGGGTTCGCTTCCCAGCCTCGTCCACCTAAAAACGAAAAAGTTTTTTTTCAGGGCTACTGCCCCTTGCGAGGAATTGACAAATCCTCCTTCTCGTCTAGCCTATCGGATTCGGCATAAAATTGTAGGTCCCTTCCATTCCTGTCGACAGGCGCACACAGGAATGGTTGCGAGTTGTTAGTCACTAGGCCCTGGTTCTTCATGAGCTGTTGTGCCACCCAATTTATTTATTTTTTTTTTTCAAAAATATTCAGAATTTCATATTTTTACTCATCTTTTCAATCGAAGAAAATCAAAAACTCGAAAATTATATTTTTAAAAATTCCCTAATCATGGAATAAAAAATCATAAATACAAAATACCTCAAAAACGTTTAAAATTAGCTTGTATGCCCTTTTCAAAAAACTCTTATTTAATTTGAGTACTTTGATCATTCGTTGAAATTTAATTTTTTTTACCCAAACCACTAAAAAGAAAAAAAAAATTTGAAAAATTGTGCTTTTTAAAATTTCCCTACCGAAAAAAATATCATAAATACATAAATCAAAAATTCCTTTGACAAGTGTAAATTTGTTTTTATAAACTTTACAAAAATATCCAATCCAAATTAATAACTTTGATCGTTCCATAAGAAAATCACACATTTTAAAATTTCCCACTCGAAAAAAAACTCATAAATCAAAAAATTCGGGTTGTCCCTTTTTGTGTAACCCTTTCAAAAATATACCATTCATGTTGATTTATTTTCATCACTCACACACACTTAATATTTCACATTTTTAAACTCATCCCTTAGAATGATAAAATTAAAAAATTTAAAAATTGTGTTTTAAAAAATGTCACTACCGAAAAAAACCTAAACGTCGTCTTAATAAAATCTTTTCGATAAACCTTTATATTTCAGTCTTTTTTAAACCCATGCCTTAACCAGAAAAAAAAATTGAAATTTTCTATTTTCAAAAATTTCCCTACCAAAAACAAAAAAAATTATTAATCAAAAATTCCTCATACCATGGTTCACATTTTTTATATAATCTCTCATGAACAGTCTTATTCAAATCGATAACTTTCGTCATTCCTTAAGATTTCACTCTTTTAAATGTATTCCTTAAAAAGAAAAATATCAGATATCTGCTCGAAAAATGTTGTCTTTAAAATCATATATTTCAAAAAATACATCAAACACGTCTAAAATTTTTTTGTATTGGCTTTTAAAAAGGTACTTATTCAATTTAAATCCACCCCTAAATAGAAAAAACGCATTCACTTGAAACTTGAAACGCATTCAACCGAAGAAATCTTATAAATCCAAAATACCTCAAGCCTAACATCTAACCTAACATCTTGCTGTATAGAATTTTCAAAATAGAAGAAACTCGAAAAATTGTATTTTCAAAATCTTCCTACAGAAAAAAATAATTTTCATTTTTCTTTAAAATTCCACACTTTTAAACTTTTTGCTTAAATATAAAAAAAAAATAAAAATAAAAAATTTCCCTACTGACACAAAAATCTCATAAATCAAAAATACCTCAAACATGTTTAAAATCTTTTTGTTTATCCTTTCCAAAAATACCAAATTCAAATTTAAAACTCTAATCATTCTTAAAAATTTAACACCCGTATTCATTAAGAAAAAATAGTTATTTTAGCTCCCGTGATTAGGAAAAGTACACCATGGAATACAAATTTTCTGGGCTCAAACTTAAGGCAAGACTTTTAATTCCAAAAAGAAAAAAAATCAGAAGTATTGTGTTTTTATAATTTTCCTTATCGGAAAAAAAAACATATAATTTTAAAATTCCTCAAACATGGGAAGAATATTTTTATTTAGCCTTTTCAAAAAATAGAAGACAATCAAACATCATCCTGCTTTGTTAGAAGTTATTTTTAAACGTCTACGCTGACATTTTCGACCTAAGAAAGTTCATTATTTTGATTCAAAACGTTTGAAAATGAAACTAATACCTAAATCAAAATGGCGGAAGCCCTGTCCTGGATTTCTAGAAAAATTAATTTGCAAACAGTCACCGCATATGAAATCTTTTGATCTGACCTAAAAGTTGTAGCTATTTTAGATTTTTATTTTTTTATAATCCGACTTAAAATTAAAACACAATGAAACTTTAAGTTAGGTACCTCTGCCTATGTCATTGTTAAACTTTCAAATTATAGGTGCAAGCATTAAGCACCTGCCAAATTAATAGCATTTTTCTTAATTTCAATCAAATAACGGGTCTATAAAGTCGAAACTAAAAGAATAAAGCAGCCTTAATTTAACAATACCGCAACCGACATCAGCTTTCCACAACGGGCGTGACATGCGTCACTAAACAGCCAAGGTGTGCCTTAACGCTGCTTGAACCACAACAACTGTAATTGCAACGCTAATTCTTTAACAAAAAAAAAAATACAAAGTTTAAACAAATTACGGACCATACATGAAGCAAATTACAAACCTCACCGCTAATGACTTGCAGATCACCAACACTCCACTGTTCTTTCAACTTCCCCCTGCAGCCATAAAATCGGAGAACTTGCTGTAAAAATTCAAATCCACACTCCAAAATTTGTATATGCAATGCCATTCACCACTCACCTAATAAAACGCTTTCGCTAACGTTTTTTATTTTTATTTTGTTTTAATTTTTTTTTCTGATAAAATGGCGCACAAACGCTCTCCTTTATGTATTAATTTGATTCAAATTTGTGGCAATTACTCGGTGCCCCTTTGCAAAAATTTATATTCGAGTCTACATAGAAGTCTACTTTTATGGCATAATTAAGCTAAAGTCGATCGAGTCGAGTCGAGTTGAGTCGACGCGCATGCGCAGCTCAAACGCAACATCAACAGTAATCACGATTAAATGATGCTTAAGGCCTCCTAGAATCCCGAACCTCTCGAACCCCCGAACCTGATGTGCTGCTACCCGCAATTAGGCAACTTGTATATTCCAATCCCCATTCATATGTAATTTCTGTGGCGAAAATAAATTTTATAACAACAAAAATCCACCTCTTAAGGATCCCAAATTAATTTGTTCGAGTGTGTGTGTATATACGAAGCCTTGGTGAGCTCTGTGTGTTTCCATCAGCATCGACATTTTGGAGCAGGTGGAAAGTCTCTTTCATTCGGCATCGAATCGCAGCAATTAACAGCCTGCGGCTGACTTAATTCGCTACCATTAGCCACCACTTCGCCACCGATGAGGACCAAATTCGCATCGTCCATCGCAGCGGCATCAGGCTGAAGCCCTATAAATGCGAAGCTCCACTTACTTCACTTCGATTGTAAAAGGAGAAGCGTCATGGTCACGCTCGCTGGAGTCTACTGGACTGCGAATGCGTGTGAATGAAGTTGTAAATGGGTTTATGAGTCGCGCATTAATTCAACGCATTTGCCAGGGTGGTCCATAGAGCGAGCTTTGTCACCCTTCCATCGCATCGCATCGCCTCATCACCAGGAATGGCTCGCCCACGGCCTCATAAATCACCATCTAATGAGAGGTGGGCTCGTGAGCACGTTTCCGACACGTATCTACATCTACATACATTATATAGATCCGTAGAAAATTCTTTGAAAAATCACCGCGGAAACGCGAAGGCCCACCAGCTAATGTGAATCAATTTCCGTATTTAAAATGGGGTTGCCTCATATGTCTCATCCATTGTCCAACTGTGAAAATTAGGAGAGTCCAGGTGAAGTGGAAAAATGATTGGCAATCAATTAAAATCAGAAAAAAGGTAAAACAAGCAACGAGAGGTCCAAAGACAATGCATTGGGGGAATTGTGTTTGTGTGTTAAAAAATTGTGAATTCCACCAGCAGAATAGTTCGCTCAAATCAATCGGTCACATTATTTTTTGAGGATATTCCAAAAACAAAATAGTGTGACAAGCTTTCTGAAATTTTGGTAGAACCATTTTTTTACAAAACTTGCTCACAACAAAAATTCAAATTATTCAGACGTACCAACAAATACCTACCATAATTGTCTAAAAACAAAAAAGTAACGAGTGGTTGATTCTACTTACTCGTATAATAATAATAATTTATTGACTAACTAAGATTATTGAATTTATAAATTTAAAGCAAGTTTAATTTTTTTCCATGCACAAAATTTGCTTGCCAGCCAGTCGTACAAAGTCAATTTGTTCCACCGATAAATTTGGTTTCAAAATGAATTCAAAAACTTTGTGACAGAAGTACCGACTTTTAATTTAAAATTATCTTAGAGAGAAAAATTGAATAAACAAAATGTAACGAGTCAATAAAATAAAAACTAACGAGTTGACGTTTATAAGATCTGGATAACTTAGCAAATATCACACCTTTGTTTAAGTTTTAACTGCACGCCAATCCCTCGCTTTGGCAATGTCATAAGGTCAATTTTATCGAACCAACAATTTTCTAACAGTAATTCACAAAACAATAAGTAACGAGATAGAAATTCGATTAAATCAAGAAAATTTGATTTTTTTTTTAACTGAGCAAATTTTGAATTGGGCCCAAAATTTTCCAAAAAAATAAAAGTTTCACTCGTTAGTTTTTGGTAAAAAAAATATTATCTCTAAATAGGGCTGGATAAAAAAATTTAAGTCAGAAAAAAAGATTTATGGAAATTTACCCGATGTTATTACTCGATGTATTTACTCGATATGATTATTGCTAATTCGTTACTTTTTGAATATTTTTTTTTCTTTTAGCTGAAGACGTTATGGAAATATTTGGATATTTTTGGAGAAAAATTAAAATATCTATTGTAACCTTGAGGCAAGACGATCCAGTACTGGCTTACAATACGCTCAAATGTTTACACAAGCACATACAACCCTTTGCCTGTGGATGTTAGCAGAGAAGCAAGTGGACTCGTTAAGTCTTGTGTTTAAAGCGATCTAGATACCATTTGGTGAAATTTTTGTAATAAAATATTTTCTTTACCACAGCTTTTAAAGGCCCAAGAAATTTATACATTTGCAAAAAGCAACTGTCAAATATGAAAAAGTCAAGAGTTAGACAGTCAAATTAGAATTTAGGCATTTTGGGTGACATTTGGAACGAAATATTCTGTGTACGCTAAAACTTAGGTTCTTACTTATCTGTCAATGCACGAAGTGTCAAATTCCATTGAAGAAAATCCGATTTTTTGTAAATTATTATTTAAAAACCCATGATTTAGATGAAGGTCAAACCATGTGACACTGACAGTATTCTGCTTTGGCAATCGCAAGATTTGACATACTTCAGACAGAAATTAACGCCATTTTTAGTCGACTCGTTGAGCATTTGCTTTGACTCAAAAAAAGATTGAAACATTGTAATTTTATATTCATCCTAATAAAAGCAGAACGTGACCAGTAAAAACATAACAGCAACTTGTTTTCCGCCTACGTCACAGCATATTCACGTATAAGAATTCGACAGTCAATCTATGTAGCCAAACTTGCTTGCTATGTACTAGCCTGTGTAGCCTCGAGCCAAGGTTATTTCAGTTCTTCAGATTGAAAAAGCAAGAACTCGCAAGAACATTATTTTTTCATATGCATGTGTGTCTTAAGGCAACGTGAGACAGAGCCATTAGTTGTGGTTATTGGAAAATCAAGAAGGCATTTTTTGTTTTACTTTAAAACAAATCAGAATATTTATTCACTAGTCTAATATTTGTTCAGACTTCATCGACCAAAATTTGTGTCCTAGAAGGACATATAGTCTAACCGAAGAGCCCACTGTTATACGTACATATCTGTGCGAAAAACATTAATTTCCAGAGTTGAGGTCACTTTTATTCTTAATTGAATTAATGTAAGAACTACAAGAGCTACCTATACAGTTCTGCGATACAAAAAAACACAAAATAGTAGTTTGTGCGGTGAAATTCACCTACGCTTTTATACCTGTCGAAAGTTGCACCCATATCCCAAAGTCTCAAACATTGTGGACATAAATCTCCATTTCAATGACTTCTGCTGGATGGATGGGCAAACAAAATGTTTATATGAGTAAGCACAATAGTACACAACGAAAAACGAATATTTTGACAGCCACCGTGTAAGCCGAATTCAATCTTCGAAATACGTTTCGGTTCTCCATCATTTTTTTTTTGTTCAAATAAAAAAAAAACATGCTATATTCTGCTAGATGATGTGTAAAATGCCCCTGTTTCGTTTCGCTTTGCTTTGGGATCGAAAAGAATTTTTCTTCGACATACCTTTACCTTCCAACTCTTGATGGGCTCACTCACCTGGACCAAACCCTTGGACTAAACTCATCATATAAGCCCCACAGCGGGACTCCTCTCAAACATATGCTGATGTTTTGTTTTATTTTGTTTCGCGGGGGTTTAAAAAAAAAACTGGAACTGGCAAGAAGATGCATCGCAGTGAACTTATTAATGTTGCACAGAGGTCCATTCTTTTGTTGGGTTTTATTTCGGTGAAGAAATTAATTTCATCGTTGTTGATCCCTTTTTGTTAAGAGTTCAACTGAATTGCTTGGGATGGGACTTTAATCCGCATGCTTATAGTAAGTATATTTTGGAGAGTATGGACAATTGACAAATTGAGATCATTTGTTGGAAGTCAAAACATCATGGCAGAGATAAGAATCGTTGAGATCCTTGATGTATTTGGGGTTAAATATATGTTAGTTGAATGAATATGCATAAATTTGATCACCCACACATGATTCAGAGGAGAGATGAATGGAAGAATTTGTGACGAGGTAATTTATGGACATTAAAAAGGTTTTTTTTAGAAACAGGATTTTTCTCGAAAGTCGAAAAAATATTTATGACCAGAAAATTAAAAAAAAAATCTAAAATTCAAAATACACTTCCTCGATGTTTTCCAAGAATAATTTATTAATTTCTTTCAACACAAAGACCTAATTGCACGCAGGTTATATACAAAGAATAAAGTATACTTTCAGAACAGTATATATTTACCCTCTTAAGAACTCCCCTCGGCTGGAAGAACTAACTCAATTTGAGGTTGATTTCAATTTTTGTTCACAAAACACATTCTAACCATTCTTCTTCTTCGACAGATAAATCGCAACTCTTTTTCAAAAATCTTCACATCTATCACTTAGACAAATCGAAAACACACTTCAACCATTTGCCTTCTAAGACGTTGGCACTCTTTAACTCTCTTTAGTTCCAAATGCCACTATACTGCATTCGCCATTTAATATCAATGACTGTCGGCCGAGCATCTTTTAAATTCCACAAATTTCCTCACTTTTCTCGTGGCATATACTGGGTAAAGATTAGGTGTAGAATTGCATATTGTATACCTCCATACTAGAGTCACTCTTTCTTTACCCTATGCACGCAAATTACACAAAAAATGAGCCCCACAGTTTCCGACATGAGTACATGTACCTATACCAAGCATTACAAATCTATTTAGTCTCCAGTCCGTATATAACAGCATCTCTTCTCTCTGGTGCTGGTCGATGTAAATTCTCCACAAATGATCGCATTTGCACGATCGCACTCATGAGTTATGCTAGCGTAACTCGAACTGCTAATTTCCTATCCCGAACCAACCGACCGACCTGTGCGGCATCATGGTAGAAAGTCTTAAATGTCTGGAACGGTAATTGCGGCTAATAGCAGCAGTGTTTAATCAATCACTTAGCCTCTTTGCCGCAGTGCGAAAACTTACTTTGAGACTCTGATGATGCAGCAGCAGATAGTTGCAGCAAAATGACACGAATCCACCGCATCCCACTCTCCGCGTGAGAGTTATTGTGCAAGTTCGGTGACCCCTTAACACGCAATTACCCTAGATTCCTGGTAATGGATCTTCTAAGGCCAAATATAAGAATTCCGGGAATCACATGTAGGGCTTCAAATTGAGCCATTACCTCACGTACATATATTAAATCATTAATCGTCCTGCAGAGGACAGGGAAAATAGTCCTTAAGCCGATTTACCCTGTCTACGCCCTTGGTGTGTATGACCGAAGACCTCACAAGACGACGCTCATGATTACGTCAGCAACTGGATCATTAGCTTCTTTCACATCAGGGCAACGAAAAACGTTCAACCAAAAACAAAAAAACAAAAAAAAAAAGGATATAAATTGTAAAAAGAATCCTTATATAGATAGCCAACTTCTTGGCAAACGCCCCTTAATCCGCAATTCATTGCACTTTCACACATCGTCCTTTGTGTGGAGGATTATTGAGTGAACGAACACACACGGGATGGGAAACAGGACACCCGAGTACATCCGACACCTTTGCCAACACCTTCATGTATGCTTTGCTTATGCTATGTCCATCCAAAGGACCTCCTATGAAGTCGATTTAGTGTGTCTCATATGGTGGTCACATTATACTTCCGTGGTGGGTGGGAACGGTGTCAGAGTTAAATTTGAATAAAATAAAGGATATCCATCTTTCATAAATCCGACGTGCGATATTGGCTGAGAAAATGAATGCACCACAAAACATAACCAAGAAGATGCATTCATCCGCATCAGGACAATACAATATAAGAGATCATTTCAATATATTTTGACTTCAGGAATGATTGATGTTCGATGCGCTCCTCTCATACTCTCTAGTTTTGGTGAGCCAATTAAGTGTCCTTTTTACGTAAAGATATGGATGAAGGACTCCAGAGAGCATATCTTCTTGATGTTGATGTTGGCACAACAACATTCCAGAAGCAATACCATCATCAGCAGATGTTATAGAAGGAATATTCATTTTAAATTTATAGAGCATCTTGCAGTTGCAATGTTTGATTTGATGCATTGTCCTCTTGTTGTCCGTATAGTGTTGTTTGTTTTGTGAAAGAATAAGAAAACGAAAAAAAAGGATAATGAAGGGTATTTACCTGAAGATTATTCTTCGAGGAGAATGTGATCTGGATGATGAGCATATTTCGTTACGGAGTGTGATTTTATGAGTGTGAATATACACACCGTGAACATGTTGTTGCAATGAAAAGGATGTCTTAGAGTTTTAAATGCATAAAAGTCACATACATAAGGATGAGAAATCGAGCCAGACACAATGCAAATTTTGATCTTCCGAAAACACATTAACCGCATTTGGTTAAACACATAAACAAGATACATAATACAATAGAAATTTTTCAATTGACTTTCAAGATAGAAAATCCTATTAAGAAAAATAAGATTTGAAACAATGAAAGATGACAGACTTCAAATCAAGACCTGGCTGCAAAATGATAAGCATCCAGACTAAGACTAGAAAAGGCTTAACACAATTTATTAGGTAATTCTTTATGTTGAATTTATTTATTTGATTCAAAAAAGCTTTTAACTACCTTTAGTCCATAAAAATAGCTGTGTGAAGTGGGAACCCCGAAGCCAACATTTTTGGGTGGGGTTTATCAGAATCGTTTGTCCACGTTTGTCCAACCAAAAATATCATTTGTCCACCTTCTGTTTTATAGCAACTCCCCAAAATCAAAAAACTCATCTACTGCCCCCAATAGATGACTCAGGAAGATGGGACTAAGTGCGTTCGTTTGTCCACCGGCTGTTTAAGATTATTTACAAAAATAATCATTTATCCACCCTTAGTTCAAAATTTATTCAACATTTCTTTTTTATAGCAATCCCAAAAAAAATTTACCAAAATTTTACCAAAATCGTTTTAATACCAATCGTTTGTCCACCGTTTGTCCAGGTTAGTCCAGCAATTAAAATATTTTTTTAGACCTTCGTTCGAAAGTTATTCAACCTGACCACGGGTATTTATTTTCTGGGTGCACGAATTTAAACAATTTCCCCTAGAGTAATAAAATTCACAGTATCTTTTTGCTGTGATTTTTATAAGAGTCGGTAAATATCGACCAAAATTTGTGACTTAGTAGGGTATACAGACTGACTGAAGAGCCCACTGTTATACCTTGGGCGAAACACAATTTTTTCTGGAGTTCAGGTCACTTGTACTTTTTAATTGAATTTTATTCATTTACTCTACTTAAAACAGAAGTAATTTCAATATTTTAATATTTAAATTTCTTCATCTTCTTGTTATTCAACATTTCGTTTTTGACTTTGGGGGTTTTGCTATAAAAACGAAATGTTGAACAACTTTTGAACGAAGGTCTAAAAAAATTTTTTTGCTCGACTAACCTGGACTTACCTGGAAACGGTGGACAAACGATTGGGATGAAAACGATTTTGGTAAAAAAAAATTTGTTTGGGGTTGCTATAAAAAAGAAATGTTGAATAACTTTTGAACTAAGGGTGGTGAATAATCTTAAACAGCCGGGGGACAAACTAACGCACTTAGTCTCATCTTCCTGAGTCATCTATTGGGGGCAGTAGATGAGTTTTTTGATTTTGGGGAGTTGCTATAAAAAAGAAAAGCTTAATAACTATTTTCCTGAGGGTGGACAATCGATTTTTTTTAGTTGGGCAAACGTGAATAAATGATGGACAAACGATTTTGATAAACCCCACCCAAAAATTTTGACTTCGGGGTTCCCACTTCACACAGCTCATTAAAATTGCTGTTTCTGCCGGGTTATTTGGACTCATCAGTTGACTAGTGAGGGATTTGTCAATACAAAACTTTTGTTTATTTCAGTCCAACTTACATAGAAAGCGCAGTAGAAAATTCGAAATGATACACAATGCTTAATAGCAATTGTCGTCGGCGAATGTCTTACGTCGGTTTGGGACTGTTTCTATCGCGTTTGAATCTCTGAAGAGTTACGTGAGAAACGTCAAAACAAACAAATTTTATCTGAGGTAAGTCCAAAATGTTTAATATTTAACAAAACTTCGCAAAATTTAAAATAATCTAATTTCAGGTGGACATGAGACGAAACTCTGCAAGATTTTAAGTCTTGTCTCGTTTAGAGTTAAAATTTTCTGTCTCGTCTCGGTCTCGTATAATCTAGACTCGTCTCGGTTTTTTCACGCTTTTTTTTCAGGAGAAAATTTAATTTAGCAGTCTTATCCCGGTCTCGTCTCGGTCTCATCTCGGTCAACTGTCTTTTGGAACAAAATATTCTCGATATGTCAAAATATAATTTGTCCCCCGTATGACGGTGTTCACATTCGACTGACTCCTCCGAATTTGTTTGATTTTACAAAAGAATTGCGCATTTTTGTTGACGTTTTCTTTTGTAAAGTCAAAAAAGTTGAGTGAGTCAGAAGTAAATAAATGAAATTGGATTTTCAATTTATTAACATTTTTAAAATGCCTTCTTCCTCTGCCGAGACAACCAAAACCGACGAGACTCTTACCAAGTGATTTGATTCAATTTTGCTTCCTGTTTTTTTAAAGTACTCTATCTAAGTGACAAGATAAGATAACCTTAGCGGTGCAGGGTCAAAAATCCACAGGCCAAGAATCCATAGTGGACTTTTGTCCCACTTCTGTGGGTCAAAAGTCCAGAAATCAATTGTGAACTTTTGACCCACTCCGATGGGCCAGAAGTCCATACAAAAATCTTGTGGACTTCTGGCCCATTTATTGTGGATTTCTGACCCACTTCAGTGGATCACTTTATAGATAGTTTTCTTTAACAAGACTGCTTTGGGTGGCACCCTTCACGGGTTTAAGGATTTTAACTCCCTTTTCGGGTCCTCTGTCCCGCTCACGCGACTCCGTCGCTCTGCTTAGGGCATGCTTATTTGCCAGGCAAGCGCCTATGTTGTCAGTTGGTGTGCTTTAAGTTTACGAGTAGTGAAGAGTGTACAAATTAATTCTTAACAAAATTAATAAATAGTTCTTAATTGTTCTGCTTTTTTCAATACTATGTTATGAAATTATTGTGGACTTATGACCCACTTTCTTTCTAAAATTAGGGAATATTGACCCTTTTGTTTTGTAGACTTTTGACCCGCTTGAGTGGGTCAAATCTCCACACTACAATTGTGTACTTCTGTCCCACCCAAGTGGGACAAAAGTCCATTATGGACTTTTGGCCTGTAGACATTTGACCCTGCGCCAACCTAAGCTTTTGTTAAAATTCTGACAATTTGGTGTTGGGAGATTTGACATTAATAAATGTTGTATTATATTAATGTCAAATCTCTCAAAAATGTATTTGCTATTAGCACTTCTCGCCAATAGTTTATTTCCATTTAAGATGGCGCCCAACGTGAGCACGCATATTGTTAGACCGCTTTCCAAAAGGAAACTGAGTTGCCAGAACCTAGCTAGTTGGTTGCCGAGAAGGGTGTGAGGGGAGATTTTGTTGCTTCCCCTTACGCCCTTCTCGCCTACAAACTAAAAATTGCAGGCAACTCAGTTTTCTTGCGTGAAAGGGGACTTAGTGGGATATGAGTTTGGAGATTTAGTTTTATGGCGTATCATAAGTCGTTTCCTGATTTTTAAACGCTCTTTTCTAAATGCAGTGATTCAAAAAGGGTGTATGTATATCAGGTACAGGGTCGGACTGGCCATATAGTGCGGATGGTGTCCTGCAAGTATCATCAAGGGACTAGAGTGGTATCTTGCAAGGAAGTCATTCCTTTTTCAGCATAAAATGCCTCTTATTTGAGCTGTGCTGATTCAGTTAAAAAAATTTAGGTGTCCTCCATTACTGCCGACCCACAACCACATAATGCAAAAAGGAATGATCAAAAGTGTAAGTTACTAGACTCCGGCTTTCGAAGGGCAATTCAGTTTATTTCTTTTATTTTCATCGATATCAATAGAAGCCGGTAGATAGAGAGTGATAATTTTAAATTTTGTGTACCTGATTCCAAGCGAAATTAAAAATTACAAGATAGTGAAAAGAACCCAATACTTCTGTCTGTGCAATAAAAAAAACTGTAATCCGACTTCTGAATATTGTAAGCTTAAAAAAAGATAAAAGGCCTTGACAAAACACTGAGTTTATAGTCTGAAATATCAAAATTCAACAATCAGTAGATATACAGTCGACTCCACCTATAACGACGTGGGTTATAACGACGAGTCGCTTTAAACAAACACTCATCATTTGGTTAATTTACATACAATTTGTATAAGTTAATCGTCTATTATAGCGTCGTAAGGTCGTCGTTTATAACGACTTGTTGCACATAACGACAAATTCCAGACAAAAAAATACTCCAGTTTCGGCGGAATGCAGACAAATGTAAACAGCAACTGAGAATTCAAACCTGAACGTGTTCGAATATACTAATTCCTTTCTTCGCGAATGAATTTAACTAGGGTCTTTATTATTCTATTCCTAAGATTTAAAACCGTATACCTCTGTTTTTTTTATCGATCATTTGTATGGTAAGTAGGATTTAACGACCGCCGGCTATTGCAACCATATTTGGCTGGTCTCTAATATATTACAAACATTTTTAAATATTAAGTAACAACGGACCACAAATATTTTCTTCAGAACTTAATGCTCGTCTTTTGTTTTCTTCCCTTGAAGTGTCAATTGGTCCTAATCAGTTTGAAAATCTATTGACTCAGCGCATTCTCCAAAAAGACATAACAAATTTTATCGAAAGATCCTATAGTAGGTACTCCTCCTACACACTAAAATAGCTCAATCAATCCCTCTCAAAAAAATCAAAATACAAATAATAACAAAATAACCACTTCATGATGGGTGCATCTTCCAAAACCATAGATAGGTACAAAAGACCAAAAAGTTCCTCTGCAGCATGTGCTCAATATACTGAAGTGGTATCTTTAGTTCTTTGAAAACCTCACCTTTCAAGCTAATCTGGGTAAATCAAAAGACGAGGTGCCATGTCATATATATCCAGGGAGTGAGAGAGAAATGATTATGACGAAGGCAACGAAACCGCTTAGCATAACAAAAGACTCGCCACTCCACCAACGAGTTCCATACTGCTACTTCTGCTGATCATCACGACAGTGAGCATCCTAATGATGACTTGGCATTCCGCATGTTTGCCCATATCGAAGCTAAAGATTTGGAAATCTCTCGTTTTTTTGTTGCTTTGTTTCGGGGACCACTATAAGACAGATGACATGGCACCTCATCGTCCTCTCGCATAGAGTCCCCGCATTCGGATCTCAGTTCTCGGATCACTGAACAATTTCGAATTTCGTCATTTTGTGGTGTTTGCACATTCAAAGAGGCGAGTGTCACTCTTTTGGAATGAGAGAGTGAACACATTGTGGCATCTCTATGATGATGAAGCCAAGAACTTCTGTCCTGTCGCTGTCTTGGGTTGTTTCTTCGAAACGCGATGTTGAATGATGCTCGATTCGGAACCGATCCGAGGCTTGCGTCTGCGTCCGCCACGGGTGTCATAATTTCACGATTAATTCCCTCTCTTCAGATAGCCCAGCTATATGTAGGCTCTGGATTGCCTCATGTGTCTGTCTTGTGTCTGCGTCTGCTCCATGCGGTTGGTTGCTGATGGTATGGATGGTGCTAGTGGCAAGCCTTGGTGATGCTGGCTGGAATCTTTGATTGGGTTTTTGTGCGCTCGTCATTTGTCATCGGTGGGGATTTGAGTCGCGTCCCGTCTCAACTCGACTCGAGATCATTTTATTCCCATTTCCTCTTCTCTTTTTGTTAATGGCAACTGATCCATCATGTTATAGTTGGTACCTATCCATGGTTGGATTGTGTACACACAACCTGGAGGCTTACACGAACAGCTTTTCATTTGTTTTGTTCTTGTTGTTGTTGTTGTAGGTTTTTGTTGTTGTTGCAGTAGCAACAGGTTCGTTGACTCAAAAGGCCAAAACGTTCTAAAGGACTATAATGGGCTGGCTTATAATCCGACGTGTTTTTTTCTTATTTGATTTTTTGTTCATGTCTCGGCGGAGTCGTCGTCATCGTCGTCGTGTTCACTCTTTGTGGTGCGTCAAGTTGAAGTTAACAAATTCACGCCAGGGCCACCCAAATGACATGTCAGACCGCCGATCAATTTCGTTGCTTAATGAGGCGCGGATATTTGCATATACGTATGAAGGTCTCATGGTGGTATGTGAGCTTGATGAGCAGGCGGCACGCACGGAAGCAACCAGCCAGCACAGCACACTCACACACGATCTCGAATTCTCTTGGTCGCGTCGTTCATCGGGGGTTAAGTGGGTTGAGGTGTTAAACCGCGTTGTACGCGCTGCCAGCCTACGAGCCATAAGAAGAGACTTATATGACAGAAGCATCTTTTTATCGGGTTTTTGAGAAATGACACTTGGATGTGTGGTTAATCTTGATTTCGATTGCAACCGAAATGGATGTTATTCATTTCAATTGTTTTGTTTGTATGGGGAAGGGATGATAAATATGAATGCGGAGGAGGGGGAACAACACAAGATTGCTTGAAAAAAGATATGGATTCCAGAGAATATTTTGTTTTATAATTGATATTCGAATCGATAAGCTGAAATGGGCATTCATCAATGTTGTATCGATGGTTAATCATATTGTGGATATGATGAATATTTAAAATGTCTGCATAGGGGCTTAGGGTTTTTATGATGAATTTTGCTTTACAAACGAAAGGAATATTATTAGGATGTTAAGGAACAGATAATTCAAAAATCCCGGAAAAAAGATTATTAAGATGGAATCAGAATGGTTAGGACAGAAATCAATCTTTTCAATGTGAGGTGTTCATTAAAATTCCCACTGGAAAGCTACAATCCCTATGTGGCTCAAAATCACGTCCTTTATTTGGCACTTTGTCCTGGATTAAAATAAAGGATGATGGGCAAATTTGTATGAAATCTGGTCGTTCGACCAACACTAATGAAATTGGTATCAAATGAAAGGTGGTGTTGAGCTTCTTATATAAGTGCAATATTTTCAAAATCGCACATGGGAAATCCGAGATATTTGAGCTTAAAGTTGGCGATTGCAAACACCATATTTCAGTTTTTTTTTTCTCGAAATAACTGTTCAAAACTTTTCATATAAAAGACGTAGGAAAATAATTTTAAAGTCAATTCAAAGGTAGTTGTCTCATCTTTCAAATATTAGTAAAGTTAGTAAGCTACTTTTTTTACACTTTGAGATATTAAGTTTTAATGTCTTCAATAAAAACTTGTTTTAGTACTGGCTTTACACACCACTATCATACAAAATTCAGTGGTGACGTATACTTTTTTAGCACCATCGAGAAGCTACTTTAATGCCCTTTAATTTAATATATCAGAAAGTACCCTTTCCTCAATGAATACCTGCTTATAATCAAAAATTGCTTGAAAAGACACCTTATTATGCTTAGACCGGGAAAAGTAGAGTCAATGTTAAAAACAAAGGAATTATACAGTCTTCGGACTGGTATCGACGAATAATTTCACTCTACATTTTAATCTACCTAATTAGTTTAAATTAATTAAATACAAATACACTCTGGTTCGGCCGATTAAGACATTATTTTTTTAAAAAACTAAAAAAAACATCTACCAAACCGAAAAATATGGTTTAAGTTTTTATGTTTGATGGCCATAAATATTTCTGCTAGCATATAAGACATGTTTGTATTAAAGGTTCCAATTAACTAACTATATCAAAAAACATATAACGCATCGGGCAAACAACAAGTTATATTAGTAAATAGTGGCTAAACCACTTGCGGCGGCCGGCGCCCGATCGGCAGCAGATCTTGGTGGCGGAGGCACCTTATTTGGTCACAGATATGTTTTTTATTCTCATCAAACATTAAAACTTAAACCATACACTCCGGTCCAGTAGATGTTTGGTTTTTAGATTTTTAAATAAATAATGACTTAATCGGCCGAACCAGAGTGTATTTGTATTTATTTAATTTAAATTAATTAGGTAGATTAAAATGTAGAGTGAAATTATACGTCGATACCAATCCTTAGATTGTATAATATTTTTATTTTTAACTTAAAATCTACTTTTCCCGGTCTATAAGCATTATAAGGTGTCTTTCGAACAATTTTTTGTTTATAAGCAGGTATTTATTGAGCAGAGGACACTTCATTATATATATAATTAAAGGTTTCAAAAATAGCTTTTTGTGGTGCTTAAAAAAGTATACGTCACCACTGAACTGTTTAAGATATTGGTGTGTAAAACCAGTGCTAAAAAAGTTTTTATTGGAGACTTTAAAACTTAATATCTCAAAGTATATAAAACATAGCATAATTACCTTGCTATTATTTAAAAGATGAGAAAACTACCTTTTATTTAATACCAATGTCGTTTTCCTACGTTCTTTATATAAAAAGTTATGAACAATTATTTCGAAAACAACTGAAATATGGTGTTTGTAATACTCATATTCAAGTGGCTATATCTCTGTTCCCCGATGGTTTCGGTTCTTGCCGCCATATAGTGAAATAAAGTACTAGACAAGACCTTTCATTTGAGATATATTCTAATTCTGTTGGATCAACGACCAATTTGCCCATCATCCTTTGAAATATAAATTTGAAGCTAATTAAATGCAAATTTCTTGCACAAACCAAACATTTGTAGCTTGCATATTTTATTTTATAAGTTATTGAGCGGATGAAAGAAATTATTCTCTTTATGTCTTAAAGGTTTGATTTTTGTTACTTGCTAATTTGTTACTTAAAAATTATTTTTGTAGCTCTTATGAGTGCCTTTTTATTTGCTCTATTCCTAGGGCTAGTATTCGTTTCAAAACCAACATTAAGATGATGGAGACGTTCAGAAAAGTGATTTCCGTCAATACGTCCGTCGGTCTATTTGTTTGTTCGTCTTGATGTATTCGAGCTAGAGCCTAAACGGTTAGGCGGATTTGCATCAAATTAATTGTGAAGCATTTTCATTTGATTCCCTTGAAGTGAATTTCGAATATTTGTCTTGGCGTTGTCTTAGCGCATTTACAACGGGTAGCTGTTATACAAAGATTTTGACTTTATCAAGTTTTCTCAAAAACAGCTTTAACAATTTAGATTAAACTTTGTACCTGTACTCTCTAGAACAGTTTTAATAATACTGCATACGAGTTTCTTTTTTTTTTTTCAAAATTCAGTTAAGAAAAATAAAGATATGCATGTGGTTTTTTTTGGCTACATGGAAAAATTAGACTGCGGATTTTTAAATTAAAAAACATATTTATGTATAGTATTTGTTCGACTAAGAAATCATTTAAGGCCGATGTACTGGCGTAGGTTGTAAATAATTTTATTTTCTTTGGTCTCATGGTATATTTTATCAACGCTAAACAAAGATATTTCCCAAACAGTGTCGATAACAACAGACAAAAAACTTCATTGGATTGTGTTGCACACACCCATTTAAAGAAAAATTGATCTGAGGTTAAATACAAAAATGATAATAAGTGAGTACAAAAATTCTATTGAACCTATTTTAAATATTATTTATTTCAAATATTTTTCCTCCCCCAGCAAAGCGCCAACCTGGACCTGTGCCCATTTCAACCCTACACCAAACCACTGTTTACAGTGAAAGCCCTTATAAGGCTCTAGTTCTTTCTGAGCTGGTTCACCATCAATTTATTTCATTTGTCGATTTAATCATTCGAATTACCTACAGAAAGGTGCTAGCTCTAAGGCCGAATTAGTAAACTATTTAGGAGAGTTCCAGACTTCCGAACATCCTAAGTAACCATTCTGTTTATTTTGTTAAAAAAGCTAGATTTTATGTATCAAATAATTTAAGAAATCTTTATTTGTTCAACATATTTTTTTTTATAAATAAGAAATACGATGTGTGTATTAATAAAAAATATATTTCATGATTCAACATTTAAACAAAATTCGCCGTACTTAAATGGATTCATTTTTTTATATAAAAAAAAGTTCTGCAACATAGAATACAAAGTCATCATCTGCACCTCCTATGTATATTTTTCTAAAGAAAACCTCAATCCGAATCAATTCAACACCGACCTGTAATCATCGGCGTTATTGGGTTAGCGTTCGCTCGCCGCCTTGAAACCTCTATATAATTGTCCTAAATGCAGCACCGCAGCAGGTCGATAAAATTGCATGTTTTAAGCCACAAGTGCAGAAAATGGGATGTGGGATCGGCAGAAATCATTTGTTTTGCTAGTTTGTATATGCAATGTGCCGCCTAGCTATGGGCTCATTTCCAGACCCATGGGCGCGCATTGGTGTAATTTAAAAAGAACAACAAAAAATAATCTAATTTCAGGTGCAAAACAATTATTACGTGACTTTCTAAACAAATTGTCTGCAACACCTTTGTGGTGTGCGGTGGTTCTTGGGTAGTCGATGCTAAAGAATTCCGCATCATGTCCTTTGAACCCTCACAAGTCGATAAGTGCATATAGGTAACCTACTCAGGGGGTAAGACAAAGAAAAATTAGTTAATTACAGGGTAACATTGCGTACCTAATATACCCGCCACCTACCTGTGTTATAGGTTGCTGTTCATCCCTCAGGTGTTTAGTTGATCAAGTAATTCTCTAATCTGTTTGATAATCTCACGGCGAATTCAGAAATTATGTTCGAAAAGTTCATATAAAACTGCACATTTTCAAACCTAATAACTGTTTTTTTGTTAAGTAACCAACCACAAGCAACCTTATGGGTGAACAGTGCCAGTGCGGTTGTTTTCGGCCATGATGCATGGTCAGCACGAGCCAGCAATTCCGTTTAATATCCTGCAAAGCGTTCATACATCCCCACCCTGACCAACCAATACGAATACCCTGCAACAATCGAAAAGGATTCCAAAAATATGATTTCGCAAATGGCACTTATATTTTTGTGTTTCATCCTCACTCCAATAACACACCGGTACCCGGGACCCAAGTTGGATATCCAATAAACTTTTGGTCTTATCTCTGAGTGTTATGGTACTTTTTTTTCTTCGTCCTTTTTGAAAAGTTACTCCCTCGAAGCCACCACCCCCAACAGTGCCACAGTACTCGAGCCCGTTTACAATCGAATTTATGTAAATCCTTGCCCGGTGTCTTAATATTAAAAACGGAGAAACATGTCCTTCGGTTATTGGATCGGATACTCGGAATAGAAATGGTCAAATTATGACGATGACCATGTAAAAGTTGGACATAAGTTTGTTTTGTCATTTCTCTGACCGAAGATGTCGGGGTGTGTATGTGGTGGTCTGTCGGAGGGATCCAGATCTGAATTCTGAGATCCATTTTGCAAACGTAGCACAAATTGCTTCTAAGATGCTATTCCACCCCATTTCTTGGGCCTTAGAGCATGGATATGGATACGTTCCAATTGTGTTTGTTTATTTATGCGTTTCATATGTCCGCAAGAAAATTACTTTTAAGATTTGTTTTTATTTTTTTGTTTTGTTGTTTGGATTTTATTTTTTTGAATCTCATGCTGCCTCATTCAATGTCGATGTGGTCGTAGTGTGGTGTGTGGTACCCGTGACATGCCATGTGGGATGTCGTGTTTGTGTATAGAAACTTGAGTCCTTTTTTATGACATTATACCTGGTTTGACCGTTTGTTGTACGAAGAAGCCATTATATTAAGCATAAATCTAGATTTGGCTTCTTTTTATTAATCCAGCAGTAAAATTTGGGTGAATTGGTCAAACAATTTTGAGTACAAATATATATGTAATATGGATCTATAGATAACTCGAGAAGGGACACAAATTTATGGTAAGCGCTTTGAGAGAAATAGTCTTTTGTATGATGATGCTGGCAAAAAATAAAATAGAAAACACAAAAAAAAAACAAGAAGGCAAATTTGTAAGTCACCGCAATCTTACAAATTGGATCTTACCGCATAAATATGTCGTCAATATAATGAAAGATATTGGACTTTGTGAAGTGACTTAGAGTTGGAGTTATGTAGAAGGGAGGTAGGTATATGAGAATCTCTGAAATATGAGTAAGGGGTATAACTGACTTTATTTTTTTTTGTTGTTGCCAAAATATATTACTTCAAAAATGTGTAATCGTTACATAGATAAACAATGGGGTATCATATGCAACCGAAAAAGTGTATTTTCTAACCAATGAAAATTTTTGTTTGCATATGCTTGTGTATACACGTATAATTAAAACAAAATGGTACACCATGGCGTATACGTATTTGTTTTTAATCTGTCTTTTATAAATTCACAAAGCTAAATTGAAGTTATTAAAAATATTGTCAAAAAGATGGATTTTTTTTCTGTCACGGAAGCCAGGTCTTATTTGTACAAAACGACATTTTGTATGCATGGAATTTCACTTCTTCCATTTATGTTCAACATATAGGTATGACAGTTCATGCTGAGGGAAAAGTAAAAATAAGCGTTTATGTTGAACTTAAATATTTATATTTTGTATCAGCAAACGGACCTAAATCATTCCAATGTACCTGTACTTAAATGTTTTTAATTATCAGAAATGGAAGGAGAACAAAAATTTAAAGTATTATTTTAAGTATTATCACTTCCGTTTTAAGGCATTGAATACACCTGAGCCCTGCTGACAAACAAAAAATTAAGTGGAAAAGCGGAAAAGCTACACTCTTTATTTTTGAAAACGCCAACATATCGCGGCAGACATTTTTTTTTCAAACAAAATTGCTGTTTGTCAACTGGTAATATTAATGAATAAAATTGTGAATCTGAAAGTTTGGTCTGTAATTTAAATACTGCACCATTATCAAAATTAACATTAATGGTGTAAATAAATAAAACAGCATCAATAACTTTAGTGTGGCTACCATCAAATTTAAGGAATCCGAATTGTTATGTTGCTTAATTGCCGTAGTTATTTTATTAAAAAATTAATTTTGAAAGAGGTTGAAATGATTTTGATCTAATTTTGGGCTTCACTATGCCTGAACAATTTTAATATAGGTATGACCTAGGAAATAGTACGTTAATTCGAACAAAATATTGCCTTGATTTCTAGGAAATCTTGTTTTTTTAAACGTAATGGCCCATCTCAAAGCCAAACTCACTTTTCCATCAATCGTACACGGGGTGATCAAAGCTGGCTCAAAATTCTGTGTACATTAACCGGCCTTAATTGTATTAGTAGGGACTTTCAGTTTGAGGGTCGAAAAAAAAATCCTTTGAAATGTTCAGTTTAGCATGACAACAGATATGTTTATAAACAAACAACTGTGTGTGTATTAGTAATACAACTTTGTTAGTCCGCTCGAAACAAGGATGAACATTTTAGTCCTTTCATTCATCAATCTTCACCTCCCTCCCCTACAAACTTTTATATCCCCAGTTTAGTCCAGTTCGAAATTGAACATGTGTGTTATGGCCCAATAGGTAGCTATGTTGTATACATACCTATTTCAAATTGATCAATTTTTGTAACTATGAACATACATACATATATAGCAGTTCCTTAACCTAGCAAAATAAAAAATAATTTCAGGACTAAAATAAAGGATAAGTATAGGTATCCATACCCAACTGCTAGAATTTTGTATGGAATTTTAATTTCCTCGAAAACTTCTTCTATGAATTTGAAAGAAAAAAAAATGTTCTTGCGGGAATAATAGTTCCTCAATATTTTTTCAAAAAATAAATTGTCAGTGATTTAAAAGATCTTCAAAATATTTTATTTTTCAAAAATAAATTAATGATTTGCTCTTAATTAATTTAATTTTTTTTTTATTATTCAGCTTCCTTTTTCTCTGGCTCCCAGTTCAAAACGTACAAATCTTAAAACTTTGTTATCGTAGCTCTTGGATATTTTCCAAGTGTAGTGTTGAATTAGTTTTTAAATTCAATAAAAATAAAAGAATTTTGGCTCCATGGCAGATAGGTCATCTGTTTGCTCTGCCTCTATACTATAGCTTTCGTCCAGACACATTCTGCACTCATCCCATAACGTGAATCGCCTACATTGCTCAACTTCTAAATTTTAGTGCATAGGGAAAATCGTACTCGAAAGTGTGGATGAGTTGCAGTTAATTTTGGTACCGTGGCGGGACATTTTGGGGTAAGGTCTGCTTCCTTAAGTCATCTCCTAAATATCCATTAACTAACGAGTCGTTATCGTAACTGGCTCTGCTATTGTTAGACGTCAACGCTAGTCAAACCAGGATTTCGGAGAAACGCCATCACGATGAATCAGTCATAACATCCGGTGCCACACAGATCGTGGTCCTTACACCAACCTACAAGTTTGTCTGAACCTTCCGTAGATCTTTGATATGCAAGATTGGCTTAGACAGAGCTGAGGGGCCACAGTGCATTGGTTTATTCCTTGTTGCAGTAGTGTGACGACTTGACTTATGTACTTCAACAGACGTGATATCCATTTTTTTCTAAGACAATGATGCCAAATATGTCGAGATAATGTTGCAATCAACTTTTAACAACACACTCAAAACCAAAGACCAACAATGGATGCATTTATTGCGTGTCAATGTTTCAAACTTTTGCCTAATTGAACGAGTTTAATCAGCTATTTGTGTTATTATGGCGGATAGCGCGAAAACTATCCACTGGATTTTTATGATGTTACCCTTAATTTAAAGTTTTAAGTTCAAGCTTTAAAACGAGCCTAATAACAATTAATGATAGCTATTGTATCCACTGCGATTGTTGTTTTTAAAAGGCAAACTTGAGTGATTCAATTTTTTTGCTCGCGAGGTATAATAAATAATAAACGTTAGTTTTTATCGTAGAACCTTTTATTTAAGATTAAGATTAATAGAACCTTGTTTCATTTTAATTTCATTTAATGTCACCATTTCAAAAATTAACAAACATTTTTTTTTTTAATTTTTAAAACTATTCAAAAAATTAGGTTATGAAAATTCAATATTTAAAACACGATATTTACATATATTTCAGTTAATATATCAATACATTTTTTTAAGCTTGCATATAAAAATTGTTTTAGAAGTTTGGACATTTTTGAATGACAGTATAATGTATTTTTTTTTTTAATTTGCTCTTTATAAATTTATATTTTTCTGAAGAAATAAAATGATTATTCTAAACAAGCACTTGTTTTACGAACTGGAACAATAATTTCTAGTTTTTTTTTTCGATTTTCTATAAAATAAATGGAAACGATTTTAACAAAAAAAAAATTACAACAAAATTCATTTCCATAGTCATCATCAGGCAGCCAAAACTATAACCATTCCTTCATTCTCCTGTCTCCTTTGAATGGAAATCCTCTTAAAGGTGATTTATATGTATAAACCACATTGGTGAACCAAAAACCAGTAATCAAGTAAACATACTGAATTAACTGTCATAGAAAAGTAAATCTTACAATACAATTTTGCTTCATCAAAAATTTGTGTTACTTTAGAAAATTCTTATACACATTAAGGCCTCTATATAACATTTGTATAGGAAGAACAATCAAAATTACTTTACCCTGAAAACATTAATAATCAACACTAAAACCCAAAGAAGAAGACTCATTGATTTTTCAGACCCCATGAGAGATGACACATTCATTTCATTGCGCCTAATGTCCCCATGACCATTGTGTATCGTCCTCCAGCATGTGATACGAGTACAGCATCACTGTCTTTCTCTCTCTCATTTCAGACAATGAATGTGTATTTTGTCAATTTAACACCTTTCCCTGTGGTATTATTACTCAACTCTATATAACTCGACCAATATGGTTGATAGGCATAGGTACTCGGCATTGTTCTCTTGATGCTGTGCCGTATAATGTATATTGCTAGGCAACAGTTAACAAACTGATGCTTCGATAACAATACAATCAAATAATTACCCAACTATTTACATCAAATTCGAGAATATATCACCTTTCAGTCGAGGCTTAAATTTTGTGAGACCATATCAACATAGCCTTTTGGGTAAGATATGTTCAGTACACAGTACAGCTTGAGGAAGAAGACCCTTAAGACCATAAACTATATATCTCGTCGACCACAAATATGAAGTGAAACTAGCTATAGGATCTGTTTGCATTTTTTTTTTTTTCGACACATCACTGGGGCCTGTTTTTGGGAGTGACAATATGACTTTTCTATTCGGAATGATTTGTGAAGATGGTCATAAATTATATTCCATCTGAGGTATTGAATTCTCCTTTATATGCTTGTTTTTTTTTTGTGTATGAAAAATGGAATATATAGTTTGTCTGTTTTAATAAACAAATAAACATAGAACGCAGCCGCAGCGCAACAGCAGCCGTGTTTTTTTTTTTTTTTTCATCCCTTGTTATTGTGGACACGGATCGTTTAAGAGGGTTTTGTTATGTGCGGTGTGATGTTTTACTGCGAAAAGGTAAGCTGAGAGGTGTCATAAATTATAAACCTTGTTATATTTGTATAAGAGGGAATAAGAACGGCATGGTAAGGATCGTGTGTCCTGGTCTTTGGGTCCTCAAGCCTCGCGTTTTCACAGCATGAGATTTGAAAGGTGTGACATTTCTTAACTTGCGGATAATTTGAGAGGCATCACATTGATAGTGATATGGTTTTGAATCGAAATGTAATAGAAAGTTTTGTGGCTACTTTATTTGGGGCATCAAAATAGTACCTGATGTTAGATAACATGCTGTGCTCCTGATAACAATGGAAACATTAAACAAGCAGGTTCAGCTAAATGAGATCTTACGAATTTAACTTCGTCACATCCGCCATTGGAAAGTGGCGAAGTGAATCCACTATTTTCTCCCTCAGAGCGGTTTTTGACAAATGACAGCAAAGCTTACAAGTTTTCTGAGGAATTCACTTCATATTGCTTTGAGATATTGCTTATTGAGACTGAGATCTCATTTCTCTAAATGCGCCTAGTGTTTGTTTTCATATATAAAAGGCGTCAACAATCTTTAAGCTAACCAAATCTCAAGTAGTAATGAAATTTCAATAGAATCAACGGATTTAAATGACTGATTTAGCACTTTATAAAGCTTGGCGATAATGTCAAATTCTTCCTTCTTAGTTCCTTGCATTTTTCCCAGAGTTAGTTATAAGTTTCTGAATAAAAATTCAGGAACTCATTCCTCTTCAATTCAAAATTTTAAAAAAGCTTGAAGACCGTTTCGCCATAATTTTGACGCAGAATTATAACACAACTTTATAACCAGACATATTAATTAAATTACCCTCTATATTATTTTTTGCTTGCATAAAGGAAACTTGTTGATTATCAAGTTAACAATCAGTACCTACCTAACTAGTAATTTACATGTTAAAACGATTATTACTTACACTTCAGGTGACAACTTCCGACACCACAAAAACATGGTCAAGAGGCAAATTATCGAACAGGTACTGGTTAAGTCAGACGATCTCTTGAAATCGGATACACAATGTATAGCGTAATCTAAACTTGATGAGATTGATCTAGTTGCATGCATACGAAGAACTAATACATCTACATCAATAAAATTGAGTTTCTTTAAATATGAATCACCCAGACCAAATGAAATTCGTTACACTTTGTCAAGGGCAAATCATTGGCATAGAATTGAGTTTGTTTGCTTGAAATTGCAATACTTAAGCCAAAGAAGAAAAAATGATGAGCATGTGTCACATCAATCATTCCTCATGCAACAAAACTCCGACATGGTATATTTCTCACACTGATATACATAAAACGTCAACGGCAACGATTTATTTCCTCTCAATCTAAGCGGTCGTTGGCGAGATTGTGCAATGTGGCATGGTTCATTTCATGCATATCTATATAGTAAGTTGTTTCGCCCGGTGTCGCCAACAGCATAAGAAAACCTCATTTTCTGACCACTTAATATAGACCAACTGAGTCTGTCAATCCACCCTCTAATTCGCATGCAACAGCTTCGGGCTATAAAAAGGCGGTGTTGGTCGGTCTCAGTAGACAACAACTTTATATACGCCGAGACGTTGTTGGAGAGATATCTCTCAATTGTCAAACGCCTTGGTCTTGTCTTGGCAGGTTTTTTTTTAGGATCTATTTACAGGTTGTGGGTTGGAATTCCTATATATACGAACTAATTCGCTGTTTTCGTGCAACTTTTACGATTGCTCACCTTTTTGTTTTATAGAGTTTTTTCTGTTTCAGTTGATTGCTTGGAATTTTTTGTTCGTTGCATCCTACCGCCCAATGACGTTTAATAGCACATCATTGTCTTTTGGCGAATTTCACCAAAAAGATTTTTAATACAAAAAAAAAAATATCCAAGTGTTAAAATTTTCATAGAAGAATAAATTTGCTCAGGTTTATCGTGAAAAAATTATGTTGGCAGAACAAAATTCTGATGTCAGTGACAACATCAATCTTAATGACAAACAATTTGTAATTGTTTACTTATTTAATCCAGATTGAATTCAATATATTATATTCATCGTCATTGTTCATCTTTTTTAATAATTAAAAACTCCAAGGTTAGTTTTAAGTTTAAAAATTTTTCGACGACAAAAACATTTCACTTAAATTTTGAATTCACTTCGCAGCACCTATTTTCCAACATCGCATTTATTGAATGACTTCTAAACTTTCTCACACTTATTGGGCATTTTCCCATATGGGATGAGTTTGAGTGGATTTAAGAATTCATTCATTTCAAAATCGGCTTGCATTTATTGGAAAGTTCAGTGTTTTGTAAATGGAATTGTCTATATTTTACGTTCGACATCTTCTATTTCCAAAGAAAGATTGCAAACTATTTCAAGCTTGTTGGTCTATTTCCCTTGGGATCGATTTGAGTAAAATTTTACAAAAATGCGTGGAAAATTTGTGGATCGTAAAATCTCATATTAAATTTAAGTCAGGAACAAGAAGACCTATTTCTTTTAAAACTCTGGCTTGTATATATTGGAAAATTCAGTGTTGTGCAAATGGAATTTCGTAAATTTAACTTTCTACAGACCACAGCTTTAGTATCAAACTCTTCCACGTTTTTCGACATTTTACCTCTGGATCGGGTTGAGTAAATTAAAAAAAAAAAAAACTACGAACAAATTGTGGATCGTAGCTTTCCATAATGAATTTCAGTCTAGGTGGAGATCCTGTGGAGATCTTATCTATACTGGAGAGAATCGACGATCTTTTAGTCAATCGCAGAACAACAAACTATCTCACTCTAGAATTCACCAAATAACAGATTAATGCAAAACTTGAACAGGATTAATTCATTTTGTTGGGTGATGAACATTCCACATATTGTAACTATTTTAGAACAAAATTGATGAATTGAGTGTTTACTTATTGGAAATTGAAAATTTTATTTGTGAAGTAATATTACGAATAACTTTAGAAACCTCCAAAAAGTAATAGATAACTAAATAAAAATAATTCAATCAAAAATTTTTCCATCATGTTCATAATTGGGCTCTTTTGATCGTTGCGTTTTGCATGCGAATTCCAAATTTTCCCCACTGCCAACAAATTTAAATGATTAGTCCGGTTCCGACCGTGAAATTTATTTATTTAGAATCTTTTCCACACGCTTCTGTGAAAAACTATGGAATTTTGAAATCAGTTTCTGTAACGAAAGTAGTTTTTGTAAGTTCTATCAATTATTCCCATAACGTGAAATGAATAGTAAATACATATTTCATAATCTTCTATTGGCCATATTTTCAATTTTTGAGTATGAAATAATAAGGGAAACAGACGAAGTTTTGGAAAAATTTTTGAAACGCTTAGATTCTTTTTAAAAGAATCTGTGGAATTTAAATTTCAAAACTTCACGTTACCGGTTTTTGTATAAACGTTTTATTTTCATTCAAAGTGATTAAGGTTTAAAGTATTTCTTTTCAATTATTAATTCTGTATGGCATCATAATGTCAATTTGTTTCCCTGCGAAAGAAATCCAAATGGAACGAAAAACGCTTCTTTTTATAAAAAGTTTTTAATCCCCATCACGAAATTCACCTCCAATAACATCCTTTAAGCAGAAAAAGCTTCGCGCAAATATGCGGAAAGCAAGTGATCATTGTTTTTTTTTTTATTTTTTATTGTTTTCATTTCGATGGTGCGGTACTAATTTAAGCGGCTACTGAATGCCACTTCCTCTGATTTTACTGATGCACAGCTGTAATTTCCCGCCGCGACAGAGTTGTCGTAAAAATAGCTTACTCGAGAACGAAGAAGCGCACTAAAATTATACATTCTGTGTATCTTCGTCTTCATCGTGTTGTTCTTCATTTTTCGCGGTTCGAATTTTGGTCATAGGATTTAGTGAGTTAATCAGTTAGACTTTCTGTCTGTCTATCTATCTGTTCTGTTGATGTTTCCAAAAAGGAGGTTTATGATGCGAGATTCCCAGAGTTATGCGCTGCAAGTTCTATTAATGGTCTTTTATTTTATTGCGATCGTTTCGCTTTTATGTGGTTCGGTGTTTGATGTGGGTTCTTCATCCTCCATCATCATCCGATGGTTCTATACATACATATATTCGCTCAAAAAGCCACTATTGCAGTGGGTTCCTACTTGGTTGCAGTGAATAGTTTTTGTTTTCTTCTTCTAGCATCATATCTCAAAAGTGGTTTGGACTTACAATTATATATATGTTTGGTAAAATGGGTAAAACACTAACATTGAAGTTGTGGAAATATTTTGCACGTTGGAGATATTGGGTCGAAGAAATAGTTATAGGATGACTGCCATGCCGCCACCACCGCCGCCGCTCCGGTCGGACGACTCATAATGGCTAAAAAAGTTGGTTGGTAAAACTATATAATGAAAGTCTTTATTTTCAAAGGTTAATGGTAGAAAAGGTATTATGATATATGATGTCTTAATTAGTGACTTCATATACAGAAAATTTAAAAGTTTATGATTATGCGCGGGTAAAAGATCATCCTGGGCAATTATAACGATCATCTTTAAAATATAATTGGACACGCCGAAAGGGTTTAAGAAGAAATTACCTTATGCAAGGAAAATTGTTATTTCATAATTGCTTGACATAAAACACCAAGGGAGAAGTAAAGTTTAAAGATTTTCAAAAAAAACACCCTCGGGGTTTTCTTACACTTAAATCGCTAGAGAGTATTGTTACCTTTTAAATGACTTTATTTTCTTGGGTAGCTAATTTCTAGTAAACCCATTTTTTTTTTTTAATTTCCCATTTTAAATGACAATTTTCAATTAACCTGAAAGTGACAAAATTCGAGCTAAGGCCTTAAGTTATATTTTGAAACTTTAACAGCCATATTATTGAGTTTTTCAAAACTAGTTTAAAAGCAAAACTAGTTTTATGGAGATTTCAAATTATTTGGACAAATCGGTATTATTAACTTAAGTTTTGGTATTTTAAACTCAAAATATTGAAACTGGGATACCAAAACTTTCATAAATAATACCAATATGTATAAAACTTATTGGTATTATTTATGAAAGTTTTGGTATCCCAGTTTCAATATTTTGAGTTTAAAATACCAAAACTTTAGTTAATAATACCGATTTGTCCAAATATTGGGACTTGAAACTTCTATTGAACTATTTTTGCCGTAAAACTAGTTTTGAATCAAGTCAATAATATGGCTGTAAGCGACTTTGAAAAAATATATTCTAGTATTAAAAAACTTCAATTCACAAAGCTCAGTCGAGTATCCTACTCGGGCGCCATTTCTAAAGTGTTTAATGTTATTATATTACTAACAGTGCCACTTCCAAAATTTGTTCACAGTTTGGACTTCCATCTTCCATGACAAATTTAGTTTACTGCAAAAATATATGAGTCTAGTAGAAGAATTAACACTATTGTATTGTTTTTTTTTAATACAAATACAAAAATAAATTTTAAAGTTTCTTTAGACAAATCCCAAAGAAAATTCAAGATTCCACGAAATAGACGACTCACACTCGGACTCCTTTTAACTTTTGTTGAAAAGGTTCTTTCATCATAAATTCATCTTACACTGCTGAAATAAAGTAGGCTTTAATTAGATTCTTTTGAAAGTAAATTAAAAATTTCAATAAATAAAAGACACACGCCCGAGCGCCATTTAATAATTTTTTTTTTTAAAGAATCTTCCATATTACTGCTGAAATATAAGAGGATTTATTTAGCTAGCTTTGAATGGGAATTAAAAATTCTAATATTTAGAAGACTCACACCCGGGCGTCATTTAATAATCGAAAAGTTTCTTCCAACACAAATTCATCATCTTCATCTTACCGCTGAAATAAATAAAAAAAGGATTAATTTAGCTGACTTTGAAAGAAAATTCAAAATTCTATAAACGAATCACACCCGGGCGCCATTTATTTCTTTTTTTTTCGAAAATGTTCTCCCATCACAAATTATTTTCACTGCTGAAAACCAATTTGAATCCAACTCTTACACCAACAAATTTGTAAGTTTGGCTCAGGGTGATCTCAATTTTGGAATCATCAGTTAACTAGAATAAAATCGATTTTTGATGAAGTGAACATAAATTATAATTATTCTTAAATTAAATTGTGTTTGCATTAAAAATTGTTTATACATTTTATAATTTCAATGCACGTAAGGCAAGAAAAGAACAACATTATCTCATGATGAACCTTCTAATCATTGATGCGTTTTTTGGCTCTGCGTGTGTGCATAAAATCTCCCCACAACACCTTTTACTTTGCATTAAACGCAGATACATGAGGAGGCGTGCCAGATCATCATCATCATCATTCAGTTCGATCAGTTTTCGATGCCGACAAAGAGATTTCAGCGCTGTGCGCAACGCTGCTGCTGCGAAAAGGCGGGTTAGCTGCATCAGCTTCTTTGCCATCCTCCTCTTCAGTCTACATATAGGTAGAAATATTCCCTTTGTGGTGTGCCCCATAACACAACAAAGGAATGTACGATTTTCTCACACAACCACTGTGTAGCTGGTGAACGTTGCTTGCAAAGTTCCTCCATCATCATCGGGTTTCTTGGTAGGTATCTAGGTATACCTGCCTTAGCTATACTTGGTTTTGATCCAATCTAGATTCGATACCAATACTCCCTCCTCATACAAATACTAAATGCAAAAAATCTTGTTGCTTTTGTTTTTTGAATCTTTTTTCCAGCATCAGAGTGTGCAAATGATCAACACAGCTCCTCCTATCGAAGCTGATGCGCGCTTATTTTCAGCGGCAAAAAACACAAACAAAAAACAGAAACGAGGACGGCAGGTCCTTAGTGCGGTATCATCGCATATCCCGGGATAAACATAGCGGGCGCGGTAATGAAATCAAATTAAGCAAGTGTTTTCCTTGCGCGACTCCCCACATACAGTTTACAGATGACCTGGATGAGCGGTGTGGTAATGTGGTTCATTTTCCCGCATCCCGCTTTATTCTTGCGATGCGATGATGATGACGACGACGACGATGGCTCTGATCATAGTGATCCACCACGATGATTATGGATGATGAAAATTCATTGATGGGGCCTGCCATAGCATGAATGAGGTGTTTTTTGTGGCGGCCCGCTTTGATCTTTCACGCTTTTCGTGTTTAAAGGATGTTTTATTGTAGAGTATTGTAATCGCGCGTGTTCCAACGCTATTCTATAGCTAAAGGTACGTAGCGCGCAGTTGCCGCCGCCGAGCCGCTTTTGAAGTGGTCACAAAAGTCGTTGTCGTAAAAATCAAAGCTCGGCGCGTGATGTTGCTAATAATTGGTTGATGATGAGGACGCACCGAATTTGAGAATAATTTGTTATGATCTTTCTGAACTGATGCTGTGTGCGCCGCCACCACGCCACACAGCTCAGTAAACACTGTTGCGCGTTCGTTTTGTATAGGAGTCGGCCTCGACCGGCATACTGACACCCTTGATGTGGGGGATGTGGTCTCTTTTTCATTGGTATCTATACAAGCTGTGACTGTGATGTGGTGGGAATCAGTTTTATTAACTCGGGGCTAATATTTTGTGATAAACATAATAAAATTGTGTATCATATTAAATGCATATATATAGAGGAATGTGCTACCGCAACCGACAAAAGTTCAAAAGAAAGAAACACAAGAATTTTTTGTTGGGGAAGGGTGGTAGTCTTATTTTTGTTTGTATGCGAAAACGAATGTTTGATGTCACTTGAAGCAATGCCATACAAAATCGTACCTGACGGACATAGAGAACTGACAAAACTCCTAGAATTCTTCACGGAATAGATTTTGCTGGCGTTTGTCCTACAAATAGTTCACATAGTATGAAATCCGTTGATCTATATAGATATACAGTCCCTGTCACTTGTTCGAGGCCACTATTTTCACAAAAGTTTTCTCTCGATAAATACCTGTAGAAAATATTTTTCCTGGAATTTTTGATACGTGTGATTAGGTAATTATATTTCGCAATAAAAAAGTATAAATTTAAAGGGGTAACTTGGAAATTCCATAGCAATTTCACAAATTATAAGAATGGACTACAAAAATGGGTTATAAAAGCGTCACTTGATTGAGGCCACTTGAAAAATCTTATAAAAAAAGAACAAAACTATAAAAATATTAACTTTTTTTTGTTTTTAAACATTAATGTATTATGTTTTTGTCAATTAATAATGAGTATGCCCCCCATTTTTTTGAAATTACCTCTAATAGACGGTTTGGAATTAAATCATACAGTTTTTTGGAGTAATCCAGTGAAATCTGGCTCCACGCAACGCAGTTAGCTTCGACCAAGAAGTCCTTATCTCCAAACTGTCTACCAGTATCAGAAACTTTTCGAGATAGCCAGACCCAAACGTTTTCGATGATGTTTGAGTCCAGTGACTGAATCCAGCGACTGAATCCAGCTTCTAGCTACCCTGGAAGTATGGATAGGGGCGTTGTTTTGTTGGAATATCCAAGGTAGAGGTTCAAGAATATTCTTTAGCTTTGGAAATATCCGTTACAGCAGGCATCTGTAACTATTTCCGTTCATTGTTGTAGTTATAAACTCCAATTCAATTGTTCCATAATAGGTGAAAGCTCCCCACACCATAACACCTGATGTATGACTGTGATGTCTTGACAAAATAAGTTCTTCTTTTCTTTAATCTTGAAAATAAAAGTTGTAACCATCGGGTCCGTCAAGATTAAACTTTTTTTCATCTGAAAAGACAACCTTTTTCCATGCGTTGCTACAGGCAATATGCTCCATGACGAAGTTCATCCGTAGTTCCTTGTGTAGCTGCCTTAGAACCGGTTTCTTTTTGATTTTCATACTCTTGATGTTACCACTGGTTTTGGCCTTAAACCGTCGAAATACTGGCTGATACCACACTTTTTGACCTTATTTTAGGCGCTGATGGTGTGGAATTTGAAGCTAGCCGCTGAATGAGTCACTTTCCTCGGATTGTTGTCGCTTAAGATGTGTGTCCTTTTCGTTTTTCTTCTGTTCTTACTTCTGGTCTTACTTCTGTTCGGTCTCCTAGATATTTCTTGGCCTGAGAATCCCAGTTCCTTTAAAGCATCTATTGATCCTCTTTCTGCCACTGTCGACGTGTTTCCAGAGCCCATTTTAACTTGAAATATAATATAAAATATAGTTTTCTATCCTTTCTTACATATTTTAAACTTTTGTTTGAAAAAAATCGGTGATGTTAACTTTTGCCAAGCTATTTTTGGAATGGCCTCAATAAAGTGACGCAACTTTTTATATCCATTTTTTGCAGTCCATTCACATAATTTGGGAAATTTCTATGGATTTTCAAAGTTACCTCTTTAACTTTATCCTTTTATATCGCAAAATATATATACCTACTCACACGTATCAAACATTTCCAGGAAAAATATTGCTTACAGGTATTTATCGAGAAAAAACAAGTGACAGGAGTGTATACTATATATATCCCCAATCATAGATTAAAACATCAGGTTAATTGTAAACAAGTGTCTTGTTAATTAACACTTTCCCATTTAATATTGCAGACAACTAAGAAATTATAACAATAAAATAATGGTTAAATTAACACGGCCCAATTTTAAAATTGTTGTTGATTTAAGAAGATTCCATGTTGTTTGAACATGATATTCTTGAAAATAAATATTTTAACCATATTTTGAGATATCGGAAGTGTTAATTTAAACCATAATACTGCGTTTTCAACATTTGACTTTGCTATTTTTAATTTTAGCGTATGCTACCTGTTGGCTTAACGTTTCACATTGTTATTTTAACAATGTTTTACCTAGTAAACTTAACCTGGCTTTGAGTTAACTTAGTGAAGTGTCAGTTCATTTAGACATAAGTTCTTGGTAATCTTCTTACATTTTATGTGTCTTAGGTCCACTTTTTCAGTTAACCCTTTGAAATTAGGGCCAACTTATTCACAGTCCAGTCGCTGCAGAGAAAAAAATATTGATACAAAGCTTGAACAAAACTCAAAACTTCTGTAGCCGGTAAATCTTTTAAAAAATTTTGTTTTTGATTTATTTTTGACTGAATCTTCATTCGGCAAAGTCTATTTTACATAACTTCTTTAGAAATGCAAACATTTTTAATAGCATCCTTCAACACGTTTACTTATGCTTGCTAATGGATTTTTATTATATTCGCGCAATTCGTTCCTTTAGTTCGCAATATCATGCAAATTCCATCACAACTTATAACTTGCCTACACGTAAACCTCGCTTACCCAAGTCGCATCATTTGCATAAAACAACTTCCATCATCAAAACCATTTAAGCTTAATGCATGGTTGGCTTTATTAGATCCATCATATACTTCGTTCATCAACTTAACCTATACCCGTTTAAAAGATCTTGAATAAATTATGCTTTACAATTATTTTTATTACTTTCTTTGAAATATTGAATAGAAAAAAATGTGTGTTTACCTCATTCAATCACCTCACCTTACAGATTATATTGGTTATGGAAGGAAATATATCCCGAGCCCCTCCCATCCCCTTTGCATTTATGCTTTCTAATGAATTGTAAATCTTTTCTTTGCACAACACAATTTTGCAGACTGAAATTAAACCTGCTAATTACCGACAATTATAGCCTTCGTGACTGACATTAAATAGCGAGAGCCAGCTACTCCGTCCGCTCCTTAGCTTCACTTTATGGCGCAGTGTCCCCTTTCCAGATCGGTACGCAGGAAAATTGAAAACCAACTATTAGATATACTTCCAACTTCAATCGGCAGTTATTACCAAATAGAAAGAGAGAACAAACAAAAAAAAACAACGACTTCTTGGATCGTGTTACTATAACCATAACAAGTTGAGAGGGCTTATGACCACAACCATCAAGCTCCTTAATCGGCCAAAAGAGAGAAAGGAGTGTGAAGAACAATTTTGTTGCAAGACCCATGGAATCTTCATTTTCAACTTCGAGTTCGACTCGACGATGGCAAAAGGTTAAATCAGTCGTTGTAATGTTGGTTTTCCTGCTTATGCATTACTGCAGTGGTGGAGAAAGGGCTACATAAATAATACGTAAGGGGTGCATAGTGCAGCTCTCTATGGCAGATACTACTTACTTACTGCCATTGCACAGACTGTGTCTCTGATTTCGGGTTGTTCGGGTGCATTATAATTGATGGCAGATTTGTTCGGTCTAGCGTAGCCAATCGTAATTGTTTGCCTTTGGTATTAATGTAGATGAATACCTAGTTGAATCGTTGAATGAAATTAATATACCTTATAGTTTCGTTGCGGTTTTTAATTCAGCACTAGCTGGTAGAGAAAATCCATTTTTACCACTTAATTTATGAATTTTTTATTGCAATAACGTTGAGGACTGCCGAAAGGGACTATTTGGCGAAACGCCCCTATGTTTTGTTTTTTATTATTATTCTCATGATACCAGAAACTAGAACCAGAAGCTATATGTATGTATCGTATAAACAATTTAATTGATGGGGTTTTGACAACGAGAGGGTATATTTTGTATTTTAATTGTTTTTTTGTGTATTTATTTGAAATGATAAGTGAAGGGTCTGGACTGTGGATTTAATTCAACTGTTGGTGGAATAAAAGAGAAGCAATTAAAAGGGGGTTGAAAAATATATTTTTTCCACAGAAATATATAAATATGAGACTACTTGTGCATAGGTGGTTAATACTACGTTTCCACCGACCACTAAACGGAGATTTAGGTAATGAGTTTAATTTGGTGTTTCTATTTTCATTGCACAAAAAAAAAACAAAAAGTGGATTATGAAAAAACATTCAAATGGTGTTTAATTTTAGATAGTTGTTTTTATCATTTCAACGAAATAAATTGGCGTGTAAATGGGCCCTTTCCACAAGTATTTTCCGAAAAAAAGTTTGTTTGATTCGAAAAAATTAATGTTTTCAAGAAGATTTGAATGAGTTTTATTTTAAAACTTCTTTTGAGAAGATTACAATTTGTATGGTAAATCTTCGATATTTGAAGGAGATTCTGATAAATCTTACTAAATCTCGGTTGAGTGCCCGGCGGAAACGTAGTATAAATAGTTCGCTTGATTTTAGTGGAAAAGAAATGCCAAAGATTTTAAATTAATTCACTTTTATCTACTCGACTGCTTTAACCAATCCAATTCATTTGAAGTAGCCAATTTATTCGGAAAGAGAAGCCCTTCTACTTGGTTGAAGTAACCTACTTACTCGGTTGGAGTGACCAATCATTACGAGTCTCAATTAGAAAAAGTTTGTCAACTCGTTCATATTTGTTTGGTTAAAGTTGTGAATAATTTTGAGTCTCAGTCAGAAAAAGTCTTTGTACTCGTTATTTGTTAAGGTAGACGATCTACTCGGTTACAGTAACATATTAACTCGTTTGGAGTGGCCAATTATTTCGATTCTCAATTAGAAAATTTGTTAATATTGATAATTGAATTATTGATAAGCATACTGCTCAATTGTGGTAGCCAATTTACTCGGTTAGAATAGCATATCTACTCGGTCAAAATATCCTATCTTATCGGTCCATATTTGCTTGGTAAGAGTGGTTAATCATTTCGAGTCTCAATCAGAAATAGTCTGTGTACTCATTGACATTGACATAATCACTTGGTTGGGGTAGTTATTTTACTTAGACACCAGCAGCATATTAACTCGTTTGAAGTAGCCAATTTAATCGGCTGAATAGCATAGCTGCTTTCTCACAAAGTAGCCAGTATAAATAGTTTTGCAGTTTCAACAAATATTTTTTAGTTACCATTGGAAATTAGTTTTGTTAAATTGACCAACACCATTCGGTAAACTAAAGCGATTAGATTATTTTATAATAAAAATTTCAGCTCATCTAATAAGTAAGATTTAATAAAACTGATGGATTGCTTCGACCAAACAGATGTTCATTTTAAACGAATCCTGCTAAGTTAACATAATAAATTAGTTGTGTTATGCTCCGTTCAGTTAAATCAAACGAGAAGATTATTTAATATACCAAATCTAAGCCCACTTACTAAATAAAGATTAAATAAATAAAATAAATTAGTTAAACCAATAAAATAATTAGTCAGACGATTTTTAATTCAAACAAGAAGATGGGTAAATATTAGATGTGAGAGATGTGCTAGAATAAATAATATCATTTGATGTAGGTAAGCAAGTTACTAGTTCAAAATAAACTGTTTTGAAAAGCCCAAAAAAAAGTTTCGCTAGAAAACAATTCTCGATTCGTATAATCTTATAAGGGAGGCTATTTTAAACAATTTCATTTAATTGAATCAACTAGGTCACTTTAAGAACAATCACTTTGTAAAATTAACACGAACAAAATTTATTTTGAACCCAATTTTTTTAAACCATCGAAAAACGTCGTTGATTATAAGTTTTTTTTTTTGCGTGAATGGTTTAAGTAAAAGTAAATTATTACATATGTTAGTTATATACGATATTTGCTTAGAATCATTTTTGGAGTATTGAACATGGAATAATAAAAATATTCCTTAGAATAGCCTGATGTGAGAAATTTTCTCAAAAACTTATATTATTGGTATCGACGCATAATTCCTTTCTCTAAAGTTCCCATAAATCTTGACCTGATAATCAATCAATGAAACAAAAAACAAAAACTTTTTATAACTTCCTTCAATCGATGACGCCATATACAAAAAAAAATCGAATTCCAACAAACCATCTTTATCATCAAAAAGTTTAATTACCATCATGCTTATCGACAAATTAAAAACAAAACAATTACGAGTAAAAATCAACTCAATTATACACACAAAGCTGCCTATGGCATCGCCAATAAAATCCTCCATCCTCGCGTCCAAATTCTTCTGACAACCCACTTAAGTCCCCAAATTGCGGTCTTCACAAAAGATCAAAGAAATTCTTTGCTCTGAAACCCATTATCCCCGTGCCATCGCCAGTAGGTATATTTTTATGAGGCATCTGGTTTTTTTGATTTCAATGTATACTTTGAAGAATTTCATTCGGTCACTCTCGCGCTTATCGGTGGAAAATTATTAATTTCATTAAAAACTCATAAATATATCCGCGTTCAAAGAGAGAGGATCCCTGGAAAATTGCTCACGTCTTTCGTCATTCAATATTCAATATATGTCGAAGGCGATATGGCTTGGCGCGACGTTGGTGATTGCGTATGGAAAAACCAGATCATCCTAACAACAGAACAGTGCTACAATATATAATCAACGAAGAGGGTGCGCACGAAAAACACTTGACTCGCGCTCCATTAGCTTTCGAAAAGTAAATTAATTAATAATTGTTCTTATAAATTTCTTCTGAAAGCGAAAGTACATATACATATTGCTCATCAGACGCTCAGATGAGTTCCGAGATTATATGGATTCTTAACGAATTTTTTTAGGTGGAAAGAAAAAATTCAACCGAACCCCACTTGAGATGCCGATGCCGATGGATGGCATTTATAGCTCCCCTAGTCGGGCAGGAAGGAGTAAACTGATAACGGGTCATCGTCAAGAACATATCCGGCAAAGGAAAGTGCTTCTGCGATAAGAGGACCAAAGTAGCTATCTACAAAATTAAATGGTTTGGAAACATAAACAAAAAACACTCCAAGTGCCATCAGGAAGCTAAAGCAGACACCACGTGCTATATTAGTGATATTTATCCAGATACACACTACGCACAGTGAATCTAGTGCTTCATTTGGCTATAAATCAAATAGGGGATTTCGTTATCCCGATATAGAGTAGGCCATCCCCTTTCGTTTGATTTCCCCATCGAACACCTCGAGGATGCTGCTAATGTGAATTATTAATAAGAAAAATATTCCACTCCCTGACGCGATTGTGAAATATAGCGAGATCCAAAGGATGAGACGATTGCGACGGCGGCAACGCAGACCTGGGCCACTCGCTAAGTGTGTGTGTACTTTGGGCCATAATTCTGTTGCAATTTGCGGTGCAATGCAATCGCACAATCGCTAATCGTTCGCGAGCTCGATTGGAGTACGAGAGGAAACTCTTCTTCTTCTACGTTGTAGCGGCGGTGGCGGCGGGCGGCGTGTCCGATCCACATGAATTTCCCAATGATGGTCTACTCTGCGCTAGCTATGGCAAAACTTTTCGCAGGCTATCGCCGCCGTCGATTGTCCGCCTGCGATAAGGAACACATTAAAAATCCATAAATCAATGCGATAAGCATGATTTCCCGAGTGTTTTATTGACTATTGTTGCATTGGCCGATGCTGAGATGCGGTGCGGTGGATTACTGCTGCGGGCAATTATTATGGTCTGCAGGACTTTGAAGATTTTGTCTCTATCTCTATCTCTCTCTGTGCTGAAATACCGACAAATATGGCGGCGCGTCCGGTACGATGGCGGCGGTAGATTCAGATTAGCACCAGAAGTGCGATGAAATACTATCATATTCAACTCTACTCTAAGCGCTGCACCAAAGGAAGAGGTTATTCCTTTTCCTCTTGCTCTTTCCAATTTGAATGAAACTTCAATTTGGAATAGAAAGAGTATACCTAATATGCCTCTAGGTTTTTGCGAGTGGTGCACGTTGTTCGATTTTGTTATAGAAATCCTTCTGGTATATGGAAGTTGTTCGTGAGTGGGTAAGAGATGTGGCAAAGCCAATGAGAGAAAGATCTTATAAGATAACCTGGATGCAAGTTCAACGTGAAAAGTTAAAGATGTGACGAGGGGATGGCAAAGAAAATTTTAGAACTTCAACTTGATTTGATAATTAGAAAAAGTGTTGGTATTGGTATACGTAGGTATACAGCTTCAGAATACATTGTTTTGTAGGTTTATGAATAAAAGTGTAGTAGTGTTTTATAATAAGCTGGAAGGACTAATATTTGTGTTTTAATCAACGAGCTTTATAAGTCAATTACTGAAATTCGAAGAATTTGCACATGAACTGGCGTAAGAATCTGAATATCACCTCTTCGCTTAATTGATTTTCAGCTTGATTAAATGAAAAATGTATTGAATTAGTATAATATCCTAAATAACACTTGTATGTACCTACGGTTAATATTGATTGCAAAGCTTAATTGATAAATCCGCTTAATCGATCTTTTAAAAATATTGATCTGACAAAAACTAAACACTTGTATATTTTTTAGCTGACTGAATCAATTTGGAAGCACTTAATTTAATTGACAGGCATGCACAAGAACTGTCAGCAATCTTTCAAATCTGATGGCTTGCAATATTGGTCATTCGTTTATATTTATACGTTTTTATTTTGTTTGTTTGGAATTACTACTTTTGTTGGCCGAATTACTTCCATGATTTCGATAAATAAAATATGAATATCTTTTAACTGAGCGAATATCGTTAAATTGAAAGAAAGACTATACCAGATAATTGATCGGAAAAAAAGATGTAATGGTCAGCGCAATTAAGCGGGGAATACCGTCACGTCGATATGAAAAAAAAAAAAGATTTAAATATTGTTGCTTAATGCGTTGCTAAAAATTGGTAAATTGGCTCCAACGATTTTGATACAAAAAAAAAAAAAAACTGTTTATATTTGATAGGGTTAGTAGAACCATTTTTTGTTTGTTTTTTTTTTTTTCGAAAGCGGTTTTTCTTTTTTTTTATGAATAAGCTGCTAAAAATTAAAAAAGTATTGTCAAAAAAAACCTTTAAACTATTTTTTTTTTAATTTAAAATATTAAATGATTTTTTTTTTGCAAAATCAATATTTCGAAAACAACCTTGTCAATTTCATTGAAACTTGGTTTTGAGCGATTTGTTAACATTTTCTAATTAACTTCCTGAATCCATGATTAAAGGTAAGACACCTTCCATACAAAAGTTGAAAACCCATTGTTCTTTTTCTTCTTTTTCATGAAAACGGTTACAATGATTTTAAAATTTAAAAAAACTATTTTACATTCCATTTATATTTGCACTTTGTCATTATTGTATGAACCTCCTACGTCTTCTTCATTTTACCGGCGACTGTCATGATGTCTAGGGGAGCACAACTCTCCCACTTTAACTGCTTCATCTAAGGGGTCGACTTGTGGGGTTCGCCGAGTTGACCTCAGAAAACCAAGAAAACCAGGTTTTGGATTTTTCCATGTCTGAGGCCAACTAAATGTAAAAAATTATTTTTTTTTTTGTAAATAAGATTTATGAAACCTAAAAAAAGATTTTTATTAATTATTTTAAACTGTTGTTCCAAATTGTTCTTAAAAATATTTTCAAAATGTTTAATTTAAAAAATATTTCTTTTTTAAACCACGCTCCAACATTTTTTTTCTTCATAAATTCATTAGTTCAAGAAATAAATTTAAATCTTTTTGTTAAACTCAAATTTCTAAAAAAAAAATTAACATTCAATTTTGTTTGAAAATTCAAAGATTAAAATCTTTTATTTTAACTTTTGTTTTTAACATTTTCTCCTTGTTTTCTTGCAAAATCTTTTGAATTTTTTTAATCATTGTTATATCATTAAAAAGCCTTGTTTAAATCTAGTCTCGGAAAATACGTGATCATACATTTAGACCAATTCGCTCTTTTTTAAGCTTAAAAAAAATATGGCACATTTTTGATTTTCTTATTACATAAATCACGTTAAATAAAAATTCGAAAAAAACATTAACTCAAAAAGAAACAAGTGAAAAAGACTATTTGAAAAAAAAAGTGCATTCCATTAATAACAACCTACCTTCTAATTTGATGCTACAAATCTTCACAAGTTATGACAACCTTGTACAAACAATTTTGTCCACGCGTCGAAATATTCCAAAAAAAAAAAAAGAAACATTCAGCAAGAACCCAAAAAAAAAACACATTGAAAATGTACATAAGCATCGGTCGTTCATTAATTAAAAACCACAGGATAACGTTTATTTACTATAAGCATTCGGCATACTGCATACCTTCGATGATGTATAGGTCCATCATGCAAACCTTAAAACCATCTGAGACTCTTCGGCTTCTCCACTACGGTACCGATCTCGATGCGCACCAATAAACCACATTTATGCCCACAAAACGATGTCCAAAAATTGCCAATAAATAATTTCGTTGTTTGTTTTTCTTTTCTCTCTCTTTTTATTATGTGGAATCCTCATTCAATAAGGATGTCCAGCTAAAAGAATAATTAATGAAAGCATTTCTTTGAAGGCGTAAAGGTAGGTATGCCTTCGAATTGAAAACGCCCACATTATATATCGGCTTTGAAAAATTGTCACCGATTTTCACACCTGACCGCGCTCCTTTAATACTTCTGGACAAATATCCATGATCATACCTAAAGGTAGATGCTTACCCAAAAAATAACATCAGGACTAGGACCTTCTCTTGTGGTGTGCCTTATTGTCTGGCATGTGTGTTTTGGCATATCAATGTCAAATCAGGACCCCTGGAGAGGTGTCGCTTCTATATGTTCTTGGCGAAAATCATATACCAGTTTGACCGAAAAAAGGCTCTCGATGCCCATTGTGTGAATTGGTTTGGTTTTCTGGTGAACGCCTTTTAGTCTCCTATGCCATATTGATTGTATAGCAGCAGTTATGTGTAATCGCAATATAAAGTATTAAAAAAGATTGTTTACAAAACAACAGGAGTTTTCTTCCTCTTCCAAAAGGGTGCTTGGGTCGCCTCGGAGTATTATTATATTATCTTGTTTACTTAAGAGAGATAGAGGTTATTAATTGAATTTCGTATGTTTTTAACCCTCGAGGGTGTGATTGCCGGCCATAACAAACAGCTATACGGTAGCTGAGTCATTTTTTCATTGGATTTTATTGCGATTGCTGCAAAGGATCCTTAGGGATATTGTATAGTTGGTGGTGTATTGGTATTTTTCTTTATTTGATCTTCCTATTGGTAGCGGTGCATGCCGGTCGGTGGACGGCAGCGCGGCGTCTTTTGAACAAACATCTTATTGCTAATATTTCTCCCAAAAGGACAATTGCTTTGGACAATGAATGGCCAGAAGAATGGAATTTTTTTTTTTTTTTTTTGAAAACACTTAATAACAGTTCTTCCTTAGACCACAGAGAGAAAACCAGAGAGAAACCTTTAATTTGTGCCGCACTGATTCTACTGAAATCGTATCCCCGGCTTCTTTTTAAGATTTCATTTTAATGTAATTTGCATATTTTAAACGAAGGAAAGATAATACAGTGATGTGTGTGTTTCAATTTTAACTGCAGTGTTTTTGCTTGGTCTACACTTTTAAAAATAAATAAATACAACGTTTGAAAGTTGATTTAGGGAGACTTACAAAAGATGCCTATATTTCATAATTTGTGGTTTTACAAGAAACGAGTTTTAAAGATTGCGGAATTACTGGCAATCGAATTTTGAATCTGTAGCAAGACACTTTACTAGTAACTTAACTGAAATACTCGTAGAAAATAAGTTTTTAAAATGGCATAGAAAAATTAAAGACAAAGTGTTAAAAATTCAATGACCATACAAAAAAGTACGTATAAGCCCTAGTGGACCATTACTTTGTATTTAAGCAGTTAATGAATACAACAGATGAATTCTCTGAATCATATGTGATTCTCATTTTAACCACATAAAAACTTACAGGTAGTTTTTAAACAGATTACAAAAAAAAAAACACTTTTATTTTTTAACTTTCAGGAGTAAGTCCAGTCATTTGGTAGTTTTGCCTGGAAAGTTTTGGAGTAGTTTTGAAGACTTTTTATTTTTATAGATTTTGGGGTGCTCTTTCCGAATTTTCATTTTGCCCCCTCGCACCTTTGCCGCTAACGCCGCCTTTCGAGGTTAAATGTCGAAAATATCAGGTTTTCGCATATTACTCCGAAACGTTAAATGCTATCGAAAAGTATTTCATGCAATACTTGTAGATTTTGTGACCGCCAACAAAAAAAGCTTTGACAATTTTTTTCCTACCACTCGTTGTTAAGAATATATCGACATCTTACAAAAATCTAACAAATAGGTTCAAAATATTTTTTGAGTTTTTGTGATTTCTTGAAATAATGATATAATACAAATTATGGCTGCTAGAAAAAAATGTTAATGTAGGCTTATATAGGGCTACATTATGTATAAATTTTGCATAGATAATTTTTCGATGAAACGTGCCGTTTAAAAGATATATGTAAAAACCTATTTCTTTGACATTTGACGCTATTTAAGTATCAATATCTTGCGACTTATCACTTGCATGGAAAAAAGTGTCAACAATAGTTTCTAGTGAATATTCTGGTATACAAATTGAGTCCATGTTTTTTTTCGAAAACTTCGTCATTTAAGAGTAAAAAGCGAAAAAATGGAAATTTAGAATTTTTGTCAAACTTTTAAAATAATTATATCTTTAAAACGGTTGTTTTAAAAAAAAAAACAATAGTTTTTTCCTGTAGAGGGTTACAAACCTTGAATTCAGATGTTTTCAAAAAGATGAACCTATTGGGAATTATACGTGAAAACTGACATTTTCGACATTTTACGTTTTTTGAGATGTCGATATCTTCTTAACGGTGAGTCGTAGGAAAAAAATTGTCAAAACTTTTTTTCTTCAAGATTACAAAATCTACAAGTTTCGCATGAAATACTTTTCGATAGCATTTACCGTTTCGGAGTTATATGCGAAAACCTAATATTTTCGACATTTAACCTTGAATGGCGGCGTTAGCGAGAAAAAGTGCGAGGTGACAAAATGAAAATTCGGAAAGAGCACCCCAAAATCTATAAAAATAAAAAGTTTTCAAAACTACTCCAAAACTTTCCAGGCAAACCACTTTTTTTCGCCCAAATGACTGGACTATTTCAGAGGACCATATTATGATTTAATAAACCAATACAAATAGATCAAAATTGAAGAAGAAGAATGATATATTTTTATATTCATTTGAGAAGCGTTTTAGATTGGATACAAATGCTTATGCATAACTTTTGATCAAATACGAGTCGCGGTTAGTAGTTTTTACTATCTGGTATAACAGCAAGTGAGGAAATATAAGACTTGTATTTAGTACTTCAATTTTTGTTAAGGGTACGTACTATTGTTTAAATAATTTTGTATAGTTTTTATTTGTAGCCAAATGGTAAAAACAATCAAAAATATTTGATCAAATAATAATAAACCAATTATTAGACAATAATTATGCAAACTATTTGTAAAATATAGAAATTATACTGGCGACCCTAAAACTGACTTGATGTCAATGTCTTAGAAGTTAAAAAATAATGGTATTAAGTACAAAACCGTTGGAATAAGGTTTAAATATATAGATTTGTCATAAAATTGTTCATGATACATATTTAAAAAAATATATTATTTTGTCACACCAACCTGTGTAGCCAGAAATACATTTTTTCAATATAGCGAAAGGCTTTTTTGGATTTGTAAGGTTTTTTTTTTTGGGCTAAATTGTACATTTTTTATGAATAATAATTATTGAAATGTGTTTTAAGATTGATGAGTCATAATTTAAAAATTAAATTGTGGTTAAATGTAACCATATAAAAGTAATATAAAAGACTAACTAATACTTGTATACCGAATTGAAATAAAAATTGAATTGAATTATTTACCCGATTTTTGGCACCTACTGACTCTAGGCCCTATATTTTAGTCGTCACAAAAATGTTTTCTTATCAATATTTATAAAGTAGGAATAGATACGATTGAAAACCTTAATGGATGGAAAAATCTAAAAAGGCAAGGTGATAGTTCATGATATTAAAAAAAATCTATTGTGCTACAATCTAAATACTGATATGACATAGGACACTTGATTTAAGAGTAAATTTAAATTTTTAATTTAATGCACTCAAAAAGAACGATACAGTCATCACTTAACGGCAAAAGTACTAGAAAAAATAATTTTGCCTCTAACTTGTTTGTTGATTTTATATATGTAACTTTAGGGAGCAATAGACCAACGATCAAAAGGAAAACGCACAAAGCTCAGTTTACGACTAAATTATTAAACCTTAAAGAAGAATAACTTAAAGCTAAGAGAGACACATTTCATTACAGTGATTACAAGAAGTATTCATACTTATCAGTTTATACAAAATATACGGGCCACGACACCACCTATAACGACGTGGCTTATGACAAGGAGTCGCTTTTAACACCGCTTTACCATCATTTGGCTAGTTTTCATACAATTTGTATTATAGTCAGTTATAACGTCGTGAAATCGTCGCATAAAACAACTAGCTGGATAGAACGAGAAATTTCAGACAAAAAATACTTCGTTCTCGCCGCTTAAGACGACGGAATAAAGAAAATAAAAGCAAAAAGTTATTAAGGGGCCATGTTATAGCTATCATTGAAAATATTCATTGTCAATTTTGAGAGATTTTGAAGAAAAAATAAATGATTATTTTGATGCCAAAGTGAAGCTAATTGACTTAATAATTATTTCTAGGTAAAACAAGATTCAATTTGGCACAACTTTTCTCTATAAAATGACTTTTATTTTATCAATGATGAACTAATTACCCACAAATTACCAATGATCATTGAAAAAATTAAAAGTTACGTTATGGGGAAAATATGGGTCAAAATGAATTTTTTTTGGAGGAGAAATAATTTTGAAGTCGTAGTCTATATTTCTGCATTAAAATGTTCAATGATTAAACTCTCGAAGGGTTTTAAAATCAACAGCTAACTTTTTCAATGATGGTTTTCAATGATAGCTAAAACTGGCCCCTAACTGAGAATTCCAACCTAAAGGTGGTCGAATATACACAAACTCCTTTCTTTGCGAATGAATTTAACCAGGTTTTTTTTTTATTATACTGTTCCTAAAATTTAAAAGCGCATACTTAATGTATAACTTCTGTTTTTTTCTTATCAATCATTTTTGTGGTAAGTCGGATATAACGACTGCCGGCTATTGCGATACCAATTAGCTGGTCCCTTGGCGGTCGCTATAACCTTCACCGATCATATTTTCTAAAAAAAAATATGTCTTTATTTTCTTATAGGCGTGCGTTTCCTAAATTCTAAAGCATACACACAAAATTTGGCTTATTCTTCCTCCCAGCGTCCCAGCACTACCTCTCTTAATATTTGAATTCATTAATTTCAATTCGGAGTAAACGATGTACAAGCAACAAATATGCGACTCGCAAATTTTGAACATTTGTTTTTCAGGTCTCACACTCTAGATAGACATTACCTAAGAATATTATAGAAGCCAGGCAACTTTTCTATAAACCACTCAGTTAAAAACTTGAGAAAACGTATGCTTGGAAAAGTTGCTGTCCAAAGAGTTAGTTTTAGTTTTAGTTTTAATAAATAATAATAAACAATAATAAATAAGTGTATCATCCGCAAATAGAGAAACTTTTGAAAACTTCAGGCAATCTTTTATATCATTCACATATATTAGAAAAAGGATGACTCCAAGTATGGTTCCCTGTGGGACGCCCAATTCAACACCTTTTATTCTTTACCCACTTTAAATTTTTGCGTTCTTGAAGAGAGAAATTCTTCTTGAAGAGAAAAAACATTTAAACTCAGTCTGCCGAACTCCATATTTAAACAATTTCTTTAAACGAATAGTTCTATCGGAGCTAAGACAACAAATCTTCAAACTTACAAGCCAAATATTTGTTGCTTAAACATTAAAATTGAACTAAATTGATTTAGGAAATATAAGGGTTGACATACAGTGGAAGCGCGAGGAAAGGGAATATCTACAACAAATTTTCTGTGCGTAATGTTTCAGTACCTATTTGAGAAACAAATAAATGTAAAGTTCAGGCTTGATAAAAAATGTTTGTCACGTCAAAATCTTGTAACAGACTTAGCCCCATACTAAAAGGAATCTGATGATCGATGTATAGCCGCTGTAGAATAGCTATGGCCGCTAAAGCAAAAATTTGATTTTCCCCTCTAGGCCTCTAGGAAATCACATACATATAGGGAAGCAAATCGTTCAATCTATCCAGACTCTATACTCTGTGGACGTACAACTAACGACAGAGTAACGCCGCACGCGCCGCCGGCCACCTTCACTGACGGATATTCTGACAAAAACTTTTTTTGAACAATCTCAATCATGCGGTGATAGAAATAAACCATACTACTTGAAAAAATGAAACAAAAATAATTGTTCGAACGTTATTTTGTTCAAAATTTTCGTTGATAATTTAATTACTATTTGCATTTCTTATAACTAATAATAATTTTAAGCCGTAAATGTGCTTCCGATGTTTTTGATAATTTATTTGCATTTCTGTTATTTTTCTTCCGAACTCTAGAGTTTCCAGAATTTTCATTGTAAAATGGTAACTTGTTTCCTTAACACAGTCAGCAAAAGCGCCATCTATATCAAATATAAAAGTCTTTTTCTCAAAGTGTAGTGTAGGTATGTTTATACCCACAGTTTAAATAACTTCTGTTTCCTATTTCTGATTTTGGTTTAAAAATTTGGCCTTCCCTCAGCCCTCACTCATTTTATTTCATGTTGCGGGACTATTCTGCTCTGCTCTGCTCTGCTGTTTCGACGACATCTGTCGGTTAAAATTCACATTTTTGTTGGTGTAATAATGTTGGTAGAACTTGAGTATTTGCATAGGCAAATTAGTTTACGGTCTGGTGATGGTGATGTCTGATGTGTCGCAATCGTTTTTATCATAGACTGGCGACGACGAACGACGACGGGTGTTGCCTGCCTGATGCACAGAGGTGCTGCTTATACATATATTTTGTATGGAAGGAAGTTGTTGAAGTAACAATTTAAAATTGGAATTTCGACTCCTCCTTTTATTTTAAAATGGTCCTTTCCTTCTATTATACAAATCATATAGAAGTCATCGTTTGAGTCGCAGGGATTTAATGTGCATTTATCAAAATAACACAACTCTTTGAGGCGAGTCTGTGTCGACAACGCAGGAGTGACTTTCTGAAAAAAAATAGAAGTTATTTAAATTTTGCGCTGTCTTTGCCTATTGTTGTCTGTCTATTTATACCTACCTTACATATGTGGTTTGAGTAAATATAGTGCGAGGTCTTCAGCAGGGCTGTGTACTCTTTCGAGACTAATTTGCATATGAATCCGGAAAAACAATACAACAGAAGGTTGGTTTTTCGTTTAATTTATCGACAAGGAGGGTGAGTGAGTTATTTATTAAAGGCATAATTGTGAGGAACCCGTGATGATATGTTTAAAGTCGTGGTAAGGTAGCTCTCTCTAGATAATGGCAGGGATTATTGGGCAATTTTGGAATGTTAACTCCCAAACAATTACAACAGAAGAATATGTTGGTAATTTATTTTAAAATTGACAAAGAACAATGAAGATATAAAAAATAATCAAGAAATCCCTTTTCACCCTGATATTAAATATTAAGCATCATTTGGTCTTATATCATATTATCATTTGAAGTGCGGTGCTTACATTACAAGTTTTATTAAAAAAAAAGTTGCTCACAGTTTGAATAAGAGATATCTCCAAATTGTCGTTGAAAATTCAACTAATATACCCAATCTGTACGTATAAGTCCATCCCTGCATATACTTATTCGTACCTACAGTTACGAAAAAAAAATGTGTCTTCGAAACAGTCATAAAACATTAACTCAGCCCACCTTCCGCCGCCCTCTCGAGCTAAGTTTCCATAATCCACTGTATTATGAGATGACTGCGGAGAATGAGAAGAAAAAAACAACAAGTATTCTAAGAATGAAATCCTTGTTATTAAAGGATTTGCAGACCCCATCGCTAAAGTAGCAGTTTGTCAATTTTTTTATGGATCAACCAGATTGTCTGTCGTTCGAGATGCCATATTTTGTCTTCTTCTCAGAACCGCAGGTGATGCTGTATTTCTTTGCTGTCGCACAGTATGGTGGCGAGAGGCAGTGAATTCTATACTCTGCGATATCTCTCCAGCCTGCCCACCAACCAGGGAGAAAATAATTTTTTTTTTATCCATTCTTATGTCCTCGTCGTCGTCAGATTTGCAGCCATTTTGCGGTTGAAATCCTCACGTTTCTTTCAATTATCTTTTGCGCTGCTGCTTCTTTTCCAAAAGATAAATTTTTTATGACACTAAACAAATCCTCTTCGGTAAATAGATATATCCAATACCGTTCATCTTCTATACTTCTGGTGTTCTGTCCTCTGCCCGGATACAGTGTACACGGTATTCATTTTGCATTATTTTGTAATCCCCATCTATTTAAGGATAATTGAGAGAGGAGCGAAGATGGTGATGCTGAAACAGTGAGGGTTTGTTTTGCTGGCTGTGTAAATGTGAAGGATATAAAATTCCCGCACTAATTTTGTCTGTGGAATTTTTTTTAACGCTTTGATAGGATTCGCATGTGGAAAGAAGACGTCCACGGACTGATGTGATACCTCTATATCTACTCAACCCTCTATGAACAAGGACATGATCAAGGATAATGGTGAAACGTGGGGGAATGCACTGAAGTGAGATAAAAATTGAGCTAAAGTAAACAAAAAAAAAGGATTTTCTATATTGGAGTTTAATTAAATATTATATATTTTTTCTTTCTAGAAGATGAGGTTTGTCTTGAAGGATTATAAGGAAGACAAAAATGAAGGAAAGAAAGAATGAACCCAGGTGTGCACCCTGTGGTTGGTCCTTTTATAGCTTAGGAGATTAAGGGAAGGGTATTTGGTCAATCTTTGTATATACAAACGTTGGAAGTAGATACGAACCACGTTTCAGGAGTTTATTCGTTTCTCTTCCTAACATTGATGTTATTACATTCTTCTATGGGTACAATATAGTTAATCTATGTGATGGAAGATGAGTGGATGAATGTCTTAGATACACCAAGAGAGATATTATCTCATCCCCAGTTGAACTAAGCTAATTTTAGTTTTTATAGCTATTCTTAGACTTGGGGATTAGCCTTTATTTTTATATTTAAGAAAGAAAATTAATTGGCAACGTGGATTGTGCTGAGTTGAAGAAGAACCCTTCTGCTGTGAGAGATACGTATTTGATGGATGCGTAGGAATGACGGAAATAATTTTCTTTGTCTACCTTTTTTCTAACTAATAAAATGCGAAAATAAAATAAATAGATCATAATAATATAAGATGAAGAAGAGTTTTCCCAGATGTTAGTTTCATTTCTTAAGAGGATCTTGGCATTATTTTTATTTTGGAAAATAAGTTTCCTTTTAAAGCGGGCATACCTATATATATATTACGTACTTTTTAAGGGATTTTTGTTTATGACTGCCAGAATAAAATCTCGAACTGAGGTAACATCATTACTGTGTTGATAAAAGGACATCAGAAGACTAGGAACAAAAAGGGTTAAGGATCTTATGTTATCTAATCTCTAATCGGGATTCCAAGAGCTTCTATAGAAAACTAAATTTTTGTACTGCAAATATAATAGGAAATATCGTTCTCCAGTGAGCTTAACATCTTTTCAAAGACACCTTCGATGACGAACAAGTTGGATTCCATTCCTAATCTTGCTATGAAGTAACAGTGGCGGTGGTAGTGTGATCAAATCGATCGCCACTTTACCTCTTGTTAAACAATTTTGAAAATGTCTTCGATAAAGTTAAAGGGAATTTATTTTCACTCCTTGGCCGAGGATATCGAAATCCAAAGTGGGATACTACAAGGTTGTATACTATAACCGATACTTTTGGAATTGATAAAATGGTGATTAATAGTTGATGGACAAATTCTTTTACTAGACAAGACTGAGAATTAAACCCAGACCTCAGCGTGACAGTTCATTGTACAAACCGTTACTCCACGGGCTACTCAGTTTTATTTTAAAGTTAAATTTCCACCCAGAAAGGATTGTGATGAAGACGTGCTTCATGACGAAAGACTTCGGTATAACTATCTTACTTAAGATGGAGTGTGGTGTTGGTTTAGGAATATTTTCTGAGTCCCTTAATAACAATCAGACGGCTGTTAAAGCCATTGAGTCGGCTACAGTCCTCCAAATTGGCCAAGCAATGCAGGGATGAGCCTGCTTGATGATTTTTACAACTACAATAAAACAAGATGAATTGATGTGATACTCAGACACAGGCCCCAGGGAAGACATAGGATTGTTGCAATCTGTAGCGAATACTGGCCAAGCGGAGAGCATGCAGCGAAGCTAGGTATTTCTCAAAATACTCACTATCGGTCGTAGCTGTGGGGACCAGGAAAAGCAGCAGGAAAAGGAAACAGTAACTCATTTCCTCTGAAAATGCACTGCTCTGGCCAAAGTTAGGAAGCAAAATCATTCGGAAAGGCTCCAAATCAAATACTTGATCCTCGTACTTATGTGCCATACATTTCGTTGGGCTTCCTATGATTGGTATTAGTGGACTAGAGGTTTTGACGGGAGTTCATGTCGGATAGTGTCCGCTTCGGTGCCAGTCTACAAACTGCCTAGTTGGGCACAATGTGGATGGTTTCAGTGCCGGTGTTGGTCCACTTGGGTGAGTGATCTGATTCTTGATGATTGAGCTATAAGAAAAACTTCGCACACCAAATTTTGATCGATGTTAACAGACTCTTACAAAAAGCACAGCATAAATTTAAGTCTTAGAAAGGCATGACGGATGGCGAAACGGATGGTGTTGAGGTCAATTTAGCTTTTTATAGAATGATATTTACTCCAAAAATAGAATCAATTATAATTTTAAGTCTTCGTTGCTGTTCAAGTGTGTGCTAGTTGTTGAACTGTTCCAGGTTTGAGGACGATTATATAATGCTCTTAATTTTCAAAGTTGTGGAAAAACAAATTCTAGCTGCCCTTTTTTTTGGTCGGGCTTTTAAAATTATTCCAAGAAGTCAAAGAAGATATATTTGTTTATTTCAAAAGATATGACCCTCTAAATTTTGTTTCAAAAAGGCTTGTTATGCCATTTGTTCATTGAACAAATGGCTAACTATCATAAATTTTGATAGTTTTTTTTTTGTTTGAAAAACCCTATTATGTTCCAAACAAAGACTTACCATGATGCGTTTAGCGTTAACATAATGTTTTCTCGCCTTTGAAAATATTTCATTAAGCCAAAATTCCCCACCACCATCTGCATTATTATACCTATAAACCTATATACTTACTCGTAGTCATGTAATAAGAAATTTCCATTTTATACCCCATCAAAGTTAGAATGTTTTTGAAAATTTCACATCATATATCTCAAATGTATAGCCTAATCTTCTTAAGTACGATATTAGACTGAACTGAAACTTTCTTTCATCAAAATTGAACACTTTAAAAATAAAGTACACAAACTTTCATATATCATATATCATACATGTATAAGTCTATGTGGGTATCCCTAAAAATTGTTTTTGGCATTTTCCCAAGGCGCCGCAATTCATAGCACATCAGCACCGCCAATAACACTCCATATGTTGCCTCCTCCACTATATAGCTAGCTAGAACATATTATATTGCGTCTATAACGAGTCTCTTTCAGTGGAAAGATAGTCAAAAGGACTCTATAATACGACTTCAGGATGACGACGACAACACATTTAATCAGTCATTCAGATTTTCATTATGGGACTCAATTTCAATTTCACCCAACGTTATGCCCGTACGTCTATATTCTCTCACTCTTTTTGGATAAAGCAACTTCATTAAAATGGATCCTTTAACATCCTCTTCCCATCCAATCACAATCCCAAAAACACCCAAAACAGCATATTGTTATAGAAGGAACGAACGGCGCGAACATGAATCCGCACCAGGGTTCTTCTTCAAACCTTATCAAATCAAAATCCACCCAAAAACCCGCAACCAAGTTTAAGCGAATCACATCAAACAGCATATGTCGAGGATTGCTCTTGGGAAAGATATACATTCATACACATCACTGTGGATCCCAAAACGGATATCCGTCCCCTGCTTACCCCTCATTTATTTTATTGAAGCTATATATTGCTCCTAAGGGATGACACATCATGATGATGTTACAGAAGTTTTGCGTGGCTCACATCAGTTTATACGAAAATCGGAAGTGTATTTTCGTTTAATTTTTATTATTTTTTTTTTTTTTTGAAACTTCCATAATTGTAGGCCATGCAACCTGTTTAATTACAGAGCTTGGCTAACACACTGGTCATTGTTTTTTACTATTTTTTCTTTTTTCCACATAACGACTTAGAGTAAAACACCCTTCTCACTGAAACTATATGAGGCGAAAATCTATCACACAAGCTTGCGTGAATTTGTGAAGGTTTAGAGCTTCATTGTAACCTGTGTTGCATTCAGAGCAGCGATGACGGCGCGGAGCTCGGCGAGAGATGCTTCAAATGCAAACTAGGGCCGCCCCAAAATAATTACCCTAATAATGGCCAATGTATGTACCTACCGCCTATGTGCAGGTGAACCCACATGCCAAATTCCGTCGTCGTTCTTTGGACACGACAATCGAAAACATCCTCATAAAAACACTGGAGCGGATTTGAGTAGAAACGGGCTTAATTAAGGTCCATTTAAGTAATTATAACAACACACAAAGGCCTTCAGACTTTTACAGATATAAAGCAAGCAGCCCATGCCCAAGGTATGCGACGGACACAACGGACAAATGCGAAACACTTTAAACATTTCTTGACGGATATGAAGGGCCATCTCTGTTTGACGTACGAAAAAAAATTTGACATTTGTTTTTGGTTCTGATACAGGAAAGTCAAGTATTTGATTCACAGAATGAAAAAATATTGATTCATGGCTTTGTGCTTGGCTCACAGAAATTTTACACACTGACTCTGAGGCGCTCAATTCACAGCAAACAATACAAAATCCGCCTCTGCGTCAGCACTCTTGTGGGAGTTCGTTTATTCACTGGCCAACTTCTACACATAGGACAAAGCTATGTGTGCGGTGCGGTCTTATCGCGATTCTTTGGTGCAATGTCGTCCGTTCATGACAGCAGCGCCTTCTTGATAATGCGGTGGTTATTAGGAGGGCGGTTCTCAAATTCTCCTGAACTATGAAACAATGTTTTAAGTTGTTTAATGTTTTTTTCTTTTTTCAATTTGGGTTTTATATGCTACAAAATAACGACCAACGACAACGGATGGAAAAGGGTTACCTCGGTTACCCTTAGCGCTTTATAGGAACATCACACATGATGGCATGCGATGACTGTTGGTGTAGTTTATTTTTGTTATAGGTACTATTTTTTTTGTTTGTCGTTGTTGTTGTAGAACTTTGAATCGTACGTGTTTACCTTTCTCGGTTCGACCAAGCGTGGGCTATTAGCGTGTGCAATCGAGCACAGGCGCCTATTTGAAAAACGAATAATGGCCGATATAGGTTGTTGTTTCTGTTTGGAGAAGGCGCCCTTTCTTATTTTCGTTTCGAAACCAACTGTAATAATGTATGGAGAGCTGACGGAGGGGAAGCTATATGTTAGATGCCTTTCTTCTTGATGGTTGAATTAATTGATGACAATGAGGCTCTTGTTGAAAAGACTGGTTAAATGGTTGTTAGGATGGGGTGGCGTATATGTATTTTCAATTATCCGCCTAATGTGACATGCTACAGTTGGTATATGAAGTATCTACCTTCCTATATCTCTATATATCTAATTTTTATATTTTTTTCTTTTGATTTTATTGATTTGTTTTGGTTTTATTTCAATAGATTGTTGTTTTAAGGCTCACAATCATTGGGAACGCTTAGGTATTATGTTTGTATTATGTACCGTTTGTATACCTTTTAAGGCATTTTGTATGCGATTGAATGATTTTTAAAGTTTAAGAATGAGTTTTCTTCACTTCATTAAGTTTTTGACAGAGAAACATTCTGTGTTTTATGGAAAAATGTTTGTTTAGTCTCAAAACGCCAAAATATGGGTTTTCATGCTTACAATTTTATAGTTACATAAGACCAAATGTTATCATTTGATCTTATGTCGTTTTCACATGGTGACTGATAAATCATTATCTATTTATACGTTGTTGTGGTAAGCCTAAGTATACAAAAATAAATGTTGGTATGTTAGATGTATGTTTCTACTCACAAAAAAAAGCATTGTAAAATCGTAATGATAAATAGTTGATTTTAAAATAATGACTTCATTTTGATTTGAAACAACGTTTCGTTCTAAGCTGACATTTTAAACTTTTGGTTTTATAATAAATGTTCACTAATTTAACATTTTTAAATATGTATATAATTAAAATTTAAATGGTTATCATGTAAAAGCAATAATTATTCGGCTAAAATCAACGCTGAATTATTTTGAAATTAAATCTTTCATTGTTATTTTGTCTGCTATTTTCTTGATTTTTATTGTATGTTTTATTGTATTATACTATTATTTCTTCAAAGTTTAAACAATTTTGATTCGTGTTAAATTAATAATGAATCATTTGAAACAAACTAAAGCACTGCTGATAGGCTGGTTTAATGGAGCGATGTAAGACACTGGAAAAGTTTACTACTTGCGCAAGTAAAATTGTTTGATTCCCAGTTATCACAAGATGTATGGGTTTTATGCAATTTGTTTGATTGCTTTTTTGTATTGTTCTTATATGCATTAAAAATATAGTAAAATGTTATGTTTAACAGGATATCTGAAGACTTAAATAAGATATCAAATTTATTTAAACGACGCGCCGTTACAAAGCCTTTTATTTCATATACAAATAAAAGCCTAAATAAATTTTGTATCAATTGTATTAAAAGAGCAATTCGCGTTAACATGGGTCAGAGTACACAAAGGGACACTTTGTATATACAATTTCGTGGCCCTTTTTTTTAAATTTAATTTGGTGTGCCAATTTTTAGTAGGTATTTAATACAATACAGTTTTGCACAGAATTTAATAATGAATATAAACTCATTTTCAAGTAAATTAAATTTTAAAAAATAAAATCCTTTTAGTTTTATTTTTAATTTTTATAACTTAAATTGTTTATATTTTGAAGGACCTCCCTCCGGTATAAAACAATTATGGAAATCAGTAAATCTATTAACGATTAATTTGAAAACAAAAAACGGTTCTCTATGACATGTAACGTTAACAACCGTTACCTGCTTTCGAGATAAATTAATTTTTAAAAATCGTTGTACGGCATGTTCCGAACCTACCATTATTTTTGGAGCTAAAAAATGTAACAATTTTGCTCTAGGGAAATAAAGAGCCCACTTAAGGGGTTTTTACCTCCCTTAAAATGTTTAAACACAGTGCGAGCGTTGGGAAAACAGGGGAGGATTTAAGAAGAGATACTGATGCACATTGGGTTTGAACTTCTGAATATCAAAATGGCAGGGAAAATAGTGCTGGGTAAAGCATTCCACATTCTTGATTCTTGTAGTGCGACTAAAGAAATAATATCTATACTTAACAGTACGTCCGGAGTTGGACTCAAGGGTAAGCGATGTGCATTCCTAGAAGTAAGAGCAATACGGTTGAATTGTCTTAGGAGAAGAATGCAACTGGCCATTTGAGTAGACCACTGTTTATAAAAATAACGGTAAAATAACGAAAGACAGACGAAATCACCAAGAAACTTTAAGTCAAAAGCTAAAAGTTAAAGTTCTCTATCATCGCTAATATCTCGAGTTCGATGTTTTTACCAATCCAAAACAACATGGGAATACATATGTACATGTACATGTGCATATAGCTTCCCTATAACAAAAATTCCTGTTACGTTACTTTTGTTATAATAACAATTACTTCTAATGGGGCTTTGGATCCTTCTTGATTTAATTCTTATTTTTAAGATTCGACTACGTTTTAATATAATTCACTAAGCCCTATTAATTTTTACAAAATGTTCATATAAATTTCATAAATTTACCATTTTTAATTGAGATTTTAAATTTAACACAGAGTGAATAAATTTGCTAAGTATAATAATTGTACCCTCAATCACAAAATATTTGTATGATTTAAAGATCAAAGACTTAAAAATCATATCTGCTCTAAATGGTTCTTTGCTGTGTAGCTCAAGGCACCTTTGAACATATTTTTCTTTTGACTGATTTCCTCCAATTTGCTGTTCGTCATAAAAACCCTTACAAAACTGGGTCTATAATGCTCAAATGCTTAAAAACTTCATCACACAATTCCAAGTCAACATCAAAATTGAAGATTTAAAGGCCAGTGAGTGATATTTAATATCACTGTAATAAGATAATTCACGATGAGTACATAAAGTATTCTGAATAAACAGTAAAAACTGGAGCTATAGCCCGCTAAAATATATAATTCGTCTACACATTCTAACGCATACGTTTGCAATTTTTTGTTATTCGCTACATTCAGTATGGAAAAAACAATTTATCTGACTGTTGCAAGAATAAAATTCCATTTGCAACACCAATTGAACCGTGACAATTTAAAATTCTAACGGCTCCATAAAAAACTTTACAATATAAAAAAAAAAAAAACAAAATTATTCGATGGGTTATACTATGGCAATTTGGTGGTGCTATTCGGATACAAAAAAAGGATTTGATTTTGATTCTACAATATTGCTGAGGCAGTTTTGTGAGAATTTGCCTACGCAGGATTTAAATGGCAATGACGAATGTATGGGCACGTGACATGAAAAACTATACAAAGAAACTTTAGTGTTGATGGCAGGATTTTGTAAGGTTGTGTGAATTTTTACCCTACAAAATTTGATTTCAAGAAATTATTTTTGTTCTTTAAGGTATTGGTGTCATAATTCTGTATGTGCCGAAATTCGGTTTCCTGTATTTCAAAATTCTTCAAATCCAAACATTTTGGAAATTTAATGTCCTATATTTCGAAATTCTGCCAACTCATAACATTCAATTTCAAATTTCTGTGTCTGTCTAATCTGTAAATTTTAAACGAAAAAAAGGAAAAAATCCGCACTGTTTCCCACTTCTGACAACTTGTAATAACATCACGCATTTGACCAAAGACAGTTGTCTGACTGTACTTAAATATCAAAAATAACGAAAACGGAGTTGGTCGACGCCTATTAGTTTCTAATAAGCCAACACTAAAAATAAGAGTACTTTTGTTTAATGAGTTTTGAGTGTTTAAAAACGGATAAGCTTTCTTTAGCAACTTTTTGCGTTCTAACATGACGAAAAGAACTTTATATACCCTATTACCAATTGACGATAGAAGAAACAAAAAAAACTACTGGCTAATTGCACTGTTCAAAATAAACGTCTATTCGGTATTTTGTACAGAAGAGCACCAGCGCGGGTTTCAGTCTAACATCGCTGTCTCTAAATCTGCTACCAAATCGTTGCAATCTCTGTCCCATCGTCCATCTATATTCATGTCCAATACATTGCATGCTTCCGTCCCTTCTAATGCCTGGCTCTTCTGTGCCACTATCGAATTTGTCGTTTATGTGTTGTGACAATTCTTCAAATTGACTTTTTTCTATTTGGTCATTTGGCTATGGCAACATCAAGCAGTTGATGGCCTTTTCACAATTTTAATGCGATTTGTGTGTTCTTTTTGTGATTTTCTTCAGAAAAAAAAAGTAAAGGACACTGCTGCCTGCTGTTTTGTTTGGACAAAACACATCAGAAACGTTTCGGTACATTCTCGCATTGAACATTGAACAATGAATCCTTTTTTGTTTTGCTTTCGATGCGTATGTGTAAGTACATCCTATTTGAACATTCGTCCTTTTCTTAAAATGCCACTTCTGCCATATCAATATACTCGTATGTACAAACATTTAGATTGTTCTCCTTCTCAAAATCGTTTATATGACTATGGGATATGCCAACTTTACGCCATTGATCCCGATAAAAGGATTTGGTGCGTGTCACACTATGTCACATTGTTGTGTCCTTATTTATTCCTCCTTGTTAGTAATAATTTTGTGTCATTCTATCCAATTGGCTCACGCTGTTTCATATCTCTCGGCTTGATTCTAAATTGACGGCATCATGCTATGTTACTGATGCGTCCTTTTTGTGTTTCATGACCTTGTCAAGGGTGTCTTTAGCGCGGCTGATATACGTGGTGGTGAGTAGGAGTATGAGGAGGATATATGGATGAAACGGTTTGGTGGTAAAGAGCCGAGTGGCGACGAAACATAATTCGAATCGTTACGGCAAAAATTGTTAAAATTCTTTGACTGTGTTGCAAAGTTATAAATCATAAAAAAAGAAGAGTTTTTTATTGCCCGTTTTGTATAAAATTGTAAAATTGTTGTGTTGTTGTTTTTTAAACTCGAATGGGTGATATTGAGATACATGCCAACGATAAGATACCTACTGTTATATGCGAAAAGATGTCGGAACGGCAGTTAAATTTGAAATGGTCTCGTTTTTAAGTTTTCAAAAGCATGTATCATAATGTTTTTTTTTTTTTTGTTTTGTGCATAGATAAGCCCAAATGAGTTTTAGATATGGCTTTTGGTTATAGCCTTTTTATTTTATTTTTTATTTTTGAGAATGATACAATTCAACGACTTGAGTTATGGGTTATTATAGCTGGGTGAAAAAATTGCGGAAGATTATACAACGTTTAGATTTGGATAAAGCAAACCTACGTACCGCGAAATAGAGGGTGGAAGTTTTAGAGAAATAAAACATCCCTTTTTATCGTATTCCGAAATTAAATGGAGCCAATTTGGTGACACATAAGCATTAGATATGTTAATATTTTTTAGGAAATTGTAAACATTTATCAGTGAATTTCCGTAGGTTTGTATGTCACATATTTTCGAAGGTTGGGTAGGTGACTAAGCTAAGTAGCCTCTTTGCAAAAATATATTAATAAAGAAAGTAATATTTTTTACATAAAGTAACCGATAACCATGTATGTATGTGAAAGATTTGTGCCAAAATAAACTTTACGTATACTCATTACATTTTTAAATGTCTACGAACTACATTAATTTATTAAATTTGCTGAAGTCAATTAATATACTTATTCGAAGCAATCCCATACATTAATTTGGATTATGCATGTAACCATTACAAAAATATGAATTCTAAAAGACTTACCACATAGGAATAAATCAGTTACAGATATCTGTGATGAGTCAATGAATATGCGTAGTGGAGTGCCTGAATTATTATGAATTGGTGTTGCAGTTTTTATGCAATCATTACAATAATTATATACATTTCATAATTCTTCGTCGTTTATCTGCGATGAGTCTATGATTATGCAGTGAGTAAAGTTTCTGGTGTAATTCTGTGAACTCAATTTTAAGATATACATTCTGAATGCATCCTTTACATACAAATACTTTCGATAATCGTTATTGATTGTGTTTGATGAGTACCTAAAATTTCAATGCACTCACTTCATTAGTTTTAATGTTTTATGACTCATCACATAAGTGTGTAGCGAGTATGTGTGTTAAGTATATGGTTATGTATTAAGTACAGTTTTACAGCGGTATTTTATGTAAAAATGACATTATAAATATGTTCAAGTACATACTCATTATATAAATTATATGCACACAAGTTGTATGAATATGTAATCATTACATAAGTATGTAAAAAGTAAAAAGAGACCATGTAGATACTCATTCTAGTTTTATGTTATGAGCACAGTTTTCTGTACCCACTCCATAGTTTATCTACTGTAAAAACAAGCATTACATAACGCCAAACTATCCACCTAAACACTTTTAAAACAAATACATAGGTACTACTGAAATAAATCAGTCAAGTAGAAGACTAAAGAGTTTGTTTGTTTGTTCACATTGGTTTAAATTTTGAATGTGACGTTCACAGGTTAATAACTCTAATCAACTAAAATCGTCTGATTAGTAGATTTCTATGACAAACAACTCAACCTTTAGAATTTTTGACAAAAATGTTGATTAAAAAACAAATTCGATGATTTAACAACTGAATTAATCATGGATTAAATAGTTGATTAGATGTGAACAAATTTTCCCTTATGGTTATTTAGAAAAAAAATTCAACGCCCTTTATTCCCTACCAATCAACATTTTGTCAGATAAGTTATTGTATATAAAATTTCATCTTTTAACCTTGCAAAAGCTTCTGTTGAGTGGTTCTACAAGTTTTTCTCAAAAAAAAGTACCAATGCGCAAAACTAAATCTCAAATTTGTATTCTTTGCACAATGCATACAATGTGCCTTCCAAGATAGCGGCACCTGAGAGATTTTCAAATAATAGTAACAAATTTATCAAATCGCCTTTATGCACAAAATCTTAAGAAGATATTACATTGTAGTTAAGTTTAGGTAAATGGTAGGTATAGCTTTACCTACTTACCTTAGGCAATTGTTTCAAGGCATGAACGCAACATATATTCTCCCCAATTTATTATCACCATCAATTCTGATGTTGATATTCATATGAAAATTATTTCAATAATTTATGATTCAATTCAAAATACTCGACTATACGCTGCCATTTTTTTATTCTGAGAAAATTATTTCATCCATATGAGGCATACAATGCCTTTTATTTCATTACACGACCGATTGTTTTTATGTGTTGGTACTGTCGTTATAACAAAACACAAGACTTGAATTACGCCAACCCCATATATTTCCATACTCACTCCACTCTCAACCTCTCCCCCTACATATGTGCATGATGTTATATTAAAAATACCCGAGAATCGAATAAACTTTTCAATTTACAACTATATTCACTGCAAAAACAATGGCGTCGTCTCTGCAATTCATAATTTGTCACCATTTTAAAAATTCATCGCACACACAAACAGAGGGAGAAAGAGAGTCAGACCCGAATACAAAAACCGCAAATAAACGCGTTCCCGCATGCATAAATAAAGGACGATGCCTCGCTTTCGAAGAAGAAAAATAAAAACCAAACAAATGTACCTTCATGTAAAACCCTCTATCTACCTATACAGTAAACACACACAATTCCACCATCTATCTAACTCCTTTTCGATTTTTTCTTTTTTTTTATTTTGTTTTTTTAGTATTGCCGCATACACATAACTCATCAAAGATGCATGTGCAGGGACACATCCAATGGCAACTAACCGCAAATAACAATTTTCCATTTTCCATTCTTTTTCGCGTATACCTACCTACCTACTCATACCTCTACCTATAGTGATTCTATGTTGAAAAAAAAAATAAAATACTGATACCGGGGATATGCAAATGAGTCCTGGAGAACTCCTTGTATGCGTTATTTACTCAAGGGTTAGCGCTAAACATCTGAGACCGTCTGCCCCGTCGACATCGAAGCTATGGTTTTACCGCACACAATACAGCTGACAGCTCAAAGGAAAGCGAAAAATTTTGAATTAATATTTTCCTGCATTCAATTGGTTTTTTAGCAATAATTCAATTGTTGCGAAAAATATAAGGGGAGCAATGTCCTTTGGCAATATAGCACACTACACCAAACCAAACTCACATATTTATCACCCTATGGCAGTGGCAGCATTTCAACGTATGTTTACTTCTTTGAATACCAATTATTTTAAGTTAAGCTTTATACTTTTAGAGGGAAAAGTATTGGTTTCTTTAAATTTTTAAGTCAAAGTTTTGAATGAAAATTTTAAAAAACCCATTTTTGGACGAAAGCCTTACACTTTAAACCCTACCACAGTAAAAATCGCTCAAATTGTACATTGATATTTCTTAGGTAAATTTTGGATCCTTTATACGCTTATCAAGTCCAAAAACATCCATGTTGTTTACTTAAATATTGTTTTCGATCGCACTGGTACAATTAAATGCATCTTTTGTATTAACTGCAGTAAGAGAAAGTCGGCAAAGAAAGTATTGTACACTGGGGCGTATACGTACTTTTTTGTTTTTTGAAATTTTTAACAAATTTTCCTCAGTTTTTGTTTGTGCCGCTTTAACGTTAGTTTCTGTGGATTATTATTAATTATTTTTACTTCATAAAGACCTTCCTCTTTTAAGTCAAAAACGACTTATGACAAACTTTAAATTTTGCGCAAAATACACATAAACATAATTGAGGCTGTGAGTGCAAAAGTGGCGTAACACACTTTTTGTGAATGGGTTTAAATCGACAAAAGCAAGCACATACGCCTTGAAAATAGTAATGTTATATTTTTTTTTTGGAAAGATAAGATATTCAAGATACATGAGAGACAAAATAAGCCAATTTTTCAAAATAGGGTTACGCCACTTTTGCATTCAATTATGCTTTGTGGTCAACAAATGCAACTCACTTAGAGCGTATAAAGTGTAATGTAGCAACAGCTCCGCCATATCAGATTGTTTGCATTTAATACATGAATCTCTCAATTTAAGGGTAATTTTCTGAAACGAATCTTAAGTATTTAAGTTGAACATAAGAAGTTATTTGTCAGTTTATGCCGAGGAAAAAGGAGTACATAAGCGTTTATAATTCGTATCAGCAAATGAGCAAGTAGTGAAATCAAAACAAAACATAGTGATTGTGAATTGTAAATTATTATAAATATTTGGTGAATGAGTCCCAAATGCATTTAAATATCCATTTGAGATGGGTTTGAGTACAAGAAGTTGATTAGACTTACTATACGCCTTTATGAATAGCAGAACAATTTGGTGCATGCCAGCTATGAAACAGCTTCATTTCCAACCCATAAAAACTTGGTGGTAGCTCACTCAAGTGCTTGATGTTTATTTACTTTTCTTGATGTTATATTTATTAATTTTTATGTATTTTTTTAGGCCACTAGGTTTGTCTACCCGTTTGAAATTGGGATGGTTCAGCTAGTATCTGATAACATCTAAGTGCAAGGAAAATTTATTTTCTGTGTTTCATTTCAACTAATAAAAAAATGAAGGACTAGAAATGCAAAGCAATTTCTTATCAAATGTTTCGCATGCAAATAAAATAATTTAGGGACAATATAATTCGTGTCTATAAATGTATATTTGTATGTAAGCTAACATAGTTTTTTGCACGGGAACTGTAAACTGGGGTTCTGGTAAAATATCTTTCGTTGTCTTTATGTAAAGTACCTACTTGCCAATAGTCTTTATTGCTTAACAATAACAATAATAATTTTAACTATATGCCTGTAAGACCTCAGATCTTTTTTAAATGCAATGCACGGCACTAGTAAGAAGGAATAGGAGGAAATGAAAGAGTTTTATTGGCACATATATACACTCTTCCTTATACACATCCTCACTTATTTAAATTATCTAATTTGTAAGACGAATACCTATCTTTCCACGATTGAACTCTTTGAATTGTAAGATTTTATCAAAAAAAAATACGAAAAGTTCAAGTTTCTTGTTTGTTTCACAGACTCACACGGCCTTGAAAACGAAGAAGTAAGATTGGTTCTTAAGGTGATTTTTAGCGCTGAACTAAAATCCTTCATACATTTTTTGTCATCTTCTCAAATTCATGGAAGTGTACTAATCGTTTTATTCAAAATCTTTCCAAAATCTTCTTTAAGTTTCAGACAAAACCTTAGTTACATATTATGTGTTAGTATTCACCCATTTTCACTACAGTTCGAGGTAAATTTTGTCAACTAAATTGGGAACCATTCCTCAAATGAGAATGTTTTTCTTCATATTTTAGTTTTCATTTTTCCACAATACCTTTATTTTATTTTCCCAAAAAATTTCATCATTTAATTAATGTGTGCTGCAATAAAACCATAACGATTTCTTGGAAGGTACAAAAAATATTAAAAATATTTGAACTGAATTTTGAATAAAACGGTTAGTACTTTTAAAAATCTAAGCGAAATTAAGCTCGCGTTCTTATATAACCTTAGAAATAGAAAAGAAAACAGTCGTTTTTAATTTCATTTTCCACAAATATCTCGAAAACGTATTAAATTTTAAAGATCTCTCTCTCAGAAAGTATAACAGATATACGCAATATTAGTATCAAAAGTTACATAATGTATACAAGCAACCAAGTGTATGTATAGCAGATTTTCTTTTTAGACTGATACCTTAGGAGATATTTAAAAAAAAAAGGAACTAGTACAAACATTAAGCGCTTTGTACAAGATGTTGGAGTCCGCGGTGGAGGGGGGCAGTAGAAAACTTTAATTTTTTACACTGTATTGATCCAAGAAATATTCGATACGTTCATTCAAAACAAGCCTATTTTGTGTAATTCTCGTAGATGTACGACAATTTGACTGGACTAAAACTAACTAGCAAGTAGCTTATATTTCAAGATGTTTTACCACAAAGAGTGTCCCACACATGCATTTCTTCAATTAAATCAGGCTGTTTTACTGCATTTTTTAAATAGGAAATTCTGACATATCTAATAAAACCGATTAACGGGTTTTTCAACTTAAGATATTTTGAAATATTGGCGGTAAAATTTGGTTTTTGTTTAAAAATAAAGCTTTTATATCAGGAGACAAGTTCAAGTTTTAAAAAATTCGGCTAAAAAAATTATATTGATATAGTTTTGAGTTTCTATGGTATTTTTTCAAAACAAACGGGTTATAATTTCTGACAGATAAATGTATATTTCGTATAACTTTCAATGGAAAACAGTACTAAAATAATGATGGTTTAAAAAATTAAATTTGTCTCTAACAATTTTTGGAAATAGTTTTTTTCTCCAAAAAGTCCTTAAGCAAGTTCTTACGACAGGTAAATTTTTATTATTGACTTTGAATGGGAACTTATAGAAGTAATGTAACAATGGAGTGAATGCGGTTAAACATAAATTGGGAACACAAACAATAAACCCCCCACCCTCTTCGGTTTATGTTGATAAATGATGATCCCGACTCGTTATGCGCAGTGTAAAATATTGTAAAAGGACCACACACACACACCCGTCGCACACTGGGTTGATGTTGTCAACCATATTCCATTCGATTGTTCAATTAATTTCCAATCAAAATATTTTCTACTATTTTATGGATGCCACACACATAAATTACCATCTTTTGGTGGCTTCGATTACCTGGTAGATATACCTGAACAGAGGCTATAGAGGTGGTTATGGGTACCCTTACAGGCCTAACTTACGTTCGATATAAAGGATGATTAATACGATAATTTTCCAATTTTCATTCCCAGGGTCGTCGAACACCATCTCACCGATTGTGAATCTATTATTGTACGTCCTTCACGGTTATTGTGTGACATCTATTGTGTGATGATGTCCTTTAGGCGCGTTTCTTATTGAGAAAAAAAAAATGTCATTTCAACTTTCTACGCTTGTTATCGATCTACGATGGCTTAATAGTTTAATAGCCTTTATGTTTTATAGGTGCAGGAACATTCAGGTGATGATCATCCTTGGTCTTCGTCGTCACTATAACATCGCACACTTGACTCAAAATATGCAGGCTATTGTATTTCCAATAGCCCTCGTTCCTCGACTCGGCAGGGGATGCTGTAGTCGCGCGCGTATTTAGGGTCCGGCCGGTGCGGCGTGCACTTATCGATTTCTCACGCTTGCTTATCCGACCAAGGTCTTTACAGGATGAGGAAGGGAGTGCCATCACTATCACACTTCGTCTATATGATATATCAATTCTTAAATCGATACTATGTAGCGTCCAAAACACCATCAAGGACAAGCAAAAGCGAGGGTGAATATATGTAGACATGGGTATACGTTGAGCTAATGGTGAATTACCTGCTGTGTCTATCTATATGGGTCCTGCTTGATGCCGTGTCAGAGAGAGAGGCTATAGGAATATTCTAATTGTCATATTGGTGACTTCAGACCTTTCGGAATCTGATTTTATCAGAATTTCAAGAAAATTCCTCAATCGACTAGCGGATTGCAAGTCATTTATGGATTTCTCTTTGTATGATGTTCTTTGTGTTCGTTTTTCGGATTCGATCAGACTCAGTGTAGTCGCATTGTTTGACGTTTGATGGAGGTTTTCATTGATCCAGAATAATAGACAGATAGTCGCGTCGACAATGTACTCGCACAGGTTTTTTTTTATTTTATTTTGATTTAAGTATTTTTTTTTCAGAGTGTTGATTTCTCTCGAAAAATATGGAAAGGTTTTGTAAATGATTGTTTTGATCGAACAAATAAACAAAAGATAACGTTGGGTAGAGAGATATTGTATGTGCTCCAAGAAATTTAACTATCAGTAAGCGAATAATTGTAAATCATAATGTGATGATTGATGAGCAATCAGAACTTTATTTTTCTGAAAAAAAAAAAAAATAAAAGACAACAAAAATTCACAAATGTACAAAATATGTACCTACAAATATGGGCAATTCTATTGTAGCAGAATAAAAGTAAAATCAAAATTACGAGATAATGTAGAAGTTTAGGTATCAGTACGTCTGTCTGTTCGTCGTGTACATCGAAAAAGAGCTTACACTGTTGAAAGAATCTGCTTGAAATTTAATGTGAAGCATTTGTATTTGATTTTTTTCCTGGGGTCAACTAGAACGGGTAGCTGCCATACAAACGATTTCAGTTTTATCAAGTTTTCGCGAAAACGGCCCTAACGATTTTGATTAATTTTTGTAGATGTAATTTCTAGATTTGCTTTAATAATTTTAAGGTAAATACTGCATAGTAGGTTCTTGTAAAAAAATCGGAATAACGAAAATAAAATTTTAAGGTTTTTTGAGCAAATTGACTTTATAGAACATTCCCGAATATCTCGATAATGGCTTTGTGAATTTTTTCATAGTTTTGGTTTCTAGTACTTCTATGTCATCAGCCATTTTAAAATGTATTTAAAATTTGAGTAGGTAAATAACTTTTTTTATGGACAAAATCAAAGAAAAAATTATTTGTTCATATTATTTTTCTGTACCTATTTTCTTTGGATTAAAGCCTAGTATAAAATAAAAATATTCGAGGTGAATATAAATTTTTTTACAGAGTTGATTGACAACTCTTGGTATAAAAAAAACAATTAACCTTTTTTGCTTGCGCAAAAATCTTTCCCATATGAAATGTTTGTATGTTTGTAGTTGTTTTTTAATGAGTGATTGTATAGTTAGCTTAAATCAAAAAATCTCATTTTTGTTTTCTTTTTAATATTTTCTTAAAAATATTATCGAACCACCATACACAGTCAATATCTAGCTGCAGATAGTCGTGCATTGCGTTTAAGCTATAATTTTGCTTTAATGGTGCTTCGAGTTTTTTTAAAATGTTTTTCATATTCAAATTATGAAAAAATGATTTTGAATTAAAATTATCATCATATTGAAATAAAATTCAACTTAATTTTATTTATTTCACATTTTCATTTGAAATTTTTTCTCACGAATGCTAATTGTCTGGAAGCCCACCATAGGATGACCTACTCTGTGGGCCTTTCATAGGGTTGCCACACTTTAAAAATCAACTTTCGCGCTTATTCAATTATCTGATTGAGCTTATGTGGTAAGCCATAAAGATATAAAAAAAATAAAGTATGAAAGGAAATTTAATTTAAATATTAACAAATAGGAGATTTTTTGAAATTTTAAATTTAAGTAGGGTAAATTAGGGTGAAGTTTTCAAAGTGGATAACTTGTTTTCTAAACGGTAAGTCATAGCGAAATTATTTTACGTAAGAGTTAAACATAACAAACAAAATTGTCAAAGGTTTACAAAACTCGAGATATGAACGTTTGAAAGTCAAAAATGGCAAATTAGATGTTTGAGAAAAAATTTACTATTAATCAGTGTTACGTTCTTCTGAAATCATAGGCACCCGCAGGAGGGGAAAGGGGGGCACTTGCCCCCCGCCCTGGTTCTGGACGAACAATCATACTTGTTCTGTTTTTATTTTGAACTAGGAAATTTTCACAAAAACGGCAGTTTAAATTTACTTTTTTTGTCAGAGTCTATGGTTTCTCCCCGCCCCCTGACTATGAGCCAAGCCGTGTATAGCCGCTTTCATTTAACTCTTTGTTTTGTTCGGAAATGTGATTATTTTCTTGGCAGCTTTGTTTCCAGATCCATGGTTTGCCTTTGGATTTAATCATTATCAGGGGTGAAATCAATTGTGTTGATTGTCGATTTGAAGATAGCTGTCCTTATCACATCTATAGGCAAAGATAGAGAGAGCAATGATCAAAACGACGATCAACACATATGATAATCAACTATCACCTTAGCCGATTCCACCCCAGATATTTAGAACAACCAACAAACATGCCATCTTGGATTCAATAAAAGAAATTCGATACAAAATCAAAAATAAATCCAGAAATAATTAGGTATGTATGTATAATAAGTTTTGGTTTCGAAATTTAAGTTCCTAAAATTAGTTCGGAAAAAATTCTACTGAGTGCGACCTGACCTTAATGTGAATATACAACTCTGAACTTCAAAATAAAAATGCATACCCACCATTCCCTGAGATAGCATATCGTTGTTGTAATTGAGGCACTGCAAAAGCTTTCGGAAGAGGATGATAGAATAACAAAGCAACGTGCACCTCCAACTTTATTTCTCTTGCACAAATTCGACCTTTTTAGTTTGTTTGTTTGTGATGTCACATTACACATCGATGCTAGAACCTGTTGCTAATATTTTACAGGGCTTTGACCAAAATCTGTAAAATCTGTAAAAGATCAGGTCAATGTTTTGAATAATTTGTTTTAATTGTTGTAATGGAAAAATGCTTGAGTGAATCAGGCATAGTTTTAAGCTGTCCAAGAATAATTAAAAAACAAATCCATCGATCAAATGTTCCCGCTTCTTCCCCCGAAAGTTATTTTAGAAAAGCTATTTATATATTTGGTTAATTGATTCCCTAATAATGTCGCTTACAGAACGCTTTTCAGAAGAAAATGAAGCTGCATTTTCACTATTTTATTTATCTATCACCAAAAAATATGCAAATAATGGATTCTCCAGAATTCAATATAACTATATACAAAAGAATGGAGAAATATGGCTGCTTTCTGGATAATTTCCTGGTGGAGTCCTAGATGTGGTACAGTTATAACAAAATGCAGACTAATTGAAATGATTGTTCAAACATTTCCGATTTATTGAATAGTGTAGAGGAGTTTTATCCATCGATTTTTTCAGCTCTTTGTATGGGACTCTCAATTCCAGCAACTAATTGCGCCGCTGAGCGATCGTTCAGCACCTTAGGCAACGTAAAAAACTTGGCTTGGATCCACAATGACAGACAAACGACTTGATTCATTGTACATGATGTTTATTCATAGAAATATTGTCAAAGAACAAACAAACTTTTACAATGATATAATTGACTGTTTTGAAAAAGAGCCCAGGCGGTTGCAGTTGCTATTCACTAAGTAACAAATGTTAAAGAAAAATCATATAATTGCTTCCTTTAATAATAATTTAACGTCAACACGAATATAAAATGTCACACTTTCTAGTCCTAAAATAAAATCACTTACAACTGACCTATGCCTACACAAAATAAATAAACTTTTAATACAAAAAAACATCAAATTCAAAAGTTGCATATTCACCTATTATCTGCCCCCCCCCCCCCCTGGAAAAAATCCTGCGGGCGCCTATGTCTGAAATACAAAGTATGTTTTTATAAAGCTGATTAAAAACAAGTTGATAGATGTCTGCCAAATTTTTAATTAAAGTCTTGGTTTTGTCAAAGTGTATTTTTGAAAAAAAAAATTTTTTTAACTTTTATGTTGTTTTATTTTTATTTTTGTACCCTTTATTATTTTCATTGAAATTAACATCAAAATGCAGATAATTCTCCTATATAAGCATGATAGTAACAGGATTTCTCAAAAGCTTGGTTAAATCTCAGGGTTGCCGCACTTTAATATTTCTTCTTGCCTCAGATAAAACAGGTATGTACTACTTTGTGCCATACAGATGCCTATACATTAAGATAGTTCTTTAAGCTTTCCAAAGAATCAGTTGGTCTAGATTGAAAAGGCATATATGTATATTAGCGTGGTCCTTATAAAGGTCATTGTCTTATTTTGAATGACGCACCCCCCTAATTCGTTCTAAATAATTACAAAAAAATTCCTGTTAAATCTTAGCTCATTTTATTAACGTTAACCCGGCCCCCAAGATGTCTGAAGTTTTATATGGAAAATCCCATGTATTTTTTGTACATTCAACTTTAAAAATTCATAACTTTAGTAATGACTAATGATTGATGAAACAAACTGAGTTTTGCACACATGTAGTAGATTTTGTCATGTTTAAAAAAATGTATTAAAAAAATTTGTACAACATTTATTAAAATTAAAAATTAAATAAAAAAGGATATTTTTGTTTAAATGTCTGTAAGTATGGAAATAACTGTTGTAAATTTTTTTCTCATACATTTTTTAAATATGACAAAAGTAACTACATGTGTTCCAAAATTCAATTTTTTTTATCAATCATTACAAAAGTTTAGATTTTTCAAATTTGAATTTACAGAAATACATGGGATCATTTCCTATATAAAACTTCAGACGTCTTGGGGGCCGGGTTTAAAATTTGACTGGAACATTTTGCGTCAGTATTGAAGTATTGAAATTCTAAAGTTGAGAACAATTATTTACGTCAGCATCTTAGAGAATGATAACAAAAATGCAAAAAATCACACAAAAAACTAATTAAAACTATTACAAATTATAACCTCCAAAAAAATAGATCAATTTAGGTCGGATTTTAAAGTTTCGTCTTGATTGGTTGGAATTGGGTGCTTTTGTACCTGGTTTCTTCAGTGCATCATAATTTTTGTTTTTAATTTATGTGTAGATAGCAACAAAAATTTACCATGCTTGAATTAAAAACTAATGTGGTCTTGTGGAAAATTGTATTACGCACAAATTTACAATTGATGGTTTTTTCCTAGATAACATATTTCCTAAGTTGTAAGGTAAAATATCAGAAGAAACGGAGTGATTTTAGCGTTTTTTTTCACTGTTGCATTTTTCCTGTAGCGACTAGCGAGTACAGGTTTTTCGAAGTTGCAAACTTATAGCTACAGACTACTCTAACAAGCCCTAGAAACATATCAGGAAAGCAGAGCTACATCGCGCCTTGCGATCTTATCCCTTTTTTTGTAATTATTGACTGGGCTATAAATACCTGCAGATAAATGAAAATTGCTAACAAAACAAAAGCTGTATAGATCATTAAATTAAATATAGTAATAAATTACTTTTTTGGCACTGTATGAATTCTGTTATAGATAAATAATAGAAACTGAATAACTTCTTATTCTCATACAAATATAGCTTTATTTAAAAACTAACGCTTTCGAGAATATCTTCTCATCTTCAGGTTTTTAAGCAAATTGAAAAATTTGTGTACATATACATAAATCAAAAATTGATTAAATGAAGAAATTATACATATACGGACACCCTAATGTATCTATGTAAAGCGTTTAATGGACATTTAAATTTTTCCAGATAAATGATTTTTATCATTTTAAGGGTTCGGATTAGAACTCTGAAATTTTGCGAGATGGTAACCATTATTTATTTGGATTTTTTGGTGACAAATTATAATTCATAACTCGCCGGACAACAGAGAAAGTTACATTTTTAAATATTTTTGCTCAAAAACAACTTCCATAGGGAATATATAAATGTTGAACTATAGCAGACTAAGCTTTTATATCAAAAAATAATTTATTTGTGTAGTTTGTCAGTATTTAAAAAAAGTAAGTATTATTTCTAAAAGAACGAAATCGGAATAAGTTATTTTTTTTTTTTTTTTTGGTGCCTGGTGCTGATGCATATATATAAGCATGCAGGCTTTGTGAAATTTGGCCCCATTGACAAATGCCCCAAAACGAAAAATGTCCCCAAATGTGGGCTCATAATAAAAAATGACTCCAAACAAAAATTGAAAAAATATCCCAAAGTAAGTGTAAGAAGCAAAAACAGAAAAATTACAATCGTACAAAAAGTGTCTTGCCTCGGTTTGGGATAGCCTTAAAAGTACCTTGCTTGGCCCACTTCGCGGGTTCAATGATTTTAACTCCCTTTTTGGGTCCTCTGTTCCACTCACGTTAGGGTATGCTCAGTCGCCTGGTAGGCGCCTAAGTTGTCCGTTGGTCTGTGATCAAAGTTTTTGTGTTTTGGTTTAAGAATAAATGTTTGGGCCATTTTTCATAATGACGCTCCAAAATTAAGAATGAAAAAATGCCCCAAAACCATGAAAAATGGCCCCAATTCACAAATTTTAAACTTTTATTTGTTTTTGCTGTTTCCCATATATGTACATTTTTGGGGCTATTTTTCATTTTATGTTTGGGGCCAAATTTGACGTAGCCAAGTCCACACTGTATTGGTATTTCTGATTGATGCTAAATAGTTGCCCAACGAGCATACAAAAATTAGTTTAGTTTTGACACTACAACGTAAATGATACGATTAGTTTAATAGTTTTAATGTGTCTGTCTGTCATTAGAGGTAATGCCTGGAACTATAACGTTCGCTTCCTCATAATTGTGCCAAAATTCAAGATTCGTTTTATCTATTTGTTTTTGCCTACCAAAGTATGTTAATGTTATAGTCTAAGAGCAGACATCAAATTCTGGGAGTGGATGGATAACCAAAACATGAGTTATCAGGGTTTGTAGGTGCTTATTATATCGTGGTATCGAAAACCAAAGTCATTAAGGTTCGCATAAAAAGCGGCATAGTGAAACAACGCAAAAAACAAACAAATTGGCGGTTTTAGGATTAGAAAAGTAACTGTTGTATCCACAAAGTATTTCATAATTTTAGTAGGTCAAAGTTTGTTTTAACTGAGGAAGGGTAGTTGATTTATTGTACAAAATAAATGAAATAGTCACAGATAGAAATAAGATACAAAAATCAGGTGTTGTTCAAATAAAAAATGTAAGAACTCTTTATAGTAAAGGCTTAACGACATTGAACTTTTTTTTGCAAAAAGTACAAAAGTAAGAAATGAATATCTTTTCTGAAGACAACAAACAATTAAAAATTATATATGGTGGTTAAATTTATCTGTCACAACAATTTTTCGTGTGTTTTTTTTTTTTTTTTTTTATTTTTGATGTAGTTTTTTGTAGAATACATGTTTATCGTGTCTTTTTACATGTTTTTCCCAATTTTGCACTTTTTGCAAAAAGTAGATCTATTGTAGTTAAGCCCTAACAATAAAAAAATCCAACATTGGTTATTTTTAATTTCTCTTACTTCTCCAAAAAGTGTGTTGTCCGAATTTTCGGCCACTGGCCGATACTAGTATGTATAATTATTTCATCACATCAATTTTTGATTTATGTATATGTAAAAAAATGTTTCTATTTGCTTAAAAACCTGAAGATATTCTCGAAAACGATAGTTTTAAATAAAGCTATATTTGTATGAGAATAAGAAGTTATTCAGTTTCTATTATTTATCTGTATAGTTCACTCAAAATAATTTTTATAATTTTCAATAATTTACATTTGCCTAGGATATTGTCTAGCCTTATTTATAAGGCTCTGTCACAGCAAAGCAAGGTTAAAATATATTTTGACCTGAAGTCTACATAAGATTGAACATTGTCTTTCAATAATTTCATCAAAAAACCAGAAAAATACTGGCAGTGACTTACTCTAACGAAAATTCTTTAATTTTAAAAATAACGTCTTTTTCCCAATCAAAATTCTCTTCAAGGACTCCGGTCAACCAGAAAACAGTTTACAAGTATAAATACAATTGTTACTTTCTCATATCATGCTGCTGATGAACTAATGTCAATCAATAGTAAGGTCGCTTAATTTTCACGTCAAGGTGATGACTTTTTGCCACCTATTGAAAAAAGGTGACACGCTTCATTCTCACAGTCGTCAAATCAAGGTCACAGAAATATATTTGTTATTGAATTTAAAGAAATAGCTTGAGAAAAAACAAAACTCGTATTATACAGTTGGATGTTATGAGAAGCAATTTAAAGATACAAATATCGCGTCGATGATGTGTTGAAAAAATAACAGAAATATATGGAAAGAGAAGTTGTCGTCTTAATGGTTTTCTTTCAATTGTAGACAAACAACTGTTAATGAGTTAGCATTTGTACAATTTTACACGGGGTCTTTGTGTTCTGTAAAGAGAAACATTACCGTTTATCGTTGTATTTAAGATAAAGTGCAATTTAAGTTTCATCGAAAAATTGATCTCGAAGGACTTTTTTCATTCTGATGAAAGATGAAGAAGCGTTGACGTCACACTGCATCCCTTTTTGATTAATGATGATGCGCTTAACATAAATACACATGTTCCACTTTTCGGCATGAACATCATTGTGATATCTTAGAAGTAGAGGACCACCAAGATAGACTCTCAATCTCATTTAATTTTGAATTTCAAAGACGCAAACCGCCATCAAAACATTGGAACAAAATAGACAGAAAATATTGGATTGCAATCACCAATTTGACACTTAAAACAATAGAACGCACTTGAGTCTTGTAATACAAAAGTGAAAGCATTGTTGTTTTTCTATTCCCATACTCTACTACAGCAGGATCCTATAATATCGTCTTTCAAACTTGAAATTAGTCCTTGCGGTCCTTTGATTGCGTTTTGTTCGTCTCTTTCTCTCTATAAACATATGAGTCGAGTATTTTCTGCGCTTAAGTGGTTCCTGCTGTTGTTGTTTTGCTACTGGAAAAGCGTTTAGATTGTGCGGTCCTTATACTTTTGCCCCCTTAGAAATGTCAATGAAATATTGGTTTCAATATTTCCAAAGGAGTTTTTTCTTCCATTATCCTTTATTATGTTCACCGGAGTACCTACCTACATGTGTGTATTTTTTTTTGTTGTTGCTGCTGCAAAAATAGAGTATAGTACAGGTTTTGCAGAAATAGTGCGATGACGGTATATCAATTTTATTATGCAAAACGCAGCGCAGCATGTGTTCTAGAGTAGCACTTAATGCAGGAACGTGGAAAGGATTTGTCGTTCTCTTATTCTTGTTGGCTTTAAATGTAGGTAGGTATCATACCTACCCAACTATACCTACATTTAGATATAGAAAGTCCACCGTTCTTCATCGTCGTCACATGTCGCATTCTCATATCGAATCTAATGGCCAGCACGAACGTTGTTTTCTCAAATATACCAACTCACATTTATTTCATCAAGGATTTACAATCCTTAATAGGGATATTTGCCAAGCTGACGTTTGTTTTTGTTTGCTTATTCGCTTAACCCCCAAACTATTCATATGTAGTGCACATATAGTATAGGTAGATAGGTAGGTAGGTACATTAAGCCCTACACTAGGAAATTTCGTTATTTTAGCTTTTCTAATAGGACACATATGGAAGAAAGGATACAATTTTATTACTGCAGGATATGCGTAATATTAGTTTGAATTAAGAGAGTCCAATGTTTTTGTGGTTTCTGTGCTTGTATTCTTTTTACTTCTTCTGCAAGAACAGAAGATTATAATTCACATGCGAGAATATTTAATTGGATTGGAATTATACCTAGGTATGATGGGTATAGAAATGAAGAAGTTATAAAAAGGATATCAATAGGGTCCTGATTGAATGTTCAGTAATTCCGGTGTCAGTGACGTGTGGTTCCCTCTTTTTATTTTAAATGCATCGGTAACAGTTAAGTGAGACCACCAATAGAGTCATCTGGGGTCGCTGGATGGCGGCACAGGGCACACCACATGTCCTTTTGAGACAATTTTTAAAGTCATCAAAAGTCATGCAATTTTAGATTTTGTTTTTTTTTTTTACTGTTTTTTATTCCAATAGATACCATTTGTCTTTTGTAAGATGGTCTTCCGTTTTCTTTGTTTTTATGTATCGCTTGGCGGAAAATGCCGACACGGAAGAAAGAGACCAATCATAATTTTCTTTTTTTTTTTTTAAATAATTTTTTCTTAGTTAAGTTTTGTTTGTTTGTTGTTTCCCCTATTTAAGTGTAATGCATCCTGAATGAAATGAATGACATTCAAAATGATTACGGTTATTTGTGTATATTTTTTTGTGTCGAATGGGTCTTCAAGGACGAATTGCTGTGCGTTTACCCAGAAAGATGTGAGTTAAGGTTTTCTTCTTCAGTTGTTTATTTTTTTATTTGAATGGAAATAAATGTTCCGTCAAAGGTGAAAGTTGATTGGATCAAGGCCGGAAGAGTGTCAAAAATCGAAATAAAAAAAAAAATAATTTTCAAGGAGATGCGATATCAGATTTCAATAGCACTGTGGCATTAAACTTTTAATTTGATATTAACATATGTTAGCCCTATGGCCTATGAGGATTCTAACAAATAATTCTAGTCTGTATAATAAACTGATTTGCTCAAAGGAATAAAATCAAACTAAACAATTATTGACAAAACTATGGTATCAAGGGTTCATTTGACAGATTCTGTTTTGTCAATATTTCATTTTGCAATGATCATTTTGCATATTTCTTGTCTTGCAATTTAATCCTTTGGCATTGGTTAGGCAAGTTTTAATTTCGTTGCGACTTGCTGCGTAAAATCTTCGTTTTTCGTATTTAATCTAGCAACTTCTATCTCAGATTTCATTATCTACTTACTTATCTATTTATTAATTTTACTTCGCGTTTTAGTTTAGAGGAAATTTCAGACGAAATTGCGAGGTTGTAAGCAAAATTGTGAAGCTTATACGGTGTACCTATTCCATTTGGTCAAAACAAAAATGATAAAAGAAACATTACTTGTTAAAATGGCCGCCGCAGCTTCCCATGGTTGGCGCGCAGTCGATAAAGGTCTAATTCACGATGTTGTTGGTGCATAGATCAGGCTGAATTGTTGACTTTGGTGGCTCTGGCATAACCCTAAAACTTAAGGAAGAAGCTAAAATGTATCACGTTGCAGCAGTGACAGATCCAGGGGGTGGCTATAGGGGCTAAAGCTCCCTCCACAGCAGATTCCTAAAATAATTTGAAAGAACGCGATACATAACAACATGTAGAGTTTTATATTCCGTCTAAAATATTGTTAAGATATTAACGTGGTTGGGGCTGAACTATTTGCATACATGATATGTAACTTTTTTTCTAAGCTCTAAGATTGGGGCTAAGCCTGAAGCGAATTAGACAAAATCCAAGTTAGGGGCTATGAATAATGGACATGTTTCATGCAACGACAATTTTTCCCTAAAAAAAATTGGGTCCCAGCAGCGGAATAATAAGTTCTGAGTATATTGGACAAAAAACATATCCAGGGTTAAGCAACTTACACTAACCTTATTCCAGAGAGTTTTGGGGACTTAAGTCTAAGGACTGCCAAAGTCCGAAGTTGGGAATAAGGCTTGAAGAGATAAGTAAAAAGAGATAAAAAAGTGGTCGAGGCTTAACATTAACGTGTCAAATGCAACAACTGTTTACACTAAAAACAAAGCTAATTTACTGAAAGAAACGCAGTTGAGGCTTAAGCAACAACGAAGTTTATTGTAAATGTTTAATACAACAGGAATTGTTTCTTACGGCCATGGCTGGAATTAGAGAATATTGGAGCTTAGTTTTCAAAATTTCAAAGGTCCAAGGCAATTGTACTTACAAAACATATTTGTACTTAGCAATTATTTACATACAAATTCTCTAGCCAAGGAGCCAAATTCCAAAAGCGTGAGTTTTCTCTGTGCGCACTCAGAAAATCGTGCAAAAGCAAATGAATATTTGCCATCTCTCTTTTGACTCTAGAGTGACTGGCAAATTTATTGACATATTTTTGAGCATAAATATAAAGTGTATGCAGCGTGTACAGATAAATTCATTCACACTTGCAGAATTGGGCCGCAGGTTCTTCTTAGAGCAGCTTTGTATTATGTCCTACAGTGGCAGTTTGAACAAAACAGTTTCTCGTTGATTTTGCTAATTCAGGAAAATGAGAACTCGCGTGTCGGCATCGCGCGTCGTCGCGTCGTGAAGTGTAGTTCCGCTGAAGTGGATTATGGTCTTGCCTTAAACCTAAACTGATCTCTATTATTTGTTATAAATTATAAAAATGATTTTAGGACAATTAAATTTTATTACTTAAGGTCTCAAACTGGATCTCAAAACTCCAACCCCATCCCCCCCCCTCCCACAGCCAAATCCTAGATCCGCTACTGCGTTGCAGGAATACCCTTACCTATAATGATTTATCTTTTGCGTCTGAGAATGAGAAATAAAAAATAAATTTAACAACATACGAAACAACATGGCGGCAAGAACTGTCAAAATCCCACCGGTCTATATTCCTAAATCCCTTGAATAGTTGTGCGACTCCAACATTAGGTAGGTACACCAATTCAACTTTGGTCTCGAGGCCGATGCGACGCGACGCGACGGTAAAAGAGCAACATGCCAGTTATGTACACCCTGCACCAATGGCTTTATGATATTTCAGCTAAATATTTCCTTCCAGTTCAATGCAAAAGTCTGAATGTATTTTATTAAAATTGTTTGCGTTTTAACTGAAACATTTGCGCTTCGAAAACCCTGTCTTTTGGCTATACTTATACATACGACATACCTATACCTAGTAACTATTCTTCCAACACGATGCATCGTTGATGGGTAACCTCTCTCATAAGTTTAAAATTCCAAATTTATCACACGATTAAATTTACAGGTAGGTAGATATCAAATATTGATGGCTTTTATGCATCGGAAGGTACACAAACAAATTATTTTGACACCCACCAACTTTTAGCGGCGTTAACTCAGTTTGTTGGCAATGCGAAAATCAATGTATAATGTATTAAATATACCTACCCTATCTACCTACCTAGCTATGATCAAAGAAAACACCATGTACCTATTTGGTAAGAGAATAAACTAAATAATAATTTGTTTGCGTAATTAAATAACAATCAATTAGTTTTAAAAATCTATCCTTTCGCGAGTCATTTATCTACATTTTTGATAACTTTGGCCTTCTAAGTTGACGTGAAGTTAACATGACACCCATTTTCTCGGAATAAAAAGAGCAATTAATTTATTTTTTCGATCCAAAATTATAATCTAAAATAAAGAACTTTCTAAGCTTTAATTATTTCGTTTATAAATCTTGGTATAGTTCCAGAATATTTACCAAGAAACGTCTGCTGAAAAAAACTCAGATGTTGAAACATGTCAACTAGCGACGTAATGCAATACCCACCTACCCACATAACAATTATTCTTTCATAATGATGCATCCATCGTTGCCGTTAGAAGGTAGGTACCTCCCTATGTTAAATTTCCAATTTCACCACCATACAAAAAACTTTTGTCACCAAACGTCATTGAAAATCTTGACAATTTTTTACAATTTCCTTTTTTCTATCGAATCAACAAACCCCCAAAATGTCAACCAATTTATCAAAATAAACAAGAAAAATCAACAATAGTGGTAGGTAGGTATCTATGTATGTACATATGCACATATATGACAAGCACCTAGTAGGTACCTATGTAGACTTATTATTTACCCTAGGGTAGATAAACAAATTCACAAAAAAAAAAGACTGATACCTTCCTACAAAACACGATTAAAATATAATTTGTGCTGTTAGTGAAAAAGATTCACTCTCAAGTCAACATCAGCAACAACAACAAAACTTCCACCACAGTGTCAAAAGTAACAATTTTATCCAATTTACATTCGGTAATAAGCACTTCGTAAAAATTAACATGACTTTCAGCAGTAACGTACCTACAACGCGATCTCGAAATACCCATACCTACCTATAAGTAACCACCTATCTACCTACCTATCATTGCGACTCTTTCGCGTTTCGCCATCCATATTTTAATTTTGTTCATTCAATTTTTTTGTAAGGGGGTGTGGTTGGTTGAGTTTGATTTGGTTAGGGTGTCGTGTAATATCATGGAAGATATTCACCACCACCAGTTTCGGAGGAGAAATTCACCATTCCATATAAAGTTATTTACTTTGAAAGATGTGCTAATAGGTCTTCTAATTTTTAACTGAATCCTTTTGAAATAAACATCAGAATTTTAAGAAAGTGCCTTTTAATGCAGAGATCTTATTAAAATTTCAATATGAATCAAAAAATAGAAAATGAACTAGTTCCACCTCAACAGTGTCACTTTGTGTATGTTCGAATTAAAAATAATTTATCTATTAGGTTATGTTTTCTATTTAAAACTAATTTATTCACATCCTTCATCGCAGAACATGACAAAATTATAAAAATCGTCGTTCTCACTATCTCATTTCTCATCACTAAATTATCAACTCACCACACCTGTTAACTCCCCTCAACGCAATCATTTCATACTCAACATTCAACAACATTATCTCTTCTCGCCCGGCTGGGCGTGGTTTCCGCTCTTATTTACAGCATGCGATTCAAAACCCCAACGGAACAAGGTGGAATTGAGAATCCCACCACACTGCCTCCAGCTAAAATCAACAATATTATTCAACACTCGTTTTTGAAGGGATGTGCCAACCAGACATCGATTACCATAAAACAAAATGTCGAAAATGGGGGCCTGCAGATTTTTCATTTTTTCTCACTTCTTCCTTGCTAAACCTCCCTCTCTCGCTCTATCAGCTGCACACCCCCTGCCAGCACCATTCCCCTCCGCAAAAGTGTGAAAAGAAAGATAAAAGCAAACAAAGAAAACATATGTTCCCCTCGCTCGAGTGCATCCATCTCTGTCACACTGCAATGGCGGGAATTGAATTCAAATTGGATTAGGCCGGTCCATCTGGTGTGAGTTGTTAAACCTCTCCCTGTTTTCTCATTGTATATGTAGATGCTTTTTTTTTTTTTTGTTTGCCTGCTCGATTCTCTCACTCAGATACTTTTCTTTTGTTTTCTGTGGTCGCTGGACATGTTTTTTCCATTCTTTATCTCACTCACACTCTAGTGCTGAGTTTTGTTAGGTTTTTTTTTTCATTTCAACTGTTGTTATTGGAAAAAAAAAGTATCTTTTCTGTCTAGCTCACCGTTTTGTGAGAAACAACTTCGCCCACTGTGAATGAATTTGAATGGTGGTGACGATTGGGTCGTGGCTTTGTTGTGTCTTCAGTTCGGTGTTGTTTGCCTTAAGGTTCGCACACGCACGGCTTTTCCATCATTTACAAAAAATATCTTTTGACTTAAAAAGATACAATATCTATCAACAATATTTTCGGATTACAAACAACAAGTTGCGAAATCCTTTAGAAAAACCTTTGTACCCGCATAGATACTTTCTGTTGTTTGTTGAAAAGAATATCAAGGTTTTGTTGGGCATTTGATTGTTCGGTGAACCATTCTTACCGTTACCGTCGTTAATTTCGCTCGTAGTGTTTTCTCGGACTGTTTGCTATCGGTTCTCCAAAAATTCGAGCAAATTGCTGAAACTTTAAGTGGATTTTTGTATGCACGTGAATTGCGGATAAAACTTGAAATTACTGTGCCGAAAATATGCAACAACTTGTGCGGAATATTTAAATAAAAATCTCGAAATTAAAAATACTACGAATCGATTTCGAAGATTTGAGTGTGAAGGTGTGTTTTTTTCGAAAGTGTACCTGATTGTTTTTCTGTTGTTTCCGCTTTGATTTTTTTTTCTTAGTTTTTGTGCTAAATTAAACTTGCACCTATGTCGGAAAAGTGTAAGCTAAAGGATTAATACGAAAAGAAAAAAACGCGAAGTTGTAGAGTAAAGTTGTTTTTTATAAAATACGAGGAGAAAAAAATGCTTTTGGGTACACAAAACCATTGCAACGGTAATTTGGCAGCATCAAAAGGCGCAACGGATTTCTCAATAGCAGCAATTATGGCCCGAGGTGGTGCCTCAAGTCGCGAACCATCCGAAAGGAGTTTGAGTGAGTACTTATCCAGAGGGAGTTTTTTTTTCTTTTTATTATTATACTTCATTTGTAGATAATATGTACCTATGTATTTTTTGAGTAGGTAGCTAAATGTTTTTGATTTTGTGTGGGTTTTTCGTTTTGATTCTATTTTTTAAATTTAAAGTGGGTGGAAAAAGTGGAGTCAGTCAGATTACAGTTAGCCGACGGGAAAAGTTAAATTAACCTAGCTCTACCAAAATTGATTCGTTGTCATTTTAAATATTTTTTTTGTAGGTAGGTACATCTTCTAGTTGCCAGGTTCATACAGCTTGCTTGTCCTGTTAGATATTTTTTTAAATAATGGAAATAATCATTTTCAAGAACGGAACTCATTTTGATTATAATATTCATTTAACAATTTTTAGTATAAGTTTATTTTGTTCGTGTAGGTAGTTAAATATAGGTAGGTAGGTAAATGTCTTCTATAGGTAGGTATTTAAGTCTTGCAAGTCACAACTATTAAGAGAACGTTTATTAGAAAAATTGGAGTTTTAGATAAATTTCATAATTGTACCCACCGAATAATGTTGTCAGAGATACAGATAAGGTAAATAATCAAGCTTTTGCTATTTAGTAGGTACCTATCCTTTGCCGCGCGCCGCCGACGGTGTTTGCATATTAATTAACTTGAAAGAGGGCTTAAGTCAAACTTGAGAAAGTGTACCCAATTGTACATAGGTAGGTTTATATTATGTGCCTGTAGTAAGATGTGATTTTTTTAAGATCAAAACAAAAATATAACATAACAGGTAAGATTTCAGGGTGTTGTTCTTGTTATTATATTAAATCGTTTTAAATGACATCTTTCAAGGAATGGGTATCTACTTATTGTTTGTTCCCTTTCGTTGATATTAAGGCACAAAGTTGAACAGAAAATTGGTCAGTTCTAAAATGTTTAATATTTTCTTACCTAAACTGCTGTATACCTACATAACCTTTAGACTGTACTTAACTATATGGGTACCGGCAAAAAAATATTACCTCCATAGGTACCAACAAATTTCATAACGATGATAAAAAACTTATTTTCGTCATAGAGTAAGTGGAAGAGGTCTAGAGTACAAACGGGTCGAATGATTTTCTGTAAATTTTGTATTTTTATTTTCAATTTTAAATTTTTGTTACCCATTTTTATTTTGCAAAAACCCGCACTTAAGTGTGAATAACAGTTAATGTTCTATAATAGGGTGGAAAAAAGGCAAAAACTTTAAAATAGGTACCATTAGAATTGTTCGTATAATTAATTGCTACTCAAAATTAGTGTTTAAAGTCTACCTATGTAAACATATTATTTTCAAGCAATATTGTAATTCTAGAGTCTAACTCTTAATAAAATTTACCAAGTAATTATTGAGGCTTCAGCCCATGAAGACTGTTGATTAAATAAGCATGAAGTACCTTCCTTCCTACCATTTTTACATTTCAGCCAATTTGACTGAGAAAAATTGTTCATGCATTTAGTGCAGGGTTCCTTTTCGAAATCAACTCTTACGATTTTGTTTAACTTTTCTTCTTGTAGTTTCTTAAGGGATTTTAACAAAACTGCGAATTTCTGCCAAAAAATTAGAACAATGTCAAATTTCTGGGTTTGCTGAAGAATTTCTTTCTCTTTTGGCATTGGTACACAGTTACTTCTATACAAATAACTCATTTTTAACATTAAGTTTTTAGTAAGTAGGTATACCTAGGTTTAGAGTACTAGTAATGTACCATATACCTACTACTTTTAAATATTCACACTCTTTCCGTTTCCAATAAGAAGGATTTTATACCTATTAATAAAGAAATAAATAAATTTTGGGTATATCTAGGTTTTATAGGCTTATAGTTTTACTAGGTACCTACTTAGAAACATAAGTTTTACTAAGTATTTTAATTTATAACTAAATACCACTTTTTTTAATTACAAATACGGAATAATTAAGAAAATAAAATTACTTTTGTTTTAAGTATGCTGACTGAATGTAATTCAATTCAAACGGTCAAGTTATCTCAAATCAAAGATGCGTTTTCCCTAAGTTTGACAGTAGGATTATCAGTAAGATGCTATTAAACCCTTCTAAGATGACCAAAATTTGTGACTAAGAAGGGTTTGACAGCATTTAACTGATGAACCTATTGTCAAACTTATGCGTAATGCATTTTGCAGCTGATGTAACTTGAGGTTTTTAGTTTAAAACTATTTTTTCCTTAAAATAAAATTTTACCAAATTTTCTTTCCATAGAAAAAAGTGCAGGGGGCAATTAATCTCCGAGATCTCGAGCAATCTCAGAAAGCTGAACATAATTGGCTAGTTCAGGAAAATGAGATCTTAATATTCTGACCGTAAAATTTCCAAGAGAAAGCGAATCAAAAATTAAGTTTGTTCATATTTTATCATTGAGACTTCTAAGACCTCATTTTCCTGAACTTGTCCAATTTCTCATGTTTTCTGTCAAAAGGCTGAGACTACTTTTTTTTTTAATTCGCTTGCTCAATTCTTTTTTGTCGAAGGTGGCCAATTAAGATAGAGATCTTGAAGGAAAATTGTGTTCAGTTTTCACCTCCTGCTCAGTCAGATTGATGCAGGAAATTTTCTAAGATCCTAACAAGATCCTAAGAAAGATGAAAAGCTAATTCATCTTTAGTAAGTCACATGTCAATATCTAGAAGAGGCATTAAACAAAATAGGAAGCTAATTGAAAACGATCACGAAAAGAGTACACGATCATTGTTTAGAGGTGTTGCTTATGTTAGAATAAAAACATGAAGAATAGAACAAACTTATATCTATTATCGATACCATACATTTTAAATACGAAATAATGAGTCCGAATCACAAAATTCAAAACTGAAGTGAACTAAATCGATCCTCCATCACTATACCTAAATAGATCAGTCTCCGAGATATTATTTAAAAAAAATACGCTAATCAACCAAAATCGGCTGATTAGCGATTTCCATGATTGAAAGCAACATCTTCCAATTAGCATTGATGATTAGCTGTGATTAGCAGTCTTAACGTAAAATTCGTTCATTGATACTGCGAAAAGTTGTCAATGATTTCTGATGCTGGGATTTTATTCTTGGTTTAGGTCCGTTAGCTTAGCTAGGGTCTTACTTACCTACTTTTTTAAAATTGTTTCGGATTTGCTTCGAAACTTCAGATTTCTCATTTTTTCTTGACAAACTCATAGGGGGGTTCCACATTATTTCGTACGTTACAAAAGTAACTATCGCCTTCTCGACCCATATGTGCGTCGCATGGCTTTTTGCTCCTGACAAATTGTGCCGTTGCTCACTAACTAGTCAAAGTCTTACTTAGAGCATTTCGATCTTCACTGCTTATAGATAGGTATATATGATTCTAACAAATTTCCATGAAATCGATTATAGTAATTACAAAACTACTAATATCAGTTAAGTTGATCGAAAAACAAATAGCTCTTCTTAAATCTAATAGGTGAGTGGCTTCTGGGCTTCAATCCTACTTAACTGACTATAATTTGTTAAACATACCCACAGACATCTTCCAGTTTGTACATGTCTAATTGAACATCATATTTACCATTCTTAAGACTTAATAAAAGCTAAATAATTACATTCTATTTTATGCCTAACAAATAGCTGAGCAAAACTAGAAAACATACCTTTTGTCTATAAATATCTAGTTAATTTAATTGAATTCACCCAAAACTTGATGCTTCACTGATTTGGATTAACAAATATCTGCGCGGATTAAATTAAGTTATTTCTATATATCTAAGCCACCTAGTAACAAAATAAACCAATTGAACGAAGGAAGAAAAAAACGAGCCAAAACAACAAAAACCATATCTATCTTGCAACATATAGCTACTGTCCATTTCCATGACATAGAAAATCGCTACCATTTGTTTCATGTTTATGCAACTTAATCATAGGTATATTCGTTACATTGTTTGGATGGAAATAAAACAAAAAACAGTTCTCTTTAATTAATGCTTCAAGATTACCACCTCATAAAGAATAGAAAACAAGTTGTTATTTCAATTCAAGAAACCATGAAGATACCTACGTAAATGTAGTAAAATTATCGGTTATAATAGATACACATACTTCACGGTACATTCGTACGTGTATCGCTATACAGAGGAGGCCTAACCAAAGATACTCTTTCAACAGGTTGACTAATTAAATATGTTTTTTTTTTTTGTATTTTCTGAGATACAGTTTCACACCTCACTGTGTAATTTTATTATTTTTATACAATTATTTCATACCTACTATTTTTTTGTTTAAATTTAATTATGGAAAATTACTCTCACCTTGCACAAAGTATTTATCTGTACAGCAAGTGTCAACAGAAGTTCGTAATAATTAAGTTGAACTTTTACATATGTACATACTTGCAAAGCAAGACTCTTAAATGTAGATATCTCATTTGTTTGTGTTAAGACAAGACACAACTAACCGGATGTGATCAAATTATTGCACTAACATCAGTTGTAGATTAGTATAGGCAGTAAGTACATTGACGTGCAAACTTCAATAGATGGATAGATACAAAAAGAATCTATGCCAAGTGAGAGCTCAGTATAAGCTGTGCTTAGATAGGTTGATTTACTTTTACTTTTTTGTTTGATTTGATTTTGTTCGTCTAAAAGTATCTTTCAGCCATGTGTGTTGTGTGTACTCATTTAATTTGATTAAATTTAAAAAGGTATTTGCATTTTGTATTATTATCTAATGACCAAACAGTTAATTAACTAATATTAAAAGGTGTTATAAAAATCATCCGAGCATGTTAAGCATGCGCACATCGCAGCTTAAACAAACATAAATAGGCTAGGCAGACATATACACAACACAACATTGTATATGGGGGTCTTATTATTATTATTAGATGGATGGATGGATGGATGGATGGAGGTATGTATAAAAGATTATACTTTAACTACCTTATTTTATCCGTATAATTGCACATACATTTCTGCAACAATCGAATTTCATAAAGTTCGTGCAGGCAGTGAATTTGTTATACTGAAAATCGGAAATGCGTATACAGACAATATATTATCAATGATTTATTGTTTTTTAACATTTTTCCACACTTTGCAAAATAGTTCATAGAAAAATTGCAACAATATTGCGCCTTCCGACACTTGAGTTTTTCATATTAGAAGCGCACAAAAGAGGAAAGTAAGTTATTTTATTTTCGCTTAATATTGTGAAAACGAAATACATATTCAACCAATAACCTATACAACCTTTCAACTCTTGAGTTTGTATTTGCTAACTGCGGTGGAAATCTAAAGGTATGTATATTGAGAAAATGCCGGTTTCGATATTTTTGTGTTTGATTCTTTTTAAAGACGAAGAATATCAATATCCATTTGATTCCGATGTATGCACATGTGCACATATGAATGAGAGAGAGAAAGATCAGCAAAGCACCATCAACCATCACCATCCAGACTGCGACTTTAACTTCAAGATATTTTCTACATAATCACGATTTATCCATTATATTATAATCAAAGAGGCAGGCAGTAGTCAATTGGATTTGTTCTGGCTGATGAATAAAATATAATATGAGTATCTATCTACATTATACATATATACAGAAGAAGTACAAGTGAAAGAGAAAACGTAGATTTTTTTGGTTTCATTTCAATACAAAAGTTGGAAGAAAATAAAATACTACCTACGTTGTATTGACAAATTATTCGAATATACTTGACAGAGCAGTTTGTTTATATATTTCTTAACTTTTTCTTTAGTTTGTTGTTGTTGTGTAAACGAGTTAAAATTAAGTGACAAATTGAATGTCGAACAACGTTTCAATTAACAACATTTATCAACAACAACAAAAAAATAATATAGCGAGACCTTGCAATTTACGCAGGCATTAATCTTTTATTATGAAATGATATTAGTATGACTATATTTATTTACAGTTGCAAGCACTAAGAGTTACATAGGTAATAGAAGAATTTCTCAATAAGAATATCATTTTTTGGTACATGTAGGTACTGTAGCGAAACACGATAAGATGAAATTTAGGAATCGATTACAAAAGTTTCAATAGTTATCGAAAAATTGTTGGTGGGTGGTAATTGTGGAAAGTACATGAAGTGCTTGACTTCAAACAAAGAGGAGCCCGTTTAAACTTTTCTTGCAAGATTATTCTAGGTATACGATTTCATTTTACATTCCCCTTAAACTTAAACTAACTAATAATGTCGGATACTTGCTTTTGAAAAGATAGAGTACCACAAGAAACTATAGTTGGGCCTGTGCTTTTTTCGCCAGATATTAGGGGTCCGCTAAATGATACAACGCATAAATACATACCTAAGGAAACATGCAAATATATGTGGATATCAAATTGTCAAACATAAAAGAAAGAATAAGGATGAGAATGAGAAAATTTAGACTGATTTGTACAAGAATTGTGAAAATGATGCATAGAAATTTATAAATTGGTGGAACAATAGATTGTTAGAACCAGGACCTTAGTGACTAACACTCACAGCCATTCCTATGCACGTATTGTATGAGTTGGCAAAAATGGGAGATTCCTGCCCAAATCCGAACGTCTAAGATGCTTTAATCGTAGTGAGAGAAGTTCTGGAAAAATGTTTTACATATTCTTGGAAGGAAATGAAGAAACAACTTTTAAGATCATTGATCTGTTACTACAACTTTTATGACTTTTAAAAGTAGAAAATACTGCAGGAAAAAAAGGTTATTGCACAAAATTAACTTGCAAGTGCAACAGAAATGACTGGACACTAATTTTAAGTGAACAGCTAAAGAAATTTTTCCAATGGCTTATAATTAAATTGGACTTTAAGAATCCACTGTTACTGAATTATTGACCCTATCTAGTAGTATGTTCAAATTTGGCCGAACTGACTCTACTAAAAATTGATAAGTCAATCTAAGGAATTCTATCAACTGAAGGGACAGTTTGAAAAGAGACAGTTTTTGCCGAATTTTAGACAATTTTATTTCCGATGTATACCTATTGTTGGGTTGCTTAGTCTTATCAAAGCTGATTGAGGGTCAATTTCTCCGTATTATATCCTTTATAATCTTGAAAATTCTAAATATTGTGTTAAAGTTGTTGGGGATTTTCTGGTAAATTTAACTGTTTTATATACCTATACCTAAAAACACACCTTTAATTTGATTCTTCGATTTTACTTTGCGAAGTTCCTTGTAAGAAAATTGATGCACGTTTTTGTATTCTTTGATTCATAGAACTAGAATTCTAGTCCTTGTCTGAACATTTAAGTTACCATTTTTAATATTGGTCACATATCCAAATGCTTTCAATTTTCATGTACAAATTTCAAGAGGTATAGAAAAACCTCTATGATTATCTACTTATTAGCTTTTTAAAAAATTAAATAACCTCACTTTCCAAATGGATATTTTTATAATATTCTGAATTAAGAGCAATTTTAAAATGCCATTACATATAACTACATATTATACTTTGACGTCAGCCCAACTGGAATATCTACTTTGCATTGCCTTTTAATTACAAAAATTCATTAGTAAACAGTTGGCAATGCGAATATGATGTTGTTAACACGCTCCTTATCATCAGGAAAAATCTCTAAAATAATAAAAAAAAAACTATAAAAACACAATACACTTGTACTACATACATTATATTCTTATATACCTTAACTTTACCTAACCTATAACAGGCTTGCCGCATTGTAAACAGCTATTGTCACTTAACATGACATTTTTGCTGCCGCGCCAACATTGCACGACATTTCAATGTTTTCACCATTAACAATTTCACTACAAAATGTATCTTTTCTAGAATCACATTTTACTACTCAATTGCCATCACAAAAAAAAGTATGTGTCATATAGTACAATGTATTTTTCTCCCTGTCCCTTTATCTAAATTTAAAACTCGCACATCATAACTGCCACATCACACCATTCAAATACATTTCCGCACTTATAACTATACATAATCACTATACCTACTATCTCGATGATGACGTTGATAAATACATTCGATGATGATGATAGAAATAATTTTTAATTCCAAAAGGGAAAACAAATAAAAATCACACAAAAAAAACCCAGGAGAAAATTCACCAAAACGGGCATTTAAATGAATTCAAACGATGCGCCAATCATATCTGAGAGTTAATTAAATAGATATGTTGGTGAATAATAGCTTTACAACTTAATCGTCGATAAGTTTTTTGTTTAAGTGAATTGAGTAGGTTGGAAATTAAAATATAAGGTATTTATTTTTTTGTTCGATAATTTATGAGGCGAAACTATCTTTATACATACCTTACCTACCTACCTATGCGCTATGCCTATATAAATTAATAATAATATAATTTTCAAAATTGCTCAAAGTATCTATAAATTAAATGTTGATGTCTTGATTTGACATTGATTTGAAAGCTTTATTTTTTTTTGTTCATAAACCAATAAGAATAGGAATATGGAAGATGATGCGTGTGGAAGAAATAATTTATGACGAACCATATATTTAGTTTCATAGATAAATACATACAGAGATAAATGTTAGGCTGTTGTTGTTGGAAAAATTATAAACATTGATGCATGTATAATTTAAGCATCCCCCGTAGCGAGGAAGTTGTATTTTTAATTTTTCAATTTTATTTTTTTAATTATAAAAAAAAATATACAATTTAATTGTCTATATGATGGAAACTAATGTCTAAAGAATAGTTTCGTTTAAAAAAAAACTTACAGGTCCTTTGTCGGTGGATCGTTTTCCTGAAGTTGATGATGATGTTGATGTTGATGTGGAACAATGTAGTGACTCCGAAGCACCATCAAGATCGTCCAGAGGGCAACAAAATCGCTCATCACCACAGAGTCCATCCACAGAAGATGACAGATTGTCACCGGAACCAGCCCAGGTTTGTAAAACCGATCTATACATACATGCGTTTCAGAATTATACTTAAATTATTTTTTATTATTAAATATAGCCACAACCAAAAATCACCGGATCGTGCAATTGCGATGAACTTAAGCCAGTACAATGTCACCTAGAAACGAAAGAGTTATGGGATAAATTTCACGAACTTGGTACCGAAATGATAATCACTAAAACCGGCAGGTAAGATACAAATTAATAATTCTTTTAATAAGTTTTTAATATTAAAAAAAAAACCTAACAAAACAACAACCCTTTAATATTTTAAGTGTCTAGTTAAAAAAAAAAAACAAAGAATTACAAAGCAAAAACCTAGAAATTAATGTACTACTTAAATTGCTCCTTAGGGAATTGCGCGCGGAGTTGTAATTCTATGCCGCCAAATTACAGAGTAGAAATGAATACAAATATAGATATGCGTGTGTGTTCCTTTTGTGCACTGCTGTTAAAAAGTAATTTACAACTAAATTACAACTAAAATGACTTTTTTAGTCAGAATGTGGCATAAGTGTTATTCTGTTTTTAGGGTTATTTTTTTGTTTTTTTTTGTTTAGTTCTTTTACATGACGTTATACATGACGTTATGCACCATGCTTCAATACAAATGTGTGAAATTATAAATATACGTATAAAAAATCTTGTTATACCAAGTTCTACACCAGATCTCTTTCTATGAGTAAAACAGTTCTTCTTCAAAAGTTTTTCTTCTGCTGATCTAATGCTTTCTTTTTTGAACATAATTTTGTTCGAACGTTCTAGTTCTACAATTCGAATTTTATCTAACAGGTTCTCCTTCTTACACAACTCTATATCAAAAGTACGTCTTCTACTTCTCTATTGCTCTAATCCTTCTACTTCTCCATTGCTCTAATTCTTCTACTCTTTTTTTTTTATTTCTTCAAAGTTTAATTGATTTTTGTTTCTGATATCAACCAAATTCTACAATTGTTCTTCTATGATTCAGCGGTTCTACTTTAATATTTCATACGTTTCAGTTCTAGAATTTTAGCTCTCTGTAACTCTATTATATATAATTTATCTTCTTAAAAGCTTTTTCTCCAATACTTAATTTACTAAAACTCTCCTTCTTTAATAATCCTTCTTCTACTGATCTGTTTCTTCTTCTTACTTTGCCACTGCTTTTATTTCTTCGAACTTTACCTCATTATCTTTATCCAATCCAATCCCTTATTTAAGCAAAGAATTGCTAAATTTCTTCAAGATAAACCGTCGTTTTTAAGCTTTTGGCAAAATTATAAAATTCTTCAAATTCAGAAAACTAACTGGTATCAATATAAAAAAACTTTTGCTTCCCAACTAAATTCTACACATCTATACTTCAATGGTTCTATAGATTAAGATTTTATTTCTAGAATTCGATTTGTAATGTTCTGTTAATATAATTCCAACTTTCTTTAACAAGTTTATCTTCACAATTCTTCCTGTAAAGACTTTATTCTACAATATTTTACTTGAATTCTCCTTTCATACAGTTTTCCTTCACAAATGCTTCTTCTGCTCTACTTCTTCTTCTAGCTCTGCCAGGGGTATTTATTTCTTTTAACTCTACTTTAAATTGTCTTCATCTATTCTAATACTTTATTGAAATCAACGATTTTTTTACATAATTATTCGAATTGTACAGTTTTTTTAAGCTTTCTGTAAAGTTATCAAGTTCTTCAATTTTTTTTTTTTTTTTTTTTGAAAATATCATACAAATAATCTTCTGCTTTCCAAATTCTACAACTCTTCCTCTAAAAAGTTTCTTCACAAATATTTTGTTTTTATTTTATCTTGACTTTTCTTCTACTAAAGAGTTTCAACCAATGTTTGCTTAAGATCTCTTACTGTTCAACTTCTTTTTCCTACCTTAACTCTTATTTTCACTTCTCGAACATTACTCCATTCAGTTAAACCACTTCAATACCATATTTTAATCCAAATATTTCTCACATTCCTTGCAGTACACCCTGTAGATTTTAAGCACTCTATAAAATCATCAACTACACGCTAGCCTTAAGCCATATAATGTCACGCAAAATGATTTCACCTCTCTGATGGAGGCTGGTGGCTTTTGTTATAGAACATCGATTTTTATTGATTTAAATTTTTACAATTTTGTTAGTTTGTTTTATTTTTTTTTTTTCTCAAACAAAATGTGATAAACAAATATCCTGACAGGATAACGATGTGTATATGATGCGCATGTAGAACGATGTAGCATCGGCCGGCCGCGGCCAGCGCAAGCACCACCAGCAAAACCAATCGACAACACAATCTCGGAACATGTGTATTTTGCTGCGCGCCATGCAGCGAGTTAATTTCATCCTTTTGACATATTTATGATCGTTCGGGTCATTACTTCGAACTCTTTTCTTTCTGTTCGAATTCGAATGCAAGCCCAAGAGCGCACATCAGCCTGCACTGCGAGCCGCGAGGAAAGTGCAAGAAGTCAAAGTCATCGCGTCATCATCGTCATGCGCGCGTTCGGGCACCTGAGACCTGCGAGTCCAACAAGAGTGTGATCGCGAGAGGCGCGCAGTTATTGTCAGACCACAGACTGTGCGTGGAATTTCTTAAATTCCCTTTCAGTCTTCTGGTGGTTAGTGGTTCCAGTTCAAAGCAAGTCCTGTCGAAGAGTTGCATCGTGGTGTCGCTGTCGGTCGTCCACCTTGTTTTTATGATCTGCATCCGTTAACCAACAATCGGTCAAACAAGCGACCCACAACGAGGCAAATTGGCAGGCAACAATTTACCTACAAAACCAAAAAGAGAAACCTTTAAGATATTTTTTGCCTAAACAAATAAGACTATAATCCTGTTTGACAGGATATCGATACACAATCGGTTTTGTGTGTGTCCTTTTTGACAATAACAAACATCTCAGCTGAAAATCAGATTTTTTTTTTTTGTTATGTTTTGTTTATAATTTCTTCCTTAAGATGACATAATAGGATTCGATACGCACTTTGCCAGTCGTCTTTCGTCGTCCTCTTAATAGTTTTTTTTTGCGATCGTCGCAAAGGAATATAAACACACAAACGCCCTCAGGGTTCACCTCTTACTCCTCTACCTTTTGTTGTGTATATCAACACAACAACAACAAACAGCACATTGATGAACTCACTATGTAGAGGTGAAGGTGTAAATAGCTTGTTGCACTGCTGGAGAGACAGAGAGATAACCTTTCATTCCAATTTGACAGTTGTTGTGTATCTGTTTTTTGTTGTTGACATCCCGGGGTTGTTGTCAGGTTCAGGTTGATGTTTAATTGTTTTGTTCTTTTCTTGTCTTTGCTGATCGATTGTGGCCTCAGAAAAATGGTGTCGACACCATTTAAGATACAATTCCAACGACCTCACACACGGCAAAAGAATTTTTCTAGGAATTTGCCTTATTTCTTCAATAATAATTCTTCTCTATTTCATGGTCCTTGTTCCTATTTTTAACTCTGCGTGTGAACATGTTTTGGCACTTGCAATTCGCAACGGTCATTTTCACCACAGGACATTGAAAAAAACGAACCCCTCTCAGTTGCTGCTTGAGGATATGTAGGTAGACTGAATTGGGACCCGATGTGAGCGAACACACTCATTCTGCGACCATCAAAAGTGACGAAGTATTTGAAGATTGATATCGCGTTGGCGATGACATATGCATTGCAAAATTCTTGTTTTTTTTTTCCTTGTTTCATTTTTAGGTGTAGGTTTGTGTTCTAAGGACAATTACAATGGCATTTGTAGTTAATACAGAAAAAAAAATACAGCTGTATAGTGAGACCCCCGACTTGGTCGCCGCGGAAAATGTTGGCGCTAATGCGCGATTTGCATGTCGACAGTCGACTCACAGGATTGTAATAATGTAACGAATCACACAACACACAATACAATAAAAAAAATATATTCGTATAATAAAAAAACATTTGAAACAAACAAAAGGAGTAAAAAAGGGTTTTTGGGCAATCAAATATGGGTGTATATGTATGTACGCTCCTTAAGGATTTGGGTGTTTTTTTCACAAAATGTATAGATATGTGTTGGTATATATTTTCATACAGCGGAAAAGCTATTAATGGGGTTATAAGAGCAAATGAAAAGGATACCCCCTATACCGTCGTCACGTCGCGTCGTCGTCCTCGTCACCGCGGCTCGTCATCGTCGTCGTCCTCTTTTCCTCACTTTCTTGTCGTCAATATAATGTTAATCGACAGGATATTATAGCGACACGTTTTAAGCAATAGAAACGCCGCATTATTCGCGCGACCTATAGGTTACGTCGGCGTCGGTTGGGAGTTGTTTTATATAGTTTTATGACACAAAAGTTAAATCGGGGTTAAGTGAGGAATATTAAGACAAAGTAAATTTGGGAAATTAGGGGTTTTGTGTTTTATTTTATTTTTGTTTGTTGTTGATAGAAGGTGCGATATTTTAATTTTCATACCCAGGAATGGGGGGAATTATTTTGACAAATTTGCTACATTTATAATTTTGTTTGTTATACGAATTTCGAAATAATAGAATGTGACGACTTGAAAAAGAAGTTATGACACCTATTATGACTTGCGAGTGACAAGCAATATTTCACTGATCTGACTTATGGCATAACCGTTTACGGACCACCTAACTATATTTGGCTAAAATGTCGAAAAAGAATTGAGATGTTGCTCTTTTCGGACTTCACAGTGAGCTATTTGGAAAACCACGACATATGTTCGTTGTACTTCAAGTCATAATGTTCTTTAAAAATTCCTTTATATTTTTAGCATATTTTATACATTAACTGTCATGCCTGCCATTGGTAGCTCATTAATTGATCATGTGTTGCGACAATTTGTATGTTTTTGTAAAGGTTTTAAGTTATTGAAAATTCCGCTAAAATAAGTTTGATGTTTTAGCGACCGAAATCTAAAATAAAGATAATTTTAAAATTTGACTGGCCCCCAAATTTGTAGCCTTTTAAATGCTCTTCAGCTGTAAAAGAATTGGTTTTGTACCTGAAATAGTTTTTTTAATAACAAAATGTCTGCTAAATTAAGTCTGAAGTTAGCGGACAAAAATTCGAAAATAATTAACTCTAGAGTCTGGAGAAGCAAATGAAAATACATTTAATTACACTCAATTGCAATTAGTTGATAAATAAAAGAACTGTAAGAACTTGAATTTTATCCGCTTAACGGTATATAATTTCTTTCAATTTCTTACCAAATATTTAACATAAGAACATGCACCGATATCCAAAAAGATCAAAATCAAAAACTCAAAATATTGAAACTACACCTGCCTTCATGATTTTTATTTTCTGCACATCTGTAGAACTGAACCTTTTTAACGATATGTATACCGAAAACTAGACCTCATAGAAGGGTTTGATTTGGATGTGCTGATTGCATTTGACAAAACTTTTCTATATATGTACGTACGTTTCAATGGGTTCCAGAGACTTTCGAGAAAAAATGCGTGATAAGTGATAAGGATGTAGTCCATGAGTTGAGTTTTAAACGACAATGCAATGGTTTGACCATTCTCTATTCAACAACGTCAACCGCCAACCTCTTATACGAGCCTTATTTGGAAAGTTATGGCCAAATAAGGACTTTTAGTTTTTGGGTTGAAAAAAGAAAGATTTACTTTTTACAATGTTTTGGTTTTCAGCTATAGATAGTTCTCAAAAAACTGATTAAGCGTTTTAGTCCTTCAGGACCTTATTTGTGGAACTGTAGGCATCCAAAGTCATCCAAACTTTCAAAACTCAAACAAATCGAAAATAATGGATTAACTTTGAACTAAGATATCTTCGCAACCAGACCTCATAGTATGTTCTAGTTGTCAGCTTTGGATAGCTCTTGAAAATGAATGACGTCCGAGCCTTATTTGCGGAACTGTAGGCATCTAAAGTCGTACAAGCCTTCAAAACTCAAAAAATAACTTTGAATGCAAATACATATATCATTCATTTTCACCACTTTTTATAGTCCTTAAGAAATGTATCACCAAAATAAAGTTTGACGTACTGTTAAGTACAGAGATTCTTTCTTCAGTCACACCACACGAATGTGGAATGCTTTACCCATGCCTCGATTTCTCATTTTAAATGCCCTCCAACATTCCTAAGCGCTCGTGCAGTGTTAAAAATATTTTACGGGTATAACCTCTTTTGTGCGCGTATAATATAAAAAATGATTTTGAAGAAATGAGACAAAATAAGCTGTTGGATCTTTTTACTTTGTATGGCCCGTAAGATTTTGAAGACCTTTTGTTGATTTTTAATTTTAAAACTTTACCTAAAAAAATGGAAATTTAAAAACGTTGTTAGTTATAAATTGTTCCTATTTCGTGACCTTTATATAAATATTATTTTATTCCTAGGTGGGCTATAGGTCTTTATTTTTGTTGCAACTGTTTAAAGAAATAAAAATAAAGACCTATAGCCCACCTAGGAATAAAATTATGGTGTTAGTTATATTTTGAAAATATAAGAAATAGCTAGTATTAGAATGTTTTTTTTTTACAACTCACCCAAAAAACTCCAAAATCTCACTTCAATTATAAAAATCACATATAAAAAAAATAATTCTCATTCAATTCCACAAGGCCACAAGTATTTAACACCATTTCACTGTCCAACCAAAAAATATAACAAAAAAATTATTTAAATAATTTTTCCATTAACACTAATCCCTAGCTAACAAAATGTCTTTATACCAAAAATCTGAAATTAAATATAAAAATCCTGAATACTACACAGAAACATTTCCTATAGGTATCCCAAAAAAAAAAAATTCAGAAAAATAAAATCAGGACATAAAATATAAATGGCGAAGAATAGTTGTAAATTACATACTAAAAATGATTTATGAATTGTCCCACGCGGTCATGCAATCAATTTATTTAATACTAAGCTCTGAAATATATACCTGTACAGAAAATGTGAGCTAAATGGAGAGAACAGAATTTGAATTAAATGACCAACAACTCTACACGTCTGATGTTTTATAGGTAGGTTGGCGCTCCAGAAGTCCATGAAACTTGATTCCCAACCAACTAACTAATTTAGTTATATACTTAGGTAGGTTTGACTTGAATGCGCGGCGCGGTATCGTGTTGTAAGCTTTAACTTTTACTACCGTCATCACAGGCCAAACCAACTGCTGCGCTCGAAAAGTAATTTTTAATATTTTCACATTATTCACGTCAAAAACAACTCGAAACAAGAGAGAAAAGCACACCAACGACCGACGACAAACCAGCCGGCAACAACAAAAACAACGACAACCAAAAAGAAACAAAGAAACAACACGCAGATATTATAATTCAAATATCGTGCTAACGTGTTAACATTACATCATAATTTTATTCACAGAAACATTTTTAAGATTCATGAACACAAGTTTGTAGAACAAGCTTCTATATGGGAGTTTAACTAAACTATATAAATTCTCCATGTCTCCTTAATTTTGTTTGTATGAAAATTGAGTTATTTTTGGGGAGAGAAATTATTAGATATTATTCAAGAGTATCTATAAAATGGTCGAGGTTTGGTCTATTGTATCTAACCATTTTAAGATTGAGATACAAAATGAAAAAATAATGTTAAATTAGGCCGCGGTGAATATTTAATTTAAACGCATTGACCAGAGGGCACGCATCGAAGTTCTAACAATGGGTTTTATACATATATCGTATAGGTATGGAATATGGACACATGCGGAGTAGAATAAGCGAGGTGGGTTGAACCGAACGTTTTGAATGATAGACAAATAGAACTAACTATTTAATTGTAGATATTTAGCTGTCTTCTAGCGGTTTCTTGTTTATCTATTTATCTAACTCGCCCACGGACGGTGGCGATGAACGCGATGGACATAGTATAAACGGCTTCTGTTTATTCTATAATGTTTCAGCAAAGAACAAATTTTCTTCTTCTGTATAGCCAAGCCAGCACCTTTGTTTGCTTGAGAATCACCTTATTTTGTTCTATTTTGTTTTCTTTCTGCTGAGTAACGATTTCGATGCCTTGCAAACCAATAGAACAAACGCACTCAAGTTGTTGAAACAATGAGTAATAATTTTATTTATTTTGCAATTAATGTGCGAATATTGTTTGTGTCTTCAGATATAGACACACATTAAAAGATAAATACAAAACATGGTTTTATGAAAATATGGGAAATGTGTATAATTTGATTTTTTTTTTTTTTTTAAATAGGAGTTAAGTGAAGAGTTGCGTGTTGTTTGTTCAATTAGAACATGAAGTGCTTTAGAATGTATTTAGGGATATTTAAAAATTTATATAACACTTTAACCATCTAAGTGATGTTATATAACTGCAGTTGAAGGGTCAGAAAACTGTACCTACATATTTCTAAATTTTGTACCTTGTGTCAATTTTCTATATGAGCAGAATTCTCTATTTCAAAAGTTTGCATTTTTAAATTTAATGCTTTTAAATTGTTTGTAAATAATAATTAGGTAATTTTTATTAATTTCTTTTAATCTTCTAACATTATCCTTCCACCGTCGATTTGTAAATTTTATCCTCAAAATTATGTTCCAAAAATTCAGTATTTTAAAAAATATTTTTTGAAATTTCTGTGCAAAAAATCTGTTCAATATTATAAACATGGGTACACATAACTTCAAATTTATACCTATTTATAAAAATGGGAAAAAGGTCGAAAACGATTCGATTTTTACGGAACTTTAAAATAAATTTGTTTTGATATTTCTTCATTTTTTTGTTCAGAATTTTATAGTAAGTTCCAATGTAAATAAGTACAAAATTAAAAAAAAAAAATTCTTAACGAGGAATTTAAATATTATTGTTGAACAAAGAATCTTGTATGATCACAAAATTTAACTCGGGTTTAATTTATTTACAGAGCTGAATACCTCTGATTTAATTTCGAGTTATTTCAGCACTTACAAACTGTAAAAAAAAATAAAGTACAAGCCTAAAGTAAAAAACTATTCCGACGAAAAGTCATATTTTTAAGTACAGCAAAAAAGAATGATTTAAAAGGAATTAATCAAAATTTGATCGAATTTTCTTAAAAAAATCAGTATTTGGTATTTTGGAAATTTTAGAATGCAGTACAAATTTAATAAAAGTATAAACTATCACTTCCTGTTTCGTTTAGGTTTGTGATCCTCATAATTTATTTAGCGCTTGAAGAGAAAGTCGAAATTCTCTGAAAAATTATGTTCAAGTTCCAAATTTGTTCCAAATTGCTTGAGCTGTTCAGGGTGTAGTTCGTGAAACAGTAGACAACCACAATCACGTGATATATCTTAATTACGAATCTAAAATTTCATGTGTAGCTCGTACAAATTTTTTTAAGAAAGTAGGAAAGTTAAAATATGTACAAATTATGGAAAAACAAAAATTTACAGAATTTTTGATATAATGAATCCAAACCATATTAGATCTTTGATTGTTTTGAAATATATGTTTGATTTTTAAAACCAAAAGTACGAACCTCCCACGCTATATAGAATTTTGACTTAAATATTTAATATTTTGTATGTTTAAAAAATCAATTAAATAATTTAAACTTAAAAAAAAAAGTGTTTGAACATTCATATTTCGAATATTAAAATATGAGCGAACAAAATTTTGAACTTAAAGAATTTTAAAACACACAAATTTGGAACATGCTAAATTTAAATTATCAACATATTCCATTTTAATCCAAACCAAAAGTTAATTTCCCAAAACTAGTTATTCTAGTCAAAAATGCTGTCAATTTTATTTTTATATGAAATTATGAAGAAATTCGGACAAGAATTCTTAAAAATTCTCACTTTTCAAACAGACTTTTTTAAAAATATATAACTTATATTGTACAGAACTTCAAAAAGTAATGAAGACATGCAGAAATAGTACCTATACTTACTAAAAATTGGTTAACAAAATTTGACATAAGTGTACAAAATTTTGAAACATATAATTTTGTATTTCCAGAAATTTTTTGATTAAAATTTAAATTTAAACCAAAAATCATAAATATCGTTTTCAAGTTTATTTTAACATTTTTTTTTTTTTTTGTTTGTTATTTTTTTATAATATTTTGTAGGTATCAACCTATTTACTGTTTTTACTTCCTTTGTTTCAATTTGTTTTTATTTCTTACAAATACGTAATTATATTTTTTTGTTGTGAATAATATTTTTTATTATATTTGTGTTGTATTTATTGATTATTAAAAACATATTGGAATTTTTAAAGCTTCAATAAGAAAATTTAATAAATAGTAAAAAGTAAATTATAATAGATTTGTTTTTTTGTGCCCTCTATGTTAGCTTAAGCACAAAAAAAAACGCTCATCATTGATTCAGAAAAGAATTTGGCATCACTGATATAAGAATGACATTTAATGACATTTTGGCTGTCAACAAAAAAAAAATTAACTAAATTTCGTTAAAATTTTGATAAATTAAAAGAAACGTCTCCTCCCTGAACCAGGTCCTGCTTTTATTTATTGGAAAGTAACATTTATTTTAAATTAATAATTATATTTTAACAAATAAAACAATTTTTTGGTTTTTACGTTTTTTTCTGTCATCTTTTTCTCGATCATTCGACTCGTGCTTCAAGATTCATCTGCCAAATTAATGAATTTTTGGATGAATGTTTGACATTTGTTGAGAATTCATCGGATAAACGTGGAAAATAGTGTATTGAAGCACTGTGTTTTAGCTTAATTCTTAAGCAGAGATGTTTATCGCCACGAACTAAGCATATTTGTTGTTGTATTTAACATGGAAATTTTTTTAAGCTAACATAGAGGGCACCAAGAAACACGCCTAATATAACGAGATTAAAATTAAAACAGATAAGAAATTTAATTGAATGGTTTAAAAAAAAATATGTAAAAATAATATCAAACACAACAAAATTTAAATAATAATATTTTATGCCAAATTGAATGAACTTCCGCCAAACTATAGTCACGTATAATCCCTTTAAAGTCATAAAATTATCTCGTCATTATTATTTAAATTTCTTTTTTCTTTACGGTTTATAATCAAGTTATAAACATCAATTTGACCAGTGTACAATTTTACAAAAACAACAAAAAAATACCTTAAATTAAACTTCTTATTGATTTAATTAGTCAAACTTAATTTTCACACTTCGAGCACACTATACTATACCTACAGACAAAAAACACACACCCCATCACATCATCATAATTCATAAAAATGCAAATTTTCTAAGACAAGTTTTTGTAAAATAAAAAATAAATGTAAAAAAAATTGTTGTTGAATTCCAAGAAGATAAAACGTCAAAGATATACACTTTTAGGTTGAGATATTATATTATTATTTATTCTCATCTGTTAATTTACACTTTTTTTTTTATTTCGTCTCCCTCTCGTTGTCTCCATATTCCATCCCATCCACTCATTTGCTGTGATGTGTTTTGGTTATGGAATAATATTATTTCATTTTATGGGTCAATCTTTTTTGGGGTGAATGCATGCTTGGCTGGTTCTAGATATCTACAAGACAAAAAAAAGAACACAGAAATGAACATCACCGCACTGCAACCGCATACACACAAAAATAACATTTACAAAAAAAATAATAATAATAATAATAAAACGAGGAATGCATAAAAGAAAAAATAAATAATTTTTATGGTTCGTTATCGTTGTAAAAGGTGCGTTTAGATTTAATTAAGATGTTGATTTTAATAAAAAAAAAAACTAAAATTAAATGAAAGGAATATGAAACCTAAAAAGGAATGCTCAACAAAGTTTATCAACATTAAAAAACAACTAAAAAAAAGATACACATGGATTGTTAATTACGTATGCTAATGATGACACATCACAATTTTACATCATGGGTGCATGGGTTTGCTCGTCGCGTCAAAGATATAAACAGAAAATGTATCTACGAGCATAAGAGGTAGGTAGGTAGGTATCCATGGTGTGAAAAAATAAAAACTATTAACAGATATTTTGTATCTGAGTTTATAAGTATCTGAATGATGGGTTTAGTTTAGGAAAACACATCATAGATACCCAGATGCACTGCATTATTATTATGCCTTACCTACCGCGTATACCGCCTACCTTTTGCCTACGGAGTGTCTAATGTCTTACCATTCGCATGTTGCCAGCTTATAAACTTCAAACTCTGATATACCTGTGATAAGCTTCTGTGTTATGTTCTGATGGTATAGTCAGTGGCACAGTCATCATATACAGCAGAATGGGGCAACATCAGAACCAGTTAAGAAGGAAGTTGAAATACTTGCGGCACGGCCGGCACCGTGCGGTGGTGTGGTGGCGTAGTAGTGAATGACTGAGTTTTGTTGTTTCTGTTTGGTATGTATGTATATGTATGTATGTATGGTATTTATGGTATGTTTGAAAAGATATGTAGAGATACTTTCGTGCAATGTGAAGGACGAACGCGCGATGAAACTTAATTTACATGAATTTCGACGATTTATGTTTTTATTATTCGGACCATAGGGCGAAGGATATTTCTACTCAAACAAAAAAAAAAACAATAAAGTATGTGTTACCACGTCCTAAAGAATTACCAAAAGAATGACATTAATGCTATAGGAAGGGTGCTTTAGTAGGTGAGATAGTGGAATTTTTTGTTTTGTTAAGAATGTGCGTGCATTGTTCTCGCAGTTCTAATTTATTACGTGGAAATTTTTTCTCTTAATTATTCTATATAATATTAACTTTTGTTATATATCTACTAGCCTAGATACAACAGAAACATTATTCTTATTTATGTTTGTGTTTTTTTCTTCTTTTCATTATAGACGAATGTTCCCTACTGTACGCATTAGTTTTTCGGGTCCTTTAAGACAAGTACAACCAGCCGATCGATATGCCGTTCTATTGGATATTGTATCAGTTGATTCACGAAGATACCGTTATGCATATCATCGATCATCATGGTTGGTTGCTGGTAAAGCTGATCCACCACCACCAGCTCGATTGTATGCCCATCCAGATAGTCCAATTAGTTGTGAGGCGTTACGCAAGCAAGTTGTTTCATTTGAAAAAGTGAAATTAACTAACAATGAGATGGATAAAAATGGACAGGTAAGTTTAAATTTAAGAGTCTTTTTTTGTTTGCTTTTTTGTTTTCACAAAAGGCTGAGTTATCATACGTGTATTTATGTTTAATAAATTTGTACCATATTACTAATATATTTAAAAGTATTGAAGGGAAAATTATATTGATTTATAATATAAATACATTTTACGAAGACCTTAGGCCCATATCGGAATCAAATAAAAATCGCGGTTATGAGACTTTTAATATTTAAACCCCACTTCTGAGATTATGTAATCCAATTTTATGATACAAATTTTGTAAGACCTATAAGCACAGTTGTGTTTGTGCGAATTGGTTTAAAAAAATTTAATTTTATTCGAGATTAAATTTTCACGTTTCGACATATAGACTCATATTGTAGAGTCAAACATTAAATCACATATACAAATTAGGGCATTTTGAAACCAATACTCAGACGGCCTTAATTTTAAAATAAAAAACTGAAGTGGATCTAATTTTCATAAAATAAGGTGGGATCACTTTGCTATCGGAATTTAGTACTTAACACATTCAGTGGTATGGACTTGCAACTTATTTCAACAATAAATATGGAATGAAAATGTTAAAAACTTTTAAAAAATTCAAAGCTGATCTTTATTCATTCAGTTTCACTTTCATTATTTATAATCTTAAAAAACGCGAGTTTTGACCTCAGCTCTTTTGTTTATCTTTATAAACTTTTGATATCCAATTTTAAATAAAATGCACGAGTCCATCACCCGATCTTGCTCTTGTAACTAAGAGCTTTAATGTGGATTAGAATTGTTTAGACATAAAGAAAAATCTACTCATAAATACAACTAGTACATTTCTATAAGAAAGTTTGAAAAAAAGTCAAAAGTACTTAAAGAGTGAATTTTGTCTTTGGTGTTGCTTTGTTTATTAAACATTTAAATTTGTAAAACTTTGGAATGCAATATTATTTGTATTTTATGTAGAGATACCTTCGTGCAAAATTGAAAAAAAAAATCGATTTAATTAAAAATTAAAAATCGGTGAAATTTTGAAATAAATACAAAAAAAATGACTCAACAAAATTAAGAAATTCGAATTTCTGTTTATTGGTGCATTTTCTTACAATTGCTTGAAACATTACAGAATTGGAACTTTATTAAAACTATTTATGCTGTTCTCGAGAAATACAGTAAAAATCCCGACCGTTTTATTGCACCTATATACCCATTTAATATAACATTTAGTAAGCTTTCGCAGATGGAGCCAGAAATAACGTTTTAGATACCAATATCTAAAAATACAAAAAATTGATAGTCTTTAGGTTGTTAAAAACTAAAATAACATTAATTTGTCTCGATAGAAGTTTTTTTTTTTGTTGAATCATTAGTCTCAAATTCTGACTTTAACTCTGCAATTCGTTATCAAGATCACTTTATTTAATAAAAACAAATTTGATGTTTTAAAGAAATATATTTCTTCATCTTTTTTAAATAAAATGTACAAATTTAAAGCTTAAAAAAAAAACAAAATTCAGCCATTCAGCTTCATATCTGCATGAAAAAAATAATAAAGTTGCAGTTTTATATCCTTAAAACATGTGCCAGCTTCATTATACTCTCTCTGCGCATCACCAACAAACAAAAAAAAACAGAATATGTAATACATGTTACTTAAACTTATATCTATATTTTAACATTCCTTTGTAGACACCGCCTGAAGTAATAATATATATTAGGGTATTTTCTCTCTTTAACCCGCCATAGTCTGCTGAAAATCCCTCTTTTCCCAAACTTTCATTCTATATTTTTTTATTTTATTTTAGTGTAGCACTATAGTAAAAGACACCCATATATTAAGGTTGTTCCAACCCCACTAAATGTGTTTACCCTTCAACAAAATGCGCATGTCTTTAACATGGCAAACATTAACTTGATAAAGCAACACTTTAACACATCTGGGGGTAACAAACTTTGGTTTTTTTTTTATTGTTGGTTGTTGGAGATGCTTAATATTGCCGTGAGGGATTTTTGCTTTGGAGTACAACCCTGAACCCTTATCTGATTTTTGACAACTAAGGGTTAATTGCCTTAAATAGCCCCATAATAAATATCTATCTATATCTTTTTCTTTACATATTTTGGTGGGTTTTGTTTTGTTTTATAAATTTATGGAAACTAGAGCATAACCCCGATTATAGAGAGCACTCAGTTACTCAGACAGATACCTTTTTAAAGCTGAATATAAGAACAAACATTTAAATAAGTTGCGAAAAAAATGACTTAAATAAACGTATTTTCTTATTTCATGTGTAACGGTACTCGTAAAATGATTTTTCTTTTTATTTACAAGCATGTTTTCTTCAAAAGTGTATAGCCAGCATAGCAAATTTTCAAACGCAAAATGGAACAAAAACATTGATTATATTTTTTGTAGGAAAAAAAAATTGAACATAAATAATTTGTTACCAATTGAGTGTAGAAATGATCTGGCTAAATACTTTTGAAAAAACACACCTATTATTAGATAAAATAATTATTTTACTTTAGTTGATTTAATTTAAAAAAAAATCCTTCATTTTATTTATTTCAATTTCCTCTTTACTTTCAGATTGTTCTCAATTCGATGCATCGCTATCAACCAAGAATACACTTGGTTCGTCTGAGTCATGGCCAAAGCATACCAACCTCACCCAAGGAACTACAAGAGCTGGACCATAAAACATTTGTATTTCCCGAAACTGTGTTCACCGCTGTTACAGCATATCAAAATCAATTGATAACCAAACTGAAAATCGATTCGAATCCATTTGCGAAAGGATTTCGAGATTCCTCCCGTTTGACAGACTTTGATAGGTGAGTTGACACACTTGTTTTTCTTAAATTTACAAAGAATTAAATGCAAGGACAGGTATAGAAATAGGATATAGGAAAAAAATAAAACATCACCTGTAGAGTAAAATTGTTTTTGAAATTGAAAAGGAAGGGTTAACCCCTTTTTTTAAACGAGGCATGTAGGTAGTCATAAAAACAATACCTATACACAAAGCGACCATGCCAATAATAAAGGTTAAAACAGAAGACAAACACAATAAAGTGAGGAAAAACATGTGTACAAAAAAAATTCGTGTGCAAAAGAGATATACATAGGTGGTGCAGAAAAAAAAAAAAGAAACATAAAAAAGAGTATCAAAAACGTATATCGCAACAAAAACCCCTTTTCGGGATATGCAACCAAATTACAGGCCGGCGAGTTCAGCTTTGATGATGGGAAACACGAAAAGTCGGATCATTATATTATCATCTTTTGCACTGGCTTTGTTTTTTTTTTTTCTGTTTTTGTTTTGTATGCATATCTACCTACATCGGTTGGTGTACAAAAATTATTCTTATAAGGTATAGTGTTGGTTCTGGCTCACAGAGTGTTAAATTGTACGAACTGTTGCAAACTCAGGTTGCTGAATGGTTTGCATTTAAAATTGTATCTGCTACCTATAATACTTATAGGATAGGTGTTTAAGGTTTCTTGTATAGTTAATTAGTTTTTAACTATGTCAGTTATTTGAGAAATTCAATTCTGGAATAAACCTAATTGTATCGACTTGTAAATTAGTTCATTTAAAATTTCTTTATAATTTCTTTTAGTGCACATAAAACCGAGCAATATTTTTTATTTCCTGGGGGAATAATTCAATGACAATTTAAGGATGAAAATGCGTTGAAGATCAAGTAGTTACCTGAAATAATATTTTTTGTTAAAAATTCGATATTGATGGAAACTGAAAGTTAGGTCAAATATTATGGCTTACTTAAGAATTTGTAGTTTTGTTAGAAAGAGTTTTTTCAAGAGTTTAAATACTCAAACTGAAAACACAAAATTTTTCCATAAATGTATCTACTATCCTCTTTCTTGAATTATGAAATGTGCTAAATAAGAAGATATTGAAATGTGCTTAAATTGGCACTACCATCACTTTCTAATTTCGAAAAAAGACAATTTTGTGCTAAAATGTGCATAACTTAATCCTTGTGCCGTAAACATTTAAAGAAATATTCGCAAATTTAGCTAACGAATATATTGAATTCTTTTAGATTTTATGAAAAAGAAAAAAAAATGTGCTTTGTTGTAGCCAAAAGATTACTAAAACAAACAAATTGAATATTTGCAACTTTTTCAGCCCAAATAAGATTTTTCGACATGTGTAATTAGTTTCGTTCTTTTGGATTTTCTCAAGAAGACCAAGTTGTGCTGTAATGTGCCCAGCTTGTGCTGCCTTATACCATAAATATTAAAGAAAATAGCACAATTTTTATTTTTGTTTTCAATTTTTGTGAAAAAAGAACAATTGCTTCTCAACTTGTGCTGCTAAGATAAAAGAGATTTAAAAAAAATTGCATGTTGCAGCTTTTAATGCCGAAAGCAGATAATGTGAAGCGTGAAGTTAGTACATTTTTGACGTTCTTACAATGAAATTGCGTTGTAATGTGCCCAACTTATGCTGCCTTGTTCCGCAGCAAATCACAAATATGCAAATTTAGTGAACGATATTTATTAAGCTTTTTGTGATTTTCTATTTTCCATATAAAGCGAATTTGGCTTATCGCTTCAGCATAGGTTCAGCACATAAGAGCACATTTTTTATTTATTTTTTTTTCTCAAATGACAGTGTTGACATCACGAGTCCCCAAATGGAAAGAATGTAGAGATTTAGGCAGTTCAGAAATTCCGAAAAAAATATTTAAACTTGAACAAAACTTTACTTACCCACAAGTCCAAACAAAATGCATTTTATCATAATACAGCTTTAAAATTTCAATTTATTTGTACTAATTTAAAAAATAAAATCCAATGTTACCCAAAATCCTGAACCAGATGAGAGTCAATTAGGTACATTCTTGTTCTAGATGCCCTTGTTGTCCAGTAAAACATATTAAACAACACACAACACAAACAGCTTTACAATTTAAAAAAATAATAATACACATATTAAAATGTCAGTCAAAAACGAGGTTAAGGTGGCACCAAACATATTATTATCTATAAGCAAAACATAATTTCTTAATTTCATCTCAGTCTCTTAATTTTATTTCTCCCCGTTCCGTATATGTATGATGTCCAAACTCTCTAAATAAAAATTAAATAAAATACGACAAATACATGCGACATTCTCTTTGTGGAACAACAAACAAAAATCTCTTGTGTGGAACACATTAAATGATGAAGACTTTGTTTTGCTGATAATAATTTTGGTGAATCTATCATGTCGTATTTGGCTGGTAATCATAGGTAGGTCAGTTTTTTTTTGGAAACGACAAACAAAACACCACTTCACTTCTATATGAAAAAAAGCCACACATATCATCAAACTTCTCAAACATTCACATCAACGCCATCAAATTCGAATCAAATGCTAATGGCTGTATCATTTTTTTTATTTCTAGAGATCCAATGGATGCCCTTTTGTTGGAGCAACATCTCCGAGCACCACTTCGTCTGTTTCCTGATCCACTGATGCAGCAATTCACGCAACAAGATGCCGATGCCGCATCAATGGCCATTCTGGAGAAAGCCCGTCAGCATCTGCAAATGTGGGGTAGGTCTCCATACACTGAATTACTCCTGCCGCAAATGTATCAGCGTCCCACCTTAGGCGCCCTAAATCTTGGTCTCTGGCAGCAGCAGTGGCCTCAACTACAGGCTGGTTTCCTGGCTAGTGCGAATGCAGCAAATCAAGCCCGTTCTCCACCACCGCCACCACCAGCTTCGACGCCCTCCAGCTCCGGGTCACCATCGCCGGATATGCGAGCGAAGCACTTTCAACGTTTCAGTCCCTATCAGTTACCACAGCATCCTCCACAACCAAGAAGTCCGCCAAATTAAAATGAGACTTCAATTAGTTCGAGTGTGTGTGCGTGCAATGTGAAAATGAGAACGAGCGAGTGTGAGTGCAATTTAAATCTTTGTAAAAAAAAAACAAATTTCATATACCCCAACAAAAATGAAAAAAAAAATAAAAATTAAACTCCCTCATTTGCATGAAAATATAATATATATTTGTGGCAACATATTTTTCTATAACGAATTTTATTTGGTTAAACCGCTTAGTGTTTCTTTTTGTTTAGTGAATTTATTTATTATTTATTGCCTTAGTGTAAAGTATAAAATTAATGTATAAAAATATGGTGAGGCTTTTATTCCTATATATCAGCCTCAATATTCCTACACACACAAAAATAATAAAAGAAATGTCGTCCTGTGTATTGAAAATCAAAAACATAAAAATTAAAAAAAAAAAATCAGTATTATTGTTAAAAAAATAAATCCCATTTGTAAATATAAATAAGTGTAAATAAAAAATCAAAAATTGTAAATTCACTTAAGTTTTAATTTCTCTATCGAATTGTTTTATTTTTATTTTTTAAATAAAAATAATTTGTTAAATATTTTATTTTAGTTTTAGTTCACATTGTATACAAGTTTCGTTCCTAAATTAAACAAAAAAAAAAAAGAAAACAAAATTGTTGTTAATTATTATATTTTATTAATTTTTGTTTTGTACTGTACAGTTTTAGTTAATTTTTATATAAAGAACAAAATTAAACTAAAGAAAATTAAAAAAAAAAAAATAAGTATGGAATTTAAATTCTTACAAAATTTTTATCTCAGTGTTTGTATTATTGGATCTAACTTACATTCGAAGCAAAAAATATATATTAATAAAAAATAAAAGTAAAAATACTAAACATATAGAATTATGTTATGTGGAAAAATAAAAACAATTAATAATTAAAAACAAAAGTAAATAAATGTAGTAAAAACAATAACCTACTAAATGTATTTTTTGTGTGAATAAAAACAATAATATATAATTGAAGGATGAGTGATATTATGAAACATTATAAAAATTATATATATTAATTTAATAAAATAAAAATATAATAGTAAGATAATGTTAGTAAATAATAAAAACAAAACAAAAACTATATTATAAAAGGTAAATATTATACATAAAATAAAACATATTTAACGAAAAGAAAATTACTTTTTTTAAACTGAAAATCGTGGAGTTTTTGGCTATGTGAATCATGACCTCTTCCTTGTTCGTCGGTCTTCGAATGGATTATAAGAAGACCCTAACGTCGCGCACTTACTTCCAGAGTGACATTTACCAAGTTGGTGAGCTTTTCTGAAGCGGCTTCGAAAGTGACTTTTGTAAAGGGTTTTTCATCAGGGACGCTACAAAAGTAGAGCAACAGGGACAGCAAACGACGCCATACTTCTTGCCGCTCTTTTGACATTTCTCTTCAGTAAAGTTTGCCATTTTATGATGGAAAGATATACGATCCAACAACGAGTCGAAATTATTAAAATTTACTACCGAAATTCGGTGTCAGTGGCCTCAACGTTAAGAGCGCTACTTCCAATTTATGATCGTCATAATCGTCCTAGCATATCAACAATTGAGCGTCTAGTGGAGAAATTTGAATCCACAGGCACAGTACAAAATGTTCCCGTGTCAGTGAGACAAAGAAGTGCTCGTAGTGTCGAAAATATTGCTGCCGCTGATGCTTCAGTTGCAGAAAGCCCAAATGTGTCTCTCACACGTCGTTCTCAATCGTTGGGCATCTCTGTGACGTCGTTGTGGCGAATTTTGCGAAAAGATCTTGGCCTACATCCTTACAAGATTAAATTGACGCAAGATATGGACTTGGAGGACATGTGGTTCCAACAGGACGGCGCCACAAGCCACACAGCGAATGTCACAATCAATTTATTGGAAACCAAGTTTGGAGAACGTATTATCTCACGAAATGGTTACGTTACGATTAACGATAACTGATTAAAGTCCAAAGATCAGCTTCTATGTTCAAAAGTGGGGCACTTCGCTCTACTCCCTCCGCTGCACTGGACACACTTCTCTATCTGACACCCCTCGATGTACATATTTAGATAAAAAAAACGGCAGCAAGTACGGCGATCCGTCTTAAAGCCTCTTCACAGTGGATCACAAAATAAATAGGCCACTCAGCTATTCTGAACTCATACGGTTCACTTCCAAGTATCATTGACTACACCATCCCACAATTCTGTTTCGACAAAAACTTTCAAGTTGCCATACCTTCCAGATCCACATGGGAGGGTGTGACTTTCTTGGAAGACGAGTTCATTAATTTTTATACGGACGCTTCAAAAACCGAAGATGGATTTGGTGGAGGTGTGCACTCAGATAGACTAAATTTAAGTTTCTCATTTCGTCTTCCTGACCATTGTTGAGTGTCCCAGGCGGAACTTTTGGCGATAAAGAAAGTTTTGTTTTGGCTCAAGGAAAACGTGATATTTAATTTTTGACGCCCGGGCGTCATTTTATTTTTGGCGCACGGCCGTAAATTTATTTTTGATGCCCGGGCGTAAATTTATTTTTGACGCCCGGGCGTCAATTTATTTTTGACGCCTGGGCGTCATTTTATTTTTGACGCCCGAGTGTCATTTTATTTTTGACGCCGGATGTCAATTTATTTCCGACGCCCGGGCGTCAAAAATAAAATGACGCCTAGGCATCAAAAATAAATAGACGCCCGGGTGTCACAAATAAAATGACGCCTGGGCGTCAAAAATAAAATGACGCTCGGGCGTCAAAAATTAAATGACGCCCAGGCGTTAAAAATAAATTGACGCTCGGGCGTCCAAAATAAAATGACGCCCGGGCGTAAATATATCATTTTTGACGCCCAGGCGTCATTTTATTTTACGCCCGGGCGTCAAAAATAAAATGACGCCCAGGCATCAAAAATAAATTGACGTCCGGGCGTCGGAAATAAATTGACGCCCGGGCGTCAAAAATAAAATGACGCCTGGGCGTCAAAAATAAATTGACGTCCGGGCGTCAGAAATAAATTGACGCCCGAGTGTCAAAAATAAAATGACGCCCGGGCGTCAAAAATAAAATGATGCTCGGACGTCAAAAATTGACGCCCGGGCGTCAAAAATAAAACGACGCCCAGGCATCAAAAATAAAATGACGCCCAGGCGTCAAAAACAAATTGACGCCCGGGCGTCGGAAATAAATTGACGCTCGGGCGTCAAAAATAAAATGACGCCCGGGTGTCAAAAATTAAATGACGCCCGGGCGTCAAAAATAAAATGACGCCCAGACGTAAAAAATAAATTGACCCCCGGGCGTCAAAAATAAATTTACGCCCGGGTGTCAAAAATAAAATGACGCCCGAGCGTCAAAAATATGTTTATGCCCGGGCATCAAAAATAAATTAACGCCCGGGCGTCGAAAATAAAATGACGCCCAGGCATCAAAAATAAATTGACGCCCGGGCGTCAGAAATAAATTGACGCCCGAGTGTCAAAAATAAATTGACGCCCGGGCGTGTCGGAAATAAATTGACGCTCGGGCGTCAAAAATAAAATGACGCCCGAGCGTCAAAAATAAATTTACGCCCGGGTGTCAATAATAAAATGACGCCCGAGCGTCAAAAATATGTTTATGCCCGGGCATCAAAAATAAATTAACGCCCGGGCGTCAAAAATAAAATGACGCCCAGGCTTCAAAAATAAATTGACGCCCGAGCGTCACAAATAAATTGACGCCCGGGCGTCGGAAATAAATTGACGGCCGGGCGTCAAAAATAAAATGACGCCCAGGCGTCAAAAACAAATTGACGCCCGGGCGTCGGAAATAAATTGACGCTCGGGCGTCAAAAATAAAATGACGCTCGGACGTCAAAAATAAAATGACGCCCAGGCGTAAAAAATAAATTGACGCCCGGGCGTCAAAAATAAATGTACGCCCGGGTGTCAATAATAAAATGACGCCCGAGCGTCAAAAATATGTTTATGCCCGGGCATCAAAAATAAATTAACGCCCGGGCGTCAAAAATAAAATGACGCCCAGGCATCAAAAATAAATTGACGCCCGAGCGTCACAAATAAATTGACGCCCGGGCGTCAAAAATAAAATGACGCCTGGGTGTCAAAAATAAATTGACGCCCGAGCGTCAAAAATAAATTGACGCCCGGGCGTCAGAAATAAATTGACGCCCGAGTGTCAAAAATAAATTGACGACCGGGCGTCGGAAATAAATTGACGCCCGGGCGTCAAAAATAAAATGACGCTCGGGCGTCAAAAATAAAATGACGCCCGGGCGTCAAAAATAAATTGACGCCCGGGCGTCAGAAATAAATTGACGTACTCTGTCTCTACAAACTCTAAAACAGCCATAAACTGTCGCTCATCTCTTGGGCTAGGCGCATATTGAGACGCGTTCGACACAAGTGACGCTACACAGCACAGCACGAATTTTTGTAAACAATATAAATCAATTGAACAACGCATATTTATTGAGCGACACGACATGACCTGACGCGCGTTTTCCAAAAATCGCGTGACAAAGTGATCGAAACACAGTTTTTCGTGCGAGACCGGCACGTGTTTGTTTTTTTCCACCTAAATTAGTTGAGCTTATTTTCTATAACAGTTAAACAATACGAATTCTGCAAAAATTATATTATATTCAGTAAGTTCTAAAATTTGATAGGTTTAAACCGAACAATGATTTGGTTTACGTATTTTTCTCATTTCACTTTGCTTACACATTTCCAATAGCTTCTAACAAATTCTATTATTATTAAATCTAATTTGAACAGGGTTGGGGTTGGGTCAGCTAGTTCTTAAAGATTGAAGTTTAAAGTGATTTCTAAAACAACATAGGATTTTATATGGAGAGAGATTTCTCTAAGGTAATCAACTATAATAGACTGGGAAATTAATCGAAAATCAAATCAAATACAGGTTCCTATTGTATTTGTCCAAAAAAATATTATTTTTTGCCAAACAAATGTTAGCCATCTATATAACATGTTATGTATGTATAGGCTTGGATATTCATAATCATTTCGATATCTAATTTTTAGGATTATTATCAAAATTTAACAAGAACAAGAAAAAATAGAATACTTATCTACCCACGATAAATAGATTATCATGACCATGATCAATCGATTTCCAATGACACTACAAATTCCAACGTTTTCTTAGAAAAGGGTGTCACTTCAAGAAAGACAACAACTACAATAAAAATCCCTACCCACTGTGTTGACAGTGTAACAAAGTTTCATTAAAAATGAAGAACCTTTCATCGTTGGCGTGTGATCCATTAATTTCCATTTAGTTCTACTGTCATCTGACAAAAAACTGTCACTTGAACATTCAATAAGCAAACGAAAAAAAAGTAATCATCGATCCCTTCGATGAGTATTTTTTCAAATCAAAAGGTTCTTTTCCCAGCCACCAGTTGATTTTGCGTCGCGTCGCCTTGGATGCAATCCGCGCCAACTCATTCTCTGCGATGATGGTGGACCCGAAAAATCCCTATAATCAATCAAAATCCCAGCTCCATTTATTTTTTGTTGTTGTTTCTCTTATTTTTGAACAAAATAAAAAATAATTAAGCATTTGATGATGTGTTTTGGCTTGATGTGTGTCCCATGTAGGCGCATCTATTAATTTTCAACAAGATATCAGTTATGAAGAGATCGATGACGTTTGGGTTACCTTCTGCGATTTCGATTCGACTACTGGGCGAACTTTTTTTCACAGACACATTCTTATGACCAGAATAAAATTTTACCTTCATAATGAAAAAAAAAAAATCTTGGAGCCTCATCTCTCCTGTCGCAATCTATTTACTTAAAACCCCATATATTTATGTGTGGGAACATCCAGGCGCTCAATCATTCATCCATGATCTTCTCCACTGGAGAAATAATAATTATAATAAATCAAATATTTTTTAAAAACCAAAATCAACCCTGACGATAACAGATAAAGGAGTGAAAAATAAGCATATTTTAGATTTGATGAGAAAAGGATGTTTGGCCATATATCGATTGATGTTTTTGTCTTCTAATGGTTTTTGTGGATATTGGGGAGTTAATTAATGAAATATAAATGTTGGAGACATGATGATGAATTCATCGGAAATTGACTTTGAACACGAAAAATATTTATCCAAATACGACGAATAGGGTTATAATAATAATGGACAAAAAGTGGCGTTAAGAGAAAAAAAAAACAAAACTATAAATGCAGATGATAATCTTGATTAGAAATGATAAATAACTACACCAGAAATTCATTCTTTATCACTGAGATGTTGTATGCATCAAGAGGGTACCTATAATATTCTAAGAAAAAATTAAGCCACATCAAATCAACCAACAAAAAATCACAGAATTTAAAAAGAAAAAAAACATATTGGCCTCTTGCGGGTGGCATTCAGCTGAAACTGGAGATATAGACATTATGGCACGAGAGACCAAGAGAAAAATTACAAAAAGTTCTATCGGTTTTATTATTTTCAGTTTTTAACAAACTTTTGAGAAAAATCTATCTTTAAAAAGGAATCTTGGCGTTAATTTTACAGAGCACTCAGTGAATAAAAAATAAAATAAATAAATTGGGTTGCGCAACAGCTCGTGAAGAACCAGGGCCAGGGCCTAGTGACTAACAACTCGCAACTATTCCTGTGTGCGCGTGTCGACAGGAATGGAAGAAACCTAAAATTGTATGCCGAATCAGAACGGCTAGACGAGAAGCACTTTTTCATGACAAGTGATCCTCTTGGAGGATTTGTCAATTCCTCGCAAGAGGCAGTAGTTATGAAAAAAAACGTTTTAGTTTTTAGGTGGACGAGCCTCGGAAGCGAACCCAGACCTCCAGCTTGACGGTCCAACGCACTTACCATTACGCTACGGGCTACTACACACTCAGTGAATAGTTACTGAAAAATTAGTTTGCGAACTCAAAATTTTGAAAAAAAAAATATTTTTGTTTAAACTGATTTCTTTCAAAATTTTACGTAATTAAGTACTATTTTGGATTTTAATACTCAATGCTCTAATTAATTTTAGGTCAAACACTGAAAACCAGATAGTTCTTGGAATTTTACTTTTCAAAATATTAAAAAATAAGGGAAAATGTTCTCGAAAATGTGAGTTTTAAATAAAGCTATATTTGTGTGAGAATAATAATAATAATTTAACTATATACCTGTAAGACCTCAGGTCTTTTAAATGCAATGCACGGCACTAGTTAGAAGGAATAGAAGGAAAGGAAAGATTTATTAAGTTTTTATTATTTATATAAATAACTCATACAGTGCCAAAAAAGTAATTTATTATTTTTATTAAAAATTTTAAGTTTTAAAACTTATTATTCAAAAACTTTTGACTAAAATAACTTGATTTGAAACCAAAATAAAAGTATGTTTTCTTGGCTTCAAAAAATATCTAAAATAATATTAATTTAATATTAATATTTTTTTATTTGAAGTAAATTTTATTTTTAATTGTCTAAGAGCCGATTTTTCAATCATCAGTTAAACTATCAGAGGAATAAATACTATAGCAACAGGAACAAATTTTTGTTTTATTCGGAGAATAAGTACTATCTGAGGTTGAACTGACTATTGAAAAATTGGCCCTAAATAAAAAAATAAAAAAAAAATAATTTTACTTGAGCGGGGGGAAGGCAGACCCCTTCTTCAAGACGAATTTTTTTCATCCTAAGGGGCCAGTTATAGCTATCATTGAAAACCATCATTGAAAATATTAATTGTTAATTTTGAGAGATTTTGAAGAAAAAATAAATGATTATTTTGATGCCAAAGTAAAGCTATTTGACTTAATAATTATTTCTAGGTAAAACACAAAATTCAATTTGGCACAACTTTTCTCATAAAACGACTTTTAATTTTTCAATGATGAACTACCTTACCAATGATCATTGAAAAAAATAAAAGTTACTTTGTGGTCAAAATGAATTTTTTTTTTTTGAGGAGAAATAATTTTGAAGTCGTAAGATATATTTCTGCATTTAAATATTCAATGATTAAACTTTCAAAGGGCCTCAAAATCAACAGCTAACTTTTTCAATGATGGTTTCCAATGATAGCTATAACTGGCACCTAACCTATACGCTCAAGCTTTTTATTGCATCTTATTGAAATCACCCTGTGTATGCTAAATTAAATTCTATATCTTACACATAAAACATTGTTCAAATTTGGGCTTAAGACCTTTAACTAGCGCAGATGTCTTAAACAAAAACTTTTATTAAAAATTCCCCCCTCCTTGCTACTTAATTATTGTCACTAAATTCATAAAAACTATTGGCATATTGCCGTATATCTATACACATCATCGCTATTGTTGTCTATTTAAAGTGAATATTGCTGACATCTGCCCAAGAGAGGCATTACGATGATAATTTATTGTCAAAATAAAACAAAAAAATTCCGAACCTTAAGCTATACGAGTACTCGATAGAACAACACAAAAAATGAAAAGAAAAACTAATGACATCGATCGGACTCATAAAAAAAGGGTTCGTGTTTTTTTTTCTATCGTCAACAGTCAACTGTTTTATTAGTTAGTTTTTCTTTTAGATTCTCTATATTATCCCATCATTGCTGGTGTGGTCGGCCGTTTGTCTCGCTAATGAAGACATTTTTGGGAGGACACGACCGAAGACGGAGGCATCATAAAAAGGGTTAAACAAATTTAAAACGATGGACGATAGGCAATAAATAAGCTAGGTATTCAAATTGAATGTTTAATTGTTCATTATATCTGTTTGGTTGTAGGTAATCTACGTAACGTTGTTATACCTGAATGAATTTTATATCCGTTAAAATTATGGATGATGTTGTAATATTTTATTTTTTTTTGTAGTAATATAAACATGCCCTGAATGGGACGACAGGACGCATGAAAGACACACAATAAACACCCACCACCACCGCCCAGAGTCTGGCTAATTTCAGCCATTGAGTCCACTTAACACTCGCCCACACACTTGACACGTCGCGAAAATAGGCGAACATTTTCAATCCGGGAAGTAACAAAGTGGCCATGCATTTTGCCATCACCATTCATATACAGCACAGCGCCTAGGAGAACAATGCAAGGTTGCCATCTTACATTTTTCCGATAAATTGAAGAACTGCGAAATAATAAAAATTAAAGTAGTCTTACTTTTTGTTGGGCGCCATTTTCTGTTTTATGAATTTCTGTATTACATAACAAGATCATTTTCAACTTAAGTCTAAAAATTCGACTTTTCATTTAATTGCTTAAGCTTATTTTTCTCAAATTTCACATCGAATCTAAAGAACATTATGTCTAAAATATAGGAATGGCGCCCAACGCGAGTTTAATTCAAATTATTTTTGTTATCTCAAATGTAAATTGCGTTTGTCCTAGGTGTATAAACCTGGCAATCATTGGCCATTATACTTCATGGCGTCGTTGTCGTCGAGGCTCATAGTGAGCGATGCTAGTGCGGGCGCATTTTAAGATTCAGGATGAACATCTCAGATGTAAGTTCCATCAGCTCTCAAGGAGAACCTATACGTATTGGTGATTTACTCGCTAGAGGACTATGGAATCAGAGTCGCCTATAGCCTAGACTCACAATAGATTACGAAATGAGATCATCAAACCCGATTCTGGCTCTGTGGTGCTTGATGCATTGCAATAGTGCAGAATGCAGCAGCGTTTTTTTTTTTTCTAAAGGGTGGTTTGAGAGTTTTATACTGCTAAATATAATAAACCTGGAGAGATCTTAAAGTGTTGTTAATAATTGCATATAGCTTGGGGGCTCTAAGCGCAATAATGATGATAATGATGATGGGGGCGAGGGTTATACTATACATATATTGCTGTATACGGCATTGAATGTGGATTTCATCAGATGCTGGGATGTGGTGATTTGGTAATTGGATATCGTGGGAGGGAGAGAGGTTTTTTTTGTTAGCTCTGACATGGGCCAGGCAAAACGCAGATAAAATATTTGCTTTTGTAATTTGATCTGAAGCTGAAGGAGTGAGGTCTTCTTGGCGACCTTCTTGTGCAGTATATGTATTTGTATATATATATATATATATACGAATGCAATATGATGGGGAAAGAGAAAGGCTGTGGTGCGCATGCGCGTTCACTTTGTTGATATAAAATAATAATCGTGAGTTGTATTAAAAGTTTAAGATTCTAGTTAATTACTACAAGAATATTATTAGGTATTAAAGATAAAAGAAGGCATAGGTATAGATGAATAGAAAAAAAGCCTTACTTTGACTCCCCAGATGGGCTCTGGGGTGTGTAATTTACTTGATTAATTTTAAAAGTAAAGGATTTTTATTGTGTTGATGGAATCAATGTTGAAAGTCGAACACAAAGAGCATAGGAAAACAACATAATGTAAATATAGACAATTTTCGATAATAGAAGATAATGACTTAGATTTTTTTTATTATTGAGTATCGTTGCCTGGAGTTGAACAATTGCAAAACTTCACTCGAAATAAAAATCTGGTGGCATTTTACCTGAAAAAAAATTAAATATTTATGGGTAGGGTGATCTGAGAAGTCAAACAATAAAAATAATTATAATAATACTAATTATAAATGTGTATGTCTATAAAATGTAAGAATTCCAGAGATAGGAAAGATAGAGTTGTGTAAAATTTATTAAACAACTTTGGAAATTTTAAACATTGATATCCAAGACATGGACAAAATCATCAGGGCTCCGTTTTGTCTCCGACTCTCTTCCTTATTTTTATAAATGATCTTTTGTCTGAAACTTCTAATCCATTAAACTGTTTTGCTGACGATAGTACCCTCAGCTTCTCATATTCGTTTACAGATTCTCATACATGTCCTCCGGATGTGGAACTTAAACGGCAGCGTATGATAAGCTCACTAATTCTGATCTCGACAGCATTGTCCAATGGGGAATCAAAAACCCCGTAGATTTTAATGCTTCTAAAACTCAATGTTGTCTCCTGTCGTTAAAGCGAAACCCACCCCCACTGCCGCTATACATAGGCGGCACTTGCATCGATGAAACCGAACAGCTCTCAGTTCTCGGTATGTGTGTCACAGACCACCTTTTGTGGAATGACCACATATTTGATGTCGCCAAAAACGCTGCTATGTGTTTAGGTTTTCTACGTAGATGCAAGAAGTTTTTTTCCCCTTCTGATCTGGCTGTGATCTACAAAGCCTTTATTCGTCCAAAACTTGAGTACAATTCTCATGTTTGGGCAGGAGCTCCAAAAACTCACTTGAGTTTGTTGGACAGAATTCAAAAGAGAGCTTTAAAAATGATAGGCGAAAGATCTATAACAGAAACAATTACATCTCTCGAACACCGCCGTAATGTTTCGTGTCTTTCTCTATTTTATCGCTATGGCACAACGGCTCATGAAGAACCAGGGCCTAGTGACCAACAACTCGCAGCCATTCCTGTGTGCGCCTTTCGACAGGAATGGAAGGGACCTACAATTTGTATGCTGAATCCGAACGGCTAGACGAGCAGCACTTATTCGTGACAAGTGATACTCTTGGAGGATTTGTCAATTCCTAGCAAGAGGCAGCAGCCCTGAAAAAAAACTTTTTAGTTTTTTAGGTGGACGAGGCTGGGAAGCGAACCACAGACCTCCAGCGTGACAGTCGAACGCACTAACCATTACGCTACGGGCTACTACACTTGTACCATTAGTTATACCTATAATTGTCCTCATTAGGTTTAAATCTGTTGTTCTTTGTATAATATAAAATAAAAATTTAATTAATGAAATAAATAAAGTATTCACCTATTGAGTTTATTTTTTTTTTTCAAAAATAAAATTTTGATTACCAGTAGCCCCTATATTCATTCTTTACATAACTTAATACTTAACTACCATACACTTCTGCCTACAAATTAAATTTTCATTTATGCGTTCAATGAAGCTTATACCACATTCTTTGTGAAGAGGTTCTCGTTCGTCTCTAATCTAGACCCTCTGAGAAGATTTAATCACCTGCTCAATCAAATCTCCAACACAAAAAAATCCCCAAAAGAACACAAAGAATCATTCATTCTTTTGTAAAATATCTTTAAAATCCGTTTATCACTGTCCATATATAAAAACCTTCTGATAAAATCTATTGAAACAAAAATTGTGTCATCTCGTTGATACTGCATCCACAATCCTCATCAGTGACTTTTTAAATCTTCTATAAAAGATCTGATAGAAAAAAAAAACTATATGTTTAACCATCAGATACAACATGTTGTTCAGTGAACCAAAATGATAAATCCTATCAGATATTTAAAGGAAAAAAAAAAACAAGATACACGATTATCTCCGCTTACACTCAACAGAAAATATCCAACCAAACGATGTTGATGATGATGTTTTTTGACGCAAACATCATTTTCTCTAACACTCTAGTCAAGTCATCGGATTTTCATTCATATGTCACTCACTTTAGAGAATTTTCCTCAATTTCCACAGGCATCAATCAACACTTGTACTCAACATACATACATAAGTCGGGGTCACGCACTTGTAATCGTCACGATCTCATGCACAAATCCCTTCTTAAAGATATCGAAATACTCCTAATTAGGCGACCGATGACGAAGGCAATTGAAAAAAGGCATGGAAAACTCCTCAATTGGTTAAGTTACTCCAAATATACTCGATATGTGTTCAACTTGGACGAAGATGACGATCCTTCAAATATATGAAACATTTTTTCACATATCAAATTCCATTTCCTTAAAATGTTTCAATTTTTTTTTATTTTATTTTTATATTTTTATGAGCCGCTAACATGGTGTGAAAATTTCTAAAAAGGATCCATGGAAATCAACCATCAGAAAGACTAAAAGAATATTAAAAAGTAACATTTTTACGATGAGAACTTGGATCTGTCAGGCATAAATTTTGTATAAGCGCACAACCCTTGCCCTCTGATGAATATACGATAGGGTTAGCCGGGTCGGTGACTTGGTGTCGGTTTTGAACGCTTAACCATCATCTATATATGGAGCCATGACATTGATGATGAGGATGATGATTATGATGGCTTCGAAATGGTGAAGGATGGTAATTTATTGATTTGCTAGCTCGCACTGCTCAGTGCACAGTTTATAGAGTTCGATGAGCCTACCTTCATAAATACACATACACGCATTTTTGTTTACTTGTTTAGGTATAGGTATGCTTATATGAAGGCTCCAAATAACGAACCCTTCTTATGGCTTTACTGCGGCCCAATACATCCCAAGTTGTGGGAATTGGTGAAGAAAAATTGGAAAATATGTTGAAATATTCAAATTTGAAATAAATCATCAGGTTCGGGCGAGGTGAAATGTGAATGGCGTGCGAAACAGAAATACATTCACTTCGTGCGCAACCGGGGATTCCTTTTTAGCTAAAAAATTTCAAATTTATGTACACAAAATGTATGTTAAAATCATGATGGAAATGAGAGTGTGAGTATGTGATGTGAGTTTTACTTAGAAAAGCACTTAAATATGCCAGCTGAACTTTATACATTATTTATTTATACAGACACATAAAAAGTATCCATTGTAAGATCAAATAGAGAAACAGTTGCTTATATAAGAAAACTATTTAATTTATTTCATTATATACAAACTATTATTGTTGAGTTTTGAATTAATATTTCAATTGACTAGTTTCGATTTTGTTTTACTTTTAAATATCAATTTCCATTGAGATCATATTGTCAAAATAAATCATTTTATCAAATTTTTTGTTTAAAAATAAATAAAATGGGTGGCGCAACGGCTCGAACAATGGCCTAGTGACTAATAACTCGGGCACGAGTACGATAACTTGGGCGCCGGCAATTGATAACGGATTTTTGTAGAGGGGTTAAATACAAACATTTTTTACTATGGGTGGGGGGTCTATCTCCCCCCGTTTGGGTGGGAGGGCCAAATTAATGAAAAGAGTACTAAAAATGTAAAAAAAATCATTTAAAAATAACGGTCATATCTAAAATTAAGTATTATATATTTTTTGAAAGCCAATACTCTGTTTTATTAGCCAGTTTTTAAATCAAGTGAAATCTAATCATAGTTTTTGAAAAAAACTACTTTCAATATCAAAATTTGGGAAAAAAAATGTTTAAAGTGTAATTTTTCAAAACTTTGAGATTTTATATTATATTTTTTTCTTAGAAATCGTTGCTCATATTCATTCTTAAGCAGAAACCGAAAACAAAATGAGTTTATATCTTCTAGTTCTTGAGAAAATTAAAAATTACCAAAACCACTATTCAATTAATTATTTTTTTGCTTGAGTATTTTACGTGGTCTTATTTTGATAGTACAAATAGAATATGGATTAATTCTTACACTAATTGTCTCTAAGTTATCATACTTTCCCAACACCCAGCCTTACGGCGTATAAACAATAAGGTATGTTTGGGGGGTATGCTGCCCCCTGCAACCCCCCTGCTTGGGCTCACTATAGGATTTGGGGTATGTGCGAGGTGCGGTATGTGCAAAATTTGATGTTTAAATAAAGTCTTAGTGGCCATTATTAGGCGGGCATTTTAAAAGCGAGGTTTGTATGGGGGGGCATGCTGCCCCTCTGAAACCCCCCTGCTGGGGCTCAATATAGGATTAGGGGTATGTGCGAGGTTCGGTGTATGCGAAATTTGATGTTTAAATAAAGTCCTAGTGCCCAGCAACGGGCGGGCATTTTAAAAGCGAGGTATGTACTGGGGGACATGCTGCTGCTGCCCCCTGCAATCCACCTGCTTGGGCTCACTATAGGATTTGGGGTATGAGCGAGGTTCGGTGTATGCCAAATTTCGTTTGTATTTAGGGAACTTTGAATGTATTCTCTGTTTCCAATGTCAACAGTTACATTGATGATATAAATAAAATTAAAAATAAATCGGGTGACACAACGGCTCATGAAGAACCAGGGCCTAGTGACTAACAACTCGCAACCATTCCTGTGTGCGCCTTTCAACAGGAATGGAAGGGACCTACAATGTTATGCCGAATCCGAACGGCTAGACGAGAAGCACTTATTCGTGACAAGTGATACTCTTGGAGGATTTTTCAATTCCTCGCAAGAGGCAGTAGCCCTGAAAAAAACTTTTCAGTTTTTAGGTGGACGAGGCTGGGAAGCGAACCCAGACCCCCAGCGTGACAGTTGAACGCACTAACCATTACGCTACGGGCTACTACGATATAATTTTTATTTATGATAAATGTAAATGTATGAAAAGTATTAAGAACGTCTAGTAATTTTCAATTTTCTCAAAAACTAGGGGACATAAAAGCTTTCGGTTTTTTGTGTTTAGTTTTCCATTTCACAATTTTGAGCAAAATTGATCCAATCATTTCTTTTTGCGTTTTTTTATCAACATTTTGAGTTTGAATGCAATTTTTTTGAAAACTATTGACACAAATAGTTTAATTTAAATGTAGTATTAAAGATCAGATTTCTGGCTCTTCAAACCTTTATTGTTTTGTATTTTAAGCATTGTCGTTGCCTTTTAATATTCCATTTAAGTCGTTTTTATCAAAAATCGCCGCTATCTCCTAAACGGGGCGAGATAGACCCAATAGTGTATCGATTTTCGGCGCTCAAGTTATCGTTCTCTCCCCATAACTCGCAACTGACAACAGGAATGGAAGGGACCTACAATTTTATGCGGAATCCGAACGACTAGACAAGAAGCACTTAATCATGACAAAAATGATACTCTTGGAGGATTTGTCAATTCCTCGCAAGGAGCAGTAGCCCTGAAAAAAATTTTTTAGTTTTTAGGTGGACAAGCCGGGAAGTGAACCCAGGTTAAGTTTTGTATTTTTTCTTAAGGTTTGATTAATTATTATTCCTAAGATTTGCTAACTAATTGTTAAAATAACAAAACATCGTATTAGCTTAATATTGAATCATATTAAAGTAAAATTAACCGTTGTATTTTCCTTATCATACAAACATTATTTGCGCAACATTCAATTAAAATCCATTTGGAATTGAAAGTTCAACATGTTATCAGTTTGAAATAAGATTGATTAATGCTAATGTAATATGAAATCATGTAAAAATATAAAACACAGAATAAAAACTCCACTATCTCATCCAAATTTTTGGCACACTCATGAAAAGTGAATTTTCTTGTCGTACAGTGGAGTAGTAGTGACAAAAGTGTCATGTCACTTGTCACAGTCTTGACGGTGCAACGCAAAAATTCAAATTCATTGATTAAATGTGTTACCTAGCGGAAAAGTTGAGGTGTATTTTTGATTTTTTTTTTTTCAATCGTGTTATTTGGAGTGCTGATTTAAAAGTAGAAGTCCGTAGCGTAATGGTTATTGCGTTGAAATATTACGCTTGAGGTCTGGTTTCAATTCTCAGCCTCGTCCATTTAAAAACTAAAAAGTTTTTTTTTTTCAGGTCTACTGGCTCTTGCAAGGAATTGACAAATCATCCAAGAATATCACTTGGTATGAAAAAGTGCTTCTCGTCTAGCCATTCGGATTTGGCATACAAATTTAAGGTCCCCTAAATTTAAAATCTTAGATTCGCTAACAACATTCCTTAGAACATTAAAAATATTCAAACGACATTAAAAAAAATATATTTTTGTGCGGTTTCTTTCTTATAACTGGAAAACTATAACCTTTTTTAAGTGAGATAAATATAAAGAAAATTAATTTTTTATTCAAATTCAGCACTCTAAAAACAAACATAATTTAATGAAAGAAATAAATTTCTCAGTACTTTTCCAGTAAAAACGCAATTTGCCTATGTTGTAATTTGTAAAAAATACTTTAAAAACAAAAATTTGTTGATAAACTACTCTTAAAAATGGCATAGATAAAATCTTTTAAAAGTATATTGAAAATTTTACATAAAATAAGTACGCATACGCCCCAGTGACCCTTTGTTTTGTTTATAAAAGCAATCAAAAAATAACCATATGGAGTTGAAATGTGTTAGAGCTGATGAAAGAAAAGAAAAGAGTTGGAGTTCCTGATCGTGGATTCAGTGAGTAATAGTAGGTCCCTAGATATGGCCAAAACCCAAACAAATTAACTTTGGTCATAATTGAACTAGCAATATTCGTTTTCACATTTCCCTTGCCAGAAATCAGGTATAGCCTAAGACCGTTTGATTGAGGGGTGCATTATTGACCCTGCCAGACCGTTTAAAGAACCCCAATGATTTAAAATAGGATAGGTACACTGAATGATTAGCATAAGATGAAACCAAATGCTATGGTCTATGTTGGATCAAAACAAGAAAACAACTATACCGAATAGGAGCTCCTATGTTCCCCAGTTTAGGCAAAAGGGCAATTTTCCAAAACAAAAATCACTGCGAAAATCTATATATTAAAAAATAATGCCAAAACTTACGTCTGTGACGTTGGCAGGGCAACTTTCACCTAAAGTAACGGGACCAACGCAGTAATTTGCACATTTGTTTGCATTTTTTTTTTTTTTGCATTTCTATTCCAGATCTTGCAGTCCACCAAATATTGGGTGTAATCGACTGATCTGCTTACTTGACTGTGAAGTTAGCAGGGAAGTTTGTTTTTTTTTTTCAAATAAAGGACTACATATTTGGACCTACAATTTCTTGAAATGCAAAATAAACTGCAAATTTGGAGCCTTGTGTCAAGTCTCTAACGTGCTTGCTTCTAAAAACACACTATGTGACCTGTTAACTATTTGGTGAACTGCAAAATTGGGAATAGAAATGCAAAAAACATGCAAACAAAATGCAAATTACTTCGTCAGTCCCGTTACTCTCGTTACCTCATAAATTTAACCACATATCCTCATTTATGTATTCTTCTCATATGGAAAAATTAATCTTCCATTCTTCTTCTTCATATTCACCTCCGTTTGGTACTTTTACCTTCATTTGGTATACCCATACCTACCTTCATAAGCATTTCCATATAATCCACAGGATAACAAACAAACCAATTGTCTGAGCTTCTATTAAAAGAAAATAACACCTTCCTGAAAAAAAAAAAAAAAATATTTGCAAATATTTATACTGACACATAATTCCGCACCCGAAGGCATCTTAACAATAATACCTACTAGCTACAAAGTACAAAGGTACATATACCTACATATTTTTTATTATAGAGACAAAAATATCCACCCTTGTCATATTAGAACATAATAATCACTCGTTAAAAAATTATACCCAGGACCTAACACTATAACAACCATTGACCGCCAGCGATAAGCATCAAACATGCTTCCCAAGTGCTATAGGTAGGTATCAAATTAGAGGTCCTATCTCTGTCTCGAAACTTATTTGGTTTCTGTTTGTTTTTGTCCATAGCAACCTACCAAGAGTGTGAGTGAGAGAGGGAGAGTATGAAAACAGGACACCCCCGACAAAACCGACCAACACCGGCCGATCGGCTGAAAAAAAGGTACCCTCCGTCATTGTCGAAGCGCAACAAGGAACCAATTTGTTTGAGGCAAAGTGGAGTCATTAGTCGCTCCACTCGCCGCTGCCGTACATAATACACAACACAACTCCTGGACAGAATCAAACAATAAAAAAACAAACGAAAAAATGAAATTTATATATCCTTATCAGGCGCAACCCATCAGCAAAAATTTTCTTCTCGGGGTGATTTTTCTTCTCGTTCCTCTGCTAGTCAGCGGCAGTGGCAGCGGCCCGGCCACCAGGGTCTCCGTCGTCATTGTTATCTTTTAGTCCTTTATTTTTGTGCCCGTGCGCTTGCACCTTATCTAGGCTATGGACTTATTAAAGGCTCTAGGCCAGCAGCTACTTACGGGATCCGTATCTGTAATTTCTCTAATTTCTTCACACCCTGTGTGTGGAGAAAGTTTGTCCGATCATAAAGAGATAATTTATGCGGCCATATTTCTTTCTCTTATTATTCTTTGTTTTGGAAATTCGCAAATGGTAGGGCAGGTGGTTGTGTTTGTTACGTACCGTTATAAGGTACTATCAGGATTTGGGACAAAGTTAAAACTTACGTCATGCTCAGTGGGTAGGTATAGTCGCTTCGTTTATCTACCCCCAGAAATGATGTGCTTTGTCTAAAATCATGAAGCACGCATCCAAATAAGATGAAATCTGTCGAAAAAAAGGTCTGATACTTTATGAAGGTACATCACCCACGAATTAGTTCTTTCTTTCTTTTTTTTTTTGTTTTGCGGGGCTGATGTGATGCGGAGTCTCTATCTCCACAGCCTATTTACCGCCTGTCAGAAAAGATATTTTAATTATCCTACCATTGTTGGGTAATTATTTTGTTCATAGGCATGGTAATTGGATGGAGAGTGCGCTTGGGCTAACGAAGTTTTTTTTTATTATTATTATTTGTACGCAAATGTGAGATACATATCTCTCCCAGGTTATACTAAAAGGTTGTGTTGTTTTGTATGGTGCGTTTAATTTATAAAATTTTTGGCTAGCAATTTTCGGTAGACGGGGATTGTGAAAATATTTTGAAAGGAGCGTTTTTTTGTTGGGTCTAATTGGACGCAATTATATGATGTTATCTTGGGATGATTTTTTGTATAAGACTTAGAAATTTTGTTTAAGCCTTTTTGAACAGGTTTTGTGTCAAAATGTGATTTTAAATAAATGAATGTTACCGTAAGATGATTTCAGATTTTATCAGCGCTGTTTAATTGTTGAGTTAGTGTAGCTAACAGTTTGATGCATCAGTGATTTTGAAAATTAACTAACGAAATTTTAGATTCACATTCAAAATTTGAGATTATTTTTACAAATAAATTAAGAAATAACGGAAATAGTATAGTTATACTAAGTTTGTTGCAATCACTAGCTGTGGTGGCTTTTTGAACAAGTCACAAAAAGTAAAAAGATTTAGTGGGCGCAACACTGGGGTGCACTTCTCTGCCCTGAAATCGTTTTGGGATGCTTTTGGCCTACCAAGCACTTTTTTCACCCTAGTTTTGTGCACTATGCATGCACTCTCACGAGCCTCAGATTTTGTTTCGAGGGGAAAGAAATGCTCAGCGAAAAAACTCAAAATAACATTTGAAAGTCTTTATGTGATCCTAATAAATTTCCCAATAATTATTCACTACAATCTTTTTTGGTATAACGGGAAAAATCAAATTCTGTTTTCGATAAGTTGTATTGTGCCTGTTCAAAAACAGAGTGTGGATAAAAAGGAAAGTGAGAGGGGTAATCAATCGATGAAAAATAACAAACTTATTCTCGAAATGAAAAAAAAAATTATTTAAAATAATCAAATTGGAGTTTTGAAGAGTATAAGTTAAGGTCTCTCTTTCAGATGCTGCAAAGATTTTTTTCGAGAAAAAATAATTGATGTGACATTACCTACCTCAACTATCACAAAAGACAATTCTTTCCTTTTTTATTGAAATATCTCGAAAACCACAAGTAGGATTTTAATCGAAATGCATGTAGGGGAGGCTGAGTACGGTTGAAACAATTGTGCTTACATCGTCCATAGTATTGCCATTAGAACGCCGAGCGATATTGACAGTATGAAATGAAACATCATCTTTCTATCCACCTATGGACAGTGTTATGTTAGTGCCATGTGCATTATTTTAAGAATATACGTCAAATTACAAAAAAAAATCCAATTTGTTTCAACCGTATCCATACCAGGGGCGGTTGAAACAGTGATTGGAGTCAGTTGAAACAAATGCTAATAGTGCATAGTATTATATAATATTAAATATTTACATGTTTATCAATTTTTTTAAAATTATAACATAAATTATGACAGAAGTTTGACATGATTTCTTTGACTTCAGTGTTTAAATTTTTACCAAAAAAAAAAGAAAACAGTAAACAATAAACAATAAAAATGATGATGAAGTAATTTAAAAATAAAACGTTATTTCAATTAATAACTTAAAAGAAAATAAAAGAAAAGTTTGTTCATATTTGATTGGTCAGAAACTAATAAAATTACAATATCGGAATATTCCAAGTCGAAGTTGTCGTACCCACATACATGGTTTCAACCGTCCTCTACCACCGCCTGTAGATAAAAATATGTAAAAAGTGTCGATAATTATACTGACGCACTGAAAATAGTCACCATGTTGCATTCTCTTCACTTCAATCACAACAATATACTCAATACCCTCCAACTAATAGAAATCACGGAAATAGGAAAAACACCCGAAAAAAAAAATTACTTTTTGATGTCAAAAAACAAAAGGCCCTCCCGTAGGCAACTGCTTCGTGCTTCTCTGAGACCCATCCGCCCACCAACCACCAATTGCAACATATTTGCGATGTTTCAACCGTCCTGTATTTCAATCGTATCCAGCCTCCCCTACCTACCGTAAGAACAGATATAGCATACAACAAGCTTGAAAACAAGTAAGTTCTCCTCGGCAATAAAACCAGGGTAGACCTGGTGTTATCGCAAAAATGTTTTTGCAAAATTTGGTCATTGAAACGGAAAATTAAAAGAAGTTTTTCGAATTGCCCACCAATCAATTAATTTTACAAACTAGGTAGGTAGGTAGAAATGTCGGCCACAGGTAGTCTAGCCCATAGCCCAATTAGCGCTGAAGTGCGCCGTTTTGATACCATAACTCGTTGTGGATGGAATTGAAGAGAGAAAATATTGTGATATCCTCAGGATATCGTCCCTTTTTATTTAGTTTAGAATAGGATTTTGTTGTAGCTTTTAGCACAACCATCAGAAAGTGGATCACTCACTCAACCAGATCAGCACCCGCACCCGCACCATCCACAGTTAGCCCACTAGGCAGTTCGTTGGCTGGCACTGGAACGTCCACTGATCTGATTGGATGATCATCCGGCCGCTGTGCACCACAAACCTCCACCAGAACCCTAGTCCACTATCTTGTGATCATAGGGAATCGAAGGGAGGTATAAAGCAGAAGTAGCCGAAATTTGTCCTAGAGCCATTTCGTCGCGTTGAGAAAAGAAATCAAGTCTTTGGTCTTCATTTCAGAAATTTCGTTAATGTCGTCAAAGAATGCTCTTCCGAGTGACTGTTTTCTAGCTTTGGCCAGAGCAGGGCATTTGCAGAGGAAATGAACTACCGTTTCCTTTTCCTGCTGGTCCTCACAGCTCTGACAGTGAGTATTGTGAGGTATATCCAGCTTCGCTGCATGCTCTCTTATTGGCCAGTGTCCGCTACAGGTTGCAACTTCCCTGGCTATGTCTTGCCTGGGTCTGCGTATTAGATCAATTGTTCGGTTTTTGTCATAGGTGGGCCAAATCTTCCTAGATATAATGCAGTTTGATAAACTGCTCCACCTACGGTTTGCTTTAGTAAGATAAATTGAGAGAATGTTGCCCTTCATAACTCCAAGCGGAATGTTGACTCTTTCCGCAAGTGAGCCATGAAGGGCTGAACCTTGCCAGCCCAGCTCGTCAGCCCGTTCATTGCTCTCAATGCCACTGTGACCCGGGACCCAGATAAGAGTTACATTGAGCTCATTCCGGCATTGCTGGACTAGTTTGGAGGATGCTGTAGCTGAATTAATGGCCTAAACAGCCGCTTGACTGTCTGTCATAATAGCTGCATTACGGTTTTGGTTTGGATCTGCTTTTAGTAACTTGCAAGCTTCCCTGATTGCCAGCAATTCAGCTTGAAAGACGCTAGCAAGGTCAGGTAGCCGAAAGGACCTAGATACTTTTAGAGACTCAGAGAAGATTCCTGCACCAACACCACACTCCATCTTTGAGCCATCAGTAAAGATAGTTGTGTCGAACTCTTTCGTCACGACGTTATCATTCCAATCCTTCCTGGATGGAAATTTAACTTTGAAATCCTTACTGATACTCATTGTAGGGGTGCAGTAGTCAGTGGGAGTCGGAAACATTTCCATTGGAATCAAGTCTGTGATATTGCTGTGACCATAGGGCTTGGCAAACCAAGAGTTTGATTCTTTAAGTCTTCAAGCGCTGCAAGATACTAGATATTAAATATGTAAATCAAGTGGTAGAAGGTGCAGAAAAACACTTAAGGCATCAGTCGGGCAGGATCTTATAGCCCCTGTCGTGCCAATGCTGTTCAAACTAAGTTGCTCGATAATTGCCAGAAACTCAAACAGTATTTATCCTTTTTATGGATTATGTTTAATTACAATCACTTAGACATAATGAGATGGGACTACACGTTTTTAAGAAGAAAGCAAGACATTTTGTAAATTTCCTCCTGCCTATGTCCAGGCCCTAGCGTGGTAACCATCGGCATCAGAATGAAAAATAATCTGATTTCATACAGACCGAAGATGTTCGAAAAATTCTTCTAAAAATTATGTAACACACACTGGAGTTTTGCGAAGCAATTGCGTTTGTAGTTGATGTCTTTCTGACAGAAACTATTATTCGCGGTAAGAATTTTTCTTCACGTTTCAAGATGTTGCCATTATTACGTACGTACAATTCACTGGAGCTTGGGAGATTGTGTTGTTTGATACGAACGATTGTCTAATAACACTAGGCGTCATTATAATATATTTGGTGATGTGTTTAGAAAAACGTGATTTATCAGAGATTTTGCTCCGTATACAAAAGCTGAGCATAAGCGAATCCAAAAATTTAGTTTCCCTATGAATCCTGTTCAGGCAACTGAGATTGCTGATTGGCCATCTGAGATCTCCTTTTTTACCTGAACAAGCCTTTTTTTCTACAAGTGGTCATTCGGTGATTGTCATCAAATTCGATGATAAATTGTTTTCCACATCAAAATCTATTAAAAGGTAGCTACTTCTTGGCAACTCGAGAGCAACTAAGTTCGCAAAACAATATCTGGCCATGAGACGAGACTCTGTCTCGTTAAAATCGAAAATTTTCAGTCTCGTCTCGGTCTCGTATAATTAAGTCTCGTCTTGGTCTCGTCTCCGAAGACTACGATTTCCGGCCAACTTGTTGATTATTGGAACGAAATATTTTCGATTATAGTTTGAATATGAAAAGAACAAAATAAATATTTAACTGAAATTGGATTTTTTAATTTCTCTCGTCTCGGTCTCTTCATGCGAGACCGAGATCGAGATCGAGACCGAGACTTTTCTTGTCTCTTGTCTCTCAATTTAGAATTGCAAATACGAGAAAAAAATAGTTTGTTAGTTGTCACCCTTCTCAATTTCCTTTGTATTCACTATTCTGTTTTGAACACCCATAACGCACCTAGCTAATCAAAAAAAAAATTGGTTTTCAAGGCATTAAAAAAGACCTGTGTTTGAATTATGGGAGAATCTAGTAGCGTCACACGAAGAATTTCTCATGCCATTACGAGTTTCTTGGTTAACCTCACTTATAATAAAAAAAACCGTTATCTTCATGTTAAGACTGAAATATCTGAAATCAGTGCATCAAAAGCCTTTGGAAAAATAATTTGATGTACATGTGCTAATCTTGCTTAAAAACAATGCCGCAAAATTTTAAACAGCCTATTATTAAGGGTTTAGTTTGATTTTTTCTAATTCTTTAACAGTTTACTAAAATTTCTAAATTTTAAATACTTTTTAACTAGAATCATACGAAACCAATTTTCTTCATAAACTTCAGCTGAAAACGTCTAAAAAAGTGACAGCTCGTGCAAAAAAAAATCGCAAGCATCCCGGATTTTGACATTTATAAACGTCAAAATGTCATATGGATTTAGTACATTACCCAAATCATAAAATAGCCATTTTTGATGATTTTAACTATAGTAAAATGTTAGGAGATAGTACGATGATAACACGTTTAAAATTAGAAAAATACAATTCTTAACCTAGTATCCATGCTAAAAATGATTTAACATCGTACTAAATCGACTTAATTTTTGCGCCAGTGTTTTTAAAGAAGCCTAACTTGCTGATACCTACTTAAATTCAAAAATCAAGATTAAAAATTAAAATACTATTTTTTTTTTCTTCGGCCTTGGGCATAGATTTCTTGCAGTATAGCCTTATTTGAATACTCCAGATTCTTTCCTTTTGCTGTTTTGAGTTCTCGATTGTCGGGTTAAATAACAAGTCATCATATACTTTGGTATAACTCTCAAAGCGAATATCAGATAAAACTGCGAACAAGGCCAACGTTGTGGCAAAACGTATGATAAAGAACCTCATTCGTCAACAATGCCGACGCTAACTTGGCCGCGATACCATCTTCAAAAAGTAAAAACAGGTAGTGGAAAAATCGCAAAGTTCACAAATCATTTTTAAAAATAAACAATTTCTTATTATTGTGTTACATATCGTTTCAATTTTAAAATATAGCCAAACATCATTCGGGATCATGGTTGGGTGTTTTCGACCACCCTGTTTAAGGAACATGCACATTTTGTTTATATTCTAGAAATCTGGGAGAGAAGGTATCTAAATTATTAAACTCATTAGCAAAGTTTTTTTTTTCGTTGCACTGCGTAGGTGCCTATTTAAATATTAAAAGTGTTTTTAAAATTGTTTTGTTAAAAAAGTTTTGTACCTTCCCATACCAAAGTTTCAAAACAATTCTTTATTTTTTCTGCTTTACTTTTTTTTTTGTTACTCGTATAAATAATTCATTAATTCAACCCACATTTGTTATATTTCAATCACATTTTCTACTCCCATATATTTTTTAATACTTAGATATACTCATTGTCATATGGGGTGCCATCAAAATTAAGGATTCCCAACGACTCAACCTTTGGCGCCATGTCAAGTTTCTCACAATTAAGAATATTAAGCTATTATCTTTAACTAATCAAAAATGCCCACCTTTTAACTATGTCATTAAGAATCCTTCTTAATTGACCGAAAATGGATGTACGGACAAGGATAGGTATGGGTAAACTTACAAGGTGCTTCATTCCACATAGTAAGTTGGTTGCACTCTACTTATGTACCTATAGCTAGATCTATACATAATGTTTAGTGTGATCAGCCATTTTTAATTACACCACCACCACCACCACGCACCACAACCATTATCCTTTTTCCATGTCTGACTGGACAGCGACAACGTTTAACAGTTCTGTTTTTTCTTTTTTCGTTCTACAAAACAACATCAAAAGTTACACAACGTAGTAATAGGACCACACAACGTACGACAACGCAAGTCTGTGAATTATTTATTACCATTCGACTTGTATAATAACAAGCTGAATTATTTAAAATCACACTCAATATCACACACATACGCACAGTACATGTACAGACAACAGACATATATATATATCTGTACATACATTTGATGGAACGGGAACCATCATTTTGAGGGTGGATATGTGGATCAAAGTGTCCTGTTCTCGTTGTAACCAATCCGGCAATTAAATGTAATAGCAAACAAACGAACTCTGCATGGGGCAGGGGAAGATATCATTACTACAACCACCACCACCACTCTCTGCGTTGCATATATTGGAAACCAAATACAAATAGTCCTTTGATTAATTACATTCTCCGCGCAGCTCCGCCGAAACAGGCTACAAAACAGAATGTCTTCATTAAAGAGTGAGGTCGCAATGAGAGCTGCGCGGGGAAGGACATAAGGAGGCTCTGGGTTCAATAGAGAATTTTCCATTTTTCCGTGAATTTTTAGGCTCACATATTATATAGCTGCAGGTGATTCCCCACATATTTATCCAGAACTCACAAGCTGACCTTTCTCAGAATAAGGACCCCATCAAACCAATATACGAATACCAATCCTATACCAAAACGCGGAGATGGACGGAACATAATCGAAAAGATCGAAACGATTGATAGAATTTATAACAAATTACAATCGAATAAATTTGTAATTCATCAAAATCACGGAGTTGCAGAGGGAAACTAAAAAAAAAGTCCAAAGTCACCCGGATCGACATCGCTATACGCCATCGCCATAGCCAAAGAACGAGCTCAGGCCAACTTTATTGACCATGGGGCAAGTGGCAGCAGTGGCACGAAGACAGATGACCCATTCTGTTCGCTGTCAGAAATTGAAAATCGCTCAAATGCTGAGTTGTTGTAGAAGGGCAAGGGGGGGTGAAGAGATGACTCCTCACAGCCACAGAAGCCACTTCAACTACTATATCGAGTTGAAGCTATCCACGTCATGCCATTATATATGTAAGTAGTCAGTGGTGGACTGAGAGTGGAGCCAGCATGTGAACCGATGCGATGATGACTTCCGCATGTGAACAACATGGGCTGAGCAGGCGAGTACCTACCTCGCTTTATATAGCTGCTGCTGGTGGACTTGGGATTGGGAGTTGGGACTATGACGAGGAGCGAGCGCGTGAAAAGTTGCCGGGAACGATTTTGGTATCGGTGGTGGTTGATATGCAAACATATGTGGAAAGCGCGCAGAGTGCGCGGTGAAGCACCGTGTGTCTGGTATTTCATGTGTGGGGAAAATTGAATTACGAAATCAACAGAATCAATCTAGGGAATTCCAAAAAAAAAAAGAATGGGGTTGAGGATATGGATGCATGCAGCAGCAGGAGCGGCGAGCAGCAGGAAGGAAGGAAAATAGTAAATGTTGTACCTATGGTACCTATGTAGGAAGGTTTACAAGAGCCTTTCATGTTCGAAGAATTCCCTGAATGGTTTGTTGAAGGATTTACTTCCTGGTTTAACAAGGAAACGAATTTTCTGATTTTTATATTTTATATTTGTATTCACTCACCTACACGTCTTTCTGTGATGTATGTATATCAATGAATAACGACACAATTTGGCAGTTTATATGGGAAAATGCTGTTTCTAGTTGTAGGAGCTCTCGCAAATACACCGGAGTCTAGCTCTGTTTAATCACAAGAAACTGCTTTGTGCAGGCAGAGCTTCCAAAAAAGGGAAATCTGTCACAAGTTATAGGCGTTTGAATTTCTACTCACTTTCAACATATGAAGAATGAAGTAGGTGTCTTATTGAAATAAAACTAAACTTCAGATTTTTTAATAATACATAAATTGGGCGGCGCAACAGCTCGTGAAGAACCAGAGCCTAGTGCCTAACAACTCGCAACCATTCCTGTGTGCGCCTGTCGACAGGAATAGAAGGGACCTACAATTTTGTGCCGAATCCGAACGGCTAGACAAGAAGCACTTATTTATGACGAGTGATACTCTTGGACCTTGGAGGATTTGTCAATTTCTCACAAGAGGCAGTAGCCCTGAAAAAACTTTTTAGTTTTTAGGTGGACCGAGGCTGGGAAGTGAACCCAGACGAACGCACTAACCATTACGCCGAGGTTTTTTGCTGAAATAAAAAATACGGGGTTTAATTATCAGCCATTTAAATACTGTGACCTTACAAAACTGGTGATTTGTGCATGTCCATATGTTGTAGGTATGAGATGAAAACTAATGAGATATATTTTAAATACTAACCTGATGAAAGTTGACTAATGTTTTTCGCAATAAGAAGCAAACTGTAAAATTATTATGGGTGTGACAGGCTTTACGTTACGGGAAGGACCAAGTATGAGCTGTACACTTTACGTTTGTAATTCCATCTTATTTTGTATTATCTACCTGCTTTCATGCGAACTCTTCCTTAAGTTTCATAAGCACATTTATGTTTGTATCATTTTGCACCACGAAACAATAAAAAAACATTGCGGTAAAAAAAATAGCATCCACTTGATTCCTAAAAAAATTTGGTTTTTACTCATGTCCTTGGATTTATTTTTGAAAAAAAAACGAAATTTAAAGAAAAACTCTTTGTAGGGAAAAAAATCTAGAGCAACATAAGAGCTGTATAGTGAATTATTATTCAGTTGGTTTTGATTGACAGAAAGTTACAACCGACGGCGCGGCGGAGACGCCAATAAATGTCTATGTTTCTAATTGTTATGTTTTCTGGTAGTTGATATATTTGAAATTGCTAACTCTAAATCACGTTTCTGGAAGTTGTTATTTTACACTAAGTCCTTTCTTCGACCATATTCAACACAATGTATTTTTACGAAAGACAATATTCAATCAATGTGTAGGTTTCAATATTTGCAATTGAAATAAGAAGATGAAGATATTTAAATATTAAAATATTGAAATTACTTCTGTTTTAAGTGGAGTGAATGAATAAAATTCAATTAAAAAGTACAAGTGATCTCAACTCCAGAAATAATTGTGTTTCGCCCAAGGCAATTGAAAGTCAGACAGAAACATATACATAATGTACATATTTTAGCGATGTATTTTTGATTTTTCAACGAAACACCAATTTAAGTTAATAAAACAAAATTTCGGACTCAGATTTTTGAAAATAAAATTGAGGAATTTATAGAACTTGGTGTGTTTAGGAAAATGAGATTGCAGAACAGATTTTGCGACACGTCAAAAGGTAAGTAAGCGAATCCAATATTTTTGTTCGCCAGTATTTTGTCAGCCGAACCAAGATAATTTTTGCTGAAGAATCCTATTCAGGTTACTCTGAGATTGTTACGCCCTCTGAGATCTCCTTTTTCAGAATATTCCTATTGATTCAAATATTAATTGCAAAATATATGGCGAGAATAAATTCGTGTTGATGAGTCTCTTCCCCAAAAATTTATTTTGGTTGTATTGGCATATCTAATTGACCTGTTTTAATGGAAAGTATTTAAGGTAAGTATAGAAAAATTAGCCTAGGGGAAAAACATCAAAAGTTTAGCAGTTTTCGATTTTAAAGTTTAATATTCGCGATTATTTTTCCTTGTATCTATTATTTTTAGCTTTTCGGACTTATCGCGTTCATAATTTATTTTATTTAAAAAAATATTGAATTCGTTTCAAGGAGTTTTGACAAGGTTCCACTTGTCGTGTTCACGGGCTTGCATAGTTGGTTTTATTATTGTTTACCAATGGAAATTCAACTGCGACACATATATGCACTTTACAGTTCCCAATAAAACATTCCTAATATACATCGTTATTATGTTTAGATACTTATGTCTAAAAGATTTTATATCCAAACGAAAATTTTGTGTTTAAGATAATGATGATTTCAATTGGGGTTGTCGTATTATAATGATAACACACTAGCAGTAAGGCTGCATAGCATTCGCTCCATCATATATTAACTGTGAATGTTCAACAAGTGGTTGTTGAACATTCAAACATTATAATTATGATTTTTGTTAGTTCTGATTTTTAATCAAACAGACACAATATCATTACGCACGAGCAATATACGAAAATTATTGTTTACCTTCTTGGAATGTAATGAAGTTTAACTTAAAGTTCTTAATAGCCCCAATAGTGAAGCAGGCCGTTTCGTTTTATTTGGTTTTAACTTGGATTTACCTACCTAACTATAATATTATGAAGTTCAAAGATCTTGGTGTTGTTTTTGACGAAAAACTCACGTTTGAACTACACATTAAGTCCATTATTTCAAATTCCTTGTTGGGATTTTTGAAAAGAAACTCCTCTGAGTTCACTGATCCCTACACTTTAAAGTCTTTGTACTGTAGTATAGTAAGGCCCTCGCTTGAATATGCTTGTGTTGTTTGGAATCCAACAACTTAAAATGAAATTTCAAAAATTGAATGGGTACAAAAGAACTTCTTGCGCTTTGCATTGAGAACATTTTTTGGTAACACTCATACCTGTTATAATTATTCTTATCGGTCTAAATGTCTTCTATTGCGAAATAATCTCTTGAATCTCGAAGGGAAATGTATAGCATAATGCTTGTTCGGGATGTTTTGTGCGGTTTTATCGAGTGTTCAAACTTACTTTCTCTTATAAACATATATATACTATACATGCTCCGACAAGAGCGCTTAGACCAAGGCCTTTATTATTTAAAGTTGCACACCGAACTAATTATGGGTTTCGTGAACCGTTATGCCACTGTTGTAATGTATTAAATGAAACCTATTATTGTTTAGATATATGCTTTAAAAGAAATGTTTTTAAAAATCTATTGTCAGCATTTTTAGCTCATAAATATAATAGCACAATTTAAGAGCCTTTGTATGAATATTGTACCATATACATATATCTTTAAGTCTGTAGATTGTAAAATCGTAGATAAATAAATGAAATGAAAGATAATCTCATTACCTACTTAAAATATTTTGCATCTTAAACAAAAATTCATTAATTTTCAGATAGGTTAAAATAGGTTCCTACGTTGCTCTTTAAACAAATTTTTGATTGCGGGAGTAAAGTTTAACCCAAGTTTACACACTAAGGCCCAATTATTGTGAGATCATGCCTTTTCCGGAGTTAAACTTGAATTTACCCATCAAATTTGGTGAATTAACTCAAGTTTAACTTTAATCTCTTTAAACTTTAAAACGAACCCTTTATTTGGAAAATAACTCTGATGGATTAACTCAAGATAGATGCTTTTGAAAGATTATCTTTAGAGTTTGATAAGTCTTTCTACATTCATCCTCGTTAAACATTATTTGCATTGAAACTTGAATAAAATCTAATACATGGTTATCTACATAGCGAGAATACCTATATACTTACATATAAATATCTTCCTACCAACGTGTGATCATAAACAAATAAATCTCCATCTTCATTAGGTATCTACCTATATAAGGGTGGTTCTAAGGGGAAAAAAATTGACGACGCTCCCTAGATTGGCTCGAATTCATGAAAAAAAATTCCCTAATTTTTTCAGATTTTTATTCCTAACTCTTCCTTACCCTATTTCATTAGCAATTTTTTTTTTTTTTAATTTTTTGTCATTTGTTTTTTATTGGAATTTTGTTTTGGAAAATAATATCCTTCCTCCGACTACATTATTACTTAATTATTGTATAATTTTATTTAAGTAGAAAGTGCATAGAAAAGAAAAAAAAATGCAGATAACGGTATTACCTATTAAAAATTACATTTTCAAAACTACTTCTAGGTTAATGAAAACGATGGACAGATCATAAAAAAAAATAATTTATGTCAAAATGTTGCTTACTTTTCGCGTATTTAATGAAACAAAAAGTCTGCCTTTTTGTTTATTAACAATAAAGTTTAAACAAATGATCGAAATTTTCTTAAACATGCACGCGGCTGTAGAGTTTTCAGAGACGCTTCGTTTGAGTCTAATTCGAAGTCTTTTCATTGATTAGTTCAAAAATGACACCTGGTACAGTGTTTATATAGTGTAAATCCAAAAATAAAAAAAATAAAAAAATTATTATCGAAATAGGGACAGGAAGGGTTACAGACAGAGATAAGAATCTGAAAAAAATAGGGGATTTTTTAATCATTTTTTGGACATGATTTAGGGGGCGTCGCACTCAATTTTCGCAAAAAAGAACAAATAAGAACCACCCTAACTTATGTATACAGTGCATTCTCTATAACCGCAACTAATTTAAACAAGGGTGGTTGCAATGACCGAGGTTGCCGCAATAACCGAGTAAATGTTTTTGTAGGCTTAATTCGAGATGCAAAGCGAAAATCAGAAAACCATTATATATAAATATACCAAATATATTTAATGCAACAAATTTTTAGTCAATAACACATAAATAATAAAGCCTTTTCCAATCTTAGGGAATTCGCCACCATTTAATGTAGTCCTCTTTCCGGGTCCACATTCAGCATTAGAAACAAAAAACCTTTCATTCTGCTGACTGTAGATTTATGAACATTATACTCACGGCATAATATGATTTACTTGAAGCTGCTTTATTAATTTTGTCTTAAATTTCACTTTTGTTACAAATTGACAGTTTCACAATTTTTTGAGTAACACCCATTTTTTTTTTCAAAACACACAAGCGACTGATCACTTGGAAAAATTCATTAAACTAACAAGAAAATCTTGCATAATATAGATACATATGGTGTACCTACCTACATTCATACAACTTCATAGTACCGTCACTCAAATGTAGCGGTGAAATAACTGCCGAGACAAAATGTAACGCAACAGACAAAAATAAACATAACCAAGAACCTGATTAAATAAAGGATATGCATGCATATAAAAAAAAAAGTTGCACTTATCGAATCAATTTTTTTGAAGAGTTGCGATTACTGCGTCAACAATGATATAAATTCGGATGTTGCGAAAATCGAGGAGTTGCGTGAATCGAGAGTTGCGTTAATCGAGAACGTACTGTAGTTTCATAATCTTTCCCTCTCCATCCATAACGATCATCGTCGTAAATCGCCACCACTGATTTAAGAGCTAATTTAAAAATCCGTTATCAAATCAATTTGATACTTAATAATTAAAGCTTATTACCACAGAGGTTATTCTCAATTACTTCGAATGAGCCAATTTAATTCTTAAATATTTACCTTACCCGTATAGGTAGATAAAGCACCAACAACAATATTTAAAAACTTTGTTTAGTGTTTAAAAAAAAAACTCATTTTAATTACTTATAGAACAAAAACAATTTGATTAATTATTAGGTATCTGATGTTTATACAATCAAACCTAATGACTATAGATAATTCAGACCATTTGTTTTATGACATAATTCCTACCTATCTTTTTTAATAATCATCATACATCATAGCTAAATACATATAAAAACTTTAAAAATAAACCTAACTTCCGATAGGTAGATTTGGTACATAACGTACCAAACAACACTGAAAACTTGTTTATTTATTGGTTAAAAAAAATTATTTTTGTATAAGTAGGCCTATAGGTAGGTAGGTACCTAACTAGGTATATACAGAACAAATATGTTACAAATTATATGCGACTAGGATTTTGAATTTACAAATAGGTATCACACATCTTCTCCCTGACGGCAAAGCAATAATACATCATTAGTTGGTTACCTATGCCTATTAAATAAAGAATTATAAGAGCAAGAGGAAGAGCAATGCTACTACATAAAGACATCTTGTTACCTACCTTTCTACGTCTAGAAACGTCTGCATTCCTTACCTACATCTTTTCATCTCAAGTCTCAACTGAAAATTCCTAGGTATATCTATCTATACCTACTTATCTGAAAATAAATCCTCAAAATGCTGCTGACATCTCATTAGAATCTCGAACTTTTAAAATGAACCCGCCCACACAAACACACATCACATCAGACTAAAACACACACACAAAGTAGATATAAAGCACCTATCTTGTATCTAAGATAGATTGGTACCTACTAAATTTGCAAAACACACGGAATGAGCTACAAATTTCTCAAATGTCAACACCAAGATGTGATAGTTGTAGTTACATTCATACCTACCCACATTTGTATAAAGTTAAATAAATTCGAGCTAGAGAGACCTATTAGGGGGTGGTGGGTGCCTGGGTGTGGATAAAATTGATACAAGTAGATAGATAGATAAATCGTCCGACCGACCGACGGCATTAGGAATTTGTTAGTTTGGCATAGCATGAAAACTTTCTGTCTCAAATTATTGTAATCAAATTCAACTAAAGTCATATTGATGATACAAAAAATACTCGAAAGATACAAAACTATCTATAGGAGCCTATTTATGGAAAACAAAATCTAAATCCACTGTAAGTTTCATCTAAAATTAATTTAATCTAAATTTTTTGTTCACCAAAAATCTCACAAAACAAAAGTTAAAACTAAATCCTTTTTATTTTAAGATACAAATGTATCTTATCTATTTCTCGATTCTTACTATTTGCTTGCTAAATTGATACTGAGGTGAATATCTGCTTTGCCAGGCGACACAAAAAAAAAACACCACTTTTCAGCCATTTTGGTTGGGAGGGCGTGGCACAACATCCACTCGCTCAATTTCGCAGGGGAACCCCATGGAAATGTGAGTGAGGAATACCGGCTAAACTCTGTACTGTAGGGGAATACGAAAAGATAAGCAAAAATATCAAGAAAAATGGGCGGAACTTTTATTACTTTTACGGAGGGTTGTTGGTGCGACAACGGCGACAACGTGCGAAGGGAAGAAATTATAAAATACTTGGCAAAAAGTAAAGAAAAGAAGTCCTTTAGGATTACAGGGAATTTTGTTGTTGGTCTTTTCTTATTCTTAATCGATAACGCGCCGGCCACAAATGGAAAGGTGGAAATTCCTGCCGATGCCAAAGCGATGGCTGCGAATTTAAAAAGTTTTTTTTTTTGTTGCTTTTGAAGAGGATTTTTTTTTGTTGAAATTGGGATTGGGATGTGAGATCTTGGTATGATGGTGGTGTGGTTTGAGCCTGATGAAGGCTTATTGCTGAAACTGGTCACGTTGGTTGAGCGGTGAGAGACCTCTTTATGCTAAATAATCGACGGCTGCTGTTGCAGCAGGAGCCAGGAGCAGCAGTAGAAGAAGAAGCGGCAGTGAGATGAACCCATCATCATCGTCGTCGTCGTCGTTCTCGTTGCCATCATTGAAGAGCAACAACGAGTTTTGTCAACTTTCAAGAAGCTGCCCTTGTTCGGGTTTTTATTTTTTTTGTTTTGTCATTCCTCTCTATATCCCTGTCCTGCTCCTTTATATACTTAAATCTGAATATATCTATTTCTCTTTATAAATGGAGGTATATTTCAATGTACTCTTTTTTTGTTCTGTTTTATTTTGTTTGCGTTTTTTTTTTTTTTTTTGTTTCATGGAAAATATACCACAAAAGAGGAGCGAGCTTGTACCATCAGCAGACTCAAACTCAACCATCCAGTCAGCCAGCACCAGCGTCCTTCCCCGTTTGTTCGCTTTTTGGTGGTAGCGATGTGCGAAGTTGTGGATGTGACATATTCAACACATGCTCGGGTGAGAAAATTGTGCGCGTTAATGATTTTCTTGTTGGCGAGGGAACCGCGCTACGACAGCGGCAAAGGCGGCGGGCGGTAGATATATGTTTGAATGAAGGAAAACTATATCTACGTAGGGTATACCTCAACCAACCTTTGGAAAAATGTTAAAGAGATTGTGGTGGTTTTGGTTGTGAATTGTGATGATGGTGGTACGTAGTGTGGTGGCGGTTTTATTTGGGATGAAAAGCCTTTTTTCGGATGTTAAATGATAATGAGGTCCTTTTTTAAAGTTTATTTATTTTTTGTTTTAAGAAATAGATGTCTCCTTTTTTTATAATAAAACCCGCTTAAATCTACCTTATTATCATGTGTTAGATATAAATTTATCAGCTGCTTTGTCAAATTCAAATGAATCATGATGCCTTCATCAATGAATCATGAATCATGACTTTTTATAATTAGAATTAACATGATTTTTATTTCTCTTTCCAAGCTTGATGATAAGTAGAAAGAAGTCCAGAAATGGATGAAACATCGCCACGCAAATGCAATGTAGATAACTATACTTTTAACTTCAGGATTTGGAAGAGTTTTATTTCTGTCCACCATTCTTTTGTGTTCCGGAAATTTTCAGAAATGTTTAAAACTCCAGCATTAAGCATCTTCTTTTGTTCAAATATTGCATTGTAATATCTCCCCTCTCAACTAACAATTTTACTCCTATATACATCCAAAGAAGCTTATGTGGATATTCAGGATTTGGAAGAGTTTTATTTCTGTCCACCATTCTTTTGTGTTCCGGAAATTTTCAGAAATGTTTAAAACTCCAGCATTAAGCATCTTCTTTTGTTCAAATATTGCATTGTAATATCTCCCCTCTCAACTAACAATTTCACTCCTATATCCATCCAAAGAAGCTTATTCTAAACGCTTATCACAGTCATATATAATACTCCATAGAGTAAAAACGAAGACTATTTATAATTTTGAATGTACCTTTCAGGAGTAAATTCAGTCCGAAAAACATTGTTACAAAAGAGTCAGAAGTACGAAATAAGTGATATGTCTAGTAGTTGTAGTATTCCCCATTCTTGATCCAATAGTGGCAATTTTTTTATATGAGGCGTTAACTGTAAAGGGGTCTTTACTATCCTTAAAATTTTTAGATACAGTGTGAACTTTAGGAAAATAGAGAAGGATTTAAAAAGAGATACCGATACATTATGGGGTTTTGAACTTCTGAATATGAAAATGATAAAGGAAAATAGTGACAGATAAAGCATCCCACATTTGTCACGCTGTTGGAATTTGAAATTGAAACTTTTACTTCAACTTTAGCAGGTCAACTTACTCAGAAATGTAATTAAACGACCTGAAAGAAGATAATTATTTAAAGACAATTATTTTCTAATTTTGTACTGCAAAAAATATTACTATACTCTGTTCAACAAAAATTGTCAGTACAGGGAAGAAAGGACGTTTGTATCTCTGTCTGGTCGCATTGGCTTGCATATACCTTTTTCAAGTAGAAGCTTTTTTAGGTTTCCGTACCTACTTAGCATTATATCTCACCTTAATTAATTCTGTTCTCAAAACCTTGAAAATAGAAACCTATTTTATAAAAACCACTGAAAAGCCCTTTTGTAGTGCTTTCAATTGGTAAGGGTAACTCTGTTGGAATATATATTTGTTTAAGCTCACACAGCCAGAGTAGAAACGCAAACAATTATATGACCAGTGTGCTTTATGAGCATGCAATGAGAACGGCCATGGTGGAGTGTACGATATTCTGCACCTTATTCAGTGGGTTAGAATCTTTTTTATGGGCAGTTTTATCAATTCAGTGTCGTGAGAGTATACACAGGCGCCACTGTTTTGATAAAAGCTCGCCCATCGGCCCTCTGTACTAACAAAATTAGTTGAACAGAGTATAGATACTATTTTGTTTCGCTTGCGAGATACAAGGTTACCTGCTTAGTTGACATCAAGTTAGCAGGTAACTCTGTAGCTTGATTTCCAACAGTATAAACAAATTGTTTTCGTAATAAATTAGCAAACAATTAGCTTAACTAGCTTATTATGTAGGTATATTTTGATATGAATTTCCGGAAATGCCATGCTAACTTTACACACATTCCAACCATTAAAACCTATGATAAACCAATTATTATCGCCTACTGTTCATGTTTTCGCTGTGCCTTAATATAATTTATCGTCAAATGAAAAAAACTAACAAATTTAAGAGTTTGCGAAATTAAAGTTTGCTATTACTTAAAACGAGTTATATGTCATTGAAAGACCCAAATTGACACACTTTGACAAGACAGAGTGGCTAGTACCAACAAGAAGAGCAAAGAAAATACTAATAGCGAGAAGGTTTAACCCACCCTGTGCTGTCAAACTTTGTCTTTCAATGAGTAGGATTCTATAAAACGACTCCCACGATTTGGTTGCAATTTTTAAATTTTGTTTTTATGAACGGGAAGAAAAATTAAAAATTAGTTTCTGACACGCCCCTTTATTTTTTTTTGTATGGAATTCACGTAAACTGCTGGTTTTCTCGAAAACGACCCAAACGATTTGGATAAAATTTTCAGAGTTCGTTTTTATGAATAAAAAAAAATTCAAAAAATAGTTTAACCTAAGTTCGCACCTTTTACGAAACTATATTTCTCGCAAACGGCTAAAACGAACGCTTCAGAGTTTGTTTTTATGAATGAACAAACAAAACAAAAATTCATTTTACTTTACTTCAACTCCCTTCACATCAACAAGAGTGCAAATAAAAATCCATTGAGAAAAAATGTAAAATACAAACAAAAAATATACGCCACAGAGTACTATTATTAATAGACCGGATATGCTTATAAATTTTACCATATACCTACATTTTAAATGTGAACTTTATTTGGTGTAAGATAAAACTTAAAAACTGCATTTAAAACCCGTCAATTTTAGCGTTAAAAGTGCCTATGAAACCATATGCTCTATACATAAAAGAAGTATAAGCTATGAGATATCGATTCAAGCAGCGATTTTACCAGATCCTCGAATTCTAATGATGCAATTCTGTATCCCAGGTAATATTCAATAAAATATTTATTGATACAATATTAAGAGTCCAAGTGAAATATTGCATTCACACAACGTGTTCTTCTTAAATTTCAAAATGGTGAGTTTGTAGCACAATTTATTTATTTATGAATTAAGAATTTGAAAAAATACGATAACAACCATAGAATGAACTATTGGAGTGAGACTCCTAATTTTATAAATACAATTTTCTTTGATTTAACAGATAAACGCTTCTGTGACGCTGATATAATTGCTGCAGCTATGGGAATTAAAGAGGCGGGCGCAATGACCACAGCCACGAATGAAACTGAAATAATCAAAATCGGAAGAAAGTTTGTTAGTTGGACTTTTTACTAGGGCTGGCCACAAGACCTCGGTCTTGATCTCAGTCTCGCATGAAGAGACGGAGACAAAATTGGCTTTTAAGCAACCGAGACGAGACCGAGACGAGACTGTTTATTTGGACTAAAATTTACAGAGAGCCTAATAAATAAAAAATCAAATTCCAGTTAAATATTTATTTTCTTCTGCTCGTATTCAAACTATAATCGAAAATATCTCGTTCCATTAATCAACAAGTTGGCCGGAAATCGTATTTGAAGGGTCCAGGGGAAAAACGATTCCGAGAAAAATTATGCTATCAAAGGATGAAAATATTTTTTACAATTAAATGTACTTTTTTATACAACACAAATTGATTTTAATTGTATGAATTGTATATTCTAATAAAATGATACGCGTTAAGGGAGACTTCCATCTACGCCCTACATGGTAGCCAAAAACTTAACATATTTTTTGAAAATTTCTTGCGAATGAACCGAACATGATAACTAGAAACGGTTTTTTGCTTTTTGTTCATGCATCCTTTATTATTATTTTAAAAACCTATATTTGAAAACAAAATATATTAGGAAACACGGTGTTAGACCGTTTCATGTATTTCAATTTGTTTTGGCATCACTTCACAATAAGTATTTAAAATATCGGGTAAGTTTTTGTTTTGAACTATTACTACGTAGATGTTTGTTTAAGTTTTGTATCCAAAACAAAACTTTTGAAAAAAAAAAGTTTCTTACAAAAAGTGTCATTTCGAGAGGTATCCAAAATGTTTATGGAAATTTTATTATTCCATCAAATATTACTTACAGAAACCTGTAACATGTCATCTTTAGTTTCATTTTTCAAAAAATGGAATAAAAAAATCCCATCAAATAAAGACATGATGAATTCATAAAAAAAACGAAACGAAAATTCAAACACGAAATTGATGATTATACAAGATTGTTTGAGAAGTTTACACTCTTAGCCCAGGCAAAATGTACAGAAATATGGCCAATCTGCCAAAAAAAATCCAAGTGAAGGTTTTTAAATGCAATTGTTTTTATTTTGCCATAAGAAATACTGTCGCGAAAGTCCATTACCAAATCGCGTACGCGTCAATAGTTCTTCAAGGTAAAATGTCGAAAATATCAGTTTTTCAGATAAAACTCGGAAACGGTAAATGCTATCGAAAAGTGTTTCACACAAAACTTGTAGATTGTGTCATTTTCAACACAAAAAGTTACGACAATTATTTTCTTACGACCCACTGTTAAGAAGATATCGACATTTCAAAAAACGAAAAATGTCGAAAATGGTCGTTTTTCACGTATAACTCCTAAACGGTTCAAATTTTTGAAAATATCTGAACACAAGGTTTGTAAATTATGTTAATCCCTACAAGAAAAAATTATTATTTTTTTCTTAAAAACAACCGTTTTAAAGATATAATTTTTTTTAAAGTTTGACAAAAAGTTCACATTTCTGTTTTTTTTTTAGTTTTTGCTCTTAAAGGCACAAGTTGTCGAAAAAAATCTTGCACTCAGTTTAAACATCATAATATTCCCTTCAAAAAAATATAAAACTTTTTTCCATACGAGTCATAAGTCGCAAGATATTGTGACTTCAATAGTGTCAACTGTAAAAAAAACGGTTCTTGGCATATATCTTTTAAACCCAAAGCTTATATTTGTATATTATATAATATTATATAAGCATGCATTAACAGTATTTTTCTATAAGCCATCATTTTTTTGACATACCGGTTTTTGGCTCATTACTCTTAAATGACGAACTTTTCGGAAAATATTTTATACCTATTTTGCAGATATGAATGTTCCCTAGAGGAAACATTATCATACTTTTTTGCGTTTATCGCATCAGTTGCAAGATGTTGCGACTTCAAAAATGAACAACTTCGAATAAACAGGATTTTGTAATAAAATGTATGTACAACTATATTTCCGAAGTTTGACCATTTTTAGAGTCGCAATTTCTTGCAACTGATGCGTTATGCGTTATGTGTAATAATTTTTCCTCTAGGGAATATTCACATCTAGAAAATAGGTATAAAATATTTTCCGAAAAGTTCGTCATTTAAGAGTAAAGAGCCAAAACCCGGTATTTTAGACTTTTGGTGTTTTTATTTAAATAATGATTGCAAAAAAATGATGGCTTATAGAAAAAAAACTGTTAATGCATGCTTATATAATATACAAATTTTGCTAATGTAATTTTTCGATTAAGCTTTGGGTTTAAGAGATATATGCCAAGAACCGTTTTTTTTTTGACAGTTGACACTATTGAAGTCACAATATCTTGCGACTTATGACTCGTATGGAAAAAAGTTTTATATTTTTTTGAAGGGAATATTATGATGTTTAAACTGAGTGCAAGATTTTTTTCGACAACTTGTGCCTTTAAGAGCAAAAACTAAAAAAAAAAACAGAAATGTGAACTTTTTGTCAAACTTTAAAAAAAATTATATCTTTAAAACGGTTGTTTTTAAGAAAAAAAATAATAGTTTTTCTTGTAGGGATTAACATAATTTACAAACCTTGTGTTCAGATGTTTTCAAAAATTTGAACCGTTTAGGAGTTATACGTGAAAAACGACCATTTTCGCCATTTTTCTTTTTTTGAATTGTCGATATCTTCTTAACGGTGGGTCGTAAGAAAATAATTGTCGTAACTTTTTGTTTTGAAAATGACACAATCTACAAGTTTTGTGTGAAACTCTTTTCGATAGCATTTACCGTTTCCGAGTTTTATGTGAAAAACTGATATTTTCGACATTTAATCTTGAAGAACTATTGACGCGTACACGATTTGGTAATGGACTTTCGCGACAGTATTTCTTATGGCAAAATAAAGACAATTGCGTTTAAAAACCTTCACTTGTATTTTTTGGCAGAAAAAGTACAATTTGCCTGGGCTATCTCTTTTCGCACAGAACTTATTGCCCGGAACCTTAATTTTGTGGATAAACTGAGATTTGGGTTTTTTTTGTGTTAAGTTGTTTCTTTCATAACTTCTTTTAAATTTTGTTTTATTTATTTACAATTTGTGAAATTCCTTGTCTTGTTGGAGACTACTGGAAAATTTCGTTTCGCAATAGCGCGTTAAAAGTCCGAACATTTCTGGTTGTTTTAGATTAAAAATGTCTCCAAATTCCTGTAGACAGTATCTCTAAAAGTAAAAGTTGAAGAAGAAAAATTATTTTAGTGAGTTCGCCTTTGCCTTGCACTTTCAACAACCTTTTTCCCCAACACTCAAATATCTCTACAACATCAACTTTTTCTTTTTCTCATTATTAAAGGAGATGATATAATTTTCATTTTGTATCAATATAAGTTAATATTAGGCGAATTTTAAAAATAAAACTGAAAACATTCAACAGATAAATTATTGAACTAATTACCCAAATTTAAAATGTTCTATGCTTTCAAGGGGAAAAATTAATCCAACTTACAACTTATTATTATATATTTTTCTAATTTTACATAAGCTTCTTTAAAAATAAATGTAACCTTAAAAAAATAACTTTTATTCTAAAAAGTAGTCTAAGAATTCACACTGTACAGTAAAATACTGCACATACCTACCTACTTATTCGGAAGAAACTATTTTTAAATATAATCTGTTAAAAATTTAAATAAGAAAGCAATCAAAATCATTTAGCTATTTAACACTGAAGTTAAACAAAATTAATCTATCTCTGGCTTTTAACAAATTTAAACGAATAAATATAAATTATTTTGGCAATGCATTATTTATAACCTCGTATCGTAAGCTTTAGATTCAACAATCTTGAAGACATTCCACATTTCAGCCCTCAGTCCGTTGCCAATAAATCATTTTTGTGTATTTCACAAATAAGTTCTACCTCCAACAGTGAAATATGTATCTACGATTTATATTGTATTTATATACATAGGCACATAGAAATAGAAAAAAAGTTATACATACAAACGACGAGACTACAAAAAAAAACTGTTTTAACATTTTAATTAAAAGAAAAAATTTCTAAATTCACTTGGCGCGTTGCAAAATGCCAACATTAATCAAGCAGCTCGGTGATGTTTTGGTCGTTCGTCCGCTACTCAACTCGAGCTCGTGTGAACATTTCGCTAAGATCTCACCTCATCACGTCTACGGGCGCGAAATGACAAACGAAACCCCAAACTCACGAGTGATATTTTGTGCGCCTTTGAAGTGACATCGTCGAATGCCAAACACATTACACCTTTAATCACCTTGTAGAACGTTTGAGCAAGAAGAGGACATCCATTTGTCTTCGACAATCTATTTTTAGCTAAAGAAATGAGCTTTTCGCGCAGTTCTTCTAGTTCGGTAAAATAGTGGAAGGTGCATGATGGGCATGCAATCGTTTTAAAAATAGGAAATTAAAAATGTTCTCGAAGGAAAAACGAAAATCAAAAGTGCAGCGTTGATTTGACAACATGAACAGTTTTGAACCCAAATCGGCGAGGATCATCGGCTAAACTCAGCGAATTCATCTAAGGAACGTGATATGTACGTGAACATGCACAACGGCGGCGATCCGCTCGATACGCAATCTCAGTGATGCAGATGCATATTTTATTTTCTCCTATCGTGCAGCAATAAATCACGAGCTGCGCCCAGCGTTTGTCTTAATTAACGCAAACGCTTCATTGAGGATGAAATGTGGAGAGGAGGATGCTTTTGTGTGAAGTGTGATCACACGAGGTGACACTTGTTCCAATTAATTGCTTGCTCAGTCGGAACCGGGAGGCAATATACGATAGGGGAGCAGTGCTGCAGGGTGAGCTGCTACCATCATGCATACCACCTATGCCCGCCGATGAGGCGGAGAACCAAAAATCATCTCGTTGAAAACCGTCTCTCGGTCGGAGCTACCTAACATAGGAATGGAGAATGTCTGGTGTCGCCTCTCGTCTGATTGGACCACACCGAAGACACTTGATGCATGGCGATGGCAAGCTTCTTTCTTAAGATACATATATTCTATACAGCACCTATAGATATATTTTTTGTTTTGTTTTTGGGTGACAAATCAAGAGTTTTCATCCGAATTTTTTGGTTGATTTTATTGTGCTTGAAAGTGCCACACACAGACCTCGAGCTAGGTGCGAAGAGATTCTGATGGGTGCATTTTTTGGGAGCTGAAAGATTGACAGTATACCGCGGGAACAGGAACACACACACAGCTTCTTCAAGACGATAATGTTAAGGAGCTGCGATTGTGATTTAATTGATTCAATGTGATGAAAGAAATTCTTCTTGGGATGTCTTTTTTTTGTTTTTTTCTTTTGTCTTGTAAAAATGTATTTATTTTTGAATGCAATAAACGTCAGAAAAATGCGGATAAGATTCTATAAAGCCAAAGAGTAAATCCAAAGGCGAATGGACTTGGAACACGTTATTGGAACTTCTGTGTCTTTTGTTTCATTGTTTTCATCTAAATGGAGGGATACCTCTCTCTAGTATAATTGACTTCTCATTTCTCACCTCAAAGAAGAAGCAAGGTATTTCTTTCTTCAACATTCGACATATTCAAAGCGTCTAAAGACCACATATTAAATTTGGCCCGAATCTCGCAAGGGTCAAGAACAACTAAAACCTGTATTTCGGCTATTTGTAAATGTAGTAGTGACAAATCTTCTAAAGGTATCTCTTTGTCACGAAGAAGTACCTATCAACTTAGCACTTATGATTTAAGGTTCCCTCTACGTTCCTTTCGATTAATAACACACACACAAGAATAATTCAGTTGTGGCTCGTTTCTTTTAGAGCTGTTACGCAACCAAATTTATAAAAAAAGAGCTCAAGCAAGTTTAAAGCTCCATAAAGTTTCCAATAGCTAAGCTTATTTTACAAAGCTTATATCACAAAGCAATTTTAAATTCAAACAAGCCAATTTTGGAAAATTTTCCTAAAGAGTTCGTTTGAGCTTCTTTTGCGATAGTCCAAAACTCCTTATCGAAAATAAAATCTAGTCTTCAAGTTTAAGTTATTTTCTACTGAAATTATAGTGGTAATGATAGATTAAAACGAAACTTTTAAGAAGTTAACAAGCTTCCATCAAGTATTAAATTCTTCTTTTAATTATTAATACAAGTTTTTACGAAGCTTTTTACAACTGACTCATAGTAGCACATTTTCAGTTTGCTAAAAGTGAAAAACTATTTTTCCAAAAAAAATATTTCATATCTTTGATATAAATTAAATACAGTGCTGTCTGGGTAGCGTGAACACTGGGCTGCGTGAACACCTGGCTCGCATAAACACCAATTGTTTTATACTGAGCACTCTATAGTGTGAACAACAAAAACCTCGATAGCATGAACAACAAATTTATGCTCCCATTTCGGGGATTTCCCTTTATTTTAGACATCGTAGTTTTATACACACGTTCAAAAACATTTTTGCACGGCATACTCCGTTTTTGTTCATAATATTTGTACTGATTCCAATAAAAAAAAAAACGATTTACGTTTGAATACGTGAAACTCGCTCCTGTTTGTATGCTTCTTTTCAGTGCAATTTGTTTTTCGACATTTCAATTTTATTTTTCGTCTGTGCAAATATGTTAACAAAAAAACCAAAGTTTTTATCGTTAAAAGAAAAAGGTGATGTTATCGAGAAGCTAGAAAGGGGTGTAGCCCCATCAATTTTATCCCGGGAATACAATGTGGCTAAATCAACAATTTCGGCCATAAGAAAAAATAAGGAGAAACTCTTTAAAGTGGTCGCCACTAGTCAAATCAGTTCGCTGAAAAGAAAAACATTAAAACAGGGTGAGTATCCTCGCATGGAACGGGTGCTGTATAAATGGTTTTTAAAGCAGCGTCGAAAGAATCTACCAGTTGGTGGTGAGATGCTCGAAGAAAAAGCAAAACTGTTGCATCAAAAATTAAAAGAGAAAGGAGGCTTCAATGCTAGTTCTGGTTGGCTAGATGGATTCAAATCTCGTTTTGGTGTTCGGCTTCTAAAAATCTGTGGAGAGAAACTTTCATCCGATCACAGCGCAGTTGCACCATTCAAAAATAATCTCGCAAAGACTATCCATGAGCTCCAGCTATCTCAGAACCAAATTTATAACGCTGATGAGTCGTGTTTGTTTTGGAAGTTGTTGCCTGAAAAAACGTATGTGACCAAAGGAGAAAAAACTGCACCCGGTAGAAAAGTTGAAAAAGCTAGAATTACATTCTTAGCATGCACTAACGCTACTGGTCTTCACAAAATTAGGCCGTTGATCATTGGAAAATCCAAAAAACCTCGTTGCTTCAAAAATTTTAACATTCCTGTTGATTACCGTAGTTCCAAGAACGCATGGATGACTTCCGATATTTTCAAAGATTGGTTTCATAATTTATTTGTCCCACAGGTAAGACGCATGATGAAAAGTTATTGGTGTATATAGGCTCATACATTTTTTACCAGGTGCAAGATTTCTTACGAAAAGAAGGCTTGCCAATAAAGGCTGTTTTACTACTCGACAACGCACCATGTCATCCTTCGGAGGCCTTATTGAAAACAGATGATGGCTCTATATTCACTATGCACATGCCACCAAACGTGACACCATTGATTCAGCCAATGGATCAAAATGCAATTCGTATTACAAAGCTGTATTACAGAAAAAGTCTCTTACGATTAGCCTGTTGGAAAAAAAGATGTTTTGAATTTCTTAAAGTCATTAACTATAAAAGACGCAGTTTCTTTATTCGCAATAGCTTGGAGTCAGTTAAAACCAGATGTTATAGAAAAATGTTGGCGCAATATTTTACCACAGATTTGTACACATGACATCGAACTACAAAGCTCAGATGGAGAGGAAGATACCCCTCTTAATTTAATAAGAGACAAGTTAAGGAAGCAGCAGTTGGAAGAAATCAATGAATTGCAAAACTTGCTACAAATTATTATCCCAGAGGTTTGTCTCATATGACTAAGAAATTAAATCATAGATATCAATTGATTTATGTAATTTAGGCAACATCGACTGTTACGGATATCAACACATGGAACGCAATTGATGATAGATTAGAGCCAAATGAAGATGAAAGCGAGCTAATATCATCTGATGAAGATGAAACTGACGAAACTCTGAATCAAACCAAAATAACTGCGTCAGAAGCAATCCAGATATTTGATAAGGGGATAGATTGGGCTGAATAAAATACGTCTGACTATTCAGATATCATAATGTTAAAAAAACTTCGTGAAAAGGCTGTGCAGAAGGTGCTGGCAAATAAAAAAAAAACAAAAATGTATTAAAGATTATTTTAAATGAAAATCAAAGTAAAATAAAACTTTAATTAAAGTTCGGAAACTGTTGTCGAAGTTTGTTTTTCTTGATAGGTAAAATATTGGATAGCGTGAACAACCTGGTTAGCATGGACAGCCTGTGCAATAATTAGTTCACGCGACCCAGACAGTACTGTATGTTGTTTTCAGGAATGTTTGAATTAAGCAACAAATAAATAAATGTGATAAGCAGTGGTGTTCTAAGTCTAGGAAAATTTGGAACTCTACAACCAATAATTTTCTTTTTTTTTAAATGTGCGATGTTCTCACTTTGAAGCTTTTTAATAAAACCTGCACCTCAATGCACGAAAGGACACAATTTTATCGTGCTCCTATGCCAAGGATTGGTTTCGTGTCAACAAAATATTCGAGGTTTTTACGTGTGGCCAAATTTTAAAATTTCATTAAAAACTACCTTTAGCCAGGAGGTACAAACAAAATGTTTCATATCTTACTATTCACTAATTCGAAACGTTTAGAATGCTTTAACTTAGCCACATTATAGCCATTTATAGCTAAAATATTTATCTAAGCCCACGCTGACCTTAACTTCCACCGAACATTCAAACATCGAAGTAACATAAATAATTATATCTACTTCCTATATAATTATGATATTTTGTTAAACCCTGCCCACAGCTAGTACTCGATATCCTACTCATATCAACTAATGACCTTATATACCTAAGGGTCAGAAACTAATTATTTTCAAACCATTTACCATTATTTGTTTATTTTTTTTAAATCAATTTGAAATATCTACCTTTTCACAGATAAATATCACCCACCTATAGTCCGTCATATCTGCAACACCTGTATAATGTGTTCACTTCCGACAAAATAATCAAGAAGTCAAACACAAAGTCCCGACTGAGAAACTGACAACAGAGAACAAGGTGACCCTATCCTCTGACTATGGCTAAACCCACACCACAGATTCTTATCTCTATCAAAAAGCCTCACTTGTGGATTGATTCCCTTTGTTGGAAATGTTTATTTCTTTTTAAGGGTTTTTCAATAATTCCCTAATTTGCTTAGATAACACAACACCGAATGAGTGACTTCGGTAATTATAAACAAATCAACTAAATTAAGGAAAAAAAAAGTCCTCACCTCTTGGAGACATACCTCTCAGTGCGACAAGGATAATCTTCACATAACATCAGTGACTCGTGTAATTAGATACGAATAACAGAGTAGATAGGTCTGTAGATGGCACCTCGAGCCGCCGAAAAATTATTTAAAAAATTTCGACATACGATCGGATGTTTGGATAACAATTTTGGGTTGGACTTTGTATCACCTGGACACGACATGCACACCGATGAATAGATACAATCAGATAATTGGTGTATCTTTTTTGGATATGTGACGTACCTAAATAATCTGCAAGTTAGTGTGGTTCATTTAATGACGTATTAGATGAGGGACTGCCAGTACCAATACAACATACTCTCCTGGGGGAAGACTCTAAAACACCACCTTCTCTATACACAACAAATACTCTTATAAGGATACCCGTTCCGGACGATTTGTACACATTTCCATAGAATCATCGCACCATCAGCCATATCATCCTTGACACGTGTCCGGTGTCTTATTGTTCCGCATCCCGTAATCAAAGGTGCACGTGACATAACAATTCCCAGCTAATCGTTTGGGTGTGCATTCTAAGTATAAATCTGTTTTAGCCTTCTCCTCCCCCCCTTACCTCTAAATCGAGTGGGATGACTCTGAGGCTCGTGGCCTATAAAATGTCAATTTGTCGCGGGACTTAATTGAATAGAGGAGTGCGCATTGTCCAAGTTAAATGGAAAAGACAGTTGATATCAATTTGTTATTTTTGCTTAGCGAAAGGGAAGGCAAACGCAACTATATACGGCGACTATGACGATGTGACGTAAACATTTTTTTTTATTACAATTTTGGTGGGCTGGAGCTGAGGAAGGAGACTGTGGAAATTGAATAGGTAAGTGATGGAAGTAAATCAGGAATTTTATTTTCCGAAAGTCTATAAGAAAATTAAAAATTAATTGACCGAATTAATGATTCTAGCCTCTATTTAATAATTTAATTGTCTTAGAAGATTGAAAAAGAAAGGTTACAACCATCATTGTTGATCTTTATGAGCTACAATTTATAAAGGAAGCATAAGTTAGAAAGTTAAAAACAATAAAGAAAATAAATAAATTTGTTCGAATCTACCTACTTGAAGTATGTAAAGTGAAACCTCCCTTCCACGGACAGCAACGGTGGCAAACATTTTTGTCCATTCAAGGGAGTTGGTAGTTCGAGGGAAAAATGAAGAAATCTCATGCCTGTTCCTTTATTCTGAATTTCTGTGATTTGTTTGCATTTTATTCCAAAGTCCTGTCAATTTTTTTTGGAAAATGAACTTTGAAAGACGTGACTAAAATAGATAGAAATGCAGAGATATTCAGATATATGAGATAGGTAGATATATTATTACTTTTAAGAGGAGGACACATAAGAAATTCGAACATTTTCAAAATAAGGCCCACCCTAATAAATACAGGAATGATTGAAGACTACTTCAAAATCAATATTAAAAAAAGTAGGACCTAAGTATCTACCTTGGTGGACACTAGGGGTTAGCACAAAAATGTACTAACGGAGTCTTCCCCTTTAGGTTCGAGATAAACATATAGACGTACAGAAGTGAGCCCTGTGATGCCTACACATACCCTACCCACGGACGTTCTCGTCATGACGTAAAACACTGTGCTATATAATAGAGCAAGTCAAAAAACAATGCAGTTTATTTTTCTATGGGGAATTAAAGTTCTCCCAAACGGACCCGAAGCATTCGTTGCTACTACAGTTTTTCTTGTTGTTCTTCATCCTATATCCTTCATTTATTCTGTTTTTGCGAATATTTCACTAGAATTTCGTTTTGGTTTGGGAGGGAGAGCCCTATTTATCTACTGCACCGTGTTGTAAAAATCTCACAGTTAATTAATGTAGTGTATAGATAAGATACCAAATATTTTTAAAACAAAAAACCAATAGGAATAAAAAGGCAACAAAATGTCATCGTTTAGTTCAGTCACATTTCGGGCTAGTTCAGAAAAATTATATCTTAGAGGTCTCACTGGCAAGCGCACCCAAAACATTGTTTGTTCATGTATTTCGAACGTAAATTCATGTGAAGAATAAGTTTTAAAAATTATATTTAATGTTGTCTCATTCATCACAAGAACTCAACATACACAACCCAAACCCACACAATCAGTTTATAATGTCGAAGGTATAAAATGTACCTATACATTATGATAGAAATTGAAGTCATATATTGGGTACAACCTCAAGAAACCTGAAGAAAATTAAATTGAAATGCCTGACCAGACCACATGAAATGTCGACCAAGCGTAAACACCCAAGCACACACTTGCTAATTGAGTGACCCTTCTGCAGATGCTCAATTCTTGGCCAAATGAATAAATGTGGTTCACAATGACATACTCCAATGGTCTCATGACAATAATAATAACAACAACACAACTAGACATTAACTCACAATGTGACAATAATATTATAACCTTCTTCCTGACCAGTGACCAACCATCTTGTATGGACCACAATATTATAATACAGAGTCCCAAGCAGTTGTGACATCATCAGATTGACCACTGCCTGCTTGGCCTGTTCCTTTGGTTTCAGTTAATGACCACATATTATGACACCCAAGGAACATGATGAGGCTATAAGTGACCAGAATGCATGACCAAACCATGGCACCACCCCTACAATAACGATGAGGAAATCTGCTAAGAAAGTTGATGAATCAAGCTTGATGGAATACACGGAATGGGTGATTATGTGTGCGTGTGTCATGTGTGTATTTGGATCCAATGAGCTGGACATTAATAACTTAAGTCTGGTCAACCGGTCGATAAAGGGTTGAGATGGAAGCCAAGAGTGTCTATAAACACTGAAAGGTCGTCGTTGCGGTTAGGTTTTATTTTGTATGATTATTATGATGAAACAAAATTGACAAAAACCAGAGCAATCAAAATTTGGTTGATTGTAGGTTATCATCAGTGTTTTTGTAAAGAAGAGTCTTCGAACAAACCCGTTTATTAGCCACCCTTCCACTGTCGTTCTATTCCTGTCGAAAGGCGCACACAGGAATGGTTGCGAGTTGTTAGTCACTAGGCCCTGGTTCTTCATGAGCCGTTGTGCCACCCGATTTATTTATTTATTTTTTCCACTGTCATGTCTATAAATCATTTATTGACAGAACCTCTAATTTGATTGAACCCGACTAGACTGATATTAAGTTTAGGAATTTTTCTGTGAACCCAATTTTAATTGGAGAATATACCTACGTACTTTGAACTTGACCACTATGTTTAAACAACGTACTCGTAAAGTGGGGTTGTTCTCGATTTAATTTGATGGTAAAAATATTTACATAGGTACATGAATTTGAATCTGAGCGTTAGATTCTAATTTCATAGAAATCAATGTATTCATTGCTTAAGGATGTACACGATGTATGCTACGAAGGAAAACACGATGTGAGCACCGGGATATTAATATCTATAATAATACAAAAAAATCGGCGGTCAAAAATTAAATCGGTAAACGTTAAAACGTTAAAACGTTTCACCGAGCTGCTGAAATGTTCCTAGAAAATACAAGTAGTTTTTACAGTCTTTTACTTACAAACTCGCTAAAATGTGAAGTTAATATTGATACGAAAAAAATTCGAAGATTTCTAAAAGAAGCCCACCCTACTACACAATCATAATATAGTTCACTATACGAGAGCCATATAAAATTTTCTTAAGCAGCTCTTTTATAAAATTCGATTTGGAAATATGTTCATACTTTCAGTCTCGTCTCTCGTGTTTAAAAAACGACCTGGCAATATGTCAATCAACATAAATTTACATATAAATTCATCAAATATCGTCCCCATTTCTCCATAATCAATCAATTATCATTGGTGTTACGGTAAGTTTGCAACTTTATGGCAAATTATGTGACCCCTTACCTTACCTTAGTCCACTTTCACACAAGGAAACTGAGTTTCCAGCAACTGGGAGCTTGTAGGCGAGAAGTGGAATAAGAAAGAGGATGGAAAAAAATCTCCCCGGTCAACGATTTGAAACTTTAGTTTTGTTTCTTCCGTGTAAATATACAAGCCAATTAAAGGAAAACGTCAAAAAAATCTCCAGGAACTGGTTTCCCTGTGTGAAAGGGGACTTATAAACATTTTTAGAAGCGATAGCCGACGTCAATTTGCTTCAGCGTCGTTTCGAACGATTTGCTTAATAAATTTAAAAAGCATTGCCAGATTGAAACCAGACTTACTTTAAGAAATGGAAAATTTCTCGGATACTCTGATCAATTAGCAAACTTTTTTGCCAGATAGGCTTATAGTATTTTTTTTTTAATTTAATAAATATTGTTGATTGAATCAAAAAATGTTGTCCGTTGTAAAGTTAAGTGCGCCATAATGCCCAAAATTCCCCTTATGCCGATTCTTAAAAACCGGTTTTGAAAATTTCGACTTTTTAAAATGTCGAAAATAGCTTACCTGGGTGGAAGATGTTGAAAAACATTATGCTGATTGAATATGCTTCAGAAATAAGAAATTTTTGTTGGCACTCTCAGACTTAACTATAACTATATATTAAAAAATATTAAATGTACACCTACACCTATCTGAAATATTTTTAGACATCATTTTCATGAAAAAAAAAATACTTCTAAGGCCCGTTTGCTGATACGAAACATAAATATTTAAGTTCAACATAAGCGCTTATGTTCTACTTTTTCCTAAGCAAAAAATGTCACATTCGTATGTTTAACTTAAATGCTTAAGTTTCGTATCAGCAAATGAGCCTAAATAACTTAACGAATTTTAGATTATTCAAACAACAAAATCCAATTAATATAAAAAATATTAAGCGCTCTAAATTCCGATATAATTTGATTGAAAGCAATATTTTATGATAAACCATTATCCATATCCATAAAAGAATTCAAGGGCGTTCAAGTCATGCGTTTTTTTTATTTTTCAATTTATCGAGATTTAGAAAAGAAAAAAAAAACAAATTATTAATATTACGAGTCATAATACCCTATCGACCATTTAGCTTTTACGATGCATTTACATGCAAATCGCACCAAGCAACGCAGCGACGCGATAATTGCAAAATTTCAGCGCTGAAATTTGCACCTGCCCATAGAGTGATTGCCTTTGCAGGCAGTAAAAATAATAATAAAAAAAAAATAGTAAAAACATTATATAAAACAACAAACAACCAAGCTATATAGAGAGTCTTTATACAAATAATAAGCCTGTAATTAACAGTGCAGCGCTATGATATGTTAATTAATTATCCGCGCGCACACAGTTGGCTTAATTAATTCTTTGCATCCGCGAGACTATGAGAGGGGGATAGTGTTGCAACATGTTGCAGTGCTGAGTAGGGGACGGACGCCGACGGAAAAATGACAATATTTCTATGTCACTGGGTTATGACAGTTTCAATGCGAAGATCGCCTACACTCCTCGTTTATTTATGATGGAAGTCGGAAGAGGAAACACACCTGCCTCGGGGTTAATGTGAGGTCATCCGCTTGGACGAAGTGAGTAACCTAAGACCGATTAATGATCAAGGCAATTGCGGTTTGACGGTGCATTGTGTATAGCCCCTCTATATACAACTATGTTTTGCCAGCGATGAATGTTATTTTCTTCTTCATTATAACCTCTCCCGCTCAAATCATTGTTCGTTTTAATTATTTCATCTATACAACTATGTTGAGTGGTTTACCATCCGGAACCGAGAAATTAACTTCATCAACTTAACATCGAGTCATCTCTCAATCGTGCGAAATTGCTAATCGGGGCTTGCATTGCAATATACATATATCTACAACTGCGAAGATGTGTATCTTGTATCTATGGACATCCACATCATCAAAGACTATGGATTGATGTGCTTGTGCGATGAAAAGCCAAGAGCATAATTCCGTGTTAGTTTGTCACGGTATTTTGCACTTTTCACACACACACAATTAAACATGTTGATGGTATGTTCCATACAAGACTTTATTAAGTGATAACATAAGAAAGTTGCATGCACACGCTTCGGAAAGACAAAGTCCCAAAGTAACATCTATAGATACCATCTCAGCTATAACACACCTCAGAAGCTGTATTTCAAATTGGAACTGACAATCGGGGGCAAGTTTGGCTAAAAAAAAACTACTGAAACAAAAACAGGCTAAAAGTGATGTCGGCTCAATGGCTAATTGCAAAGGTAAATGCTGTGATGGGGCGGCAGCAGGCGGCAGATGACGACGACGATGACGTCGACGACTGACGGCCCAGCACAGCGGGGCAAACAAAGAGGGAAGAAAAACCACCTGAGTGAAGTGCATGCAGTTCATGCATCATGCGAAACAATCATCACCAGGTCGGAAGGTGAGATAAAACAATGTGGTAATTAGAGTCGTTAGTGTAAATAAAAAATTTATAAAAATTACTGCTACACTATCTGATAACCTGTTTGGTTTTTCAACAAAATTACAACTGTTGACTCAACTTTGTTATATCTTTTAACTTTAGAAATAGACAATACATTACCTATATACCAACAAAAAATAGCCCGTTTGTGAGAGTATTGAAAACAATCTCTTTTTTTTTTCTTTAATATGGTGAGGGTCTTTATACACTTATACAGGGTCATTAAAAAAAATATTTGGAAAAATATTCGAGCAGGATTTGAAATATATGATGAAAACACAAAAACATATTTGTTTGTTGTTGTCTCTGTGTATTTTTGAGACATTCTTGAAAACTCATAGTTGCAGGTAGTCTCCGAATTGTTTCACATTTATCAATTTTTTTGTTTTTAAAATAGTCCGGGTTCCGAACTTGCAACAACTAAAGGAGAATGGGCAAAAATGTATGGGAGCTGGTCTACCCACTCAACAGCAATGTGTTGTATGTCGTTGAAAAGGTAATTTTACTGACTTCATTTCATTGTACGACCATTAAGCTCTAAAGTATGGGGTACGTGAGATATTCAGAATCAAAGCACCGAAAAAGACAATCATGCATTTCTTCATTGGTAGTGTGTCCTCATACCTACATTAATCTGTGATACATCGTTGAAAAGATAATTTTGTGTACTTCATTTTTGTATATAGCCGTGAAGACATAGATCATAGGTTGCAAGAGATATGTGGGCATACAAATCGGCAAATATAACAACAATGCAGTTCTTCATTTGGTACTGGTCTACCGACTCAACAGTAATGAGTCATACGTCGTTGAAAAGCTTATGGCATTTGCTTTATTTCATTATATGGCAGTTAACCTCTTAACCATGGGGTTCGTAAGATATTCGGCTCTTAAGCACAAAAAACAGCAATAATGCAATTCTGCATTGGTAACTTATCAACCAAGTCAACAACTATGAGTCATGTGTCGTTGAAAAGGCTGTTGCGCGTACTTCTTTTTATTATATGACCGTTAAAGTGTAAATAATGGGATTCGAGAGATATGTGAATCCCGCACTGGTAGCTGGTCTTTCAACTCAACAGAAATCTCTCTTATATCTTTGAAAACGCTATTGCATGTACTTCATTTTGCAATATGCCGTTTAGCTGTAGACCGTGGGGTTCAAGAGGTATTTGGCCATCAAAATAGGTAAATATAACAAAAATGCACATCTTCATTGGGTACTGGTCTACCAACTCAACAGTGATGAGTCATACGTCGTTGAAAAGCTTATGGCATCTGCTTCATTTCATTATATGGCAGTTAAGCTCTAAACCTTAGTACAGTACAGATATAAAACTTTTTTTAAAATTGACCCAGCGCCTTCTATGGGTCAGTTGTAAGGACTAAACGGCACAAACCAACCAGCGTTGCCCTTTGGCCACTAAAGGGGCCAAATGGCCCCTTTTTTGAATTCCCCGACTTTTTCAGAAATTGCCCAATCGGCCCCTTTTTACGATTTCACTCTTAATTTAATAATTTTCGTTAAGATATTCTATTAAATTTCAATTAAAAAAAATATCACAAAGTTTCTTTTCACAAAACGCTGTCGTTTAGTTTCGAAATTTGAATTAGCAATGCATAATGATAGCAGCAAGTGACAACACTACAATTTATTTTCGAATTATTTGGAAAACTTAAACAGTTATTTAGTTTTGTTTTGTTGCAAGAAGTTCCTTTTGTTTTGAGTCAAAAATATCGAATAAAAAATTAAAAAAAAAACATGAAGAGGTAATCTATTTTTTTATATTTTTGAAATAATCATAAATATATATAAACAATTTCGGTTTTACTTCTGCACACTGTTTTTTTTTTGTGTGAATGTATTATCGAATTTTTATATATTGGCCTTTTTTATGTCTCGTCCCCTTTTACATTTTTTCAGCGGCAACACTGAAACCAACATTACATGCACAAACAAATATTTATTAAATTTAGTTTAAAATCATTAAATAAAAAAGTGCGTGTACGCCCTAGTGCACTAGTAGTGCATTGGGCGTTACAGTAGGGCATTGGGAGACTACATTTCGTAGTGTTCACATGTGTTACGTGTTTATCAGCTAATATTAATTTAAATCCATTTTTTTATTAGGCTATTAAATATAACGGAATATGAAAGGGAGACAAGTGCGTTCACGGTTTTTTATTATTAAATATTATTCTGGAACTTAAGCTTGATTAAAACACTGAATCGGCCCAAACTTAAAAACTGAGAGAATGCTCACACACTGGTAATTTTTAAATTTTGTTGCTATAACTGAAATACATATTTTATGCGACTTTACATTGGAGCAATGGTCGTTGGGTTACCTATTTTTTTTATATAATTGACGCGCACTCAAGGGGTTCTTAATACCCTTAACATGTAAAAAAAGGAGATACCGATGCACATTAGTTTTGAATTTCTGAATATCATACTGAGAAGGAAAAATAGAGTTAGGTATAACGTTCAACATTCATGTAGTGCGACTAAAAAAGAATCCCTGTACTTGACAGTACGTCCGACTTTTTGGTTTAACTACAGGAGACAGTATTGAGTTTTTGAAGCACTAAATTCTACGCGGTTTTTTATTCCCCAATGGACAATGCTGTCGAGATCAGAATTTAATGAGCTTATCATTCGCTGCCGTTCAAGTTCCACATCCGAAGGACATGGATGTGAATCTGAAAACAAATATGAGAAGCTGAGGGTACTATCGTCAGCGAAACAGTTTAATGGATTAGAAGTTTCAGACAAAAGATCATTTATGAATATAACGAAGAGATTCGGAGACAAAACGGAGCCCTAAAGCACACCAGCATTTATTTTGTGAATTTCAGACTTGAAACCTTCCAATAAAACTTGTATTGAACGGTCCGAAAGGTAATTTCTAATCAAACGAAGAAGAGATTCATCACTACCAAATGTACGAATTTTAAATAAAAGAGCTTAATGCCAAACTCTTTCACATTCTTTTAAAATATCAAGCGCAATAATCTTACTTTCTCCAAAACGATGTAAAGATTTGTGCCACTGTTCGGTGAGATATACCATCAGATCACCTTTTTGCTACGAAAGCCGTACTGCCGGTCATTAAGAAGCTTTCGTTCTTCGAGATATTTCTTGAGCTTAAAATTAATCAGCGTTTCCATGACCTTGGAAAGAAGGGACGTAAGCGCAATTGGTCGATAGTTAGAGGAGGAAGAAGATACGGCTTTTTTAGGGACAGGCTGGGCAAATGCTGTTTTCCATCCACTCGGAAAGAGTCCAGTAGAGTAGAAAAGAAGAAAAAGCTTACACATTGAATTTGTCAGCGTTGAAGAACACCTCTTCAGAACTATGGGAGGGATACTATCCAGGCCAGCGGATTTGTGAATGTCGAGATCTTTCAGAACTCTAGCAACTGCACGAGTACGAAAGAATATTTGTCCCACAAATTTATTTACGCTCTTAGGTACAGGAGTAGTCATAACACTCTCTGGCAGCGTCGAATTAACAGAAAAGTGTGCTGCAAACAAATTGGCTTTATCTTGCGAGCTGACAAAAGGAGTATCAATGAAGACGAGCATTGGAACCGAGGACGAGGTGGTATTTCGTATGTTTTTTTACAATTGACATTCAAACAAATTAGGCCTTAAATTATTGAAGAATATCGGAATATTAAAAACTAGTCGATCAATCTGGAACAGTTTTAAAAAATTAAGATTTAAGAAAAAGGGAAACAAGATCAGAAACATGGACATCCAGCCTAACTGAATGGATCAGGCTGTTTAATTGGAGTGTTCTGCTCCTCTTTAGTTCAAGTCGAAGTAAAGAATTTGAAAATGAGTCAGAAAACAATTTAAAAATATACAAATGAGGACCTTTTCCAGTTGAATGTAAAACTTAGAAGTTAAATCATCTTGCAAAACTATTTCTACCCTTTCACACAGTATCATTGACACGGATAATTTCTAGTCAAATTAAAGGCTCATTCACGGTAGACTACAAAAAAAAAGGAATACGAAAAAACATTTGCACTTATTACAAAAGCTATATAGAACATATGGAAAGCAATAAAAAGAGTTTACTGTCCAATACCAACCAACAGCAAAACCTAGAAAAAAGTTCAAGTGCATAGAACATAACAATCTGATGGTACCACATGCACCTATCCAAAATGCATAATATGTTTAGGTGTTGTGCAAAATTCAAACCTTGTGGCAACCGCCAGTAGCTCCCAGAGGACGGACAAGAAGCGGCCGACCGACCGGTCAGTCAGTCGGTCGGTCAAACTCAACAGCTATAAACTCTTCCAAAACGTAATGAGAGATTCGCGTGTTGTGATAAATGAAAAAAATTCCATAAAGGAATTAAAATAAACTTAGTACCTTTTTCCTTAAATAAATTCATATGTATTTCTTTTCCGCAGAGTATATCCGTATGTCTATTATAGATGCGGGGAGATGGTCGTATTGGTGTACTTTGAGTGCAGGCTGAGAAAAAAATACAAATTAATAAATAAGAGAAAAACAAGTGCAAAAAGCAAGGTACCTTTATGGAACACTGATGAAAAAACATCCGGGCAATTCTGAGTGATTGAGACTCACAGCAACGCTATAGTGTTTTTCTTATGGTCAAAAAAAAGGACAAGAAATGAATAAAGTAATTAGTTGTAAAATAGGAAATAAATCTGTTATCAGTATCTACTGGAGAAGAAAACACTCCAATATTATTTATCTAATAAGCTGTGTTTTTATTATTTGTTTCTGTAGAGAAAATTTTCTTTTAATTAATTGTTATTCCGAAACAGATTTTCAATCAGTTAAAAAGTTTTTATTAAATAAATAGTAACAATAAAACATATTGTTATTGTTATAGATATATGATCCCCACACAGTACATTGATCTAAGCCAACAAACTCACATCAAAGCACTTAAAATCCTTCTTTAGATTTCATCCATTCGAAATTCCACACCCAAATTGAAGTATCAAAGCAAACAAGTTGTCCGCAAATCATCAAGCGATACAATGTGGAGTGACAAGCACAGATTCTGCGCCGTCCTTAGGGAGGCTTCTCCTTTCAAATTACTTGAAAATTCGTTCCAAATCAGAGAAGAGATACAAAATCTCAGCAGCAATATGGCGTCGAAAAGCCGCTGCTGCCAGAGTATAATTGACATGACTTGAATGTTATATGCAAAGATTTTCGCAAACCTATAATGATCCTTACCTCGCCCAGGACGAAATAAGTTTCTTCTTCCGATTTTTTCACTGCCACCCAGAATATACCTATATATCTTAGGACTATCTCCCCAGTCTAGACCTCGAGGATTTATATGTTAGATTGGTTTGAGAATTTATATGAACATGAATTTTGTTACTGCTCCAATTAGCTTTGTTTTATACTTGAACTCACATACTCGACGAAGATATCCCATCACAGGAAAGCCCTCCTCATCACACTTTTGGATTATTTATTACTGTAAACAGGCACAGATCCGGAATCAGAGGATTGGATTTCACCCTCGCATTTGCTCGGGTGTAGAGTTGGCATGTTTTTGTGTTTTATTTCTTTAAAGCGCCTAATTGACACAGATCCTGACATATGTTCGGATTTCTCCCAAATGACATGACTTCTTGTCTTCTTTTTTTTTCTTTTTTTTTCTGTTGAGTTTTTTGTTGCCTGTTAGGTCCACCGGTTGACACTCGAAATCACATCCATTTACATCCCTGTGTATATTCTTCCTGGATGTGATGCTCTGTATGGTGTTGCTTTGTGAATTTTAATTTAAATTTTTTTTTATTTGGTGTTCATCTCATCGACCGCCCAGGATATTGTCGCCTGTTAAAGGTGTTGTGTAGTATTTTTGTTGGTTCTATTTTATTTCTTCCGTATAAAAGGTAAAGCATCATAAGATCCTTTTGGAGGATACATAGCAGAAGGAAGAACAGAGCAACGCTTGTCATGGGATGTATAAATCAGAATATAAGGGTGGATTTTCGTGGCAAGAAAAAACCTAAAGCGTTAAATGATGTGTGAAATAAACGTAAAACGTATATCCGCTGGATTTAGAGTACCCCTTATATAGAAGGTTTCTCGTATCATGATTGGATCTTGGATATGCATGCATATACGCAAGTTGACTTTGTCCAAATTTAAATGCAAATTAGGTGACATTTTTGTGAAGAATGAGGTAAGTACATATAGCAGGTCATGCAGCAATACCCATAATGTAATTCACAGGTCGACGGAATTATTTAAATTTTGTCATTTAATTTTGTTTGATAGTATTAACAGCTTAACCGTTTTGATATATACCTAAGAAGCTTAGGTTAGGTAGCCATTAGGTAAAGTCACAAATGAATAACTAAGAACTGTGGACAAAAATACTTCTTAGTTTCTAAACAGTTAAATATTTTCTAACTTATTATTGATACATTATAGCATGCCAGAAAAGTCAAACTTTTAGAAATCGAAATTCATCATCCGTAAGTCAGCTGGATGAAGAATAGATAGTAATTTAATAAAAAAGCCCTAAAGACCAACCCTCAATCAGAACCTATATAATAAATGCCAAAAATCCCTTATACCTAAATCCTGCAACAGAATTGTGAGCAAGAAAATCCACAAAACTCAAATTACAGAAAACCTTTCAAAATTCTTAAAACTCAAAACTCTATGAAACCTAACAAAACCATGAGCCCGGAAATCTAAAATCCTGAGAGACGACAGTCTAGAAAGCCCAAGTTCTAGAACACGCAAGAAAATAAAAACCAGAAAATCGTAGACCCCGAATTCCCAAAATCCCAAAGTACTCCTACTTCATTAAACACAAAACATTGAAAAACAAGAATCCCGATGTCAAAAATCGTAGGTCCCAAAATACTACAATCCTGAAAACCCAAAATCTAAACTCAAGAAAACCCAAATCCAGGTACCTAAAATCCCTACAGTGAAAATACTGAATAGAACCCAAAAATCGAAATTCCCTTCGAAAAAACTTCAGAAACCCCCTCAAAATCGTGAAAACACAAAATCTATAGAACCTGAAATCAAAACAAAAAAAATCAGTTTTTGGGGGACCTAAAAGATCACAGTCCAGAAAACCAAAGTTTCAGAAATCCCAAAACCCTTTAAGCAAAAATCAATAAAGTCAAAGATCCCAAAACCCATTAATCCGAAAATCCAAAATCTTGAAAAATCAAAAATGTAGAAAGCCAATAATCTCGAAAATAAAAAACCTAACCCAAAATCTCTGCAGCAGCAGACTGGAAGAATCCCAAAATCAAAAATCTCTTAACCTAAATTACAGAAAACTCCTAAAATTCGCACTCAATCTAGGAACATCGATTACTCCGAAAAACCATTATTTCAGAAATCCCAAAAAACAATATTTCAGAAAATCGAAGATCCCAATGAATCAAAAACGCAAACTCTTGAAAGAACAAAATTTAAGAAAACTCAAAATTTTGAAAATAAATAATTCATGTACAATATCCCTTTAGAAAAGTTGTTTTGAACAAAAACCAGAAAAACCATAATTACAAAAACCTAAAAGGCCAAAAACCCATATTACCAGAAACCCCAAAATCGTAAAAGACCAGTATCTAGAAAATCCAACTACCTCACCCAAAAATTTCTAGGGCCAAAATCCTTTAACAGAATACTTAAATCAAAAATCCCTAAAACCCAAATTCCATACAACCCATCAATATCCTGAAAAAAAAAATATAAGCCCAAAATTCAAAAGACTTAACAAAAATCTAAATAACCTTAAGGACCATTCACATGAGAGCGACCAACGACCGACGAATGAACAAAACAATGGGAATTAAAACATTAATAAAACTTCATATTTTACAAAATCTCTTCAAAATGGTAGAATTCGATTTAAGATTAGTTTTAAAATTTTAAAACCTGAATTTTTATTTTTATAAATATGAGAAATTTGAGAAAATAAATTGGTTGTAACGAATTGCGGCTATGCGCGACGAACAAATTGTTTTCTTAAAATTCCCATGTTTACGAAATGAAAATGAAAATGTTAGTATCTGAAAATAATCCTTAATTATATTTCTTCCACCCTTGTCTAGATTTTGTAAATAATTTAGGTTTATTAATGTTTAAAATCTCATTTTTCATTCATTCGTCGGTCGTTGGTCGCTCTCATGTGAATGGTCCTTTAGACCAGAAAATCCTAAATCTTGAAAGACAAAACTGTAAACACACAAAATTTTAAATCTAAAATTCAGGCAACTAAACCCAGAATCCCTGATGCAAAACCCTTTAACAAAATCCAGACATCAAAAATTCTGAAACCGAAATTCTGGAAAAGCCCTGATGGGTTTTCTAAAAATATAAAATCCAGAAAATTCGAAATTTCAAAATTTCAAAAACATATAATCACGAAATCCCAATACCCCGAAAGGCCACAGTCCAGAAAACCCAATGCACTGAAAACCCAAATATTAGCAAGTCCAAAATTCAGGTAAACTAAAGTCCCTTTTGCCCAAAATCCTATGACTGACATTGAAACAAATACATATTTCACATGATTCGATAAAAAGAAATTTCTTGTTTTTTGAGTTTCCAGAATTACTGATTTTCTAGAATAATTTTTTTTGGGATTTTAAGTTCCGTGATTTTTTCTCTTATAATTTTGGTGTCCGAACATTTTAGATCTTACCCCAAGCATTTTTTGTTTGATATCTAAAATTGGGATTTTCAGAAACAGTTCTCTCTTTATAATTCAAAATTGAAAATAGACTAGAGTCAAAACAAGAGGTTATTCCGATTAATTTTAAAAATCAATCAACTCATACAAATTCTTCTTTTCAAAATATATTTCCCTTTCAGACAAGTTCCCATATTTAAAAAATCTAAATTATTTTAAAAATTCCTGTCCCCAAAGAGTTTGAATTTTTTCCGAAACCTTATATTTCCCTACTGATCGGAAAAAGTGTCACAAAATCTATAAAACCCTATAAATCACTCTTAACAACTCTGTGTATATACGAATTCTATACTTCACTAATCATTATCACATCCGGACCACCTAATTATGACACTTTTCTGGCACAAAACAATTTAAAGTCAAAAACGCCTAATAGATTTTCAAAAACATTTAAATATATCCAAAACTACAAAAAAAAGAATATATAGGTAGGTATGCGCCACCCAAGCCTGCGAGACTGTATAGATTGACAAATGCATAAATCCACCCAGTAATAAACAAGAGACAGTAGTTCCAGATCCAAACCAAATGAGGATATATTATTATAATGCTGAGGCTGTGGTCTGTGTTATAATATGGAAAAACAAGACAAAAACAAATAACAACGTGGCGCCCTAATTTATGTGAATTCGTAAATTACTGGCTACGATTTTGGCTTCTGTTTCGACGCGGGTAAAAATGAGAGTGCCTTATTGCTCCCCAACACCACCGCACCGATGCCATTGTCATCATCGTTCTTTTCCTCTCATAGTCGGTGGTCGTTGCGCGATGTGAACGATTTATTGTTTGCTTGTCGAAGTGTGAGAAATTTTTGATATAAATTTCCCTCTCATTAGAGATGTGTCACCGGCGAACGAAATTTTAATGAGATGAAAACTCCACACAGCACCAAAACAGAAAATACAACATACATCCGCGCGTTTCTGCCCTTTGCATTCTGATATGTCACGATGAACAACATGGAGGACTACGTTAACAGAACGTGGTGACTAGTGAGACTATATCGCCAGGAACTCGGAAGCCAAGCGTTTTTGGTGTTTTTTGGGGGGCCACCAACAACGCTGATTGGATTATACATAATTATTTTGGTGAATGAATGTTTGGATGATTTTCTAATTTGATTGCATGCAATACATTAATAATGTAACGATTGTTGTGACATTTTATGTAGAAAGTGTTTCCTGTTATATTGAACGGTGGTTATCGATGGCAGGTTTAGTACCTTGTCCCGTGCGCCAACGCCAATGTTAATTAATTTGCAGAAAATCCATAATTTATACATGTATATGCGTCTGACAGTTGTGATATGTTGATAATCCTCGAGGGAATAAATAAGCTTTGTCACTGATAAGAATAATATTTTTGACGGCTTTAAATTGATGTAGTGGGATTATTTGCTACTTGTACTATGGGACAAAAAATGCATGGAAATATTGAATACTTTAAAAAGAGATTTCTGACGAATTTAAATAAAATTAATTGATTCAAAATAGCTTTTAACGGCTTTTAGTCCTTAAAATTTGGCATTTCGTCCACTCACTTGGGCTCTTCAGTTGACGGTAAGGGCCTTGTCAAGACGCAATTTTTATTAAGTTCAGTCCAACTTACATCAATTTTACAGCGAAAATCAATTGTGAACTATATCCAACCCAATTAGAATTTCTAATCAAGAATTGTTGGAAGTTTTGTTATCCGTGGCCTGACATTGTTTACATATGAGCATTTAATGAGAATTTGTTTAAATGCATTTAGAAAAGAAGTTCAAGCACACAGAGGACGAAGCGTCTACTTTTGAAAATGTTGTTCTCACTTAGTCTATAGCCAAGTACGTATTGGTTTTATGTGAACAAAAAACGAGGTTTTAATCAAAAAACCATTTTTCGTTATGACGTCCGTCATGTGCTTCCGTCTGTGCGTCTGTTAATCCACTGTACATTGAGCTAGAGCGTAAACTGGTAAACAGATTTGCTTAAAATTTGGTTGTTTTATAATGGCACTATATTATTTGATTTCCTAGAGGTGAAATTCAAATTTTTTTCTAGCTCACCTTCAAAGGGACAGGTTCCCGCTCTAGGTAAGATAGAATCAAAATTCGATACAATTTTTTTTAAAGCTCTCTAAAAAAAAAAGAAAAAAGGAATTATGTATTTTTTTAAATATCAAGAAAAATATTTTTTTTTAATTTTGAGACGCAATATAAGCCGTGTTTTTGAGAAAGTGACTAGCAACGCAGCAAAATGTTTACACGCAAAACAATAACAGAACAAATTATTATAGAGCATTTTGTTTGTGTTTTGCGTGTAAAACTTTTACTGAGTCACTCTTTCAAAAAACACGGCTGTAATTTAAATATTTTAGGAATATCTGCGTAAAAAAAAAATACTTAAATCGGTTTATCTTGAGAAAACATGAAAAGTGGTTTTATGGGAACTGTTTATAACAATTAAAAATAAAATACATTTTTATTACACTTATACATTATGTACATACTATTGGAGTCGTTTTCGAGAAAAATAAAATTTTCTTAAACGTTTTTCAACATTTGTATGTATGATTTTTTTCAAATATTCTAGGAAATAATAAACAAATTACCTTACATCAAGTTTAAAAAAAAAAATAGGTACCAAGTAAATAGTTTTCAAAACATTGAGTTTTTATAAAAACTTAAATCAATAGTTTTTTTTTAAAAGTATTGTTTAATAACAATGTTAAAACTTTGCAGAAGCTTCACCATTGAAAAAATTAAAAATATGAATTAAATAGTTTCCGAGAAAATCAAAAAAATGGTTTTACTTATGGGGCAAACAAAGTATGCCATCTAAAAGGTCAGTAATTGGTCTAAAAAGGTCAACTACATAGTTTCAGAAATTGGTCAGCTATAGGAAATTTTGTATCAATGGTAAAAGTTTTTCAAGGTCACCAACTATTTTTGGCACCTCATTTATGGGATATTCGCAAAAAAAAGTGTACCATTCGAAAGGCCAGCGACTTGTGATAAAAGGTCAGCTAGTTTCAGTTATTGGTCAGCCATAGGTTTTTTTTTAATGAATAATTAAAGTTTATTTCAAGGTCAAAGTATAAGACTTTTAGCACCTCATTTATAGAAATAAAAAATGGGTAGGACATCTGAAAGGTCAGTAATTGGTCAAAAGAGGTCAGCAATTTTCAGTAACTGGTCAGCTTCTTATGGTGCACACATTTTTTTTTTTTTTTTTTTTTTTGAACAAAATAAAATATACCAAAAAGTAATTTGTAGTAGCCCGTAGCGTAATGGTTAGTGCGTTCGACTGTCACGCTGGAGGTCTGGGATCGCTTCCCAGCCTCGTCCACCTAAAAACTAAAAAGTTTTTTTTCAGGGCTACCGCTCTTGCGAGGAATTGACAAATCCTCCAAGAGTATCACTTGTCACGAATAAGTGCTTCTCGTCTAGCCGTTCGGATTCGGCATAAAATTGTAGGTCCCTTCCATTCCTGTCGAAAGGCGCACACAGGAATGGTTGCGAGTTGTTAGTCACTAGGCCCTGGTTCTTCATGAGCCGTTGTGCCACCCGATTTTTTTTATAGAAAGTAAAATATTTCTTTTATAATTGTTTGAATTTTCTTGACAAAATCGTCGGAGCCGTTTTTGAGAAAAATAGTATTAGCAATTTTTTTCACATCAAAGCCAAAAATGTCTTCCGCAGAAATCGGATTCATATTATTTTGGTTTCATTTAACATCCTGGAGTCTTTGAATAAATTAATTGAAAGAAATTTCCTTATAAGGAACGCGTTAGAAAAATTCATCACAGACTAACTCTCCTCTTTCTTTCACTTTGTGTGTCCTAACGAGCGACGCCGTACGACGTAAACATTCATCACACGCATGCCTGTTATACAAAGATCAAAGTCGAATATCTATTTACTGATTGATAGCGTGCCACAGAATCATCTTCCATCGCAGTCTTAAAGTACGCGTAATTACCATCAACTTAAACCACACCAACTGTTCCCAAGTTTCCATTCAGGATGAACCCATTTCATTTTTGACTTCTCTCCTCTCTCCAGATATACCTATAACCAAACTAAAAACGAATCCAATTATATAACAATTTGCTTAGGGACATTCACTTTAATAAAAAGGATAATTAAGTTGATTGCTTTTTTTCCACACAAGTCCTTCCAGTCAGTATGTCCTTTAAGTCAATTTTTTTTTTTATTTTGTGTATTTGTATTTTCAACGAGTATCTCATCAATATCAACAGCTTCTGGTGTTTTTTTGTTCTCTGATGCTTTTGGTTAGCAGTTTTATAAATGCCCTGGAGGGATGGTTTTCTGTCTGGCACTCTCCGATGTTCATTAAGTTCAAACACAGGTATCATCGGCTACCTATACATGAACATATTGAGAGTCCTTTCAAAGAAATTAGACACGTAAACGCACTTCAACAAAGCTCGCAGTTGTTAAAATACGTATACTTCCTGCCCCAAAATGGGAATTAAACGCATTAGAGGACATTTGAAGTAGGTTTTCCCAAAGGACACGTGTGATGAGACCATTTTCGTGGGTACTGCTTTCTAGAACTCAATTTCATTATACAAAAAAAGCTTGAAATGGATTTTATTTGTGGACAAGAAGTCATTTGCTCTCGCGATCTCAAAGGAAAAAATAAAAACAAACAAGATGAATTGATAGTGTCAAATCAAATGTTTAATCTTTCGCCTCTCCATCTCCAGAGCCCTAAGTGTCTCATTTCATATCCGTCTTCGGAGTCTTCGTTTTCTTGATTAATTCGCCAGCTTAAATCATTTCGAAGATCATGATATCCGAACAGAAACAACAGACACACACATATACACAACGGGTAAGAAATTCAAAACCAAAAAAATTGAATAATTCTGTGTCAAGACCTTCTCAAATGAGCCGTGGAAATATCGGACCACCCACTTGATGCCGCACAGCACAGCCCCAGACATCAATGCTGCTGGTGCTGGTGCTGCTGCTGTTTTGTTATAAACTCTTCTTCAGCCTTACAGCCTAATTTGGATCTCGCAAGGTAACCCTAGTTGGGGGGCATTCCTTGTGTGCGCCTGCGCACTCCAGAAATCTCGATGCCACTGCGGATTGGGGCTACATACAACAACACAGCGAGCTGATGGGCCAACGAACAGAACAGGCGACTGTCTGCAGTAACAGTGCGAGCAAATGCGCGCGTTCCGTTAGAGAATCTGTGATCTTTTGATGGATTTAGGCCTCCACCTCAAGTGCCACTGATGAATGGCTTCACAGAGAGCAAAGTCGCCTCGGCGCGCGGCACAATGCCAGATAGTGGATCGATGTTTTCGGTTGGTTCGATAACCTTTTGCCGGATTAATTTGTGCAGCTACACAACATATAGATAGTCTGGATACTGTGGATGGTGGAATATGACAGATCGTTAATAGGTAGATATATATTGTGCATTTTGAAATATTGATAGCAATTTGTTTTGTTGGGCCTTAACCGGATCGAAATCTAAAGTGAAATTTATTCATTTTTTTGATTTTAAATACCTTTCATCGTTTTGAGATGTAAGATTGATAATTTTGACAGAATGAGGAAATACTTATGATATCGATGTAGTTCGTTTTGATTTTTAACTAATGTGGAAAAATATTCAACTCAGGAATGTTGTTTAAGTGAAAGTAGTTATTATCATAGAAAGTTTAAGCTGAAATTAAAGTTAAAAAAAATTATTAAAAAAATGCACTTATTTAAGTGATCAGTGTTAATTTATAAAATTCCTTGAACATTTTTCATAACAGTCATACTATGTTCTCATTTACAGTCGCGGCCACCTAATTAAGAACGATATTTTTATAAATTTATAAAATGCATAACTTTTGTTTGGGAAATCTGTTGAGGTTGAGTAGTGGTTTTAATAATAGCCCATGAACTACGGTACACTTTGAGTTATGTTTAAAAAAGATAAGCATGAGAATATTAGTAGAAAAAAATAAACATTAATTTAACTCTTATTTCGTCTGGCAATATAATTAAGAACAGAAACAAAATGTTGTCATAACATTAAAAATCTTTGAAATTTCAATATGTTAATGTGAATATACTGTAGGAAAACCTTAATTCTTTATAATTTCAGACAAAATTCCTTGCATATTTTCATATTTTCACGTAAGGCATGGAATCTTGATAGTAGTGTACTCTCTCAGATTTCCTTAATATTTAGAACATTCTGATCAAAATGTTTTTTTTTACTTTAACCATCCCTTGATGTCTCCCCTCAAGTTCTCGAAAGAATTTAGGTCCTAGCTTTGGACGGTCTGATCTAAAAAATGACTTCTTGACTACGCAAACACCTTCTTAGAAATCCGTTGAGGACTTCTAGGATCATTATTGTCCTTAAAAACTAATTTTATGGGCATGATTTCAAATGAATAAGACTCCATAAAATGTTCCTCAATGTCTTTATAAACTTTCTGGTCAATTCGAGAATTTTTTTCTAACTTATCGACCATACTATGACAAGTCAATGCACCCCAAATTAAATTAAGTTTTATCCTGTACCGTCTTAAGAGTGTATTTTTGATTCAAGTATGATTCTCAAAATTTTACAATCAAAATAATCCTATTGTTGGACGTTAGGCGTAACTGAGAGAAAAGGTGCAGTCAATAAAACCATACATTTTGCTTAGAAAAGTACAATTTTGATAGCTTCTATGCATATTAATATGTTTTTTGTTTGATTGTTTATGTGTCACGCATAATCTCAGAAGCTATGGGTCCGATTTAAAAAATCTTTTTGTGTTTGAAAGATCATGCTTAAAACATGGTTTAAGGGCTTTCACTTTTCTGAAAGTTAGGCTATTTGTAGGGTGAAATCAAAAAATTGGTACATATTTTGTTTGAATTGGAATGTTGAGATGCTGTACTTATTTGGGTTTGTAGAACAAAATCCTGACATAATGATGCTACGTTTCCTCATTTGTAAATTTTGTTTTACTAATACTTTAGGAAATTTTTGATTGCCCGACCCAAGTGTGCCAGCTAGTAGATATATAAGGTCTAGAAGTGCGGTCGTTAATAAATGTGAGAGTATATGAATGTATATGAAATAGTCAAAGTATCAAAACCAAAACATTTATTTAACATTTTATTGTTTTCTAGACGGCCCTAACAAGCTAAGTCTTATTTAGGTATATCTCCACCAAAATTGTTCAACTTTTCGGAGTTCGGAAAATATACAAAGAAACTTTCTTCTATGTCCAGTACAGCCTCAGTCATTGTCTTGCTCTGTTAAACTGTTCCGCAGGGACAAACCAACGGGCGAATCCAGCAAAATCCACTGATGTATCGGAGAAATCAATTGACGGAAATAAGCAAAAAAGCAATACAAACTTGACGAATAAATATGAATAAATCAATTGACTTGTCAGGCAAATCAATCTGCTTGCATGTTTATAAAATAACGATCTATTGGTTATATATTTATAAAATAAACTTCCCCCGCGGATCCTTTCATTTAGAAAAAATTGTTTTTTGGGGTGTTTGCGCATTATTTGAGTCTCCTTGGCACTTATAATTAACACGTAAAGCCATTTCAAGATTTTACTAAATCGAAGCTATTTATTGACAAATTCGGTTCTAGCTAATTTGAAAAAAATTCTTCGAGTGCCTAAAGGATATGAGACCTGGTCTACCTAGTGCCCAGCAACGAGACCTATGAAAATGATTGTGTACTATGGAGTGTACCTACGTACGAGTATTTTTTTTGTCATAAACAGTGGGAGTTGGCTATAATAAGCGACCGAAAAAGTAAGAAAAACACTTTGCAAATTCGAATTAACATAGACGAATTGTTTTATATTTTGTAATATACTGCCTGAACCCCATGGTTTACATATATGTGTCGATATACAAAAATGATGCTCTTGAACTAAGCTTTCCAATGTTGTATACCTCAATTGTGTGCACTAGACATACAATTATTCCCATAAACTAATTTCACTAAATCGAATAAAAAAAAAGTAGAATTTTCATACTGTTAAGTAAATTGTTCGCCAACCATGACATTGTTCGCTATTATAAGCAATTGGTGTAAAAGTTCCTTTATTTTGGGGTCTATTCAGTTCATCGAAAGGGACCAATAATGTCATCTCAATGGAACACTATTGCAATTAATTTTTGCTCTAATTGCATTCTTTGTTGCCATATACTGCCTAAACCCCATTGTTTACAACTTTGGGTCCTTACAAACAAATGATGTACTAGGGCTAAACTTTCCAACGTTATATATCTCATTCGTGGGCAATAGGTAGACTAAAATGCCCATTCTCCTTTACCTCAACCTTCGTTCTTCTTTTCAAAAACGTCAGTATCTACAAAATAATTTAATCTATACCAACTTATTTTTCAACACAGATTTTGACCCGAAATTTTACGTCATCAACAATACTTGGGCGCATTTTAAATTATATAAATCTTGACATTTTCTCATCGAAGAAATAAATCGTTAAACCATAAAATTTTAGTTCACAGAGGGCCTTAAAGGTGATCAAAAATTTGATATAACAAAATACTTCGTTATTTCAAAGAAGCTCGTTCACACGGTTAAGAGAGAAGAGAGATTGACTTAATAGAAAAAGAAATTCAATCTACAAGAAGAAATTCATAATTGGTCCATTTCAATCACCGCAGAATCTACTGAGTAGGTACAATTGCTCATCATCTCTGATGGTTGCCAGTACAGTTGTCATAAGCAAAGTTCTTGTTTACCCAGAGGGGAAGGCTCATCATAACCAATCCTCATTGCAAGTAGTATCAGTTTCATTCTTGATTCCCGAACAACAAAACGAAAGGACACATTCATAAATCCTGTACTCGTCAATGTCAAATCAAATTTCCATCGACCATCACGGTTCGCAGAATGCGTCATCATGACAAAATCTGTTAACTTTTTGTCATGTGCTGTGCTACCAGCAAGGCAATACAGTACTGTGCTATGTGACTACCATATCCTTGAAACGAATTCATCTATCGCATCCTCCTTATTGGATTCATTGTTAACTTTGGGCTATTTTTTGAATGGTCTTTGCTGGTGGTGGTGGTGTAATTGTGGTTTAGAACTCGAGTTCCAGTTTGTCATTTTTGTTTTGAGGTCTTATAATCACACGGAACGAACAAGGTAGAAGATTGACAGCTATTCCAACAATAAACAACAACAACAACAACCATCACTTCATTCATAGATTGACATGACATTTCAGCCCAGTTGTAGGTATAATCCCAACAAAAGAGCCGATCCACCGCTATATTCGTTAAAAGACGTAATGTATCAAAGTAAGTAACGAAGCGGAGGTAAAAACTGACATGCATATGAAAATTCTGACACGTCATCGTTGACTGTGTATATACCCACAGTGTTAGTTGGTGGTGGTTGGTTGATGTTATTTTTCTGGTCCGGGGTTTTGCCTTTGTCAACTTGTTTAGTGATTTTATTATATTTTGTCCGTCGATTTATTTTACCGAAACCCAGAACACACACACAGCTGATATGGGGTGAGGAAATCATTTTCGGGCCAACTGACAAACAAAAGAACACAGCACTCATTGAATATAGGTCGAAGAATATTTGATTGGTACGCTTGAACTTTATGTGCGCTTCAATCAAAAGTCAACTGCTGCTAAGGGGAATTTGAGAAATTCGTTTGATGTCAACATATGATAGAAGTATATGGATTATATCGGTTGACATGAAATCATCTAATAGTTGACCGATGTTATTGACTTCGTAAAATTTGGTGCCAGATCAAGCATTTCTTTCAAGGATAATCTGCTAGTCGTTTAAGAACAAGAAGTTTAGATTAGAACGGTTTTACAAACGAACTGTTGATGAGTTCAAAAATATACGGTTACAAGATCAATATGCCGTTGCTTTATCATAAGATAGAACCTTGGTAAAGTTACTGGCGAGTACAATTTCAGAAATAGATGAATATGAAGTGGCGCCCGAGAGGGGAATTATTATTGTTGAATAGCGCTTCCCGTATACATTTGGCTATGACACAGGTACAGGCTATTTGATCAGTACCCCGGATTAACGATGAGACATATTTTGGCACAAGGTCTATGGTCAATTGGAATAAAGTAGAGATACAAAGGTTAGTACTAAGAAAAAGTTCTTACCTTACCTTTCAGAAAATTAAAAACGTGTAATCCAATTCCTTGAAATCGGAAAAAAATTAAAATTGAAAAGAATAAGACCGTACGAAGACTGCGAAATATATTAAATATTTCCAGTAATTTATGATTACAGGCTTTAATTATTACTGGAAATATTTGAGCTATTTTCCAGTCTTTGTATGGTCTAATTCTTTTCAATTTTGAATTTTTTTCCGATTTCATGGAGTTTAACTACCCTTCTTTGAGTTGTGACAATCCATGTGAGTCAAAAATAAAATCGATGATTTTTTGCATTGATTTCTTCAACACAATACAGACATTAGCAACTAAATCCGCACTTGTTCCCATCATATAAACATAATGCCAATCAGCAGCCCTTGTTTTATGCAAGAAAGCACATACATATCATGCAATTTCCAACCGCAGCACCTTTCAATAAATTGATTCACTTTGATTTTCTCAATCTTGTGTGTTCTCAAACTTGTGTGTTCTCACAATATATATCCCCACATCAACATGCATCACGACATATGTAATCCCTTGAGGATAAGGGCTATTCCACACTTTGCCATCATTGTTCTTTCACGTATCACACTTCAACCCTCAAGCCGCACATAATTAGCATTTCGGTAACTCTCTCTCACTCGTTTCTCATATACGAGTATCTATACGACCAACATACAGAAGAAAAGTAAATTAAAAAAAAGGAAAGAATAGAAAATCCTGAATATAGGGTGGAAAAACTCTTCGAGGCTTTTTTTTTTCTTCATCAAACCCTCCCTCGCCCTGTTATACCCATCAACTTCATCAGCAGAGCACACACATAGATAGTATATTTTTTATAAACCCTTACACCCAACTCAACGCTTCTTTGATAAGAACATTTTCACGATCGTTAAGTTCTACGTAAAATTATCCCTTTTTTCCATTGGAAGTACTTTGTAAATTTGATAGCCCACCACCAACATTAGCTTCTCCAGAGTGAAAGGCGGGGGCGAGGAGGATAACTTTATACAAATTATATACCCTCACACTACTCTCCACTTTCTCTCACCACCCCCACTCTTGAACGTCGCTGCCATAGTTAGGTTTTATGTTATTACATGGCAACAACGAGTTAAAAGACTTTGCCAAAAAAAAAAAAAAACATCAACCCCCAACTTCGTTAGGGAAAGGCAAAAAACAGGCCCCCAAAACATAAAGAGTGAACGAAGTAATTTTTAAGGACCTTTTTACAGAAAATTATCTGGGATTTATCTACTTTGCCGCACGCAGTTTGGAAAAACACAACAAAAAAAACAAAAGGATACCCGGATGCTAGAGAGCATGAAGGAAGCTTTATCATATCCGACAGGGTTGCCACTTTTTTGATTTTTTTTTTTTGTATGAAAATTGTTCTCCAAAATCGAAATAGAGGACTGCAATAGAAGTGTATTTCCAATCCAAGCTACTTACATTATTATATGAAAAATGTTGAGGCACAGGGGAAGTCCCCCCCCCTTCGCCATATCATGCCTTTGCAAATTTTGGCTTACTAAATTTTTAGTTTATGAAGAGGCTAATGTTTATCTATTAATATTTATTATAGTATTATTTATTCCTCCTTTTCACCTAACATTGATAAAAATAAAATGAATTAAAATAAATAAATGATCATACAATGAAAGGGGACCAACCAACCAACTTTGCGCTCGAAAGTAGGAGTATAGCTAGCTTAGAACCCAGCTGACGACTCTAGCGCCATCTTTAGTAAAATAAATACAATATTTAAAGGGAGCTGGGGTATAGCTTGAACTAAACACCAGAGATTTTCAAAAATTGATGATATATAAGTGTTCATATTGTAGAAATTTGTTTGCAGTGGTAGATAATTTGAAATTGGGAGGGGTACCCATTTTACAGAATTTTGTTAGATTGTTAAGAGGAGTATTAGCTTGACCTATCAATCACCCCTCAAAGTAAATACTCCGAATCCAAGCTACCATTTTTTTAAAATTGATATAAATTGACTGCATTATTAACTTGAAATCTCCTTCTGATTTTTTGAATGTTCTTCAATTTCAGTGAAAATAATTTATCTAGAGTGTTTTGTGTTTAAATTGGCAACACTGATTATACCTCATACACTCATTCTACACCATCATAAGCAGGAAAAACTTTTCGTCGTAGTCTTATTTATGTCCTAGAGCAATTTTCGCATCCCTGTTTTGGGACCATTGTAGAATAAGAAGTGGAAAATTTATTTTACGATAGAGAATTTTATCGAAAGTTTTTGCAACCCTTTTAATGACATTCAAAAAACCTTATAACCGAGCACCCCTTCTTCGGTGGGTCGGTCGGTCGTTCGGTCGAGGGTGACCCGACCGACCTGAACCGAAAGATAATGTTTAAAGTTTCGCCAAGTTTACCCAGAGAGTAAACTCTCCACCAAGACCGTGGAACCTATTTATTTAGCTCTGAAAAATTACCCCCAGAACGGATGGTCTGGATGGTTGGACTGACAAAAAAATATACCTATATATGTAAAAGAAGAAAGAACACAAAAAAAAGACAAGAAGTGAAACAAATGGACATCACTTAGAAAATTGATGGACATTCAACGATGACGACGGACGGGACCCTGTTCCTGGGAATCGGGATACTCAGACTCACTCCCTCCTATCTCGGCATTATTAATAATTTGGAAACCTCAACGGGCGCAGCAGCCAGCTCAGCCAAACACTTGTTTCACAGTGTGTTCGCTCGAATTATGGAATTTAATCCGACTTAATCTCGATACCGGGAAAGCTGGAGCTAAAACTGAATCTGAATCTGAGATGGTCACTGATGTTTCTTGTGGTGTCTGTCTGTCCGTCTGTCTGTCTTGTTTTTATGCTGAATAGATGGATGGACTTAGAGTTGGAGTCAGGGAGTGTATTTTTGTGTGTAGTCATCGGGATGACATTGATTGAAATGAAATTGGAATTTATGAAAATTTTTGAATTCCTCACTGTGCGGAGGCCGAGAAAAAATGAGCGAAGTTGGATATGCAGACACCGCACTGGCTGTGTTGATGATGCTTGATCGTTGATTGTTGATTGGTGGGTTGTACAATTTGACATTGTGCATTCAACACGATTGGGATGACGTTTTGGAAGTGGACGGGCATATACGTGAGCTGAGAGGTTTGGGCAATCGCACGGGCTTGCCTGGTTGTTGTGGTTGTGGGGCATCATTAGCTTCATTTTATTAGAAGAATTAGCTCTGATCTCCTGGAGTTTGATATACAAACGTTTAGCGTCTTTAACCTGATCTTGGCGCTTTGAAAAAGTATATCTACTTGGTTGCTGCTGGTGCTGTGTTGCTGATGTTGTTGCGCTACATCAACTATCTCTCAATGATCCATGAAATATTAAACGTTAATCATTCTTAATGATGGATGATGAAATTTGTTTTTTTTTTTTTTTTTATTTCGTTGTGTTTTGCCTCGTATTTTATGTTGTGTTTTAGCTGGATTATAATGATCCTGACATCCGGCTGCGGCGTCAGTCTTTTCGTTGTTTGTTGTTGTATTCTCAATTTTGAGCGGCAAAAAATGATGTCAGTTTGGTTTCAGTTTGGATGGATTGGATTTGTGTATCTATGTTTTTTTTTTTTGGTCAGAGATCGTGGATAGACGATCAACATTTAATGGATGCAGATCAAGTCGTGTTTTAATCTGTCTTTTTTTTATGTGAGAGATTTAGATAACTGCAATTACTTAAGCTGTGGAATTAATTTCTTAATTAGCTAAAAGTACAGGCAATTCAAGTTGTTTGATGAGATAGGTTGTATGTATACAAGCTTTCCAATTTTCTCTTGAACTAATTTGCCTGTCAAGATATTACTAAGTGGTGATTATTTGCTATAAACACTTGAGGGTAGTCATTTATTATTGATGGTGTTCGATAAGTCTTATGTATTATTATGTGACCTCTATTTTTATTATGTAGATTGATTTAGATAATTTTGATGATGGTAATAGATGTTGACATATATTACATATTATTGGCACTTGAGCTAATTTCGTTCCGGGGAAAAACAATTTCAATTCATTTACATATATTCAATTTCATATAAGAATTTAGAGCCTTAGCTGTCTTAACGGGGTGTCCCCTATTATTTCCTGAAAGTTTGTTTTTCTAATTTTTCTAATAACCTTTAGAAGAGAGAACTGTTTCGAAGGCTTAGCAAAATAGTTAAAGAAGGAAGAATAATACCAAACCATTAGTTTGGATTAAGAAATAAACATGCCAGGGCAGACCAAGCGGCATCGAATTATGGACGTTGTTGAAAAAGTACTTTAAGAAAAACCAGTATGTTCGCATCTGTTCTTAGATGTTCCTTACACTTTGAAAGGTTTGGCATTTGGGTCCTGAGTAAAAACTGCATAATAGAGATGTTCACATGTGGTACTTACAAAATACTTAAATCTTATGTTACATTTATGATAACTGAAGACCAATTGGTAACTAAACAAAATTGATGCCGGTGTACCACAAGGATGTGTCCTAGAACCTGTATTACTTATGCAAAAGTATTATAGAGATATTCTAGTGGACATCAACGTTAAATTGACCATCTTTGCTGATGATGATAAAACAATCTTGTGGGTTCATCCAATCCGTCGCTAGGGCTATAGAAAAAAATCAAAAATCCTGCCGTTACATTAACAGATTGCTACAATCGCGTATCAAACTAAATGAATCAACTATAAGGAGAGTGCCCAAAAAAAAACCCAGAGTCTATAAGAAAAAGTTATATATGGTTTGAAAGGACAGACTCAAAAGTTATCCCCGGGACTGGCTATGACCATTTATTTATTTTTATTAGCATGGTGTTTTTTCATATAAATACAATATTGGTGAAGGCAGTACAGAAAATAACAGGTATTGATTAAAAAACATACCTACAGATCTACTCGGCACTTGGGAAACCGCAAAAGTTTCGTACAACAAAGTTTCTAATAATACACGGCTTCGAAAACTATTTTTCGAAAAAAAATTGATTTTCATAAGGCAATGCACAAAAATACAAGGTTTCGAAAAACAAATTGTTGCAAGCGTGGCGGATCATATATTTTTTTTTTTGGAATTTGAGGTAGCAACAGTACATGAAGGTATAGGATAAAATACATGTGCCTCGAATGATGCATTCTCTTAGTGCGAAAATGTGTTAACTGTTATAAATTGGTACATTACTAGTCTCGTCAATATATTAAAAGTACTCTTATCCATGAAATCAATTAACAAATTCCGGAATAAAATATGAAAACAAAACATTTCCGAATTTTACCACTGGCACTGCCGTTGGAAAATTCTAAGTTTTCCCGTTTTCATTTCTGATATTTAAAGACATTTTTACATGAAGAAACACTGTGTTTTTAAAAATTGCCATATCCAGTTCCGGGGATAACTTTTTAAGCAAATGATTGCATATTTGTTATCTACAATTAATGTCCTTTCAGACCATGCATGGCTTTTCTAGTTCAACTCATACATTTTTGGGCATTCTCCTTTACTTACAAAAAGTTAAACCAATCTTCCAATTTGCAGCAAGAGTAAAACTTTATCTATCTTACGCCAATACTGCCAAATGTTCTCGAATTATTTTGGATGCAGAGCTAAATGGGAAAGAGCACATTAAAAAATAAAAGAGCTAAACTTGAAAAACAGAAAAATGTACTGGTTTCTTGGAAAAACCTCTGATCTATCTATCCAGAACAAAGCAACACTATACCCGTTTGAAGGTAAGGAATTTAAAGATGAAGCTGTACAGAAATACGAAAAAATCAGCGACTGCAAATACATATCAACTTAGAAATCAACAAGACAGTCTTCAGAGACTATAAGAAGAACCAAGAGTCTCACAAACTGATGATGATGATGATGATGATGAAGAAATGATGAGAAATCATTTATCCCGATTTTTAATGGATTGGTTCTAATTACCTGGTGGCTTTCATGCGGTAAGAGGAAGAGTTCAGAAGATTTCAATTTGTACAGACAAAAATGTGAGTCTCAATATCCTCATGAAAGAAATTCTTTCATGACTTCATGTTTCATGTTTTCAATAAATTGAAAATTACAGAAACTTAGTTTTCTTAAATATAAGCATCGTTTTTTTGTGTATTTTAGCACATTTTAACAACTGTCATTTAAAATTTAAAAAAATCGTTATAATTGACTGCATTGCCTGCATATACCTGAGTTTTTGATTTATTCGGGATAGATTTCGAAAATACTTTCGACGCCATAAGCACTAAATTTTATAATAGCACCGTCCAGAAATTATCAACTCTGTTGATAACATTTCACATAATTTAAGCAAATCTGTCAAAACTATTACTATCATGAAACTTGTTGCATAGATCTATATACAACCATCTGAATCACAATTTATACGAACGTAACTACTTTCACAACGAAAATAAGCAGGAGCTTAACTCGTCGATTTTCAAAACGAGAGGTGAGCTGATTAGTCTTCACTACATACCACATCGAGAGGATCTGCCTATTTACTGCAGCTTATGTAACTTGAGGAAAAGAGAAGCGTCATCCATTTCATAGGGAAGTGTCCAATTTTATGTGAAATACGGAAATATTCATAAGGCAGCAACTTTAAATCAGAAGAGGAAGTACTCGCCCTTCTCAACTGCGAACGAAACATCAACCAACTTTTCAATTATTTTCGAACAGCGATGTCTTATCGAAACCAAATTATAAACGAAGCTTTTTAAAGAAAAAAGTTTTTATTCTTTCAAATCAAAATATTATTACTTGCTTTTAAAAACAAACTTCAATTGTACATGTAGTTTATTATAACTTTTACCTAAATTGATGTCAATCGTGCAGACGGCAAAGCCAAGCTCAAACGATTTAATGCAATTACAATAATTTTCTTGTAAGCAATGCTATATACACTTTTGAAATAATAAATCAATCTATCTATCTATCTATCTATCCATCTATCTATTTATCTATCTATCTATCATGAAACTTGCTAATTTGACGCATCTTATTCTGTGGTCAAATCGAGTCTGATAATTAGTTAAGTGAAATTAAGACTTAAAACCAGCATCTGTGCTTTTTCTTAAATTAATTTATCCACATCAAAAACTACCATAGACAAAAATCTGTGAGTATTTCCACATTTCTGCACTTCCGACATTGGCTCTTAATTTGCATCCTGGTCATTTAACTTATTGAAAAATTTAAATTGCTCTACCACTCTTTCTCAATTTCTATGCCATATGTGTGTACTTATTCTTAATTCAGATTCTTTATCTTTTTGAATTCAATTTGACATAACCTGCCAGGGCGCACTCATCGAGTTCACTCAATACAATACAAGACAACCCCTCTGATGCTTGCTCTGCCACCTTACACACCAGTTTCTTCCCCCAATGATTCAAGAATTATTATGATACTGTTATATCTACATACCTACAACGTACAACGGAACAGTCAAATGCATCATTTTCCACGTCACTTATTTTAAAACTCGTAAATAACTGCCGGGACAGAATGATTTATTTCCATTCCTTATGGAGGCATTTAAGTGCAATAATTACACGACTTTGACAAGATGATCCTGCCATGCTCTGTCTCGCTCGCCCTTTGTCATAATAAGGTCTCTATATATGGGGTGATGGTGGGGTGTTTGTCTAGTATTATAAGTATTGTGTTTTTTATTCTAATGAATGAAGTCGGTCTTTTGGAGGCTGAGAAAAGATTTATCTTGCGAACAACTCAAATGTCTCAAATTTATATCTATAAGGCAAGGAGCCCCATAGAGCATATACGATATTGATTTATACTTTAGAGATGCATTACAACGCCGATCTCCCGACCGGAGCGGTGAGGTGTATGGGATGGCGCATATTGCACACATGTCACATGGCTGCTTGCCATGAAGGCATCCTTCTGATGGTGTGGAGGCTAACGCATTAATACGCCAATTAGTGGGCACTCCCCATCAGTATTACTCGCTATTTGATAACTTCATACACAACGTGCTATACGACGCGGTCGCGGCGGCCCTCAGTTAAGACACTGTTGAGTTGTCAAAACCGAGAATGTCATATGTCAAGTGCTGCATGCGCACATGTGCGTTGTCGTGCCGTGCCACTGACTCGTCGAATGATCATTTTTCAACGGATTTCGTAGAGAAGACCTTAGGCCCGCAACTATTTGTCATGATTTTTGCAAGCATTTATTTATACCGAATAGCTATGAGGAGTGTTTTTTTTTTTTGCAGAAAACGTCCAACATCTCAATACAGCGGCACATAAGCGGCAACGACAAAGAGCATTGAAAATATTATTTTATTTTCATATTATAATTAACGTTGAACGACTGAGGACAGTTTGTGAGACTTTATTGCTGCAACGCGATGCACTTAGCGATTCGACAATTAATTAAGCAAAAGTGTGAACAATTTTAATTAGAAATAGCGCATAATTGTAAAGAAAAAAGTTTCGCAAAAGTATGTTTAGGTACGCACTTTGTTGCTAGTTTGACAGGGTTAGAAACGATCCTTGAATGGAATTTAAACAGCCGACTTTATATGAGACGCTGGAAAAAATGTCCTGAACGAACGTCAAACTTAAAAAAGGTGGGTCTATAGTCCCCGCCCAGGTTATAAAAAAGAAAGCAGTGCCTGATAAATAGAACCAGAATTGACTTCCAATACTTCCGAACACATTTATCGTTCGTGACTGGCAGTTTTAGCTGACGGGCGTGAGTTTGCGTGAAATGTTGTGCTTACATATCTAACCACAAACAACGAACACCTTGATTGAAAATAATTATGAATTGACTCATAAGACTGTGACGCAATATCGAAGATTTTTGTGAGCATCAGATTTACTGATAACCCAGTACCTACTTAGTAGTTTTCAACGGGTATTTCCATTCTTTGTACGGTAGAAAAACATTACTGTCGTAGAAATGTATAAATTAAGCTGAATTATAGTTTTGGAAGGAAAAGCAGCTGAGTTATTATAAGAAAACTCATTCCCTGAAGAAACAAAACTGGTAAAAGAAGATGGAGGAAATGTTTCACACTCCTAGAAGGGCATTCAGACTCATGTTGAAGTTATGTTAAGCTATTCATACATAATTTCTATACCACGCTATATTATGCAGTAATTTTTTTTATATCAATTTGCAACACCCATCATCCACATCATCACGTTAATAACAGCCAACGGGCTATTCACCACCACATAGCACTCTCACTCCTTCTTCATTCCTTATTCAGTAGTTGGCTTCTTCTTCATCAATTCGATGTGGTCTAGGCTAAAATCTCCACCTCTTCAACGTGTGGAGCTAAATATAAATAAAAAACAAAAAATAACCAAACCGCAATTCATCTCGGTAACGCCTTGACGTCGACTACCAGTGTGGGACATTCCACATATAAACACGGCGTATACCCGCGCACAGCACTATTACACGAAACATGAAAAGGAATCTTGCCCTCAAAACATACCACAGGAGACTTTCGTCTAACTTACAGCAACAATTTATGTATAATTTTTCTCAATACCCAACTCTTTCTTGATGGTATGGCGATGGCGTTCCTACACAACACGTCATGCCTCCAGAGCCTAGAGCATAGAGAACGGGTTGCATATACGGCCTGCCGATGCCGTGGCGCGCAAGTAGATTTACGATCGTTTATTAATTATCATACAAATTGAAAATTCGTCACGCTTCAATGTGCATATATACTCGTACGTAACTACAATAGAATATGAACACCAACCAAACAAAGCTTTATCGATTTGCAATGTTAACCCAACCAACAGATGTCTCCGGGACATTAAAATAATCATTTTCTTTCTGATAGTTTGATATTTTCTGTGAAAAGGGGAAAAGAATAAACATTATATTGCCATTATATCAACACGATAAGCTTTATCCTAATTTATGTTCATAAAAGAAAAAAAAATTCTATGACCTTGAGAAATATATTGAATAAAGAACAAATCCAGTGAACTGCTTAGATAAATTAAAATAGACAAATAGATGTGTACTTAAATTAAAAAAAAAAAAATTAAATTCTGTGAACATTGAAAAATGGAAAGAACTTTACATTCACAATAATCCCAAAAAGTTTTTCACGCATAGCTTTATAAATCTTTATATTTATAACTTGATAGAAAGTATGTTGTTCGCTGCCAGGTTCATCACTTGAGAACGGCTTAACCGATTTCGAAACAATTAGGTTTTTTATTTGAAATCGTCTGGTAGGTGGCGCTGCCAGGAGACAAGTTATTTACAAATTCTAGACATGTGTAGTTTATGACTGACATTCACAATATAATATTTATAATACCATATTGCTTTAGTGTCAAAAAAATAGCAAAAATTGGATGTAGGTGGCGCTGTCCTGGAATTATTAACATCAAATTTCATTCTTAGTTAGCAAAGCGACTCATGTTCAAGATATACAACTCAACTTTAAAAGCTCATGAAAAATATTTGTATGAGCCTTATTTCGGTAGTTCTTTTTTAACTTTCAGGTTTTTTAAATGTGTGGCTTGCCGGGTAGTCTGCTAACTTTTTTTTAGGCTTTTCGGAGTATGTTCAGTCGACCTTGCGGTGTTATATCCATATTTCTTTGTAATGTATTGTTTTCTTCGTAGTTTCCCTCTTTTCTGTCATAAGAAATGTCATAATAACTAAAGGTTATGGAAAAATCTTATAAAGTTTTTTCCGGCAGAAGTCATGACACAAAAGTAAAAAGTCAATAAAAACATGAAAACTTACTCTACCTTAATATTTTTATATTTAATATATTCTATAGGATATGCAGTTTATGTATGGTAAACCACTTCTGGTATATGACGACCTTCGTTGGAGATACAGGCTTCAAGTCGCAAATTAAAATTTCGCATAGCTCGCTCCGTCATTTCCCGTGAAAGTGCTGCAATTTCAGCAATAATTGCTTCTTTAAATTCATCCAAGTTCTTAGGTCGGTGTTTGTGCACCTCGGCCTTTAACTATCCCCACAGAAAAAAATCGCTGGGTGATAGATCCGGCGACCTTGTGGGCCAATTGATGTCACCTCTGCGGGGAATGACATGGGACGGAAAGCGTTCGCGCACTAATGCCATCGTTTGATTGGCTGTGAGGGCCGTAGCGCCGCCGTCCTGTTGGAACCAAACCTCATCCAAGACATCCTCGTCAGTTTCTTGTTTGAATTCTGCAAGTCTAGGTTGAAAAAAATCCCTCAACATAGCCACATAACGGTCAGAAGTGACTGTCACTGTTTGGCCTCCCTCACGACCATGACATTTTGTATACTAAAAATGTCAACGTCGAAACTACACAAAGCATGCATCCCCACTCCTCTACTCACACCTTAGCCAAAACAAAAGTTTCTACTTTCGTGTCATGACTTCTGCCGGACCCTGTATATAAATAAATAAAACAATGAACGGATTTATCCTTGAGGAGTGGTGCATGTGGGGGGGGTATGGGATCTGTAAATAGAAGACATAGACACAACTTGAAATTAAACTAGCATCCAAAATATCAGAGGCGCTGAGATTCTGAGATTATTTGTCAGTCATAGGGTGAGGCACGAGATTTAACAAGTTTCCATGAGGGTGAGGGCCTTATGTTGAAAAAGGATGAGATCCACTACCACAAAATTATTCTCTGAATATGGCGTATTTTTATTCTTTTTAAAAACGACAGTATAACAGTGCTCGGTACCCTAGGGCGTATACGTACTTTTTTTATTATATTAAATTTTTAAATTATTAAGATTATTCAAACTATTAAATTGGCCAGTAGGAGGCGCTGTTACTGATTAAGTTTTATTTTACAAAAATTATGGAGTGAAGTGAATAAAAAGTTCAAAACTGCAAACAAAAATTTGTTGTTCAATATTTTTCTCATTTTTACTTTGCGTTCACTTTTCCAATAGTTTTTCACAAATATACAACAAAATTGCATTTGGAATTTGGACAGGATAACGTCGGACGGGTCAGCTAGTTTACGGTAAAATTTATTTGTCTCAAAAAGTTATTTTTGACACTTGAACTTAAGATAAACTTTGTTTGTATAAATGGTGACGTGTGTCGTTCGTCGCATTGACTGAGAATTTTCTCAGTTGATTCGTTTTGATGAAGACTGTTTATTGACTTGCATGGCCTGTTCATTTTCAACATTTGTAAAGGTTTTATTCTAGAAGTACGTTCATTTTCAAAATGAAATAAAACAAAATGGTCTCTGCCTTAAACTTTTTATTGAATAAACTGAAAACAAATCATCTGTCAGATTTGCTGTCACCAGGAACAGAGTTGCCAAATGTTTAAACCCTGTTTGGACTTAAATATGAGACAAATTATTAAAAAACAATTGCAACACCTGACATTATACATATTATTAAATCGTTTTTAAGCCAGAAACTCATTCTTTAATTTTATTTTCAAGTCAAGTTGTTTAAGTAAATAGAATATTTAAATAATTAGTTTTTACACTCAAAATTTGGAAAAAAAAATATTTTTGTTTGAACATTCTATGTTAGTAAGTACTATTTTGGATGCTAATATTATTTAAGTGAAACACTGAAAACCAGATGGTCTTAGGACTTTTACTTTTCAACATATTAAAGAATAAAAGAACCAACTTTCTCAGAATAATACGATGAATCCAGTCGGATCATTTTAACAACTGGTGGAATATCATCAGTTTGTTTTTTTTTTTTATTAAGAAATTGGTTTTTTTTTTTTAATATTTTGAAAAGAAGAATCCGGGTTTCAATGTTTGATTTGAATTTAATAAAATAATTGATTAATATTAATTTACAAAAAAAAAATTAACTGCTTTAAACAAAATTGGAATTTGTTGTCAAAATGTTTACTTTTATAGTAATTATTCAAGAATTCTTAATTTAATATTTAATAGTTTAAAAACAAATTAAAAAAAAAAATCTACTACGGCCTAATTTCTCTGTGTGATTTTTTTTTGGGACGCTCCTTTTATTAAAACTTACATTTCCTTAGCTAAATTAAAAGACTAGCACAACGTACATATAACTCTTTTGAGTTTATCACAACCAAGTATTTTTCCCTTTGATTCCAAAATAAGTAGCGCACTCGTAGGTGGCAATATAGATTTTCCTTCCATAAGTAAACACAAAACAAAACTCTGATTACTTTGGTGAATCACACAAAAAAAAACCATAGTGCGATATTATTCGGATGGGGTATCTTGAGGGTGCGGCATCCTCTTCACAGTTCGACACCCCAGTCAAGTCGGCTGACAGTATTAACCTTCAGTATAACATCATCCAGCGAGTCATCAATGCATGACACGGCCGAATGACCTCTATTGATTTCCTGTGTCATTTAATCGACAGAAGCTCACTGTTCGAAGGTGTTTGCTGATGATCGGATGGATGAATGGATGGATGGTCGAACTTGTAATTTATGAACCCCACTGTGTTGTTGCTTGCTTGCTTGCTTTGACTTCGGCTTTGACCCTGCTGGGTGCCTGGCCTAGCTTGGTCTGGCCTGATGCCCAACCCTTTACTCAGTCGAATGTGAAACAGATGCGCGGGACTATGTCTTAATGATTTTTATGGTGTTGAGTGCTTTGTTCGAGTGTCTAACTGTCCGTGACAAAAGTGTGAAGTTCTGCAAAGCGGAAGTTGTCACACACCAATTTATATAGCAACTCAATACATGTACAGTCAACACAGCACAGCGAGTGATTTATAGCCTCTTCGCTTTATTAGCACCATCAAATTGCTTTCGATCAACAAAATTCGGTGCCTTCGTGTCTGATGAATCTCTGTGAATTTGAATCAGAATATAAACAAAGAAAAAAAAGGGTTTATTAGGGCAATTTTTAGTGAAACGTGGAAACCGGGCAAAAGGCTATATAAACTACTCCGAATTACTCATTTCATCTTGATCCTGTTCGTCTTTGGGTGATGTGATGATATTCCTGGGACAGGCTTTTCGTCGGTGCAATTACCAAAAATAAGATAATTACAAGGCGGCTCTGGCAACAACGAAGTTAACACTTCTTTTGAGTCCGGCGGAGGTTCAAGTTTAAAACCATCATCGATACAATATGCAACAAGGTGAGGCTTTTTTGACTGATGTCCGGTGGCGTGAAGTATTTGGCCAGAACGATTATTTTATTTTTAGTTTTTTTGTTGGTGTTTTTAAATAACATTCTTGTTTCTGATATTGCTCAGGTAGAAGTGGTAAAGTCTGGATTTATGATTATCGGTGGAGTTTTTATGTGACGGCCTGAGCTGAGATGGGAATTATGAGGTAATGATCATAAAACCCTTAAACCTCTCAGACGATTTATATGGTTTTTAGAAATTTTTTTAATGCAAATTATTTTAAATGCAAGAAAGTGTTATTCTTTTGTATACGTAGGTAAACATCTATGCTGATGGGAAAGGGGAGATGGGCATGGATAAAAATGGTTGGACTGCACACTTTTTAACCATAGGCCAGCACACTTTTACCCGGATCCCTGCATGGGGAAAAACTTATGCATAATTTAATTTTGTTTTTGGTCCTTTTTTCAAGGGAAATATTGGTATTATTCTAGAAAAACTCTGTCATAAAATTCAAATTCCCAAAAAATCTCACCCCAACCCTAAGCCTCATATTGTTTTTTTTTTTTTTTTTTTTTTTTATTTCTCACACGGAAGTGCTAGACAATTTTAAATCATATTAACGAGAACTAAGAAGACTATATACCGTTAAATAGATTTTCCCATACTTAACCATCAGCACTCTCTATAAAACCATTCTAAAATATATAAACTGTAACAAATTTAAATCTTAAAATATAGCAACTGAACCAAAAGCATTCCCATCGTTAAATATTTCTTTCGAATTCAAATAGAATACGATGATGCACCGTATAATTAAACTTATACTAGGCGCATCGAATTATTTCAATTTCATGGGCGTGGGTTGACCAAAACTATAAAAAATCAAACATCGCAAAAAGTATCCTTACATACATGGAGATACATATCTCCTCTGATGGTAATGCAATATACAGAGGATTGTAAATCTACACACATTTATTATTCACAATTGCCTCCTGCAACTGTGACAAAATTAATTTTCAACTTCACTGCACCGAGCGATGATAATGAGACCATAGATAACAAATAAACGACCGAATGACGTCGTCGTCTCCTTCGTGCTGAAGTTTCACACTTTCACCATGTGAAGAGAGTCCGCAAAACCCGCACCCCATTTCGGTGCTATATAGAGCCCTTATTGTATGGAAGATATTGCTTCATCATCCTCATAACAACGCGTCTACTCATCCCAAAATAAAGAGAGATACACCAAGGACCATCCACTATCACACAGCAAAGACATCCTCATCATCATCCTTGATATGGTAGAAATGGTATATTACGCCGAAGGACCAAACCAAATCACCCCTTTTTTATGGGGTGAGTTAGTTCTGTATGCATAAGGGTGCAAAACAAGAAATTGTTCCGCTAAATAAATCACGATTCTGATTATCACCATGAAATCGGTATTTTCCAGTCATAGGTCGGTCGGTCGGTGCTGCTATGCTGATACTGCTGGTGAATCTCAGTCTCTCAGGCAAGGCAAGAGATAGTTTAATCTCAGGCGGTAAATCAATGGGAATTGGATACCGTTTATCAGTCTCATGTTGTATTCATGTGCGTGTGTGTCCTGCGGCAGAGTGGAGGGGGGGGCACTGCACCATAATATTAAAAATATCATATTCTCATCCCCCCAAAATTATATAACAGAAATCTTACCCACGATCAAAATATTATCAAAAACGATTTAAAATCGATTAAGAACCTCCACGCAGCAGATCAGATCAGAGCGGCGGGCGATTCAGTTGGGTCATCAATCGGTACCGACCTCAATCTATCTTAAGTCTCGAATATATACCGACGGAACGTTCAGAATCATCAACGCCCCCAATATACCTACTGACCCCTGCTGCCGCGTTGCCACTGCCGCCAAAACCATCTACCAAGAGGTGAGAAAATTCTTGAATACCTCTTCTTCCATAGCTCTATGATGATGATAATATGCTCCTGATGGAGCAGGGATCATTTTTCCGATGACGTTTCAGCATTGCCAGCACAGATATTTATTTACGATCATTAAAAATCGAATATTTGAAAAAGCTTTATGAATGTCAGAATGTCTCTGTCAAATAGTTGTCAGGTTTGACGCACTTTTGAATCCAAAGGGTGACTAATCCGTGGATTTGGCTGTACAAAAGCAGGAACCTGAACACAATTTCTCGTCAGGAAGTCAAAAGCATATACTCCATCACTTTTTAATAAATTCGTCAAGAGCGACAAAATATGATTTTTGAGATTAATTTTGCTGAGGAGTTTCGGTCAGATTTCTGAAATTGCTAAGGTATCGCACCTCGGGGGCCTCAGAAATCTGAACAGGCTAATTGTTTGCTGGAATAATACTTTTTTTTCATTTAAGCCCACAGCTCGTTTTGGTTCAATTTTGCTGTTCAGTAGTTCTATGCGCAGTTGTTTCCAAAAGTAATAGGTGTCACACATGTAACAAAAACATAAAATTTTATTTATGAAAACATAATCTAAATTTTATCAAACTAATAATTTTGGTCAGTCAGCTAAATTTTATTGCATTTTAAAATTTTATTAAATAAATTTAAAATTTGTGTCACATCCGTAACAATGTTACATTTAAATTTCAATCATTCTGTTTCTTACGTTTTTTTTAGTATCGCTGTTTAAGGATATCGAATTTTTCGTGCAGGGAAAAACTTTCACAGAAATATCCTCCATATGGAAATTTAATCTATTTAAAGACAGAATATTATTTCAATTATAACTTTTTAAGTGGGCAAGAGTCCACTTTCTGATGGAAGATTGATTCAACTTTGCGTAAGAAATAATAACACTAACAAAAAATGACACTTATTTCCATTTCAAGTTAATTTTGTTCATAATCCGTTCACATGTAAGAATCCTAGAAAGTCACAACCATAACATTATTTTGTCACACACGTAACAAAATTTATAAACTGGTACTAAAGATCAACTATTGTGTAGGTACCTTTATTTTTTTTTTAAGATTGGCTGGTATGCAAAAATGCCTCAAAGCTTAATCTTAAATCTCGTTTTGTATGGAAGGAACCATCCGAAATGAAATTTGAGACTGAGATCAAGCTTTTTGGATACCAAACATAATCATTAGAAGTACCATTCGCAAAACCGGTTTTCTAATGTCACAACCGAGAGGTGACTATAAGGATTTTAAAAATCAGGTCAACTGATTTATCTAAAAGTAGTTTCATTTAATTTGTATTTATAATTTAGCACATTGAGTGAATTATGTTACGAGCCATGAGTATCAGTGTAACACCTGTAACAACTCAAACACACCCAACTGGCAATGCTGGCAAAAAAACTAAGATAATGATGCAAGGCAGTCGGTGTGGTGGTAGCGATACGATGGTGGCTTTCTTGGTGATCTTGAAAAGTGGGAATTAAAAAAGCCTCCTCCTTCGCCGGATCGCTGTTATCTTCTTCGGCTGATTCGAATTCTAGGCGCGCCGACCTGTAATTAACTTACAAAAATTAACCGACGAAAGAGTTGTCCGTGGTGAATCTGGGAGTGAGGAGGATCATTGCTGCCGCTTGCTGATGATGATGATCATCATCATCATCATCGCCCAGCGATTCTTCTTTTTCTCACCTCAAACTCAGCACAGCAATGGATTTGTGTAGATGGACTTGGACAAACCGTTGAACAAATTGAGAACCAGAACATCATCGTCTTCGTCATCGTAGTCATAGTATCCTGATGCAGCAATTACCTCCGATCGATTATTATTAATTAAATCAATGCTAGTGATCTGGTTGCAGATATTTTGCGGGGGGATTTTCTCTCTTTGGCTGTGTTTATGTGTGTAAGATTTCGCTGTTCCAATCCGTGTATTAATTTGTCCGCGTTGTTGGCTCAGCATGCGGTCGGTGGACACATCACACATCATTACTCTCCTTGAACAGAGGGTTATAGCTGTAGAAGGGAGGTTGGGCGGGGGAATTCAACCAGCCAAAGCTAAGACTCTTGGACAAAGGATCAGCGTTTTGTCGTTAAAAAATATGACATGATCGCATTGCAACAACGATCAACGATGAACGACGACGCGACGTCGATGGAACATGAGAGCAGCAGCAGGAGCAAAGGAAGCAAACCAGCATATTGCAAACATTTTTGGTTTATGTTTCGCAGAATGGTTCTTCATCAATTATATGATGGAAGAGAGTTGTATGAGCTGTGTCGCAAACATGGTTTCGTGATCACCACAGAGGTGGTAGTTTACTTGTTTCTGATGGCTGTTTGGTTGTTCTTGGTGGCGGCTTTCGATAATGATTAATTTATTGACGTTTTGTTTGTATTTTGCAAGTTATTTTTGCTGATGTTGAGGGGCATATAATTGCCTGTGCGCGGGGATAACATTATACGAGGCATTGAATTGCATTCACCATTCTATATGGAGTTATGGGAATCATTTCCCAATTGATTGGAGTTATTTCTGAGAATTTTTAGATTATCCTCGTGCCAATATAAGGATGTTATTTGGAAACATTCGATACCACCGCACCCACTAATAGGTATACAGTGTCTGAAACTGTCCCCTAGTTCGCTAGGCTCCACCCTTCTAGGTATGTGTTCCACTGCCCTGAGTGTGGTATTCCCTTAACCAACGTTGTTGGTTTCGACTCGAGCCAGCTGATAACTTTGATAGCTCATTTGTAACTGTTGGTAAAATAACAGAAACTCGTTTCTGCTACTGAATTTCTCTATTTTCTTCTATATTTACAGGAATCAAGTATTCCGATTCAGAAATCTTCGACATTCAGGCTCAAATTGGAAGTATTGATTTACCCGTATTCATGCTCTGGCCCAATGTGAATGAACGGTGGAGGTTTTACATTTGAATTCTTAGAAATTCTTTACTGAAATTCTGAAATTCCAAAAGCAGAATTGAACTTTTTCAGTAATCAAAGCATCAAATTCTATTTAAACTTTATTTTCATGATTAAATAATATTCGGAATGTCCATAAATCGTGATATAAGGACGGTTTCGGCAGTCCAAAATGTATTGACAGCTCATATTTAAGTGTTAAGAACTTCTGCTTACCAGAATTTAATCTCGGGACCTGAATTTTATCACAAAAATATTCCATTTCCTGCTTCCACGAGGAACCCCATATGCGGCACCAAGTTTCGAAAAAAACCCACCTAGACAGGAGCACATTATAACTATTAAGACTTGAACCTAAGCATCACCTACATACATGCTGTCAAACAGTGTAGAAAAATCTGTCTTCACAAGCCAAATCTTTACTTTTGGGAATAAAATTTAGTTAAATCATAATCCACTATGGACTGCTAACAAGTATGACTTATAGCCTCTGTCGAAATCTATAAATCACGCATTCATAAGATCATGATGGCATATGGCTGGCCCAACCCAAAATCCCAATCTAGCCGTTTAGTATATTGCATTCAAATACCTTTTTACCAAAAATTCAGAAAAAAAAAGATTTATAATCCATCCATAGGGTATAGGTATAATAAGATCTTCTTGGCCATCCAACTTCTTTATGGCCACCTCCAAGAATTGGCTTTGTGTCTGCAACTGGTATTAAGCCATGATTTATAAGGTATCTTCAACTCGTGCCATTTTTCTTACCAAATTACTTCCAATGAAAGAATTATTGTTTATTTATGCTTTTCTGTCGCGTTCAACCAAAAATAAGATTACTAATCCTCCACTCTATAAAGGTACCAACCATCGTGACTCTCTTCGGTCTCGCAGCTACCAAACATGAATACGGGGCCCATACCCATATATAAATTTGATAACCAGGTTGTAAGAGATGTGCGTCAGCAACAAGTGAACAGCCTCCAACCAACAACAACCATCACACACAGACAAGCCGTTCTCAAAACAAAATTATGCAAATGTATAACGCGTCACCTTATATGAAAATTATGAAACATTAATACCCTGTCATCACTTTGGTTTCTTATTTTGTGTGTATTTTTTGTTGATAATTTCTTGTGGAATCTCTTCCACACGCTTACTACCTGGCCTGGCAACCGCAATCCGGACTATAAATTATGCCGTCCCGTAAAAAGAGGAGAACTCGAAAGCCGAGATTTTACCAATAAACCATAAACTATCCCTAAAAACGCATCTTCTCGTTCTCGCTTGGTTCGTTCATAATTTTAATTAATTAAATCTTTACGCTGGAAGTGTTCCAAGTTATGGGGTCCCCGAATCGAATTCCGGCGAGTTGGGAATCGGACTTGGTGCGCATGTTTAGCGTGATGTGATGGTCCAGCGCACGAAATTATCGACGAATTCCGAGCCGATCTTCCATTCGTGATGGTTAGTTGTGGAGCAGCGAGAGATAGTGTCGCCCTTAATGATCTCGCGGGGAGCTCAAGCCCAATTGACATATTTACGATCATTTGAATTCTATCGTAACTCATATGTGCATGCATATTATATGACGTGGTGCGACTGGTGATGGTTATGGCGTGGCGGTCCAGTCCAGTCCATGATGCCAGGGATGGACCTTGGGTTCTAAGTGTAAAAGGCAACAGGCAAGGTGTGTCCAGCGCGCCGAGTGTTGACTGAACTCAAAGATGTCCTGCTGCGATCTTATTCATTAGTTATTGGGATTTCGTTTCTCTTGTCTTCTTCTCCGATTCACATTTAGAGGGATGTTGGTGCTGTGTGGATTTTTCCACATTTGATTCAGGATTTCCTTTCTTTTATTTTTTGTTTTGTTTTATTTGTTGTTGTGAGTGCGGGTGATGGGCCATTGTTGGTCTTTAACGATGGTCGCTGAAACAAAATATTATTTATCTTTTTTTTTGTTTGGTTGGTTATTGTATAGTTATTTATATCTGTTTGACTTTTTGGTCCTAATCCTTTAACGCGACTTGGTCTCTGTCTCTGGGTTATAGTTGTTTGATGGTTATTCTTGCTGCACCCCCGCAATATAACCGCAGGTGGCAAGAGCATCAGCAACAGCAGCAGAGTGGGTTGGTGCTTAGTTGACAAGGAAGATGCTCACTGATGGTACCTATATCCTTGTTTGTAGGTTCGTGTCGTTATTTCTTTTTCTTACTGTGTGTCTTTTGGTTAAAGTGAAATTGACGAAGTGCGGTAATTTTTCATCAGTCAAGAATATAATTGGTAAAATCGACTTTAATCCTTGTGGGTAGTGTTTCAGAAGAAAAAGGATTTTTCACTTAGCAGGTAATTTTTTGGGATTATTGCGACAGGTTGATGACTCAAGAGGGTTGGTTTTTGTATTTGTGTGTATGTCAATAAATTGACACCTTAGAAGAGGGGACGTTAATTTCTTAATTACGATATTGTTGGATAAGTGTATTTTCTGAGAAAGACAAAATCAATAATACCTTACATTATGTGGGAAATTATACGTTGAAAGAGGTTAAAATAACTCAACTTTTAAGGTCATTGTGCGTCATTGCAAGCTTACATTATGACGGAAATTTAAATATCTCAAAACAGAAAATAAATTACCACGTTGAACAAATTTATAAAAATTAATATTCTGAAAAATTAAACAAATTAAACAAATGAAGAAATAAAAAAATATTCTTACTTACTTTTATAAACATAAAAAATAAAATAAAATTTTGTTTACGTTCATAAATCAATTGCATACTTTTTGAAATTGCCCTGGAAGCAAAAAACAATTGTTTCGTCCTTACAAATTATTATGGAGATTAATTTTTTTAAAAACACATTCAACGATTTTTAAAATTATTGTTTGCATGAATTTATAACTATGTACATGAATTTGTCCAAGAAATCAAATGGCATCTTTTCTGTTTAGCTCAAACTATCTATAAACAGTGTCGGTCAAAACAAAAGCACTTAATTTAACTTGGTTACATGTTTCTTAATTAAATTTCTAAACTTGAATATAATTAAACGAATTTTATTTGGTTGATGTAGGTATACATTAGCTCTTCAATCGCAAAGAAATAAATATATTAGCTACACTGTAATGGAAATACAACAAAAAATTTAAAAAATTATTAAAAGCAATTGCGACAAAACTAAAGCACATAATTCAATTCTGTAGTTGTTTTCCAATATTTTGTTATGAAGCCCCTATTTTTGATAACTGGTGCTTAACAACTACCAGACATTGACTCAATCAAGTTCTTTATGATTTCCTGGGGGATACTTCAAAGCAATTTCTGTTAGAACAACAAGAAAATCCTTGTTTTTGCAGCTATCACGTTGAATCTGGAGATCTTCAATGTCCAATAGGTTTTTTTTTATGGGGAAGAGGTCAGGTGGCTGTGCCGGCCACTTAAAAACCTTGATTTTATTTTCCAAAAAACAATTTTGCACTAATTTAGCTGTATGTTTTGGACCGATGTCATATTAGAAAATTCGCCAAATTTTGAGATCTCCAAAAGATAAAATTCCTCTACAGAATGCAAGAGTATATTCTGTCCCTTGTAGCTGTGGTTCCTCTTACATCGGCGAAACCAAACGAGTAATCAAAACACGGCTAAATGAACACATAAATGCACAAAGGAACCAAGTCCGCAATTTGTGAACATTTAGCATATAATGTTGATCACTACATAATATTTGATAAAGCAAAATCAATTGCCACAGAAGGGTTCAATGTACCAAGATTAGTTCGAGAAGCGATTGAAATAAAAATGCATAAAAACTTCAACCGAGATCAAATCTTCAACTTGTCTGGTACATGGGACCCAGTGATAAACAAATTAAAGCTAACCAAAAACAAAAATCAAAACAATGCACAAGCTGATGCCGTAAGCTTTGCATGTTCACAAACTTTTGTATGCTCACAACAACAGCAATCAGCACAACAGCAAGCAGAACAATTAGAACAACAACAAATAACATCTCAAATGCAATTGCCATCGCAATCAACACACCGGTACAATCTTCGCAGAAAATAGTATAGGAAAGAAGAATTTACCACCACCCACAAACCATCAGTTAGCCCGTGACCACGACAAGTGGAACCTTGTCGAAACGTCTGGAAATAATTCAATTATATTTTTGAATAAAATTAATTGAACGCGGTAAGTCCGAAAAGAAAATAATCTTATACAATGAATGACGATCGCGTATTTAAAAGTTTTAAATCGAAAATCATATTAGAATGTTCATTTGAAGAGCATTCCTACGTCTGCGTGTGGCAACATGATGTTTTGAAGGACGTTATCATACACAAAACGATCCGATTATTTGACTAGAAAAACATCCCCAGGCCTAAACATTTTCTCCTTCGTGGTTTATTGTGCCTTTGTGTAATGTTGGATTAGCATTAACACGTATAACTATAATTTTGTCATGTTTTTGAATTTGTGTTTTTTAATATCAATGTTTCAAAGAAAGCTCATAAGCATGGCTAAGATTTTCATGCACTTAAAACGGAAATATGCGCCTAAAATATAAGCTTTAATATTGAAAATATGCAATTAGAAATGGAAAATGTGCACTTAAAACCATTAATTTACCTCATTTTTTATTTCCAAGAAGAAACAATGAAAAAAATAATTTAAATTCAACATCGGTGCAGGTTTTTCGCCATAAATTTTGGCTTGAGTCCTCATTTCAACTCGATGTCCCTTTACAAAGCTTCAATGTCTCATGTAAACGTAGTATATTAGGTGGCACCTCATATATGGGATATTCGCAAAAAAAAGTATGCCATCAAAAAGGTCAGTAAATGATCAAAAAAGGTCAACTAGTTTCAGAAATTGGTCAGCCATAGAAAACTTTTAATCAAGGGTTACATTTTTTCAAGGTCACCAACTATTTTTGGCACCTCATTAATGGGATATTCGCAAAAAAAAGTATACCATTCGAAAGGCCAACGGCTCGTGATAAAATGTCAGCTAGTTTTAGTAATTGGTCAGCCATAGGTTTTTTTAATGAATTTTTAAAGTTTGGTTCAAGGTCACAGTATAAGACTTTTAGCACCTCATTTAAAGAATTTAAAAAAAAATAAGTCAGCTAATTTCAGTCATTTTTTTAAAAAATTTTAAGGTCAAAACTATTTTTAGCACCTCATTTATGGGATATTCAAAAAAAATGTATACCATCTGAAAGGTGACCTGGACCTCATAAAAGGTCAACTAGTTTCACTAATTGGTAAGCCATAGTTTTTGTTTAATTGAATTTTTAAAATTTATTTTTTCAAGGTCGTATAAGAATTTTAGCACCTCATTAATGGGATATTCGCAAAAAAGTTATACCATTTAAAAGGCCACCGACTCTTGATAAAAGGTCAGCTAGTTTCAGTAATTGGTCAGTTATAGGTTTTTTTATATGATTTTTTGAAGTTTTTTGTTTTTCAAGGTCGTATAAGACTTTTAGCACCTCATTTACCGAATTTTCAAAAAAAAATATACTATTTGAAATGTTATTAAATCCTCATAAAAGGTCAACATGTTTCAGAAGTTGGTCAGCCATAGGTTTTTTTTATGAATTTTTAAAGATTGTTTCAAGGTTACAGTATAAGAGTCTTCATTAAAAAAAAAAAAACTGTGGCTGACCAATGACTGAAACTAGCTGACCTTTTATCACGAGTCAGTGGCCTTTCGATTGGTATACTTTATTTGCGAATATCCCATAAAAAAAAAAAAATCGAGTGGCACAACGGCTCATGAAGAACCAGGGCTTAGTGACTAACAACTCGCAACCATTCCTGTGTGCGCCTTTCGAAAGGAATCGAAGGGACCTACAATTTTATGCCGAATCCGAATGGCTAGACGAGAAGCACTTATTCGTGACAAGTGATACTCTTGGAGGATTTGTCAATTCCTCGCAAGAGGCAGTAGCCCTGAAAATAAACTTTTTAGATTTTCGGTGGAAGAGGCTGGGAAACGAAACCCAGACCTCCAGCGTGACAGTCGAACGCACTAACTCCCATAAATAAGGTGCTAAAAGTCTTATACGGCCTTGAAAATCAAAAATTTATATAAAATAACCTATGGCTGACCAATTACTGAAACTCAATGGGCTTTCAAATGGTATACTTTTTTTGCGAATATCCCACAAATGAGGTGCTAAAAGTCTTATACGACATTGAAAAAATAAATTTTAAAGATTAAATTAAACTATGGCTGACCAGTTACTGAAATCTGTTGACCTTTTATGAGATCTAGGTAACCTTCCAGATAGTGTATATTTTGTTCGAATATCCCATAAATGAGGTGCTAAAAATAGTTTTGACGTTTAAAATTTTTAAAAAATTATTAAAAAAATCTATGGCTGACCAATTTCTGAAACTAGTTGACCTTTTTTGACCACTTACTGACCTTTAAGATGGCATACTTTTTTTTGCAAATACGGCATATATGAGGTGCTAAAGGTTAGGAGCCGCAGTAGCGTCTTGAATGTTTTTGCAAATAAACACAGTCTATTGAAAAATAAGCACCCAAAATTTGAAAACATGCACTTAGAAAAGAATATGGATTTATTATGAAAATATTAATATTAATATTAATAGTCTATTCTCTATGCCGCACAATAGAACAGAATGGACTAATGGTTGGAATTAAATAAATCAATAAAGTAATAGGACCTACTCCTGGCACCATTGTTGGCCGTTGAAATATTAAAGCTTATTCTTTTAAAAGTGTAAACGTCACAAAAGATTTTATTAAATGTCTTTTATTTGTTTCATTTTCAAAAGAAATTACGACGATTTTTCAAAAAATAAATATGTTAATATTTTTTGCACTCGCCAACAATTAATATTCATATAGGGCATAAAGGCATTTAAAGCCCCCCACCCCAATTCCTAAAGTAAAATGAACAAAAGTTGCAACTCTAAACATTTTTATTTTTATCTTAATACTCGTATATATGAATTTTATGGTTTTACTTCAGATTCATAAATTTCTCATTGTTTTTTCGTTTGTTTTTGTTTTCATATTTATATGTATAAACGCAGAGATTATTTCAGTCATTAATCTCTAACATTTGGCTCATACCAAAATCACATGGTATTTTTGCACTACAAACAAATCACCCGCGTCGCTTTACATCATTTTTTTTTTTTTTTTGTTTTTTTTTTTTTTCAATCCAAAATTCATCCAATCCCTGCCTACCTAACTCCTCTCTCTTTCTAAATAAATGCTGAAGCCTCATCAAGCTGGGCAATAAAAATCTGTCAGTGATTTGACTGTCATGGATTATTCTGACTCTGGGAATGACCACCGATACTAAATATGTCTCACTTCCAGTCCATCGCGTTTAAATTGATTCAAATCGATGTTTTGGCCAGGAAAGGTTTTTTTTGTTGGTTGGTTCTACTACATTATGCCTCCCTGCATTTAGTGATATTTTATCCTTTTACATATCAGCCCACCCTCTCCCTAGGCCACACAGTCCACTATGCTAAAAAGCCTTGACAATATAAATTGATTATTTTTAGTAACAATTCATGGATTTATTTACATGAATGTTATGTTTGTATATGGCTTTTGACTGAGTTGAACAGCATGAATTTTATTTATCGACCTGCGGTATTGGTGACCATTCGATGAGAACCACTCATTCATAAATCACCAGGCCAGTGCTAGCACCAGTACCGAGCAGCCACCCCCTATATTATAGGCTCTCGATCAAATTTACTAGATGCGGATGCAACCACTACCGCCATTGACTCATCGTCCTGCGAATGTGTCGTCCTGCCACTGAACATTGTAAATAATTCCAACTCCCAGTCCAGTTCGCAGTTCGACATCAAAATTTACTCGAATGAGGTTTGGCTGTGACATTTTTATGCGTGGGAGCAATAGCGGAACAGGGCCATCCCCCGGTACACAGGAAGGTACTTTGTTTTATGAGGTCGCGGCGATGAGATTTATTCCCTCGGTTTTGGATCCTCTTCAATCTTAATTTTCTATCCCATTTAATTACACGGAGTACCAGTGGTATTTGACTAGCTCGAAGGGCCGCAATATCATCGTAGAGAGTATTGCCTAACATGACGGTAGCAACCCTCAAATAATGACATTTACAATGACACATAATAACAATAAAGCATGACGCCTTGGCGTCGCCGGGTCGTGGTGTGGTATAGTCGCGTCGACATTCATCGGCCAGAGTCGTCGGCATGCGCAAGGTACCTTTAAGCTTGGCTGTAAATCTCTGGGCCTAAGAGTTCGTGAAACGTGGAATTGACATCTGGCCAGCTACTGTGGAGCGCTCGCTAGACCGGTAATATAAACTGACTGTTTGTACCTTGCCACCAGCTACCGTCTAAATTATGTTCGAAATGAAATTTGCATTTTCCAATCAACGCCTTCGGGCGGCTTCGAGTTTCGAGACAATGGTAAACCAAACCCGGACCATTAAGCGACTGCTGCTAGTTCGCATAACGCTATATATACGTTTGTATAGGTAGCACGTCGATACTCAAGACTGTGTAATTATTTCTTGCCGGATGAATTCCTGAGCGCTGCGCAGGAGTCAGGAGAGTTTGTTTCGCATCATATACACAGATTCACTTCTTTCAGCATCCACTAATAAGCCCCGGGGGCTGTGATGAAATTATGCCATCAACCTCGATCAAAGCAGAAATGCGCTTTTGCTGGACACAGATCAAAGCGCGCATCCAAGAGTTCGCCATCACATTATCCACGCTCTAAATAATTCTCCATGTCTGATAATGGGCACCTTTGGCTACCCGAAAAGAAAAAGGAATCGTTTCGTCTGATGATGCAAAGGACGACTGGTTGAAGCAACTTCAGCCAGCACCAGCAGCACTGGAACTTGCAAACGGTGGCGCGACCAACCGACCGACGCGACGCGACGCGACGTAAGAAATCTCCAAGAGATATGGAGGCTTGCCCCGTTGATGCTATTACACTGTAATATTCACACTTTGCGAGGTGAGAAAATTGCTGGCTATTAAAAAATCATATAAGCGAGACGGGTTGCTTTTGATGTTTGTTGTTGCGGTTGCTGAACGTGATGAGCTTGCGCATCCAGACTTTATAAATATATTTATACTAGCACAAGGGCATTGCTTTCTTGGTGGAGATGTGCTCGCCCCAATTCGATGTTAATGAACACGATCTAATTTCCAGGAGGCCATATATATGATTCGCTAAAAGATAAACGTGCGCTGGTTGGGTTCTTGCAGCCGAATCTGAAAGAAATTAAAATTTTTGTCGAAATTAATCTTTTTAATTTTTTTTTTGTTAGAAAGAAGAAGGTGGGTCCTTTTTTTAATAATGTTGTTTGTGCTAAAAATGGAGGTGGTTTTCCTGATGAAAAATTGCAGTTGAAATATTTGATCGATGATAGAACAGTTATTCGGTTTGAAATGAAGACCAATTGCCATTACTAATAAATGAAGAAAGAACATTTAAACTTACATAGGTAGATAATAACTCTTTTGACAATGCAATACTTAGGTCTGAATTCAGTTAGGATTTTAATAAAATTCCAAACAAAAAATATTAAAATTAAGATTAGATGCCTTTTATTGGAATGCTGTGGATGTAGGTCCTCACAAAGTTATTAGAACATGAGACATCCGTATTTTTGTTCGTGACTCATGCTCGCTAAGATAACTCCTGATTTGAAGAATCATGACTTTCGAGATTTGGTTTGCAAGATTTGCGGAATCTGAATGAGAAAACAAATGCTGTCACAGTCCAACCCCGTCTATAAGGTTGGCTCTATAAATTTCTGGTAATGGTTTTTTCTAGTTGGGTTTCTAAGTTTCTAAGTTTTATCGATGTATACAAGTTGTTATCCTCCATCACAGAACATAATCCATGAGTAAGATCCTACGACCATGGAGGCCAGTTTACCATTGATCCCAACTTCGGACATTCTGAAAAGCATAGATATTCTTTCTTTAGTCGCACAACAATAATGTAAAATGCTTCAATTACTTCTCGAAACCAATACCCTAGAACATCAAACACTTATAACTGATGAATGATTACATCCGTTTACTCACGAACCATTCAAAAGAGATTTTTATTTCCGGTTCGCTCTAAAATTAAATTTGTTGGTTCCTTTCAAATAAAATTACTTTTCACGAACGAAACAAATCCGCTGTGATCTGAAAAATATGAGTCACTCCCGAATTATCACGCGAACGCCATTGAAGACCCATACACAAAACGCTCATAATTGAATAAAACTTCATGAGGAATGATTTGTTTTACGGATCTTTTCGGTTCCGCGAGCGAACCTGATTCTACTTGAATTTTGTTTTTCAGCTCACTTACGAACGAGAGATATAGACAAGGAGCAGAAAAATAGTTTTTTCGTCGTATGGATCAAAAATTGTATCGTTCGCCAACTATTTTTATTATGTATCGTGTAAAAATCAAAAAAGAATGCAAACCATCGGCATTTTATGAACCGCGAGTGATACATATTTTACGAACCCTGCTTTAGTTTTTTTTTTTAATTATTTTAAGCCAATTTCCCAAACTGTGTTATAGTAAGGGGTATTCACGATCCGGAGCAACAAAAAGGTGTAACATTGCGAAAGTTTAATTTTCTGTAAATGGTGAACACTTCTTCTCTAATGTAATCATATCTGACAGAGAATGACAGCTGCCAAACTAACAACGACACAAGAAAAATCTTACACCAGTTTTTGTTTTGCAATAGGATTAGGGTAAAACAAAATTTCAGAACTGTGGCAAGATTATAGTCAGTGAATGTTGTTGTGTAAGAAAATTTTGCACTTTTACACAATGATACTAGAACAGTAGTCACATCCGAACTGGAATACCACTAGTGTTTTTTTTATTCGAACTTTGACAGAACATGATCAATATTTGCAAAAACGTACACACCAAACATATTCTAGCTGTCAAACTTACTGTCAGTAAAACAATGCTGCCAATTCAAAGCCTAACTTTGTAAAACTGAACATATACAAATATTAACTACGTCAAAACTCAAGGAATTTTAATATTTTACACTTACCAATTGGATAACATTTACCTTTAAGTACTACGCTTAAATGTAATACGAAAGATATGAAAGTTATGTGTTCATCTCTCTTGAACATATTCCCAACCCCAATTAAATCTCTTAACATAACAACCAATCGCTTCTAATCTTCTATTTTGCTATCCAATTGATTGTTAGTTTCATTGAGAGTTTCCTTTGTTGAAATTTTACTTCGGTTCTGGTTTCTAAAAATTAATTAACTAAAGTACAATTGGCTAACACAGGATAACGTAAAACACCCCGCCAAAGTAATCCTCTCGTTAAAATTGTGAAACATTGCACCATCAACATCATCATTGATGAACACGTGTTGATCACACTTCAAGTGTCAAGTGAATTGCACTTTTATATAACCACCACCGCACCGTCACTCTAATGCCAAAGTGTCTTCACTTAAATGGAATTCTAAGGTATTTTGCACGTGCATCTCACATATCGTTTGTAATCCCAGGAGAAAATCCCACACACAAAAATGTTCCTGAAGAGTGAAATTGTAAATTCCAATAAAATGGATTATATGGCTTTTTGGGGGCAGACATTCAAACAAAAACAATTAATCAAAAATATAGCCCCGCGTTAAATTTAGTATAGGTGCCCCACAAAGTACATGAAGGTGCAGTGGTATCTATCCGCAGTCCCAGCATTAACAGCCAGCCAGCGCCACCGTGTCAAATTGAATTGATGAAGTTACCTGATTCCTCAGTCGTCTGAATGTCAGAATCTCGAAATTCCAAATCGATATTATGATCCCCGCCCAATTGGATTGACGTACGATTGATGGTCTTTTGATTGTTCGTTTTGATCAATTATGCGGCTCCCGAGTTGAGTGTGTTTTATAGCGCAAATTCAAATCAAACTGTTATGTAACTTCAATTAATGGACATTGCACTCGCTGTCGCTTTCCCTCCATCGTCGTAGTCCTTGTCGATTGCTTTAAAGATCACCAAAAATAACTCACTTTGACAACTTGATGGTTTTTGCCAAATTTCTTACCGCCACTGAAGCACTGTGGAGCTGGCTGGGTGCCTTGCGGCATGACACATTCCGTTTGCGGAACGCTGAAACTCGAATAGAATCCAATTAACGGATTCACACCAAATTCCTGTCCATACGAATAAAAGTCGAAAAATAAAACCGATCGTGACAGAGACTGTCAAAGGTGAATTTCTGCGTCACACCAAAGTGGTTCCATTAAAAGACACCAGTATTCATGTACCAACTAGTTGAATGTTTTAATTAGCCAATTGACAAACCCCAAGAGACAAGAAGGAATACCTAGTACAACAACAACAAAAAAAAAACAAACGCAATCCTTAATGAAAATATTTTTGGGGATGAAGTGATCCTAATTAAATGGTTGTCAAAGTCGCGAGCAACAAGAACAACACCAATACGCTCAAGCGGCCACACACTTTGTGCGGGCCTACAAATACGACACTTTCCTCATTCATTGGAATTTTGACACGATCACAGCGATCGGTATAGTGGCGCGGTCGGTGGTTGACAGTTCGTGTTCTCCACCACGGCACACGTTTCTATTTTGAGAAGTTGACATCTTGTGTCGTCTTTTCGTTTTCAGTACCTACATACCTATTTACAATTCCCGCTCTCCCAGCAGGATCTTGGATTTATTGTCACTTAACGCAACAAACATGAATGATCGTTGCGTAATTAGAGGATCATCTGTTTATCCCAAATGAAGAATGAGCGAAAATGTGACGCGCCAAGAGCATCTCACTCATAGATTCTGGTTCTCCTCAACATGTAGTAATTTGACGTTTGTGGTAAAGTGTCAACGATGACAATGTTAAATGTCAAACTAGATCATTGTGTTTCTGTTTATATTTATGTGCAGTGCAAGTTCTGTTTTATGTTTTTGTTGTTTTTTTCTTCAAACATGATCGAGCGACAGCTGCTACTCTTTCTGCATTTATTTTGGATTGATATTTTGATGGCAACATAAAGATATTCGAATGCGGTCGGTTCGGTTTGTTGGTGGGTTATTTTCTTTGTGGTTTTTGGGTTGTTAATATTTGACACAAGCATTTAATATGCAATCAATTTGTGTCAAAATTTCTTTTGTCGCAAGGTGATTGACAGAATTAGAATTGTCATTGTGGTTATGATTGATAGAGGCGGAAGGAAAATTTGAAAATAATGCAAACAATTTACCTTCTTTTGAATATTTACGAGTATTATGTTTGTGATTTCCCTTCGTTATCTTTGAGAGGAAAGCTAATCAAATATGGAAATTTTGAAATATATATGAATATGGAATTTGTTTCGATATTAGAGCAGAAGATATTTTAATTGTAAATGAAAATATGAAGCCAAACAAATATGTTCAAAGCAAACATTCAAATTAATTTAGAAAAGTGAAACCGTTTGCAGTGGAAAATTTATCCATTTTACTGTTTTCAAATAGAAGCAGCGGTAAATCAAAAAGAAAAAAACTAAGCTTTTAAACTCATCTAAAAAATTATTTTTTTTTTTTAAGCTTAAAGTTCTGAAACTTATTCTGCCTGTTAAACGGGAGCCTTATGGCCTTTTTCAAAAAAAAAAAAGAATCGAATAAGACGAATCGTTAAGCAGCATCTACATTATGTTGATTTGTGATCAACGTGGCTGATCAACAATGTTGAGTTGATGTGGACGTGTAGATGAACAGAGTCGATCAACTTTTGTTGACCCGAACCTAACCCGACTCAAAAATATATAGAAATCAACAATGTTGACCAACACAACTGTCTTTTGTATTGCGCAAGCGCTGTCTGCTTTTTTTTTTTTAATGAAATTGACGTGGAAAATTGACATTATCATGTTGATCGACATTGTAAAACAACAATGTTGATCGTCATAATGTGGTTGCTGCTTTGGAGGTAGGGAAATGCAAGTACGAATATCAAAACTAGGAAAAGTATGATTTAGAATTTAAGAAACAATAAAATCCAGTGTGTTTTTGATACAAACAGAGGTGGTTTTTGATATTAAAAAAAAATGTTTAAGAAAAAGTACATTTTAAGAATTTTCTAAAAATCCAAAACAATTTTGTTTAGCATTGGGATAAAACATTGGAAACAAAGACAGTACTTGGCCAAGACTTAATACACGATTTAAAGATATCCGTCAAGACCTTATTCAATTTATTTCTTGTTTTCTTTAACTAATTATTCAGCTTTAAATGAGCTATACAATACATACATAGCTAAACTTATGTATTGCTGTTGTTTTTAAATTTCTTATTTTTCGATCTTACGTCATTTTTTTTATTTTCAGAAAAGTTTAAACAAGTACATTATATTTCTGTCTGAATCAACCGGTTGCTAGATTATCCACTATTCACTGGACAATGTTTAATTTTTTTACAATTACCTACAAATTTGAAGATAACAAGCAAACATTGAAAAAATTGATATAATATTTTGCCAGATTTTTAAACATTTTTAAATCCTGCCTTAATTAAAAAAAAAATGTATGCTTTTTTACTTGCATAGGGCAGGTCAAAAAAAAAAGTTCACGGTGTTAATCAAAACTAACAGAAGTCCAATAAAGTGATTTTCGTCCAGACTTCCATCGATAGGCCCTAAAGCGTCAAATGGAAATTAGGTGTGAAGCGTTTTCATGTGAGTCCCAAGGACAAGTTTTGTTTAAGCTCATCTAGAACGGGAAGCTGGCGTACAACGATTTCGGTTTTATCAAGTTTTCTCGAAAACGACTTTAACGATTTTGATTAAACTCCATACATGTAAACTCTAGAAGAGTTTTTATAACAATGTATACCACGTTTTAACCAACAAAATTCGAGTAATGGAAATAAGGTTATGTTTTTCGAAAAAAAAAATGCTTTTTTGTTACTTGTTTCTCGTCATTGGCTTGGTTGATTTTATCATTACTTTGCAGTTTGGTTCTTATAATTTAGCTAAAAAATAATGCATTTAAAATTTGTATGAACATTTTTTTTACTAAAAAATAAAATCAAAAAAAAAATCAACTTTTTTCCAAAATATTTGAATTAAATACAAAAATACTTTTTCTCGTTAACGATATATAAAATTTTATTAAACCATTACATTAATATAACTACAACGTCAATGTCTGGCTTCATTTTAGTAGTTAGCTACAAGAGGAAGCTAGTGTGATCCAGTCATGCATATTTTTTTTCAAGTTCAAATTCAAATTGCATTTTAATTACACATAAAATATTATTTTTATCAACAGCTGTTTAATTAGTTCAAATTCCATTGGCACTACCTCCGCACCGCAATGTTGCATGTCACTTTCAAAGATATAAAAACAAACTACAGTTTGTAATGGCAGGTATATACGATGATAACGAAGCATGGTCAAAAATTTTGCCTCTCATCAATAATTGAGTTTCATTTAAATAAATAGCAAGTTGAATGTTAAGTTCAATAAAATTAACAAGCATTTGGTATAGGTATCTTAAAATTGACATTTTATTTTTTTTCATCGTATAAGAAATAATCGGTTTTGACATTTGGCAAATATTGCAACTAACTCGCTAAAGAACACATGTCCTTCAAGACAAGCGGCTATATTATGCTGGATGCTCCTCCTGGATTGGTAGCATCCATAGCCCTCAACACATTCATTCGGAGAATCAGCACTTGCATTTACAGCCTAATTAATGACGACACTCGATTCGTTTGACTTCTTGGAACGAAAGGCACCATGGATATGAAGTAGAAGCAGGAGGTGCGATGCAGTGTGTGATGCACAGGCGCATCAGATGGGCCTTAGCCAGCCAGGATACAAATCGTTTTCCATGTTTTTATTTCGCCTGGACAATAAGCACCTGTGCATGTGCGTTGTTTTGTGTGTTTGTAACCTGAGATCGACTGGACTTCTTCTTCCGAGAGCCTTGATGCAGCCTGTGAGTAATCACCTCGCATCGATTGATTTATTGATTCATCAAAAACTTGCGGCCGAGGAAGAAGAATCCACGTCTGACTCTAACAACCGATGAAATATCGTCTCCGCAGGTGGCTTCCGCATAAATCACCCCCAAAGTGTTCGAGAGAGGAGACGACCGAACGACGACGACGACGAATAGGAGACAGCGATTAACCTTTCGCAGAAATCCAGAGACGAGTCCTCCAAAAACCACCACGTCCGTTTGTTGTCGTTGTCGTATGCATCCAGCTATGACTTCGAGGCAGACTTCTCTCTAATGCAAAGGTTTCTTCTAATGCTCAGTGCTGATTGAACGATTGCTGCCAATGAGCGCCAGTAGGGGCATCCATCATTTCCGAATGATGATTCTAAATCGAATGTTCGAGCTTGTCCCGTTCTCAGGGTGAATTTTACTGTCCAGGTTTTTTTTTTTTGTGTTTTCCTTAATTTTATTTTATCTACTGTTGGTGTTGTTAATTTTTCTAAGACTAAGACATCAACGTTAGAGACGCAATCATTAAAAATTATCGATCGATAGAGGAGTCCCATGAAGTGTATAGGAACCTCTGTGTAGCTGTTGCTGATGCCAAGGAGAGGATGCGTTTGCATTGCAAGTTGCTGCAGTTGACACACTCCAACCGCGCCAAGAATAATGAGCTGGAGAAGAAGATTAATCGATTTGGTCATGAGTTGACTTGCTGGAACTGACTTTTTAAAAACGATCCGAATGAACACAACTGACCAAACGGAACATCAACCATAGGTACTACTACTATACAAGAGAGAAGTAGGAGGAACAGTGGGTCAGCCAGTCTCTAATAAATGATTTTTGAATTATTATTATTTTCATTTTTTCTTATACGAGTAGGTATAGGCATTTTCCATGGCATGATGGAAGCAAATGGAATTTTCTTTTCTAAGATATCGCAATTCGTTACGGTTGCATGCGCAACCATTTGAAGGAATTTATTAAAACATTAAATTAACTGTTAATGATTATGTTTGGTTACGAGTTTTTGGTGTTATTATATTTACTTATGGAATAATTGATATGAGAAGAAAACGAGTTGACTTTGGGGTCAAAGAATAGGGCGTAAACGGAGGGATTTATTCTAATTCGATGCGGAAGACTTATTGGATTTTGATAAATTTATTATAATGATTATAGAGACTCACTTTAAAAGCCATAAATATTCGGAAGTCTTTATAAAGGAACGAATGGTAACGAAAAATAATAAATCAATGTCTTCATGGCTGTTTTCGTTAATTTTGTATAAGCAATTTGTTTTAAATATTAATAAGAGGGTGACTTTAAGAAGCTTGAAAATATGAAATGTTTTTTAAGGTCCGTTCCTTTAATTTAAATTTCTGTGATTTTCTGTGCAATTGTGTGATTTTCAGTCCAAAGCTGTTTCCGTACTCAAAAATACTTGTCTGGCACATTAAGTAATAAGGAATTTGGTTGAAATTGCGGTACCGTACTTTTGTAAATTTTTTTTTTTTGGAATATTTCAACGTTGCTCTCTAAAATCTGATATTTTGTGATTTTCTGTGTACAAAGTTAAGGATCGGACCTTAAATGAATTCAAATGTCTGGAAGATAGAACATGGATAGCCGCTATTTAAAAAGATGATGATGTGAGCAAGGTGGTGAGATAATACCAAACAATTGAACAATCAAGAAGCGTAGGTAAGTGACTAAAACATAACAAAGAGTTACAAAATTAACCAATAACAAAAAAAAGGCTGCCGTTTTCCAACGACGAGCTTCAGTAAAGAGCCTTGCTATTTAACACATTTTATGCTATATTTTCTTTAAGTTAGGCTCTAATAGTAATTTTCAAGGTAAAGTTGTTTAAACGAAGGAAAACAAATAAGCTTTAGGAACTTTTGTGCAAGATTTTTCGATTTTCTTCGTCAACCAGTTTTCTAAATTTAATATTTATTTCTTACATTTTTATATGTCGAAGGTCATTTTCTACGAAACGTTCAAGCTTTATTAGCTTTGTTACGCCTATTTGAACGAAAAACGAAGAAAAAATGCAGTGGATTTTTGAAAAACAATAATGAGTAGTATTTTAGGAGATCGCCTAAAGGTTGGCAAATTCTTTCATATTCTTAAGATATGAAATGTGAAATGAAAGACTATTAAATATTTTTGTATTTGTATTAAAAAGCATTTAGGAATAACAAAACGCGATAATTAGTGAAAATAGTGAGAATTAAAGCAAAAGGAAAATATATGTATGTGGAAAATTTGAAAATTAACGAAAGAATAAATTCAATCAAATGGCATAACCCAAAAATAACACAATTTCTTCGAAAAAAAATTGCCTGCCCGTGCAATCAATCTTAATTTTGTTGGTTGGTTTTAAGCCTGAAGTTAACAAAATAAATGATGGTGTGCCACAAGGCTCCGTTTTGTCTCTGACTTTATTTCTCATCTCCTTAAATGAACTTTTGTCTGAAACGTCTGAACTGAACCGTCATCCCAACCGACAACAGCATTCTCAGCTTCTCGTTTGCCTACTCGTTTCCAGATTCACCTTCCTGTTTTTTTTTAATGTAAAACTGAAACGGCAGAATATGATGTTCCTATTGTTCTTCTACTCATAAAATGGAAGTGATTATATTCCAGTAGCATTCATCCAAGCCCACTGAAATCAGATCGAAACAATATGGTTCAACGTGTTACTAAGAATGTTGTGGAATTCAATGCTTCCAAATCTCAACTGAAACTCAAAAACAGTTTTAGTCTCTATAGCAGAATATGTCTCCATAATTACATAAATGGAAGGAATTGATCTGAGATTCTTGATACATTACTGAAGTACGTATTGTCCAACGATCACATACTAGTGACAAATCGCAAGAAATGCAGCAAAATGCTTAAGTTTCTTTGGATGATGTAAGAAATTTGTTTCCACTTCTGATCTGGTACTTATTTATAAGGATTACGCTCAAAGGCAGAGTACAAATTCCATACTTATATAAGGTCTGGTAGATCTAAAACATCATTATAGGTACATCCCCAAGATAAAGAATGCAGAATACCCCTTTATGGCTAATAAGTATATCCATTGGGACATCGTCAAAAAGTCTCGTGCCTTATTGCTGGTCTATACTTACTTTTTAAAAACGGCTTAGGTAAAATAGCTTCGCGTGTAATGCTAATCACTTATCAGTATCACTTTAAACCTATCTTCGGGCGTCCTGTAAATAAAAATATCCTTATACCTTAGCCGTACTAAATGAATGTGAAATTCTCTACTCGTAATTTTATTTTTCCTTCGAAATTTAATAATCAAACGTTCAAGATAAATGTCCAGGTACATAAAACAATAATAATTATGAATAAAAAACTTTATTTGATGCATGCATTTTTTGGCAAGAACTTGAAACGCAATCTAATATTTTATTTGATCTAACATTACATGAGCAAGTTCTATTAAAATCATTTTAGCCGTTTTGAGAAAATTGCCTCTGCGTAAGACTCAAAATTGCTATGTAGAAAATTTTAAGCAAATATGTCCATTAGTTTAGAATCTTGCTGGATGTTCACCTGAACGTTGGGGTTTCGGCGAAAACAATAGCGCAATTTTAGATTAAATTTAATCCTCTAGATTTTTTGACACGAAACCAGTGTCAATAAAATGTAAAGCTGCGTGAGTTCAAAAATGCAGGAATGCTGCATGACTGCTAAATACAATTATAAAGAAATGGTACCATTTATACAAGTTTTTACTAAAATTTGATGTCATTATTGACAGGAAACATTAATTCTTCTAAGGTAGTAGAAATATTTTCTAATGAATAGTATTTGTCTGCAGAAATGGAAAGTCTATTTTTCAGTGTTACTGAATTCCTGCATTTTTAAACTCGGGGGCTATCTTCTGACAGAAAAAATGTATATCGTTTTATCAGTTATGTAAATCTAGCATATAACTGGGTTTTAATTTCAACAATACCAAATCTGACAAAAATAAATATTTTCAAAAGCCTTAATAGAGCACCATAGTTCCATCATTTGATGCAAGTTATATTTTTTTAACAATTTTTCCTTCATATACCTCTACTCATAAACGTGTTTGATACCTAATGTTTCTTCGATCCGTTATTATATAGGCACTTTTATTTAAATATAAAAATATACAAATACAAATTAATTAAATAAAATTGTTTTGAAAACGTGCTCAATACTTCCTACATCTAAAATAAAATGTACGTCTTTAGCCTCTGGCCTATAAATTGACCACCCTAATTGGTCTAAATCGAACATGTTCGCCAATTAGCTTAAATTATATAGGTAGGTTAGGTGTAGATAGGTATCCCTGATGCGATATCTGATATACCTAACCAAAGCGCTTATTTAACATATTTTCCCGATATATGAAATGACACTCATGGAACAAACACGTATACTCCGTCGACCCATTAAAGACTCCGTCAACGACGATCTTCATAATATAATACTGAGAGTGAGGTGTATCTGAATCTAAAGTTATAGACGGTATGTTTGTATGTTCGTGTAATAGCCAGGTAACCGGATAACCTGGTTGGGTTTGGGCCAGCCACATATTCTCGTCAACATTGTGTGGCTGTCTCATTCCTTATCCTGCGTAATCTGTGTTGATCGTTGGATTCTGTTAATTTTATTATGTGCGATGATGATGACGATGATTTGCGTCGTTTTGGTTAATGACCATTGTCCGGGCGTGTTCTACACGGGCGCTCTGGATCGGAATCCAAAAATGCTAATCCGTTCACTTTTGATTGTCTGGTTGAAGTCATTAAAGAATCAAATTTTATTTTCGTCGAAAATCTCTCTTTTTTTAGATTAACAAAATTAAAAAAAAAAACAAAACAAGAACAAGAACAAAGTTAAAACAAGACAATTCCGTGTGAAGGATGACAGTGACATGACAAAGACAGTGTTTTTGGCATTGTTTCTTTCCGCTTGATAGTTGGCAGTGGATTTTGACTTAGGCGTCAAACAAATGACGGCCAACGCAACGCGACGTTTAAAGCTACATCTTGACCAAAAGAATAGGAAATGAAATTGAACATTTACCATTCCATTCGATTTTGAATAAATTTCGAATTTTATTGATGCAAACTCCGACCGACATGATGGCTTGACATTATATTCCCTATCTTGTATCTGAAATATGTTTACAGATTATTTTGACTGTTGTTAACTCTTGTTAGGCAATTATTATTATATATACAACCGGGCTATATAGTGGGGAATGTTCTGCGTGGCTGCTGCGAGATACGGGACGGGGAGGGACTGATTCTTCATGGGATGATAAACGATTTGTATGCTAATAAAATTGAGTATTTGATGTTTGAATATAATTTATGAAGTGAATGGTTGGTTGGCCGTTTGGTATTCTTGACGAGAGAGATGTCTGGAACATTTCTGATGATGTTTTTGTGTATGGTGTGGGGGCAATTTATTAAGTAATTCTCATCAGGCTAAATTGAGTTTCGGCTTTTGAGAAATGGGTGTAACATTTCGATGGTCAGTTAGAATTGTTTGTTTTTTTTTTTTCTTCTATTTTTTACTCTCTTCTTTTTTTTCGTGAAAAGTTCTGATGAAGATGAAATAATGCCTAAGGGAAATTCTCCCATGGTGGTCTATTATACATATTGTCAAAAATATTTAAATACTTAATTTTTATTTTTGTAAAACTGATTTTACTTCGAATATTATTGGTAAATGCTTTTATGGCTGTAGGTGACATTTTGATGGTTGGTTAAATGATGCGGGTAAGGCTGCTTGGACATAATCGAGGGACAATAAGTCCTTTTCGGCTTGATGGATTTAATGAAATTTGGTAAAGAAGTCGAATGTGTCATTGAACAGCCTGAGAAATGTTGGCTTTTGCACCCACACCCCTTCGATCCTCGTTGGCTGCGATTCAAAGACTCTTGAATTTAGGATTGTTGCTCGTTAGCAGGACTTGGACACGAAGACTTAAATTTCCAAGCAGATTTAGCAAAAAAAAGTGAAAGTCAAAGTTGTCCTTGCTGAAACCCTTATTCAGGTTGGACGGAATAGTTCGGAAGATCAGTTTCATGTTACCAAAAAATACACCGTGTATTGGCTTATGTCAAACAAAACGACTGCATCAGTAAACAAAAACAACATTGCGAAAGCCTTGGTATACTACTACCAACTCGTTTTAAAAAAATATAAGAATTTTCCAATCAGTTATACTATACCACAGTACACATATCTAAGGTATTATCAGGCGCAGCTTGTCAAATTTCAATATGGCTGCCCTTTGTGTAAGTACACAGTAAACAAAAACAAATTTGTGGTGATTGTTGAAATACAATTTTTTTACTATTTATTTTGACAACATGCGCAGAACTGAACAAAAATGAACAAGCTAGTGATATTACCTCTGTAATATATGTATCTTGATACCACACGACTTGTAACTGTCAGTAGGTATGAACTAAAGTCGCAATTTCTCTAAAGCGATTCAAAGTTTTGACATTGGATATTTAATTTAATTTAATTTGGGGGGGGGGATTAAGTTATATCTAATACCTACAGGTTGTAAGGAAAAGAATGTATAAACCTGGTATGACTTATTTAATTTAAGAACAAGCATGTTAACATTTCGTTTTTATAGCCACCTAATCCACTATATCGTTTTGATTAAATTTGTATTGACAAATTGGCTTTCATTGAATAAACTTCTCGTGCATTTTTTTTCCATAATAATTTGCCCAGTATGGAAAATAGCCATGTAATTAGTGTAATAGTAATGTAGGTTTGTCGAAGAGTGTCATTTGTTTGTTTTTTAAATTGCCAATTTATTTGGAATGGAGTGCATCGCATTTTCTACAAATTGAACGCATTAAAGTTCATCATAGCTATAAACCTGGATGGGTATAGCTATACAAAAGATCACCTTCTAGCGCTTCATTGCGCGTAATTTCAGAAAACAAACACGAACGACAAAGAATACAACTCATCAATCTAAATTCACACAGAACAATCGAAGCACATCACAGTCACAGTGTCGTCTCCTCCCAACTCCCAAAGTTCTAACATTCAACTCATTTCAATTAGATGTCATTAAGTGCAATTTGTCACCAAAAAAGATCATTCCATTGCTTTTCCAAGTTTCTATGTACCTATAGTATACAACAACTCTATGTATATGGGGACGTGTACAATGAACAACATGGACGGCAACGGCATTCGTGACAAATGTGATTTTTCCTTTGTCCTAATCAACTTTAACTCGTCGCCGCATTCCAATTTAATTCAATTAAATCAGTGAGTTGTTTTATCGAGGAAGGTATAGCTTAGGTATAGACGTATAATAGGTATGCTAGTCCAGAGATGGATGAATGTATAAAGAATTCAATTTGAGCTAAGTTGGTTGACACACAAAATACTTATATTTTATTTAAATAATACAAGAGGACATGGAGGATACTCTTAAGTGGCATGTTGAATTAATGCAAAATTGTATAGTGAATAGAAGAGCCATTGTGGTAAAAGGATAACCACAATAATCAGCTTGATATTAACATTAAACATATCAATCTTTTATTATATTTGCCAATGTTGATTGAAGCACGTATATTTCTAGTTTGCTTTTCATTTCTTGTATCGTCCATGTAATAAAAAAAATCAATCACTGGGAAAATATATAGATGAATGTCTTCTTTGTTGGATTACTAATTATTATTTCAATGGCAGCCTTTTGCGGGGATACAATTATTGGTGGGTGGTTCCATAGTCTGAAGTTTGCAAAAAAAATTGACGGTGTCCCTCAAGGCTCTGGTTTGTCCCCGAAATTCTTTTTATCCTTTTTATAAATTATCTCTTGTGTCTTGTCTACAAATTATAACTACTTCCTTGCTTTGTTTAATTCAGCATACTAAATTTTTAGTTAACTCTAAAAATAGATGTAACTACAGTTAAGAAAAAAATCAGTTTTAAAGTGAAGATGAATGTAGAAAGACTTCAAAAACACAGAAAATAAAATATCAACAACATTTTTTGAACAAATCCAGATTTAACTCACCAAATTTGGGGAGTTCACTCGGTTTTAACTGTAATCCGGCATTGAATAACTGGCTCTTAGACCATTATCGAGAATATTATGTGCAATAATATACACTTTCTGTGGATCGAGTGCACTAAGACATTGGTGAAAACACAGTGAAATGTGTGTGTTAAATTAGTATGGTTAGATCATCAACTATATGAATTTGTTTTTCCCCTTCTAAACTGACCTCAATTTATAAGGCATACATAGGGCTAAGGCTAGACTAAAATAATTATTATCATATCCATAAACTCTGGTCCATTTAAACCTGATACTCGATATAGTAGAAAAGAGAAATTATAGGTGACCGGTTAATTGTTATTTTGAAAACATTTGTTCCAATAAAATATTATCAAAAATACTCTCATAATTACTTAAATTTTATAAACGGTGATCTAGTCCAAAACGCAGCTGCATTTCTCACTTATATGGTCACTAGTCCAATTAAGTTAAGAGTGTCTCTTTTTAGCCGTAATACACGAATGAAATAACATGGTTTTGCTGCAATGTTTTGGTTTTGTACTATTGCGTGACTTTTTTGTTTAGATAATCCAACGAAGCGTTTAGTTTTTAATAAGTTGCCATTTTTTAAAGTGAAGTTGAATCAAGATAAGTTAGCTAACTTGTAATAGGCGCAAGGCCGTAAAATAATACAAAAAAATCTTTTCGATTTTCCTTAAATCAAAAGTTGTGTTGACATGCTCAAAAGATATTTCAAGAAAATTCCATGTTTGCAATATCAAGCTAAACGTGAAGTAAATTGCACCTCGGTAATTTGAACTTTTAGAAACATTACTGGAACCATGGAGCTGTTTGAATTACTAGATACTTTTATCGTATTCAATGGATGAAAAAGAGTGTAAACCCATTTCCGACATTTCTAATGTCTTACGTTTTTCAGTCCCCAATTCAGTTTCGTAAGAATATATAACCAAATCTTCTACGATTTTGTGTATGTAGTACGTTTCAATATATTTTTTTTTTCGATTTTCCCTAAAACTCTGATAATTTCCAAAAATCAGCATATTATTAAAATTTGCTTTTGTGGCCTTTGGAAACATCCTTTCTTGTCATTTTTCTAGTGAACAGACTTTTTTGAACAAAAAGGCCTGTAGGCGATGATTATTGCCTTATGAATACATGTAAAATATAAAAACCAATATTTCAGCCATTTTCATATAACTTACTATAAAAGTATAACATTAAACCAAGATTTTTTTATCACCATTTTCTAAAATTACAGATGTATGACACAATACCTTCCATCGAATATATCTATCATTATTTCCTTATATAGGTTTCATAACAAAATTGTCCAATCCTTGCCGCATTAGTTTAGAAATCGACAAATGGCAAGCATTCAACTGCTTTACCTTCCTTGATGCAGCACAAACGCTCCCAAAATACACTCAAAGCTCTCACGGGTTTCTACTGTATACTTACACGTACATGAATACGAACCTCAATCGATTCGCGACTGTCTGCAGTAATTATTAATACCAATCTCAATCATAGCATTATTAGCCACTGTCAAATTCTCAGCGTGTGATCATACGCAGCACACCTTTTCTCCAAATGGCTAACGATCAGGCTATTATGGCGATATGGCGAGAAAGAGGATAGAGTCTTGCTGTAAGGCAAAGAACCAACAAATCCGGGGGAAGACACGCCAATAAAGGTGTCGTGCGCAAAAAACGCACACACAACACGAACTGGAGAGTCCTCAAAGTCGATGTTTCAGATGAGTGCGATCTGTGATCACTGATCGCGACCCCCATCCGTGCTTAGTTCAGGTCATGCGTTTCATGCCTGGCGACACTTTGTGCGGACGGCCGGCGGAGGGGGCACACGTAACTCTGATCGGTGATTTATGGTTTAGACTTTAAATGATTTACGCCTTCCTATACAATATTTTAAGGTGTGGCTAGAAGTCATAGAAGTAGTCAAGAACTTAATCGGCTTTCCACGCGGGAAATGTGAAAAGTTTGCCACCCAACCATGGCGCAAAAAGACTGCTGACAGCATGAAGGACGAAGAATCACTAGAACATTGCACGCAGATGTTCTCGCGTTGGCGTTTAAGGCAATAGCCAGTGGTTGGCTGATGGGAGAGATGGGTTTAATCGCGCACACAACATTCGAAACACGAAGTTTTATGGGACCTCTCACCACACGATAACCGTTTTTGCTTGCGCGTCGCATCGTGTGTCCCTGGCCTTGTCCGGGCTCTCATGACAGATGGCAAACAAGTGACAAGTTTATGACACACATTGGGGTCAAGCGATTTGCTCAGCTTTGCGAGTAGGCGGACGGAGAGCAACATGGTCATCTCCTGGACGCAGCACACCACAAATTCAAAAAACATAGACCGGTCTGTGTATCTTGTGATGGTTTCCGGGTAATTAAGTGGCGTCCCAACAGCCCCAACTTTAATACCCCGCTGTGCGAAGAAGAAGACTCGCTGCCAAGTTCTTGGCGCAACAATGATAAATTGGAAATCGTCGTAATTTATGGGATGCGATGTGAGTCTGCGCGCAACTCATCGTCTCCCCACCTAAAGAGCGCGCGCAGTTTTGGCCAGCCATCACATGAAATATAGATAACATCATCCGAGTGGGTCTACTTGATGGCTTCTTATTTTAATTAACATTGTGGCTATTAATTAGTTAGTTAGTAGATAGTCTAAACACCGTGAGCCTATTTGGTGATCGTTTACCTGCGAGAAACAAACCAACCGACCGCTATGCTGATGCTTCACAATGTAACAGACAACGCTGAGCCTTCTAATTGCTAAAGTTGTTAGGCATTATATATTCACATATATCTTGGCTGGCATCATGCTAATAGGACAGAATTCGAGTGAGTGCATGTTTTGGCAGATTGTATTTTTAATAAATGTCGACATATTATATTTTGTGAGTCATGTTACATGGTACGTGCCGTTGGCTGTCAAACATTAAATTAGCTTACAGTGTTTTTTTTTTTTGAACCATAAGATTGTGTGTTAAGCTTGTTAGCAAAATACGTCCAAGAAGAGGTTAACTGCTTTATTTACGTGCGTGCATTATTAAAAATTATTAAACGTTAAGTTTCAATTAACTTTAAACAGGAAAATACAGGGTCTCCAAAACCCTAAGATGACCTCGACAAACGACTCTGATAAATTCTACTCAATACAAACCAGATATTCGCAAGAGACGACTTGCTCAGTTTAAAAAAATACAAGACTGAAAACGAATATGTTAAAACAAAGGAATTCTTTCTGTGAGGTCTTAATTTCTGAACGCTCTGATCTAGCAAGTTAAGATGTATGTCAATTTAGCACTACATTTGTGGAAATTCAAAAAAGTAAATATGCAGTTAATTGTAGCTTTTTAGTAGTAAATTAGTTCTGGAAAAAAAAATTTGTAGCTCTACTATTTTTTAAAAAAATGGTATGACACTACACTTTCTGGAATTTCAAAAACTAAGTACGCAGTTAATTCAAGCTTTTTAGTAGTAAATTAGTTGTTGAGAGAAAAAAATTCCAAAAAAATGTTTGCCGTACTTTTCTTTTTAAATAAAGGCAGGTTGTGCTAAAAATTAAAAAAGGAAATTCCAAAATGTAAACGTGCCATTATTTGTAGCTTTTTAGTATAGTAAATTAGTTGTGGAGAGAAAAATATTCCCAAAAAATCTTTACCTTACTTTTCAAACCCATTTTTATCACACATACATAACCTTTACCAAAACTGGCTATTGTCAACAATTATTGTTTCCAAACAATTGTTGCAAACTTCTTTAATTTGGTAGTATTGAGCAGGAGAGATCAAATTTCCCCATCTGACATATTCTTCCCAAGGAATTTCCATGGGCAGAAATTGTTAGACCGCTTTCACACATGGAAACTGGGTTGCCGGTAATTTTTAGTTTGTTGGCGAGAAGGGCGTAAAAGGAAGATGAAAAATCTCCCCTCACACCCATCTCACCTATAAACTAGCTAGTCTCTGGCAACTCACTTATCTTGTGTGAAAGCGATCTAACAATTTCTCCCCAAGGACATTTCTTGGGAAGAATATGTCAGATGGGGAAATTTGATCTCTCCTGCTCAATACTACCAAATTAAAGAAGTGTGCAACAATTGTTTGGAAACAATAATTGTTGACAATTGGCAGTTTTGGTAAAGGTTATGTGTGTGTGATAAAAATGGGTTTGAAAAGTAAGGTAAACATTTTTTGGAATTTTGTTTCACTCCACAACTAGTTTACAGCTAAAAAGCTACAAATAATGGCACGTTTACATTTTCGAATTTCCTTTTTTTAATGGCTGAGTTCACCAGTGTCAAGTTAGCACTACCTTCCCTTATTTAAAAAAAAAAAAAAGTACAGAAAAAAAATGTTTGTAATTTTTTCCTCTCCACAACTAATTTACTACTAAAAAACTTTAATTTACTGCGTACTTTGTTTTTAGAATTCCAGAAAGTGTAGTGCCAAATTGATATCAAGTTAGCACTTCATACCAATTTTTTTTTTCAATATTAAAAATAGTACTAAAAAATATTTTTAGAATTTTATTCATTCCACAACTAATTTACTATTAAAAAGCTTCAACGAACTGTTTACTTAGTTTTTGGAATTCCAGAAAGTGTAGTGCCAAGTTGATATCAAGGAAGCACTATATACCATTTTTTTTTTTAATAGTAGACTTACTTTTTTGAATTTCCACAATTGTAGTGCTAACTTGACATACATCAAGTTAAGACCTTTCCAACGAAGTAAAACCAATAGTACAGGATAGCTTTACTTTTGAAAAAGTGGACACTGTCCGATGACATAGGCTTACGCGGTTTTGGACACCAGCAAAAGTCGTTCGAAAAGTAATTTTGTTGATGAGTTCAAATCCCTTATTCCTTTTTCGACATCAGATTACGGTTTTCGAGATAGCTTTTCCCGATAGAAAATGGAAAACAATTTGTTTCGATGTTAATGTATGAGGTTATGTTAAAATGCGTGCTAAATGTTTCCAATACAGAATTAGACCGACTCTTAAGTCAATTTTGTTTAAACTCTCGTAATGCACTTCTTTAACGCCATCAAGAAGATAATCAAATTGTGATATCTACTTACCATTCAACTATTTAAGAACATTTAAGGAAAATCTTGTTCTTCTCGAAAACGAATCCGACGATTTTAATTAAAAACATGATCTACCATTTAACAGAAAAAAATTGTAAATTCAGCCTTCATTGCTAAGACTTCCAGAGCGCAGTTTCCAAAATAAAAATGAGAAATATGGGGGGAAGTGGTGGGAAAGTGAATACGACAATTGTTTGACTCATAGGAACAATGAAATTTGATTTGTTTACAAATCCTAAGAGCGTTATAATTTTGTATACAGGATGATTCACCTAAGTTATGACAAAAAACTTAAACATGTAGGTTTGGTCGAGACAAAAAAAACCGTATAGGAGGGGAGTCTATTCCCATTCGTTTAGTCGGCAGTGACAATTAAGAAACAGTAACAAATTGTTGAAAAACAACAACAACATTAACACTGCCCTGTCAATACCTTCTTTTATTTTATTTTTCAATACAGTTCTATTAATGAACAGTTGTTTTTTTTTTTTAATTTCAAATTCAAAATTTTGAAAAAAAAAAAAAAATAATATTTAAACTGATTTTTTTTTTTAATTTTACGTTATTGAGGACCAGTTTTTTAGTGCATGGTTAAAGTTAAACTCGAGTTAACTCACCAAATTTCGTAAGTAAACTTTTTGATATTTTGTCTTCCGTGCTTATGAAAACATTCGCCATTCGTCCTCAATTAAAAAACTGCTTCCTGGTGCAGCTTTCCAGAATTAACTAATTCGGGTTTAAATCAACACTAAAAAACTGGGCCTAAGTGTTATTTTTGTTTCCAAAACCCAATGCTCTTATCAATTTTAAATTAGTCACTGAAAACCGAATGTTTCTAGGACTTTTATTTTGGAAGGTATTACAAAAATATATGAACCAAGATTCTCAAAAATCTAAAAAGAATCCGGCTAAATGATCATTTCAGCAAACACTTGATAATCACGAACCTCGTTATTTCTTGTTTTTACTAAGAATTTGGTTTCTAGAATTTGGGTCCTAGAAACAGCAGGTTTTCAGTTCTTAACTAAAAATTTTTAAGAGCATAAAATTTTGAAAACAAAAATAATAATTTACCCGCCTCATATACGATTTTGTTTCCTGTCTCGGCCAAACCTACATGTTCAATGTTTGGGAATTTTTCTGCTCTAAAAAAATTAAGTATAAGGTTTGAATAAAATAGTTTCAGTGGTTTAGACTTCAGGTCAAGGTACAGACAGACAGAATTGCCGGATCCACTTTTTCAGGTTTTCTATATCTGATTAATACCACACGTTGCATATTTTTTAACAAAACAAAACTCTCCCAATAACAGGTAAGATATATTTTATAATATATTTTTTATTTCTTAATATATATTATTTTTCTATTCAACTACATTTTTGAAACAATTGTCCCTCCCCATAAATTGCTGACCTCCACCTCTCATACTATTTGTTTTCTTGTTTCAACCCAACCTGGTGCTTTATCTTTCTAATGATGCATCTTAAGCAAACCCCCAGTGTAAATGAAGTCGCATTTAACTGGTCACTTAGGTATAAGCACCCAGCTAATTAATTAATACTAATTACCTAATTAATCTTTATCTTGGTGCCAACATTTTTTTTTTAATTTTCCTTCTACACGTCCCACAATAAAAATGTTCAATGTTAAGTTTCCATGATAGTTACTACTGGCTTCTTAGTCCGCATTTATGTGTCATGTCTTGTCTAACTTCCGTGCAATGGCCATTGCTATTAAACTAATCTTAATTTAAATTATAGGTACATAAATGTACGAATGTACCTATTTACATAAAGCAGATTAGGATTTAAATACTAAAAATATACCATCTCTGAAATTTAACTTAATTAAAGTAGATATACCTTCTTAACCTTCTCTCTAAATCTGATATCTTATTCAAACTTGTTTGGCTATAAAAAATATGATAGTCACACAGAATTTTCCGTAGGGTCATTAAAATAACGAACATAAAAATATGAAATTATGTGCTAAATTTTTAGTACAAGTGTCAAGCAACGACGACATGAGGCGAGTCTGATGGTTGATTTCTGTATTTAGAGCACAATATACTTCGCACCCTTGCTATATAGTGTTACCAATCTCACACCTTTAGCCCGAAAATAATCCATTAGCGTGTCTAATTAATTCAAATTGAATTTGGAATTAACGAGCAAACATATGTTTGTGTACCTATGCGTTAAATTCCCAGATTCAAAAGGCATTGTCATAAGTTTCAAAAAAAAAAAAAAAAATAACCAAGGACACGGGTGGACCTGGGACATAATAAAAATATGTAAATATTAAAACTTAAGCTGAATTTTATTGCCAGTAAAATTTACACCTGAACGCATTATAATAAAAAGTGCTGAATAGTTGAGGTGCCAAACCTGGTGAGAATAAAAACCGTAACTGATCCTAGAAAGCCATCGCAGTTACACACGGTAACGTATTTATTTAACCGCACAATGCAAAAGGCATTAGACAAATTACTCGACCAGAGGGTAGGGCCGCGGGCCACGTAGCCGTCGTCGTCGTCGCGTAAATCGCCGCTAGGACTGACTTTCCCAAGGTGTTGGACCACCTCAATGAGGCACGGTTTTGATGTTTGTGTTGTAGAATTGTAGCGCTGTCTCACGGAAAACCTCTTGCAACTTGCAACGATGACGATCAAGACTACGACGATGGACGGACGTCTGCAATGCAGTTCTCCAGCTCGGGGGGAACGTGAACACTTTAACATAAATCCGGACAATGCAACATCTCAATTTACAGCAACAGAAACTTAAGACTTTGGAAAACAATTTAACTTCCACCCCGAACGACAGAACAACAACATCCTCCTCCTTAGGATTGGAGAGTGTGAGCTCTGAGATCACAAAGGGCGAGTGAAACGCATCCTTTGTGTCATTATCCCTTTCAATCCGATGAAATGCCAGTGCCCGTGGGTAATTTGATATCAGACACTTGACGGCGGCGCATGCAGCACATATACAGCAAGTCTCCCTAATAAAGACCTTCACCATCAAGCTGCATCAGCAGCAACAGCAGCACCTCTTAAGTCTTGTGGAGGAGAGTGTGAGTTGTAGGTACACATCCCGATTGTGGCCAAGTTGTTTGGTGAGACCCATCTTCCTGCTGCTGATGCTGGCTGGGAGGAAATCACTGGTATAATTAAGATAAGATACTTCCATTCCAATCGGACACTCTTTCTCTCTTTTTGTCCAACTCATCTAAGCCGGCTCAGGCAGAATGGGCTTTTATCATGCAAGGCTTCTTTCCTCTCCATCAGACAGAAAGATGATAGTGGTACTGTTTTGTGGGGAGGATAATTATTTCGTGGCACGAGATTGAAACTGGAAGACACTTTAGAATTTGTGTTCTCTTTAAAGGGGGGAGAATCGAACAATTTTAAACCAAACAACAGGCACATATGGGATTTCAGTTGATGTAGGTACCTCTGCTTACAGTTCACCACTTCTCATACATCTGTCAAAACTCTTCGAAACCACATTTTGATGGATGCCAAAAATGAAAGATGGTTTTTTAGTTTGAGTTGTTTGCTTTGTGAAATATTTTTTTTAAGATGCCGGAAGGATGTTCTTAAAAAAAAAAAAAAAGAAATTTGAGGAATTAGGACTTTCGAAGACCACTTCAGAGAAATGGGTTAAATATTTATGTAATTTGAGGTTTGATAGATTATAAAAATTAAATTTTGACTGATGTAAGGAATGTGTAACGGTTTCCTGGTTTCAATGGTAAAATTACTACACCGACAAAAGTAATAATAACCTAATTTTGGGAAATATAAAGTTTTTCAATATACGAAATTAATTTCATTACTTATAAGCATCATAGCATTCACGACTTTTAAACCACCAATGGAAAATCATTAGTAACCAGTTTGATCAAATTAGTTCACCCGTTTACTCGAGAAGTTGAATTTCAACAGAAAAGATGATTTCTTGAATTAATATTAATTTACAAAAAAAAAATGTTTAATCGTCGAACAAAATATTGTACCTGTATATAAAACTTTGAAAACATTTTTAAGAACTTGAAAAATCGAATTTAAAAAAAAATTGATTGTTTTTATCAAAAATATCTTGTTTTGGAAAATTTTGATACGCAATATTATTTATGGTTTTTATGAGCATTAGCGTAAAATAAATAACATAAAATGGTTCATCCAATATTAAAAAAGACGAAAATATGAAAAGTGGGAATTACCTACATTTAATAAGAATGTAAAATAAAATATTTCTTTTATTTGAAAAAAGATTGGAAAAAAAATTCTTCAAGCAGTTTTCGAGAAAAATAAGACTTCTCTTAACGGTTTGTCAACATTTGAATGGAGAGCGGGGCTAGAAGTAACAAGCGTAAGAAGTAACAGCTAAAAATGAAAGGTTTCCCATTAAAATTAAGAATCATGTGAAGGAGAAAAATGTTCGTCTTTTCCGGAGCTAACGGCACGTATACCTAGTTAAGTTGTGAATTGGAGATTAGAAAAAAAAAGTTATGGAGGTGGTCCGAAAATTATATGGGTTTGTAAATTTTTGTTTTCTTTGAACTTTTGGTATACCTTTTCACTCGAAAGAGATTTTTTTTTTTTAATATGTTTTCATGTTTTGGTCAGGCTTACATATGTCAATACATGCGAGTATTATACGATATACCTACGGTTTTTTTTTTAAATTGTGTAATTTTTTTCAAATTTGATGGTGGGGTTAGTTGTAACAATGTTCCGGGGTAAGTTGTAACACGTAAAAACTAACACCATTCATATTTTGCAAAAATATTTTCGGAAACAACAACGATTAAAAATGGTTATTTTGCGTTTCTTTCGTATTTCGCTTGATTTTCCTTTATTTTGATATAAAAATTAAAAAACTCCATACGCTCCACTAGCACGCTCATGTGAATTCCTGTTTTGTTAATTAGTTGTTTGATTAATTTATTATTTTACATTGTATAATTTTACTATTTCTATATATGGGGAAAGTTGTAACAACATGTTTTTTTTCCTAATTACGATATTTTAACAACTTTTCATTAATATTATAAATATAGTGTTTTTTTAACTTAAATATTGCTGTGTCGTTTAAAAAACCTTCGGTTTACTTATTCGTAAGACCTAAGGAGAAGCTTCAAATTTAGTAAAAAGTGTTTCCTACTTTTAGCCCCGCTCTCCCATACCGTTATTTTTGAATTTAGAAACATAATTTTTCATGTATTCTAGAAAGTGATACAAAAATTACCTTAAACCGAGTTTTGAAAATGTTGACCAAGTCATTTTAAAAAAATTGAGTATTCATCAAAAAATTTGATCGTTTTTTTTTTTTAATTTTGTTTTGTTAGAAATTTTGGTTGGCAAAAAAAAAATAAAAATATCAACAGAACCATTTTCGAGAAAATAAAAAACCACAAAATGGTTCTACTAGAGGTACCAAAAATTAACATTTAAAAAAATACTAAAAAGTAGCCTATATCTATTCCTATACAATAATTTTATTTTTTTTTTTACAAAATAGTCACTTTGACAACAGTAATAATTTCGTTTTTTGTAAAAAAAATAATTGTGTGGTCAAGTAGGTAGCTACCATTATTTTTGGTTGTAAAAAAATCAAAAAATCGTGTGGACATATTACTCAAAAAAACATCTCAAGTAAAAATGATTCTCCAAAAAAGGGGCAAAATGCTTTTACTAAATCATCCGCAAAATCTCAACTGTTAAATTATCAAATTCAGTTGAGTTTCCAAGGTGAAATACTGCGTCGATACCAATATTAAGATGTTGTCATGAATCAATTTTCCTGAGGGCTTTGCAATACCATTTTTATTATATTTTATAAAAACATTAAAGCATTAGTTTCATTTTTGATTTAGACATTAGACATAATCGGCTTGTATGTCTGAAACGATTGATTGAATAATAAAAAAGTTTGTTTTAACATTTTTCCTCGTTAAATTGATTATTTATTAGAGATATACAAAAAAAAAAGAGAAAAACTCCATTCAGGATCCTTTTACCACCCTCACAATAAAAGTTATGTGTAAAATGGTTACAGCCATATTTTTGACTTGTTTCAAAACTAGTTTTACGGAAAAATTAGTTCCATAGAAGTCAAGTTCCATCAAGTTACAAGTTTTGTACAAATCGTTATTATTTATGAATGTTTTGATATCCCAGTATCAATATTTTGAGTTTAAAACACCAAAACTTTCGTGAAACCGATTTGTCCAAAACTTGAGACTCGAAAACTCTGTTGAACTAGTTTAACCATAAAACTAATTATGAAACAAGTCAATAATATGGCTGTTAATGTTTTTCCGGATATCTTATGGACGTCAAAATTAAGGGTGCACATAAAATATCAGGGTAAATAATGAAATATCGGAATTAAGTGTGCGGAAACGTTCCAAGTTAAATCTGACCATATTCCGCCACATTAATTCTGCCATATTTTTGCCCATAATTCTAGTATTATTTTGGAATAATTTTTGTTAGAACATTTTATCTAGCAGTTGCCTTTTAAGTCTAAAGGCGAGTTGCAAACCTATATAAATAATTTATACCTGCCTTTATAATTATTATTTAAGAACTACAAGTGCTTATTTTTATACCTTAAATGAATTTGGCGTTCTTATAAATTCCTTAAAAGAATAATAAATAACCAAATAATGTATGTTATTATTTTATTAAAATATTAAAACCGTAACCAGTTTAACTTTAATAATTACACAAGAAATGAAAGCTAGAGTGTTTTCATAACGCAATACCTACTTACTTTCAATACGAAACATATACATACATACATAAACTTAATACTTTTAACCTATTTTACTTAAATCTCAGGTTCTTAGCTTTGTTAACGATTATCTGTTTATCTTATAGTTGATTAAATTAAACATTTAACCTTGCAGTAAATTCAAATACATATGCCTAAGGCCTTTTTGGAATGCGAGCATGTTCCGAGTCTCCCGCTAGGTCTTTATTCACTTTAATTGTTTTAACAAAACTATATTGTAATCTTACACCTGCCAACACTAGCTTAATGTATTTCAGTATAAATGATCGAAGAAAAAGAAAAAAAAAAAACAAATTCCATACGAGAGTCCATATAACCATAATATCATTAATAAATATTTTCCATTCATTCAATCAACAAAATATTTTTCAAATCTTATCTCTATTGTTTAAGAGAACAGTCGACAAAGTTGCCACAAGTTCGTATTTTAATAATAAAGGTGTTAACAAAACAATACTGTTTGTGACTACACAGAAAAAAATAAAAAAAATTAAAAAAAAATAATAACAACAATATCTCCCCTGCTGTGCGGAGCCGTTCCTTTAAACGAAAGCAAAAATAAAAAATGTATTAAACAAAACCTCACACTAAACTATGATCATGATCACCTTGCCTACAAACTGTCATCAACGACAGGTATCAATATCAAGTTTCTGATAATTTGAATGCAAATATTTGAATTTATTCGTTTTTGAATTCGATTTATTTAAATAACATTTGGCGCGGGGCATTAAATTACCAAAAAATCATTGGTGGTGTCTCCTTCGATATACACGATGACAGTATGTCATCATTATGAATATAAAAATACAATCACCAAAGTAGTTAATAACTGGATTTTATTTGCATGAATATTTTAATTAAATACATAATTATAATGAAAAGAAAAAATAAAATCATAAATTAAAATATTATAAATTTTAAATTTTATTTTAGATGTCATCAAAAGTTGTCTTCGAGTATGTAATTGGGAACGAAGCTTCATTTCCAAATTTATTTATCTTTGTAACTCAAAAAAAATAGTAACGCCTACCTTTTGCGTACAATCTATTTTAAGGATCATTCAAACAATTTTCTATTATTCTTATGATTAATTTGTTTTAAATTTCATGTCTCAATTAGCTAGTGATAAATTATTCATTCATTTACGATGTCCATTTTTTGGGGGATTAAATTCTTTTTATTCACTTGTCACTCGAATAAAATGAAATAATGGACAAAGTGAGATTGACGTGACTCGACAATTTTTCCCCGGATAGGGGATAACTTAAGACCTGCTGAATAATTCTGAGTTTGTTAATTAGACGGGTGGATTTTTTTTTTTTTTTTTTGGAAAACAACGTCTTGATTAGCATGACTTCCAATTCCAACTCGTCACGTTGCCCTTGTACTGTTAAGGTTTAGGGCAGAAAAAGTCTTTGAAAATGATTATAACTAAAGGTGCGTACCCTGAATGTCGGTTTTGTTAGTCAAAAGTATACAATCGTCAAGAATCTATTATGACTAGGCAAACATAGTTTTTTTTTTTTGGGATCACAGCAGGAAATTTACAAAGTGGATGGTCATGTAAAGGTCATGTTTAAACAATAATAATTAATCATATTATGTCAGAATTTTTTTTTAGGACTGACGAATACTATGATATAATATTTTCATAGTTTCTCATGAGTTTTTTTTTTCAATCATTTTACGAAAGTAATTGTCTTTTTCGTATACTTTCTGCACTAAAATCAGCAGTCTTTTTTTTGAGATAAAACTTTTCAAATAGGATACATGTATGAACTTGGAAGTAGTAAATATACCTAAACTCCTAAACGAACACCAGGTGCCAGTAACACAACATTATCAAGACTTATCAGGATAATGAAATGCGATAACTTGTCCAAAACTCTGCGATACAAAGCGAAAGCCTGTTCTATACGAACGATTGTTCATTCGCTTTTCACGTACTTATCACTGACGCTTTTACCAAAATGCAGGTTTTTCCGCTATTTTGTAATTTTTTATTTTAATTGATTTATGTTTTGAATTTTTACTACTCTTTCTTGAAAGAAAAAGATGTATTTTTATAAAATCAATTGGGCTTTCATAATAATCAATAATAAAATGCCATGACTGGGTTGCACGTACTTGGTCTTAAATTCAGGTGTGTTAGAATTTTAAAAATTAGATATATGTAGAGTCTGTTTGTAAAAACATGATAAAGGTAAATATTTCAAAATGAGAGCAATTGATTTTTTTGATTGCTTACATTTTTTAGCGCTTATAGGTAGCCAAAAAACAAAGATTCAAATTAGAACAAATATCAATTCATCGAAACAAAAATTCAAAAATCGTATCTCGGTCTCGAAAATTACAGAGTCTAATAAATTAAAAAAAAACAATTTCAGTTAAATATTTATTTTCTTTTGCACGTATTCAAACTATAATCGAAAATATTTCGTCTCAAAATCAAATCAACAGGTTGTCCGGAAATTGTATTTTTCGGAGACGGTACCGAGACGAGAATTAATTATACGAGACTGACACGAGACCAAGACGAGACGGAAAATTTTCGATTTTAACGACACCGAGACGAGACTTACAAAAGTCTTGCAGAGTCTCGTCTCGTGGCCAGCTCTAATCGCACCTACTTCTAGTTTTAAAAAAAATAATTTTCAAGAACAAACTTGGTAAGCATATTTAAAGTATGTAGCTATAACTATACATTATCTACAAGGTACTTCACAAAATATCAAATTTTCAAAAAAAAAAAATCAAAATCAAAATCAATTTTTTTTTAAATCTTCTGTAAAAAATAATTATAACTTGAATCGATTTTCCAAATATGAAAAAGTCGTAAAACGTTCTTTGATTAGTATTTAAAGCTGACAACAAAAATCTGTATTAAAACCGTTAGTGTCGTTTTCGAAGAAAATAGGATTTTTCTTATCTGGGTGTGTGGTAGGAAGGTACCGTTATGTTTGGTTCTAGGAAAAAGATTTGTATCAAGCTTCAAAAAAATTGATATGGTCATTTTCAAAATATTGAGTTTTCAAAACAAATTTTGCATTTTTTTGAAAATTTCAAAAAACTGTTTTTTAAAAATATTGTTAATACCCAGGTACCTTCTGTTTGAACTTTTAAGAAGCCTCTCTGAATACAAAAATAAAAAACAATCAACTAAGCCATTTTCGGAAAATCAAAAACCATTTTTGTCATCTTCCTTTTCATCGTAAGAGGAAGTTTGATCAAAGTCTCGAGTTCAGTCGGGGTACTTTCCTTAATTTACATAGGTAGTATTTTTGATTACTTGCTTCATTTCGTCATTCGCCACATAGTTCAATATCAATTTACCTCTATGACGAAATTCATCTGGTGTGTGAACCACTTCGTACATGTTATTTAAAATAATTTACGCATTTAAATGAGTCTTACAAAACTTACTTTATATACTTTCTCCAAAAATGTATAATATACCAACACTCAATTTAACCCTAATTTTTTTGTATAAAATCTTACCTAATAATGTGAAAATGTTTGCGTAATATCCTCCTATATTCATTTTCATTTTAGGAATGAAAATAAATTTCTACAGAAGATAAATCAAACTATCGACACATACCAACTCATAGAACGTAGGTACGTTTTTAACGTCTTTCTTCTCATTTTTCTTGTTAAATCCTGGAATTCTTCCATCATCATCCGCATCATCCCCCCGTTTGAATTAAGTAAAGAAAAAGAATTCCCAAAAACACAACTTACTTAAACTTTCACACACAGCTAGCCAGCCATTTTTATTTGTTAGGACGGAACCCACCACCTCCTTCTATATGTGAATAAATAGAAATATCCATCCTGTCCTGGGGAAACAACTTTCACTTGACTCAATTATTCTCTTCGCTCGCATATCAACCACCCTCAACGTCGTCGTCGTCGCCGTCGCCGCGCCATCACTGATGTGGCTCCTCTTCCACTTTCGTTGCCATGCCGTACATCATGTAGCGGTAGGTATCATGAGATGAAAATTTTCTCATTTTCACAAATTTTCCACCAACACAACCAACGCAACAGAATACTGTTTATTTATTATTTCTGTCTGTATCTCTTTTTTGGGGTTAGTTATCCTTTTTCGCAGTAAATATATATCTGACATTGCTTTTACACATTTCAGTGTTAATGTCCATAGCCGCCCATACTTTTCACCCACTTTCCATATCCGCCCCCCTACTTTGGCAAAGTGGAAAAGGCAAGAAGTGATGTTGTAGTACGGTGATGGCATTTACTCAACACATGCTCTGGTGTGGAAATCTCCGAGTGTTAATGATTTCCTTTTGGTCACTATATACATACACATACAAAACAAATACCTACAAACAAATGTATATGTATATATTTTCAGACTATTTTATGTGAAACACAGATGATTCTGTGCCCGGACATGGGGGTGGTAGAAACACAGTTGTTGTTCTACATTACAATGTTGCTCATCAAAGTGCAACATTTCGAAAATAAATTACTTCTGGGAATGGAATTAAGGCATCCTGTAAAATATTTCTGGAACTAAGCATCTATAGAAAAAAGGAACTGGTGTGATGCGCAAATTTATAAAGAATATTGCGTAAAGGAATTGTTCGGTGTAGCGCCAAAGGTTTTATGGGAGTTTTAACATTTCCTGCAGAAGCAAAAAGAGTCATGCGTCATTAAGCAAGAAATACAGCGAGCGCCAAAGCAACATTGTATCATTTTATATGCTCACAGTTCACTTTGGTTTATCTAAGAAGATGACATGTCCTAAGAACAACATTAAAACATATTTGACTTGAAAAAACGTAGCGTATTTGACAGAAGGATTTGAGATTCCGCTTCGAAAGAGTAATTAAAACATTTAGTTTCACTGCCATGTTTGAATTCATTTATGTGCTCTACAATATTATTATTATTAATTTTGAGAGAACAAATCCAGAAAAGGAAACGCTTTGTTTTACTTCGCAATGAAGTAAGCAAGTCACATGTAATATTTTGTGAACCAAGCATGCTAGAAATTTGTAGTACGGCTCCCAATTTGTTTGCAAAATAGGCTTAGGTCTAAATTTTAAGACTAAGGCCTTATTTTTAAGAAATTTCATAAGATTGAATTCAACAGTGAAGTTTACAGGTAATAAAGTGTATCTCTGTGAAATTAGCAGGGTAGTACGGTTTTTTTTTTTTAAGTTAAGGACTTCAAAATTTGGACCTAGCCTTTTTTTTGAAATGCAAAAAAAAAACTGCAAATTTAAATTTTTAATACAAATTTCTAGCATGCTTGGTTCACGAGACACACCATGTGACCTTCTTACTTTACTGTGAAGTTGGCAGGTCACTCAATTACACCCACTATTTTATAAACTGGAAAATCGTGAGTAAAAGAAATGTAAAAAAAAATGCAAAGAAAACTGCAAATACTGCGTTCGTTGTTCTCATTGATCCCGATAAAGAAGATTTCGTATTGATGTTGTAATGAATGTTTTCTGATATAGCGGTTATCTTTAATAAGGCTGGCCACGAGACGAGAAAAGTCTTGGTCTCGGTCTCGTCCTGCGAGACTAAACGAGACTGCCTTTAAGGCATCAGAGAAGAGACCGAGATTAGACTGCCTTTTAAGCATCCGGAAGGAGACCGAGACGAGACTGCGTATTTGGATTCTATTCGCCCAAAATGCTTAGAGAAAAAAACAGTTGTTTTTGGAAAAACAAACAAAACAATTTAAGGGAAGATATATTTTTTCACCGGAGGGGATGTAATGTTTCTAAGCTTTCTTACGGCAGCAATTATGATTTTTAACGTATGTATCTGACCTCTGAAATATATTAAGGGAGAGTTTGTTAACAGTGATTTGTTTGATTTTGACAGGTTTTTAATAAGTGGCGCTGTCAACTTAAATCGACTTATTAGCAATTTCGATGATGGCCAACTGAAATTATGACAGCAATAACACATAGAACAAAATTTAGCCGAATTTTTGCGGCAGAGAAAAGATTGCACTTTTGCGTATAAGTTTTAAACTTCCTGCAATTGAATCCGATCTCAGAATTGATGAATTAGCTCAAGTGTTCGAGATATTCGAGTGTTAAAGTGGTAAGAGCCATGTGATTTTTTATGTGTTTAGGGTTATGTTACACCACCATTTAGCTGTCAAAGCATCTGAAATTCCTTATCTTCCGCTAAAAAAATTAGTTTGAATCTAACCAAAACTTGCATTCCCCGTCGAGAAAACTGAAGGTAAGATTTATAAGTTTTAACTGCGGACAAACCGGAATATAACAGGTTTCTTAGTATTACACAATAAAATAACGTGTACTTAAAAGGAAGTTTTGTATGGTAAAATGTTCTTCTGAATAGCTTAATTGTTATTTTCAGACTTGTTCTACAGGGTACGCTATTGGTTTCAAGGGACAAAAATGGGTTACGTAGTTTGGTACGAATGATCGACTGATGGTCAAAATGCCGACTTTTTTGAAATTTAATGACGTCATTTTCTTTTTTACCTGACAAAATGTCGAATGCCTTGATAAAAGGTCAACCAACAATTTGCTCGATTCAATAGTACGATACGTAGACTTTTACCTAATATATCGACTATATAAGATCGATTTTCTTAATTTCGAAAAAAAATGACGAATGATTGAAGACCATCTGAAACCACCCAGGAAAAGAGTAATAGTCGACATTTTGATGTTTACAAGCGCGTGCTTGTTGTTTCAAACTGAGTATATTAAAAACATATCCTTTTTATATGAAGAGAAATTCGATTTTTTGTTCTTACCGCCAATATTACGGTTTCGGATTTTCAAAATTGTAAGAAAGCTGCCTATTATATTTCAGCCAAAATAATCAATAAACGGAAATATGGTTCTGCTGACGTTTCTGAGGTTGTTTTTGGTTATTTCCGTATATACAGGGTATCCCATAAGTCAACGTCGAAACGAAAACGGGTGATAGGGTAGGAGGTGACAGTAATTGTAAAAATAATAAAAAAAAATTGTTGCCATGTATTTTGTGAGTTATGTGCATTTGGAAAAAAAATCGAAAAAATCGTCAACCTGTGACGTTCTTTCAAGTGCCGTGATTACAAATCTCAACTTTTTTTTGTTGTTGTTATGGAACCTTGAATAACCCCGCTAACAAATGCATTCAAAAATTTAAACACACCTGCATCAGTTTTAAAGAAAATATCAATTCTTTTCGCAACTAAGTACTCAAAATTTTTACATGACCCAAATTCAATGGACGGTAGTGTACAAAAAATGTACTACGAAATTTTTGCAAGTTACCTTAAAAGTTGGCGCGTTCAATTCTCATTTCAAAATGGTTCAACATTTTTGAGAATATTCCATAAATAACGGACAAAAATATTCTTTTCTCTAGTAACTCGGTTTTGAGATAATTCTTTTTAATTCATTAATAAAAACTTTGAATACACTCTAGGCTTTCTCGTGTCTAAGTTTAAGTTCGAGGGGGATGAACAGTTATTTATAAGTAACCACTGCCAGGCCCAGAATACCGGGGGCTATCTGATAGCGATTCATTTCTTTTACTTTGGTTTAAGTTTTAAATAAAATTTGTCAACTAAATTAGCACGAAAAGTTTATTTAGTTCAGCTATAATAAATGTTCAAACAGCAATGCAAGACCTACATCTTCTTAAAAAAGATCGGTTTGTAAGACGATCGAATCTCGTTGAGTCAATGTCACACAAGTTGCATGTAGAAAATCCACATTTGACGCGGGAAGACAAATCACAGTATCACTTCAAAGTTAATATGTGGACCGGAATTCTGAATGGTAAAATAATTGGACCATGCGAGCTACCAGAGAACTTGAACGGTGAGGTGTATTTAGATTTTTAGACTTAGCATTTATGGAAATATTTGGTTTCAACAAGACGGCTGCCCAGCGCATTTTGCTCGCCCAGTGAGACAATTTCTTGATAGAGAATACCCAGGAAGGTGGATGGGGTGGTCTTGTGCAATTTCGTGGCCAGCCCGCTCACCTGACTTAAATCCTCTGGATTTCTTTCTTCGGGGGGCAATAAAAGAAAAAGTCTACATAAAACCGATCCAAAACTTAGCCGAGCTGCGCCAAAAAATCACGGAGGCTGTTATAGACATCGACTCAAGGAGATTCGATCGTCTTATAAACCGATCTTTTTTAAGAAGGTGTAGGTCTTGCATTGCCGCTGGTCTAAATAAACTTTTCATGCTAATTTTGTTGAAAAATTGAATTTTATTTAAAACTTAAACCAAGGTACTCTGGGCCTGGTAGTGATTACTTATAAATAACTGTTCATCCCCCTCGAACTTTAACTTAGACACGAGAAAGCCTAGAGTGTATTCAAAGTTTTTATTCATGAATTAAAAAGTATTATCTTAAAACCGAGTTACTAGAGAAAAGAATTTTTTGTCCGTTATTAATGGAATATTCTCAGAAATGTTACACCATTTTGAATTGAGAATTGAACGCGCCAACTTTTAAGGTAACTTGCCAACATTTCTCAGTACATTTTTTTTACACTACTGTCCATTGAATTTGGGTCATCTAAAAATTTTGAGTACTTAGTTGGGCAAAAATTTGATATTTTCTTTAAAACTGATGCAATAGTGTTTAAATTTTTGAATGCATTTGTTAGCGGGGTTATTCAAGGTTCCATAACAAAATAAAAGTTGAGCAACGTTGAGATTTGTAATCCCGGCACTTGAAAGAACGTCACAGGTTGACGATTTTTTCGATTTTTTTTTTTTTTTCAAATGCACATAACTCATAAAATACATGGCAACAATTTTTTTTATTATTTTTATAATTACTGTCACCACCTACCCTATCACCCGTTTTCGATTCGACGTTGACTTTTGGGACACCCTGTATACATATGTATTTGTTATTGCGGTTGGACCAATTTTATTACAATCTTACACCCAGGGATTTCTAAGCGGTACAAAGAATATTGCATTGCAAAATCAAATAGAAAATATTTTTGATAATTGTTATTGTGAATAAAATATAGTTGAAAAATAATCCCTGAAAAAAATATTTGTGTTCTACTCTCATTACCTTAATTGCTTTTGCCACAAGCACCTTTCACGTTTAAAATAGTTAAGATAATTTTCAAAATCAGGATTGCCCACAACACACAAAATATTTTCTTATCATTCCAACAGATCGCCATAATATTGAAACTCGTCGATGGCGTCTTTTCAAAAATCACTTGAGCTAATGTTCGAACATTTCAGAAATCCATTTAAAACTTCCGCACTAAAAAGAATAAATTTATCTAAATAACAAAATAAAAATTTATATCCATCTTGAGTTTTCGATAACATTTTCAATTTGATGCCTCACTCTTCCACTCAGATCATCGACATTTCTTTCAAAAACTGAATTATTTCCTTTGATCTTTCAAGTATGTGTGGTGCCGATGCCGATCCTAAGACTTATCGAGGATCGACGATGAAAACAAAAACGTAAATCAATGAAAAAACTAATAACAATAAAAATGTAGGTATTTACAAAAAAAAATAATTAATTCTATAAAATATATACTGACTAGAGGTCAATTGCTGACTTATGCAAAGTAGTGGTCTCACACTCATATCCCCAACACGTTCGTATATGGTATATCAACATTTTTGATATGACTGACTCTATGGCGATCGTATGGTGATCGCTGGTCAGCGACGGGCAGCGGCAGCGGCACCCAGTTTTATAATTGCCATCGATCAACTTCTTATTGTGGAATTAAGATCCATAAAATTGTTAACACGTCCGTTAAATGTTGAGTGAATTTGCAAAAAAAAAAAATAATAATAAGCAACACCTAGAACCAGATATTCATATATGCATGCTTATAAAGTAGGTTCAGATGACAGGGAGGAGAGGTTGAATGTCAGGGCAGACTTTTAAACATTTTATACCCATGGACGGAAAACATTTAATTAGCGTGTCATGCGCGCGAAGAGAGTTAGCGCGGCAATTAATTAATCTGTGGCAACTAATCTTAAGGCGTTTCGTGGCATAAAAAGCTACTGCTGGAGTTTTATATGAGTGCGTATATACAGGGGCTGTCAGTAAGTTGTGATCGGCAATTAGCATCGCTTAACTTGCAATTCAAACTCGATTGAATGACTTGTTGACTATGAATTTGAAATTAAATTGAATGATGTATCACAAAAAATATAATGTTCTTATACACTATGGTCCTCGTATATACAAGTTTTTTTTTCTTTTTAATGTTGACATAAATATAAATTGCAAAATTGCTTTCATAATTCCAACTTAATTGGTTCACCCTTTGGTGTATAAATCCACAGGTAGGTTATACAAACGCCTGCTATGATTGGAAACCTATTTCCTGTGTGAGAGAAATGTTAATCCGTTTGGGACAAATGGAAAAATGGATTCGTATTCCATAGGTATATACATATGTGAATGTACATAAGTTGGGGCTGGGGAATGAAGGTTTTCTAAGAAGTTGACATCCGTCAACAAAGCTCGGTCAAATTGGATGAGGATTATAATTGAAGAAACCGGAGATGCAATGTTTTACGCATTGTGAATTTTTAGGACGCATTTGTAGAAGTCTCTTTCTCTGTTCATCATGGAAATAGGAAAAGGATTTCTATATAATGGAATGGAATTTACATCCGAGAACCTTGTTTAAGGGTTAAATTGGATACAAATCAACAACCTTAAATGAATATCTACATTCAAATAAATAAAAGAAATCTGAAATTCAACCCTTAGATTCAATTGAAATTCCAAAAGCGAATAAGTATAGGTAGGTAAAGATATAGGTACAAGTACATGGTAGAAAATTATTTAAATCCTTCGCTTTATCAAATGCTTATAGACGGCCGTTTGGCTGGTCTTGTATTTTGTAGATACTTGACAAGGCGTTTAGTTTTAGACAATCTTTTTGAAATTTGGTGGAAGAATCAGTAATGAGCTAAAAGGGTGCTTTTCTATTTTGAATCATTGGTGAATTCTTAAAATTCTTTACTCATATCATCTTTTTAGTATGATTTTTCGATCTCAGAGAAGACTTCTTCACATTGATTTCCCAGCAAGGTTCGTGTTGATATTCCACTTCTGAGACCGTGGTGTATGTAGCTATAACATAACAATGGATCTCATCAACATTTTTCAGTCTGGAAAAGCTTGTTTTTGTACAGGTTTTGGAAAGGTGCTACTTCCTAGATCACGAAAATGATATTCGAGTTTAAAAATAAAGAACAAGTCGATTTTTCAACATACAGTTTACGTAGGGTATGATACATCTTTGGAGAGGTGGCACTTCTTAGATCACAAAAATCATATTTTTAACGCTCTAGGACGCTTAGTTCTCGAAATAATCTTAAAGATAAGGAAGAAGTCGACTTAAAGTTTCGACTTAAAGTTTTCGTAGAGTGTGCTACATCTATGGCAACGGTTTATCCGACAGCTTTAAAAATATAAGCCTATATGCTTTGAAAGTATAAGCCTATATGAGAAAACAAGACCCAACATCTTAAATCGAAATTTGTAATCAAGCGTTAAAATAGAAAAATAAACTATACATTGGCGTATGCAGGGCGCCGGGATTTTATTGGATTTGTGTTATTTATTAAAATCTGTATTTTTTTGTGATTTCTAATCTAATGCGCTTAAAAAATGTAAAATTTTATATTGTTTTTATATTTACATGTGTATTTTTCTAGGTACTAATAGTAATGTACAAAGAAATATGGGAAAACACACAAAAACGCCCTTTTCAACCCTAAAATTTGTTTCTGCCTATACGTGCCTGATGAAACTACCTCAGTTAAGCAGTTAATTTGAACTTAAATGCTCCCTTTTTTATGAAAACGTGGTGTTATTTTTATTATCAATGAAAAATGTAAGTACTGCTGGTCTTGGATTTTGTTGATGTCTTGGTTTTTCGCAGTAAGTCGAGACAATGACATCGGCTAAGTAAGAAGCCGCGGCCCAAATTGATGAGAATTCGTAACCGGCATATTCCAATACGAGTGTATTCTTAACGAATATTTTCATTAAGGAGTTCAAGAGTCTAAGGCGTGTTGATATAACCTCGTGACTTAAAAAAAAAAAAAAACACAAAGAGATGCCTGAAACGTTTAAATCGGGCGATCTTGTCGGCCAGTGCAATTCACCAAAATAAGGTGACGCGGAAATGCAGCCCTCAGAATTTCGGTTGTATATCTCTCATCCATTTTGTACTTTGTATCTGCTTTATTCAGAAATGTCAAAAAAGAATTTAGAATAAAAGCCACCATTTGTTAATATTATATATATTCCAACAAGTAATGACTTTTGTTTTTAACTTGGCATTTTCCGAAAAAGTAAAGTTTTTTGCTAAAAAGCGATGAAGAGATAAGAAAAAAATCGCATATATACAGATTTTTAAGCGTGAAGTTATCACCGCAATATTTGAAGTTTGAAACTTGGAAACATAACTTGATTTTCCGAAATTTTAAAATGGAGGAATTTTAAAATGGAGGAATTTTAAAATGGAGGTTATAAATTCGCACTTTGCTAAATTCCTTTTTGGTCATAAAAGCTGCACAAGTGCACATTATGTAATTTTTGTATCTCTTCAGCAGTTGACAGCATTTTTATCATGTCAAGTTGTCGATTTACGTCCGCTAGGTGACACAACTGTTAAGAAGACTTATTTCCAAAATCACTGTGTAGGTATGACATTGAGCTACGTTTTCAAAGTCTTAATAGTTTCTTATCTTCCTTTATGCTACGCAAACTTTTTGTTTTCCAGCTTTTGCTAACTTTAGAATTTCTGAATTTTACACAAAAAAAAAGAATGTTTCTTCATATAAAAATGTATTTTTTTTTTCTTTCTTTTTCTTCAATTTATCATCCAAAAGATTTGTTTTTGCAAATAACGTTAAGAAAAATATTTTAAATCAATAAGCACCACTCCAACACTTCATATCTTGTCTTTTTGGTTGAAATGTTGATGCCAAACAAATAAATTACTTAAAAAAGAAGATATGTCGATGAAGTAAAATTTACAACCTTTAAACAACGGGAGACGTACAACAGCCTCCACATGACCCATCTGAAATCACTACAAATAAGTAGATATGTATAAAATAAAAAAAAAATTCTTAGCGCATGCTTCACCTTCTATATCTACCAACATAAGTACACTACACACTATAACCACACAGCAAAAACCCATAAAAACACATTTTGACGAATAAATCGCTCAGAGGGGCACAGCACACGCAGAGGGTGTCCCTCTGTCAAGGATGTGCAAAATTCAGCCCACCTCAGGCCAAAGAGGTACCTATAGTTATACACCAAATGCACCACATGAGCGAGAGAGCGCGCGCGCGCAATCCTGGAAAAATTGAAATATGGTCTGGAAAATCATAAAAATGTCAAAAGGCTGAAATGTTTGAAACACGCATATTAATTGGACTTGCCTCCAACGATGCTACATGGTGTAGTCCTATGGTAACGACACCTCGTTCTTGCCAAGAAGGTGTCCAAATCCGAAAGCAACGTATCGTCGTCATCCCGTTCCCGCTCGCGCACTCTGCCAGCAGGAATGGAATTTTTGTTTGTTTAGCTTCTTCTTCGTCCTTTTCACCTCTACTGTCGTTGTCGTCTTTCAGTCGTAAACGCGCACCACCACCGCACCGTCACGATTTGCATTTAAAAGACTGTGCGCGCACAATGAGATCGGTTGCGCTGATGGGATTGCGAATAGTTGCGACTGCATTCTGTGGCAAGCACTCTGATTTCACGGAAATCAAAGGGCCATAAATTGGTGGCTTATTGGTGGAACGGTGGGGGATTAAATGCTGCTAAGTGACAAGTGTTAAATTAGCTTTCTGCCTTTTCGACACGTTGTGTGTGCTGTGCTGTGTGATGCTCGTTATTGGCTTTAGCCCTTCTTCTTGATTCCAAATGATTGGCTAACTGCCTGGGAAAGAATCATTAAAAATATTGTTTATATGACTGTGAACATTTTGTTCGAAAAATTTTGTTTCCCTGGTGAGAATTAAGTTCATATTTAATATGGGAAGTGATATTATAGTTGATATACCTCGGGGAAATACATGTATAACTGAATTACAATGTGAAATTGAAATCTTGGAAGCTTTAATTAGGGACAGGTTTATGCCAGCTGATAGTCTTTTTCAGAAGGTCAATTTATATACTTCAGGCACTTTTTTCGAAATTTGGTGTAAAATTTAGTAATACGCTTTTAGAGAAAGTCATTTTTATTTTGAATCATTGATGAAATCTTCGAATTCTTTACTCTTGTCATCTTTTTAGTACCTATGAATTTTGCATCCCAGCATTGATTTTTCAGCAAAGCTTGTTTTGGTATTCCACTTCTGAGACCGTGTAGTTCACAAATGTTAAACCTTTTTATAAGTGTATTAAGTTGCCAAAAACTCCATCCATTTAAGCCAAACCACGTTTAAGTTCCCAAAAATGTTTGACCATTTATTATTCCATTTCCAGTGCTCAGTGTTTTTAATCGAAAATTGATATCTTTCGGTTTGCTTGTTTATTGTCGCACGAAAAAACATCCATTATAAAACCTTTGTTTAATCCTAAGGATCCCACCGTGCCACACTGCACAATAGATCAATGCCGATGCTATGTGTTTTCTCTTTCGAAAACCAATCCGATCACAATCCATTCCCAATGCGGCGAACCTAATGAAGATTTAGTGTAACTACGTTTCGATTTCGTTAAATTTTACAGCCCGAACGCGTATATAGTTAGCTACTGTTTCTAATCCTGATCTAAAACTTGGTAATGTTATTTTTATAACCCCACCATTGTGCCCGGTATACAAGTGCATCGCAATCGAAACATTTATATATGTAGAGAGAGATACAGTTTAGTCCTCCCTCTCTAATTGCTTGACTGAGCAATTATTTCACTTGTTTTCCAAAGTATCTTCAACCATAAATCAGTTGTCTTTAATCCGATTTAATTGCCATTTCTGGGATAAAGTGACCATTACACACTTATGGCCATTATAATTCCGTGGCAATTTGGACAGTATAGTAGGTATAGCAGTGGTGGCAGCGCAGTAGCAGCGGGCGGTGCGCGGGAGGGCGAAATAGGAAGAGTGTAGTGCATTGCGGCCACACGTTTATGTGCTACCGCAAACGGAACCAACAGTAGCATCATCATCAGCAGCAACAGCAATTGTAGAAAAGAGTGTTTTATGTACATGTTTCCGGGGAGAATGAGAATGCATTGCAGTATAGCACACACCCCAAAATAACACTGAAAAAGGACTTTAGTCCAAACCGGCGAGCGACAATATCCTTCTCCACACATATGCCACTCATTTAAATTCATTCGATTTTACCAATAAAAGACAAATGGGAGCCAAAACTTTGGTTTATTGTTTTTCTACGTTCTGGAGTTCCCAGTTCAACCAGGGGAAACTCTTGGTACAGCTATATTCATATACATGGAGAGAATGCATAGCTTTAATCCCGCTGCTGTTCTTGGTGCAGGGACGACACCCATTTTGAGAATGTAAACTGGTCATTAATAGTCGGATACTCTAGATGGAGATTTTATTGCTTGTAGTCCTTGTTGGGACTACATTTTGAGCTTCTATACGTATTGTATATATATCCTGGTTGTGTGATCCTTGTAGTAACATATGGAGCCAATTGCTTCATTGCTTTACTGCAGACGGTCCTTGAGCTCTAAAACATCTTTTTATGCTTTTGCGGATTTCAATATTGAACAACACCATATTACACCACACACCGCGCCCGCCACCACAGCTACTCTACACCAACCTAGTGTGGTGCTCCTCTGAGGAGGTGTCATGTAACTGCCATCAGCCACCACCCGAAAAGGACATTTTCATTGTGATATGTCTGTCTGGGTCTTGTTGGGTTGGCGTTGTCGTTATTGCCAAATTGAATTGATGCAAATGCTTAAGGTCCAGATTGGGATTTATATTGCACAATGCACACAAAATTTCGTGGGAAAAAATATCCTTGCAAATGTATAACAGCAGCATTCCAGAAGAATTATTCTGCAGACTTGTTGACCGAATGTGTGCTATGTGAATTTGTTGTTCGGTTTTACAATATAAACGTAATTGCACCGCACATGCACTATCTCGTCGCTGAACATTCGAACATAATGATTATCCTTGTCAATTGAATTTTTCATCCCTCGAGGCATAATGCGATGTGTTATGAGTGTGTTTCAATAATCAAAATTGCTAGATATCGATATCTTCGATAAAGTAATACAAATTTTGCAAAAACATACACACATTATGGCCACCTATGAAAGTACTTGACAGTGTGGCGTGAAAATCACCCTCAAGGGAGACAAATTTTATGATTTTTTGTGGAAAATTCACACAGAAAGTGTGCCCATTATAATGATGTGCACTTGTTTTTCTTCGGATCGGGGGAAATAATCAAATAATATGAGGGTATCGGAATAGATGGGAAAATACCATTTACAGTTCGCATTTCTTTCAATTTTGATGATGTGGAAGTGTCAGGTTTCAAAAATTTTAGTTTCTAATGTGGGTTTACAAAATTTAATCGAATTGATTAAACAGGTTTGGCGGAAGATCCTGAATATTCTATGATTGTCACTAAAGTATGATAACACAAAGGCTTTCACGGTTTTGGACACGATAAACTTATGTTCGCTCTTAAGGTAATTTTGTACGCTGAACTCCGATATTCGTTTTTCGCCATCAGCTGAAGTTTTCGAGATGCTATATGCCATATGGGGATATATCAAAATGCTAAGTGAATTTTTTCAGTAAACATTGGAACGATTCCTGAAAATAATTTCAGCTTCTAATATCTTTTTTTCGAGAAATCCTTAGTAATGTGTAAGGTTTGACCGTAACCTTAATACCTATACTTACTTAGTTCCTTGCACTACTGCTATAGACCCCATATTGTCCTATTTCGGGAAATACGTTTAAGCTCTCCAGACCTTTTCCCAGCTTCTGAGACTGCTATTCGACTGTTCTGCGGTTAGTTTATCTCTGGCCCTCAGGTCTTCTGCCATCTTGGGTTAGAGGGTCCCAGTCCATTGCGTGTCTATCGGTTGAGTCTTCACCACAACATAGGGTGTGGCAAATCTACTGCAACTTCCTTCTGCGAATAATGAAATCGACAAGTTTTGACCACTTCTCCGATTGAGTTCTTGGGTGGAGATGGTATTCGGTCAAAAAATTCGCAAGATGCTTCACAAGAGTTTGCAGCTTTTTTGTGACAGAGGCGGTCACTATTCAATTAGTGCATCATATAGAGTATAGACTCTAAGTTCAGTCTTCGTACTGTAGTCGTTGTTCGTCCAATCTTTTGACAAGTTTCCGATAGCAGATTTTGCCAATCCCATTCGGAGGTTAACATCTTCATTAGTGCCACCACCTTATTCTTTTGAGACTTAAACAAAAAACGTCAAGTAGAAACATCATCAAGGTACTTCACGGAGATGAACAAATATTTTCGAAAGATTTGAATTAAGTTCTGAATAAGAAGATTAGAACTTTCAGGAAACGTTGCAAATTATGTTGAACAAAATCTAACGCACGGTAACGGTTTCTTCTCATTTTCTGATGATTATATCTCCAACAACGGGAGCTTACGGTAAAAAACTGATGGTGAAATTGAATTCAACAAAAAAAAAAATTAGAGTCATAACAAATCTTACTTACTCGTGTCAAAAAGTTAACCGATATTTTTTGTTAAAAATTTGTTATAATTTGAATAATTCATGTTTTCAGTTCTTTAATATTTCTTCACATATTGACTTGTTTAAGACTATTTTTAAAACTGAAAAATAAATAAACTGGGAAATAAATGAGTAGGTAAATTTCTGCTCCAAGTCTCAGAAGTTCTACTATACAGTGTTCTGTTGTGGGCAACTCTTTCTTCTACTTTTTTTTAAAGGAGAAATTGCAGATATTGAATATTAAATAGTTGATCTGCAGCTATAGCGACTTAGATTGTGAGAAACTGAATCATGAGGACTTCCTCAAGTGCCTTGCACATGAGCTGCGAATTAATCTTTTAAGTAATTTTAGGAGGAAATATCAACTAACTTTGGTGTTAACTTTTCTACGAAGGTGAATAAATGATCTTATTTACGAAATTAAAAAAGATAACAAAGCTTCTGCAAACAGTCATTATCAGAACGCATTATTTAAACCGGCGAATAACCGTGAAAGTTTAACCTATGCAAGCAAATTAACAGCTGTTAGGGTTAGCAACCACTCATGTGAATGAAATGTCAAAAACGACGTAATTCGCAAGTTCGTGTCTAGTGGGCAAGACACTTAAGTCGAATTTATATATGGACAAGAAGAATGAACTGGAGACTCTATTCTTCTTAAACTGTTTTACTGGTTCGTTGTTAGGTTTCAATAACATTATTTCCACTGAATTTTACTTAAGATATATAATAATAAAATGTTAAAAAATCCATGCATCAGTTGCTTTGTATGCAAAAAAAAATCATCAAATATACAAAGTAAAATAAATAGCCTTTAAGTTTCAGAAAACATTAGCCACATGATACTTCCAGTTTAATTTTGTCCTAAATTTTTTTTTTGTTCGTCCACTAGTGTCACATGTGTCCTTTTTTTTCTTTGTCATGCTGACACCGATGAGCAATTAATCAATTGGCAACCAATAACCCTTTATGTTATGGTTAACCACAAAACATCATGTCACAATAACCCGCACTATATAGGTACCTACCCTTTATTTAAACCTAAGTATATATTCATTTTTCGATCAAATAAAAAGCAGCACGAGCAAGAAACCATCGGTTGTCCTTTGCGAAAAGAAATTTCACACTTAATTGATTGAGTTTTTATACCCTTGTTAACTTTAGTCGGTTTTCTGTTCTAATTGCATTTTAATAATCCCTTCTCAAATGTTTTCTGTCTTTAAATTAACCCCACATTGTCGAAAGGGGGTATAGTATAAGTAGAGGAAGAAGCCAGCAGATCCATCGTTATTTTAAATGGCGAAAAATTAGGTTAGAAAAGACGATGAACAACAAAACACAGGCCAACACAGGATAAAATATTGACGGCAGATCACCATCTGTCATAAAAGTTTTTGTGACTGCGGTTCTTCTTAAAATTCCATTACCCCCACCCTTAAAAATTATTTGTATCTGTAGGTACATAGGTACTGTCAGAAGGAGTTTGGAAAATTTTCATCGTTATGAAAATTTGAATTTAATTGAGCGAAAAACGAAATAAAAATAACACCACAACCAAACCATTACACCGCACATCAATGAAAGAGTGATGAGAAGAGATGGAAAGAAACGCTCTTAATCGTGTAATTAGAATTTGGGGGAGATGTTTTTGTTTTAAAAAAGTTTATAAGTTTATAGACAAAATAAAGAAATACATGATAGAGAAAAATATTTCAAAGTTTTGGAAAATTTAAATATTTAAGCTATCGAATATTTGTTTAAATGTGTGAATGCCTTGAAATAACTTTAAATTTTATCCAATTTGTGATGTTGCTTCACAGAAGAAAATGTTTCCTTCAAACTGCGACTTAGTTCATAGGAACTTTGTTATAATGAAACAAGTCCCAAAAGAAGTATGTAACTCCCAAATTAATGAATTAACTCCTATTGACAAATCAGCTGAGAGTAAGTTCATTTTGGCTGGTGAGAGTTAACTATTTTGATCAGATTGGAGTGCGAACAGATTTACCACATTAAAATTTAAAAAAAAAGGAAAACAAAATGAATTCTTCTAATTCTGGTGAAATTCACAATATTGGAAAACAAAGTGTTCCACAGACACCAACACCGAATATAACAACTATGGGTTCCTGAGGTAATTTGAAGTAAACATTTAATTTTCTCGTTTTCGCTTCGTTTCGGAGTTAAATCAAAAAAAAAAGAAAAAATCAACTGTCAAATAGGTATCTAGGTTTATTCTTTAGCCGTAGGTACTACACAAATGTTGATTGCTTTATTTCTTTAAAAAATTGGGATATTCAAAATTTGTATTCAACATGGAGATGTCCAAACCCTGGAATCCGTCACTGACCTACCTACATTCTTCATGAATCAATTCCAAGTTTAAGTCTTTTATACATAAAAATCATGACACATCAATTGATTTACCGCTTATTTCTGTACTTGCACTGATGAAGAGCTTTCTGTTTTGTTTACACTGTAATTTGTCTAGAAAATAACATTTGTAGTAATTGTAAGCCAAAAAGTTTTACCAATATGACAGGCCGTTAATGTGCAATTGGCATGTTGGCAGCATGAACTTCGTTTGGTATAGCTATGTATGTGTACCTAGTCACTGACAAGCTTTCTTTTTCCATGCATACAATTGTTTATTTATGTCTGCTCAAAACTTGTAGGAGGTGTAAGAGCTAATAAGTAAGGTATCCAGGTGAATCCTGACACCAAAATCAAACAAAAATTTACCTGCGAGAAAAGAAAATTGCCATTTGCCGTGTAATGTCAGTTGACATATTAATATGACACCAAAAGTGTCAGAAACATGACAACTGTCATTGTCACAAAACAAATACAAATTAACACTTCTTGTCACTGCTGTGATGATGACTGCTGCGGGTTGAGAAATAAGTTGCTTTCCTCAAAAAAACAAAAACCTTCCCTAAATAAATGAATAAGTCACAAAAATAAAAAAAAATTGGAAACAAAGTTTATACCAGAACATGCAAAAGTCATGTCATCTCAATTATTATCCCACAAGGACAAACAAAGTAATTTGAGTTTTAATCAAGAAATAATGGTGATGTATCAAATTATTTCTTGAACACAAAAAATTCTCATTCCAAATGTCAAAGTTTCAAATGTCAAAGTAAAACGTCAGTCGAAAATCGACTTCATTATAAATTTTACAAAAATAGAAATGAAACTTCTATATATGTACATACACATATATGTATGTACTGTACATACGAATGATGAGTGAAAATAATAATTTGTATCCTAATTAAGAAGATTATTTTCCTTAAAAAGGATTCTTCTTTCTTTTGTTTTTATTCTTGTCGCTGACATAAGCCACAGACAATTTTCCAGCAAAGAGTCATCAAAAGTAATGTTCTAGCTAAACATCTGTTCATGTATCTGCTCTTATGACATTTGAGAAGATTTGTCAAAGAAATTTGTCTACACCATAGCCAGGGTACTGTGTCGAAAATTCATCGTAACGATGGTGAATTTCGGCTACGGTTTGATGCACTCTTGTGTGTTGATGATAACAGCCATGGTACATTTATGAATACGAAATAAAGTGTTGTGTCATAAAAAATAGAGGCCAACGCCTCACTATTTTATGTATGGTTGAGTTTTTGGTGTGAATTTGATATTTATTTATTATTTATCTAAAACAAAAAACTACAAAACTATACAACAAAAAAAAACAAGTTGAAAACATCCACTAAATTCATAAGTCAGTGTGTGCATGAAACGCCATAAAAAATAATATTTTATATGATATACGGTCTCACATATGAGAATATTTAACGACCGAGAAAGTGTTAAAAAACATTTTTCTTCATTCGAGCGTGGATTATTAGTTTTTTTTTAAATTATTTATTTTTTGTTACTACAAGTTCTATTCGTTTTTTTTGTTCAACTTATATCATTCTAGTATGCCTTGTTTGGATTTCATGAATTTATTTCATAGTTTAAGATTTTAATGACACGCCCCGTTGTTTATTTGCCACGGTAATTTGTTTTTATAACCGAGATATGACAGATTTTGTTTCATTACATGCATAAATTGGGTAAATTCAAGACTTTAGAATTTTCAATTATAACAATAGGTACCGTAATTTAGTCCGGCAAGTAACCGTATGATCTCATCGTTTAAAATCGAATTAAAAACTATTTAAATGGACTTTTAATAATAGCCGTGTTTTTTGAGAGAGTGACTAGCAACTGAGCAAAATGTTAACACGCCAAACAATAACAAAACAAATTATTATAGAGGATTTTGTTTGTGTTTTACGAGTAAAACTTTTACTGAGTTGCTAGACACTTTTTCCAGAAACAGGGCTAATATCAAAATAAAATGTTTGACGAAAAAAATAGATATTTTTTTTGTGATTTTTCTCTTCGTATAGTTTTTGTCAGATTGAAGGTGATGTTAAATTTATTTTAGGGTGAAAAGGGGGGTCGTAAAAGAAAAAAATTGACGTTTTTATATTTTGTTTGTGTTGAAACAGTATGCAATATTTGGGGACGAACTTTCAGGATCACTTAAGGGTAGGATAGATGTTTTGAAAATTTTACTATTTGTAGGGTGATATGGGGGTAAAACAAAATAATTAAATTAGATTTCAAAAATGATCTACATAATCTATATACATATGTGTTTGAATGCTAAAATTTAGATCATGAACTTTGTGGATAACAGAAAAAAATTTATTATTTATTTATGGGGTGAAATGGGTCAAAAAAAATATATATATAGGTTTTTAAAAATTCGTTTTGTTTAAATGACAACACAAAGAGAATTTACTTAAGGAATACATATGTATATATTTTTCAAAATGTAGCTATTTATAGGGTGAAATCGGGGGAAAAGTGCTATCGGATGCCAAAAATACTGTTTGTGTTTAAATGATAACAAAGGGATAATAACAAACAAATTGTATGCCGACTTACAACTTGGTTTTGTGTTTAAGAAGCGATATAGAAGATCACTTAAGTGATCAATATTTTTCAACATTAAGCTATTCATAGGGTGAAATGGGGTAAAACTAAAAAATTGAAATTCGTTTAAAAAAACACTTTTGCGTTTGAAAGTTTATATTCAGAGGATGGACTTTGATCTTTGAAAGACACTTCAAGGATACATAGTTTTTTTTTTTTTTCTTTTCAAAACGTAGGTATGTAAGTTTTAATAGAGTAGATAATGAAATATGGAAAAAACAAGAAATGGTATCCGATTTCAAAAATTCTTTCCCTGTTATGAAAGGTAATATGTATTCGGAATATTATTTAGATAGGATAGAAATTTCTTTTAAAAAAACAAAAACTACAAATTTTGCGTGATTGAGCGAAGCCGGAGCAAGCCAACTAGTATCCGATACCTCAAAAATTATTGAAAGTCAACATCGAAAGCAAGCTAAAAAGAGTTGGGTTTCCTTTCAGTTCAGCGATTATCAAGAAAAACTATTTATATTTTAACATCAGTGTGGATCAAAACGCAGGGTCAAAAGTCCACAGGCCAAAAGTCCATAATGGACTTTGTACCACTTCTGTGGGTCAAAAGTCCATAAATCAGTTGTGAACTTTTGACCCAATCCGATGGGTCCAAAGCCCATACAAAAATCTTGTGGACTTCTGGCCCACTAATTGTGGATTTCTGACCCCATTCAGTGGATCAGTTTATAGATAGTTTTCTTTAACAAGAATGCTTTGGGCGGCCCGCTTCGCGGGTTAAAGGATTTTAACTCCCTTTTCGGGTCCTCTGTCCTGCTCATGCAACTCTGTCGCTCCGCTTAGGACATGCTCAGTCATCTGACAGGCGCCTATGTTGTCAGTCGATCTGTTATTAAAGTTTTTTTTGTACTAAACAGTACTTTGGGTGGCCCGCTTCGCGGGTTTAAGGATTTAAACTCCCTTTTCGGGTCCTCTGTCCTGCTCACGCGACTCTGTCGCTCCGCTTAGGATATGCTCAGTCACCAGGCCTATGTTGTCAGTTGGTGTGTTTTAAGCTTACGAGTAGTGAAGAGTATACAAATTAATAATTAACAAAATAAATAAATAATTCAAATTTGTTCTGCTTTTTTCAATTTTATAATATGAAATTATTGTGGACTTATGACCCACTTTCTTTCTTAAATCAGGGAATATTGACCCTTTTTTTTATGGACTTTTGGTCAAATCTCTAGAATATAAGCGTGGACTTCTGATCCACCTAAGTGGGACAAAAGTCCATTATGGACTTTTGGCCTGTGGACTTTTGACTCTGCGCCGTGGATCAATAGGTAATGACTAATGATATAAAACGAATTTGCTTCTAGTTCATGAATTAAATAAGGAAAAACGACGTATTAAGGATAAGTGATCAAAAATGTATCAATAAAGATTAACTTACTATAAAATTGTGTGAGTATTACCGAAAAGTACTCTTCAGCGATATAAATGGGACTGTACTGTATCCCATTGTTAGAAGTATAGCAATTTGAATCATATTCCAGAGGAATTATTTCCCTACACATCACACAATATTGTAGTTGTATTTCCTACTTCCATTATCGTTATGTTCAATTGATCACTCTCTACCCATCATATAATGTATGTATAGGCACCTTCTGCTTTTCTTATTCAGAATTTTCCGGTTTCAAGTGTTTGCTGATTTAAAGCAGCGTCCACACTATGTTGATTTGTATTTATCAACAGAGCTGATCATAAATGTTGAGTAAATGTGGACGTGTAGATCAACAGAGTTGATGAACTTTTGTTTACCCGAACGCAACTCGATTTAAATGGATAGAAATCAACAATGTTAAGTCGACTGAAAAATAATTTTTAAGTCTAGACGTGTTCATCAACACAGCTGTCATTTTTATTGCGGTTGCGGCGGCGCCTGCGTCTGTGATTCGTGTTTTGATCTCTTTAATTAATTATAAATATCTACTACTTTGTTTGTTGTGATTAAAATAAACTGGTCTATGTACAAAATTTAATTATTTTATTTTGTTTATTAGGAGCTGATTTTTCAATCATCAGTTAAACTATCAGTGGAATAAATACTATAGCAGCAGGAACAAATTGTTGTTTTATTCGAAGAATAACTACTATCTGAGGTTTATCTGACTATTGAAAAATTGGCCCTTAGAAAAGAATACAAATTATTTATAACTTACTCAATTGCCATGCAATTTCAATGTCAGATTTTGTTTAACACTAATCACACTTGACACATGACATGTCAGTATACACTTCAACACGTACACTCTAACTGGCAATGTGTGGACAGTTTAAAATGTTGAGCATGTTGATTGACAATGCAAATAGTCAATGTTGGATCGGCTAAATGTGGACGCGGCTTAAGAACATTTTCACCTTTTATACTTATGTATACGAGTATAAGCTTGATATCCAATACTATAGCTATGCATACCTATTATAAAACAACCCCCACCAAAACTTAATTAATAAACGTTGAAATAATTCCTTAAAATTGGTATGAAAATGAATTCCACCTTCTTTTTTGGTACTGAGATGGCCTTATATGGAGACAAAATCCATTTCAACTCTTTCTATTTTGGTCATCATAAACTTTTAATAAAATCTTGCATAGAAATAAAATTCCCATTTTTCTTACAAAAAAATCTTACAAAACTTTTAGAAACTTATGCTCTTATACAAAAAAAAATATGTAAAAGGATACTTTTCTACACAAAACCCATAACCCCTTCATTTTCCCGAAGATGCATCTATCCATCCACCCGCTAAAAATTCGAAGGGCAAAACTTTGCCAATCTATATTCTGCAAATCTTCTTCAAACTTGCACACAAAAAAGAAAATAAAACTCAAACCAATAAACTTCTCTGGCTTGGCAAAAAACTTACAAGATACTTAGTTTTAAATTCTTTTGTCCCTTAAAACTAGATTTAAAGGTGTAACCTCTTTGCTGAAACAAAGTATAAAAAATGGGTATCCTTGTGAGAAAAAAAAATCGATAATGCCCTGTGAGCAGCAAAAGCAACCGAAGCGAACCGAGAAAATAAAAAAAAAAAACACCCGATAAAGCACAAGGGAGAAAAGAAGCTGCGAAAACTTCCATTTTCATCCTTTCACCCTGTTTGATATTCTGCGGAGCGCATCAATTCGCCATAGGGATGGTGAAGATGGAGCAGCATGGAGATGGGGTGATGCCTCCAAGGAGTTGTTGAAGTGGCAAATTTTCACGAGAGCACTACTACCAAATATACACGAACCAAAAGGATGAGTTCGAGTACGAGTACGAGAACGAGAACGACGACTACGACGCCATGGTCTATCTCGTTACTTACGGCAAATACAACGAAGTGTCATCACATACTTTCGAAATGGTTTTCCAAAAACGGCCAAAATAAAACGATATCGGATGGAGGACCAAGTCGATTGCCAAGGGGCACCAAGGGTGGCAGTGGCAGGCCACCCAGCTTATGTACACACAACACCAGCGTGACCATGTTGAACTTTGCGGTTGTCTTTCTTTGTATACATGGCAGTCGAGATGGCTGGTGAGGGGATCTGGACTCCGAAAAAGTCACAAATGAATGGAGATGAATTCAAGAAAACGGAGCAACTGTGTCGAGGGCGCAATCTCCAAAAATTTCCCCTGAGACTCGCCATATTCTGCGAGAGAATGGAATCCTCAACGAGATGAAGCTAATTTTAAAAGGGGTGACTTTCTGGACGAATTCGTAGTAGTTGAAACTTTGGGGAATACATACTCGTAAAAGAGTTTACGTGGAACGAATATTTTTGCCAGAGACTCTGGGTCCCAAACCCAAGGGTTGAGGAGGATTCTGAGGAACGAGTGGGAGATGAACAGACACACGAACATACCATGATGGCAAGGAAGGGTGGTTTGTCGCCGCGCCGCACTGGCTGATCTGAATTTCAAGTCGAAAGTTTAATTTTCAGGATGCCTTGGAGCATATGTTACCCGATAATTTGCCGAAAGTTTTAATGAAAGACTTGGGAGCCATTAACTTGGGGGCGGCATCGGCACTATGTAGAGAAGATACTTACCCGCTCCATTCCACTCCAGGCATCACCAGTCAGTCAGTCAGTCACTCAGCTCACTCACTCACTTACTCGATACACCATCATCAGAGCCAGCAGGAGGCTGGGTGAGTCTCGATTGCTCCTGATTTCTGATTTTCTATGCACGACGAGGCGTTGGCAGGCGTTTTTGATTTCATTTTGGTATTTTTTTCATCCTTTTTGTCTTATATTGCTTTGGATTTTGCCATTCGTGTTCTTTATTGATGTGCGGGGCCGGGGTGGCGAGCGCAATGATGGTGATGGCTGGCAAAGGAGAATTCCGTCGAGCTGGGTAAGTTAATTAACGCGCCAACCGATGGAAATTCGCACAGAACACCGAATGAGGATGGGGATCGGTCTTTGGGTAGGTACATCATGGAATAGGGTCACACGGCACAAGGCTATAAACCGTTTTATTTTTATGGACGAAATAAGGTGTCGGTGGCAAGTGACTTAATTACAGGGCGGCTAAGAAAATGCGATGAAAGAAAAAAAAATAATACGTGCAAAATATTCGACTTCGGCGGCATGAATTTGATCGAATATGTATAGGATATATGTAGGCTCTGAAGTCAAATAAACGAGAACTTTGTAGTAAGCTTCGATAAACATAACATGACACTGGAGTGAAGAAATTTCATGCTTGAAATGATAAAATTGTATACATCATTGAAAGAACTCGAGGAAATGGTGACGTGAAATAAGGCCCAACGAAATAAGACCAAATCTCAAGTTTGGCCTAATTTCGCTTTGAAAATGGAATTAAGGCCAAATTGGCTTTATTTCTATTCCCAAAACGAAATAAGGCCAAATATCATATAGAAATAAGACCAAATTTGTTTTTACGAACACATTTAGTGATAACAGAAGCTTTGAAAGCAGACCAACTGACAACATAGGCGCCTGCCAGGCGACTGAGCATACCCTAATCGGAGCGACGGAGTCGCGTGAGCAGGACAGAGGACCCGAAAAGGGATTAACAATCCTTGAACCCGCGAAGCGGGCCACCCAAAGTACTGTTTAGTTCAAAAACTTTAAATCATAGGCGCCTGCCAGTTGGGGGATTAGTTCCCCCCAAAAAAAAAGGAATCAAACCCCATCTGGCAGGCATCTATGTTATCAGTCAGTCCGCTTTAAAAGTTTTTGTACTAAATAGTACTTTGAGTGGCCAGCTTCGCCAATTCTCATCTGGGGTCTTAGTTCTTTTTTGTGGTGGAATTAACCCACGCGGGTTCTTTTTTGGGAAATAACAACCGCGGTGGCTATATTCGTGGGCGTTTATGCACTGCACCTAATGAAAACAACATAACGGCGATTTGTTTTACAGTTTTCTGAAAAAAATTATGAAAACGAAATAAGGCCAAATTGGCCTTATTTCGTTTTCTTAAGCGAATAAAGCGAAACCTAAAATTTGGCGTTATTTCCATTTTAAAAGCGAAATAAGGTTAATTTTTTGATTTTTGGCTTAATTTCGTTGGGCCTTATTTCACGTCACCGAGGAAATCATGAAAAGAATACAAAATAACAACTTAATAATACTGGCTATGTACATGTACTGTACATTCGACCAATTTATACCAAATATGATATACGAAAATTCATTTAAATTAAATCATGAATCGTAGGAAAAGTAAATTTTTTGTTTATAACAATAATGAGCACAATTTATAAGATTTTTAATTTAAAATTACAATAACAAGTCTTTAAAGGATCACAATCATATTCCCTATGTATGTAGTCATCTGTATGAATATAAGATCAAAACATTTTCTGAATTATTTAGCATTTTGTATTAACAATTCTAAGGCGTAAATGCTTATAGAAGGCTTATTTTGTATTCAATTAAAATGTATCTAATTGAAATTATTTAATAAATTAATCTTATTATTTCTTTTGTGCAACCCCCTTGCCCCTACTTTAAACCAAAAGAACAAATTATATCTGACTCTTATAAATATCAAAAACGGTGGTATGCCTGACTGGTATAAGACAAATTCACAGACACAAATATGAAATTAAAAAAATTGTGTAGAGATACCTAATTGAACTTTCTTTCAAATTTTCTTTTTCTATTTAATTGTGTTCAAATAGCATGCGATTGGTGTAAAGTGATTGGTATAAACTCGTCTAACTGCTCAAAATTTTGTTTTGCTGATAAAATATGTTAAATACATAGATCGGTAGGCATGCTATAAACTCATGCTATATTTTAACCTGACTGGTATAAAGTAAAAGATGGCTGCTTACACTAAAAATAAATCAATTTATGCAAATAATTTATTCAGTATGTATTTCAAGCGGCAATTTTTAGTAACAGGTTCAGCAAAACATTATTGCATATGATTTTGTTTACCAGTTTGTTTAATTAGTATAAACAAGCTTAACTTACTTATCGGAAATAAATGAAACTTTTGAACACCGCTGTCTATGAAAGTAAAATTATTCGATTTCCTTTTACGCAATTACACATGCTTGTACGATCGATAAGAAAAAAATCAGCGCAAGAGAGTTTAAATCACTTCTCGATCTTCTTTTTTTTTCAACTATGTATTTCTTTCAACAATTCTCTGATATAACTATGTATTTAATCTTTGTAGATATTGATATTCAGTTTGATATGGTCTAAAGATTAACTCCCGCCAAGTTTCCTAAATGTCCAAAAACTATAGCACATAAACACTACACATATACCAACTCACGTGTTGTTATCCTTTCTCATCATCTGCTACACCCTATCATTTGTCGACTTAATTTAAGTCATCGTATATTTTGATAGTGATTAGGAAGATAGCATACCAAAGTACAAAGTAAAAACATACCCTTTCCGCACACACAGCACTCTGATGTGTGATGGGATTATAAAGTCGAAACGATAAAATTTTCGAAAATTCCTCGAAATCTTCCTTAGCTCTCGTTCAATCATCTCCCAACTGTCACAACACAACAAACACATATTGAGTTTATGACAGAAATCATATTTGCTGCGGTAGATTAGCAGTGATATTAACGACGACACATCCACATACCTATAACAATTTCTGTGGTAAGTCGTCTGTTTTGTGTGCTTTGTTTGGCTTTGATCATAGTTTCATAGTTATGATGGGTGTTTCTTGATTTTATGTTAATTTTTATTTTTAAATCCTTTTGGTAATGGGCAGGGGATGTTTTATTGTATGGTTAACGATTTATGAGCAGTGGAATAGGGTAAGTTAGACACACTTTATTGTTTATGTTTATTTTTATTTTATTAATTGAACAGATTGCAAGTTAAATTGATCGGGAGGGGGAGGTTAAATTTGTTATCCTTTCCTTCTGTTTAAATTTAAAACTGATGTCAATGTATGCATAGTACCATAGCATTAGTCACACATATGTTGCACCAAACCAAAAGTTCCAAAGTACAAGAAATTAAGAGTTATGAAACTATTAGTTACCATCACTTCGCTTTCTATTCAGGTCAAGGATATAAGGAAATTGTTTTTAACTGAAACGTAAGAAATTGCCAAAAATATTGATTTTAATCAATGTATCCTGTTATCACTTTATTGATCACGTATCGTTAAAAATTTGAGTTCCTTTATAATCTGCAAGTGGGTTGAACACTGCTTCAAAATATTGATTTCAGATTTGAAGAATTTTAAGCCACAAAATCTACAATTTAAAACAAAACAGTCAAGGATATTTTTTTCGTCTTCTCATTTCAGATTTAATCCAATAATAAATTGGAACACTGGGATAGGCAAATAAAAAAATTATCTTAACATTTACACCTTTCAGAAAACACTTTGGCAGTCAAATATTTTCGACACGAAACAGCCACCGCTTGCTTGCTGCGTTTCAAATTGATCTTCGATACCCTATAATTATCCTAATTTCTTTGGTTCATCACCATTTTACATGTGGTTTGTCTGGCTGAGTTGGTAGGAAGAATTTTTTCTTACTGGATTTGATCAAAATTTTTGTTTCTATTTTTTTGATAATCATTTTAATTCAAAACTTACGTAGGAGCCTTTTTTTATTACATATGCGTGAATGTTTAACCCATTCAATGAGGTTCTTTGAAAAAAATCATCAGAAGGGGGTAAAATTAAACTGAAGAATTAAATGGTTTGAACCTTATTTATTAGGTGTAAATATTCCCGACACGCAAGATTGTGTGCACGAATTATTCATACAGTCAGTGGTAAAAATATACGGATGGATCTAATTTTGTTCTACGAGTAGAATAAGTTTTTTTAAATTATTTTTTTTTTGTCAGAAACCCTTTAAAAAATAATTTTATATAAAAAAAAGTTAGCAATAAATTTTCAAGATGCAGATTATAATAAAGTTAAGGTCTAGTTTAATCGGAGTCAAGTTTAATCGGAATATATAAGGTCGAAGCAACGAATTTCATACCTCCCCTTTACAACTTAACTGTTTCAAACCAATTAAATAATTTCTGAAATGTACGGAAACAAATATTAGATTTGATGTCTGTAAAAAAAAATTATGGCCCTTGCAGCATTTTGTAAATTTAGTTAAGGAATAAAAGATTGTAAATATTACATATATTCAGTACGTGAACATTGCTATAAGTTATAAATACAATTTGTGTAGAGACCTGAAAAAAACCTAATCACGTTCGAAACGTTATTGGATCTCAAGTAGAAAAAATAACAAATACAAATACAAGTACAAGAAGTACATTTTATAATTAAAAAGGTACGAAAAAAAAAATATTTTTTAAAATTTAAAATACTAATTTTCATACTTTCCTTACAAATTAAAAGAAAAAAAAATTTGATATTGTTCTGACTTCACTCCTTCACTAAACCATTTTTTTCAGTTAGTAGATTACTCGCAGTTAGAAAACGTTAGTTAGACATTTTTTAAGTGACATTTTGCACATGATCTAGTAGATACGGTTAATTCGAGACTAACTCACGTTTATTAATATGGAGGTTACTGTTTCATATATTATAACTTATAAGAATTTGTATGATTTTAATCTAGCTTATAGTAAGTTACAGGTAAAACATTAAAATATTAAAATAAAATATTACAAAATAGCAAGCGCTGTTAAACATTAAATCCAAAAGTCAACATAAGTTTAATTAAGATAATTAATTTTTTTTTATTCAAAAATAAAATAAATTAAATGGCTAACTATACAATATCACCCCATAAGCCCAACTTCCAACAGGATGTTAGGTATATATGAATCTAAATCAATCAGTTCAACTCCCACGAGTGTTCGGCAGCAAGTTGGCAGTGCCTATATAGAATTCCCCACATATCTACCCTATTCGAAAAGTAAGTATAAACTTTTTCTCTGGTGTCAAAAATTAGTATCATCTTCAACGATAAAGAGAGTGATATAAAAACTCCAGTCCAGCAGATAGATTATTTCTATCTACCTAACTTCAGTTACATACACTCGCTGTCACTTGTTTGAGGCCACTATTTTCATAAAAGTTTTTTCTCGATGAATACCTGTAAGCAATATTTTTCCTGGAAATTGTTGATACGTGTGAGTAGGTATATATATTTTGCAATAAAAAAGGATAAAGTTCAAGAGTTAACTTGGAAAATCCATAGAAATTAGAAATTTCCCAAATTATGTGAATGTACTGCAAAAAATGGATATAAAAAGTGGCATCACTTGGCCGATTTTTTTCAAACAAAACTTTAAAATATTTAAGAAAGGATAGAAACCTATATTTTATTTTAAATTTCGAGTTAAAATGATCTCTGGAAACACTTCGACAGTAGCAGAAAGAGGATCAATAGATGCTTTAAAGGAACTGGGATTCTCAGGCCCAGAAATAGCTAGGAGACTAAATAGAAGTAAAACTACTGTCAACAACTATCTAGCAGATACCGAAAACTATGGAAAAAACGAAAAGGACGCACAGCTCAAGCAACAAACAATCCAAGAAAGGCGACTGATTCTGCGACTAGCTTCGAATTCCACACTCAGAGCCTTAAATAAGGTCAAAAAGTGGTGTATTAGCCAGTATTTCGACGGTTTTAAGGATAACTTAATCCAGTGTTAACATCAAGAGTATGAAAATCAAAAAGAAACCGGTTCTACGGCAGTTACACAAGTAACTACGGATGAATATCGCCAGGGAGCATGTTGCCTGGAGCAACGCATGGAAAAAGGTTGCCTTTTCAGATAAAAACAAAGTTTAATCTTGACGGACTCTATGGTTACAACTTTTATTTTTACGATTAAGGAAAAGAAGAACTTATTTTGTCAAGAAATCACAGCCATACATCAGGTGTTATGGTGTGGGGAGCTATCACTTATTATGGAAGAATTGAATTGGTGTTTATAACGACAACAATGAACGGATTTAGTTACAAATGCATGCTGGAACGGGCATTTCCAAGGATAAAGAATATTTTTGCACCTCTACCTTGGATATTCCAACAAGACAACGCCCCTATCCATATTTCCAGGGTAGCTAGAAGCTGGATTCAGTCGGAAAATGTTGAACTTTTACCATGGCCACCCTATTCACCGGACTTAAACATCATCGAAAACGTTTGGGACTGTCTATCTCGAAAAGTTTCTGATACTGGTAGACAGTTTGGAGATAAGGACGTCTTGGTCGAAGCTAACTGCGTTGCCTGCATCCAGATTTCACTGGATTATTCCAAAAAACTGTACGATTTAATTCCAAACCATTTAATAGATCAAATTTCAAAAAATTGCGGGCATACTCATTATTAGGGGTGGGATTTCCAATGCATGTTTTTTCTCACAACATTTAGAAGCCTTAGACCAAATTATCTTTACGAATCATTCAATTTCCTTTGAAATGGCATTCAATCGTTAGTGCATATTTTGCATATTTTATGCAAAATGCATATTTTTATTATAAGTGCATATTTTCATAATAAATGCAGATTTTGAGTGCATATTTTCATATTGTTCATTCATATTTTTCAATAAAGTGTCGAGTTTATATTTGTTAGGAAAAACCTAGGTCGAGGAGTTGGGTTAATAGCCTATAAATACTAGGTGGGGAACGTGTATAGAAGCAATTATTTTAATATTTTATTTTATTTTTATATTTTAAAGAGATCCAATTCGATGGTGGTGAAATTGTATTTGTCACAAATCTTGAGGGTAGGAGCATATTGAAAATTCAAATCGATTTAGTTGATGGAAATTTAACAAAAATTAATTCTTTTAAATGCCCTATTGGTGCAATTATTAAAAAAAAAATTAAGACTGTTTTTTGAGAAAAACCAAGGCTATCCTACAATGAAAATTTAAATAATGTACATATTAAGTTTGAGATACTATAACGAAAGCAGTTTTAATAATCTTACAATAAGAGGAAATTTGTTGTCCAAAAACCTCTCTCTTAACGTCAGATGGAATTAAATTCTTTATTAATAAAAACTAAATAAAAATATTTTTTTTCTTCTGAAATAATAAAAGGTGAAATAATGTTTTTTGAAGTGAATATTTTCCGATTTTTACTGCATATTTTCCATTTTGACGGACATATTTTAAGCGCATATTTCCGATTTTTAAGTGCATGAGAATCCCAGTCCTACTCATTTTTAATTGACAAAAACATTTTTATAGTTTTGTTCTTTATTTATAAGATTTTCCAAGTGGCCTCAATCAAGTGACGCATTTTTGTGTACCTATTTTTGCAGTCCATTCTTATAATTTGTGAAATTCCTATGGAATTTCCAAGTTACCCCTTTAAATTTATACTTTTTTATTGCAAACTCACACGTATCAAAAATTTCCAGAAAAAATATTTCCTATAGGTATTTATCGATACAAAATTTTGTGAAAATAGTGGCCTCAAACAAGTGACGGGGAGTGTATACCAAAAACACATCAACATGAGTATGGGATAATAAATTAGTAATGATCATCCCTAAGTAATGATATAACCGCCATGGAACAAAGCGTAGTGTCGGGATTAGGGTGAGCTACTTCACGCAAAAAAAAAATAAAAACAATTCGAAGATTGAAGTCAACAAGGGATGCAAGCGAAGACAAACACAATATAACATGTTAAACCACCCTCTCTAAATCAACACAAGTGAGCACTGTCTGACTATAGTGTCTATATATACCTACACATCAGTTCACTCCCCCACAAAATTCAGCTGATGATGCTGCGTTCTTATTTTTATGGCAAGTTGCGAAAGTTAATTCAACACCAATTAGGGATGATCGAGGGTGGTTGTTTTATCAATCTTTTGATATCATGTCAGACATAGAACACAACATAAGTACAACATACAAGGTACATCTAATTTAGTGAAAAGCTTTGGGTTGCTTGCTGTAGTTCTGTTTGTTTGTATATTGAAATTGAAAGGGGAAAAGAAAACGAAAAGTCGTCTCTTTTTGGGAAATATTATGCAGGTTTTCTCAACCCCCTGGCACTTGTTTCGCCCACAAAAACATTAGTTAAACATGAATTATGAATTGATATCGAAGATTGATATTATGTTTACTTACCGTTAACTGAGGTTACCATCATCATGGGGTGGCATTTATACAATATGTATAAGTATATGTTTGTTATGTTACGCTTAGAAGAGGGCGCGGTACGATGTTCCGATTTTACTGACGGAAGGGGTTAATTTTGGTGTTTTGTGAATTGTTATGGAGATAATTTTTCTATCTTAATTTTGTTATGGTGATTGTATTAATATTGAAAAAAGGGTACTTACTAATGGGTATAGTAATTTTATGGCTTGTGAAAAAAGTGGTTTAGTCATGCATGGAATATACCCAAGCAATCAGAACAGAAGTAGAAGAAACAAATAATCTAGACTTTAGAGAATGGTTGCAGTGAGTAGAGTTTAGAGACTGATATTAGTAACACGAGAAGACTGAAAGGACAATACTATTCCAGATTTTCTTAATCATTTTATCGTATTGGATACAGTTTTTTTTAGACACTGATAAAATCATACAAAAAATATAATAACGTTTTTGAACCACCAGAATAAGACTTGCACCAGAACTTTAGTGTATTAGTTCATAGGATGAATGAGCTTACAGAGGCCAACCCTATCATAAGTCTCATTTATCATCATTTGTCATCACTGGGATTAAACCTTGACCCAAGCTCTTCTGCTTTAGAACCCGATGTCCAACGCATGCGAAACGAAATGCTGTGTTTTCGTAATCAGACAAATATTCGTGTAGAGTTTCACGATTTAGAAATAAATAAAACAGAATTTTACCAATAATATCAGAGAAAGCCATTCTGTAATGAAAGAAATAAAAACACGAGCACACTTCAATGTCATTTTTCAGCACACAATTATTGGTCGGTGCTACTAATTCTGTGCAAAAAGGGATTGGAGACTTCTCAAAAAAATCTGATCATCAATTCCGGTGATCGACCAGCGGCGTACACGAGAACGAAAAGCACAAAGAAATTTTTCATTTATGATTTGGCCATGTCATTTTTTTCTATGGGGTTTTCGTTTCACATCAGCAGCGTACTAGGCATTAACAGGAATGGAGCAGGGAACCTAAAGTTTTATCGCAAATAGCCAGTGTGCCCCCCAAAAAAATTTTGGATAAAAGGGGAGGGATTCGAACTTAGACGTCAACCTCCCGCGTGTCAAGAGTATTCCGCCAAAGATGTTCACAAAGTGTTACATTAATATTTCTATCTTTTATTCACTTCACAGGGAAATGATATAACGATGATCCAAATGCAATACTTCTTTATGATGGTGATGAGCCAAAGTTCCTTTGCGAACCCACTTTCATTAAATTGGACAGTGTAATTAAAATTAGAAACACTAAAAAAAATACTTTATAGGTGAAAGACGCATAACCAAGGATATGAAACCGAATAACCTGTGCTGCCCTCTACTGCCCACATCCGTCGACCCAATTAATAATAACTCTGTCATTTGATGGGATGCCACCGTAACACAACAGGCGCCTCGTCCATCCGTCGCGTCGGTCGACAGGAGAGGATGACACACGCAGTGGTGCTACACAAAACAAGCCACCATCAGGAGTCTCTCGACTCCTGACATTAACTATAAACGGCTTACAAACACACAATTGTATACTACACACAGAAACAAAGATCTAATTATCCTAATGGGCCCTTTCATTTAGTGGTCCGACAAATTGCTACAAATTGGATTCGACCGACACCAGGATCATTTGGCGTTTCACAATTTACGTACGCATAGCGGTTTATGGCTGTTTGTGTCGTCATAGTCACCTCTCCTGTCCGTCTGTCAGTTTGGCTTGGGTGTTTTTCTAATGCAAGGACATCAAGAGGGTAAACATGAAATACAAAACAAAAAAAAAATAAAACAAATTAAAATAAAATACAACGATGAAACAGAACACAAACAAAAAACAGAAATTATCCTTAGAACACTTAAATGAAACGAACACCTTTCTGCCATTAGAGAGATGGAAAATGATGACGATGATGATGATGATGGTTGTGTGTACGTAAGGAAGAACAACATGCAATCGTAGAAACCACAAACATGAAACGCTTTCCATGATGGTAACTCCTTGTTTTGCCTTTTCAAGTTGAAGTGTTTTTCTTCAAATTGGAAGATGAAACCAAACGGTAACATCGGCATTTTACGTGATGTTTGTATTTATTTTTGACACATGAAACGGTCATAGTTGAAATAAAATATTCAGAAGCAGTTAATCTATCATTTCTGCATACAAAAAAAAAAAAACAGACAAATGTTATGAACTTAGTAGGTACTATGGATTAAGGTAATTTTTAATAAACTTAAAAGTTATGGAGAATTAATAATTTTATTATTGGAATAGTTTGAATAAATATGCATAATACCAGTTTCATTCATATTTAGCTACAAAAAAAAATTTAGCTACAAAAGCAATATTTAATTTTCAGCAGTTTATCAACGTTTTATAAATTTAAAATAGGTAGTTTTTAACTTAAGTTCTTAAATAATTTCCTTAATAAACTCCAGCTTAACACGTCTAAAACATTGAGAGTTATTTATTTATTTATTTCGAGAGTTCGTGTTAAAAAGCAACAATCATACCCAATGTGACATTTATAAATGGCAGAATGTAATATGCAATTGATTTAGTGAGATGCTAGTATTTTATTTTTTTGTTTTTAATTTTTTTTTTTTTTTTTTTTTCAAAAACTATTAATGGAAACAACTTGATTTAAAAACGAAATAATGGAATGGACTACCGAATAGACAGGAGAAAAAAACCACTTCCTATATCATTTTTTTTTTCTTGCGTAGATTTAACCTTTATACCCAAGCCCTGAATTTGGATTCCACTGAATTTTGGATTCACGACACATTCTCCAATCCACCATTTTGAAATTCATCCTCTTTTCTAAGGGGACGGTTATAGCGATCAATAGGTAATAAAATTTTCGTTTTGATAATTTTAATGTGTTAACATACCTACGCTTTGAAATATAAAAACCATACAAATCAATGAAAAATCGCCTGAAATAATTTATTCATAAAAAAAATTGTTTGGAAACAAATATTTGTGTCTTAAAAAGAACATTTTTGAATTTTAATGATGAAATCTACATACGCAAAAAAATCTGCTTCCTTATTTTTGAAATTGGATATAAAACTACTTTTATTTTAGCTTTGCAATTTTGCATTTGTCAGTTTCATCATAGCAATGGATGTACCTTTTGAAGTTGATAGGTTCGCTAAATTACCTACTTCACTTTGAATAAACTGAAATTTTGTTTCTATTTTAGAAAATTAATACTAAACATTGTGTGCGATATATAAACATCAATATTAAGATTTACTGTACGCTTTTTATGTTAGGTTTGAAATTTAGCATCTGCCACTGTCGTAGTCGCTGTAACTTTTGACGTTGGCCGATTTGTAAAAGCTCTTTTCAGAGAACTAAACTAAACAGAGAGTACAAACAAGAGACTTCTTACTTATTGTAATAGATTTCCTATAAAACTCCAGCGAATTGTTGCACATTTTGAATTTATTCTATGGTTTTATTATATAATTATTTTATTTTTAATATAAAGTTTACTAATGTTTCAATAAAAAGGTAAGTTTAGCGTTTTTCGAACCAAGTTGACGGCATTGGCAGAAGAATATAATTCTTTCACTAGAATAATCCGGCTCGAAGGACCAATTTAAAAAAAACTTCAAATAAAAAAACTTAAGTTATCAGAATTTGTATTTGATTAACATTTAGGTAAACAAAAAAGTAGTTTTGCAATGGAAAAGCTTTTAAAACCATTATTTATTTATTAATTATAGAAAACCAAAATACTAAATGTAAATTTTGATAACAAATAACTTCAGCTCATTTCAGACTCATTATTAAATCAAACTCAAAGCCTCTTCACCATTCCCCAAGCAAAACCATTACATTCAAAGTTCTTATCAAATGAATCAGACTAGACTGTGAATTAAAACACAGAAACTCCCAACCAACATTTCTAATTAACTTTTTTTCATTATAGAAAAACAAGCAAAAGCAACCAAATCTAGAGAAGACATCAAAATCTCCTGGGCGGGCATGAAAGTACACATATACGAATATATTAATTGCCCTCGAGTTTCCGACCACACAATCAGTGACACATTATTTGGCACTTGGAAGTCATTGCGGCGTTAAAAGAGTTATCATCCGCTTCACCTCGAGTGCTCACTGCGTGTATGTGCTGATCCCACTGGGGGATCAACCCAGACCAGACCATATCACCATATCTCCCATTACCGCCGCAGCAGATGCCATACGCCATAAGCCAACATTAGACATCCAAAACGAACTTCCGTGGTATATTTTGTAGATTCAAAATGCGACATCGTCGTCGTCCAGATGATAGAGAGAGGCGAAGACCTGTTCCATCCAGAATTCCCGAACGAACTATATAAGGGGGGAAAAAAGATAGATTTTAGGGAATCTACAGTGACTAATGCGGTGTTTTCATCGTTTTTCCTTTTGTGGTCATTCACGGGTGATGCTGCTACCTTTAGATCGGATATACGGATATGTTGTTGTTTGTTGTTTGATTTGTTGTCAATGGGGTTCGAAACCGAGCCACTCCAGAGTGGCTTTGTGGTCAGGTCTGTTCTTTTTTATTTTAATTTTTTTTATTTTTGGTGTGTTCTCTGGATTCTGATTCTCAAGAGCTTCCGCATTTGTATACCACCGAAGCGAAATGAGAAACAAAATGTTCATTTGTTCTACCTAAAACCTAACCCCCCATTTGGGACAAATCCATATGCGCCAAAATGTGGAAAGGCTCGCCTCAGAAACTCGTTCGTTTAATTCGGTTTTTGGGGCTCTTCTTGACAGTGGAATAGGTGGCTTGGGAGCGTTGGCGGTAATTCCTAGGGTCAGAGGCAAACCGATAAGCTATGTGATGTTGTCGTCATCGTCGAAGTCATTGTCGTCAACGGTGACGGCGATGGCGATGGCAATGGTAATGGTGGTGGGGAATTTAAATGTAGGTATAGTGTGATGTGCACTAGTAAGCCATATAAGAGAATATCTACCTACGTCAAATGGGTGTGGTATGTGAATAAATGAGCTAAAGTCAAGTGTGTGTGTGCAGTCACAGTGAGATACGGTGGCAATGAATTATTGGCCCGCATTAATTACTTATTTTCATTCTTTGAAGTTGATTAAGGATTCGATAAATCACGCGCACTTTAGTCACTCTGTCCAAAATCTATCTCAAACATCAGTAGCACCACCACCACTTCAATTCGTCTCGGTTTTCCATTTGATTAAAAAAAAAAAGAAAGAATTATAGGTTCCTTGAAGAAAGGTCATTTTGGGAAAAACATATTTCAACCAACAGTAATCTTATACTAAACGGTTATTAAGGTTTGAAAATATCTGCGTACCCCGAAGAAATAAATCATCATCCCTTAGATAATAAATCCGATTGTCAAAGTCAAACAAATTAACCTCTTCCCAAAGCAATTTGTGTCAAAATCACCGAAAGATAAACTGTCATCTAATTCGCATAATTTTTATGTCATCTCAACACAACTTAATCTCTCAGAGTGTTTTATATATACATATACATTATACAGTTATTGAAACACTCTCAGTAAGTCACCCTTCGGGTTATTTGAATCTACTACCTACCATCACCACAGCTCCTTGTGCGATAGAAGTGGAAACGGAAACAAATAATACTGTTGGCAAAGTGTTTTGAACCGCACATATCCTGCGTTGTTCATTTGGGTTTTCCTGGATTTCCACCGCCCGCCCGGGCCCACCCTCGCAAACACCAGAGTTAGAAGCTGTAAAATTGGTAATGTGATAGAAATACATGTGTTGTTAGCATCTTTTACCATTTCCCATACCAACAACACTCTGACTGATCAACCACCTTTTTACTGACGGGCGGGCGACAATGGGCGATGGGGTGGAAAATGAAAGCAATTTGTTAGACCTTTGTCAAACACAATTCGCCCTCTCTATGTCTATATAGCTACTCTCTACGTTCGCTTCGTCATTGATGGTTTTCATAACTTTTTCGATTAACTTTATGTTCGGGCATTTGGCAAATAGACTTAATAACTTTGAAGGGATGCCAACCCTTTTTGATACACAAGTGTATACAGATCTAAATTAGAGTGAATTATGAATTGTGGACTGTTCACGGATGTTTTTTTTTCTGTGTTTATTGTTGTTTGTCTTTTATTTTATCGTGTGGTATTGTAGATAAATTGCTAAAGTATTCGAAAAATAATAGAATGGAGTATTTGTGGTCGTTAGGATGAGCTTATCGGATGTTTCTATTTTTTTTTTTTGCAAAATCAAAAAAACTGACCATCACCGCAAGTTTATTTATGTGGTATTTTTTTCGTTTGCGTTTATATAGTTAAGTGAGGTTGGGAAAGATAGGAACAAATGAATGTATATGTAGGTTCATCTTTACAAAAAAAAATGTGTTAGAATGATTCTACTCTTGTCTGAAGGGATATATTTTTTTTTTTGTCAAATAGCTGGGTCGGTCGTGGATTTGCTCTTATAAATGGTGTCGCGTAAAGGATGGTCAAAACTGAATATGGTGATAGGCCAGATCGTGAACTTTCAGAATCTGGTAACTTGTTCAAACCGAATCATAACGGTTTTCGAGTAACGGCTATTTTTCGAAATTTATAATTGACTTTTGTTTTTTTATTTACAATTTTTACACTAAAACTTTGGCTAATAGTTTGACATATTTTACTGAATAAAAAAATGTTCAATTACATCACCATTTGTTTACAAACTAAAAGATAAACTTGAACTTTGACCAAACTTAATTTTTGACCTCAATCTTCTTAAGAGCTCCATGAATAAAATTCGTATGACACAATACAAGTTTTATCTTCGTAGTTTTTAAAAAGGTATAAACCCCGCTAAGGCGGTGCTCAGATAGAAAGTTATAACCGTTTGAATCCAATAAAACAGGTTAAAAATAAAACAAAAATAAAACATTTTTGTTCAAGTATATCTATAAAATTAAAATATCTTTTCAAATATAACTCCGACAAAGCTGAATTTTGGTGGAGAATAAAAACTTTAAATTTGGGCAAGGACTTTCGATTTTGTAGGGTGAAAGGGGAAAAGTCCAGTATTTTTAAAGATTTCTCTAAAACCATCAGGGTTTTTAAAGAAATATCTTTGGAAAAATTGTAGCTTATAATATTCTACAAAGAATAGATGACTTTAATTTTTTGTTAGACTAATGGATTTTGAGACAAATGAGCGCAAATATCACATTAAAGTAAGACCACAGTTTGTCCCTGTTCTCTTGCTCCGCCGAAAAAAGTGGTTGATTTTTTTTTGCGGAATTTTAATAGCTACCGTTTTTCCCAAAACAATTCTTAAATAACCTGATGCTTTTCCAGAAATTTTCAAAAACACAGGACTTATTTAAGGTTTTTATTTAAAAAATGCTTAAGACATCAAAATGAAGCTCTCCACCAAAATTCAGTTTTGTCGGAGTTTTATTTGAAAAGATATTTTAATTTTATCGATATACTTGAACAAAAATGTTTTATTTTGTTTTTATTTTTAACCTGTTTTATTTGATTCAAACGGTTATAACTTTCTGTCTGAGCACCGCCTTAGCAAGTTTTATACCTTTTCAAAAACAACGGAAAAACGGGATATGAACAAGTTACCATATTCTGAAAGGTCATGACCTGGCCTACCACCATTTTCAGTTTTGACCATCCTTTACGGGACACCCTGTATAATAAATTTTAGTATAGTCTAATAATGTATAACTTAAAATTTCATCCACCCGTTTTTGAAAAGTCACTTTTTCAAAAAATTAAATAGGAAAAACCGTTTTTTGGAAATTTTGATATGCAATAGGTACCTTCTTTTAAAACTTTTTAGGTGCATGTGCATCAAAAACAAATATTTCAATTGGCTTATCCAATTATGAAAAAGTGGAAATATGAAAAGTTTTTCTTCGGCAATTACTGGTTAGTAAGAACGAAAAAAAAAATATTTTCTAACTAAAAAGTAGAATATACTATTTAAATATAACATAAATCTTCTTATCAAAATTATTGAAATCAGAGAAAAAGAAAATTTTTCTTAACGTTTTTGTACCATTATTTTTTTAAATTTAGAGACATGATTTTGTTTATATATTCTAGAATATAATAAAAAAAACTTCTTTGTGCAAAGTTTTAAGAAAATTGTCAAAGTCATTTTCAAAATATTGATTTTTTTTTTATATTCTTAAAATTTTGTAGAAGCTTCAACATAAAAAAAGCAGAATCATTTTCGATAAAAATAAAAAAATAAATATTTTTTGAAAAAAAAACTACCGAAAAATAGTCTTTCCCTATTACAATTACATATTTGAATTTATTTTTAGAAAACCCTCGAATCCGTTTTTGAGATAAAAAAATTATATGGCAGGGTATTATATCAGAAACATCTGTGGGCATATTACTCAGAAAACAGTATGTACCAAAATTGAAGAAAATCCATTCAGCGTCCTAGGCTGCAGGTACGCGGACAGACAGACAGACAAACAAAATTGCAAGACCCACCTTTTTGCGTCTTTCAGTGACGAGTTTAAAGTGAAACTCGAGTTCACTTACCAAATTCATAGGGTTAACTCGAGTTTAACTCTAAAACTTGGATGATCTCGCACTGAAAAACTGGGTCTAAGGCTACGCGTATAGTAGTGCGATAAAGCGATGCGATGCGAGAAATGTTTCCGTGCGAGAAAAATATTTACATTTGTTCTTATAAACGTGGGCACAGTAAAACGATATTTGCTGCGAGTGTTGCGATTTTATCACATACTTATCGCAAGCATCACTTTCACAAACTCTTTTGACCACTTTTGCTCGAATCTCAAATACCTTCTCGCATCGCTTCTCGCATCGCTTTGTCGCACTACTGTACGCGCAGCCAAGAGTAGGAAGGTTATATTTAATCTTTGATATAGCCATTTTAAATACACAAACACCTTATTGTATTTTATTAATAAAACAAATTGATCCAAAATGACTTTTTGAAGAAAATATTTTCAAACTAAAGCCTAGTACTCAGTTCAAGTGAAAATGAAATTTCTATATAAAAGTGACATTCATTTCACAACGATGAAATTCATAACGAGAGCTGAGTACCCAAAATGTGAGAGTGAAATTAGAACCTGTTCAAAATTAATTTCATTTCATGATTTTCATTTCCTAAAGTACGACCACTAGGAAAAAATAATAGAGTTGTGGAAAAGTGTGACATTTGTCAATAAATTAAAATAAAAGTTTTTGAAATTGAATAAAAAATCCTAGAGAATTATTTTGGATCTTACGCCTGTTTATTTTTGAATTAAATTTTTGAACTATTGAATTAAAACAGTCTTCTCAAGCATTTCAAGATTCTGTAAAACTATCAGATAAATCAAATTATTTTTTTCATTCAAAGTGAGTATTAAAAATTTGCAAACTGAGGACTAAAAATTCACGTGGAGAATTAACTATGGTTTCATAATGATTATTCACGTGAATTTCAAACGGTTTTTATTTTTCATTTCACACAGAGGTGAGTACTAGGCTTAAAAACAAAAAAAAATATTTTACTAATTTAAGCCTAGTACTCAGCTCGAGTGTTAATGAAATTTCTATACAAAAGTGACATTTATTTCACAACTATGAAATTCATAACGAGAGCTGAGTACCCAAAATGTGAGAGCGAAATATGAACCGGTTCAAATTTAATTTCATTTCATAATTTTCATTTCCTAACGTACGACCACTAGGAAAAAATTATTGAAGTGTGGAAAAGTGTGACATTTGTCAATAAATTAAAATAAAAGTTGTAATAATTGATCTTCTGATCGTTTATTTTTTAATATTAAGTGTTATCGACAAGCCAAAAATAAAACTATGGATTTAAAATAGTCTACTCAAGCATTTCAAGATTCTGTTAAGCTGTCAGACAAATCGAATAATTTTTTTCATTCAAAGTAAGTACTAAAAATTTTCAAACTAGGGACTGAAATTTCACGTGGATAATTAATTATGGTTTCACAATGCTTATTCACGTGAATTTCAAACCGCTTTTATTTTTCATTTCACTCAGAGGTGAGTACTAGGCTTTAATGAGCAATAATTAAATGAATTTCTATATTGTCATTTTGTAAGTTTTGCTGTTTTTTTTTTTTTTTTGTTACATGAAATTTGGCCCCAATGAAAAATGGCCCCAAACTTATGAAAAATTGCCCCAAACACAAAACGAAAAATTGCTCCAAAATTAATATAAGAAGCAACAACAAGAGACAAAAAATGTTTTGCGTCAGTTTGGGAGACGCTTAAGGTACCTTGCCTGGACCGCTACGCGGGTTCAAGGATTTTTCATTTTATGTTTGGGCCATAGTTCATTGGGGCCAAAATGTCGTTTAGCTGTTTTTTTGTAATTGTTTTCATTTACATAATATATTGTTTAAGAAAATAATTTTAATTGTGCTTTTAAAATTAACCAAGACATAAAAAACGCACCCAGTAAGAACCCAGTAATCACCCACATCAAACATTTCTCAAACATGGACACATAAAATAGTTTTCTATATAAACTTTCAGAAAACATAAAATTTTCCATTATCAAACAATAACCTGACACTCGGGCGAATACGCACTTTTTTTTCATTCTATTGTTTTTTTTTTACTATGCTGTCGACGTTTCGTTGTTGTGCTTTAAATATCACTTCTCTATAGGTAAAAATAAAGGCCGATTTCATTAGTTGCTGGCTGCAGAGAAAAAAATCAAACCCAAATATATTTAAGCAATCAATTTATTGCAGCTTTTATTTTGTTTCTAGATTTCTTCATTTAAAGTCAATGTTTAAGAATAATAGACCTTGCCGCTTAAACGGATCAGATGGCATGTTCTGGTACTTAGATGAAAATTGAACTACGTACTCTTCAGCTCCCCTTTTGGTACACCACTGCATACAACTATTGACAAAGGAACCAAGGTAGCACACTAAATATGAACGATTGACTAGTATCATAGATTTGTATAAGAATTGTTTGTGATAAACACTATTCTAATCTAAGGCACACCTATAGGTACAAGTACATTACTTGAATTTTTCACACCTGTCACTAATTTTGAGTATTCTTAAAATATTTGGGCCAAATCAAGCCTGAAAGCAGCATTATAAAAAAAAAAAATAAACAGTGTCAACCGCTATCACCTAATTTAAAATTCAACTCAACAAATGAAACCCATCATAATGAACATCCCCAAAAACCTTTACCCTTAAGATAACAGCACCTATTTACAATTGCAAATATTTTCATTTTTCCCCAGGCCGCAATGGCCCTGAACATGACCAACCGACCAAACAATCGACCTCGCGCTCCCTTCAACACAAATACTCACATATATAATACCTACTACGTATACCCTGACAACAACAACCCCCGCAATCAAAAAGGGGAAAAGCGAATGTATATCTTTTGTTCCCATCAACAAGATGGCAACTTGCTTGCTCTCATAATAACTGAACACGTTAACAGAAAATTGGAATCTCAGAAAAAAAATGCTTAAACTAAAAAGTGTATATGGAAGCATAAACTCACGCTAACATCCCCCGACATTGGGGTCGCTCTCAGTCCACATCGCCATGGTCACTAGGGCGTGTAATTGAGTGCTACAAGACTCTTTTTGCTGTTTTTATTTGCGCATTAGCACAGGGGTGGAAAAAAAACCACCCGCACACAAATACCCATTCACATACAGAAACAAATTACAGATGAAAACTCCCGAATAGAATATTGCAATCGGCAACAACACGGCGACGGGCGCTGCCAAAGACGCACATAAACCATTTTATGTCATCCAATGTGGTTGGAGCGCGGGAAACGACAGACGATGCCAAAGAAAGGACACACAAAATCAGGAAAACTCAGCAAATTTTTCATCCACAAGGGTGGGTGGCTGTGGCAGCCAGCAGTAGGCGAAAGCTGCCATTTTACGATGGGTTTTCATCATGGGTGAAAATGTGTGTATAAATACTACCCGAGTTGAGTCGAGCCTGGACCGATTACGAGGGAAGCAATTTTAAACCTCTTTCTGCCCTCTCGCCCCCGATCCAAAACCCCTATAACTTCATTCCATACTTCTACTCTATCCAAGCCGAATTGAAAAAAAAAAAGGTGGCAAGGACACAATGGTTAGCTCTCTGTGTGGGTTTTGCACACATTTAAATCCAATTCGTTGGGTTGGGTGGCAAAAAAATATTGTTCTTCAATTTTGTGGGTTTACTCTGTGCCACTTGTGAATTTGAAAAAAAAAAAAAAGTGGAACGTCCCCTACCCCTACAACTATACTGTGCTAAGGGGATGTTCTTTCTATATCTTTTTTTTTTTGTTGTATTCTTTAAGCCCGAGGGAACGAGATGTGATTCGATTTTCTACCCATCCACCACCCTCATATATACCGTGCAACATCTTCTTTTGTTTTGTTTGTTTGTTTTCATAGTCGTTATTTGCATTTTAATCCACAGCTAGTGCACATTTAGAGGACATACGGCCATATGTTGCACGCCCTTGTTTGACTGATTTAACAAAAACGATTTAAGGATTACGATGAGCAGCAGCGGTGTAGAAAAAATCGAGGCAAACACAGTGGGTAGCAAATGAGTCAATTTCATAATAAGAACGAACAACACAGGGGCAGGACAATTTGTTTACATATCAATATGCAAATTTTACATAATTTAAGCATTTGTTTCAATTTATGACAGATTTTGATTTTTTTTTTTGCTGTTCGGTGTGATAGGATAGGCTATTTTTTGTTGTTGTTTTGTGTGGTGAATTTATGGCATGAGGTCTCTTAGTTTTTAATTTTGTTTACTTTGTTCAATTTAAGAAAGGGAATTTGCAAGAACAAACTGAAGAAAGATAATCAAAATTATTTAAAGAGAATGCAGCAACATTTACATTTTAAGCTTCAAATCGGTTGTGTTTGTTTTAGCGTTCAAAGATAAATATCTTGTCAAAATAACCCAATTACTACCTTCTGTTTAAATCATCACACAAAGAAATGAAAAAATGTTCATTAACATAAAATCATGACTTATACCTGAAATTAAGGAAGTATTGGTAAACATAAAAGATACAACATACAAGGTTGTACCCTAAAATTCATTTAATATGTGTTTTCTCCGAATATTTTGCTATATCTACGGCCTTCTTTTATTGAAAAAATCTTTCAATTAAAATAATAACTCTTTACCTATTCACCTTGTAACCAATAGAGAATAGTTCAGCGTGCACCAGGGCGTATACGCACTTTTTTTAATTTTATTTTTATGGTCACTTTTTTTATTTTACTGTACTACTTCGTTGTTGTGTTTAAAAAAGCACATTTCTGGATAAAGGGTGATTTCATTGGTTATAAAATTTACCAAAACATATCTACTAACCATCTGGATACAGTTAAAAAAAAATGGGTACGACTGGATCGCGCAAACTTGCTCTCGTAGCTAACAACTTTAAAATAGCTAGAAATTGATGATGTACAAGTACATGGATTCCAAAATATTATGATAGCATTAATGTCGTTTTCGATTGGATTATTTTCTAATTTTCTGAGACTAATTTGTGAAATATTTAGTGTGTGTGCGTAACTTGTCTGATATTTATGTAATAAACACGTTCAGTCAAGTAAAATTAATTTGACAAATAATCCGATGAAAGGGTTTGTATGTATGTAATTGTGTGTTCCGGGTCTACTCCTTTATTAATTCCGGAACAGAAAAATACTCCTAACCCGAGGTTTAGACAAGCGAGTAAAACTAGTAGCATTTCTATCATAGTGTTAGTTTTATGGATGTATGTGTGACTAGTAGCTCTCTGCGCGTTTTGTCAACTAGTATGATTTTTTTTAAATATTTCATACAGAAAAATATACAAATTAAGGAAACTATGGAAACAAAACGAATAAATGAAAACAAAACACTACACTAGCAGAATTACTGGCAGGCTACTATCAGGCAAAAATATTATACTATTTGGGCTACTAGTTGACTCTCTCGTGGGCAGATACACTAACACAAATAAACGCCACTAGTTCTACTCGCTCTTCTAAGCCCCGGGTTAGACATTACTCGGAATAGACAATCGAAGTATTTTGGAGTAAGCGGAGTCAAAAAGGAGTAACTCCGAACCTCCAACCGAAAACGACATAAAAAAATAATTAAACTATTACTAAAAATTTATTATTTTAATTGCTTTGAGAGTAAGAGCTAAAAATCAAGTATGCCATCTGATTTATTTGATAAATATGAATTTATGAAAACAAAAATAAAAAATCGTTGGACCGGTTTTCTTAAAAATGAATTTTTTATATATAAAATTTTTCGCTCATTTTCAAAAATAAAATCTAGTCACATAATAAAATAAAATCATTATCATTAATCATTAAAAAATCAATATTTTTTTAAAAATTATTTTTTTTGAAAATTTTTGTATATGCAAAATTATTTGAAATGTAAAGGAGCTCTTGTTTAAAAATGTTGGTTGAAACCGGAGGAGCCGTCAACGAGAAATTTGAAAACAAAAAAATCGGTTCTATGACAGGTACCGCTATTAATCGTCATTGGTAAAATTTATTTTCATCAAAATATTCACCATACCTTAAATATTACACGCACATCTTTTTATCAAAATTCTTAGAGCCGTTTTCGAGAAAAAAAAAATTGTTTCTTAACGGAAGGTACAGTTTTTTTTTAGTTTAGAAAGATGATTTTTTCACGTATTCTTCAAAATAATAAAAGACTGTCTTACACCTAGTTTTGAAAATATTGACCGAGCCGTTTAAAAATATTTAGTTTTCAAAAAAAAAATAATTTTTTTTAAGTTTTCAAAAAAAATTTATTTTTTAATTTTGGTTCACAGTAATGTTTATATTTTTTTAGAAGATTTACCATAAACAAATGAAAATTTTCAATTCAACTGTTTTCTCTTCATTTTTAGTATTTATTTTATACCATCAAACAGAAAAACAGACACTAAACATAAATTTGTACGGTATTTGAAGTACGAAAATCCGAAAAAAAAAAACGAATTTTCTTAAATTTTTATTGTAGCCTTTTTTAACAAGGCTAATCCCATTACAAAATCATGGACAAATTTATGAGACATAGGTACCGTATATATGTACATACTTATTAAGAACATTTATTAAATGAGATAATTTTCCGCTTTGCAGAAAGATATAACTATCTGCAAGACGTTTACACGAACACTTTTTTAAAAATACTTGCTTAAAGGTGGAAAATAATAAGATTAAACGCCACAAATGACTTGTCTAAGTTCACAAGGTTTATTTCTGTGCTTTTAACTGCAGAAATTTGTACCTATACAAATTTTGACAGCACATTTCTGCGGAGATAAAATTATCTGGTTTCTTAGGTTTATCTGAGTTTTATGCCGTTGAATACCCTTGTTTTTTATTTTAAGTCTGATTTTGAAACGGATGCAATTGCTTTTATATTGATTAATTTTTCTTTTTGATAAAAATTGATTTAATTAAAAAAAATTTGTATTGAATGAAAGCATCTACTTCGCAAATTTTGGATTTGCTTCGCTTTTTTTTTAAGTCTGATTTGAAATTTTAATCATGGGGCCAAATCCTATTACCGAGGCTTAGACCGCCGGAAAACAATCTGCACTTCAGCTGGGATCAGAAAACCCTTGAAGCATAGAGAATCAAATTAAAGCAGAATTATAATTGAAGAATCGAACATACTAAATGTGCGATCTCATTCGCCTCAGCCTGGTTCCCGCTATTATTAGATATACATAATGTTTTACTTCCTTCTGTTTGCAAATTAATTTGAAGAAGAAAGTACCTATACAGGGTGCTCAATTCACCGGCCCAGTAAAAAAAACCATGAGTTCCTGGGGTCATTTTAAGTCGAAAAACGTATGTAATTTTCGTTTCCTTTTCTGCTTATACCGGTTTGTATGGTTTTTGGTTTCGTTTCTTCTAACTGGCCTTAGTTTTGCTAAACTGCAACCACTTCTTAATTTGTTTTGTATTTACACAAGAGCATCAGGTTTTAGTTTTTACCTGCCCTACACTTTTAGCTATGCGTATAAGCCTAAGCGCGCACATGCAACTCTTACCGAAATTAACCGATTCCCTTCTGCATGTGCGCGCACTTTCATGTAAGAGCATGGGATTCATTTTAGCAACCAAACTGTTTCGTGAATGAAAGTTGCATGTGCGCGCTTAGCCTAACGTTTCTTCGCAACTTGTTCTCAAACCCATTTTGTTGGCATATTTATGTTGTTTTTTTTTTACACTGGGATCATTTTTTTCACAAAAATGTTCATGTTTTATTACGAATACCCAATTTGTTTTCTTAAAAATACTTAACTTTGTGTACTGAAAATTACATTTAAAATTAGTTTCAGCTTTTGAGTGTTAGAAAGTAGTCAACAGTTGAAACAAAATTTGTAAAACAAAATTATGTTTTGTTTGTTTTTATTCAAACAATACAATTTTCTTATTCTTTATTTTTTTTTAAATACTGTAGAACAAAATCAAGAATCGGTTGCAGTTTGTCAAAGTTAAGGCCTGTTTTAAGAAACAAGACCAATAAACATAAAAACGGGTTTATTTTGGAAGCGAAAATGAGAAAATTTCTTTTAAAGTTCTTCGACTTAAATGACCTAGGCCGGTGACTATGTTCGACACCCTATATTTTTTTATTTTCTTCTCAAAATTCAATTTTGGAAAGTTTTTACAAGATTTTGTTGACATACGTAATGTGCGCTCTGATTACCTTTCGACTTGGTATTAGGTCTTTTAGGTATTATTTTCTTAAAGTTTTATTAAAAATGTTTGTTTGTTTTCAAATTAATTTAAATAACAAGTACCTAATCGCTTGCTGAAACAATTTTGAGATAGTTAAGCTTGCTTCCAACTTTTTTTTTTCAAAATTCTCACTAGAGTGCATAATCGGGGAATATTTTAAATTCGTTTTACTTGTTTGCATTTTTTGTTAATCAAATTGCTTTATTCTTTTTGACAAAAAAAATAGAAACGAGTTAGTTTCACCTTCCTGGGTGATATCTCTCTTGGACGCTCATTTTAAACATCTTGTGTATAGAATGTTGGTGATAGCAGATAAAAACACAGCACTAACAATTTCAGAACTCAATAGGTATCATAATAGAACAATATAGTCAAATTTGAATACAAATTCTGTTATAAGGAAAATATTAAAAATGCTTATATGTAAGTAGAACTGGTCTCAGAGACCATTGACAACCTCCTAACAAAAACCACAGATCATCTCTGTATTTATTGCCTTCCCTATAACAACCATTATGAATTGAAAATGTTTATATCCAAACAAACCATTAAAATATCTTTGAAAAAAGTCAAAATTTAAAGATATTACTAACAACAAAAGATTTGTTAAGTATCTCACACACCGTCAAGTGTCTCTTCAACCTTATTAGAGAAAGCAGTTTGAAAAAATCGATGACAACGACCAACAAATAATCAGATCATCCTGTGGAAAGGGCCAAACAAAGGTTCCATATATAGGGTCAACATATTCATTTAAAATCCTTAATCAAAAACAAATCTCTAAAGTCGTGTTATGAACACCACCTATAGCATGTGTAACGCACACGCACGTACATACAAACTAAACAATCTCCCGCGTCTAATCCGACTATCAACACCAGTGCAACAATGTTGCCTTCTTCGATCACAAAAATTATGAATGAAAATGCCATTCGGGTTTTTTAATCGAAGCCTCTTCTCCGCCTTTATTGAAGATTCATAATTTCTTCTTACGCTTAGCCCCCCCAAAGTGTCCCTTATTGTGTAAGGAAGACGTAAATACAAAACGGAGAACCATTTATATATGCCTGAACCTGAATCCGTGTAAAGGGCTCATTCAATTCCGGTCCAGACTCCCCGGACAAGAGAAAATAGACCCTGGACGACTAGATTGCGAGTCAACTTTAGTTGCGTCGCATGTTCAACAAAACCTGAGGAGGTGTGTAATCTAGTGGACCACCTAGAGTTTTATGTTTATGCTCTCTGGACAATTTTGCCATAAAGAATTGTCAAACAATTCTCCGATCATAAATTGTGTAATAAATATGTTCGGACGATGCGAGGTGGTGTGTGTGTGTGCTGGACTTATGAATTATTGAAGTGGGACTCCGAACCAGCGAGAGGTTTGCTGGAGAAATCCGGACTTTTGGAGGCTTACTTAGTTATAACTAATATCGGTTTTGAGTGCTGCGATCACCACTGGATGCGTCTTATTTTATATCGAAGATAGGGAGAGTGTTGCTTCCTTTAAATTGAATGTATAAGATCTGGTTTCACACTATGCAGAGGATGGTATTGACGATGCAGGGAAGATGTGTGTTTTGTGCAGTCTGGGGTGGGCTTTTAGTATGATGCTTGGGGCATACTACCTACTGTAATATAATCGGATACACTTGGATGAAATAGTATAGTTGTTATTTTTTTGAGCATCATATTTTATTGTTAGAAAGTGTGAAGATCAGGACAGGGAGAGCAGGGTATCGTACGCTTATTGGCTTTTTTAACACAAAGATTGAGACTTACTTATTTCTTATAAATGTGGTCAAAGACATTGACACACAATTTTCAGCATAAAGATGGCACTTATAATTTTAAAACAGTTTTCTTAAATTTTCTAAATTTTAAAGCATTTTTAGCTAATGTCGTACTAAACCAATTTCCTTTAGCTGACCAAATCCAAAAAAGTGATAGCTCGTGCAAAAAAACCAAAAACATACCTCATTTTGACATTTATAAAAAAAATGTCAAAGTGGTACCTATGGGGCATATTCATAGTCGCAGATAGACCCAGGTTTAACTAAACTACAGTTTAAGACAATTTTGGCTCAATTTATACAGAACGATTTTAATTACAAATTGTTGGTTTTATGTTTTTATAAGATAATTAGCTTGGAATACTACACAAATAGCTTCAAACATTTTGAAATGATTAACTTAAAAAAAATAGAATCAACGTCCGAAAATTCAACTAAACCTATGTTTATCTTAGACCCAGGTCTAAAATGACTATGAATACGCCCCTATGTATTTAGTAAAACGTTATATTTGGATTGGTATTTCATATTATACTACACGTCCTTGTAGGAATTTATTTATTGAGTAAAATAGGTATGTATGCATGTATGTGGGTATATAATTTTCAAAATAATCAAAGCTGAATTTACTTTTCTTGCGAGAAAATTTCAATTTTATAAATCAAGTTTTTTTACATCATTGATCCGCGATTTAATGTCAAATCATAGACGTTAAACGTTGGTCACATTGGACTGACTAATCCGAAATTACAAAAGAGAACGTCAACAAAAATCCACAATTTTTTTAATTATTAAAAATTTAATACTTTTCTCTCTTCCTAACCATGAAGTGGGAGTGAGATAAATTTTAGAGAAGTCAAAAAAAATCGGAAGAGTCAGTCCAATGTGAACACCGTCTTGGACTGGCTCTTCGAACTTAGGGGATTTGCAAGTAAGGCAAGTTTCTAGTCTGTGATTGGCCAGTTGTCGAAAAATTGCCTTCAAATGAAGGAAACTTTTATTGGAAAGTGACTGGAAAATTAGCCAACAAATATCTGCCTTTATTTCTAATCAAGTGTGTTCTCGTTAAAATTGTCAGCTTTGAAATTAAAAATTAGTTCAACTTTTTATAAATTGCTTGTGCGATCGCGTTGTAGTAAATTGCGAAATTTTCATTACGACGGAATTATTTACCCATGCCGTGGATTCTATTTTTTTATTCTAAGGATAACTTGAGATAAAGTATTGAAGAAAAGTTCTAAGTTTGACGTAAAGACACGTCGAAAAAAATGTATTATTTTGAAGCAAATTTGCGTTCAATAGATGTAGTTGCATATGGAATCCCTTATGTCTTCGGAACGTAAGGGAAGTGGGGGCAAGACCGCATATAGGGGAAAGACCGTTTTTGTACTATATTGTACGAAAAAAGGTTTGAATGGCAACACTTTAAACAAAAAACCGGTGGCTTTTGGTATGATCGATCATGTCTGACAGTATGAGGTAGTTCGGTTGAGAAGGCGAGAAGTTACGGTACTTTCTGTGATTGTTCCTAAAAGCGTTATCGTTCGGGTGCAATGTAATATTTGTTCTTATCAGTAAATTACTTAAAATTATTAACTTTTTTTCTTTGGTATTTAGAAAGTGCATATTTAAAATCATTTATTCTGGAAGAAAGGAGTCGAAAAGTGAACAATTCAACCAAAAATTTGATAAGTTACGGTAGGATCCGAATGGGGCAAAATATGGACGGTCATGCCCCTATGCGGTCTTGCCCCCAATGTTTTCAGTAGTGTTCGTATATACTTTCTTTCCTTGCTTATTTCTTCTTTTAATATTCCTTTTAATTCAAAATCTAATCAGGATATATTTATAAGTGTTTATTAATTGAAAAACATAATCGAATAATAATAAAAACAAATTATAAAAAATGAAGCTTGTACAAAATATTCTAAGATCAAAATCTTAAACATTTATATTACCAGAAAATTATCAAAGTAGCTAACTAAATAATAAGAGTTTAATTTAAGCATTTTAGAAGAGACCCCCTTATGGAAGTGCATCGGTGTCAGTGTCGGCTTCAACAAGTAGTTTACGGGTTGATTTATATCTTTCTTTTTTGAATGTTTTGTAGTTTAATATGGTACGAGATTACATTCGGAAAACAACGCGGCAGTCTTGGCAAGAATCGGGAATGAAATGTGCACCTGATGCCGTTCTTAAAAATGAGATGATGGGGTTTAAAAAAGCTTGTCAGACCTTTAATGTCCCTAAAAGAACTCTAAGATACAGATATAAGAAAGTAGTTGACAAGTCTATCACCCTTGAAAACTGCGCAAAAAAGTGCTCTCTTGGAACAATTAAAACCGTATTTACAAAAGAGCAAGAAAATGAATTATCTGAACATATAAGTCTGCTCGAAAGTTGTTTGTTCCCCATAACTATCAAGGATTTGTGTGATCTTACATTCCAACTAGCAGAAAGAAATAACATAACATAGCATATAAACGGTTCCCAAAAAAGTATCAAAAGTATTGGCTTAGAAAGGAAAACCCCAGGTAAGTTCCTTTTTCTTTTCTTAATTTCAATACTTTATCTTTAATTTCAAACTTCTGCAGAACTTGGCAAAACAATCACAATTGAAATCTGCATGAGTGCTTCTGGACAGTTTATACCGCCTTTGTTCATTTTTCCTCGAGTCACCATATGGGGGCAAGACCGTTTTTTTTGAAGATTGGTTTTTTAAAGTTTATTATCTTTTTTGGAATAATTTTTGTTTTATTATGATAGTCAAAGTTCCTGGAAGAAATCTTACAATATATTTTATAACGGTTTTTGAGGCACATCACATCACTAAATGTGCGGTATTGCCCACAATTTCCCTACACAATGTTAATTTTTGTTAAAAAATTAATTTTGTTGACGTTTTCTTCTGTGACGTCAAAAAAATTGAAGGAGTCAGTCCAATGTGAACACCGTCCAAGACAATTTACCATATATAATCATACAAATGAAGACAAATCACGTAACGATATCCCAAATAGCACTGTTCCTGAATTCTAAGAAAATTTTGACAACGATATTAAGTTCTCTCCCATCTTTCGTTGGTATGTGTCCCTATATCTGCACTGTTGACCACCCCAATTTAAAATAAGAAACCCATCAGCTACGAGCATATAGAAAATGTTATAAGAAAAAAAAATTAACCAACAAAAAAAAATAATAAATAAATGACCATCAAGTATAGAAGCGCATCGCAATAAAAATTGAAGTGTATGCGAACAAGTTAAGAGGTTTATTGCGTTTGAAAGTGTCGTGTTGAAAAATATGATCGTTCCTTCTGTGCCCCCTGAGGTCTCCACCTCCAACACCAAAGATGATTACTTAGCCGTTAGCTCAGACGACAACGAACAACGTACATTGTCAACGTCGGCGTCGTCGACGACAACGGCGACGACCAAGAAGTTGAGACTACCAGCACCAGCAGTCCAGCACAAACAGCAGCATCAGCAGCAAAAAAGTTAACCATGATGTGGAACTCCAAACCGCCACCATTGCAACAGCAATAACAGCAGCCACAGCAGCTTGATCAGAGATTATAATCGGCCAAGGAGAAGACGACTTCCTCGGCCGTATGCCCGCACTGACCACCATCTCAAGTGTTTTCGATTCGACAAATCGATTGTCCGTCGTCTGGCCCGTCATCCCACTAACAGCCACCACTAGCAGTTCCACAGCACCAGTGTCACCAATGTCCAAAACAACGACAAAAACATTCATATATAACTATGGACAAATATCCAAACATCCACATCCACATTCACGACTCACGAGCTTATCGGCCATGTTCATCGAAAGTTATTGATTGTCGTTTTTATGAGCGAATTACAAAGATTTTTATAACGTCATTATCTGTCCGATGTGCGATGCCCGATTCCGATCTGAGAGCTGTGAGCTGAGATGCAGAATAATAATAGGGATGGGGTTAAAGGCGGATGAGCTGAGCACCATGCGGATGGTATACGATTATTGGGTGACCAAAAGCCACCAAGTTAGTGGCAGTAGCTAGGTGATGTTGTCTGATGGTCGTTGGTTTGGTGTGGTGTGGACCATCATTGGAACAGTCATGAATCTTGAAGTGCGTTAATCCGCCAATGTGAGTGAGGGTAGAGTTTTGTGTGTAAAATGTCAGCTTTATAGATATGCTGCCGGCCGGTTCAGCCGCATATCGATTTTGGTAACAAATTTAACGATTAAGATGTGTTAAATTGTTAACAAGTCGGCCATAAGCTTCAAATTTATGATGAGGCTTGTGGTAAAATCGCATCGCCGCATCAGTTGAATATACTTTTAGCGGTCACTAAGTTATATTTTCTGATGTGATGGAAAAGTTCACCACCGTATCATTAATACATACGACCGACGAGACCGACGCATGGAGACCAATTCGATGGATTTTTAGTGATATAGGTATTTTTTTATATCTTTATCTATCCGGTTCTATTAACGGTTTTTTATCTCAAATGGACGTCAAGCGTTTAGGATTATCACTCATATGAATCATGTGTCAGTGTTAAATGCCAAAGCTGCCTTCAAGGTGGCATCTGACCGATTATACTGGGATGGGATTAAACTTTGACAAAAAGACAAAGCCTGTGGGTTGCTTGTTATCGTCTTAGAATCTTTGAAATTTTTTTTTTTTTTTCACAAAAAAATGGAATGCACTTTTGGTATACCTACCTACCTATACTTAATTATGTATTTTTCATTAGGTACATTTTTATAACAGACTCACATTTTCAAGTGAAGCAGTTATTTTGAAGATCTCCAAAATTTCGTAATTCCAAACTGAAAGTAATTGAATCACGGTACATTGAAGACTAAAAACTATATGGTATTTAACGGTCCATTTATTAGAGTTTAAGTTTAGATGGTAAACAAAAGGTAAACTGTAACAAAGGTATGAAAAATATTTTCTTCGCGACCAGCAACAAACTTCTGATGCGAACGTTCAAAAGAAAATTCGAAATCCCTAATAATATGTCGCCTTCCACAAACCAGCAAATAAATGTTTCGCTGGAATCTAACCGTAATTACCCATTTTACTTGCTTATGAGTCTGATTAAACGGTTCGTTTTTTTTTTTTTTGTTTTGTCTTTTTGACAAGCAATTATACGTTCGCGATTACACGGATCATGAAAATACGTACGTATGTACTTCTTTTCATTATTTTAACGTTCGTGGAATTTGTGGTTGTTTTGAGGAAAAATAAATCAGTAGTAATAATTATAAAAGTTTCTTGACAACTTCTTTTCAATAACGAATAACAATTTAACAGCTCTATAAATTTTATTTACGTCGATTTTGCTAACATCGAGGATAATTGCGGTTGTCAAATTAGAAACGTCAAAGTTCAACCAGAAAAAAGTCTGGAAATTTTCATTCGTGCTTTTTCTTAAATTCCTTCCCCCTACATTTTTACCCCCCGCACATTCTATTGGTGTTTTTGATTGGTAAATTCAGATTTGAATCAAAAAATTGATTTATTTCGTGGCGAATCGAACGCCAATTCAAATTGATTTATTTTTGTCATTGTATTCGTGTAATTTTATGTATGTTTCATAACATCCAAAACTGGTCATCACTTGGTGCACTTTCAGAAGAAAACAATGAGCTTCATGAATTTACAATTCATTTTTAACAGCTTCCATTTTATATTAGAAACGCTTCCCTTTATATTTAGAACACAAATTTCATTAACCGAAATAAATTCAAACAATACAAACAATTTTGAAAAGTGACAACTTAAAATTGTATTGGTATTAGTGTAGGAGGGGTAAATCTGCCCAAAAATCTAGATCTGCGAATTTGATTTTAAATCAAAAAATAAATCAATTTATTTGCCCATTGGAATGTAAAATCTGCGTTTTGACAGATATAAATCAAAAATAAATTGATTTATTTTATCAATCGAAAACACCATATGTTGCATGGTAGCATCCAGAATTTGGCGCTCACTCATGTGAATGAAATGTCAAAATTCAATACCATTTGCATATCAGTGGGTCATTCCAGTCAGTGGCATGTTCAATAAAGAGCAGCCGCTGTAATTAATTTATTTTAGGAGCCATTTTGAAAAATGTTTAAACCAATATTTTTAAAAACTACTCCTGGTACTTTGTTTGTGATATTTTAATTTTCTTTCTTTTTATAAAAAAAAAAATAATACTTTTAAGGGTTAAGATGGAGACAAATATTTTCTTCCAGTTCTAGTTCTTGCCCGAATAGCCCAGTTGCTATCTACAAAAAAATGACCTGAAATGGTAAAAATAGTACTGCACACTTTTCTTTCAGAACTTGATAGAGGGGGTCATTAGGCATCTTTTTATATTTTGTCGGGAAAATTGCTCCACTGCATAAGCCGTCATCTTAGATTTTCTCACACTAATTTCTAATATTAGCCAAAAAAACCTTTAAACATAAAAAATGTTTTGAAAACCAATGGCAGCACTTACAATCTCGTGCTATATCTTTTTTTTAAAGCCAGATATCCATCCTTTTATTCGGTGTTTAAAAAAATTTAGTTAAGTGAATAGTTTTTGAAAAATAAATTTTCAAACTCAAAATTTTGAAAACAAAAATATATTTTTTTTTTAAACTTTTTTTTGTAAATTTTACGTAATTAATTTATGTTTTTGATTTTAAAATTCAACGCTCTTAATAATTAGTAGCCGATTGCTTAAAACTGGGTGGACTCAAGTGCTTAAACTCCTTAGAAAATTGAAAACTACGAAAACTACTTAGTAATTTGTTAAAAAAATGTTTTTTGTGTATTTAGTGTTTAAACTTGGGATCTTTGAAATAACGTCTATTATTTACCCTCTCCTCTACTTAGGTCCTGATCTTATATTCATTCTACGTTTCATATTCAGTGCGAGGGGGTTACTCAACATCTTGGTAAAGGTATTTAAACAATACTATGCTACGGCTTTTGCGTATTTTATTGGGAAGATCACGATGAACAATATCTACCTGCATCTACACAAATAAAGCCTAAAAGCTCTCACATACCAACGACAAAAATAGAAAAATAACTGCACTGACACCAAACTTCTACCATCATATTGCTTCATTCTTACAGTATCCTTAGGACAAGAACAAAAAATCTAAGAAAAAAAAACTATCTTTTTTCATCCTTCCCTTTCTCGTCAGTAGGTTCTTACTGATATATCTGTCTATTATGCTTGTGTACGTACAGTATATCGCCCACTGGCCGGAATTGGACCAAAAACTCACTCACTCATAAATTCATCTTGACACTTGGTTGAAAGAAACTTTTCTCTAGAGTCAAACAATTAGTTTGTAAATTAAATCACACAAAATTTGTGTTTAGTTTTTAAATTTATTTTTTTTTTTATATAGGTACATAAATAGCTTTAAAATTTATTTGTGGTACCATTTGCTCAAACAGTATCCAACTGATTTCAATGAAATTTATATGGTTTGAAAGCAAATTTTTCAAACAAATTGTTTGACTCTAGAGAAAATTTCAGCCAGTGGGCGATATACTAGTATGATGAGATTTCTCTAAACACCATTCGATTCAAGTAAATCTGATTTAGTAAATCTGTTTCAAAAACCAGCGTCTGCCCTCTTGCAAGCCTTCCAACTACCTCAGCCGCTACGGAACAACACATATATACAAAGGACATGTTTACAAGTACAAAAAAACGATTTGGATGCCACATCGTGGGGCTGGAAGAAAACTCTTTATGGGTTAGAGCCCATTACCACCACTGCCGATATCGCTCCGAAATCATTGCTCAAAACGATTTCCTGCAAATGCAAAACAGATTATGGGAATATGTGTGGGTGCCGTGTTCGGCAGGACTTAAGTGTTCTGTTTTATGTGCAAACTGCTCTGGCGAATCTTTCGAAAACGTTGTTCACATTAGGGAGCTGCTCGATGATGAGGATGCAGTTGATTCAAACAATCCCGGCCATATACGAACTAACAATACGGAAGATGAAGCACTTGCCATGGTTGAAAATGAAGTTGATGATTTTAATTTGGAACTACCATCATCGAAAAAGAAATTAATATCTAATTAAATATTACAAGTATTTAAATTCGTGGATTAGGCCTACAGGGGCAACCACGTCACAAAAAAAACGCGCCTAGTACTCTACTTCTACGGTGGTACGGAAAAGAGTTAAGGGTATATCAAACAATAGCCTCCGATAGAAAAGCATATTGAAATTAAAAAAGTTTAAACACTAAACACACAAAAAACACAAAAAATAATAAAAACTAGTACTTTAGTAAATCTAAGATGGCGGCTAACGCAGGAGAGCAATTTTCCCGACAAACTCTAAATGCCTCTAGGATGCCTAATGATCAGTTCGAGTTCTGAAAGAAAAGTGTGCAGTATTTTTTTTTTTCCTTGGCAAATGCTCATTCCGACTGGGCTAGAAAGCTCAACAAACCGAAAAAAAGCAGACAAATCATACTTTTCGTCTGTTTAAAGCTTGAAGTATTAATCAAAACATTTATTGTAGGTATGTATATTGTCAGTGGCGGTCGTAGGCTAGGACACCACGAGCGATGCGGTGTCCCAATTTTTGGGTTATGACGATTTGTCAGTCGTGTAAATCTAGTATCGTACTTACAGGCCTAATTTATTTGCTTTCCATTAAATTTAATTTAAATTCGCTATTAAAAATTAGAAATTGATCGATTTTAAATATTTGTATGTATTCCTTTAACGATTGTTTAATTAATTTAAAATTGGCTTTAGCTTAAACGGCAAAATCCACTTTTTAAGAGGGATATTCTTAGCCATAATAGAGAGTTAACAAACTGTTTCCTTTTATTCACTCTCAATTAGCGTTGACAGTCGATGTTTTGTTTGCTTTTTTTTTGTAATCATAAAGTGCGATGTGGGAAACAAAAGCAAACAAGATTTGAAAAACCTTCTGGTGCAAAAACAATCTGCAACTATTTTAATGTTTTTAATACACTGAATACGAATCAGACCCCAAAATTACCCTGAAACGTTTGGTTTTTGAAATTCTACAATATTAAAGTGGAAAAAAAATGTTTTGCAACGATTTTTGATTGCAATATAGCGAAAAACCTAAAGGAATTATTTAGGGGCTGGATTTTTATTCAGTGTACCAAAAATATTCCGAAAAGTATAGTTTGTATTTCCACCAGAAGGGTTTTTTTCAACTTTGCCGGTTTTGGGTATTCAAATCACACTTTCAAAACTGACTGTCACCACTAATTGAGAGTGAACATACAAACGCTTTTTTTAACTTGATTTAGTGCTAAATTGATAGTTCATCAGTCAAAATAAAATAAAAATCCCAAGGATATTTTTTAAAAGCATATACATTTAAAGCAGCACTTTAAAGCGAGCCAGTTAACTTAAGACGAGTGAATGAATTAAAAATTAATGAAGTGTTCTTAATGACAATTTTATATTAAACGTGATATTAGTTAAAAGGACACAATTCAATTTATTAATGTATTGTGAACAAATTGGCCCTAAGTACAGATATCGTTTTTATGTAGCAGAAAAATAACGATCTTCTTAAGTTGGATTTTTTCCATTGTGAAAATTGTGTAGATAAAATTTAATTTGACTAAAGATATTTTCAATAAAAAAATTAAGGATTTTTAGAACCCAAACGAAATCCCATTTATAATCTTCAATTAGATTTGACTACTGACTTCCTCTAAATATTTGTGTATATAGTGATGTGTAGATGGGTAGCATCAAGCAAGAGAATAACATACAAAACCATACCCCCAACTCGTCATGTCCCATTTATAATATAAATACTCGTACATATAATTCAGATGCCAAAAGGATTCCGTGCGTAATCCCTCTTTTCTGCTCACATTTCTATATATTCTATACCAAAAGCAATCTAACAACCAACAACCACCCAATGATTTCATCCATTTCAAGGATTCAATGTCGAAATTACCAACCATTTTGTTTCCTTAATATTGAAATGCCTTAATCCCATTGCTAATCCCATCGAATAGAATTCCCATAAAACTCTCTGACTTCTCGAAATGGAACCGTAAAATTTTACACTTAATTCCTCTTAAATTGAATCGAGATCCCTTTTTCCTCGCCTTATATTCCTTTACCTCGACGTCGCCGGTCGTCGTTGGCATTGGGAAAATGTGTTGTGTGTTTCTTATACGAAAACCGAATATTATAAACCGAAACTGGATCAGGAAATGCTCTTTTGCTTAGAATTCATTCGTTTCCTGGATAGGAGGAAGAGCAAAGTCAAAGTAGAGGAGTGGAGGCAAATCCTTGCAAATGTGATTCAAAGATTTAGATTCTAACACCCAACTAGGGATATTCCTAGCACTTCGTATTTTCTGAATAAAAATGAAATGAAAATCCTTTCGGGGATTTTCTTCAAAACAACTGGATTCTATATACTGCCGCTCAGTTTAACATTTAAAACTTCCTCGCCCCATCTCTTTCGCACTTCCACTTTCGTTTTAGTATAATTGAGAACGAAACAAGGACAATAATAATATGGTGTTTGGGGCATGGGCTACAGATAAATACCGAGGAAAATGTTGTCAATGTGTTTTGGAAATCATTTGCAGAAAACAATACGAGGTTTTGAACTAACTCCGTTAGGTACTACCACTCCGTAGTGGGTAGAAGTAGATTGTATAGGGTTTCGGACCAATTGACTTGTAATAAAGTGAATTCGTGCTTTTAATTATGTATCTAATGCTGGGGATGAAGATGTGGGTGAAGAAGGGTGATGGTATTAGGCAAGCTGGCACATGGAATTATTGGACATCGTTTTGGACGTGCTAAGGGTTGCAGTTGGGTGGGGCTTGGGGAATGCTGGAGCGTCTGTTCCGTTGAGCTTAATGTGGTGAAGAAAATCCACTTGAAATTAGTTTTTATGTTCGCAAAGAATATCAAATATTCTGGGTGGTTTAGGTTGTATTGAAATCGAAGTATTGTGGAAATGGTGAAAGAGCAAATTCTGATGATTAACTTTAGATATATATAGGTACTTTTACTTCAGAGTGATTTTCGTAAGTTTGTATTGAATAAATACTACTACGACGGTTGAGACCGCCGGGAGTGGAGAACCATTTCTGCTTTAAGTTTATCTGCAAAAGATAAAAATCATTCTCGTATCTCAGTAACGTCAAATCACGATAAACAGATATAAGGTATGCTCATTGCGTTTTGACAGGTGTGGTGTAACGTCATCGACATCTGGTTCGAATATAAGATAGAACAAAAGAATACCATTTCATTGGATTATTTTTATAATTTTTCTATTTTAACAGTTAGTTTCACCTACAAATAATTTGTTTAAATGGTTAATTCTAAAATACAGTATATACTTAAGAAATATAGTCTAGATGCACAGCTTCAGCCTTTTTTAAATGGTTTTCCATGAACTTCCCTTCTGTATATGTTCCTTATTGTTTTTAATAAAAATGTTTTCTAACCCCCATATTAATAAACTAGCTAGCGGCAAGTTATAATTATTAACTCGTGATGGACAGTTAGATTTCTGCCACTTACTAGCTAGCTAAACCAACAAGGAAGGTGGTTTAGCGAAGGGTTAAATGAGATAAGTAAATATACGTTTTAATTCACCATTTGTCTCTTAATACACGCTCACACGAGAGCTCGAAAGTTACAGGAGAATTAAGCGCTATTTCTATTAATATGGCTATAAAAGTCTAACATTTTTAAAGAATGTATCACTTAGTTTCTAAGTCCACCTTCCAACTTTTCATGCGCCAACTAAAGCTGCAGGATGTATGTATAAGGGTCATGGTTTTGATTCTTTCTTTAAAGCTCTACTCTTAAAGTATATACTTAACTGTATAGTCACTCTCAACTAAATGTCCTGTCCAAACACGACTGTTTTAAAGTATAATCGTTTTTATTCCCACAAGCACTAATCCACAATTTGTACATTTTAGCGTCTTTCAAGAAATAGTGATATGTATTTTAATTTGTGTTCGTTGTTTTTTTCTGTCCGGTGTATTATTACACCCCAAAACAGCACACAACCATATCGGAAAGAAATAACTTTTCATATTTTGCTTCCATACTTGCTTGTATTAATACATTACCATAACCTAAAAAAAAGTGTGATAAAATGTGGGATAGAATTAAGGTATAACTATAATAGAAAGAAGTCAGCTTACGCGGTCGTACGAAACTGAGCGAATACAAAGAATTGATATGATCCGCCCATAATTGCGATTTGGTATTTTCGTTAAGTTTTCGTTAACTTTCGCTATCGGTAGCGACAGCGCTCATCGAGCGCTCTTGCGAAAGTAAACTGACAGATAACAGAAATCAAAATAAAAAAAAGTTTAAACTGCATCAAAAACAAAAATATCTTTGTTCTGCTGCAAGATTTTGTTCAATCGAATTAGAACAATAATTAATTTGAAAATAATTACATTTGTTATTCCAATTAATTCTCGATTTTATACGAGCTGTGTGCAAAGTTTTTCTTTAAAATTTTATTAAATTTCTCAATAAAGTGAGTGCTGCAATGGCAAGAAGATCATCAGCTACTGGAGGGGAAATCATTGGTACAACTTCAAACCACTTAAGCGAATTATAGGTTACATGTCAATTTGACGTTTCGGAACGCTACTTTTCGTTCTGTTTTGACATTAGCTTCCGACAGCCACCGATTATTATAGTTCTACCTTTAGAACCATTCCTAAAATTATTCATGTATTAACACATGTCAAATCGTGTGGGATAGAATGTGGGGTTGTGTAGGCTGGGCTTTCATATTTTGTTTCCACACTATTCTACATGATTTGTTTCCCACTTTTTTGACATGTATTAATACACAGTGAGTTAGTCCGGAAGGCCTTTAATGAGCATACCTTATTTCTGTTTATCGTGACGTCAAATGATCTGTCAAATCCAATGTTTTTTTTTTTTGTTTTGTATTCGTTCGACGGTGTTCAAATTCGCCTGACTCCTCCAACTTTTTTTGACATCACAAAAGACAACGTAAAAAAAATCGACGAACATTTGACGGTGTTCACATTGGACTGACTGTTCTGACTTTTCTTGACTTCTCTGAAATTTATCTCACTCCCATTTCATTGTTAGAAAGGGATAAAAGTAGTATTTTTTTAAAAAATTTAAAAATTTATAGATTTTTTTTGGCATTCTCTTTTGAAAATTTGGAGGATTTGTTTGATGTTGTCTTTTGTGATGTCAAAAAATATTGGAGGAGTCAGTCGAATGTGAATACGGCCGTATTTCACGAATTTTTTAAAAATTTGTGGATTTTTGTTGATTTTTTCTTTTGTGACACCAAACAAAAGTCGGAGGAGTCATCCAGTCTAATGTGAATGTGAACACCGTCCGTCAAACAATTTTTTGATATCCGACAAAATTCGGGTTTTGTGCCCACATTTTCACATGGTGTCTTCATTGGTTAAAAAAAAAAAACAATTTATTTTTGATTTGGATATGTCAATTGACAATTGTATCGTTCCATTGTCAAAATAAATTGAATTATTATTAGATTTTTCATTTATGTAGATTTACCCCTTTCTGTACTTCCACTAATGCAATTGGAGCTGTCGGTTTGAAAATTAATCTATTTCGATTGTGAACATTATTTTAAAAATATTATGAAAATCAATTCCTTAGGTACATGAAATGAAAACAGCTTTCTCTCATTTTTCTCTTCTGAAAGTGCATCAGGAGATATAAAATTACACGAATTCAATGGCAAAATAAATCTGTTCTTGGGTTTTTGAATTTACCAATGGAAAACACCAAAAATACTGTTCGGATTCCTTTGAGTTTGTAAAATATTCAAAAATGGTATTTATTTTTCATGATAAGATGAAGAAATTAAAATTTTGAAATTACTTCTGTTGTAAGTACAAGTGACCTCGGCGGAACACAAATGTAGGGGTTTTCTCAGTTGGAAGAGGACAAGTGGAAACCTAGCATAAAAGAAAACTTTACTGACTTGTTTTGAAAGTTGTACAACAACAACAACCATTTCATCGGATTATTTTTCAAATTAATTTTACTCGACTGATACCCCGTTTACATGAGGTATTCGAGCGAGCTTCAAGCTCGCTTGTCCCCTTTGTATACCTGCGTTGACTTGAAATGAGCTTCAACCGACTCGATTCCACTTCAGTCGATTCGAAATTGTTGATAAAAAACCTGGGTCGAAGAGTCGGTCTTGAGGATGTGTTCACCACAGTGTTTTTGCACATGAGCGAGTAAAATTATTTATTTGTTTTGATAGCTATGTGAAGTATGTATGTACTAAAATTTATTAAATTTTAACTGTTTTCATGTAAAATAAATATGTTGTTGCCATTCCATCAAATGTAATCTCAACACCATATTATCAACTCAACTTCAAATCGGGCTATCCACTCACGTGACGAAACACCTGGGTCGAAAATCCGACCTAATCCAACTCGAGCTCTCGATTCTGTTTGTAAAGGGGGTATGAATGTGCAAAATATACATAAATATCAATCAATTTACGCACACACGCATAAACATTTCACAAATTAGTCTCGGAACAGTAGAAAATAATTCGATTGGAATCAAAAAGGAGTAGCACTGTTCCGAAATCCAATCGAAAATGAAACATTAAACATAAAATAAACGGGTGCTATTTAATTTTTTTGAATAAATTTAACGATTCTTTTTTATTAAGATGCAGGCGACATCTTCCGGTTATTTAAACATACAATTTATTTATTCAATACACCAACCAGTTTCGTTGTTTTATTTTTGAAAACTCAACGACTCAACGATTTGGTTTCAACCCAGACTTTAATTTAATTTAATTAAAATCTGGACACTAGACTGCGCTGCTTAGGCTAGTTTCCTAGCAACGGTTTTTGCAACACATTTTAATAATGGAAAAAAATAAATAAAACATCTAGTTTTTTATATACATTGGTTTGCAGTTTCTTTTATATCCATCGAACGTCAGGATGAAATTCATACCGTTGCACACGAAAAACACTGAAATTATGTATAAAAATTCACTTTGCTCCTCAGCAGCATTGATTGTCTCTATACTAGTTATATTATCTGTAATGGTTCCGGTCTTGTTGGTATCAATTTTAAGTCCTTATTCGGGAATTTCCGAATCTCGCGTGCTCTATGAACAACCAAAGGTTATGTACACTTTTCAGTATTTATTTCTTGGTGAATTGAGAGGTGAGGGGAGCCCTGCAGTCGCATGCAGTACATTTGCATATTTCAATAGTCGGACAATGGAATGGCAAAAGTATTGCGATAGTGCTAAGGTGAGATTTTGGAAGAACATTCTTCCTATTTAAGTTGTATGCTTATTTGTTGCTTTTCAGTTTAGTTCACAGGACCACAACTACGATACCCAGATGGACAATGCTAATTTTGAACTCAATTTTGATAATTTAGATGGAAAACTTCAGAGTTTCGATTTGCTTCTCATCTTCCAAGCAACTCTGCGGCACAAATGTCAGCTAAATCCCCCGGCAGCACTGACTCATCGCTTAGAAATTCCAAATGTTGGTTTTTCAAACGGAATCATCAACATGAAAGGTTACCTTAGACTGAACCAAAATTCAGAGTTCATATGTCCTTTCATTGGCCGTAATGCCAAAACCCACTTCAGAAGAGATGTTCTTCCCAAAAACACATCCAACATGGAACAATTCCAATTCGAGTACATACAGAAGCAAATTAGACTGAATCCGGCATTTTTCGAATTGGAAATCTCTGAAACTTATTACAAACCATCTGAAGACGGGGATGGTCTATCCATTCGATTGCAAATGGAAATTGTTCAAGTTCCAGCTCGATATCATCTCAGTGTGTGGGAACGCCTTGGACAGTTCTGGCTATACTTTGCTTCGTTCTTTGGAATTTCATTCTACATTATGAACAAAACAAAGGATTTTCTATTCGGAAGACATATTCTTCGCTCATGGGAGGTGATTCCATGGAAGAAAATCTACTAGATTAACTTTTCCTTACTCTTGGATAAGTTTGTCATTTAAAATAAAGTCTCATATTATTGGGGAACTTTCCAGAATGTAAACCTTTGTAGATGTCAATTAATAAATGTTCCAAAAGTGAAATTAAGGTACTACTTAGTGTGTGGATTATCCACACCTCACCTGAGTTAAATCAAAACAATTGAAAAAAGATCGCATTGGTTTTTATTTATTTATTCTTACGCTTAGATAACAAAGGAAGGAAGGACTAGCAGGCAGCAAACATGAATTTTCAGTTCTGTGATTTGTTACATTAGGTGAGCTCTGAGCTTCACCCTAGAACTTGTTTATCAGATAACCTGTTGTCCTCTAAGACAATTGTGGTATTGGGATAGTGATCAAGTTGGACAAAAAGGTATCGATAAGTGAAATCGCCTGAAGTCTAAAAAAAGAACAATTTGAATTCTGAAATTATTGTATCTAAGCTACACTTCATCTTACTTCTTTCATTTCCAAATGCACTGTGGCTTTGTTTCTGATTCCTTGGACATAGAATTGCATTCTTATGTGAGGTATACCATTTCGTTCGAATTTCGAATGAGCGACATGTTGTCGGCGACCTCTTCTGGACTCCTCACCGAATCCCTTGATTGGTGCACCTAGTGCGTCTTGTACTCGAGGTTCCTGCAAAAAGAATCCAATATACTTATTCGAAATCTTTTTCATAATGCAATAACTTACATCTTTCACCCGTTCCAACGCTTTTGAGTAGATATTATTTGCACTGTTGGATGAGAAGAGTTCTTTGAAAACTGCATAGAACAATGCGCCTGTTACTCCAACTCCCAAGAGAATGACTCCCATGTACGAAGCGGTTTTGGTATTTTCTTTTATTTTTTCACCGAGTGGTCGAACATCGGTGGAAACATCTGTCCGGTCGCTCGATCTTGCGAGAGATCCTGATTGGGGTTTTCCTTGAGGTTGGACATAAAAACGATGCTGCTGGTTGGTAATTGCGGTGGGGGTGATAAGACGTTTACAATGGGCGGATACATGCCGAAGAACGGCTAAATGAGACATTGTGTATTTTAAATAATGCGAAATTAATAATAAACACAAATAATAATAAGAAGTTATGTAAAATTGAATTAAAAAAATTTTTAGATAAATTAAGCAAGCCGACGATATAAAAAAAAAGGCACAGGTGACAGCTTTTAAGTTTTGGTTTCACTGGTAAAGTGTAAACACATAAAGCGTAAGACAGATTGAACCAGCAACAGCAAAGTGCCATAAATTGATATTTAGGCCGGAACCACACTGGTCTCGTGTGTTGCTGTGATTCTATAAGCCGGATTCATCGCTATCGTTGCAATGTATTTCATATCCGTTGAACTACATTTGTGTCGTGTGTTGTATCGCTTTGTGGTGCATAAAATATATGGAATGACAGTGACACACGAGACCAGTGTAGTTCCGGCTATATATTTCATGAGCCACCAAGCGACACAACATACGACACAAATGTAGTTATATGGATATAAAATAGATTGCACCGATAGTGACACATGAAAACACAAGTTGTCAGTGTGAATCCGGCTTAAAGGCTCTCCCAAACAATTTCGTTTACGGTCCGCAAAAGTATCAAACAACGTATGGACGACTTCGCATTCGGATCCAAATACGGATCGAAAAACTGCGTTTTGCGGCTCAAATTAGTATGGAAATTAGAATCACCACGGAGCCATTATGTGAATTTATTGTGAGAGAGAGATTTTTTCAATTCACCATACTCGGAGAGTCGAAACCAAATGGAATCCAAAACGGTATAAAAAAATGAATGAATCGAGGCATATCCAACCCAAATGTATTAAAAACAAACTTCCCATCTAGTCTAGTGGCATTGATGATTGGAAATTTCTCAAAAAGAGATAAAAAAGCAATCGTCTTCGCCACGCTACCTACAAAACTGAACTAAAAAAAAGTGGTGGAAATTAAAATAAAATGCCTGTATACTTCGCCTATAATATCTCTTTTTCTCCGTGCTTAATAAAAATACTCTCGATTCTCGTTCTTTTTACATGCGTACACAGAAAATGTGTTAATGTGTGTGAGACACTCAGTTTTTTTTTGATTTTCAAGTGAACCGAAAAATTTGGGTCCGTGATTTTGCTTGAAGGGTAGCATTTAAGGTTAGACCGCACTAGGCGGAACTGCACTGCAGCGGAACTGCGATTCAAAATAATTTGTATGAAATTGTATGAAGTTCAGTTGCCGCTTAGTGTGATATAGCTCATACTCATGAAGTGTAGTTCCGCTGCAGTTGTGTGCGGTCTAACCTTTATTGTTTGTCATTTTTGTTATCATTGCGAATGATTCCACCGACCACGAAACCGAGATTTAGGTAATGAGATTTATTTGGTGTTTCCACTGCGCAAAAAGATCAAAAAGAGGATTATAACAAAACATTCAAATGGTGTCTCATTTTTTCTGATATGAAGTGGAAGTGAGATAGATAGTTTTTGTTTACATTTTCATCTGTAAATAAAATAAAATGGCGTTTAAATGGGTCGGTTGCACAATTATCACCGAAAGAAAAGTTTGTTCAATTTGACAAACTAATGTTTCTAAGAAGATTTGAAGGAGATTTATTTGAAATCTGCATTTGAAGAGATTACAATTTGAATGGTAAATCTTCGAGATTTCAAGGAGCTTGTGTAAGCAGTAAATGTAGAAACGTGTAAGCCTACCATAAAGCCAGAACCACACCTGTCTCGTGTGTTGTGCAGTCGTGTGTTGCTGTCGGTACAGTGTATTTCATAACTGTAGAATCATACTTGCCTCGTGTGTTGTGTTGCAGTGTGGCGCATATATATGGAATATATGGAATGACAGCGATACACGACTCCACAATACAACACATGAGAGAGGTGTGGATCCGGCTTAAGACATCTCTAAAAATGGATACAAAAAGTACTTTTGGCATCACTTGTTCACTTGTCAAACGTTTTTATATTCCAATTCCATTTTATTTCTTCCATCAAAAACGTTGTCTATTTATCTCTTTCTATCCAACGCAAATTATCCTATCGTTTCTCCTATTTTCCAATCAAAACAAAAAAACTGACATTTACCTTTGCCATTTCGTTTCTTGTGTCATCGTAGCAGGAGAGCATGAACGATTTTTCCAATTTGCTGGTTTGTTGGCTGTCAGAAAGAAAAGTCGCGCTCAGTGCAAAACACGTTAGTTAATTTTGGCTACGAAAAAGATATCAAATCAAAAAAAAAATAATATAAAATCCTAACAAAGTGTCGCAACAAAAAAAAAATATTCACAACTCTCAAAATCCAGTCGAAATGTGTTTGCTAAAACTAACCCTGTAGTGCAACATGAATCATAATCATTATTATCCAAGCTATTGTGTGCCATAAAGTGTAGGTGGCAAATGCGAAGGGAATTAATTTCTTCTAGCCAAAAATTATCAAAATGCAAATGAATTCTTCCTCTCGAGATTCTTCAGTTAGTATCATCGTCGTCGTGTGCTTCTGGTTTTCCAATGGAATGGAGACTGTTTCCGTAGTTAGATAAGCAACAAAAGATTAAACAAAAAAAAAATCAGCTCAAAATCTGTGTTTTTTGTTTTTCGTTAATTTGTTTGTAAAGTGAATGTCTTCTTTCGTTTGTAAATATTATGGAGCTTTGTCTTTGAGATAGACAAATTCTTACGTGTCTAAATGTAACGCATAAAAATAATAAAAAAATCCATCAAAACAAAATAAATTCTTCGCCGTCGTTGTCGTCGCACATTATCGTGAGCTTCCCCCTAATTCAGTAGATACAGAATTTTCAATATTAAGAAACATTTTTGAACAAACAAGATTCAAGACCAAGAAAAACAGAACAAGTTAAAGTGTCTGCCTTGGCTTTGAGAGACATTCATGTGACAATCTTTAAACAATCAAAGAACGCCTATTCAATAATTGACAGCCGGTTGAAGGAAGGAAACCTTTCGTGCATTTAGAATCCAAACGCTGCACTTGTAGGGTTTTTCATTAAGGAACAGCAAGTCTCGCATTACCAAAAACAAGAGAACAAACAAAATGGATTGGATTATCAACGATGAACTGGGACTTACAGTAGGTCACTTGGTCGGGTGGGCGGCTGCTTCGGCTATGGTCGTCGGAGGGGTGATTCCATATGTGCCACAGTATCGTGAAATCAAGAAAACACAGGACGCTGATGGCTTTTCACTGCATGTTTGCTTCGCGCTATTAATTGCAAATTCCCTAAGGATTCTTTTCTGGTGAGCTTTTATTTCAATACATTTCTTTGTTGTAATAATTTCTAAATTGCAAAGGTTTTATTGATCACTATACTATCGAGGAAACATAGTTTATGGAAAAGGGTTAAATTGAAGCTTCCGAATTCCAAGTTTACAGTTTTAATGCGAATGATAATGATAACCAGTTCATTATCATGATTTTTAAAGTAAATATATAGATCGGTATACCAATCGTTATAAAATCTGAAATTAATGACAAAGGTTGGTAAGTAGGTTCGAGTTTCGTGTTAAATACTAATAAAGGTTCGAATTCATAAATGTAAAAGTTTCGCAACACTCCAAAGTTTACTTTCCATTTCTGCAGTCGAATTTTGTCCGTTTAAAAGTTTTTTTTTTTTAATTTTAAAGTCGCGATGTTTATTCTTGACATTGGCATAAGAACTGAACTGATCAGAACTGGACAAGTTTGCAACCCCTTTTATGCAATTATATGTGTAGTGATCAGTATTTTCATATTTATAAACTGAGGAAATTTCACACCTCTGTCAATAGTTATATTTCAAACATCGATCAATGTAAATCGGAACATTATGTAGGTACAAAGCATTTTTCGCTTCTTTTGAAATTATGTTATGAAATTATGTGTGGATGTACACGAATTTATTTGTTTCTACCATCTACTTTAAAACTCCTTTAGCCGCCGGAACCATAAATGTCTCGTGTGTTGTTTTGTAGTGTTGTGTGTCGCTATCGCTGCAGCTTATTTCATATCAGTAGAACCACATTTTGCTCCAAGTTTGTGTTGCTGTGTGGCATACAAAACAACACAACAATCGAGAAAACTGGGGTTACGGCTTAAGTTCTTAAGACTCTGTTTAGATTGGAAAGATTGAGTACGGACTGGTGAGTACCTTCTTTTTTACATTACTGTGAGGCGCCTCAAAATGCATTGAAACACCAACAACATCAACAACTTCCACATTGAAAGAACAACAAAGCAGACTCACGAGTCCGGTTTTTATATTTTCTACATGCCTCACGAGACCTCTTACCCTGAACTTCTCTTTCCTACAAACTGGCGTGAGTCCGTACACACAATCTAAACAGGGTCTAAGGCATTTTAAATTAGTCATCCTACATTTATTTTGAATTAATTCGATAAGATATTGATTTGCTATTGTAGATAAATATTGAAAAACAAACTTTAAATTCTATGTATTGTTAACTTAAAACTTTTTGTGACCGTTGTTTACGTCAATGCAAGATGTTTTATCAATCCATCGATGTGTAGGTATACAATTACATTGTTAGTTGACGACCTCCACCCTTTGTATTCTTTTTTATCTCATAACATATGAAACCTACGCAACTTAACCTGTCATTCAATGCCACGACGCGACGTCATGAAGCTTTCTCTAGTTTATCTTAAACAGGTTATTTTTTTATTTTTAAAATAGAACCCTGGTTTGACTCTATGGCCTTGATCAGAGTATCTACATTTTCTTTGTATCAAATCATTCGTACTGGTGTTTTTTTGTTGTTGTTTTCAGGGCTGCCTCTTGCGAGGAATTGACAAATACTCCCAGAGTATTATTTTCATGAATAAGTGCTTCTCGTCTAGCCCTTCGGATCCGGCATAAAATTGAAGGTCACTTCCATTCCTGTCGACACGCGTACACATTATTATTCTTATTGAATGGTTGCGAGTTGTTTGTTACTAGGCGCTGGTTCGTCACGAGCCGTTGCACCACCCAATTTATTATTTTTTTGTTTTATAAGTTGAAGTTGCTCATTAATGGTTCATAATTGAGTTGATTATTCAGCCGAGATGCATGTTAATTGTATTTTTGTATCCAATAAGTTTGTTGCCCCTAAACTTCCTTTAATCATGCTAATTGGTCATCTTTGTTTTTTTTTTTTTTGTCAAGCTATTTTTATTACCTCTGATCAGTCATCAGTCATCAAAATAAAAAAAGCACACTCACGTTGTTGTAGTTCTTTTATTAAATATTACCATCAATAAAACAGCAGTATTTATTTTATGTCTCTTTGATTTGGTAAGATTCCATTTTTGTTTGTTTATTTTATTTAAATTTCCTTGAAAATAATCATCTCCTAGATTCAAAGCTTTTCAATATTTGGCACATATCCATTTTGTCAATTTAAATTTTTGTTGAAGAAAATCATACACACAATTTTAATTTTCTTTTACAAACAAAGTTCTTTTTAAAGAGTTTTTGGGTGTTTACAAATTCCTGGATTTATGTAACTATGTACCTACCATCGTAATTTATAATTATGGGCAAATTCCTAAACGCAAAACTTGCGCAAATTATGCTAAGCAAATAGTTCCTAAATGCAAACATTAAAATACCTGCAAAGCAGATTGTCCCAAAACGCAGTCGACTTTTTTACTTGCCCAAATGTAAAAGCATTTGAACAAATGTAAAAAATATCTTGCGCACTTCACTTGCATTTGAATTCGTTTGGCGTTAGTTGTGTCTGGAATTTTGCTACACTTAATTTATTTGTTTTTTGAAGGAAAGTAATTTATATTTACTAAAAGACAAAAAATAACTATTTTATGACTAATTTTAAAAGTATGGAAAACTGAAAACTGAAGGCTTAAAAAGCGTCTGGGTCAAGTTCTTAAAGAAATATTAGAAAACAGTCCTCAATTTTCTTTTACGAAAGAAGAAATGCTTCGTAAAAAGAGCAACCTTCTTCTAACATATAAAACAATAAAACAAAGGAATAGGGAAACTGAAGAAGGTGCAACAAGATGGGAGTTCCTACTGTGACTTGTTTGTTTCATGAAGTGTAGATATGGAACAAAGCAACATCAACTCAGTAAAATCTTTATTAAAATAATTTTTGTTTGGGGGTCCATAATTCATTCCAACAAAAACCAACAAACAACGCAAATGTCCGTTCCGAAACGTCATATACATGCTATGCAAACATGCTTTTAACATTTCAACTTGCTTTTTACGCTTTGCATGTATTTTGTTGTTAATTTTGTTTTTTAAATTTTGTTTGTTAATTTGGCCTATGTTTAAAAAAATGCAATTTTACGTTATCCATGTTTGTACAACATAAAAGAGAATCAGGATTAAATTATTAAAAGAGATATAAACATACATTTTCTGATAAATAATTTCTGGGAATGTATAATTTGGTAATGAGTGATTAAAGATAACTAAAACAAAGTAATGAAAACAAAGCAAACTCTTGTTTAGGTGCCAAGGTTTTTGCTTAAGATTTCAACGGGACGAACCAATGGAAACAATTCTGATTGTTGTTTTTTTTTCTACAAAAGCCTCAGATCAAGTGGGGTATTATTTTCTGAAAAAAAAAATGCCTTGACCACTTGTTTAAAAGCTATCACGCTTTAGTAATACAAAATATGTTCAATATAAGTCGCCTTATCAACCCAGACGCTGATAACGCCATAAAATTCAATTCCTTATCTCTACGCTATTCATAAATATTTAGCGGGTATTAGCGAACTGGATCATTAGATAACATTTTAACAGCAGCGAGATGTTGTCAAACTTCAATATTATTTTACTTGTTTTAATAAAAGCAAGCACTATATTAGGCACTTAATTAATATTCAATTATTATGTGGTCACTGTCCTCAATTTATTGGCATGCATTTCAGAAAAAAAAAAAAGTTAACGATCTATGTATCTCGACAGCAATATAACACCATATTCATACATTTTTTTGTATGGAATATGTGTAGATTACCTACACACTAATCGTTGACTTTGGCCGTTGTTATTCAAGTGGTCTACCGGTTGACCCTGGCGCTTAAAATAATGTCTGTGTTTGGTTCTTGATATCTGAATTATGAATTACCCTGATGTAATATAAAGGAAACAGTAGAATGGTAAATCGGATTTACAATCAATATAATATGAACAGGGTCCGTCAACTGAAGAGGTACCAATTCAAAGTATTTTCTCATCGCCGTAACCCAAAAAAAGACAACGCAAATGACGAAAATCGATGTTTTTTAACTTTTTAGACAAGAAAAATAGAAAGTATATATTTTTTTTAACTGCAACATAACTTCACAAGACTGTTACAAAATATTTTTAGTTTACTATCACTTACTTAAATTATATGCACCTATAGAAATGACAAAATTGATGAAACACGTGAAATTCCATCAAATGAAAAACAAACTTGAATGTATAAAAACTTTTGACTTATTTTTTTGTATTGTATTCGTCAGCCGATACTATTAACAAATTCACAGACACAAAAATACACCAATACCATAACAAAAGAAAAATGAATTAAAATATTATTCCATTCATCACAAACAAAATGACATTTTGCATGAAATTCTTAATTTACCAATCAAAAACCCCATTAGTGTGCTTTGGAGCTTCAATTTTAGTTCTACTACTCTGACGTATATGTCTTTGATATTTAGCATTCAGCTATTCGAATTTCTGATGGTCATGCTTTTTTCAAAAGCACTTTGATAGTGTAAAGGTATAAGACCTGGCCTATTCTAGTTCTTTGACAAATAGAAAATATAAAATAATTCCATTTCTGCGCAAATGTGAAATCAAACTTAAAAAATTTTTGTATATGTTAATAACTTTGACGGAGTGAAACAAAATTACTCATAGGTTTTGACGTTTGGTTTAACATTTTTGTCGAACCGGAATCGAAGTTCGTGAATATTTTTCTTTTCAATTTTTCAAAGAACCAGAATTGGTCTTAATATCAATATCACAAAGATTTTACTCACATGCAAGTGCCAAGACTTGGCTGTCTTAAATTTTCTTTCGATTTGCTTTAAATATGATTTAAACCTTAAATCCAAAAATGATAGGTAACATTTTATTTTGGGTACCCTGTATGTGTAATTTTGCACGTCTGCTTCTAAATTGGTGACCACTGTCGTCCACACGTCATACCCTGCATGATGACTTCAGCGTAGTCAAAAGCATTTCCAATTACAGCAACATACCACGCAGCGCAGCGTTTGGCGTCATTTAATTTATACCTATATCGCTTATGGACAATAACATACCTACCTATCTACTAAAAAAAAACAATGATCGTTTACGAGCATGGACATTCCTTCATCAATCTAATATTCATCTCAAATGCTCAGTTAATCTAATTTCCAAAATGCTGGGTGTGTAGTAGAGGTAGAGAGTGTGTGGGAGATGTTTGTGATGTTTCGGCATTCACATTACTCACATTACTTGCAGGCATTAGTAAAATATTTGATTAAATTAAACTACATATATTCGGTTTGGGAGAGAAAAAGAGAACTGTGTGTGAATGGGAATAATTTTCACACATCAATGCGCTAGTTTTGTGCAACTAAGCCAAACACACAATCACAAAGAGCATGATTTTATTCGATTTTATTGATTTTGTATGTCTATTTGTTATAAATCAGTGTGCGAAAACTACGATTAGTCAATTAGCTCTGTGGTTTACTGAGTAAATATTAAATATCAGGGATTTTTGGTTGGGCTTTCAATTAATAGAAACTAAGGATTTTTGAAAATTGAATTATCAGGTCTATCTTTAGTTTAAATGTGATAAAAGAAAATATGAGCCGTCATAAAAATGTTTCTCATAAATAATAGGTACCTAACTAATTTTGTATTAAAACTTTGTTTCTTAACTTTAATTCTTGAGTATGATATATTCAATTGTTTGCCAGAATATTTTGTTTAAAAACTTTTAAAACTTATGAGGAAGAGCAAAAAATCATCAACTCGTATGCCTGCTTACGCCTCCAATAAAAATTGCTGACAACAAATGTAAGGTAGCTTATCTCTATTAATCAGAACCACCCGTGTTGTGTCTATTCTACTAGAAAGAATTACAGAAATAAATCAATATATGAATGAGATTACATTCAACTCTTACCTACATTTAACTGCAGTATGTACCTATGTACATTTAAAAAAACCTCGATGAACAATTAAAATGTATACACAGATGCGCCAATTTTAGCACTTTGTTCGGCATGAACAATTTTTCAACAAAATAAGTTGGTATAGAGCATGTTGTTTTATAAGCTGAGCAAAGAGAATTTTTTTATTTTTATTTAAGCAAACCGAGAAGTGAACAAATTTACACATGTTAAGTTAAGCTTCAGTGAGATATGTTATAATAATAAATTGAGATCGAGGTTAAATGAGGGAATAGAATAATTCTTAAATTATTTCAGTCTCATTATTTGTTAAAAAATTTATTTTTAATTATAACAGAGATATTCAAAATGTGTAACATTTTTGAGAATTGAATTAAGTTGTAGAAAACGTTTGATATGTATAGAAAAATTAGACATTTATACAAACAAAATAACATCCGCTCCTTATCACACGTTTAGCTGACACGGATAGACAACTTGATCGTTTGATAACTTCACTTATTAATAAACATATGTATCTGTGCTGTGTGATATCTTTTTAGTCTTTGTCATCAAGCCGTGGAAGTATTCTAATAGATGTGTCACACAGAAGCACTAATTCAGGACTAGTGTGCTTGTGCTGAAAAATCTACGTGTATGTGTTAAGAAGTTATCCGCCCCTTAAACGCGAAATTTGCCGAATTAGATGTTATCCGTTCGCTCTCACATGTCACACATTGTTATGAGTTGAAACACCTGCCTCGTGTGTTGTTGTGGAGCCGTCTGGAAAACGCCACACAGGAAAAAAAACACACGACACAAATGTGGTTCTACGGATTTGAAATACATTGAAGCGATAGAGACACTCGTCTCAACAACACAACACACGAGAAAGGTGTGGATTCGGCTTTAATGTTTTCTTGCGCGCCGTTTATGAATGGAGGTGCTAAACGTTAGCATTATTTTCCAATCAAGCTAATTGTAAGAATTTTAAATGTAATTTGCATTTGTTTAGTTTATAATCGATAAACAATAATTCAAATTCAGTAAAAAGTTCTTAATAGTTACGTGAAATAGAGCCAGATGTGGTCAACACCAAGGTCAATATTTAATTTCTTCGTTGAAAGTTAAAGTTACTACAAGAACATCTATCCTTTGTGAAAAATAGAAAAATGAACGGAAGGCTATAAACCTTTGTTGAATTTTGCGTTTCTCATTTACAATACTTATACATATATAATCCGAACAGACCCTTTGGTTCTCCTATTCTTGTCCTTGAATTAATAATGTCCTCTTAATGTTAAAAACTCTTAGTGTACTGCCTCATTATTTGAAAAGCAAATCATAATCAAACTTAATTATTGGTATTTCGATAAAACAAGTAAAAGTTTCTAATTTTACTTTTTAATTCCAACAGCAACAATAACTCTTTCAAATAAATCACTTTTAATTAATTCCATCGAAAGAACAAAAGTCGAAAAAAACAATACAACTCCAACTCTAAATTGCAATGATACTTTTTGCTCATAATATTCCATGGTTCAGTAAAACTGCAAAGTAGTGGCAATACAAAATAATAAAAGGGACAAAATAATGGCACTGTAACTTATCCTTTTTTTTTGTATTTTCCTTATTGCACTCACTTTTTTTTGCGAGGCGCCTTGCTGACATTTCACTTATTTTTATTCGTTCCAGTTAACTGAATGTGAAAAAGTTCATTTTATTTTTGTTTGCTTGTAGCACAGTTACCTAGTTCTTTTGTTATACGTAGGAGAAAAAGATTGACTTAAAAGAAGGATAGTTTTGTGCAACGAAACATGATAACAGGGATTCAGTGTTGCGTGATGGCATTTTTTTGTACGGAGGAAGTGTCAATCGGAAATACCTAGTCTACCCAATTCTTCTTTGACTGATTCTGTTTTAGGTTTCGAAAAAGCTTTTTACCTTTGTTTTCTTTGTCGATCCTGCCTTGTTAACCATAACGGCGGATTTTTTTGAGGCTAATGTAATTCTGGTAAAGGTAAGGTGATAGGTGACGTTCCTATATTTTTATACTACAACCAACTTATGTATATTTATGTGCCTTTTTTATTCAATGGTCATTAGAAAAATGGCAGAAGGATGGGCAGTATTCTCTTAAACATATGTAGGGACATAAAAAATAAAATCCTTTGCAAAAAAAGGAACACGCTACATTTCGTGTCAACAGAATATTCTTTAATGTATGTTTTTTTTTAAATTTCGCTCAGTCTATGGCCCAAATTAATCAAAACAAATTTTGTTTTACCTGCTTTTATGTCAATGGAAACAAAATATATCTCTAGTATGCTCAATTTCCAACAAACAGATGTAAATAGGGATAACACATTGGTTTTGCTTGACTAAGATACATAATATGTTCTCTATAGCTATGCTGAGGTGCACTGTATTCCACCCGAGTAGGCTAAATGCAGCTTTATGCCAACATAAAATTGCCTATGGGCTATTATTAGCTATTTTTTTCTTTTATCTCAATGTCAATGAAAAAACTGTGTCATAATTTGTCCCGGTTGATGGTCGGTTAGACGTTCCAACACAATACCACGGAAAAAGTGGTTTACCAGTATGCGAATACACGTTTTCATGCTTTGCATATTATATGCACCATCGATTGCCGCATTATACATGGCTGACATCATAAAACGAGGTTTGTTATTATGGTCTTTTTTTTCTTTTTTACTATTTCTTGCCTCGGGGAAGTGGAAACAATCAATTAAATGCAACTTATTCAAGTTCATTTTCAATGTTATAAGTTATAGATCGAAAATTATTTTTGAAGTTGGGTATAGTACTTTCAAATCGATGAATATAATAGTAATAATTGGAATTTTCCTTAAAAAGTTTCTTCTTTCATAAGAACTTTCAAAAAAAATGTTTCATTCAATTGAGTTGTTGAAAAATATCTTGAAAAGAATTTGCTGAACATACATTATTGCAAATTGAAATTAGCATTTATTGATTTTTAAAAGAAAAAAAAAAAGAGGAAAGGAAGGTCAGTTTGCTGTTAAATTTATTGAAGCTCTATTGGCAGCGCTTGTTGAGAGAAGCGCGAAGATAGCGATAAAGTTTTCAAGGAAATGTTAAGACAATGTTTAAGTATGTATTCAGTAAGTAATTGAAAGCTTGAAAAGCCTTTTGACAATTTCACGCGATAGCAATATTTTATAATTGTTATCAAGCAGATTATTACTTTAATTTTGACACCAAAATGTGTGTGAGATCTCATATTCCTGAACGTGTACCTATTGTTTACTTGGAATTAGAAGGGGAATTCAGGCTTTTAACTGCTTTGGTATTTATATGTCAATGAGTTGCAATTTTTAAATTGTTTGTTTTGTTGTTACAACTTGCGCAAATGTAATTCACAAAACGATGCATCATGTATTTGTTTAATTCAAATCAACTATTTATAAAAGATAAGCTTTTGTGAACAAAAAATAATACACAAATATTTTATTGCTTATGAATGTAGAATAAGACCTAGATAAGATAAGCAACGGAGGTTATCAATTCACGTAGGTAATTTTAGGGCTGGCTATACAAAAAAAAAAACAAACAATGTCTAAGATAACTTAACAAAATTTCCTTAGTCAAACATCGATATTAAATGTCGACCTTGAAGTTCAGTTACACTTCGAGGAAATTCACCTTTTTCCATTTCAAGAGAAAAACCATAAGCCACATAAATAACTCAATACCTATAAGAAGTATTATTTTACCAACTTCATTATTTATTCATCTCATTTCTGTGAAAGCATAAAAGGATAATGGATAATCCCTTACCTTAACTTTTATGTATATTCTCTATGTTAGTTTGCGTTTCTTCAGCTACGAGTAGAATAAATAATATTTTTCAAGAAATTCAGAGAACGAAAAAAAACACGAGAGAATAAAAAAATGCCTGTAGCATTTTATTGATTCTTATAATCTACATGGATAAAATAAATAATTTCTTTATCTTAATTATACTGCAAAATATTCATTAAGTGATAAGGCTTTCTATTTTTAATGCAAATTTATAATATCTGCATTAAGATATGGTTTATTAATCGCTTAGTGAGTTCATACACCTTATGCAATTTCGGTTACGTCTGAAATAAGCTATATCTGTAGCTATTAGAACTCTGCCAAGATAAAGGAGCTGGTCAACGTCAGATTTCTTATAAAATATGATACTGATAACATTGTTTCTACAAAAAAAAAAAACAACTATAGATAAATACAAAAAATAAAAAAGGAATTAACTTTTGAGCATCTTTGGGCCAAGAAAAAATACAAAATATGACTAATACCTTTTGTTAGAAAAACAATACATTTTATAAATTAAGCTGTCGGCTGTAATTGGTTTTAGGAGAGGAGGGTGTTAGATATCAACATTCAGTTTTGTACAATATCTCAAAAACCGTAAGTTTTTTCGAAAGAAAAAGCCGTTGTTTAAACTAAGGGTACCAAAATTCAACTTAATAGAATCTTACGAAGTCATTCTTGGTCGATTTTACTGCGGCTTAAAATTATTCCTCTAGATTCCACTCAGAAATTCAAGTAGTTGAAATTTAAAAAGATAGTCTTGCTTGACAAAATTGTTCCAAGGTCAAAGAACCTTCAAAAGCTGCCCAAAAAGTTTTGTCTCGTGAAGTTTTGGTTGAAGGTGAGCTGTAATCTAATCCAAAATTTAACCTCAATGGTTTCCTCTTTGCAAAATGGAAGTATGAAGAACAATCAGGAACACCTTGTATAATATTACTTTCACGCATAAGGGTGATTCATCAACTCCCAATCATAAAAGAGTTTGAAGGTTTCTTCAAAGCTTTCAGCAAAATAAACGGTTTAATTTGTTCAAAGTAAAAAAAGTCAAACTTTATGTCCATCAATATAAAGCTGTCAATGCCCCAAAGACTCCCATACCGCTGAAATTAAAATTTGTAACGAATCAGATAGTGGTACTAAGTCATTATCTAAAAACGGAGCAGGAATAGAGTGAGTATATTCAAAAGGGTGGAATTTTTGAACAACAACAACTTCATTGAATTTTTGAAGTTTTGAGCGTTTTTAGCAATTTTTTTTTTTTTTCAAATCACGGTGTGCAACTCATAGTTTGTGCGTAGTGGTTTTATGAAGTCATTCTTTATTAATTTTGAGTGGCCCTTGGAAAAAAAATCGGGAAGTCTTTGAAAAATTTTAGTTTTGTAGAAAGAAAAAAATATCTTTATTTCTTTGCACGAATAGGTAGGGAAAATTAATAAGACCGGCTTTCACACAAGGAAACAGAGTTGCCGGCAACTGGGAGTTTGTAGGCGCGAAGGGTATTGTAAGGGGAAGGAAAAAAATCTCACCGGTCAACGATTGAGGAGATTTTTGAACATTCCTACACACACTTTTCGTTTTGTGCATTCAGCCAATAGACTTTATATGAAAACAAACAATAATATCTGGCAATTCAGTTTCTTTGTGTGAAAGGCAATTAAAGTAAAACGTCAAAAAAATCTCCAGCAACTGGTTTCCCTGTGTGAAAGGGGACTTAATTTTCTATTTTTGTATTTTGTTTACTATGGAGGGGGGGGGGGGGTCAGAAAAGAAATTTTTTTTTTAAATACTTAAAGGCTCGTTTCACATACATTCGGTTTCATTCGGTCTATATTCGGTTTTTCGGTTTGTATTCGGCTGTGCCTGATATGTGTGAAACAATAAAACGACATAAATAAAAACCTAATAGAAACCGTATAGCACCGAATGATCCCTTGACACGAATCGGTTTCATTCGGTTTCAAAACGGCACGTATTCGGGCCTAGGGC